>BSBM01000299.1:49980000-51265625 GCA_027924585.1 Larix kaempferi | reverse complement strand
GGATGAGCCGAATCCGAGCTCAGGCCGAAGGAGCGAATCCACTCTGATACCAAATGCAGTGAACATATCCGTTCACTAATTTAATAGTTGAATCTGACTCTCATATTGGATAATAAATAGGAATAATATATTAGATGATGATTATAAAATTACAATAAGATGGCCTTTTATAAGACTTGAGCAATCATAACGAAGGGTTATGACCTTTCACTAATAACCTAATAATCTATTAAGTTATAATTAATAATATTAATTAAATATTCACAGCATTGCCTTCCCCTTAAGAAAGCTTTGTCCTCAAAGCTGATTTTTCTCATGACGTCTTTTATTCTGGCTCTATGTCGCACTGATGACTTGAGAGATGCGATTTTGATTACGACCATTGCCTCCTTTTGATTATTTTGTCTTGGTATTTGCATTAAGTATGAACTTGGTGAAGTTTTGTTTACGCTTTTTCTACTTGTGTGATTGCTTCTTTTAACTATGTTTGTCGTCAATTGAACATGCTCAACATGCATTACGATCTTAACTATTGGCGTGCTGTTATTCCCAACACATATTCTGTCAGTTCCCTTGAATGGGCTCTTTGTGCTTATAATGCTCATAAGAACATCGGCTTGTCTCTTATCATAGTCTTGGTGAGGATCATCTTTCTTCTTGTCAAATATTTTGTTGTCATTTTCTTCATTACTAGGGTATGTTATATATTTGACTTGCACAATGTCTTGATTGTTACTATTACTCTCATGGGAGATGACATAATAGTCTACTGTATCTTCATCTTTTACATTAGCTTGGATGGTTTCTTCTACCTGATTTTCACATCCATCCTCATTTTCTTTAAACGTTTCATCCATAGATTTATTTATTTCATCTATATCCTTAAGGATTTTCTCAAGGAGATTTATGAATTCGTCATTCTCACTATAAGATGCCATGGATGCATGGATGTTTGTAGAGGGCTATTTTCACCTTTTAAGGTGAAATTTGAATAATAATATATTAATTAATTAATTAATATTATTATTATATATATATATATTTTAAACTATATAATATCTTGTATATAGTTTTTTTAAGTTTAAAAAAATAAATATTATATATAATAATAATATATATTTATTATTATATATTATTTTTTTTATTTATTAAAATTTGTTTTTCTTTTTTGTTTTTGTATTTTTGCAGGTCGTGGAGGTGGAGGCCGAGCGACGGCTTGGAGGTTGGCATCTTGCAGATGAAGGCTGGGCGGAGTGGAGACTTGGAGGGAAAGTAGGAAGATGGGGAAGCGTAGAGTTATGGGAGAACGATGATGGAGGGAGGCGCTGGTGCGAGGATGTTGCATGCAGGCTGGAGATCAGGTAGCGAGCAAGCAACGAAGGCGACCGCAGAACGGAGGGAGGCGTGAGCAGAAGCGAGGGTGAGCGTAGGAGGGGTGGAAGGTGTGAGCAGGAGTGGGGGCACTTGGGACGCGGAGTTGGGGTGAAGGCTGGAATAATGGGGCACGAGGGTAGGAGATGTGGAGGGGAAGCACGAAAAGAGAGGGGGAGTGATGTAGGTGGAGTGATGGAGCGAGAGGAGTGAGGAGGTGATGGCGTGTCATGGGGAATAAGGGCAGAAGGTGCAAGATGTAGAGGAAGGGCAGCGTGGAGAGTTTCATGTGGAGTGAGGTGGAGGAGGAGCGCGGTGGTGGAGTGGATGGGGCAACGGAAGGATGGAGTTTGAGGGAGAAGTGGAGAGAAGAGGAGTGAAGAAATCAGGAATTGATGAGCCGGGTCCGAGCTTAAATAGGAATTGATGAGCCGAGTCCGAGCTCAAAGTGCAGGAGCAAATCTGCTCTGATATCAAATGTCAAATGCAGCAACCGTATCCGGTTGGATTGTTATAATTAATATTAAGTTATAATCTATTAAGTTATAATTAATATTATTAATTATAACTTAATAGATTATTAGGTTATTAGTGAAAGGTCGTAACCCTTCGTTATGATTGTTCAAACCTTATAAAAGGCCATCTTATTGAAATTTTATAATCATCATCTAATATATTATTCCTATTTATTATCCAATATGAGAGTCGGATTTTACTATTAAATTAGTGAACGGATACGTTCACTAATTTAATAGTCGAATCCGACTCTCACATTGGATAATAAATAGGAATAATATATTAGATGATGATTATAAAATTACAATAAGATGGCCTTTTATAAGGCTTGAGCAATCATAACGAAGGGTTACGACCTTTCACTAATAACCTAATAATCTATTAAGTTATAATTAATAATATTAATTAAATATTCACAGCAATTTTGGTTGGGGGGAGCAGCGTTATTATTATTTGGGGGATTAGGTGGTGGTCCACCTTGGTTGTGTTGTTGGTTATTTCCGCGGTTACTCCCTCTTCCGCAATTTTGTTGACCTCCTTGGTTACGCTGGTTGTTCTGGTTTGGAGGTTGGTTCTGTTGTGCGTAGACATGCCCTTGGGTAGTAGGTGGGTTTTGAGGTCATGCAGGCTCTGGAGCAGGTTGTGGTGGGTAGTAAGAAGGAGGGTTCTGAGGTGGCCCTGGTGTTTGTTGCAGTTGATTCCTGTTGAGGATAATGAGCCACTTGGGCTTGTGGTTTAAACGGAGTCTGGTGGGCCTGCTGGTTATAATATGGAGTCGACACATAAGCTGATGGTGCTTTCCCGTAACACTGTGGTGGACATGAGGGTCTGTGAGTGTGGTGGGTGTGTATTACTGGAGCGTACGAAGTTGTAGCTCCAGAATGAGATGTAGCCCTAGAAAGGTCTGGGGAATTTTTTGTACTCATCATGGTAAAAGGTTTGTTTTGCACCACAACCTGGCCAATAATACCATCGGCGGCATAGGATGCCCTCAGTGCATCATGGCAGGATGGATCGCCGCACGGCGCGTCAGGTAAAATAGTGTATAGATATCCTGACTAGGCATATATGAGGTCGAATTGCTGAGCTTTTAAGATGGCTTCTTCTTCTGACTGGGGTCGTTCAGAAGCTACATCTTTGGCTATGAGGGGGAGGATTGATTTGAGGAACCAATCCAAAAAGATACAATCGTCAAGTTTTATCTTGCAGAGGCTACGACACTTACGCCACTCATGGATATGATCGGTGATGTGTGTAGCGGTGTTCTATCTACAAGACAAAAGTATTTCCACTCTTGCATCATAGCGTATAGGTAGTTGAAAGAAATAGAGGAAGGTTGAGGCAAGGGATGTAAATGTGTTGTGAGTCCCATGTGGCTGCGCAATGTACCATTTGGCTGCAGAGCCGGTGAAAGTTCTTTGTAAAAGTCTCAGTCTAATGGAATCATCTACTATGGAGTTAGAAGAACACCATAGGTGAAACGACATGATGTGGTTTTGGGGATCTTCCCCATCTTTTCCTTCGAATTTTGGGATATCTGAGGGAAGCTTTGTGGGCATGGGGGGCCACATAGGGTCGTGTCTAATAGGGTCATTGGTTAACCTTGCTAGGTCTGGTAAGTTTAGACTAGCCATGTATGGCAGACTGGCAGATGGGTGTGGCATGGTCACTGGGGGATAATTGCTAATGGTAGCATTGTGGATTGGTCCAGTGCCCCCTAAAGGTATGTTAGGTGTGAAAGGGATGTGTCCTCCAACCAATGTGGTGTGGGATGGGATTGTGCTCCCAAGTGAAACATGGGTTGTAGATGGATTAGGAATGGTTCCAGCAATTACTGGGATCTGGGTAGTGGCAATGAGGGGGGGGTGATGCCCATGTTGGGCATACCTAATATAAGTGGTGGTCCTGTGCTGGGCATGCCTAAAGGGGGGGTGGCCCCCATATTAGGCATGTCTAAGGGGGTTGTGGCTACCATGGTTGTCATGGTAGTAGTGGGGTTTGTTGATGTAGCTTCAACAACACTGGTGAAAAGGGGGTCATATTGTGATCTAACCATGGGGTTGGTTGGTGATGTTTCGGTAGGGTGTTCGGATTCAACCTCAGAATCAGATGTAAAATGAGGCACGTTAGAATTGGATGACTAGGTTCTATGCCGATGACATGTGGAGTCAAGAGATAACACTCTACGTCTATGACGTGTAGAGTCAAGTGCACCGAACTGAGGGGTTCCCCCTGAAAACGGCGGGATCATCTTAAGTTCTCAATGGTGAGAGATGTCTAGAAATGCCAATGGATGGTGGTGAGATAAAAAACTCAAGACCCTAATGCCACAATGTGTGCAGGAGGGGAGTGTGAAAAAACAATGGCTCTCAGGACAACAACCAACCTCAAAAGCACTTACTATAACAGTTGTGCTATATTAAGTGGAGGAATCAAGAAAAGTGGTCAGAATACCAAAAATCAAGTGGCTCCTAGAAAAAAGTGGTGTTCACTAGACCAAGGGGGGTAGCAGAGCATGCAAACGCCTAACTAAAAGTGGTATTATGATTCGACAAAACATATCCTCTGCAAGGTGATGAAATCCAAGTCAGACAATATGAGTAGTGGAATCAAAGGCTAGATATCCCCCTACCGGGAGGGACACCGAATAGACAATCCTAAAAATTGGCCACAAAGATACCCCGTTCATGACACGTTCGATTGGGTGAATCTGCAGTTTTGTTCTATCGCCATTGTACTCCCATACGGGTGGTACATCGAGAATTGCAAAAGGTATCCTTCAGTTACTGAATGGATAGCGGTATTCCACTCAGGCTTCCGGAACCAGTCTGGTTACTTCAACCCTCCTAAGGGAGAGGCCTTCCCGATAAATTGGTGTATAACCGTGTCAACAAATAATAAGGGATTTTTGGGACACTAAAAGTCAACCAATATGTCTCAGATGTAAATAATTGAGGGGTGTTATTGGAACACCTATCCCCCCAATCCTACCTAGCTACAAGATTCTTCAAGTGTTCCCCAAGTGGGGTTAAAGTGTTTGTTGAGTTTAGGTAGATTTTAAGGATCATTTAATTAAAAATGTGGCAGATTGGGTGCAAGTGTGATTATTTAACTGAAAATGAATTTGCCTCGCTTGGGCGATTGATTACAAATTAAAAACAAGACGATTTCAATTTGCAAAAAATAAAAGGCTTTTTTTTTTCCTGAAATGTAAATGCTTTAACAAAAATAATTCAAAAATCATGGACTTTTGAAATAATTTTTTAAAGGAAAGCAAATATTGGAAAAATTTGAAAGAAATAAATGGATTTCTAAGTGCTTGCTTGGGAAAAACTATTGAGCAAATCAGAAAGATGGTTCGAAATTTGCAAAGAAGTGAAATCTATGATCTAAACACAGTGCTAAAAAACCTTTCTTTCACTTGTTGAAAATTTTTAAAAAGATTTTAATTGAGCATATGTAATAGAAAATGATTTACTATTGCTGCAAGAATTAAAACAGAATGCTGGAAAAAATTGCAAAAAAATGATGCTGGATGAAAACGCAGCAGAAATTTTTATAAAAATTAGGCTGAGCGAAAAACAGCAGCATCGCGGGTTTTTGGGAAAAAGCCGCGATGTGCATCGCGGGTTTTAGGTGCACAGTTGCGATGTGCAGTGCGGAAAAAGGCCACAGTGCCGCAATGTGCAACACGGAAAAATGTCGCAAAGTCACGATGTGCAACACGGAAAAATGCCGCGAAGCCACAATGTGCAGCGCGGAAAAAAGCCACAAAGCCGTGATGTGCAACACGAAAAAAGGCTGCGAGGTCAAGATGAGCCGCGCGACTATCGGGCGAAAAGTTGCGATGTGAAAACGAAAAAATGGTCGTCGGAAATGAAACTGAAAAGTGAAATTTCAGGCTGTTAAAGGCTACAGAAAGGGCCAAAAGCTAGGGCAGCAATGAATATGCTGTCTAGTATGGCAGATCTGTAAATTGTAATAGTAAAACTAGTAAAAGACGAAGATCTAAAGCAAAAATTTAAAGTTCGATCCCCAGCGAAGTCGCCAAAAACTGTTGCTTGGTTTTTCAACCAAGCATGTGCAAGGATGCACCTATTAACTTGTAATAGTAGTTTCAATATAAAACAAAAACAACTATGAATAAACTAATATAATCTAAACATGTGCAAATAAATAAATAAAACTAGATTTCGAAACATAAGTAATAAGATCTATGGAAAAACAATAACTTGAAAAATATTTGATTTTGTATTACCTCAAATGGTAAGGATGATGGGTGTTGAGCAACTCCAAGGTTGAGAAGCTCCAATATCCAATAATATCTTCTTCCCCAAAGCTTCAATGGGATTCTTCAAACTCGAAATGGGAGGCAATGGCTCTGAAAAGGAATTTGGCAGCATAAGGATGGGATGAAATGTGGATGGAATGTGAGGAGCCCCTATCACCTTTTTTATAGTTTTTGGTGATGGGGAATACCATTATGGTTTTGAGGAAACCAATGGTATTAACCAATATGGTTTAGGTCTCTTTTTCCCTCTTTTTCCTTTTTTGAATATTTTTATTCCCTTTTAATATTTTTTGAGAATTTTGGACCCTTTTTTAGGGTTTTTGTGTTTTTTTGAGGAAAAAATACATATTTTGAGGGGGAAAAGGGGTATTATGGTCTTTTTGGTGACCTTTTGATGGCTTTAGGGGCTCAAATGGTGGAAAAGTGGATAAATGGGTCATGTGAATAAGGGAATGAGCTAGTGAGCACTTTTTGGGTGTTAACACTTTCAACTGGGGGAAAACCCATAATTGGTGGACCTAAACTAACTGTGGGAAATAACCTAGCAAATAGTCATATCATGAGTGGAGGATACATTTCTCATCTGAGTTTTATTATGGTTGGTAGTCCACTTCCAACCATTAGACAACCCACGTGTACACATCTTGTGGGGGGTCCATCCATTTAGACCCAACCCCCATGGGGACACATTATTCTAGGACATCATAACATCAATATTGGACAAAACTGCCCGGGAAACCTTTTTCCTAGATTACCCCACCCTGGAAACCCTAATACCCCATGGGGGCACCATAATGTCCCACCAACAGGACCTCCAGCCTGCGGGGCACCCCCCCCACCTCCACCATAATCTGGTCCACCACCACAAACTCCACCCCATTCTAGACGAGGAGGAACCCCGCCTCATGGTGGCGGACCTCCCCATTCCAGAGGAGGCGGACCCCCACTTTGGAGGAGGTGGACCCTTGCCTTCAAGTCGAGGACCACCTTACTCCGTAAGGGGAGGACCACCCAACTCCGGAGGAGGAGGACCCCCACTCTACGGTGGGGGACCACCACATTATGCGGAGGAATATTCCCACCTTATGGTGGAGGACCACCAGAACCTTGAGGGCCCCCACCTTTTGGTGGTGGACCACCTCATTCTGTTGCAAGCGGACCCCCTTACGATCCCCCTCCTAACCCCAATGACCCACCTCAATATGGTCAATTTCTTATGGGAGGCCCCTATGGTCAATCCGTTCCTAGTCGTACTAGTACATAGATGCCATATCAATACTAGCAATATCCACAATCCAACCAAATATTAACCTTTCTAGATACTCTTGATCTTCCAGATTTATCACGGTTGACCAACGGTCCCAGCTACCATGGAACCAATTGTCCATCTATTTCGGTGAAGTTACCTTCCAACATTCCGAATTTTGACAAAAAATCGAGTGAGGATCCCAAAAACCATGTGGTGACATATCATTTATGGTGTTCATCTAATTCCCTAATGGATTATTCCATCCATTTACAATTATTCTAGCGAACCCTCACTGGCCCTGCCGCCAAGTGGTATATCGAACTACCTCGACACTCTTTTCATGATTTTAGATCCTTGGCCATGTCCTTTTTGACACATTTTCAGTTAACAATCTGGTACGAAACCGATATGAATATTTTGAACTCCCTCCGACAAACTACCACCACTCACATTTCTAATCTTATTCACGAGTGGTGATAGAGACGTCGTTTGATAAAATCTCCCATTCCAGACCAACTCCTTGCAGATTGGTTTACTATGTCACTCTTACCCGTCATGGCCAGAGATGTCGCTATGGGTGGGGTTGTCACCGAAGAGAAAGCTGTAGCACGTGCCCAGTACTTAGACTCAGTCTATGCTCAATCTGGCACTCTATATGATATTGTCCCCCATGCACCCTGATCTACCTACGACCCAACAAAACCACCCCAGGGACCTCATGCTGACGACATCATACGTTTTGTTCAAAACCATACTATTTCTCAATCCAGTACCCATGCTGGTCCCACTCCATACCCATCACAGTCTAAGAATAACACCAATAGATCACCCAGCCCTTCTGCCACCGAAGAAGTAAATTCAATCCAGTCTGCTTCACCTCAAAAATCCAGTGGTAAAAAGAAGAACAAGGGGAAAAACAAAAAACCTTCTAATCAGTAGGAACCAAAATAGAACAATCCTGATACCACCAAACCTAAGCAGAAGGCTAATTTTCCATGTTTACAGTGCGGTGACGACCACTTTACCAAAGAGTTCCCACATCGAGGCGAGGTCCAAAAGTTCCTGAAAGGGAACCCAACACTCACAGTTTTAACCGATCCCTTCCCCATGCAACAACAACATATGGTCACGCCAAAACCCTCCCCTACTCACAGAGAGACATCCTCTACATCTCATGTTATCATGATGCGTAGTTAAACCGTCAACTTAAATACATGATCACGTTCTTATGAATCGGTCCCACCAAAGGAACCTACCGGAAGTAATATTGAAAAATATTATGTTTCTACACCGGATATTCCCGTGCCTCAAGGTTATCTCACTATCGAGAAACCTTCATTTGATTCAATGCTACGTCCGCCCAAGAGCACGATTAGAAAAGTCATTTTCAATCCTAATGCTCGGGCTGCTAAGAATTAAAATATTGTAGAGGACCTAGCGCAAGCCCCTTGTGTTATGTCGATGTTGGAAGTCATGCAAAACTGTCCCAATTAGCGCAAGACTCTCCTTACTTCTATCGGCGCTGTAGACCCTGATTCCTCGAACACCATCACGTTCCGACTCGAGTACTTTAAACCAGGACTTTTCCACCAGCTTGCATTCCAAATTGTTACCAATGTTGCTGGGAAGAGCATCCATCATTTTGTGTTGGACGAAGGAGCATCCACCTCGGTCATGTCGGTGTCCTATCTGACAGCCATAGGATCTCTCGATTTGAACTGTTCCCCTACCATGTTTAAAGCATTTGACGGTCATGGATTCCAACCACACGGGCTGTTACAAGCTTTGGCTATTGAGCTAGGGGGAAAGACTATTTCCATGAATGTGGAAGTTGTCACTGCCTAATTGGATTATAACCTACTCCTTGGTCATAATTGGTTTTATTCCATGACTCCGGTTGCTTCATTCGTATTCCGCTCGTACAATTTTCCCACCAAGGGAAAATTTTTACTATCAACCAACTCGATTTCTGTACACCAGACACCACTACTCATCCTAGTGACAATGTACCCCTCTTAGGTAAGTTGTCCCAGATATATGAGAGTGTGGGGGTTGGACTCCTCAAGGACTCATCCCTTATGGGAGTCTTTCCATCACCGCATCCCCCTTCCCATGTTGCTACGGTGAACATGATTTCCTCCATGATCCCATCATCATCCAACTCTAATGACCAATGGCTCGTTCCCGCGCTTGATATGTTGGAATCAATTGGAGATGTCATGCTTCTTACACTAGCGGAAGCTACATACGAGGCTATCCAATCGACATCTGATGACCACTCTTTAGTAGCATCTACATCATATTCTCCACCACTACAACGGTCTTCATCCCTACCCGATTGTCTCCTCCATACTTTCCACTCAGATGAGTCCATTATGGAAGTCATGAGTATGGATGAACCTCCTTGGGAATACCTCCATCATCAAAGGTCTTTTCTACCACCACTAGATTCCGTGGAGAATCACATTGAAACCCTCATTACACTAGATGTCGTTCCTTGCCCCTAATATCCTATCCTCACTTGTGATATGGTCACCGAGGGTAACTTAGAAAACATCGAACCTACTATACCGATCGACATATCAACAACACTTGGAGTCATTGAACATATTCGTATAGGCCACAAGTGATCTCTTGAAGAGATTACATCATACATGACCTTATTCAAACAATTCCGCGACGTATTTGCATGGAGCTACGAGGAAATGCCTGCGATTGATCCTGCCATTGTTGTTCATGAGATCAAAACATATCCCGAGGCTAAACCCGTCCGGAAAAAGTTACGTCCAGTGCACCCAAGAAATACTGCGGCTATAAAGGTTGAGATTGAAAAGATGTTTAAAGTTGGCTTCATATACCCTATCCCCTTGACAGGCTGGGTCTCTAATGTCGTCCCTGTTGTCAAAAAATAGGGCACCATTAGGGTTTGCATCGATTACAAGGATCTTAATAAGGCTTGTCCCAAGCACAACTACCCTACCCTGTTTATCGACCAAATCATCAACAACTGTGATGGGAGCATCATATTCTCATTTATGTATGGCTTTTCCGACTACAATCAAATTGAGATCCACCCGATCGATCAACAAAAAAATTATTTCATCTGCCCGTGGGGTACGTTTGATACCATAAACTACCTTTTGGCCTTAAAAACGCTAGTGCCACATTCCAATGAGCTATTTTGTATTCCTTTCACGACGTGAAGAACTTTTAGGAACCATATCTTGACAACCTTCCTGCTCATTCACAACATCGAGAGTTCCACATCGATCATCTGATGGCAGTATTC
Organism: Larix kaempferi; assembly: GCA_027924585.1. NCBI lineage: Eukaryota > Viridiplantae > Streptophyta > Pinopsida > Pinales > Pinaceae > Larix > Larix kaempferi. Next base: position 51,254,909 of record BSBM01000299.1, on the reverse strand, counting down.
CTCAAATGCAAGCGCTATAATATTCGTCTCAACCCTCACAAGTGCATATTCTGTGTTGAGTCTGAATGCCTCCTGGGATTCATTGTTTCTAAAGACGGGATCCGCATTGATCCCTTGAAAGTGGAATTCATCGTCGCTCTTCCACCTCCCACTGATATACCAAAACTACAAAGTTTGCAGGGGAAGGAAAACTACATAAGGCGTTTTGTGTGTAATTTCGCGAAGAAAACGCAGGGATACATGCAGTTGTTGAAGAAGGATGTACCATTCATTTGGGAAGAGTTTGCTCAACATTCCTTCGACAACTTAAAACACGCTATCACCCATGCCCCTGTACTTCAACCTACTGACTACCACAAGGACTACATCCTCTATCTTGCTGCTTCCACTACCACCATTTCCATGGTCTTGGTTTAGGAAGATAGTACTACCCAAGAACATGTGATCTATTACCTGAGTAAGGGTCTCATTGACTTTGAAACACGCTATACACATGTCGAGAAACTTGCTCTTGCAGTGGTCATCGCTTTCCAAAAGTTTCGTCACTACATTCTCCTCCGCACTACCACCATAATTTCGGACTCTAACCCTATGTACCACGTTCTCACGTGTCACGTACTAGGGGGAAAGTATTTGCATTGGATCGTCATTATCCAAGAGTTTGACCTCCAATTTGAGAAGGATAAGTCTAAAAAATCTCTAGTATTTGCGGAGCTGATCTGCGATCTTCGCAGTACTGATATAGAATCTGAGCCCGTGGACCCTTTCCCTGATGAGTCCTCATTTCTGATTAGTACTTCTGACCCATGGTATGGTGATATTACTTTGAATCTCCAAACCCAACGGTTCAGTCCTCAGTTATCTCATGACCACCGTCGTCGTGTGCGTCACCACACAAAATACTACTTAATCATTGGTGATACCCTCTACCGTCGTGGTGTTGATTCAATCCTTCGATGTTATCTAACCCACGAGGAGGATGAACACGTTCTGAATGACTGTCACTCCGGGACTTGTGGAGGTCATCTTTCTAGGAAGGCTACAGCCTGAAAGATATTGCGCATTGGATACTACTGGCCCTTGATCTTCAAAGATTGCATTGAAGAGGTCAAGAAGTGTCCTCCCTATCATCTTTTTCATTATAAAAAGCGCTTACATCCAACCCCACTACATCCCATTATTGTCATTGGCCCCTTTGCAAAATGGGGCATAGATTTCATGCATTGTAAGCCTACCTCGACCGGGGGCCATGGTTACGTCATCATTGCCATTGACTATTTTACCAAGTGGGCTGAGGCTATGCCTACATACAATGAACACAGAAAAACTGTCACACTCTTCATGTTTAATCATATTATTGCACGATTCAGAGTCCCACAAACCATCGTTATTGATCATCGATCCCATTTTCAGAACAAGATGGTAGATGAATTGAGCACTAGATTGGGTTTTTGCCATGAGAACTCAACTCCATACTACCCACAGTCTAATGGACAAGTAGAGGCCATCAACAAGGTCTTGAAAAACATTATCCAATGGATGGTGGGGACACACAAGTCAAACTAGAACAATATGCTCTTCTCATCCATTTGGGCATACAAGACTTCCGTGAAAACTGCCACTAGTTTCATGCCCTTTCAATTGGTTTATGGACTAGAGGAATTGCTACCGATAGAGTGCGATATCCCATCACTAAAACTCATTGTCGAACTCCTTCCCAATACCACCATCGAGGAAGAACATTTCCTCCACCTAGCAAAACTCAACGAAACCCACCGTGACGCTACCCTAGCTAATGAAGCACATAAGAAGCGCATCAAGGCCCAATATGACAGATCCGTCAAGCCTCGTGCTTTCAACGAGGTTGATTTGATCCTCACATATGACCAAAAACACGATAAGATGGGGGCAGGAAAGTTCAAGTCCATGTGGCACGGTCCATACGTGGTAAAATGAGTGTCGGAGAAAGGAGCATATGAGCTTGAAGATTATGATGGGATATCTTTAGGGGAGCCTCGTAATGGGATCTTCCTGAAATGGTACTATGATTAGATTTTTATGCATTAGTACTATGTATATATTATACATGATGTGTGTTTTGTGTGGTATGACGCTTTGATTCAGTGTGCTAGGATCTTGTTTTTACGCTTATACCATGTTCTGCCTAGATGTGCAGATGGCAATATGTGTTGGATTTGCGGACAACGATGTTAATTTTTCGATAATTCCATTTAAACATTATCTTAGGATCCTACTGAGAGAATAACAAGCACAACATAACAATAATAAACACAAGAGACACAAATTTTCCTCAGGGAAAACCAAGAACGTGAAAAAACCCACAACTTCCTCAGAGATAGAATAAGCCACAATAAAGGATCACAATGATCAAACCCAAGATAGATAACTCCAACAACTACTCCTCCTCCACTAGTGCGCACTCCTCTCTCAACTAATGCGAGTTGGATGAGTGAGTGAATGAATAGAATGAGACACACTCACTCTCTATTTATACATTGACTTGACCTTCCAATAACCTAACAAGGACGACCTCCCAATGAGGTCTAATAACCCAACCACATAACTCACCTAGGGCCGACCCCACACTGGTGGTCTAATAACCCATCAAATATAAGTTGCAACACTTGCGACACTTGAGACACTTACAAATACAAATGACGACACTTATGATTGGAGGAATAATACATCTCCATCATGAATATAATAAAGTACAAGTGTAATACATAGAATAATATATTCCGAAGTTAAAAATACATCAACACTCCCTCTTAACTAGGAAGGTATTCTCTAGACACGGGTCATCAATACATATCGACACAAGTCTTCAATTCCAAAGTTGGATCATCATCACTGGATCACGGAGCATCATCGTTACTGCTGTTGTACTCATCATCTTGATCACTAGGCTATCTCTCTATTCTTCTCGTCATAGGAAGTTCTACAGAGCAAACCCTTTTTCATGTTGGATGTAGGCCTAGCCTGTAGGTCTTCAATCATCTCTGGCCATCCTGTGGAATGTGAGTCAACAAAACCTCGAAAGAGTATCCCAGGATCCTTTATGTGCCTAAGCACAACCGACAAGATCTCCCAGGGAGCTATTACATGTGACCACCACAAAACCTCGAAATAGCATCCCAGGACTGATTACGAGCACATAGCTCAACCTATCGGATCTCCTAGGGAGATATTACATGTGGTCAGGAAAAATCTCGTAAGAGCATCCTAGGACTGATTACGAGCACACAGCTCAACCTATCGGATCTCCCAGGGTGCTATTACATGCCATAGGACAAAACCTTGAAAGAGCATTTGCCAGATCTCCCAGGGAACTATTATATGCCATAGGCAAAACCTTGCAAGAGTATTTGCAAATCTCCTAGGGCGCTATTATATGTCCTCCCAAGCAAAACCTCGAAAGAACATTTGACAGATCTCCCAAGGAGATATTATATGCCATAGGAAAAACCTCGCAAGAGTATCTGCAAATCTCCCAGGGCGTTATTATATGCTTATCGCACAACCTATTCATGGACAACCTATAGAAAAACCTTGAAAGAGTATCTTAGCAAAGACTATAGGATCTCCCAGGGAGCTATTACATGCTACCTGCACAATCTGTCTGCAACCAACCTGTAGCAAAACCTCGCAAGATCATCCGAGCTCAGACTATCGAATCTCCCAGGGAGCTATTACATGCTACCTGCAAAATTTGTCCGCAGCCAACCTGTAGCAAAACCTCGCAAGAGCATCCGAGCTCAGACTATCGGATCTCCAAGGGAGCTATTACATGCTACCTACACAATCTGTCCATGGCCATGGAGTATCATCTTGATACTCATGATCATACTAATCATCATCACACAATACATCATCCTGATGTACATCATCATCGCATGATCATCTTGATCATTGTCACAACATCGTCCTGATGCACATCATCATTGCATGATCATCCTAATCATCGTCACAACATCATCCTGATGCATATCATCTGGAGCATCTTCCTGATGCTCATCACACATGATCATCCTGATCATCATACATAGTAGAAACCTAAGCATCGTCCTGGTGCTCATCACACAGCGCTTACATCCACAGCCATGGGAAGGATCCTCCTACCACCATGCTTGGAATGGCTCTTGCAAATGTGTCCCATCACTTCTTCCTCGAAGTATCTTCTATCTGAAGAACACCAAGCCTCTCTCTGAAGTAATCAAACTTCACTCTGGCTAGTGGTTTGGTCAACACATCTGCAATCTACTCATCAGTCGAAACATACAGGAGCTTCACTGCTCCTCTCTGCACCATATCCCTGATATAGTGATATTTGATCTAAATGTGCTTCGACCTGTCATGGAACATTGGGTTCTCAAACAACTTCACACAACTCTGGTTGTCATAGAAGATACAGGTAGCATCCAATGGAAGATCAAATAACTCATACAGTAGCTTCCTTAGCCATACCGACTCACAACTAGCGAAACAAGCTGCAACATACTCTGCTTCGGCTATAATCAGTGCTACGCAGGATTGATTCCTACTAAACCAGGAGATCACACCTAATCCCATACTAAAGCAACACCCCAAAGTGCTCTTCCTATCTGCAGCACCGCCTGCCCAATCTGAATCAACATAACCCTCCAGGTTAAACTTTTGATTCGCATCATACTTGAGCCCATAATCAATTGTACCCTTCAGGTACCTCGAAATATGCTTTACAACAATTAGGTGAACATGTCTAGGATCTGTCAGAAATTGGCTCAAGTTGTTCACCGCAAAGCAAATATCTGGTCTCGTGTTCATTAGGTACATCAAGGACCCAATCATCTGATGATACACGGTGACATTAACTGAATCTGATGAAGCATCACTCAATAGCTTCAAGTTCAATGCCATAGGTGTGGCCATGGCCTTGCATTCCATCATCCCAAATTTCTTCAGGATCTCTACTGCATACTTTCCTTGTCCAAGGAAGATTCCATCTGCACTCTGCCACACCTCCATACCTAGAAACTAATGCATCATGCCCAAGTCCTTCATCTTGAACTCAGTAGCAAGCTTCCTCTTCGTGTTGGCAATCAATCTATCCTCACCTGTCACAAACAGGTCATCCACATACAATAGGAGTATCACGGGATTTCCTTCCTCAACCTTATAGTAAAGGTTGGAGTCCGCTTTACTCTTGGTAAAGCCCAAACTGGACAGGAAGCTGTCTATCCTGCTGTACCATGTTCTAGGAGCTTGCTTTAAGCCATACAAGGCTTTCTTCAATCTACACACATATGACTCCCTGTTATGTGTTAAGATTTAATATGCTAAGACATAAAATATCAGCATTACATTCCATTTCACAATAATAGCATATACAGGATTAGTGAAGAAACAACAAGCACAGCATAAATACAAGAGACACAGATTTATCCTGGGAAACCCTCATGGGGTAGAAAAACCAGCGAAGCTTCCTCAATATAGATGACCATCAATATACAAAGATGCAAACCAAAGACATGATCTTCTCCTCCTCCATAGCAGACCTCTCTCTCACAAGTGCGCTACATTTCAAGTGAGGGAAGTGTGTCAAATGAGGAGCTCACCTCCTCTATTTATACACATCTCCGACTTGTACAATATATTAACTAGGTTGGCCCCAACTTTACCATTGGGTTAAACACCCCACTACAATTGACTGGGCCAACCCCTCTAGGGTGGTCTAACAACCCTTTGACCCACATAACACATACAGGGCCGACCCCCACTAGGGAAGTCTAATAAACCAAGTTACCACATTCCGACAAAGGAATAAACATCTCCGGATATACAATAAGATCTCCACAGAGGAATGAAACATCTCTGGAATAATAAAGTACAAATATAATATTCTTTGAAGTTACAATATTTCAACACTCCCCCTTAACAAGAAGGATATTATACTAGCATCTGCACGAGCAAGGAGTCATCAACATCATACATGATACATCTATAAATCATTGGAAGCTTTCTCAACATCATCAGTAACTCAAGCAGTTACTGGAACATCTTCAATACTGGAACATCAACATCTTCAGTACTGAGTCTTTATCTTCTGCAGCACTCGAACAGCTATAGCAACATCAACGCCTGGATCCTCACGATCATCAACATTGTCATCTAGACCATCACGATCAGCAGCATCGTCATCATACGATCATCAGCATCGTCATCACACGATCATTAGCATCATCATCTAGACCATCACAATCAGCAGCATCATCATCACACGATCATCATCATTGTCATCACAAGATCATCAGCATCGTCATCACACGATCATCAGCGTCATCATCTATACCATCACGATCAACAGCATCATCATCTAGACCATCACAATCAGCAGCATAGTCGTCTAGATCATCACAATCAGTAGCATCGTCATCTAGATCATTAGGATCAGCAGCCTCGTCATCTAGATCATCACGATCAGTAGCATCGTCATCTATATCATTAGTACAAGTATCCACACCAATACAAGTATACATCATCAATACAAGTATCCACACCAATACAAGTATACATCATCAATATAGGTATCCACACCAATACAAGTATACACATCATCAATACAAGTATCCTCATCAATACAGTATAAACATCATCAATACAAGTATCCACACCAATACAAGTATACACATCATCAATACAAGTATCCTCATCAATACAAGTATAAACATCATCAATACACGTATCCACACCAATACAAGTATACACATCATCAATACAAGTATCCTCATCAATACAAGTATAAACATCATCAATAAAAGTATCCACACCAATACAAGTATACACATCATCAATACAAGTATAAACATCATCAATACAAGTATACACATCATCAATACAAGTATAAACATCATCAATACAAGTATCCACACCAATACAAGTATACACATCATCAATACAAGTATCCTCATCAATACAAGTATAAACATCATCAATACAAGTATACACATCATCAATACAAGTATCCTCATCAATACAAGTATAAACATCATCAATACAAGTATCCACACCAATACAAGTATGCACATCATCAATACAAGTATCATCATCAATACAAGAATAAACATCATCAATACAAGTATCCTCATCAATACAAGTATACACAATAGCAGCATACCCTGCAACGCACATGATCCAATTACAGGATGATCAATCCCTCTCACTTTAGGACATAGGTCCAAGGATGATACAATCCTAATCCGCTTACGGGATGATCAGTCCCTCTCAGTTTAAGACATCTCTCATGTCTATGGATGATGCAATCCATATCAACTTACATGATGATCAATCCTTATCACTTTAAGACACCTCACCATGTCTAGGGACGATGCAATCCTAAATCAACTTACAGGATGATTAGTCCTTATCACTTTAAGACACCTCACCATGTCTAGGGACGATGCAATCCTGAATCAACTTACAGGATGATTAGTCCTTATTACTTTAAGACACCTCACCATGTCTAGGGACGATGAAATCCTGAATCAACTTACAGGATGATTAGTCCTTATCACTTTAAGACACCTCACCATGTCCAGGGATGATGCAATCCCAATCTACTTACAGGATGATTAATCCTTATCACTTTAGGACATAAGTCCAAGGACGATGTAATCCTAATCCACTTACGAGATGATCAATCCCTATCACTTTAGGACATAAGTCCAAGGACGATGCAATCTTGATCCACTTACGAGATGATCAATCCCTATCACTTTAGGACATAAGTCCAAGGATGATGCAATCCTATCACGTACATTTTGAACCAAACGCTCAGGGATGATGCAGTCTTATCATGTCCACTAGGGACCACTTTCTCGGAGACATATGTCTACGGATCTCTTTTAGGACATGTGTCCATGGATGATACAATCCCCTCGTCCACTAGGGACCACATTCTCGGAGACATCTGTTTACGGATCACTTTAGAACTGAAGTCCAGGGATGATACAATCCTCTCATCCACTAGGGACCACATTTTCAAAGACATCTGTCTACGGATCACTTTAGAACTGAAGTCCAGGGATGATACAATCCTCTCGTCCACTAGGGACCACATTCACGGAGACATCTGTCTATGGATCACTTCAGAACTGAAGTCCAGGGATGATACAATCCTCTCGTCAACTTAGACCCTCTCTAAGGACCATCCGACAACCTATCTATCGACATCACCAATATAGGTATCCACATCATCAACCTCACTATCGATGCAGGAAATATCGTCATAAGTGACCACATCACTCCCCCTCTCGAGGAGGGTCCTACAAAGCCTGTCTCAGAAAATACTCAAACTTTTCTTGAGGTAGAGGTTTGGTTAGTACATCAGTAACTTGTTCACTTGAGGTAGAGTTTTGGTTAGTACATTGGCAACTTGTTACAAATTCAAACTTTATAGTTCCTTTCTGCGTCATATCATGGAACACTGGATTCTCTACCATCTTGATACAACTCTGTTTGTCACATAGGATCACAGTTGGGTCTATCTCTAAGTCAAACAATCCAGAAGCCATACTTCTTCACAACTAGCAGAGCAACCAACCATATATTCCACTTGTGCTGAGAGCCACACTAGACTGCTTCCAGCTAAACCACAAGATCATGGCTGATCCTAGACAATAACATCCTCTCGATGTGTTCTTCCTGTCTGATACACTTTCTGCCCAATCAACATCTGTGTAGCCATCTGAAGTCATGATCTCCAATATAGCATAGATCAAATTCTATCATATCCTTTAGGTACCTCATCACATGCTTTGCAACTATCAGGTGAACACATCTAGTTTCCACTAGATACTGACTCAAGGTGTTCACAGCAAAGCATATATTTGACCTAGTATTTGTTAGATACATCAATGACCCAATAATTTGTCTGTACATAGTTATATACACTAACTCTAATGAGTCATTCACTAACAGCTTCAAGTTGGAATTCATGCGAGTGTCCATTCCAACATATCAAGTCCTTTTAATATTTCTTGGCATACTTTCCCTGGTTGAGAAAGATTCCTTCTGAGCCTTTCCATACTTCTAGACCTAGGAAGTAATGCATCAATCTGAGATCTTTCATTTTTATTTCTGTAGCCATCTATCCGTGCCATCTCTTGTCAGATGGGTCTACTGATATGAGCCTCAACATCATTCGAACTCTGTGGTGAGTTCCTTCTTGCATCCATGTCATCTGTGTATAGAAACCATATTCAACCTTGTATCAAAGGTTGAGATCCACATCCCCCATGGTGATCACTGTCGATCCTGGGTACCCGAACAGAGCTTTCTTCAATTACATTATTAAGATAATGGTCTTATCTAGCCACTTGGAGCAAACATCTCATTAGGATTCTCTTCCTCTTTCTAAGAGAATCTTCTAGCCACGAGCCTTCTATAGTGTGTTTGATTTGTAAATCCTTTTGTTGAGCATCCATCGCTTATTCAATGTTCAACATTTGTCATGATCTTTCCTACAAATCAAAATTAAGTACATGATTAGTAATACTTCATAATCATCAAATCATATTGATATGATAACCTATTATCCATACAGATATCATTTACATAGTTATGCAACTATATTGACCAATACTTTGGCATAACACTTTTCCATATCCTGTATGCATACAGTGGCTATCTAAATGCCTTCCATCTCTACCAGAACATACTCTGGAGAGTGTGCACAACTCTCAGCATGTCAACAAAGAGGTTTCATTCTAGACAAGCAACAATGGAATGTTTGTCCAATTCACCAATCATATGCATATTAGTAGTATACTGTTCAATGCTATATGAATGTTTATACTCAGCATGATATATTCTAGGAATACAAATATGTATACAACTATTACAATCAATATCATTTACTATTTCAAATAACAACTCAAATACTTATCTTTTATGTTTGTGTGGTTGTCTCTCGCTTGATCTTCTATATGTCTTTTGAACTTCTATTCATTCTATACCACTGTGCATGCTCAAGTGTGCACTAGTGTCATCCTCATGATCTCATACACATACATTCATTAATATATTCTCAATATTATCAAAACATTATAATTCTAAATAATCTTGAATATGTATAGTCATGACCATAAATAATAAACATTAGTATTCAAGGTTTCAGGAAAGTCTTCTTTTACTCATGCATATTCTTGTTTGATCATAGGACTTTTCTGGTTAGTTAAATCATCAATCAAGATAAGAGACATAATATGCATAAACCCTTGATTACTAGATTTATGAATAAGCATAACCAATCATACCAAGTATACTTATATAAGGGATCCTAACACAAGGTAAGATTCTAACTTGACATAGGAAAACATACTTGGATTAGTATACCTGCTTAGTTATGTCTAACATACCTAAATAATATCTTCTTTGTTCTCTTGAATGATTTAGAGATCCTGTGCTAGAACCTGCATATCTCATAGGTTAAGCATAATATAACAAAGTCATACATACCTTGTAAGTAGAACAAAGATTATGGATGAATCTTTGTCTTCATGTTGTCATGGTCATGGAACTTGATTTGTTTTTTGTGATGTACCTGTATCTTGTTAGCAGACAATATCAACATCATACAACACCACAATGCATTAGTACAATCATATAGCCCTAATCAATGAATGTCTTTTATCATTCACATGCATTCATACTGTTACTAGGGTGATAAGACAATTCTAACATTAATCAAGATTGTACTAATAAATAATATGAAGACAAACATATTATGAACTTAATCAGGAATCAGATTTCAAGACATACCTTAACCTCCTTAAATCATACCTGTCGAGACTTCTTGTAGCCTTCTTATGTAAGGCCTTAGCCTCAACTCCCCCTGAAACTTGATCTGGAGCTTGATTAGGGTTTGCTAGAGAAAACCTAAAAATTCAATCTTTGACTTTCACACTTCTGAATGGACGGAAGGATGTGTCTTGTTGAGCTGATCAAACTAGCATACTTCAATTTTGAAATCTCAAAATTTGACCCCTCAAAATTTCCTTCGAAACTTTTGGATCTTCTGGACAAGATCCCGAACTAGGGTTTGATGAAGCCCACCCTTCTGCCCAATCAAAAGGTTCGATCCAAGGCTCTAAACTCTTATTTTTCTGAGGAGCTTCCAGTCGTGGTCACAGACTTCAAAAATTCCAACTTTTGCTGAAGCCCTAATTTTCCATCTTTCCGATCAAAATCTCGAACTAGGGTTTGATCAATCCCGGTCTTCTACCCAACCAAAAAATTCAATATTGGTCTCTAAATTTCAATTTTCCTAAGTAGCATTTAGCCGTGGACTCTGATTCCAAAAATTCTAACTTTCTCCGAAACCCTAAATTTCGGAAGCCATGAATGAAGATGCTCCAAAAATAATTTTGTTTTGACATAAATATGTACCTGATTGTTTCTACTGTAACTCTGAACTTTTCGATCCACAGGGTCTAAAAATGTTTTTTGTGGTATCCTGACCTGTCATCTTTCCATCCCGACAGGTCTGACCTCAATTGGATTTTCTGAGAGAGAGTTATGCCAAGTGTCGCAACGTGACCTGTTTATGGGATAAAATAGGAGAGCGAAATTGTACGGCGTGCCACATGTCACTAGTTCAACTTCATCCTCTGAAAATGTTTCCTGAGATATTACAGTCTGTGTACTACCTGTCACTTTTTACGAAATTACATTTGGAGCTTCCAAGCCTAGGTTATGATTTTTTTCGTAGGTCACCTGATTTTGACTGAGATCTGGAAGAGGCAGAAACCTTAACTTGTACTGATCATAACTCACAAAGTACAACGAATCTGAGGGTGTCCTTTGGAAACAAGGTACCTAGGGATGTTTTCTACGACCTGTAAAGGTTTCTGATCCTGAAACTTCGCCAAAATGTATTTATAGCGAAAGTTCCACGATGACTGGTTTTTGCTATACAAAACCCAAACCTTGAAATTGTCGCAAGTGAAGCAAGTGTCGTAAGTGCCATACATTGCCTTCCTTCAGGTTAGCTCTAATACCATGTTAAGATTTAATATGCTAAGATAGAAAATATCAGCATTACATTCCATTTCACAATAATAGCATATACAGGATCACTGAAGTAACAACAAGCACAGCATAAATACAAGAGACACAAATTTATCCTGGGAAACCCTCATGGGGTAGAAAACCCAGCAAAGCTTCCTCAATATAGATGACCAGCAATATACAAATATGAAAACCAAAGACATGATCTTCTCCTCCTCCATAGCAGACCTCTCTCTCACAAGTGTGCTACATTTCAAGTGAGGGAAGTGTGTCAAATGAGGAGTTCACCTCCTCTATTTATACACATCTCCGACTTGTACAATATATTAACTAGGTCGGCCCCAACTTTACCATTGGGTTAAACACCCCACTACAATTGACTGGGCCGACCCCTCTAGGGTGGTCTAACAACCCTTTGACCCACATAACACATACAGGGCCGACCCCCACTAGGGAAGTCTAATAACCCAAGTTACCACATTCCGACGGAGGAATAAACATCTCCGGATATACAATAAGATCTCCACGGAGGAATGAAACATCTCCGGAATAATAAAGTACAAATATAATATTCTTTGAAGTTACAATATTTCAACATCATGTGTCTCAAAACTGATTGGTTGCTCCACATACACTTCCTCTTTGACTACACCATTCAAGAAAGCTATCTTGACATCCATCTGGTGTATCTTCCATTTCATCACTACAGCCAGGGAAAGTATCGTTCTGATGGAAGTGTATCTGGCTACAGGAGCAAAAGTCTCTTCATAATCTATCCCCTCTTTCCGGGAGAAGCCACGAGCTACAAATATTTCCTTGTATTTCTCTATGCTACCATCTGCAGCATGCTTGATCTTATAGATCCATTTGGAAGTCACAATAGACTTCCCATTTGGTCTTGGGACCACATCCCAAACATCATTCTTCATGATCGATTGGTATTCCTCGACCATGGCATCCTTCAATTCTTTATTTTTTGTTGCCTTTTCATAACTGGAAGGTTCTTTGTTCATTATGTCATAGAGCAAGGCCACATAGCTGGTGTGTGATCTTGTCCTTTTCCTTTCTTCGTGTTCCTCCTCTGGAATACCATACCTTTCTGCATCTTGGATGAGCTCTCTAACCCATGCAGGTTTCCTCTTGTGAGAGTTATTCTCTCGGGGTGGATCTATAGGTTCTTATGGATCTTCTATTTCACGATCCAATTCTGGTATTACTTCATTCATGGTGGTGTCTTGTGTTCTGGGTACCCTTGGTTCTTCATAGTCTTCAACAGGTGTTTTTCTAGATTTGATGTATGCTGAGTTTTCATCAAAGGTCACATCCCTGCTGATGTCAATCTTCTTGAAACGTAGAAAGTAGATTCTGTATGACTTTGAGCTTTCACTGTACCCCACAAATATACCCTTCTTTCCTGAAGGATCTAAATTTGTCCATTTTTCTTTTGTAACATGTGTATATACTAGACAACCAAATATTCTGAGATGGCCAACTCCTGGTCTCTTATCAGAGAAGACTTCTTCTGGTGTCTTGTTGTCAAGTATTTTGTGTGGTGTTCTGTTTTGTACATATAATGTTGTTCTTGTTGCTTCTGCCCATAGGTGCATGGGTAGGTCTTGGTCATGAAGAATTGCCCATGCTGCTTCCATGATTGTTCTATTCTTCCTTTCTGCAACCCCATTTTGTTGTGGGTTGTAAGGAGTGGTTAACTCCCTCTTAATCCCTGAATCACTGCATAACTTCTTGAACTCCCCTGAAGTGAATTCTCCACCATTATCGAATATAAAAGTCTTGATATTCTTATCAGTTTGATTTTCTATCAAGACTTTGAATTCCTTGAACTTATCAAACACTTCATCTTTGTTCTTCAAGAAAAAAACCAAAGTCTTCCTAGAGAAATCAACAATGAAAGAAACATAATATACATACCCACTCAGAGAACTGGATGACATTGGTCCGCATACATCGGAGTGGATAACCGCCAAGATTCCTTTTTCTTTGCTTTCACTGCTTGGAAATTCCTTCTTTGTGTTCTTTCCTTTTGCACATCCTTTGCAAACACCTTCATGCTTTGACTAGATTTCAGGAAGACCTTCTACTGCTTTGCTTGCAATTGGTAGTGCCCTGTCGTGCACATGAGAAATCCTTCTATTCCAAAGTTCACTTGGATCCATGGATTCATGTACCATGGAATGTTCAGTTTGTCCCTTCAATTTGTACAATCCTCCCTCTTGCTCTCCAATCACTACTGCATCATCTATGGTCTTACCTTTAGGCCACATAAGTACTTCCCACCCACAAATGCAACTCTCATCCCTTTTGCATCCAAAGATGATATGGAGAGAAGGTTCTTCTTGAGTCCAGGTACATATAGAATATCTTGCATCTTCAAATACTTCCCAGAGTCTAACTTGTAGGAGGCTTCACCACTTCCTTTTATAGGGTATTGATAGTCATCCCCAAGTTTCATCTTGTGAGGTGACTCATGTTTAGATAGGTCCATAAGAGATTCTTTGAATCCCGTCATATGTTTAGAAGCCCCACTATCAATAAGACAATCATTACACCCATGTGTAACAGTACCTGTGAGAGCAGAAATCATAACATATTCATCTTCACTTGAAGAGTCTTCACTTTCTACCTTAGCCTTCTTCCTAGGAGGTTCATCATCCTCAGTAGCATGAGCATGATATCTCTTCTTGGTTTTCTTGTTGTTGTTGTAGTTGTTGGATTTCCTTTTGTTCTTGGGACATTCTGTAGCAAAGTGTACCTTTTCATTACAGTTGAAGCATCTTATATCTTTCTTATCTATTTGATGATGGTGGTGTGAAGATCTCTTGTGATGAGATTGCTCCCTCTTGGGCTTACTTCTCTTGGTGTGAGCTGTGAGAGCTTGATCTTCATTTCCCATCTTCTTCTCAAGCCACAAGCCTAGCTTCTTCTTATGAACATTCCTCCCATGGTCTACTGAAGGAGATCAACTTCCTTGCACAAATACCTTGGATGAAGGAGTCCGACCTAGGTAGGCCATTCAAAGTGGTCATGACAATTTCTCCATTATCCACTACTTCATCCACAGCTCCAATTTGTTCCTTGATTTGAGAGACCTTAGTGAAGTAGGATTGGATGGTCTCTCCATTCTGGAACTTTACCCCTTTCAATTGATTCCACAGAGTCATCTTCCTATTTATATTCTTTCCTTCAAACAACTTGGTAAAAGAGTCAAACATCTCCTTAGGTGTCTTTAGGGAAGACACATGGGGTATGAGATGGTCTTTTATAGAATCAACAATGATTCTCTTGGCCTTTACCAAGTCCTTCTTGTGTAATGCCTTAGCCTTATCTCCCTCTATAACTGGAACCTCTTCCTTTATGTAGTTGTCCAATTCATTCTCTTCTAGGATTAACCCAATCCTATACTTCCATGCTCAGAAGTTATCAGCTCCTTCAAGCTTATCATCAATCTTGGTGTAGTGAGACATCTTAAAGAGTACTTCAAATGGAAATAGAAATTTTTAGGTCTTACCACTTGATTTGCTAAAAACTGGATCTGGAGCTGGATTAGGGTTTGTCAGAGAAACCCTAAAAATTCAAAGTTTGAATTCCAAACTTCTGAATGCATGGAAAGATGCACCTTGCTGAGCTAATCAAGCTAGTATACTTCAACTTTGAAATCTACAAAATTTGACCCCTCAAAATTTCCTTTGAAACTTCTGGATTTTCTAGACAAGATCCCGAACTAGGGTTTGATATTGCCCGGGGTTCTACCCAACCAAAAAGTTTGATCTTATGCTCTAAACTTCAATTTTTCTGAGGAGCATCCATCCGTAGTCACAGATTCCAAAAATTTCAACTTTTGCAGAAACCCTAATTTTCCACCCTTCCGATCAAAATCCCAATTTAGGGTTTGATGAAGCTCGGCCTTTTGCCCAACCAAAAATTTCGATCTTGGTCTCTGAAATTCGATTTTTTTGAGGGGCATCCAGCCGTGGTCTTGGATTCCAAAAATCCCAACTTTCTCCAAAACCCTAATGTCCCGCAGTAGTGACGGGCCAAAAACTGAAAGTGCTCATAATTGAATTCTGTCTCAATAGAAAGATGTGCCCTTCCAAGGAGAGTCATCCTAACCTCCTGCCTTTGATGATCTGAGGAGAGAAAGCCAAATATTAAGAAGCCTTAGCATCCACAGCTGCACAATGTCTTCTTCTTAGCATGACTCTGATACCATGTTAATTTTTCGATAATTTCATTCAAACATTATCTTAGGATCCTACTAAGAGAATAACAAGCACAACATAACAATCATAAACACAAGAGACACAGAATTTCCTCAAGGAAAACCAAGAAGGTGAAAAACCCCGCAACTTCCTCAGAGATAGAATAAGCCACAATACAAGATCACAATGATCAAACCCAAGATAGATAACTCCAGCAGCTACTCCTCCTCCACTAGTGCGCACTCCTCTCTCAACTAATGTGAGTTGGATGAGTGAGTGAATGATTCGAATGAGACACACTCACTCTCTATTTATACATTGACTTGAACGGCCAATAACCTAACAGGGTCGACCTCCCAATGAGGTCTAATAACCCAAACACATAACTCAAATAGGGCCGACCCCACACTAGTGGTCTAATAACCCATAAAATATAAGTTGCGACACTTGCAACACTTGCGACACTTGCGACATTTACAAATACAAATGACGACACTTCTGATTGGAGGAGTAATACATCTACATCATGAATATAATAAAATACAAGTGTAATACATAGAAGAATACCTTCCGAAGTTACAAATACATCAACATACGCCAGTCGACATACCCATAACCTTGCTTCGACAGCTTGGGTGCTTTACTCTCCTACCGGCGAGCTTATTAGTTCAGGAGGAATTTGTCTAAGGCACGCAACCAATAACGTCGTTGAGTATGACACGGTGATTGGAGTCTTAACCGATGCTCTTTCCCTGGGTATGGACCATGTTGTGATTCACCTTGATTCGCAACTAGTGGTCTCCCACCTTAACCGTATATATGCTATCCGCAACCCTACCCTACCCCGTCTATTGTGACGAGTGCATATCTTAGAGAGTTCTTTTGAGTCTATTCAATACCTGCTTATTCCTAGAGAGATGAACACTATTTTTTATTCATTGGCCAATTTCATTCTAGATTGGTACATTGCACATACATAAAACATCCAAAAAATACAAAAACAAACATAACATGTAAATTATCCACAATGTATAGGAAACACATGTGCAATATCCCATAATCATCCATAGAACACTTTTTATAAAGCCGCAAATAGAATTATATATATATATATATATATCATGTTGGTACAAATACAAAAACGTGGTACTGGTACAAAAATATGAATCTCATGAGCTTTCAGTAAGAATCCCCTCTATGAAATAGGAATCTCGTAGCTTTCAGTAGAATACACATATGCATGAGCCTAATCCCTAGGATGCTCATGATAGAAGACTATGGCCCTAGCCACCTTCCTGAGTAGCGCACCAAACGCTCAGATACACCCACTTTATGTCACTAGTAGTGACGAGGTAGCTCATGGACGCGTGGATCCGGGATGTCAAGAGTCAACCACTGGAGGTTCTCCTCCAGCTCATCAATCTCCTCCATGGCCTCGCAGTTTGCAGTCTCCATATCTTGTACTTCTCCTCTCCTCGCAATCGGAGAATCTCCCCCTGGACGGGAAAGACCAACATATGCATAAAACATGTACAAACCATCAGTACTACGCCAAAACATCAAAAAATCATAAAATGAAAAACACAACAGAGTTGTCATTCTTACCTATGTCTCCCCACTGCACACCCTTGGGAAGCACCAAGCATGGGTATCCTTTGAAATCAGCTCCCTCATAAGGGTAGTCCTCCACCATGAGGAGATGTCCCCTCAACCAGTTGAATAAAGAAGGACCATAACTAATGATGGGTCCCCCACCACCGTGACAAGCCATCACCTCAGACCATTGTACCATGTGTGGATCCCTCGGATCCAACTGATCTAGCTCGAGCTGTGGGCACATATGTGGAACCCGCTCTAGGAAGAACGATACCACAACTGATCCATATCCAAATTGTTTTAGCTCACCATGTCGGCATTTGCTGAGCTGTTCTCTAAAAGATATGAGGATCCCCTCGCACTAGTTGAAAACCATGGGAGCCATGCACTCCTCTGCGTATAGCATATGAGCCTTGCTATCCAAGTGAGGTGCTATACTACACGCCACCCTCTCAATGGTGAAGATAACTGTACGCAGGGGACGATCCCTCACTTTTATGGGGATCTTCCCACCAACTGTCTATGTGACAGGATGGTATCACTGGGACACTACATCCTCGATGGTTCGATCACTCCCACATGATCCTATCAGAGACACGAGAGCCCCCGTCGGGACAACCCTGTCAGAAAATATATATCCTCGATATCTATAGTCAATGTATGCACACCGACTCGGAAGTGCTGCTGCTCAGGATCCCAACATCGAATCAAGTATTCTAGTAACTGCACTTGATCCCTCATGCCCTGGATGTGGAAGTATTTCAGTAACCCATAGTTCCTCAATGCATTCATGCATTGAGGGTCATTTTTCGCTTAGGAATCATCTAATTCATGCTCTCTTTCACGCCACTAGACCATCTTTGCCACCTAAACCTATCCAAACATCAACAAGACACTCATTAGAAGTGGATCCATCTACCCAACCCCTCAATTTTTGGCTTGTGCATGAGTTCATGGAGGCATTCAACGTCAGTGCACCCCGTCCGTACGGAAAGGGTGCCATCGGCACACGACATCCCCACGGGTTTGGTGCTAGGAATCCCTCGACACACATCCCGAAAGGGAGAAGTGCGCTAGGCCGAGGGCGCAATTTTCCTCATTCACACAAGCCAAAAAAATGGGAAATTGGAAATAAAAATCAAATATACTCCAATGAAATTGTAAAGGGAAAAGTTTAGGGTTACCTAACACTGACGCACTGCAAACAATTTACCAGAGCTCCTACTATCAACACTTGAAAAACGGCTTCGAAATGGTATTTTCACCTCCCAATTTGGTAAAAAACAAATAGTAACTAGTTTTGTTTTACCCCTATTTTATATATTGGAAAAGGAATATTCCTTTTTTGATTTATTCTTTGTGGGTTATTTTGCTTTAGTTGGGATTATTTTGTGTCCATATACCTAATTGATCATTCTGACCTAGTTTTTGAAGTCTACAGGTGAAGCAAATTGTTGTGCTCAACTTTCGATCATGATTATGGTTATTCTCCACCTGTTACCAGGTGTGAACGACTCTTCGAGCGTTTTTGTGTTGTTATTCCGCTCGTGAAAAATGAATATTAATGACACCGCGTTTACTCTTTGTTCCTTCACGTGCTCATAAAATGATGAGAATAAGTTATCGAGTTATCTTTGATCACTTTTCCGGGCTCGTAAAACGTCCACGAAAAAGCGACCCCACAGGAGTCTTCCTTTAAGATTTTTTTAGGCTCCCTAAATATGAAAAGATTGCCAAGAAAACTTGATGCTTTCACGCTTGTAAAAGTATTTGAATGATCGTCTTTCTGGTGATAGTTTACCCCTTTTTCAGACTAGGATGTACTATTTACGAAAAACAAGCACTCCAGTCAATCATGACTGGAAGAGTTCTCTCTCACATTGTTTTATCCTTTTTCGGGTGAGGAGACTAACTTTTATGAAAAAGAAACTTTTGGAGTCTTCTTTAGTTCTTTTCAGAATCTCTAAACATGAAATGACGCCAATTTTTCCTTCTTTGGACTCGTTAAAAGCTAACATAGAAGGGCCCGTTTCGGGACAAACCCCTCCTATCCTAGGTTCGTAAAATATTTGGGATTGGACTTGTCTGAAGGATGAGCTATACCGAGCATCTGTTTACCCTCCTTAAGCTCGTTAAAAAAAAAGAGGCACTCATCAATCATGATGGGGAAAAGGAAATATTTTGTGTTACACTATAATTTACGGCAGTACATAGTCACTCTTGAACACGACACTCATTTGCATATGCATTCAGTACTTGGTTAATCCGTTTGTCTTTGAGTCCAACCAATTCCGTGAGTCTTGTTACTCCTTTGGGTCATCCAAAGGATGTTTCCATCATCATTTGCATTAGGGGGTTGGTATCATTATTGTTATGTCAATACTTCCAAGTCGTGCCATGCCCATGTTCAAAAGACAATTGTCGTTCACTATCTGTAGTCATACTTACCTTCCATCATGTTGGTTGTCCTTGAGTCAATCTCACACATTACTGTCCAATTCACTTCAAACATCTACGATCACGTTTCGTGTTGATTATGGGGGATTCATCATGGCCATCCTTCGACGGATTCATCCTTGTCAACTTCAACACATCATCCGAGGATTGAATCTAGAAACCAATCAAGTACCTTGGGCTTGCATCCCTCAATGGCAGGTTATCTCGCTTTCAACATGAGTTTACATCATTGAATCTTGATTAAAAGATCCCATCGAGTGTTCGACCTCAACTCATTAATTCACATTTGATGATATGCATTGTGATGCCTTGGGTATCATTGACATCAATGGTGATTTCCCTCACGCTTGTTAATGGTATACATCAATGACCGGTGATCAAGTGGTTTCTACCATGTTCGACTCCAAAACATTTGTAATCACATGGTTAGATTCGTATCATTGCGGTTTCAGCTTGAAGTCCCTGGGGAAATCATATCTTACCCAAGTTTCAATGGAGATTGTTTGAGTCATAATACACGAATACACATTTGTATTGGTCGTGGATGTGTTATCATCTCATCATGGATCTACGATTGTGTCCAGTAGCCATGATTGTGTTCAGTCGGTCCCTACTATCATGGATCTACAATGTATTGCTCAGAATCCATGTTATGAGTCATGTGAGACTAGTATCTCAAAGTTGGTTGTACTGTAGTATCTTCCTCCGTCCAACAAGTCCTTGTCGTCAATCCTTACAAAGCATTTCACCTGTCTTATTTTACCAGCTTCATGCTTTGGGGGGAATTTTGTTATACCAAAATCTTGTCATCATGAGCCATGTATCAACTCAGTGCCTTAATCGCTGAAGTTTCTCTGGATAGAACATCATGGAGCAAGTTGTTGACCTTGTTTTCCACCTTTCCTAGTGATGCTGGCGCACCCTACTACCTAGCATGGGGATCCAAACATGGATGGAACCTTATGCACACTAGCATATTGCTCCATTGGCTCTCTTTGTCCTCATGAAAGTTGCGCCAACCCTTCCTCGCGCCTGTTGTATTCATGCAGAGTGCACCAGGGTTGGTTAGAGTAGATGACAAGGGGCTTCGAGCGAATTCTCAAAGCTGGGTGACATGGATACCTATCCCTAATTAGTAGGAACAGTTGGTATTCGGCTCCTAACCTAATGGGAAGATCCCTCATATCTCTCCCCCTAATATTCAACCTACTCTATCCTCTTAGCCTTATAAATAAGACCTATCTCTCTATTGAGAGGAGAGGAAGGACTATAACACTTACATGCTGGTGGAATTACCCTAAGTAATCCCTATTCATCTCTTGGGACTGTAATGACCCTTTTTCAAAATTATATTAAAATGCCAATTTTTCCACTTTTTCCCCAATTTCGACCTTTGACTAGTTTAACTGTTTTGACCTCCAAATCAACCCAAATGCTCCCAAATATTCTGTAGGAGTGTATGAATGGTATTTAGACTTGAATATCAGGTTTAGGGATGTTTTATGGCCCTCCAAATACTTCTGCAAACTTGATTTGTATTATGATCAATATATGTAATTTTGACTAGTAATTTGTGCATCAAATCCCCCCCGGGTAACACTGCAAATGGCCTTCCAAATGCCTCCAAACTCCCACGAATTTATGAACAGAGGTATATAATCTGTTAAGTATGTGATTAAGGTCTCATATGCACCATTAATTTATTTTTACTACTGTTCTAACTCTCTCACATTCAACAGCAAAAACCCCCAATTCGACCCTTGGGGAAATGGCACTATTTCACCTCCCAATACAACTAAACTGAGTAAAAATGCTTCAAATGCTCAAGTACAGTATATGAAACTTTTAGAAGACATCCATGGCATTATATTGATCACAAATATATCAGATAATCATCCATTCATTCGAAATCATCATCAATACATTGGCTCACAACAAGGTAGTGGGGAAATGGCATTGTTCTTCCATTAAAAATGAGATTTATACATTTCTACTTGGAATTTCGACCTGAAACTTTTTGGAGATGAAGAACAGAGTATTTAATTCATATTACAAAATAAATGGGGCATTAAAAGCTTCCCCAAAGAGTACAATAGCTCACCAAAAACGCCCTCCCTCAAGGATCAAGAATATGCCATCAAAACTGGAAATGGTTGAAGGAGTGAGCTGCAATAGAAGAAACCATGAGCTTCCCTGTAGCTTACACCTGCAAATAAAGACTCCATTAAAGATCCAAATGAAAGGTCTGAATGGCCTTTCCAATTACCAACTTGGATGGGAATCTTTCACCCTCGAAATTGGCTAAGGCAAGAAACTAGTCATCCACTAGCTCTCCCTCTTCACAAATGCAATTGCAAATTCTACAAATGATCAAAAGCTATTCTCATACTTCATTTATAAATTTTATAACCGACATTAGCCTTCTAAGGGTCGAAATCCTCTCAATAGATTCAATAGATTTCCATTTAGGAAATATTCCACATTTGCCACTTGTCTCCTAGTTCCAACCTTCCATCTTCTCCCAAATTCGATTTTGAGTCTCTTTGGCTTCTCCAACTCCCAAATTCGCCTTCCTTGAGCCTATTTTTGGGGCTGACATGTCATAGTGGTCAGATGTCAGAGGTCAGAGGTCAGGTCTGCAATTTGTCATAGTTTTCATAGATGCTCCATCATTGGTGTCATAGGGGCTAGGGAATCTAGCCCAAGTGTCCACAAACTTCCACTTTGACTCTTTATCTTCCATGGAGGTTACCAATCCTTCCCAATTCGACCTAAGATGCTCAATGACATGTGTTATGACTTACCAACTCACCCAAGAGTGTTCACATTCCCATTAATTCGAATTTGCAAAAGAGAGATACCATGTATTATGAAAAATCAAGCTAGTGTGGGTCCCACATCCTCCATATGTCTCCAAAACCATTTGTCACCTAGGATTTCTCTTGAATTTCTTTATTCACTCTGTTTATTAAATACTTGAACCCTTCTAATGTCTAAACATCATTTATTATCCCCCTTATTCCAAATCCCAAAGCTTCCACCCCAAACCTAGGAAACTAGTAATTTTCCTCCTTGGCAATTATTTGACCCTTAACATCAATTTTACAAACTCTAATGAATATGGCTAATGTGATTAGGCCATTGTGACCCAATTCCAAATTTGGGACATGACAGAGCCACACACACCCTTTGGAGGATTGGCTTGGACTGTTGGAGGAAGGTTACAGCGTTAAGGCTTGGGTTGTAATCATCACTCTTCTATGTATTTCCCATTTATTTACAGTAATATAATCTCTTTCCATAAATGTCTCTGTGTCAATGATATTTAGAGATTTCTTCCTTAATTGTTAGCTTAGATCAGTTAGTGTTTAGATGTGCTTTTACTGTTTGTTTGTCTCTATATGCTTGACAGGGTTTTGCAACTCTACTCTGAAGACCACGGAGCTCGGAGCGATAGAGAGGAGAAGGATTCATGAATCTGAAGGTAAGGAATCTATCTACTTCAATCTCTAATTGATCTAGGAAAGTAGACCTATATTCTGTATTCATTTGTTCTAGATCCACCTAGACTAGGGAGATCATGCTTGCATCCACTCGAGTAGATTATCCATAAACAAGAAGACAACTTCCCTCCTAAAGATTGGTTTGAAAAGGTTACCTTGGAACTATCCTTCCACAACCAAAGGAGAAATTCTGAGTGCTAACATCTTGGCGCCATTGTTGGGGAATGAAATTTCAAATATTCCCTGGGTAGAATGACAGTTTAGAAAAAACAAATTTCTGTGGGAAAACAAGAGATTTGATATTGTGTATTGGTTGTATTTTTCCCTGGCGAATCTAGTTTGAATTTCAATTAAAAGGCGACTCCAAAGAAGACATTGTGGCTTCCAGAAATATTTATATGAGAGGAAATCCTAATCGCCAACCATTTCAAGTGGTAAAAGGTCCTGAAAATATTCTCAGAAGGAACAAAGGGAAAGATCAAGAAGGTACATCTCAGTCAGAAAATTCGTTTCCTTTGTTTCAAGAAGAATTGTTGAATATTGAAGATATTGATTTTGACATAAAATTTGAAGAATCTTTATTTAGGTCAAAGTATGAAACGAATTTAAAAGAAACTGTTATTGATCAAAACAAATTTCAATCATATATTTTAGATTCTCTTTGGGAAGATCTACAAAAATATGGGAAAACAAAAATATAGAAAGGAACAAACCAAAATCCTTTGTTTTCTAGAGTTCCACAAGCCCAGAGGATTATCCAAAATCCCCCTAGAATCATGGATGCTAGATTTACCCTGCTTGATTTACCACCTGTTTTACATGATCTCCCTCAGAATTATGTTCAATGAATTACATTAAATGATGGAGAAGGATATTATACAGCTGAACAACATATTGATAAGTTTAATGATTTCCTTGATCTTGAGGAGGTAGACTATGATGGCGCTAAAATGATATTATTGGCCCAAAGCTTATCTAGGGAAGTTAAAAAATGGTTTAAAGGGCTTCCTGCAAGATCTATTCCATCTTATGATGAATTTGCAACCCTTTTTCTTGAAAGGTGGGAGGATAAGAAAAACCCTTTGCAAATCTTGACACAATATAACAATTTAACGAAAGGAAATTTTGAGTCCGTTCAATATTTTTTTGGTAGATTCATGAAGGTGTATAGTTCAACTCCTGCTGATATTAAACCCCTTGTAGGAGCTTCCAAATTACATTATGATTGTGATTTTGAAAGTGATTTTTCTTTAATGTTGAGAGAAAGGAAATAAGTTTCTTTGCCATAAATGTTGAAAGATGCACTAGAACTGGAAGCAAATCTGATGGCATATGGTAAGATAAAACAAAGGGTAGAAACAAATAAAAGAAAAACAAGAGAAGAAAACCAAGCTTCAACTTCTTCTTCATCTAATGATGCAAAATTCGACATTATGATGAGAAATATGTTAAGACTTATGGACAAATTGGCCTTAGATAATAGACCTCAAAACAGGGATAAAAAAGAACCACAAATTAGAAATCCAAATTTCAGAAGCGTCGCTCCTCCACAGATAAGATAGAGAGATCAAAGAGATCAAAGAAATCAAAGAAATGTAGAAGATCAACAAATGAGACCTCATTTCCCTAAAAATATTGTTGATGAAGGAGAATAAATTGATCCTTTGGAAAGCGAAATACATCAATTTGATGATATTGACTATGAGGTTTATCTAACAAAAGTAGAACATGACATGTTTTCCTAAGAAGGAGAGTGTAATACTTTCGATTTAGAAACATAACAATATCAAATGATATATCATAATGTTGTGAATGATATTCAAAGAAAACTCAACCTCGGAAATAGAGATGTAATTGAAAATAAAGGGAAAAGTCCTAGTCAGCAGAAAAAGGAAAAACAAAAAGAAGATATGATGAAAAAATTTCCAGAAAATAAAAGAGACTTAGTCAAAGAAACTGATAAAACACTCACTTCATTCAATTTGGAGAATGAAATTTCAAAGATTAAAATTTCTATTCCTTTCAATGAGTTATTGAAAAATAATGAATATAAAGAACAAATTGTGAATATAGTTAAAACTGAAGAACAATTGCAACTTGATACATTAGGATTAAATGATGATGCTCCACCTATTCTTTTGGGTCCCAAAGCAGAAGATGGCAGTACAAAAGATGTTCCACCTTTTTATGTAAGTTTAAATATCCATGATATGATTCTCCACAATGCTATGCTTGATTCACGAGCTTCACACAATTTAATGCCAAAGGTTGTGGTGGATAGTTTGGGTTTGGAAATCACAAGACCTTACAAAGATTTATTTTCTTTTGATTCTAGAAAATTAAGATATCTAAGATTAATGAAAGATTTGGTGGTCACCCTTACTCAAATTCCAGCTAAAATTATTATCATGGATGTAGTTGTTGCAGATATTCCTCCCAAATTTGGTATGCTATTATCTAGATCTTGGGATTCAAAACTCAAAGGAACATTGCAAATAGATATGTCTTTTGCTACAATTCCACTTTTTGGAGAACAAAGAAAGTTATACAGAGAAAAAAGAGTTGCATATGTGGTAAGTAGTCAAGACAAACCAGACAATCATCCAATTTATGCAGTAGACACTGATTTGGGATCTTCTATTTTTTATAATGATTTCCATTTTGAAGAAAAAACAGACTCTAACAAACAAGGAGAGAACAATGACTTGGTTATAGAACAAGAAGTCCTTGAACAAAAACAAAGGGATGAAGGGATATGGACAATGCATTTTGATGGATCAATAAGTAGGGAGGGTGTTGGTCTATGTGTATGGATAATATCTCCCAATTGAGAATTCATGGTCTATTCCTTCAATTTAACTTTTGAATGTACAAATAATGTAGCAGAGTATGAAGCTTTGATTTTGGGGCTCAATGTGTTAAAAGATTTAAAGGCAAGCAAAATTGATGTGTATGGAGACTCTGAATTGGTGATTAACCAGGTAAATGGCATTTATCAAACAAAATATCCAAGGATGAGAGCATACATAAATGAAGTTTGGGATACGCTTGTAAACGTTTTTAATGAACACAAGATTATGGTGGTACCTAGGATAAAAAATTCAGTTGCACATTCTTTGGCTAGTACTGCTGGTGCTTTTAAAATTCCCATTTTTTCAAATAAAAAATATGAAATTGAAGTTGTAAATAGGCCTTCAATTCTTGATAATTCAAAATATTGGCAAGTTTTTGAAGATGATTTGCAAATTAAAAGATTTTTAGAGATGTCAGATGAATTTTCTAATACAATTATTGATAATGAAGATCAGAATATGGAGGAAATTGTCAATGATGAAAAATTTTCATTTGAAAATAAAGAATAAGAAAAGTTCAAAGGAGCAATTGGAGAAAAAAGATTATCCAACTCAAAAATAATGTCATTCCAAAAGGTATTATACCTTTAGAAAAGTTGTTTGACAGAAATGATGTAGCTAAAAATTCAAAAGTGTTGCCTCATGAAGATGAAATTCAATATTGCAATATTGGGATAGGAGAAAAGCATAAAATAATGAAAATTTCAAAAATTTCAAAAATTTGCCATCAGAAGAGGAAAGTAAATATGTTGAATTGATGAAGACATTTTCAGATGTTTTTGCATGGAGTTATGAAGACTTGAAAGAATACGATACCTCCATTATTCAACATACAATTCCTATCAAACCAAATGAAAATCCTTTTAAGCAGAAACTCAGAAGAATAAATCCCTTTTTGCTCCCAGTAATTGAAAAGGCAGTTAAGAAACTATTTGATGCTAAAATTATTGTATCCCTTAGATTTTCAAAATGGGTATCAAATTTGGTTCTTGCTAGAAAAAAGAATGGAGAAATAAGACTGTGTAGATTTCATAAATTTGAACAAGGTATCTCTGAAAGATAATTACCCCTTGCCTAATATGGATCATATTTTACAGAAAGTTGTAGGAGCAAAAAGAATATCTATGTTGGATGGATTTTCAGGGTATAATCAAATCAAAGTTCTTCCAAAAGATCAAAAGAAACAACATTTACAACACCTTGGAGAACTTTTTATGTATGCCAAAATGCCATTTGGATTAATGAATGTAGGAACAACATTTCAAAGAGCCATGGGCATAGCATTTGCTGAAGAAAAAAACAAATGTGTAGTGTTTTATATGTATGATATCACAATTTATTCAAAATTAGATGCATATCATTTGAAACACTTGGAGAAAGTATTTTTGAAGTGCAGAAAGTTTGGTATATCCTTAAACCCCCAAGAATCTAATTTTTCCATGAAAGAAGGTAAATTATTAGGCCATATAATATCAAGAGATGGTATCAAAATTGATTTTGATAGAGTGACAACTATTCAAAAGATTGGGATACCAAGATGTAAGAAAGAGATCCAGTCTTTCATTGGAAGGGTAATTTTTTTAAGGATATTTGTTCCAAGATTTGCAGAAATTTTAAGGAATATTACAAATATGTTAAAGAAAAATAATGACATGAAATGGACTATAGAAGCTAATAAATCCTTCACAGACATCAACAAATCCTTCACAGTAGCTCCTGTTTTAATCAGTCCATATTTTTCAAAGGAATTCATTATATTTTCTTTTGCCTCACAACATACTATAGATGGTGTATTGTTACAAAAAAATCAAGAAAAATTGTAACAACCTATTGCTTTTTTTTTCAATAAGATTTTTAAGAGATGCAAAATTGAAGTATGATATCATGGAAAAACATGCATATGCATTGATTAAATCTTTAAAGGATTTCAAAGTTTATATATTACATTCACATATAATTGCTTATGTTCCAACTACTGCTGTAAAAGATATTCTCACTCAACCAAATGTTGAAGGAAAAAGAGCTAAGTGGATTGCAGTATTATTGGAATATGATTGGGAAATCAAACCTGCAAAGTTGATTAAAGGACAAGGTCTGGAAAAGCTGATGACATAATCAAATTATGATTCTTTTGATATAAATTTCATTTTTTATTTTTCAAGTGAAACAATTCCAGAATTACCAGTGCTCAATTATTTTTCTTTATCTCCTTGGTATAGTGATATTATCTATGTTTTACAAAATTTATAGGAACCTCTTGAGCTGAGCAAAACTAGATAAAGATCTGTGAAACTAAAGGCAACAAAATTTTGTATTTTAAATGAATATTTGTACTGGAAAGATCCAGGAGGGATTCTACTAAATTGTTTACTAGAAAATGAGGCACAATAGATCATGAAGGAGTTTCATCAAGGAGTATGTGCAGGTCATCATTCATGGAAATCAACAGTCAACAAAATTATGAGAGAAGGTTTTTATTGGACAACTATTTTTTCTGATGTATATAAAGAAATTTCAATTTGTCACGAGTGTCATATTTTTTATGGAAAAATGAAACTTTTTACTTTACCCTTAAAACCAATTTCAGTAGAGGCACCTTTTCAAAAATGGGGATTGGACTTTATTGGAGAAATTAACCCAAATTATTTTGGTCAACACAAGTGGATCTTGTTTTCCATAGATTATTTCACAAAATGGATTGAAGCTATACCTACTATGAATGCCATAGATATAGTTATATAGTTATCATTAATTTCCTAGAAGAAAATATTCTCTTAAGGTTTGGATGTCCTATAATAATAGTGAAAGATAATGCACATGCTTTTAAATAAAAAAAGATGATTAATTTATGTCATAAATATCATATCCATCTAAATCATTCAACTGCTTATTATCCTTAGGGGAATGGATTAGCAGAATCTTCAAACAAAAGTTTGGTACGAATTATTAAGAAGTTGTTGGAAGAAAACAAAAGAGCATGGCATACCAAACTTAAATATGCATTATGAGAAGATAGAATAAGTACAAAAAGAGCTATTGGGACATCACCATTTCAATTGGTTTATGGAACAAAGGTATTTTTTCCAATTTCATTAGGTTTACCAGTTATGAAACTACTACAGGAAGTGGAAAAAGAACCAAATCATATACATAGAAGGTTAAATAAGATGATATAATTACACCAGATGAGGGAAAAAACATATGACAAAGTCCAACTACACCAGGAAAAAATGAAAAATACATTTGACAGGAAGATTAAAGAAAGAAATTTTCAGATTGATGATTTAGTTTTAAAATGGGATGCTAGAAATGAGGATAAACATGGAAAATTTGAAAACTTGTGGAAATGCCCATATGTTATCACTGCTTACCAAGGGATAATACTTTCATTCTACAAAATCAAAATGGAGAGTTCATTGGAGGAGGTCCTGTAAATGGAAGATTCCTCAAACATTATCTTTCTTAAATGAAAAATAGAAAGGTGATTTTGTACATAAAGTTGTATATATGTTGTTGTCTTTCTAATTTTTTTTTTGTATATATGAAGAAAAAAGAGATAAAAATGGATAAAAGGAACTAGTCTGGGAGATTCTTTACTACCTCACTGGGAGGATATAATCCCTAGTTGGAGCCAGTTGTTGACACAATTATTTTCTATGTTGATAAAAGATTTTGAAAAAAATGTGAATAAGAATGATAGGGAGGTGTTCTTATAGTTTTATTATATGTCACAGCAGGATAATAAGAGAAAACACCAAAAATATGGCTACCAAATACCAATGTAAGATATCCCAAAATGATCGGGATGTTGAAAGAAAGATCAACTTCAAATTAGAGGAATGATGCATTCTGCAAATTTTTTATAGGTCAATGGTTCAGATCAAAGCAACAAATAAGATCGACGGTGGGAGTAGGTTCCACTGGAGAAAAAAGAGAGGTATATAACGCATTTCAAATTGTCGAAATGACCATTAAATTGGAGTTAAAGCGAGAAGGAAATCAACGGTCATCGATCAATCAACAAGAATATCGACGATCCATATTGATTTCGTGCTGCCAACATGCATGAAGGAAGGAAGTGGTAGGTGGTTGCGAAATCAAAAACCACCCACCACATGTCGATACTACGTTATTTTGATGGTTGGAAAGGTGGTAAGGGAAACCACCTTCCTCCGTTGTGAAACCACTTTGGGAGGCTATAAAAGGCAAAGTGCACGTGAAATACGACACTTGTCTTTTGAAGCTGAATGATTTGGACGTATCGATTGCAGTTGGAACATGATATAACATAATTTTTTCCATCTTGCGCATTTCCAGGTAGGCCTTCAGAATCCTTGCATATATTTTAACGCTTTATTCAATGGAAAATCAAAGTGAGGTAGAGGTTCAGAGTGGGGAATTTGCAAAATTGGAGGGAGTTTTCAAAGATAGGGATGAGGATATATTTGACACAATTATGACTAGAAGTGTAGTTAATGAGATAAAAAGAAGGTTGGGATATTTGCAGAAGCAGGGCATAAACGTGCATAACGTTCATTAGTCTCATTTTATTCATTTTTGTCCAGAACAAACTCTAGGTTTCCTCGACTTCGTCTCCTAGTGTGCCCAAAATTATTCCCAAGTTGAAAGAGTAGTCATGGATTCAAAGAGAACGGAAATACTATGTCCTATCAATTCCTCAATGATTAAAAACTCATTAGAAATACCTCCATCTTTTTCCCAAAACCTAGAAGATTTCGTTGAGGAAAATTTGATTAACCTGTATAGACATTCTACCCCTGAAGTAAAACAATCCTTCTTCTCAAAAAGTCTCAAACCAAACATTTCAATTGACAGTACACCTTTTCCATTAGATATTACCTTTTTTTATGAAAATTCACAATTAGTCCTTTCATTAATCAGTCAATTTATAGGGTTAGATAATGACCAAGTTGACACTGAAATCCAATTGAGTCTACTATTTAGATTGAGTTCTTTTTCACTTGAGATTGAGTCTAGTATGTATCTATGTCTTAAATCTAATGAATTACTGGCTAAGAATATTCATTATCAGCTGGTGAATTTCCACACTACAAAACACTTTAGGTTCCAATCATACTTGATGAAGATGTTTTTATATTCAAGTGAAGAAATTCTACATTTTCCAGAAGCAATTTTTTCATCTGAAATTGAAAACAATATGTTCAATTTCATGAATCTTGTAATGTCAAAAATATATAGGGAAATTTTTCAAGAAAGGTTTCCTAGAGTTTTATCAAAGATGAAATACATGTTACAGCTTAATGCAAAGAAATTTGTAGGTGATTGGTTCCTGTTGAAGCAACATACTATTATTAGGCTCTATGGTTTTATCAGAGAACCATATATTTTACCTTCCTTCTTGACACCGAGGATCTTTGTTAGATTTCATTAGACAAAAACTCATTGTTGAGAATGAACATTTTTTTGAGTTTCAAAAAAGAATCTGATATAAAATTTCTTTTGAAGGTTGGTCCTTTTATTATAAAGAATATAAATTCTCTTCCAGTTGTAGAGAAACAATTGCAGATGATGAATTTCAAAAAGGATTATGCTATTAACTATGATCCACACCACATCATATCACATAGGAGGCAACAAAATAAAAGTAAATCTTTTGATCATCAGGAGGTACAAGGATTAGCTAGAAAATAAAATTTACTACAATATGAGTCCGATACAGAATTCTTTGATAATTCACAATCAAATCCTTCAGCATTGGTAAAGTTTTCAACTGTGTTAGTGCCTACTCCTAACAAAATGAAATTTCCAGTAAAAGAAGTTTTTGTGAGACCACTCGCGGAAGTAAAAGAGCAAGGAGAAATCAAAAGACTAAAATTGGATCAAGAAAAAGAAATAGTTACACTGGAAAGTAAAAAGGGAAAGGAAAAGCATAAGTTTCAAGATCCAGATGTCCACATACATGGCTACAAATTTGATGAAGCAAAAGATGCATATTTTAGTGATAAATATCATCCCAGGACTGAATTATATATCAAATATGGTCAGGATAAAAAAGATTCATCTGATAAAGTTAATATTTTTTTTACTAAAGTTAGAGGTATATCAGATAGAGAAGTTTCCCTGACAACTGTTAGAGATCATGCAAAAAATACTTTAAACTTGGCAGTAGCTTCAGATGAAAAATTTACAGAGATGAAGATCGATTTATGAAAGATACCAGTTCCTGACAAAATTCATTTGCATAGACAGACTGGGGAGGTAATCTACACAGATTTAATGAAAGCCACCTTGAAGATTTCAAAACTGCAATCTACAGTGGGTAGGTTGGAAACTCAACTGAAACAGGAAAAGACTGAAAACAAGGCTCATCAACAACAGATAAAGAAACTACAATTTGATTTGGTGGAAACAGACGGTGAGCCAAATAAGGGTCAAGCAGCTAAAATAATTTTAAGTGAAAAGGAAAATACAATCCAATTACTGAAAAATAAGCTCAAAATTCCAGCAACACAGTTAATTCAGGCATCCAAATTAACATTTTTAGAGCAAGAGAAAGAAACTCTTTATCAAGAGCTAGATGATTGTAAAGAAAAACTGTTCAAATTCACAGAACAAGAACTGAGCTGGGAGAAAGAAAGACTTAGTCTTATGGCTTAATTTGATGATTTGAAAAAGAAACAAACATGTGAAACACATGAAAAAGAGAGAACATGACAAGAAAATGAAGAGACAAACACATAAAATTTGATTCAAGCTATGTCTCAGGTCAGCCTAAAAGAAGAAAAAATTAAAGAGTTAAAAGAAGAAAATCATAAATTGAATGTAGAAATCCAGAAGAAAGAGGAAGAGAAAAATGAGTTTGAAAATAAAAATAAAGAGTTGCTTGACAAGAATGAAAAGTTGTTTTCTCAGGTTACAGGGAAGCTTCCTTTGTAGGGTTCCAGGCATATGATTTGGGATTTGATAATAACTGAAACTAGAAAATTCAGACCATTTCTGAATTTTTTTAAGACTAAAGAAACAATGGAAAATGAAAGTACACAGAGTTGTACAGTCATGAGAGAAACTCTAGATAAAAATCCAAAAGAAACAACTCAAAACACAATTGATTTTCTTAATACTCTAACAGAAGATTATTTGAAAGCATTGGGAATTAAAAATATAATTGCAGTAATAACTTGGGCTAGAAGAATCATTGGAAAACATCATTACGTTAAAAGTGTCCAAGAAAAAGTACACCAAATGAAACAACAAGTTGGTTCTTTTAAAAAATTGTTTACAGATCTACTTCAGAAAGGGATCCATTCCTTTTGGAATAAAGAGAACAAGTTAATTTATCAGAATGAATATAAAGCTTTGTTGTTCCAAAGCAGAATGGATCATCAAAATTTTCAAGGCATGACCCAATTTTGACAGGAAAGATTATATTGGAAAATCTCACAGTTGATTTTGAAATCTCAAATCAGTTAATGATGATAGGAGCAAAGCTACCTCCTATATCTCTTGTGAATCATGTGGAGATGAAAGTTTTGGTTAAAGAGATGAAGAGTTATGAGATCCCTTCAATGGAACAATGAAAAACATTTGAAAAGTATGGGAAAATGAGATATAATTTGTACACATGAAAACTCTTGTCCGAACAAGAATTTGTACGGAAGCTACATTTGAAGACAAAAAGATGTTATGTTTTGAAGATTACAAAGATTAGGATTTTGACAAAAATAGCCTAAGATGTAATAAGTAGTTGAACTTTCCTATTTTTGGAAATAGGTAGTTAGGTTTTGGCTCAAGAATCCTTTTCATGTATAAATACAGGATTTGCAATGTAATCAACATTGGAACCATTAAAAGAGAGACTTATTTTGTATTGAGCATTTTCAAGTATCAATAGAAATTTCTACAGAGTTGAGCATGACCTTCCAAAGCAAATATTCATGTGTTGTTTATTTACAGTCTGTATTTTTCTTCTTCTCATGTGAATTTCATCTCTGTTATCTTATTTTCATTATGTTTTCTTTTATGCTTGGATGAGATTGTATTTAGGTCAGAATTCATATTATTATGCTCTGATCTATGGGATCCAAGTATTCATAAACTTTTTCTTCTAAAGTTGATGTTGGATTCATCTTCAATTGGTGCCCAATGTTAATGGATTGTTCATTTTTTCTTCCATTACCACCTGCAAGCAAGAAATTGACTGTAAAGCAATAACTACCTTACCTTTGTGAAAAACCATATTGTTTAGACTTTGTCTATCTTTAAAAGATCCATGATTTTGACTCCATGCCCAATGGTATCCCCGTGTTTCAGCCATTTGCAATATTAAATCATATTATTTTGAAATATTTCTGGCCATTACATTTATTTGTTGAGAGAGCCCTCTCTGGTAGGGAAGAATCCAACTTCTCTCATAAAGATTGGTTTGAAAAGGTTACCTTGGAACTATCCTTCCACAACCAAAGGAGAAATTCCGAGTGCTAACAGAGAGAAGATGTGGTACCATAAACATATTCAATAACAAAGCTTGGGCCTTGGATTTAAGCTTTCCATTAAATTTATTCATGACACACACAAAAAATCATGTATGAAAAATAAGTATAGATCCACAGATTCAGGCAAAAAAATAAAGAATCATTCAACCATAGAGAGAATATCCACATGCATTTGAGATAGTATTTCCTCAAAAACCAATCGAAACTCACCTCGGTCTTGGTTTCAATTTAATAGAAATATCATTTTCTTCAATACAATAGAAATTACATCAAGGGGGACCCATTGATCTCATCCATGAGCCTATAGTCTTTCTCTATGAGAGGAATTTATCTGATCTTATTATAATGAAGAAAAAGAAAAAGGAAAAAGAAGATCTAATGTTTTTTATCCCTACATATTTCAATCTCATAAAATTTACAGTAGCCTTTTGGATATGTAATATTGAACAACCTCATGGTTTTCTTATTTAACTTTCCTTTTATATCCTTTTTGTTTTGATTATGATACTTCCCTATGCGAGAGTCATTTGTTGCGCTATCCTTCTTGGTGTGATGACGAGGACTTGATGAGATAGCATTATTAAAATCAAACCTTCAAGATCAAGGGAACGGACCGAGAACAATAAATCTTTTCATTTATTTTTATTATCCTTTTTATTTGGCCAAAATTTAATGTATTGGTATTTTTTGGCCTTGTATCATTTATTTTCTATGCTTCCTAGAAGTGTATCCCTTTTGGGGTTGAAGAGAATCCCCCATTTGTCTTATTGTATGCCCCTATTCCATTTTTTCTACAAAATCCCTTAATGTTTATGTGCTAGCCAATCCATGTTGATTTATCCCCTTGCCTCCTCTTAACATCCTGAATGATTTGTCTAATTTTGAGTAAGGTGTATAATCGACCTCCCCTAAATTTTGAATTAGAATCCTTAGTAGCATTGCAGTTTCAATGGAGGGATTCAATTCATTTAGGATTTCATTTGCTATTGGAATGGTTGATTTATCTAGAACCAGAGTTGGATTGGGCATGACTTCCTGTAATAATCTGATGTACACTTCAGTAGGAAGCAGTTTGAGATAAGTGTCCCATGGACATGGGAGACCATTCTTCACCATAATGTTGATGATTCTAAAAAGGGAAACAACAGTGCTTCTGATTCTGTCATTTTATTTATGATGATCTCTAGGATAATGAATTTATTTATACTATTTTTTATATCCATATGGGAAGAGGTTCTATCCTTAATTCCCAATAATCGCAACTGGTTAAGAGTTAAGTAATTGACTACTCTCTTTTCTACCTTAGCAATTTGATGCCTATTTTGGATGTTCTCTTGATTATTTCAAATATTTCTCTACTTCCTTATAAAGAATATTGAAATCTAAAAAGAATTGGAGCTGCTACCTTATTGCACAGAAATTATTGGCCACCTTTGTCCAAAAAATCCTTTTGGCCTTTGACAATGTCTTCACCATCCTAGCCCCTATTAGCGCTTCCTCATGCCTAGTCTTCTAGTCATTCACTTCTTCTTTAAGAACATCAATTTACTTTCTCTATTCATCCACCTTTTTCTTTGAGGCACTAAGTTTTTCCCCTTGAACTTTAAGATCATATTTCCTTTTATCTGCTACCTTATTGCATAGAAATTATTGGCCACCTTTGTCCAAAAAACCCTTTTGACCTTTGACAATGTCTTCACCATCCTAGCCTCTATTAGTGCTTCCTCGTGCCTAGTCTTCTAGTCATTCACTTCTTCTTTAAGAACATCAATTTCCTTTCTCTATTCATCCACCTTTTTCTTTGAGGCACTAAGTTTTTCCCCTTGAACTTTAAGATCATATTTCCTTTTATCATAAAGCTCTTCCTTTTTTACGACCTCCATGGCATCGTCCTATGCCTTGGTTCTCCAGTGAGTGAGGTCCTTGTTTAATTACTTAATTCTTTGTTCCAAGATAGACATTGAACGTACATATACTATTTCCTGGTTTCCATAGGCGGATAGATTCAACTCTTTTCTTGCTTCTGTAAGTTTATGTTTTAAAGAATCAATTTTATTTTCATCTCCTCTAATTGGAAACTCATATTTCTTGAAGACTCTTCTTCTTATTCAAGCTCCTTTATTATTTCTTCACTAACAATCCTCTGGGATGATATAGAGGCGTTCTCTTTCCTTTAAGATTGACCGACAATCTTCTGCCATCTTCTGTGTGAAGGGGAGGTCTTGAGTCATCCGAGAATTCTCCAGGGATGTTATTATGTTATTTTTTTCACAAGAAGGGTAATGACCTCTGTCTAATCCTGGGTTCCCTTACCCATTATTACTATTGTATTTTGTATCTTGTCAGTTTCATTTTCTAATCTCTTCACTCTAGCATTCAAAAATTGTTTTTTCACTTGAAACGCCTCCAATTTCTTTCTGTATTCACCTATCGATGATGCAAAATAGAGGTACTTGCTGTAGATGATGTTGTTTGACCCTTGTGCCAATGATACATCATATTTCAATGGCACATCTATGGTATCAAATGTAACTTGCATGGTCCTCCAATCATGAGGTTGCATCTCCTTATATTTTTTTTGGGCAAGAGGCTCCAGTGTAGTAATTACAAGTTGTTTGGTGCTTGGTTCTTACTTGGGAAAAATTCTAGACTTAGCTTATGATTCAAGGTTCTCTATGTTCTGTATTTGCTTCTAAGCTTTTGCTCTTCTCTTATGTTCTTCCCTCAAAATTTCCACAAGAGCACTAATATTTAAATTATGTACAACATTCTCCCATGAATTTTGATGCTGAGCTAGTCAAATGCATGCGAGAGTTACCTTATATAAATACAACAATTTTTTTTAGTAAAACCAAAAGAAAAAAGAAGATGGTCCAGAGGATGTTTCACCTCCTTCCTGCTAGGATTCTTCAGATTGTTCTAATATTTGTTGAATGCTTTATGTAAGTGGAAAATATTCATGAATGTCCTATTTACCTAGTTTAAGTTTTGGGGAATGTAATTTGGCCCTTTTGCTCTTGGGTTCCTCCTGGGTGGTCTTTATAGCCTTTATTTTTTCTGCTCTCTCCATTCCATCAATAATGCTTAATAATGAAAGGGAAAGATCATTGGTTTCGAATTGCAACACCTCTTCTATGCTAGGGGATATTGCTTCTTTAGCCCATTCTAGTGATAACCCTTCATCTTGGCCTTCCTCTCGTACCAATGATTGAATAGTAATGACCACTAGAGCTAGAGGTGGTGGGATTTCCTCCCTTCTTTCAATAGTTATTGGATTATCTACTACTTGAATTAGTGGGAGGGCCTCTGATTTTATATGTTCTTCCATTCTATCCCCCTGTTGTCCAATGATCTTCTCCTACTCAAAGCCAGGAGGAAATTCTGTTGTAGGGGACCCTTCTATCATAGGTTTTTTCTTGATTTATTTCATGTGATAGTCACTAGAAGGTCTCCTGTAACCTTTTCTCTTCACCCCTTGGTACATTGGTGTTAGTGCCTAGCTTTAAAATCCTTATTGTAGAGGAATTGGGAAAATGGGCACAAACGGGGAACACTTTCTATTTCAGAATGAGTTCCAAGAATGGTTCATCACAACCAGGGTATTTTTAGGGGCAGAATTTTGTCAATTGGCTATTTTTTGGGTTTTTTTCAAAAAACAAATTCGCTATTTGGTCATTTTTAGTCTATAATATCGCCTATATTTACATTAAATATGTTTTTTAATCATAATATTCGCCAAAATTTACACATTTCAGTAGTAAATTGTATGTTTCATATTTAATATTCGCCCACCTATCTATATACATGTTTTTTTCAATCCAAAATAATCACCTATGATACTATATACTTAAGTATAATATTAGAATCCTTAAAAAATACCCTGATATTCACAACCCCAAATGAAAGCTTCAACCCTCAACAAGTTGATGGCTTATCTACGAAGACAAGGATATCCCGAGATATTTGAGCTATGAATGCTAGGAAATCGCAAGGTTTGACATTGAGAAAAGGAAGAGGGAGGAAGCTATAGTTGATAAACTAATTGAAGTTCCAAAAAATCCATCAATTGAAGTTCCAGAGAACCCACCAATTGAAGTCACAAAAGATTCATCGATTGAGATCATAGATATTCCATCAGTCGAAAATCCAATGGCTAGCACATCAACACTCCCATACAAAGGTCACAAGATTACTAGGAGTATGGCATGAGAGGCAATGTTACAAATATCATGTCGGCAAATATATCGCCAAGGGTCCAAAAAGAAATTATCGGATTTATCGGCGAAAATGTCGGCAAACATCAGCAATATATCGGCAAACTTAAAAAAATACAAATATATTCATTTTTTTTCAATTTTCTAAACATCTAAAGCAACAAGAACATCAAATAAACACATTGCCACATGCATATAGAAAGAAAACTGATATATAAGATGCATAAATAATAAGACGTATTGCTAGAGTCTAGACATCACACATAAAAAATGAATCGTGTCCTGGATCTTAAGTCCCCGACTCATGAATCACCAAAAAAATACAATCAATGTATCTCATAGAGGTAACTGTCATATGCAATGAAATCAACTAAATAAAGTAAACTATGGATTCCCTATACCCCTTCTACGGGTAAAGGTAATCACTCTAGTAATGGCTCTGCCTCTAGAGCTAGAAAGCCCAGGTGCTCGTGGG
Source organism: Larix kaempferi (assembly GCA_027924585.1). Classification (NCBI taxonomy): domain Eukaryota; kingdom Viridiplantae; phylum Streptophyta; class Pinopsida; order Pinales; family Pinaceae; genus Larix; species Larix kaempferi. The sequence continues at coordinate 51,215,055 of BSBM01000299.1, read as the reverse complement.
GGTCATCGTGGACTATGGCGTCCTCTGCCTCTAGAAGTGAGTGGTGTCTGATGTACTCTAGAAGAACTAGAAGAATGTTAAGGTACTAGGTCACCCTCATCAAGTCCTCTACCATTGCTACTGCTACCACTGCCCCTATATCTGGGTCCCTCTAACTGAGACTGTGGTCGTGAAACTGATGGTCGTGAAATTGGTGGCCGTGCAACCGGTTGTCGTGCAACTGGTGGCTGTGCAACTAGTGGTTGTGCAACTGGACAACCTACTGGTGGTTGTGCTATTGGTGGCTTCGGTGGTGGCACACTCTCAAAGCCAAACCCCTCATCCTCCCATATCTCACTCTGGGGATCCTGTGTATCATGATCATCCTCTAACCAATCAGGGGATGCCTCCATAACAGGTTCCTCAATCTCCACTCTCCATGCAGTAGTGGTGTCAATGTCATCCAATGAAATGACCTCCACCTCAGGTATTTTCTGAAGCTACTTCACCCACAACCTGAGATTGTAGGAGACGTACACTAGATCATTTAGGCGTTGGGTATCCAACTTGTATGAGGACAATAAATTTATTAAATTAGAATTTAGAATACATAAATTATAATTACCCATAGGACATAAATTACAATAGATAATGAATTTCGAATTTAATTTCAAATTCTCTAACCTGTTGCGCTTCTTGGTGTGTATTTTTCAAACGCACTCCAGTTGTGCTCACAACCAGAAGAGCTGCATGTCTGGCTAAGGATCCGAACAGCAAGACTTTGGAGATGAGGTACTCATGCCCCATAGGTTTCCCACCAATGATCTACAATGAATTGGAGAAAGTTAGAAACATAAGAGAAGACATTGAAAATTTAAAATTTAAAACAAAGAAATAAATAAATTGAATTTTCATTCTTGAAAGTTGAACTTGAAACAAGGTGAAGCTTACTTGGCATTATGTTCTTCCTGTCCTTGATAGCCATAGCAAACCCAAATGTTCCCACAGCCCTTTTATAGATTTCCAACTCTTTGGAAATCTCTGAACGATCATCTTCACTTGGCACCATCCTATGGACACATTCCAAGAACCCATCCATTACCTCTCCATCAAACCGGAAGCCACATGAGTAAGAGAATGCGGGGTTGAGGAATAGCCCTTCAGCATGAATGGGGCGATGAAGTGTGTTGTTCCATCACTGATCAATCACTGCCCATATCAATTGTTTCTTTGCTTGCCCATCCTCTCCCCTCTCCTCACAGTAGGCACAAATGGCCTCTTTGGCCCTATCCATGGCCTCATATAGGTAGCCCATTGTGGGCTTGTCTCCATCAACCAAGCGAAGAACCCTTACCAAAGGTTCACAGATGGCACACACCTCCTTCACCCCATCCCAGAAGCTCTCCTAGTATGACACTAGTCTGGATATGGCAAGTCCCTCCGCTTTAGTGCTAATCGATAAAGCACGCCACTTAGCTGAAAGGTACATAGTCTGCAAGTCCCACTTAGAAGTAAGGAGAGGCTGAAGAGAGATGAAACAAGTGGCAAAGCGAGTGATGGCGGGACGAACCAACTCCCTATCATGAGTAAACTGCCTCATCAAGCTAAGCACAGAAGCATGATTGTATATAAATTTGGTGATGCTTCTTGCTGGATCAATGACATCCCTGATAAACTCAATCTTTCCCATATCCTCTAAGATCAAGTCGATACAGTGTGTAGCACAAGGGGTCCAAAACAAAGAAGGATACCTGTTCATAAGCATCCTGCCAGCTGCCACATAATTTGCAGCATTATCTGATATAACTTGGACAACATGTTGCAATCCTATCTCCTGGATGAACCCATCCAACAACTCACATAGTAATGCTGCATCTTTGATATGTGCAGATGCATCCACATATTTTATAAACATTATGCCCCTGGGACAATGAACCAAGAAATTGAGAAGGGTCCTACCCTTCATATCAGTCCAACCATCTGACATCATTGTGCATCTCGTGACCTCCCATGAACCTCGAAGCTCCTCCAACCTAGTAGTGCAATCAACCTTTTCATTATCAAGGAGGGGCCCTCTCAGCTCCTCATAAGTGGGGGACTTATACCCCGGCCCAACAATAGCAACGACATCAAACATAGGAACGTAGAATGGGTTCCTCGCAAAGTGGAATGGTTTATCACTCCATAAAAGGCACCGACTCACAAGTTTGTCTGCTTCCTTTTTCTCATTTATCTTGTACATTGACTTTATACCTGGTTGCCCACCAGGCCTGGATCTCGAAACAAAGAAATTAGATGTTGTTGAAGGCATGGCGGAATATGAGGAAAAGGTCTCACTCCCCGCTCCCCCTAAAGTGTGTCCGGCTATCCCGGATCCTAATGACACTCTCATTCCAAGTTCTTTCCTGAGAGCTTCCCTTTCATCTTTCTTCTTGCCAATACTTTCAATTGCGAGTTTGGCCCTATGAATAATTTCAGGCGTGGAGTTTTTGCAAATATCCACCTCATGCCCTGAAAGTTGTGCGAGGTGGTATTTGAGCCTACTTATCCCCCCCGTCATCTCCTTCCCACACAAATTGCATTTTAGCTTTTGGAGATTATGTGGATCAACAGGCTCTGCATACTCCCATAATGGATCCAAAGTCTTCGACATGTTTGCAACTTTGTAAACTAGTTTGGAACTTTGAAAGTTTGAACTTGCAAGGCTGCAATCCTGGTTGTCGAAGCGTCCCCCCCCAGGTTCCATGGGAAAATTTGCGCTCCAAGCGAGTTCGTGCCCAAAGCGACCTCCGAAGCGTGCTTCCAAAAAACCAAACCGCGAATTGGAAAAAAAAAAACGATTCCTGCCAATGTTGGAAGCGTTTTCGCTTCGGCATGCTCCGAACTCCGAGAAAAAATGCTTCAGCCACAAACTGAGAGCGCTTCAGGCCACGAACTGAGAGCGCTTCAGGCCGCGAACTCCAGTCGAACCTCGAGCGCTTCAGGCCACGAATATAGAGCGCTTCAGGCCATGAACTCCAGTCGAACCTCGAGCGCTTCAGAGGGGAGTCCGTCGAACTCGTGGAAGGAGGCCGAAAAGTAAGTTTTTTTCTTTTTCTTTTTTGGCTTTGTGGGTGGGCCCTAGGGTGTTTTTAGGGTTAGAGAGGGGAGATAAGGCAAAATATCCCCCTCTTTCTTCCTCATTGTTTCATTTTGGAGTTGGAGTGGAGAGGGAAGAAGCTCTTGGAGTCTTGGTGTTGGCTTGGTGTTGGAGGCTTGGAGCAAAGTTGGAGAGCTTGAAGAAGATTTGAAAGAGCTTGGAGGAGACAACAAAGGGTTCCATCTTCTTGCAAATCAAAGGAGATCAAAATAGGTATGCCCAATGTGTATTTTTGTTCAATATTGTTCACAAAATGTCTTGTTTGTTTGTTGTTTATTGTTGTATTTGTTTCTTCTCCTACATTTTCCCATTTCCCTCTTCCTCCTCATTCTATTGTAGGTTGTCCATCTAAAACTTGAAGAAAATGTTGTTCTTGTGGTGTTTGGTTCCATTTTTGGTCCTCATGGTGTTGGTTGGGAATAGGCGTGTGAATGAAGAAGAAGATAGTGGTCATTCTCATAGTGACCCAATGAATGAAGGAGAGGAGGGGTGAAGAGGGTGATCTTGAAGCTGATAGTGGCAAAGCTTCATTAACCCCCTTGTGGAGGTTTGTCACAAAAATTGAGGGAAGAGGTGGTGGAACCTCTAAGTGGATATGCCCACATGGTTGTCGTCCAAATAAGCCTTATAGCGGTTCATACACCCGTGTGAGGAGGCGTCTTTGTGGGGTGTTAGACAGTGATGATAACAAAGGGTCCCTTGGTATTACAATTTGCCCCAGGATAACACAAGTAGAGAGAGAAAACTACATTAAGATAGAGGAAGTTGCACAAAGAACGAATGCTAAAAAACAAAAGGTTCACTCTGATGCTTCTTCTAGCTTTGGGAGCCCATTTTCATCTCCTACTTCACCTGGCGAAAGGTCCTCAACTGGTAGTGGAAGTAAGAGAACCATAGAATATTTCCTTGATATTACTGGTAGGGAGGATGTGGATGCAAAAGTGGTGAGGTTTTTTTATGCATGTGGTGTTCCATTCAATGTTCTCCGCTCCCCTTATTGGCATGCCATGGTTAAATCCATTAACAAAGCACCTACTGGATACAAGTCCCCTGGGTATGAAAAAGCTAGAACTGTGTTACTTGACAAAATTCAAAAGAGCTCTTACACGGTTTACAGATGAGTGGGCGGATACTGGGGTATTCATTGTATCTGATGGTTGGACAAATGTTAGAAACCAACATTTGATAAATATCCTTGGTGTTTCGTCTAGTGGTGCAGTGTTTCTTGGAGCGCAAGACTCCTCATCAATCATGGCCTCTTCTCATAACATAGCAAACATCTTACTGAAAAGTATTGATGAGGTTGGTCCTACTAATGTGATTCAAGTAATCACTGATAATGCAGTGAATTGTAAAGGAGCAGGAAAAATCATTGAGCGGAAATATACTCACATCTTTTGGTCCGGTTGTTTGGTGCACACAATGAACCTTTTAATGCATGATATTATCAAGCACAAAGAATGCACATGGATAAATGATTTGTACAAGCGAGGGAAGAGACTCATTAAATTTATCACCAGGCATACAAGGGTCAATGCCTTTTATGGCACTTACTCTAAGTTCCAATTACTTAAGCTTGCCAAGACTAGATTTGGTAGCTATTTCCTCACCTTCAAGCGCCTATTGAGGGTAAGACAGGCTTTGGGTGCTATGGTGATGAGTGATGAGTGGGATGAAATTAGCACTGATAGAGATGGCATGGATGCAACAAAGGAAACTGTTCTTGATAGCTACTTCTGGTCACGGGTCAAGTATGTTTTACAGTTCACCAAGTCGATTTATAACATGCTTCAGTTTGCAGATTCTAATAGACCGGTCATTGGGGAGGTGTATGAGCAAATGGACACTATGCTAGGACAAATTAAGGACATTGTTCAACCTAAAGATGAGAATTTGTATGATTTGATCCTAATAGAGGTGGAAAAATGGTGGGAGAAGATGAATATTCCACTACATGCCTTAGAAGATGTGCTTACACCAAAGTACTATCATATATCATGGCTTTCAACCCCAGCACCAGGTGGTGTGGCAAAGAGAAACCACACCAAGATCCAAAGGTTCAAGCTGGTTATATGCAAGCATTGGAAAAACTATACCTAGATGTTGAGGAGTGTGATAGCATCTGGCTACAGTTGAGCCAATACATCAGTTGCATTGGTGCCTTTGGGAGCAACCATGCAGTTAGAGATCGAGGGAATTTTCCTTCTATGGCGTGGTGGGACATGCATGGCACTAGTTGCCCACAGCTACAATCTATGGCAATGCGGGTGCTTTCACAGGTGGTGAACACTTCTTCAGCAGAGAGGTGTTGGAGCACATACAGTTTCATCCACAATGGCAAAAGAAACAGGTTGAATGTACAATGCGCAGAGACCTTGGTCTATGTGCATTACAACTTGCGATTGTTGTCGCATTACTGTGTGGATCCAACTATAGACAAATCAAATCAGATGTGGGACTACAATCCAGAGGAGGACAACTTGGAGGATGGAGCATTGGTTTTGGAGGAGTTGGAGAATGTTCTTTTGGATGAGGATGAGCGTGCTGAGATGCCACCTCCATCCATTCACAGTGCGAGGTCCCATGGACGTGGCCCCTTGACTAGCACTCCAGCTTTAGAAGGACCTTCACAGACACAATCAGATGCACAAGCTTCATCTTCACTACCACCACGCGTACCCTCACGAGGCAATCGTGGTGGTGGTAGGAGGAACTAGGAGAAATAGATTGTTTTTGCATTTTACAGTTTACTAGATATGATTTAAATTTTAAATCATAGCTCAGTTTAGTTAAGCAAACTTATGCTTCATGGCACATGCAGATAGCCAATATTTGTAAACAAAACTATTTGAATTTTGGTACTTAATGATGTACTTCCCTATTTGGTACTTTACTACTTAATGATGTACTTCCATAAGTTAATGATGTACTTCCCTATTATATGGTTCTCAGTTCTAACTTCTAAAGGTTGTATGTTTGTAATTGATAGAATCTAGATGGTTTGTATTTGTATTTGTATTTGTAAAATGTATTTAAATTTTCAATTCGTAACTTTGTATGTTTATAATGGAATCATGAATTATGGAATTTAGATGGCATTTTGTATATCGGAAGTAGCATAAACATACATGTTTCATAAATTTTGCATCTAGTTTGGTATTCTACATGTTTTTTTTAATATATATATATATATATATATAAACGCTTTGGAAAAGCTTTGCTTCCGACCATTTTTTGAAAAATGCGCACCCACGCTCGCACTTCCGCTTCGCTCCCACGCTTTGGCAACATTGGCTGCAACATAAAAAAAAATGATTTTTAGCATAAAATGATAAACAAAAATGATAAAACAGAAAATTAAAACATGAAAATTAATTAATAATTAATAATTTATTAACTTATTAAACCTCAAATTTTTCAAAAAAAGTGCAATGTGCATGTTGCTGCTCTGCATATTAGCAATGCTAAATTGCATAACACAGAGCCACTGTAACTTACAGTGGCTCTGCCTCTATCACCTATGTTAAGTGGCATAATGTAAATTGTAAAGGGTGAATTTATTCCTAATTTAGCAAGGGTCCTAATTCTAAATTCTAATTACAGTGGTTCATATTCGTAATTTCGTTGGAGATTTTTAATTGTTAAAACTTAAAAGATATGATACAAAAATTTCCAGCTTTCTTTTGTGGCAAAAAATAAAGAATTTATTCAGATTTTGGAGTAGTTTTGTGACTATGAAAGTTAAATTCATCAATCTTTTCTTTCAAATCTTAGTAATTTTATAGATAACAATTCAACATTCGAACATGTATATTGGATTGGAAACTATATGGGGCAGCAGTTTATTTATGACAATCATTTCCAACTATTAAATTGGACACAAAAATTAATTTCCAAGTCTGAAAATTCATCCTATACTTCATCCTCATGCTTTTTTGAAGACATTTCACTGTTGGAGTAGTCTAAGACTCTAAACTCTAAACTTAAAGACTCTAAACTTAAAACTTAAAACTTAAGGCGTTTAGGGTTTAATTTTTTTAAATTTTTAAATTTTAAAACTTTTTAGCATGCACTGTAGGGCGCAACCGCACAGGCCACAGAGCCGTGGGCTTTAACCACTTAATTTTTCAATTTATAAGTTTTAAATTTTTTACATACCTGATGCTTGGAGCCTTGGACCAACAGGCGACAACCTTTCTCCACGGGAAGCCTTCACAATCCACGACTCTCTCCCACACAGGCTGACCTTCCACTCCACGGGCAGCCTTCACAATCCACGGCTCTCTCCTACACAGGTCAACCGTCTCCTCCACGGGAAGCCTTCTCCTCCACAGTTAAACGAAAACCCTATTGGTCCCTGCCTCCTCCATGGATCCTCTAACTTCTGATTCCTCCTCTAGCTCTCCCGCCTCCTCGACTTCTAACTGCTTAGCACCCTAACTCTCCACGAGTCCACACAGTCACGGACCACAAGCTTGCAACCCGAATGAGAAACAAAAACAAAAAAAACAATTGTTTTAAACTTTTATTCACCCCAGCGATGTCAACCTATTGACTCGCGATTTTATCGTTGAACTTATCACCGAAAATATTGCCACGATATTTGCCGATAATATCGCCGTGGAGATCGTATCACGATATATCGCCGATATTTGTAACACTGATGAGAGGCACCCCAAAACTCATAGCTGAGTCAGGATGATTTGGAGGATGACATGGTAGTTATTGGAAGCATTCTTAGGTGTTACGGAGAAAAAACTCTTATGGCTTGGGGTGGACCACAACAGATAGATTGACCCAAGAAACCAACTCAATTCTCAAGTATGCTAGATAAATGTAAAATGCCAACAACAAAAGAGAAATTCTTACCTCAATGAGATGTTCAAAGAAGACCACCGTTGAGCTTGAAATCCAATGCTCCTTACCTACGACTTGTCCCCAATGACAAATATATACGAGCATATGGAATATAGATATAAAATTTTAGCATAAAAAATAGCATAATCCATTAACATATTTAACAAATATACCCAAGGAAAGTAACATTATTATTTGCAAAATGTATTGGATGAGAAAAGAGTGTTTCTATTAATAAAATACACAGAAGTACATAGTGACAAGATTTTGTAGGAAATTCGTTGGAACCGAGAACTAAGTTCCTCCACCTAGGCCTCCACCACTTCAATCCTCCATGCAAAGGAAAGCTCACAAGTTCAAGGAGTAATTGGATTCCTCCTTCACAAGATATGGAAGAGCTTGGGAGATGAACATCAAAGAGTTCAAATAAAAATAATAAAGGGATGTAGACTCAAGGCGATGGCAATGGGGACAAATTTCTCCAGATTTTCCTTACTCTCTAGTTTCTCCTCCTCTTGTGCTCCACAATGGCTCAATATATAACCCTCAAAGAAGGTGGAGGGTCAAATCAAAGCATTTCCAGCATATGGAAGGCCAAGGATCAATATGGTTATTACTTGGGAAGGAAAACTACAAATATTTTTTGTTTTGAGCACAAAATCCGATGTACACGGGCTGTAGTGGAGCATCATGCGTATACGTAGGCTGTAGTTCTATTAGGGAACATACATCAACAAACATATGATTTTTGGGGGTTTATCTGAGAACGAGGGATGATATGAGTCTATAGATGGACATGGGAAAGCCATCAAGGCATGTTGCATAAGGTGTGGCAAATCATGCTATAACACCAAGAAGCAAAGAACTATTCTACCATGGATACTCCCACTTCCTTAGAGTTGGAGAAGACTAATTAGACTAATCCTACAAATGCCAATTTGGTTAATCATGTAACACCAACAGATTTCATCAGTCCATTATGTTTTCAGAACGAAAGCAATATGTCTAAGCTCAAGGAATATATAACTATATTCCTTTAACCGGTCCAAGAAACAACACTATCCAATTTTGCACACTCTATTTCCTCATCTAAAAAAAGGAAGAAGAATAAAATCGGGGAGACAAAGTAAAAAATTAAGGAACTGAACCAAGAAATCGAGGATCTTGAAACCCTTGATTGAAATATAAAGTAGGAAAATGAAATTTTCAAGGAACGAAGCAATCAACTTCATCACGGTAATAAACAATTGACTTCAAATAACAATATACTCCTCAGAAAAGCACGGAAGTGGTATTGAGAGCATAAGCAACTAAAGTGGTAGAATTGAAGATTGAAAATTAAGCTCACCAAGAACCATATCAGGTAACTTGTCCATGCAACTTCCATATCCAACATTGATATTTAATTGATGCAAGAAATGGTATCTGATTAGTTGGGCAATCCACAATTTTGTTTAATTTTGGGAATTTTGGAAGCAGACCTTCAACAACAATTTACTTGGATGAGAACATCCAAGATGTTGGGTGTGGGAGAGATGTTGGGCCTAGGATTCGATGTGTTTTTCATTTTCAAGAAACCCCTTTTTTTTTACTATCTCCTCCCCTCATTTCCATAATTTTCCGTAACCTATATATTACTATCTTACCTCATTTTGCAAAGGATACACTTGAAAAACCTTATCAGGTAATAATTAATCGATTCCTAGTAATTCCCATTGTTTTTTATTAATATTTAGATGTGAATTCATTGTACTTACATTGTTACCATAAAAATCACAGGCTTCCTTTCATATGATTTACAAATCTGGTAACGAAATCATGGGTCCACATAACGATGTTGTGCTAATTCCAAAATGGCGATATGGTTTTTGTTTCCATACAAGTCATGATGGTTTCCTTCCTATCAAGTCACTCCTAACCTCATTTCTGAGATCATCATCCTTCGGTCAAAGCACGAGATCAATAGAATCTAAGTTGAGGATCCAACACAATAATAAGTAATGGAACGAAATCCATGCATGTCCCATGTCATGGAATTCATTGAAATAAATCCTTGCTCAATTATCCACTTGTTGTAGCCTATTCTGGTCGATTTAGCATGGAAAGTATATCCCCTGTTTCCAATTAAAGGAAACAATTAATTAAAATAGTTTCAGATCCAAGGAAGGAGGAATCTCGTTCTATCTTATGGCACGTCTTGTCCTTTTTTGTAATCGACTCTATAAAGAAGCAATGTGATAATTCCTAGGGGGGAGTCTAATTCCGAGTTTTGTTTGATTGGGAGCATTAAAGAGGTCACTATGTGACATTATAGTTGTTTCAGACATTTCTACTTATGATAATATAAAAAATTCTTCTCTTATGATATCATTTCTTGCTATTTAGCATATTGTAGTTTTACTACAATGCATTGGTGACCAGAAGGGCCCGCTAACGCGAGTATGCACTGCATATTGTTATTTAATTTTCATTAGTAACGTTTCATTTCTGCAATTGCATATTTAGTTGGTATGTTATTTCGTAGATTAATATATTGCTTTTCCATATTTGATTGCTTTGTTGAGTTCATATCTCATTCATGCTTTTACTTTGTTTAATATTTATGCTATTTAGATTGTGATTAAAGTGACTACCGAAATTTCATGGTGTGGTGTGGAGTTTGTGTGTAACAGGAATTTTTATTAATAGTTGTTACAAGAATTTCTTAAATACACATGTGTTATAGACTTGGAACAACAATTAGGATATTTCTGATTTATGTTAATGCTTTTCTAAGTTACATGAGTCCTCATTGACAACTGTTACATGAAATCCTTAAATACATTTGTGTTATTGAGATTGGATCAACAGTCATAATATTTCTGGTTTTGATTTCTTTAATGTGGTATGAATACTATTGCTTTCTAAATATCCAGGAATTGTTTATATTATTAAGAGAATTGTATGAAAGATTGTTGCACAAATATCTCCTACAAGGATAAAAGACTGTGACTGGATTAATGAACAAGTATAGTTCTAATATCTGATCGTGATTCATGAGTTGACTTATAAAGCACATTTATCTTTTAGTTCACTTGTTAGCATTTTAAGATAGCTTAGAATTTTTGTTGTTAGTATTCTACCCCTTGCATATATCTTGCCATCATTTCATCAGTTTACGAATCCCATATTGATAATAAAGTGTAGAAGGATTCGAGCAATTAAATTTCCTGACATTTTTGGGGATGTTGCCAGGGAAATGCTAAAAAGGGATTAGAACATTGATGGATTTGTTTTTCCTTAAAAGGTTTTCATTTTTTTTTCTTTTACAAATTGTTTTATACCAACATTATAGATCCAATGAATTAGAGATGGTAAGACACAAAGACGAACTCACTACATGATTCCTGCGGTACAATAGACCGACTCATTCACTTTAGTGAGTACTCTTTTTCATTAGATCTAAACTATGTAGGCAATGCATGCATAGGACCATCGATAATAAAGGTAGATTTTTAAAAGGCAGAAAATTTTTATTTTTTCCAGCTTCTTTGTCTTGGGGAGCTATAAGACCCCCTTCTACTCCCATGGTAGGAAGGAAAAAATATAATAAACAAGGGGGAAACAAGATAGTCACCCAACCAGAACTAACGGCAAGATCAGAGGCAACCATGGATACTGTAATAAAGCTTACATCAGAAGCTATACTGGCTAGAGGAATAAGTGAGAAACTAGAAAAAAGAGGTTGAGAGCAATCCAATTCACGAACCATAATCTCCCAGTTCTGCATACAACTTTTTTGGAGGAGTGATGACATAAGGAGCAGGAGAAGTATTTATTAAAGGATAATATGAGGAAACATTCAGATTTTCCATTGTAGGCCCAACACCGATGGTGGAAATGATGAATATACCTCCTTTAGTTTTGCCACATTTTCATGGAATGGTATTTGGAGTCCCTGACTCTTTTCTCTTTGAAATTGATATTCTTTGTTGAAGTTATGACTATATATTCATCTCTAACATTACCCACTGATTCTTAAAAAGCTTTATTAAAACAACATCTGTCAGAAACTTCTGATATAATATTAAAAATATCAGCAGCCTTTCCTTCATCAGATTCACACTTATCATATACAGGTTGATCATTAATAATTTCTGAATTTTGATATTCAAGGATCTTGGCTTCATGATGGTTTTCAGAAAAAGGATATACATGAACAATCTGATCTTCATAAAAATTGGTAACAGCAAATTTGTCATGGCAATGATTACTAGAAACATATGGTACAGTAACAAATGTATCTAGTGTATCGTTGCCAACATCCTTATCATTAAAACAATCAACACAATCTTCCTTTGAGATCGAAGAGCTAGAGAATGATTCATGTGATTTCTCCTCTTTTTGTTCAACAAAAACAACTCTTTCATATTCACTATTAGAAGAATTAATAATTGACTGTTGTTGAATATAAGATTCAAACTCTTCACAACAGTGTTCAAATAACACCTCAGTTGAATACAATGTTTTACAATGATTACTAAATGTTGCATGAAATTCTCTCAGTGAAGATATGCTAGAAGGAGAAAGAGATCAGTACCATTCTCGAGCATCTCCTTCAAGTGAATACATGAACATCTTCATGAGCACATCCTCATGAGAGATATCCAAATGATGCATTACTTCATGAAATTCTAGCAAATGTTCAACAATATTATCAGTTGTACCTTCTTTAAAATTTGGAAGCTAACCTTGCCATTCATCAATAGGAGGTACAACATTAGGAAATCCAGGAATAACTGAAAAATAAAAAGGTGCAAACCTCCGAGCCAAGATAGAATCCATAGCTCTTGTCATTCTAGATCAGTGGATTCTCCAGTGGATTCTTTGACCATGGAGCCGCCAGGTGAAATATTACAGTCACTTCTATCACCAATCCTTGTTCACCATCAAGAACTGATTCTCTTTGTTGTCGTACAACCCGGGGATGAATGTCTCGTACCTCCGCTCCCTAGAACGACGCCAAAAGATGTTAGCGCTAAAAGTTGTCCTTTGAATGCTTGAAGGGCAAGTTTAGCACATATTAAAGATTGGGATAGTTAGGAGTTGAGATTTTAGGGTAGGTCTAGAGGGAAGAGTTATAAGGATAAGAAGTGCAGGTCTTAGGAGAAGAAACTTCTAACATTCAGGGTGAAATTTCATGGCTTGAAGGAAACTCACTCAAAGTACAGACTGAATGTAATATACAACTAGATTCATTTACATGAAAACACATGAAAGACAACTATGTTCTCTGGAATTAAAACTGATACTGTATCATTCATAAACTGAAAGAAGTGTTTCAATATAACTTTAAAGTTCAGGAAACCAATAGAAAACTTCAACTATGCATTGATCTGAACTCTAAATCACAATTGCATTGCAAAGTTTTATATTAAAACAAGTAATCACATCAATGAACAATAAATTCAGTCTGTAAGATAAATAGATGATCGAAAAGCATAAAAATTCACCCTTCACATTAGATATAAGATGAAATATACATTGAAAATGGTGTCCCCTATAGTCTTTCTCTCAAACCCATCCCTAATCTCTTCCCAAAGGACGATAACCGCCCTTTTACATTCCGACTATCCAATTTATAAAGATTACAAGACTTAAACTGTTATAAGTTTTTTAGAACAAAAAAATAAAAATAGAAACCATAAATGATCTCTTGCAGGAAATCAAGGGCAGTTGAAGTCGAATTCATTCAAATCAGTGATCTGGAACTGCTTGGATGATAACTGGGAATTTTTAAAATCGGCCGCAACAATTTTCTAGAAACTTCCGTTGTGAACTGACTCGATTTGCTCCTAAACTGCTGCGAAATTGAAAACGGCCCACGATTAGGCTAAATCGCCCCATTCCCGAAGTGGGTTTTTAATCGTTTTGACTAACTCCTTATTGTTCGGCCATAAATTGATCCTGAAATATGATACCCAGAAAATGACAGGAACAATCCACGTGTTTTTAATCTCAGTTTCTTCATAATATCCCATTATGGCATGTTACCGCTTAGCTGGATCGTGCATCACAGCTAATGACATGTAACAATCTGTCCAATAACAATATAGCAGGAAGAAATCATCATACATGAGCCAAATCCATCTCCAAAAATTTTGTTTAATGATGAAAACATTCTCATACATATGATTTGGCAACTGGAAATGATCTTCTTCAGAAAGATAGGCAGTGGCAAGTTTCATTGTAACAGGTGTCTTGCAAACTCAACATGATTATGCAGTGACTTAATGCTAATTTGGACTGCACCTTTACTATAGAATTGAATATGATTCTTCAGCATCAAAACATTGCCAAAATAACCCTTTGCTATAGAATTGCAGCTCATTCTGTAGCATACTGAAGAATGAAGATTCATTCTGCAGCACCTACAAATAAACCAGTTTGAATTTTCATTGAAGAATAAAGCTTCATTCTGTAGCGCCGATATACATAGAACTTGAGTATTTCGCTACAGAATATTAAATGTTGGAAATGTAAAATAAAGATGAAGAACACCTCCTGCACATGATCAAAACATGGCAAAATATCTCTACAAACTGTGAAATTTCTATAATCACGCAAGAAATCAACTTGTAAAAACAATCAAACTTAAGCAACCAATAGCAGATAAAGCAAATCAGATAATCAAAGATCAAGAATTGGTTTTGAAAGAGGTCCATCAGGGATAAAGTTTTGGGTAGAGGGCTCAAGTAAGTCTGGAAATTCTGGGAAGTAAATCTGAGCACCAACAGGAGGCTAACTCCACTGAAGGAAAGCTTCAAGGAGAAAAAGACATGTCTAACATGGATGAAAGAGAAGAGTTCAGATACTTTTTTCAGAGCATGCTGAAAGGCATGCAATATATATCCCATAACATCATCAAATCGGGTCAAGAGACTCGAGAATTTCTTGCTAAGTAATTGTTAAACAAGGATGGATAAGGGAGCAATAGTGGCTCTCAACATGAAGGGAAGGTCTTTGGTGAGACTCTATTTTCAAAAGCAGGGCCTCACAATCGGCCTCATGAATTCAAGAGTGAGATCAAGAGCCAACCAAGGCCTACCATGCCCAAATTCACTGAAGAGAATAAAGAGGAACCAGAAATGTAGAGCGAATCCATTACTACATGGGACTCATCGCTATGCAGAGTATCAAACTTTGAGTGAAGAGTGCAGGAGAGCCTTTCCCTTCAAGGATTTCTATGAAGCCCAATACAAAGTCCATCCAATATGGGGAAACAAGATGCTTGCACAAAATTTTGAGCTGAAGAATGTCATTGGTAAGATATCTCTCCCATACTTTGATGGTTCATCTAAGTGTACTGCAAGTGCATGGATCCAAAAATTGGATACCTATTTTTAATTGAACCCCATGGACGAAAGGGATGCCATCAAAATGGCCACCCTGCATCTTGATGGAGAGGCAAATGACTGGTGGTTCCATGGCATGAAGACATTGGGGCATGACCAAGTGTCAACCTATGAAGAGTTTACTAGAAGATTGGCTGAGAGATTTGATCGGAAGGATCCCGAGATATCCTTCAGGGAGCTAGTGCATATGAGACAATTAGGAACTTTTGAGGCCTACATTTATGAGTTCTAGAAGCTAGCTGTAATGGTCACTAATATAATATCGGAATCTCGCTTGATCCTTTTATTCATAGAAGGATTAGTAGATCCATTGAAGGGGTTGGTCAAAGCCTATAGACCATTTAGTCTGCACGATGCAATGAGAAGAACTAGAGATCTACATGATGCCATCCCAAGAACAAGATTTCCTCCTAAGGCTATTGTACCTACCAAGTTCAAGAGTCAAAGACCTCCCTTGAGGAATTTGATTGGCACTTTCAAGGAGTGTAATTCCAAAGATCAAGATGAATTGAGGAGGAGAAAGTTATGTTTCATCTACCAGGAACCATGGGTTCCAGGCCACAAATGTGCCAAAGGAAAGTTACATTACATTGAGGTATTCTCAGAGAGTGAAGCTGAGGAGGAAGATGAAGAGGATCTAGTTGAAGTTGATGGTGAATATGAGACTGTAGATGAAGAACAACTGCCACCACCAAGTGGAAAGATTGTAGTCTTGGCAGGAGTACCTCATTTCCACACTCTCATATTCAAGGGAGTTGTTCAAGGACAAAAGGTTTCAATTCTTGTTGATGGAGGTGCTACCCATAATTTCATTGATGCAGACCTAGTGGAAAGAAGGAAGCTTCCTACTAAAACCATTGAAGTTTTCATAGTCATCATACCAGGTAATAACTCCATGGACTGTACTAGGTGGATTTCGAAGCTGCAAGTGACCATAGGAGATTATACTTTGATAGACAACTTTTATGTGGTGAATGTGGATGATACTAACTTGGTGTTGGGAGTGCAAGAATTTGATGGGAAGCAGATTGTTTTGCAAGGCATCCACACTTATCCAAATCAAGTGGTGTCCTCACATAGTATGAGGTTAATTTTAAGGCATGCAGACATTGAGTGGGCCGCTGAATGCCTCATCACCACTCAGGGCACCACCATTGATGTATCACAACACCCGAAGGACATCAAGAGATTGCTTAGAGGAACATAACCCATCATGAACCATCCCTTTAAGCACCCTAAGAAGTTCAAGGATGAAATTGAGAGGGATATTAAAGAACTTACTGAATTAGGACTCATTGGACCAAGTTCGAGTCCTTTTTTTCTTCAGTAGTTCTAGTGAAGAAGAAAGATGGAACACTGAGGATGTGCATAGATTATCAAGATCTAAACAAGAATACCATTAAGAAACGGTACCCAATCCCAAGAACTGATGAGTTGATGGATGAAATGCATGGAGCCAAATTATTTTCCAAGATAGATCTCTGTTATGGTTACCATCAAATCAGAATGAGAGAGGAAGACATATAGAATACAACTTTCCACTACCACTATGGACATTTTAAGTTTTAGTCATGCCCTTTGGCTTGACTAATGCTCCAACTACATTCCAATCTTGCATGAATAGAGTATTCTGTAAGCATCTTCGTAAGTATGTGTTCGTATTTTTTGATGATATTTTGATTTATATCAAGACTTGGGATGAACACTTGCAACATTTGGAAGCTTTACTAACAATTTTTGCAGAACAATCATTGTATGCAAAGCTGTGCACATGTGAGTTTGGAATGAAGGATCTCTTGTAACTTGTCCATGTGATGAGACAATATGGGGTAAAAGGTCCACATGGAGAAGATCCAAACTATTCTTGATTGGCCAAGTCCCAAGAATGTGACTGAATTGAGAGGCTTCATTGGGATCTGCACCTACCATAGAAAATTTGACAAGGGATTCTCTCAGTTGACAACACCGTTGACTGACCTGAAAAAGGAGGCTTTTTGTTGGTCCAAGGAAGCTGAGAAGGTTTTCAACAAAAGAAGGAAACAATGAGTAGCTACCCAATTTTTGCCTCACCTGATTTCACTCATCCATTTGTGCTTGAGTGTGATACATCTGCTAAAGGCACTGGAGCAGTTCTGATGCAAAATAAGCACCCCATTGCTTTTGAGATAAGAAAGTTGCATCCACATGAAAGGAACTACTCAAATTATGATAAGAAATGTTGGCCATTATGCATGCATTGGAAAAATTCTGGCAGTACTTGGTGGGGAGCAAGTTTGTTGTCAAGACTGATCACAACAATCTAAGTCATTTTCTGACACAAAAGGAGCACAATGATAGGCAACAAAAATGGGTGAGTAAAATTCAAGCCTATGATTTTGACATAGAGTACAAGAAAGGTAAAATGAATGTAGTGGAAGATGCACTTTCTAGGAAACCAATCCTTTCTTCAATGGAATTTCCTGCTAATTGGAAGGTTCAGTTAGCAATAGAATACTCTAGGAATACGTTTGCATGTGAGCTACTAGATGATTTGGTACAAGATGATGAATATAAGGTTATCCATGATGTCATATAATATAAGGACCACATCTTCTTGGTGCCGGAATCAAACTTGAAAAATAATTTTTTAGAAGTTGCTCATGATGCACCTTTAGCTGGCCACCTCGGGTTCTTGAAGACACACAGAAGGGTGAGGGAGAGGTTCTCATGGAAGGGCCTAAAAAATGATGTGATGAAGCATGTGAAGGATTTCATTGCATGCCAACAGAACAAGGTGGAGCATATACATCTTGTTGGACTCTTACAACCTCTACCCATTGTTGCTGCCTAGTTCCACACCTGGGAAAACGCAGCAGAAGCCTTCAAGCTGCTGGTGTGGCCTTGGGGGCAAGTCAGAGTCAAGTGTTGTCACTTGAAAACTCGACTCCTCCGTCTAGGCTTTCCTAGCGAAGCCAAGGGGGGTGGACCCTACAAATGAAAACAAAACTATGGTGTCTAATCTAGGAATTAGAAATATTTTTTGAAACCAAGGTAATGCAGCATACATTTATATAAAGCAAAACATCATTCATCAATACATCATTTGCCAATATTCATTATTATCATCAACATTTGCAACATTCATCAACAACATGAAATATAACAATATAAACCAGTGCCTGAATGGAGTCCAAAAAGATGCTTGAGCTGAAAGAAAGTAAATGTTGTGCAAGTGTTCTTGGTTTATTTTAATTTTGATGTGGTAGTGATCCTTTTATTAGGGCTGGTGGGTTCCCAATATACACAAAGGTACGGGGAACATGTCCGGAATTTTGATGTGTGGTTTCTCACTCAGACTTGGGCTGGATTGGAGTCTCAAGGACGTGTTCAAATGTTGTACCAACGACGGAAAGCCTAACGATTTCCAAGAGGTCACTACCTAGTTTTGTCCCAAGTCCTTTGAAAAATTTGCCCACAACAACAAAATATTCGCGTAGTGCCGTATTTTCACAAGAAGGTTTGTTTATTGGGGTAGTGTTAGATCCTATTAGTAGTCATCTTCCCCTTTCTAATGCGTACCAACATGATCAGACTGAGTTGCAAGTTGGCCACAGAGTATACGGGAGAAGACCTTGGAAATTTTTAAGATTTTTTATGAACCAAAATTTTATCTTTTTAAAACCCCAAGAGTCTCTTTTCAGGCCAGTACTCGGGCAAGCCCTTATCCTGAAACCCTACTTCGGGAAAGCAAGGGGGTGTTTGAGTTTGTAAAAAAAATGATAAAAATCTATGTCCTGAGTGAACTTATGGCCTGCCAGTGGAACGGACCAACAAGGTAAATTTTAACCCTAGTTAGTTTTATTAAATGCCGAAAATAAAAGAAATAAAACAACTCTAAAAATCACACCACGAAAAGAGACGACACAGGCCACCCCTGGGGGATGGGGTGTGGGCGCTGTTATCACCTAAACTGTAGTTACCCCTATGGATGTATCCACTCATGGATGGAAATAGGGAAGGGCAACTCAAAAGGTGCAACCACGATCACCTCGACCTCCAATATATGGTTGTCACGCCAGTCGAGGCAACCTTCACTTTATGTTATATAGCCCAGACAACAAAGGGGGAGACCCGATCTACTCCCGACAGGAGAGATCAAAACCAAGACACCAAATCAAGTTGGTTCTAAGTGAAGTAAGGTGTATGGTTTATCCTAGACCTTAAGATGAAGTCACAAGACAAGTGAGGGGTTTAATGAGTGTAGCTTTAGTTCATTATTGATGTGAGAGTGACTTATAATAATTGAAGACAAGGTCTGAGATTAGAGTACTAGTCAATATGAGAAAATCCACTGCCTTGGGAACCGTGTCCAATGCAGGGCAGTTAGGGGTTGAATTGGGGCTAACTAGTACAAGTGACAAGCTTGATCATGATACATGATGGCATCAAGGGTTAGTTCACCACACTAAGGTCAAACCACAAGTTAATCCAACAATCTAGGAAAGTCGAATTGACTTGGAGAGAAACCAGTGCCTTGGGAATTGGGATAATGGAGTCAAAGTAGAGTTAACTTGTGGTTAAGGACTCCTATTGCATGAGATAAGTGGGCAATTAAAGTCTTGATGGATGAATAGGTCTAGATCTAGGTTTGACCAAAGTGGACCACAATCCCTTAAACTAAGGAATGTTATCCCCAAGGCAAGATTTGACAAGGTGACCTACTAGACCTAGGTTTTGAATTATTCCCGTTCCAAATCCACTGAAATCTCAAGTACCCACGTCTTAGAAGTGGACAAACTCCCTTCTCCAAGGTGGTGCGACTTTGCCCAAGGAGGCCTTGTTCTCCGCCAAACTGCACACCAGCAGCAAAAACCTTTTGAAAACTGTCTCCCTCACTGGAAAGTGGGGAGAGGTGTGGCCTTGGGGACAAGCAATGAGCCAGATACTGTCACCAAAATCCCAGCTCCTCCGTTTAGGCAAACTCCTAACGAAGCCAAGGGGGGTAGTCCCTAAAAGAGAGTTTCACTAAGGCTCTTGTTTTTATAGTGTTTTTAGGTGTTGTGATGCGGATGGGTGTTGTTTAGGAGTTTTTGTGAAATGAGATACAATATAATACTCGAATATAAGACAAGATGACGCAATCCACGTTGCAAATACAAGATGAAAGATACACTTGGGCAATAAGTAAATCACTTTTCACGAAATATAAGCAGATACTCCAATGTTGATATTTAGGCAAACAAAATATAAGATAAAGGACCAGTGCCTTATGGAGTCAGAAAATAAAAGTGATTGTAAACTTGACACAAGTGCTTGAAATGGAAAAATTGTGAGAACGTTATGCAGCTTATCTTGGTAAATTCAAAGTTTTAATTGTCTTGTTTATTAAGGCTAAAACCAAGGGTATTCAAAGAGTGTCCGGAAAGTAGTTTTAAGCACCTCTTTTAAGAGACTTGTCGGGGCCTGTCTGGAATCACGGCGAGGCGCGCAATGCTAACCAGCCACCGTGTCGCAGATTGGGCGGTCCGGCGCCTCCCCTGAGAACTGATTAAAATACTTTATGACAACGCCGGTTCGTTGTTATGGGGGTGAAAATTTTAATTAGATTTTCGCTTGTAGATTAACAAGTCTTCCACCTTTCTAAGTACTAGCCCAACCGTTTCCGGTTGGCAGAGCATACGGGTGTAGGACAGAAACCAAGGTAAATTAATTAAAGGGTGTATGAGTGGAAAATTTTATTATTTAAAGAACCTTGTTCAACTCTCCGACAAAGAGCGCTCTTGACTCGGTCTTATGACCACAGTTCAAGAGACTTGCTAAACTTAAAATTCCTAATGCAGGGGTTATGCAAAAAACTAAAATGCCCTCCGACAGAGGGTGCTCTTGACTTGGATTATGGCCAAGTTCAAGAGACTTTGGTTTATTTTAAGAAGCAGATAAATTGTAGTAGTAGTATATCTTAACTTGAAACAGATTTAAACAATAACGTTGATTGACAAGATATGAATTACTACTAACAATATTACTTGCAAGATAAAATGGAAATAAGTAAATCTAGTGTTCTACCACACAAGTTTTAATCTACTAGGTGGGATTGATCTCCGAACAAGATCAACCACTAGAACCGCCTGCACTTGAGAACTTCCAGCTAGCTGAAAGCTCTGCCAAGTGTTGCCGCCTGGTTCCACACCTGGGAAAACGCAGCAGAAGTCTTCAAGCTGCTGGTGTGGCCTTGGGGGCAAGTCAGAGTCAAGTGCTGTCACTTGGGACTCGACTCCTCCGTCTAGGCTTTCCTAGTGAAGCCAAGGGGGGTGGACCCTAAAGATAAAAAGAAACTAAGGCGTCTAATCTAGGAGTTAGGAAATATTTTTGGTAACCAAGAATAAACAACACATACATTTGTCAAATAAAAATTTCATTTATCATTTACTCCCATTTAGAATAATCATCATTTAACAGCACATTAGTCAATAATATGAAAATAAAATTGAAACAAGACCAGTGCCTTATAATGGAGTCATTAAACAAATGCATAAGCAGGAAAAGTAAATGTTGTGCGAGTGTTCTTGGTTTATTTTAAAAATTAATGTGATGGTGATCTTTTTATTAAGGCAGGTGGGTTCCCGATATACGCAAGGTACGGGGGAACATGTCCGGAATTTTGAAGCGTGGCTTCCCTCTCAAGCTTTGGGCTGAATCGGAGTCTCGAGGAGGTGTTCAGATGCTATACCAACGAGGGCAAGCCTAACGGTTTCCAAGAGGTCACTATTCAGTGTTATCCCAAGCCTTCTGGGAAATTTGCCCACGACAACAAAATGCGTGTTGTGCCGGATTTTCACAAAAAGGATTTTTATTGGGGCGGTGTTAGATCCTATTACTAGTCATCCACTCCTTTCTGGTGTGTACCAACTGGATCAGACTGAGCTGCAAGTTGGCCACAGAGCATACGGGAGAAGACCTTGGTATTTTTATAAAAAAAATTATGAACCCAAATTTTATCTTTTTTTTAAAACCCCAGGAGTCTCTTTTCAGGCATGTATTTCGGGCAAGCCCTCATACAAAAACTCTACTTCGGGAAAGCAAGGGGGGGCGTTATGAGTTTGTAAAAAAATGTGAAAAACTATGTTATGAGTGAACTTGTGGCCCGCCAGTGGAACGGACCAACAACGTTTATTTTAATCCTAATTGATTTTATTAAATGCCGGAAAACAAAGAAATAAACTACTCTAAAAATCACGCCATGAAAATGAGACGACACAGGCCACCCCTGGGGGGATGGGGTATGGGCGCTGGCTAGCCCACTTGCTCTCGTTTAAAAATGTTTACAATGATTTAGAGAAGTGCCCCAGTCTACTTTAAGTGACTTGGTGGCTTACAAAATTATAGGAAAAAATGACCGGTTTTGAAAAATATGGAAATTTGTCCTCCGGATCGCCTGGATGCTCGAAATTTCGGCAACACTTCCTCCCACCTGTTCGTCTTTTGCTGCAAACCAGCAAGCAATAATTAGTATAAGATGCCCAAAAACACTTTAAGAGTGTCTTTGGAACACCTCCTAAAAAAACCCAAAAATTTCTAAGTTAAAAACTAAGTAAAAATGACTAAAAATAACCAAGTAAAACAAGCTATGGGGCTTGTCTACCTGGGATCTCTGCTAGCCTTTAATGGCTGCAAATTTCAAGCTCTAGGGCAGCCAGATAATACTTTGCAATCAAATCTAATACTACTTTAGAAAAAACTTGAAAGATTTTGACAACTTAAACTAGTTTTTGAAAAGAAAGTACTAGATAACCATAAAATTTGATTTTTTCTTGAATGAGAGAGAGAGAGAGATGGAACAAATCCTTGTTGAAAATCGAAGCTTTGAAGATGGTTCAGTGATGTTTGAAGGGACTATATCTGCAAACAATGGTTAGTAAAAAGGGGAAACAAACAAGATCCTCCTTCTTGCCAACTCAAGAAAACACCTGCACATCACAGATCTCACCAAACAAAATATTAAGTGTAGATATATATACTCACAAGAAACTAAGCTGCTACAATAAACAAATTGAAAACAACTTATCTCATAGATGAGCACACCACACCCTTGAAGAATGAAACTTATGCACAAGTCATCTTGGGAAATGAATCAAGATATTACATCCACATGTGAGAAAACACCACAAGCTGACCTCCAAAGTCTTCTTTTATTCAAATGAGAAAAATATTACAGTCATAAGTCTCTTGCTCCAATTCTCACTAACTCACAATGAGAGAGGGCACTTCAATTTATAGAGAAACAACCAAGTGAAGAGGGGCGCACTTGCTAATGTGAGAGGGGGAGTGGTGGCATAGATGGTGGAGGAGAAAGGGCTGCCCACTCCCCCATCCTAGCTGCCCAAAATGCAGCCCATAAAGTGCCCAAACAGCAGCATGATAGGTGCTGCAAACACCACACGTGGGGGGTCCCATTTAGGTGAAGTGCGCCCAACATAAGAAGGGAGGACGCCCATGCTTGTGGGGGATGCCAATTCCATGAAACAAGCTGCTGTAGCAGCTGCTATTTACTCAAGTGACAGCCCAGATTTGTAGGCTGCCATTCCCTTAAGACGTGGGCATGCCCACTACCTCAAGTGCGCCCCTCATGTAGCAAAAACGCCCCTCACTCATGGGCACGATTCTCTCCACACATGGGGCTGCCAAAACACTACCAAATCAGCCCAATATGCTCCATAGATGATGCTGACCCAAAACTGAGTTGTCATTACTCCAAAAATTTAATAATTTTTTAAGTCATTTTTTCACTTTTTTCAATTTTTTCATGACTTTTTGACTTTTTTGGGTTTTTTGGCCATAGGAAAATATTGAAGCACCCAAACCTTAGGAAAAGTGGGTTTAGGGGTTTAGGGGATACTCTGAGTTAGAAAACGAGTACCCCTAAGGCAAAAAATACCTCCAGACGCCCCAGATAGGCCAATTACAAATTTTTTAATTGAACCATAAAAAAAATGGCCCAATTTACGGAAAAAATAAAACTTGCCGAAAATTAAAAAACAACCTAGGGGGACTTAGCACATGTCCATATGACTCAAAATTAACGCCTAGCATGTTCATATACATTGACCCATAGACTCTAATAACTCCCTAAGGCCCGTCAGCCTCCCCAGGCATTCCAGCTTTGGAGGAGCAGGAGAAAAACCCATTAATTATGCTATGCACTAATGCAAGACATAATAGATAGGTGAAAAAACTCCTTGGAATACCTGACTTGGCCAAAAAGTCCTAAGGAACCGAGTCTTTTACAAAACACCATGCTAGCACGTTTTATTACAAACCCCGCAGGGCCATGGACATGTGGAAAAAATAAAAAATAAAAAAAAACGGGGCCCTTTAAAAGGCCAGCTGGTCTTCAAATCACCAAAATTGAACATGTATCATGTTCCATTCTGCCCGCTCGCTTGATAATCCAACCAACTGCAACTTAGTTGGCAACATCTGGCTCCAACTGC
This sequence comes from Larix kaempferi, assembly GCA_027924585.1. NCBI lineage: Eukaryota > Viridiplantae > Streptophyta > Pinopsida > Pinales > Pinaceae > Larix > Larix kaempferi. Next base: position 51,190,216 of record BSBM01000299.1, on the reverse strand, counting down.
GGGACGTGTGCTCGATCTGATTCAATCAAATAGAGTATGCGAGAATCCAAGAATCTCTGGTTCCTGCCACAAAATTAAAATGCATCAGTCCCATATCTTTGCCAAATGAAACATAAGTTGCAACATTATTTCAAAGCAAAACTGAAGTAAGCAAATGAAATCAATAATATACAGAACATAATGTACAAAAATGCAAAGCAAAGGTTTAGAGATGGCCCTGCTATCAATCTGCCCCCGTGGGCATTAGGAAATCTTCTTTGAAAAACAGCTTGAGATGTTGTCCATTGACTGGGAGAGTCAACCTTTCTCCATCCATAGTGCAAAGGAAGAAAGAATTAACCCCTGCTGGTTCAAATATAATATATGGTCCCAACCATAGGCTATCAAATTTTCCATGCTTCCCTGGCTTATCTCTTCGCTTGTCCCATAAAAGAACCCAATCCCCTGGCTGGAAATCTTTTGGCTTGGCTGACCTGTCAAAAGTCCTTTTAACCCTGTCCTGATTTCTGATACTTTGGTCTAAAGCCTTTCTTCTAGTCTCATCTAATTTCATAATTTGCTCAATTCTGTCCTGCATACCATCATCATTTGACTCATAATCATGCAACATCTGATACACTGGCAACTGAATATGAATGGGAACAGAAACTTCCAAACCATAAACCAACTGGAAAGGGGTTTTCCCAGTAGCACGTTTCTGTGTTATTCTGTCAGCCCATACAACAAATTTTATCTTAGAATCCCAAGACCTCTTGTTATCACCAACAGTCTTCTTTAAAATGTTCATTAGGGTCTTATTGGTTGATTCAGCCAATCCATTTCCTTGGGGATAATAGTTGGATGAGTGGGAAAGGATTATACCATACTTGAAGCAGAATGCTGAAAAGGCCATGGAACTAAAACTGGGACCATTGTCAGTTGTTATCTTGGATGGCACCCCAAATCTAGTTATGATATGATTTTCAAGAAAGTCCATAACTACTTTATCTGTGGCATACTTAGTAGGGATTGCTTCCACCCACTTGGTGAAATAATCGGTGGCAGTTAGGATCAAGGTATATCCATTGCTTGAGTTTTCCTTAAACTGACCGATAAAATCAAGACCCCATTGTTGGAAAGGGGCTTGAACAACTACTGGCTCAAGAGGTAAAGTTGCCAATTTCTGTTTCCCAGTGAACAACTGACATTGGGGACAAGATCTGACAAACTTGTGCACATCAGCAAATAAAGTGGGCCAATAGTAACCTGATCTAAGGATCTTGTGGGCTGTGGTGTCTGCTGCATAATGCCCACCACAAAATCCATTATGAAACTCAACCAGAAGTTTTTTGGAATCTGGTTCATCAACACATCTAAGAACTAAGCCATCAGGATTTCTCCAACCTAATCCATTTTGAGTTATGCAATACTTAGTGGCTTTAAGTCTTAGAGACCTTCTTTTATGACCAACAAGATGTTCAGGACAAGTAAAATTGTTAAGAAGGTAAATAATGTCGGAATACCATTGAGTTTGACTTAATCTTTGAAGCTCTTCAGATATGATAGGTGCTGACTCATTATTTTGACAAATCATTCCTACAGCTTTCTCATTACTTTCCGTCATCATGCGTGCAAGACCTTGACCTTTGATTAACTTGGTAGGTTTTATCTCCAAGTCATACTCTTGTATTTTGGACACCCATTTTCCCCTTATACCAAGGCAATCCTGTTGAGCTAATATATCTTTAACAGCAGTATGAGGAACATAACCCACAACCTTGGAATACCCAATATATATCCTGAAATGTTTCAAAGACTTAACAAGGGCATAAGCTTGTTTCTCCATTATGGTATATTTAAGCTCTGAATTTTGTAAAGCTTTACTAAAGAATGCTATGGGTTGTTCTTGGCCTTTGTCATTTTTCTGAAGTAGAACTCCAGCAATAGTATGCTCAGAAGCAAAGGAGAAGATTTGGAATTCCTTTGAATAATCAGGGCTTATTAACACAGGGGCTCTAGATATGGCATCCTTGATACCCGCAAAAGCTTCTCTTCCTTGCTTATTCCATTCAAACCTAGCATCTTTTTTAAGTAATAGTTGTAGAGGCTTCATTAGCTCAGCTAGATTTGGAATAAATCTTCTAATGAAATTAATTTGACCATTGAAGGATTGGAGAGCTTTGACATTGGTAGGGATAGGAACTTTTTTAATGGCCTCAACTCTTTCAGGATCAACCTTTACCCCATCTTTAGTGATAATATGCCCTAATAGTTTGCCCTCATCAACACAAAGCACAGATTTAGCTGGATTCAAAGATATGCCATACTTTCTGCATCTTTCAAAAATCTTTCTAAGATGGCCAACATGATCTGATCTTTCCTTACTATATACTGTTAGATCATCCTGATATATTTCAATAATTTTACCAATCAATCCATTAAAAGCAACATCCATAGCACGTTGAAAGGTAGCACCAGCATTAGTAAGACCAAAAGGCATTCTAAGGTACATGAAAGTGCCCCAAGGTGTGGTAAAAGTAGTTTTATGTTGATCTTCCTTGTTGACTAGCACTTGGTTATATCCAGAAAATCCATCCAGAAAAGACATCATAACTGATCCAGTTACCTTCTGAAGTAAAGTGTCCATGCTTGGCAAAGGATAGTTATCTTTTAGGAATGCCCAGTTCAAGTTTCGGAAATCAATACACAATCTGATATCCCCATTCTTTTTTCTAACAACCACCAAGTTAGAACACCAAGAAGAGTGTCTTGTTGGAGTAATAATGCCTGCTGCCAACATCTTTTGGAGTTCTTTGTAAACCATAGGGGCCAACTTGGGGTTTATTCGCCTCAGTTTTTGGCGAAAAGGCTTGATACCTGGTTTAAAAGGGATTGTATGTTGAAAAATATCATCACGATAAGCTTTAAGTTCATCATAGCTGAAAGCAAATATATCCCTATATTCATAGATTAAGTCAATCAAGGCTTTTCTTTCTTCTTGAGATATTCCCTTTCCAATTTTTATCATCTTTGGTTCCTTCTCAGTTCCTATGTTTACTTCAATATACTCCCCTGGTTTTATTGAACCCTTTTTCTTCTTATGGCCATCTTGCCTGTCAAAAAGCTGCTCTAACCGGGTGATGCCCTTGGGAATTTTGTTCCTAGGTTGGTCCTCTTCTTCTGGATACTCTTTCCCTTCTTCCTTATAGGTGATTTGACAATCAGAAAATTCTTGAAGATTATGGATGAAGTTGAGAATTTGTTTGTCACTATCAAACACTTGCCAATGATCTATGTTGTCAGGGATTAAAGGTCTAAAGTTGATTTCAAATTTCCCATTCCCCTTTAATATTTCCTCAGTTGGTTGAAGTGTAGAAGCTGCCACAGCTAGTTCATCTGCCTCAATGTTTTCTTCTCTAGGAATTGCCATGATATTTAAAGCATCAAACCACTCCATAGTATCCCAGACAGCATTCCTATATTGTTTCAACCTTCGACTTTTGCAAGCAAATATGTTTTTAACCTGGGAAACCACAAGGTCAGAATCACCTTTAATAGATAAAATTTTAATCCCCATGTCTTTGGCGATTTCTAACCCTTGCAAAAGGGCTTCATGCTCAGCCACATTATTTGATGCATCAAACTCAAGTCTGAAAGCAAATTTGAAGGTTTGTTTAGAAGGAGAAGTTATGACAATTCCAGCTCCTTTTCTGTATCTTGAAGATGCCCCATCAAAACTCATCCTCCATACCCCATCCTTCTTTTCATCTTTGGATGCTTCTTTAAAAGGTGCTATGAAATTTGAACAGATAGAATAGTTTCCAAAATTGTCTGTTTGATGCACAAATTCATTAGCCAAATTCTGTGGGTCTTCAACATGGAGTTTTCTAGCTTGTTCATTGTATAATTTAACAGTTGTATGTTCTGATGCAGGGATAGTAGCATATGACCAATCCATCCTTATGTCTCCCCCTAAAGATGCAGCCCACTTTCTAGATAAAAGCATTCCCCAATTGTCTGGTACATCAATTACTACGACATCCATGGTTAAATGGACATCAGGATACTTGGCCAACCTAACAGGTAGATTTATAATTATACCAATAGTATCAACTTCCCTTGAATCCATGGCACACACATTGTGATAGGGTCTAGTTGTCTTTAAGCCCAATTGATCCATAACCCTTTTGGTCATAACATTTGAAGAAGCACCAGAGTCCAACATGCAATTGTGCACAAGCATATTATTGACAAGCAAGGAGACATAGAAGGGAGGGTGGTCTTCCTTGTGAGGGTCCTGTTATCACCTAAGTTGTAGTTACCCCTATGGATGGATTCAATCATGGATGGCAATAGGGAAGGGCAACTCAAAAGGTGCAACCACGATCACCTCGACCTCCAAAATATATATGGTTGTCACGCCAGTCGAGGCAACCTTCGCTTTATGTTATCTAGCCCAGACAACAAAGGGGGAGACCCGATCTACTCCCGACAGGAGAGATCAAAACCAAGACACCAAATCAGGGTATTTCTAAGTGAAGTTAGGTGTATGGTTTATCCTAGACCTAAGGGTAAAGTCACAAGCCAAGTGAGGGGTTCAATAGATATAGCTTTGGTTCATAGTTGATGTGAAAGTGACTTACAATTGTTTAAAGTGAGATCTAGGGCAAGTGTACTAGTTCAATGTTGGAAAGTCCACTGCCTTGGGACTTGTGTCCAATGCAGGGTAGTTAAGGGTTGTATTGGGGCTAACTAGTACAGATGACAAGCTTGACCATGATACATGATAGCTTCAAGGGTTTAGTTCACCATGCATAGGTCAATCCACAAGTCAATCCAACAATCTAGGAAGGTTGAACTAACTTGGAGAGAAACTAGTGCCTTGGAAATTGGGAAGTGGAGTCAAAGTAGGGTTGACTTGTGGTTTAAGACTCCTAGTACATGAGATAAGTGGGCAATTTAAGTTTTGATGTGTAAATGTGTCTACATCTAGGTCTGGACCAAGTGGACCACAATCCCTTAAAACAAGGAATGTTGTCCCCAAGGCAAGATTTTACGAAGTGACAGTCTAGACCTAGGTTTTGAATTATTCCGGTTTCAAATCTCCAAAAATCTCAAGTACCCAGTTCCTAGAAGTGAGTGAACTCACTTCTCCAAGGTAGTGCGACTTTATCCAAGGAGGCTGAAAGTGGGGTTTAGGTGGATCAAGACAAGTCGGATGGCATCCAAACTTTAGATCCTAGTAGATCGGTCAGGTAGGAGTATGGATCTGTAATTTCGTGGCAATCCACCGGTTAGATCTTAGTAGATCTGAGTTTAAGTGTTCCAAGTGGTCCAAAATGGGGATTAAATCCCTTAAAATGTGGAATGGGGCCCACAAGGTGAATTTCAGGAAAGTGACAACCTGGGTGTATGTTATTTGATGTGTAGATGTCAAATCAAGTGGAATCTCAAACACCCATCACCTAGATCTAGGTCAACCTGCTCAAACTAGGAAGTGCGCCTTGCTTGGGAGAGGCTAAGTTGGCCTGGGAAGGGGGTCAAACGGAGGTCAATCCTCACCAAACTATAGATCCGGGATGCCTTGGATGCTATAGAGGTGGGTTTTCAGTATTATGCCTGTTGTCCGCCAAACTGCACACCAGCAGCGGAAATCTTTCGAAAGCTGTCTCTTCACTTCAAGTGAGAGAGGTGTGGCCTTGGGGGCAAGCAATGAGCCAGGTACTGTCACCTGAATCCCAGCTCCTCCGTTTAGGCAAAACTCCTAACGAAGCCAAGGGGGGTAGTCCCTAAAAAAGAGTTGTCTAAGGCTCTTTGTGTATTTATGTGTTTTTTGATGTAGTGATGCGGATGGGTGTTTTTTAGGAGTTTTTTTTTAAATGAGAGACAATTATAAAGATTAAATATAAGACAAGATAACGCAATCCACGTTGCAAACACAAGATGAAAGATACACTTGGGCAATAAGTCAATCACTTTTCGCGAAATATAACAGATAACTCCAATGTAGATATTTAAACAAGCAAAATATGAGATAAAGGACCAGTGCCTTATGGAGTCAAAAATTAAATGTGAATTGCGAAAACTTGATACAAGTGCTTGAATTGAAAGTTTGTGAGAACGTTATGCAGCTTATCTTGGTAAATTTAAAGTTTTAATTGTCTTGATTATTAGGGCTAAAACCAAGGGTATTCAAAGAGTGTCCAGAAAGTAATTTTAAGCAACCCCTTTAAGAGACCTGTCGGGGCCTGTCTGGAATCACGGCGAGGCGCGCAATGCTAACCAGCCACCGTGTCGCAGATTGGGCGGTCCGGCGCCTCCCCTGAGAGCTGATTAAAATACTTTATGTCAACGCCGGTTCGTTGGTTTATGGGGTGAAAGTTTTAATTAGATTTTCACTTGTAAATTAACAAGTCTTCCACCTTTCTGAGTACTAGCCCAACCTTTTCAGGTTGGCAGAGCATACGGGTGTAGGACAGAAACCAAGATAAATTAATTAAAGGGTGTGTGAGTGGAAAATTTTTATTATTGGAAAGCCTTGTTCAACTCTCCGACAGAGAGCGCTCTTGACTCGGTCTTATGACCACAGTTCAAGAGACTTGCTAAATTAACAATGCCTAATGCAGGGGATGATGCAAGACTAAAAATGCCCTCCGATAGAGGGTGCTCTTGACTTGGATTTGGCCAAGTTCAAGAGACTTTGGTTTATTTTAAACAAACAAGAGCAGTTGTGTTGTGAAAAGCAATAAAATAACTTTGAGAAAGATGAAACTACTTGATAACTTGAAAGATATTAATTAATGCTTCAACAATAACTACTTTGCCAAATAATGTGAAATAAAAATCAAACTAGTGTTCTACCATACAAATTTTAATCTACTGGGTGGGATTGATCTCCGAACAAGACCAACCACTAGAAGCCACCAATCCTGGAAACCTTCCAGCTAGCTGGATGTCCACAAGAAGTTGATGGGGGAGCGAGAAGCTACCACAAGACTATGTGGCCTTTGGGATACGATCCCAAAGTTAGCTATTCTCTGGTCAAGGATTGGAAGAGAAGCAAGATAACTTAATTGAAACAGAATTTAAACTAAAAGCATGAAAATATAAATCTAAGCTAGAATCAAACAAAAAACCCAACACCCTTCCCCAAATGGGGAAGAAGACCCAAAGAGTGGAGGCCTCCTCCACTTAAAAGTTTTATTAGATAATTACAAGTGCCTCAAGGGAAAATCCTTGAAAGGTCTTTTAATGACTACTTTAGAAACAACTTATAAAAATTTAATGGATCGAAGCCCTTGATGGCTTTTACAAAGGATAAGAAGAAATATTTTGGAATGTCTTATGATACTTAATCTCCTCCTCTCTCTTCGATTTGATCTTTGGATTTAAGGGATCTTTCTCTTCCCACAATCCTACCACAAGGATAAGCCAATAACTCATGCACCCATTAGCGTTAGAAATCTAATCAAACTTTGAACAATAAAGTCTAAGTTTGCAAAGTGGGACTAAAACATGAAAAAGCATGAGATTTTGTCTTAAAATGTTTAATATGGTAAAACGGACCAGCAAGCTAAAATGCCCCAAAATATGGTGGGAATGAGAATGCAACCATAAAATTTTACACTATCCTATATGCCAACTTTCCTACTTTGAAATGGAACTACAAAACTTAAAGGGAAAAGACTAAATGCAAGCCCTAAATGACCCCTTGATATGCCTAACTTGAACTTTCAATGCATAAATTTTGATTTTTATAAGAGAAGTCTAACCAATCACCTTTTCAAAAGAAGAACAACTAGTCAACTACTAACTTTAAATAAATAACTAACAACTAACTAAGCATGAAAATTGTACTAACCACTTACTAACACTAACACTTATTTGTTTTTTGTTGTTGTTTTATGTTGTAGGGCAAGTGGGGATGGATGATAGGAAGAGAGGCAAAAAACCAAGAAGGAAAAGAATGGAAGGAGGAGATGAAGAAGAGAGGGACGAGAGGAGGAAGGTAAGGTAGGACGAAGGGCAAAGATGTTGAGAGGGACGAATGCAAGAGGGAGAAAGGGAAAAAATGAAGTGGGACGAAAAGGGGGGATGAAGACAAAACTATGGGGAAGCAGATCTAGGGCAAGGGCTTCAAGTGGAACACTTGGGATGGTAAAACACCGCCTTGGAAATCCTCCGGTTAACCGGTGATACGCCGACAACGAGTGTTGAAGAGAGCACAAGGGAACAAATCCCAAGTTATTCCCCAAGGTTGAAGGAACTTCAACCTTATGGCAAACTAATCTATGGCTTGAAAAACAAGGACAATCCTGGATCAAGGCTAGAGGGGCTAGAAATGGCTTAGCAAATTCAAAACAAAAAACTCAAGGAGCAAAGTAGAAGGCTAGAAGAGAGGAAGCCTATAGTAACAAGTAACCAAAATTGTATTTTAGAAGTTTGATGGAGAAGATCTAGCTCTCTTTGTTTCTCAAATCATAAAAGTTAAAGCTCCTTTGGTCTCGTTTATGGAGTGAAGAAATACCTGCAATAACCTTAAGCATGAATAATATAATTGAAACAAAACATTCAAGTGAAAAGATCTAGATACATGCTACTTGTGCTAGATTGTTAGCCTTCATGAACATGTTCTACAACTTAAGAGCCTCAAATGAAATGTAAAACAATATCACCTCAATATCAAGTGAAGCAAGCACATCAAAAGCCTCCACGGTTTTGACCTCCAAAGTCCCAACTTTATTCCAATTAAAAGCGTTTACAATTTTATCAGAGCTTCGATACACAAAAATCCATGAGATAACAACCCAAATGGGCCTCTCTTTATACTAAAACTACACACCTAAACCCTAATTCGAATTTGGCAATGGAGAAGGTCGAATTCCAATCAATCAAGGGTTTGGCATGGTAAACAATGGTCCAAGGTCGAGTTTGAGGTTGGTAGGATTGAATAGGTGGCAAAGGGCTCGACTTTGTGAAGGAGACACAGCGAATGGGCATGCTACACAAGGGAAGTGCGAGCTGGTAAGAGGTTTGACGTGAGCAAGGGCGTGAAGGGCGTGAGCTGTGGTAGGTTGAGTGCTAGTTTGTTGGATGACAAGTGGACAAGGTAGGTGTAAGCTCGAGTTTTGGATGAGAGCCAAGCCAATCAAAGATTCCATTAACCAATGAACACGCCCTAACTAAGAGCCACGTGAGGGTAGGAGAGGATTGACGTGAGGACAAGGGATATGCGAATTGCTTGAGGTAGGAACACGTGATCCTAGGTTGGTAAAACTCGAGCTATGAAGGGAGCCAAGTAATGGTGGGTGTGGTGAGTCATGAGGGCGCCCACCTTATCATTAATACAAAACCACCAATCCATTTATCAGCTGACACTTCATCAAAATCGAATTATGCATGAGGGAGGGCGATTTTACTCAAGGAGACTCTTTGCTGGTGACTGGGTGAGTGACTGGATGGGCTTGGAGTTGATTGGAATCTTCCTTAATGCTCATTGCCATGTCATTTAGCCCTTTATTTTAATCAAATTGATTAATTTTGGAGAGATTTGGATTATCTCCAAAATAATCAATTTTATTATTTTAATTAATAATTTTTCTGTAAATGACTTTTCAGAGAAAATATTAATTATGGGGCGGAATTGACATCCGAAAGTTGGGTTTAGCTGCTCCATGGGTCATGTGTGATTTTTGGCTTATGAAACGAGCCATCAAACACTGAAAACGGACCCCGGATGACTGACATATTACAGACTCAAATTTCTCTATTTAAACTATAGAGAAATTTAATTAAAATTTAAAAATAATTAAATAATTAAAAACCCCAATTCCGACGCGTCCGGTAAAATTTTTTCGAAATTTTTTCTGGGGGTCCTAGAGACCTAGGACATGACCAAAACCTATTCTAATAGTGTCTAGTAGGTTTATACATTATAGTTGGACCCTAATAACCCCCCATGGCCAAATTTCCAAAATCGGGCATTCCAGCTTTGGAGGAAGCGGGAGAAAAACCAAGAGATTATATTTCGCCTGAAGCAAAGTATAATCTGACGGTGAAAAAACTCCCTGGAATACCTTAGTTGTTTAATCCAGTCATGGGAGACCGAGCCACTCAGACCCTACTAGCACACTGATACAAACCCCCATGGGGCCATGGTCATGTCGACTCAAAAACAAAAACTGGCTAGCCAAAACTGGCTAGACCCAAATACAATGAAACCCAGATACTCTGGAAGTGAACACTGATGTGTTCCAACACTGGCGGCTCAATAAGGTTTCAACTATTGTACAAATCAGTTGATAACATCTGGCTCCAACTGCGGGACGGACACTTGCTTGATCTAGGAGTCAAAGAAGGTGTTCGAGAATCCCAGAATATCATTTTCCTGCACAGAAAGAGAAGTGTCTTAGTTTCCCATGTATATGATAAATAATGCCAAAATGAAATAACAACTATGAAACTATTTTTTGCTTTTTCTTTTCAAATTCAAAGTACAAAAATAGAAATCTTTTCTTTTTTCAGCATATATATGAACTATAGTACAAAAATACACTATGATACAAAAATAATGATACATAAAGTACAAAGATAAGAGTTTAGGGAGATCCTGAGATGGCCTCTTGGTCATCTTGAATGTTGTTCCGATAAAAGGGCTTCAAATGTTGCCCATTTATAGGAAGAGGCAATATTTCTCCTTCCATAGTATTGAGGCCGAAAGAATTATCTCCAACTGTGCAGCGTATAATAAAGGGGCCTTTCCAAAGGCTGTCGAACTTCCCATGCTTCCCAGGTTTTTCCCTTCTTTTGTCCCATAATAAAACAGTGTCTCCTTCTTGAAAAGCTCTTGGCTTGGCTGACTTATCAAAGGTGGCTTTCATACTCTCTTTTTGTCTTAACATTTTGTCCAAGGAGTTTCTTCTGTTTTCATCAAGCTCGATGATTTGGTTAGCCCTATCTTCCAACTCTAACTTCTCAGAGTCATAATCAGTTAGCATTCTGAAGATGGGGATCTGCATGCTAAGAGGTAGTATCGCTGTGATGCCATAAACAAGTTCAAAGGGGGACTTTCCAGTGGAGTTTTTCTTTGTAATTCTGTCCGCCCAAAGGGCATATTTGATCTTGCTATCCCAGGATCTTTTGTTGTCACCAACAGTTTTCTTAAGGATAGTCATCAGGTTCTTGTTTGAGGATTCAGCAAGGCCATTACCTTGTGGATAATAGTCAGAAGAATGAGATAGAACAATGCCATATTTGAAACAAAAATCAGTCATTTCTGTTGAACTGAAAGCTTTGGCATTGTCAGTAGTTATCTTCAAAGGGGTGCCAAATCGAGTGATGATTTTATCTTCAATAAAATCCATAACAACCTTCTCAGTAGCTGTCTTGGTGGGAATGGCCTCGACCCATTTAGTGAAATAATCAGTTGCCGTCAGAATCCAGCAAAAACCATTGCTAGAGTTATCTTTAAATTTACCAATGAAATCCAAACCCCATTGTTGGAAAGGGGCAATGACAACAACCGGGTTGAGGGGCAAGGCGGCCAGTTTGGGCTTTCCTGTGAATAGTTGGCATTCCTGGCAAAACTTGACATGTCTGTACACATCTGAAAATATGGTTGGCCAATAGTATCCAGCCCTAAGGATTTTGTGAGCAGTTGTATTCGCTGCATAATGGCCCCCACAAAAACCTGAGTGGAATTCAGTCAAGATCCTTTTGGAATCCTGCTCGTGCACACATCTAAGTATCACACCATCAGGGTTCCTCCAACCCAAACCCTCTTGAGTGAGGCAATACCTGGCAGTTTTTAATCTAAGAGCTCTTCTTTTATGTCCCTTAAGATGTTCTGGAACATCCAGGTGTAGCAGAAAGTATATGATGTCAGAGTACCACTGATTATCTAGGTCCTGTAAAGCTGGTGTCATACGAGGATGAGATGAAAGGTTTGCACAACACATGTCAATGGCCTCTTCATTCTTCTGAGTTAACATCTTAGCTAGGCCTTGCCCCTTTATCAGTTTAGTGGGCCGAATTTCCAGATCATACTCCTGGATTTTGGACACCCATGTGCCTCTTGTTCCAAGGCAATCCTGTTGGGCCAGGATGTCTTTTACAGCGGCATGGGGGACATATCCTATGACTCTTGAATAACCAATGTATGTCCTAAAGTGTTTTAGAGACTTCACCAAGGCATAGGCCTGCTTTTCCATGGTAGTATATTTCAACTCAGAGTTTTGGAGGGCTCTACTCATGAAGGCAATAGGTTGTTCAAATCCTTCGGAATTCTTCTGGAGCAACACTCCAGCTATTGTGTCTTCTGAGGCAAAAGAGAATATCATGAACTCTTTAGTATAATCAGGGCTGACTAACACAGGTGACTTAGAAATAGCATCTTTGATAGTTGCAAAGGCTTCCTTCCCTTCATCATCCCAAACAAATTTAGCATCCTTTTTTAACAACCGTTGCATGGGTTTTATTATCTCGGCTAAATTTGGTATGAATCTCCTTATGAAGTTGATATGGCCATTAAAGGATTGAAGACCTTTGACATTTCTAGGAAGGGGAATTTTCTGGATAGCTTCTACTCTCTCGGGATCAACCTTGACCCCGTCTTTGTTAACAATGTGACCCAAAAGTTTGCCTTCTTCAATGCCAAAGACCGATTTCACCGGATTTAAAGAAATCCCATACTCTCTACATCTTTCAAATACCTTCCTAAGGTGGCCAACATGACTAGATCTTTCTTTTGAAAATACGGTCAAATCATCCTGGTATATCTCAATGATTTTCCCCACTAATTCTTTGAAGGCATAGTCCATGGCCCTTTGAAAAGTGGCCCCAGCATTGGTAAGGCCAAAAGGCATTCTTAAATATTCGAAAGTTCCCCAAGGGGTTGTGAAAGCAGTTTTGTGTCTATCCTCCTCCTTGATGACTACCTGATTGTAACCCGAAAATCCATCCAACATTGACATCATGCCAGATCCAGTGACCCGTTGGAGGAGGGTCTCCATATTAGGAAGAGGGTAGTTGTCTTTCTGGCATGCCATGTTTAGATTTCTAAAGTCTATACATATTCTTAAGCTGCCATTCTTTTTTCTGACCACTACCAAATTGGAACACCATGAAGTATGCCGTGTGGGTGCTATGATGCCTGCTGCTAACATCTTTTCTAACTCCTGTTTTACAACAGGAGCTAGTTTAGGGTTTATCTGTCTCAGCTTTTGTCGGAAAGGTTTACCCTTTTGACACTCCGGTTTTAAGGGAATGGTGTGTTGGAAAACATCCTCCCTATACGCCTTAAGCTCATCATATGTGAAAGCAAATATGTCCCTAAATTCTCTTAATAAGTTAATAAGGGCATTTCTTTCTTTATCAGGGATACCTTTTCCAATCTTCAGTATTTTTGGTTCTTTTTCTGTTCCAATGTTAATCTCAACGTACTCACCTGGTTTCATTTGGTCCACACTATTCTTTTTTCTATCCTGTCTGTCGAAAATATGTTCCAAAGCCACAAAACCCCGTGGGACAGGGTTTGAGCGGTTACCCTCATCCTGATAAACTTTGCCTTCCTCCTGATCATTTGGTTTATAATTTAAGAACTCATCAATGTTGTTTATGAACTTAAGTATTTGTTCATCATCTCTGAATACTTGCCAATGTTCTATATTATCAGGAATGGAAGGTCTAAAGTTGATTTCCAAGGGGCAATGTCCTTCTAACATTTCGTCCAAAGGTTGGAGTGTTGAGGCTGAAACTGCAAGTCTATCCGCGGCACTATTCTGATCTCGAGGGATTGCTTCTATATTAAGGGCATCAAAGAATTCCATTGTGTCCCATATTGCGTTTCGGTATTTCTTAAGTCTCTGGCATTTACATGCGAATTGACCCTTAATTTGTTGGACAATCAGATCTGAGTCCCCCTTTATAGTTAGCAATTTGATTCCCATATCCTTGGCAATCTCTATGCCTAGTAGAAGTGCCTCATACTCTGCTACATTATTCGTTGCTTCAAACTCTAGTCTAAAGGCGAAATTGAAAATCCTACCCTCTGGAGAAGTGAGGACAACCCCAGCACCCTTTCCTGCTCTAGAACATGCTCCATCAAAATTCATTTTCCATAACTTACTTGTTTCTACATTTTTAACTTCTTCCTGGATTGGATCTAAAAAGGTGGAGTTGATTTGAATATCTCCGATCTCACCGATATGGCAAACAAACTCATTTGATGGTCTATCCGGATTTTCCACATGATATCTCCTTTCCTTTTCAGTGTGTAATTTTACAAGTGAGTCTTCGGAAGCAGGAACTGTTGCATAAGACCAGTCCAATTGTATAGAGCCACCTAAAGTTGCACCCCACTTTCTAGAGAGTAGCATGCCCCACCTATCTGGTACGTCTATGACAAGGATATCCATAGTTAGGTGGATGTCCGGGTACTTGGCCAATCTCACAGGAACTTTCTCTATCATCCCTTCGACCTTAACGGGTCTGGAATCCATGGCACACACATTTTGGCAGGGCCTGGTGGTCCTCAAGTTAAGCTGTTGCATAACCCTTTTGGTCATTAAACTCGCAGCGGATCCTGAATCCAACATACAATTGTGTAGAAGAAGGTCACCTATCATCAATGATATGTAGAAAGGAGGGTGAGCTTCTTTTCTTGTATCCCTAGTATGCAAGATTATAGGAGGGTCCTCATAAGTTGATTCACAGCTGGTTGAAGGTTCTTCCACATTAGCCGAAAAAGTGACTTTTTTAGGAATCTGAGGAGTGAGAGGAGTGGGAGGAGTAGGCTTGGTAGTACATGCAGGAGTAGGTGGACTAGGATTTGTAATATATGTAGGATTAGGTGCTTCTAATGTTTTCAACAACTTCTCCTTTTGACCAGGAATTTTGTAAAGTTCGTTTATGGGTATAGGCACCTTAGTAGTATTGAACCAGTTACTCCAATCAAAATTTAATTTACTAGAATCAGCTGACTCACTTGGAACATTTACCTTGGGAGGTTGTATAGCAGGTGCAGGATTTGATCTTCTTTGGTATCCAACCCCTTTAAATCTCTGCATGTTTTGGAGTTGTTCATTTGATGGTCTTCCTCCAAAGTTTTTTGTCATGTTGTCTGGTTCATTGTCAACAGGTTTCCAATTTTCTCTGGGAACATTTCGGATATCTCCTACAGCATTAATGTATTCAGGCTCGCTTGATGTTGGATTATTTGTACCCTCCCCTTCAGGATACCCATGCTCTTGTACATAGTTAGCAAAATAACAAGCGAATTCCTCATGGAAATCCTTGCAAGCTCTACAAAATGGGATGTACACCTCATTTGTATTGGCAGCCTCTATCTGAGTGGGAGGCCTCTTTTCATTTTCGTGAGCTTTCTTTTGCCAGTTATTTTTGGGAGGGTAATTTCTCTGACCAGGTTGAGTTTGTTGAACTTGTTGAACTCGTTGGACCTGTTGGACTTGTGCCCTTTCCATGTTTATTATTTTGTTTTGAACTTCCTTCATTTGGGCCACATGTTTCTGCTCAGCTCTTTCCATTCTTTCACACATGTCCATCATCTTTTTCTCATATGATTCTTTCAAAGCATCCAAAGGATCTTTACCTTTAGGCTCAGTTGTTTTCAAAGGAGTTTGGGCTCTTGAATAACCGGGTAGGTTTGACTTCCCAGATGACTGCATGTTCCTATCAATCTTGGTTGCCATTGTTTGTGCTTCCAACAAAGTAGTGGGTTCCTTATCCCTAAGTTGATACTGCATCTCTCCACTTAAAGCTTCAATGTAATAAACCAGTATAGTCTGTGGAGTTGGCTTGTAGTCTGTAGGGATTGCATTGTATAAATCCATGAACTTTTTGTTGAAATCTTCCATAGTTTCCATTTCACTTCTTCTAATGTTTGTTAGAGCAGCAAGTTGATGACGTGGCTCTTTTTTCTCACCATACTTGTTGGTGAAAGCAGTTGAAAACTCAGCTAAGGTGACAAAAGAGTTGGCTGGCAAGCTGATGAACCAGTCACCAGCATCTCCTTCTAAGGATAAGGCAAATAACTTCATGTACACATCTTCATGCCTATGAGCAGGTTCTCTGACATATCCACTTTTTATTCTTGAGAAAGCAGTGAGATGTTGTGCGGCAGTAACAGTATCAGTGCCGGTAAAGGTTGGGAGTTTGTCGATGGCCTTATCTGGAAGATCATGTGGTTGACCTGCAATCTGAGTAATGTTGAGGGGGGCGAAAAAATCACCCATTGTATCGGAAAAACAATTATTACTGTTTTCAAAATTTTCAAAATTTTCTAAGCTATCTTCCTGAAAGAGACTATGGATGTCAGAAATAGACTGAGACCTAAGTTCTTCAAGGATTTTACGAGAAGCAAGCCTGTTTAGTCTCCTCCTATAAACCTTTTCAGGTTCTGGGATAAAACTAAGCAAGCCTTCAGAGTTTCTTCTGGTTGAATACCTTGAGGTGTTAGTTGACAGTGGAGTCGCCAGGTGGTTTTAAGTCTAATTTCTGAGAGTGATTGAACTAAAAAACTACCAAAAAGAAAAAAGGGCAGTGGAGTCGCCAGACAGATTTGAGAATCTATCAAAAGGTAAACAAACTAGAAAAAACTAAGGTCGTCCAGGAACAAAAAGATTTGTCCCCGGCAACGGCGCCAAAAATGTTGTCCGCCAAACTGCACACCAGCAGCGGAAATCTTTCGAAAGCTGTCTCTTCACTTCAAGTGAGAGAGGTGTGGCCTTGGGGGCAAGCAATGAGCCAGGTACTGTCACCTGAATCCCAGCTCCTCCGTTTAGGCAAAACTCCTAACGAAGCCAAGGGGGGTAGTCCCTAAAAAAGAGTTGTCTAAGGCTCTTTGTGTATTTATGTGTTTTTTGATGTAGTGATGCGGATGGGTGTTTTTTAGGAGTTTTTTTTTAAATGAGAGACAATTATAAAGATTAAATATAAGACAAGATAACGCAATCCACGTTGCAAACACAAGATGAAAGATACACTTGGGCAATAAGTCAATCACTTTTCGCGAAATATAACAGATAACTCCAATGTAGATATTTAAACAAGCAAAATATGAGATAAAGGACCAGTGCCTTATGGAGTCAAAAATTAAATGTGAATTGCGAAAACTTGATACAAGTGCTTGAATTGAAAGTTTGTGAGAACGTTATGCAGCTTATCTTGGTAAATTTAAAGTTTTAATTGTCTTGATTATTAGGGCTAAAACCAAGGGTATTCAAAGAGTGTCCGGAAAGTAATTTTAAGCAACCCCTTTAAGAGACCTGTCGGGGCCTGTCTGGAATCACGGCGAGGCGCGCAATGCTAACCAGCCACCGTGTCGCAGATTGGGCGGTCCGGCGCCTCCCCTGAGAGCTGATTAAAATACTTTATGTCAACGCCGGTTCGTTGGTTTATGGGGTGAAAGTTTTAATTAGATTTTCACTTGTAAATTAACAAGTCTTCCACCTTTCTGAGTACTAGCCCAACCTTTTCAGGTTGGCAGAGCATACGGGTGTAGGACAGAAACCAAGATAAATTAATTAAAGGGTGTGTGAGTGGAAAATTTTTATTATTGGAAAGCCTTGTTCAACTCTCCGACAGAGAGCGCTCTTGACTCGGTCTTATGACCACAGTTCAAGAGACTTGCTAAATTAACAATGCCTAATGCAGGGGATGATGCAAGACTAAAAATGCCCTCCGATAGAGGGTGCTCTTGACTTGGATTTGGCCAAGTTCAAGAGACTTTGGTTTATTTTAAACAAACAAGAGCAGTTGTGTTGTGAAAAGCAATAAAATAACTTTGAGAAAGATGAAACTACTTGATAACTTGAAAGATATTAATTAATGCTTCAACAATAACTACTTTGCCAAATAATGTGAAATAAAAATCAAACTAGTGTTCTACCATACAAATTTTAATCTACTGGGTGGGATTGATCTCCGAACAAGACCAACCACTAGAAGCCACCAATCCTGGAAACCTTCCAGCTAGCTGGATGTCCACAAGAAGTTGATGGGGGAGCGAGAAGCTACCACAAGACTATGTGGCCTTTGGGATACGATCCCAAAGTTAGCTATTCTCTGGTCAAGGATTGGAAGAGAAGCAAGATAACTTAATTGAAACAGAATTTAAACTAAAAGCATGAAAATATAAATCTAAGCTAGAATCAAACAAAAAACCCAACACCCTTCCCCAAATGGGGAAGAAGACCCAAAGAGTGGAGGCCTCCTCCACTTAAAAGTTTTATTAGATAATTACAAGTGCCTCAAGGGAAAATCCTTGAAAGGTCTTTTAATGACTACTTTAGAAACAACTTATAAAAATTTAATGGATCGAAGCCCTTGATGGCTTTTACAAAGGATAAGAAGAAATATTTTGGAATGTCTTATGATACTTAATCTCCTCCTCTCTCTTCGATTTGATCTTTGGATTTAAGGGATCTTTCTCTTCCCACAATCCTACCACAAGGATAAGCCAATAACTCATGCACCCATTAGCGTTAGAAATCTAATCAAACTTTGAACAATAAAGTCTAAGTTTGCAAAGTGGGACTAAAACATGAAAAAGCATGAGATTTTGTCTTAAAATGTTTAATATGGTAAAACGGACCAGCAAGCTAAAATGCCCCAAAATATGGTGGGAATGAGAATGCAACCATAAAATTTTACACTATCCTATATGCCAACTTTCCTACTTTGAAATGGAACTACAAAACTTAAAGGGAAAAGACTAAATGCAAGCCCTAAATGACCCCTTGATATGCCTAACTTGAACTTTCAATGCATAAATTTTGATTTTTATAAGAGAAGTCTAACCAATCACCTTTTCAAAAGAAGAACAACTAGTCAACTACTAACTTTAAATAAATAACTAACAACTAACTAAGCATGAAAATTGTACTAACCACTTACTAACACTAACACTTATTTGTTTTTTGTTGTTGTTTTATGTTGTAGGGCAAGTGGGGATGGATGATAGGAAGAGAGGCAAAAAACCAAGAAGGAAAAGAATGGAAGGAGGAGATGAAGAAGAGAGGGACGAGAGGAGGAAGGTAAGGTAGGACGAAGGGCAAAGATGTTGAGAGGGACGAATGCAAGAGGGAGAAAGGGAAAAAATGAAGTGGGACGAAAAGGGGGGATGAAGACAAAACTATGGGGAAGCAGATCTAGGGCAAGGGCTTCAAGTGGAACACTTGGGATGGTAAAACACCGCCTTGGAAATCCTCCGGTTAACCGGTGATACGCCGACAACGAGTGTTGAAGAGAGCACAAGGGAACAAATCCCAAGTTATTCCCCAAGGTTGAAGGAACTTCAACCTTATGGCAAACTAATCTATGGCTTGAAAAACAAGGACAATCCTGGATCAAGGCTAGAGGGGCTAGAAATGGCTTAGCAAATTCAAAACAAAAAACTCAAGGAGCAAAGTAGAAGGCTAGAAGAGAGGAAGCCTATAGTAACAAGTAACCAAAATTGTATTTTAGAAGTTTGATGGAGAAGATCTAGCTCTCTTTGTTTCTCAAATCATAAAAGTTAAAGCTCCTTTGGTCTCGTTTATGGAGTGAAGAAATACCTGCAATAACCTTAAGCATGAATAATATAATTGAAACAAAACATTCAAGTGAAAAGATCTAGATACATGCTACTTGTGCTAGATTGTTAGCCTTCATGAACATGTTCTACAACTTAAGAGCCTCAAATGAAATGTAAAACAATATCACCTCAATATCAAGTGAAGCAAGCACATCAAAAGCCTCCACGGTTTTGACCTCCAAAGTCCCAACTTTATTCCAATTAAAAGCGTTTACAATTTTATCAGAGCTTCGATACACAAAAATCCATGAGATAACAACCCAAATGGGCCTCTCTTTATACTAAAACTACACACCTAAACCCTAATTCGAATTTGGCAATGGAGAAGGTCGAATTCCAATCAATCAAGGGTTTGGCATGGTAAACAATGGTCCAAGGTCGAGTTTGAGGTTGGTAGGATTGAATAGGTGGCAAAGGGCTCGACTTTGTGAAGGAGACACAGCGAATGGGCATGCTACACAAGGGAAGTGCGAGCTGGTAAGAGGTTTGACGTGAGCAAGGGCGTGAAGGGCGTGAGCTGTGGTAGGTTGAGTGCTAGTTTGTTGGATGACAAGTGGACAAGGTAGGTGTAAGCTCGAGTTTTGGATGAGAGCCAAGCCAATCAAAGATTCCATTAACCAATGAACACGCCCTAACTAAGAGCCACGTGAGGGTAGGAGAGGATTGACGTGAGGACAAGGGATATGCGAATTGCTTGAGGTAGGAACACGTGATCCTAGGTTGGTAAAACTCGAGCTATGAAGGGAGCCAAGTAATGGTGGGTGTGGTGAGTCATGAGGGCGCCCACCTTATCATTAATACAAAACCACCAATCCATTTATCAGCTGACACTTCATCAAAATCGAATTATGCATGAGGGAGGGCGATTTTACTCAAGGAGACTCTTTGCTGGTGACTGGGTGAGTGACTGGATGGGCTTGGAGTTGATTGGAATCTTCCTTAATGCTCATTGCCATGTCATTTAGCCCTTTATTTTAATCAAATTGATTAATTTTGGAGAGATTTGGATTATCTCCAAAATAATCAATTTTATTATTTTAATTAATAATTTTTCTGTAAATGACTTTTCAGAGAAAATATTAATTATGGGGCGGAATTGACATCCGAAAGTTGGGTTTAGCTGCTCCATGGGTCATGTGTGATTTTTGGCTTATGAAACGAGCCATCAAACACTGAAAACGGACCCCGGATGACTGACATATTACAGACTCAAATTTCTCTATTTAAACTATAGAGAAATTTAATTAAAATTTAAAAATAATTAAATAATTAAAAACCCCAATTCCGACGCGTCCGGTAAAATTTTTTCGAAATTTTTTCTGGGGGTCCTAGAGACCTAGGACATGACCAAAACCTATTCTAATAGTGTCTAGTAGGTTT
Source organism: Larix kaempferi (assembly GCA_027924585.1). NCBI lineage: Eukaryota > Viridiplantae > Streptophyta > Pinopsida > Pinales > Pinaceae > Larix > Larix kaempferi. The sequence goes on along the minus strand of BSBM01000299.1, from coordinate 51,169,266 downwards.
ATACATTATAGTTGGACCCTAATAACCCCCCATGGCCAAATTTCCAAAATCGGGCATTCCAGCTTTGGAGGAAGCGGGAGAAAAACCAAGAGATTATATTTCGCCTGAAGCAAAGTATAATCTGACGGTGAAAAAACTCCCTGGAATACCTTAGTTGTTTAATCCAGTCATGGGAGACCGAGCCACTCAGACCCTACTAGCACACTGATACAAACCCCCATGGGGCCATGGTCATGTCGACTCAAAAACAAAAACTGGCTAGCCAAAACTGGCTAGACCCAAATACAATGAAACCCAGATACTCTGGAAGTGAACACTGATGTGTTCCAACACTGGCGGCTCAATAAGGTTTCAACTATTGTACAAATCAGTTGATAACAATGCCCAACAACCCACTAGATCTAAATAGATCTGAGAAAATGTAAAATGGGAGTTTTAAGATATTTAGGGTTTTAACAATTTATGAGTTATGTCAATGGATTGGATAGAGGAAAGAGAAACAAACCTGTGGATCTTACCTGGGTAACCTTGTAGATGCCTTGATGATGATGATCTATGCAATCCCGATCAATTTGGAAGCTTTGAGGTAGTTTCTATGCAAGTCGATTTTGTCCAAGAAGCCAATGCGCCCTCTCTCCTGCACAACAAACGTCAACAATATCAGATTTGATGCATCAAGAGATAAGACTAATGCCACAAAAGAAGTAACAGAAAGATAGCATAGATCACAATGATACTAATGATAACCCCCTGATACAAGCGAATGCCAAGAAAGTCGATTTGAAGAAGCCTTGCAAAATCGCCCTTGTTGAAGTCGCCCTCCTGTAGACAAACAATGATTTCCAAAAAAAAAATAGATCTTACCACAATTTCCAAATGCTAGGTTGCAATAGACTTTCCAATCACCATCTAAGAACACCAGATGCAAAGGAGACCACAAGAATTTCCACAAGAATATTTTTCTATACCAATAATCCAAGAGCCAAAGACCCCTTACAATGAGAGGCTTTCTCCTTTAAATAGGAAGGAGAGGCACCAAAACCCTAACCACTTTTTGAATGAGTGGCTAAGATTAGAAGATACAAATGTCTAATCAATGGTTGAGATGAGCTCAACAATATAATACATGGATCACACATAAAATATAATATAAGTGGACAAAATCGCCCTAGAAGAGGGGAATCCCACCAAATCATGATGATGAAATATCATAAGAGGCTTATGGTGGGTCCAAGGGGTAATTTTATCCCTCCTTGGTCAATCCCCATAGCACAATAACCAATAAATAATCATGAATGTACCAAATCGTGCCTCCATAGTGAAGTCGTGGTCCTCAAAAGACCTCAAAAAATCCACAGAAAGTGCCATAAGTGATGGATGCGGGCCCCGATGAAGCTGAAACTGCTGGAGAAGGTGTGGAAGACCCCGATCTATCATCACTGATCATCCCATGCCATAACTTTGCCTCAGTAGCCCAAATCGATTTCCTCAATAGCCATTTCTACCAATCCTGAAATGCCTCGGGAAGCGTGAAACTGCCCCAAACAGCCTCCTGGAGTGCTGGCGCTGTCAAGGTGAGGGCACCAATGTGTCCGGAAGGGGGGGTAATATGGTAAAAACAAGTGGCTGGACCACCCCCTTCATCATCAGCGCCCTAGGTCAACCGGATAAAAGTCATCTCTGCTCCGACAGGGCCTCCAACAGACCAAAACTGCACTGGGACAGCCTACTGAGGCTCAATCATCACTGTAAGTGCCCGGAACTGAAAACAAACTGTCCCATTGGACTCAGAAGGTCCAAATCTATCCAAGATGTGTACTCATACACTATATGAGTCTCTGCATGATCAAAGTAAATATCAATATACCGGAACAAGGCCAATAATAATGCGCTGTACATATACAAACACTGCTGTAAACCCAGAATCATCATCATAACCCTGTAGCTGCTGCATAGAATCATCCTGTATGTGTACATAGACCATATATCATCTATCCATATCATCATAAGGTCTAACATCTCATGTCCCATGGTCCTCCATGGTCAACCAAATATAACTCAGTCCATCATCCAAGGCTGCTGAAAAGTATCAAGGTTAATACATGCTTTACAACTTATTCAAATAACAATTATAACACATAATGATCATAACTGGCGATCTACATCCAAATATATAGTGTCGTTTAATTATTATTATTACTCAGACTAGACTTTCAGGACCATACTCACTTCATAGTTGTGATCAATTTGCTAGTGAAGGGTGAAGGCTGAATTAACTGGCTAGGCTAAGGGATGACTTAGCTGTCTTGACTTTGTGACACTTTGGCAAGGGAAAGGGAATACACCATAGTATATACTGAATGAGCAATAACACAGGGAATGGCGGTGTCTCACAAATGGATGAGTTGTTTAAAGAGGGTTTATTCACCTTCACAGATGCGCACAATCCATAATACAAATAAGGCCAGCAATTGTTTAGATATAGCATTTAAGTTCCATTGCTTTTTGGGCCTGAAGTTTCCATAGCCTTGATCTATGTGTGTTTACAAACACATTGCATAGATTTACATTTTTTCTTTTAGGCTTTCTGCTGCAGGTGTGTTTTTAAGGCACTTGTTTACCTGAGCACTTCTAGGTGTGTCATGGACAGCTTGTTTACCTAGGTATTTATTTTCCACAAGATATAACATTTTATTTTTATGGCCATTTTCATTTGGCACGCCTTTCATTCATGTGTGTTTAGAAACACATTGCATGAATGGGCTTTTGATACAAGATATAGCATTTCATTTTCCAGATTTTGTATTGATGGCAGCACTAAAAGTTTCAGGTTTAGCCAACACAACTTTAGTGACTAGGGGGAATTCACAAGGAACTCCAACTCACCATAAGTAAGTTTTGTCACCAACTCAGAGCCGAGACACAATAAACAGGGAAGCTCATCCAATACAGAGGCTACAGTGGGGAAAAGTCCTCCATGCCACTAGTCAAGTAGTAAGTCAGGGTGATAATCTAAAAGGTAGGCCATGGATGGATGAAGACAATGAAATGATGGATCCAACACTAGCAAGCCAGAGTATGGTGTAATGATCACCTCTATTCTCCCTAAGGAGGGTATGTACCAATGAGTATGAATAGTGAACTTCTAAGTCTGAGTAGGGACAGTATAATATATATAATAGATCAACCAGGTCCATATATCTATATGATCGCCAGATCATGACACTAAGTGCTAAGACATGCTATAAGAATAAGTATAAAAGCAATCTAACCATAACACCATGATATACCTGCTGAGTCATATATCTGCAAGCTCATCAACCTGTACCATCATCTGTCCTCTGAGACTGCTGCTGTAACTCTGGGCACTATTGTATGCTCTGTACCAATGATATAATGGCTACAACGGTCATCTCTCTGAGTGTCCTGAAACTCAGTCATGGCATGGGGAATGCAACTGTTGTCCACAATCTGATAGTGATCCAATATAGATGCTCATCTCGGCATCTCAAATGCAAGGGAACTGGCTGAATAGTGTACTGGAATGAGAAAAATAATGTATGGTAGCCCGGCTACTATATATGTGATAACATCTGGCTCCGACTGGGACAAGTGCTCTGCTGAAATGAGCGCTTGAGAACCTCAGAATCTCTGGTCCTCGAATCTCTGCTACTCGAATCCACGATCCAGCACTCTACCATTTTACTTCAAGCTTTTATTCTCGCCACCTATTTTCTGCATTCACAAACATCAAAAATACCTCATGCCGCATGTGTGGGAAAAAAAATATAAAACCAACTGAAATAACATCTATTCTATGTCAGAGATATAAATGCATGAAATATAAATGCAGAAAGTAAATTAAATTACTAACATAATTTTGCAAAATTTGAAATTTATTATGCAGGAAAAGAAAAAGTGACAGGTACTCAGCTAAACTAGAAGCTTACAAAGGAGCTCAGAGACTAAGAAGGTGCCAGACTCAATGGCTGAAAAGACTAACTACTGCCTAAGTAGGCTTATTTGGTTTCCTACCTACCCTAATCTACCAGGCAATGCAAGCGGAAAGATCCCAACTATGTGGGATCAGGGATGTGATCCCTCAAGTCCCTTTGATTGACAGGATATAAGATACGTCGTCCACTACCAGTGGCTAGAAAGCACATGCCATCAATGCATCGCTCTACTGTGAAAGGTCCAACCCATAAGTCATCAGCTTGTCCCGACCTTATATGCAATAAATGGTTGGGAATAATGACTTGACTTCCTATAGGAAAACTGTTTCTATTGACCGACTCAGGAATGACACCAATGTTACGAATAGGCATAGGATGGATTTCAGCAGGGTTTTGCGGTTGAGGTGTGACAATCCTTGAGCTCCTCCTGGAAGGAACTGCATCAACTCTAGGTGGACCCCCGTCTAAGGAAATAGCAACTCTGCCAACAAGGACTTCCCTAACTTCCCTTCTTGTTTCTTGGACTTCCTCATTTGACTCTTCCTCATGGGGAGACATAACTCCTTTAACAACCTCACCTACAGTCCAGAAATCTCTATGTTCTTCCAAGGAAGATGGCTCATGAGATACGACAGTGTTATGACTAGAACCTTCCCCTGAAGGAACCGGAACCACCATGTTTTCCAATCTGGGAGAAACTGACTCAGGATGAAATGTAGAGGAAGTAGGAATGTGAGAAGGATCATGAGTATGATGACTAGGTGACTCGGATGGTAAGAGGAAACTAGGGATATGCGGATATGCAGATAAAGCATAGCTTTGAGGCTCTGAAGGAGTTTGAAAAATAGCAAGGTTATTTAGATTATAGTCTCCTTCGGGTGCATCATTAATTAGGGCATCCTCTTCCCAACTTAGAGAGTTATCATGGACTTGAATTAGGCTACCGTCTTCTAGAGATAAATGAGATAAAGAATCTTCTGTATCAGAATAATAAGTGGCTTCAGGCTCTTCATTTGTTTCAACCCTAGTAGATGTTGCGAGATTGTTTTCCCATGGGTAGATAGGTGCAAGCCCTTGGCTTTCTCTCTCTCTATTGTGATCAGTCAAGGCAAACCATTCCCTAACAGTGAAAGGAATTCTTTCTCCCCTCCTAATATCATCAAACTCATCTTCATGCATTGGGTTCTCAATATTCTCCTCATTATTTATTTGATCATGAAGGTTTTCTATTGGGGGAGTTTGTTCCATGCCTTGATCATCAAGCAAACTCTCATCTCCTCCTATATTTCTTATGCCATCCTCAACCCCTTCAAGTGTGTGATTTTCTATAGAAGGTTCTTGAATAATTTCATTGTTTTGTTCACGATCTTGGGGTTGATTTTCATATCCTCTCAATTCATCTATTTCCTCAACAAATTCATTTCCAACTGTTCTTGTTATTTCAATCATTTGCTTGTCTTCCCAAAAAGAATCAGAATCTTCCATGACCATACACATATTTTGATCAACCTCATATAACTCATCCTCATCTTCAACAAGGTTAGTTTTGGCATTATTTAATAATTCATCCCCATATGTGTTTTTCAACCCTTCATCAAAAGATTCAACATGCTCATTATAACAAGGCTCTCTGTTAACCCGAATCAAAGCTCCATCAGGGTTGGGAACACAAATAAATGATAAATCCATCATAAGGTATCCACCTAGACCAGCTGCCCATTTTCTAGATAAAAGCATTCCATATGCTGGGGGTAAATCAATAACAACTACATCCATCATAGTAGAAATGTCTGAACATGCGAAAAGATCAGCCCTAAGGTTTTTAATCAAGCCATAAGACGGTACTCGTCAGGAATCTATACCACAAACATTTCCATAAGGCCTAGTCACTTCAAGTCCCATTTCCTTCATAACTTGTAAAGGCATAACGTTCATTGCTGCTCCAGAATCCAACATACAGTTATGAAGGAGCATGTTTTGAATATGTAGGGTAAGGTAAAAGGGAGAGTGACCACCGCTCTTTCTTTCGTAAATGGCTGAATGGATATTTATTGGTGGATCCTTTTCTGTTTCACTAGGTTGTGTTCCACTAAGCTTTTGGATATGACATGATTCTAGGATAGGTTCAGGAGTTTTCTCTTGGCCAATACCATTGAAAAATTCTTCTACTTGGCATCTAACAGAGGGCACCTTCATTAACTCAGTGACAGGGATGTTACACATTATCTTGCTTAGCTCTTTCTTCATATCAATCTTAAGATCATAATCAACTATGGCAGGATCTTCTTCTTCCTTTTTATCTTCATCAATCTTTTTATGTTTATCAAGGAAAGAAGGCTGGGAGGTACTTCCTCGTTTGTAGATTTGATACTTTGGTTGCTCTTTAGGTTTTGGGAGTTCTAAGGCACAACATGTGGAGCTAGGTTCTTCAATTATATCATCTTCTTGCTCCCATGGCTCTTCTTCTAAAAGGATTCTTCCAAAGTCTTCATCATAAGATAAGTCATTTATAAAGTTGATGTTTTCTGGTTGGTCATCATGGTCAATAGTGTCAGAGGGTATTTCTTCTTCTTCATCACACCAATTGACTTCCTTCTTTTCAGAGTTTTCTGGATACTCAGGTCGTCGCCTATCCCTATCCCCATCAGGCCTTCTATTATTATTCCAGTAAGGTTTAGGGCCATAAGGATTTCTATGTCTCTCAGGGTCATTCAAACTTGCCACATTCTTAGTTAGGACAGTTAATTGTTTCATCATTTCTTGCATGACTTCTAAAGTGTCCTTGGATTCCTTTGGCACACTCACAGGTTCCTTTGGTTTTCGGAGTCTAGGGTCAGATCTGGAAGTGGATGGGGTGAATTAATCGAAAAAGTTTTGTTTCCCCATGGATGCTACATTTTGTTCAGCCATTTTGGCATTTGATTGAGCGGTCTTTAAGTCATTTGGGTTTTTGTCCTTTAGCTGATAACCAACCCATCCCTCAAAAGCATTCAAGTAGTGAATGACAACTGCTTGATCTTTTGGTCTAATTTCTTCAGGGATAACAGCTACAGTCTTGTCAAATCTTATGTTAAACTCATGAACTGTTTCATTTTCTCTTTTCTTGATGTCAAAACGTTGGTGTAAGAGAAATTTCCCATCTAACTTTCGGGACCATTCACTGTTTAGCTTGTTGACAAAGTTATCATACCCATCAATAGATGAGGCAGGCAACCTGTCAAACCACTTCCTAACATCTCCTTCCAAGGATGCCAGGAGACCCCTCATGAACACATCTTCCTCAGATGCTCCATATGCTTCCATATGTTCCCATACTTTATCAATGTGGTCTTCAATTGATATAGCAGATACTCCATCAAATCTGGGAACCTTTTCAAAATACTTTTCAGGCATGTCATGGGGTGCACCCTGGATTTGGGAAAAGTCTAAAGGAGATGGTTTTGCCTTTCTTCCAAAAATCCTAGGAGCTTGTGGTGGAGGAACATTCTGGTTTCCCGGGTTTGTTCCGGCCATTGGATTTGGTAAGTTTATGTTTAAGTTTGAACTAGGAGAAGAGGGAGGGACCGAATTAATCAAAGGGGATCCTGAAGCTCTGCTTGGAGAATCGTTAACCAATTTCCAAAGGAAGTTAGATGGTTGTGCTTTGGGATCTCTTTTGCGATATGTAATTGGAGTTCCTTCAACTTGATCTAAGTTTACTTTACTTCTCGTGTTGTAAGGATGTAAATGAGCTCGCTCCTCAGCGGAGTCACGATTGGGAGTCGCCAGGTAGATTTAACTCTTCTACCAAGATATGTGTCGTTGTATATGCAGGAAGGACTAGGGCAAGCTATTGCCTCCCCGGCAGCGGCGCCAAAATGTTAGGCAAAGAGAACGGGAATGCTTGAAGAAAAGTATGTCGAACTAGGGCAAGTTATTGCCTCCCCGGCAACGGCGCCAAAATGTTATCACCTAAGTTGTAGTTACCCCTATGGATGGATTCAATCATGGATGGCAATAGGGAAGGGCAACTCAAAAGGTGCAACCACGATCACCTCGACCTCCAAAATATATATGGTTGTCACGCCAGTCGAGGCAACCTTCGCTTTATGTTATCTAGCCCAGACAACAAAGGGGGAGACCCGATCTACTCCCGACAGGAGAGATCAAAACCAAGACACCAAATCAGGGTATTTCTAAGTGAAGTTAGGTGTATGGTTTATCCTAGACCTAAGGGTAAAGTCACAAGCCAAGTGAGGGGTTCAATAGATATAGCTTTGGTTCATAGTTGATGTGAAAGTGACTTACAATTGTTTAAAGTGAGATCTAGGGCAAGTGTACTAGTTCAATGTTGGAAAGTCCACTGCCTTGGGACTTGTGTCCAATGCAGGGTAGTTAAGGGTTGTATTGGGGCTAACTAGTACAGATGACAAGGTTGACCATGATACATGATAGCTTCAAGGGTTTAGTTCACCATGCATAGGTCAATCCACAAGTCAATCCAACAATCCAGGAAGGTTGAACTAACTTGGAGAGAAACCAGTGCCTTGGAAATTGGGAAGTGGAGTCAAAGTAGGGTTGACTTGTGGTTTAAGACTCCTAGTACATGAGATAAGTGGGCAATTTAAGTTTTGATGTGTAAATGTGTCTAGATCTAGGTCTGGACCAAGTGGACCACAATCCCTTAAAACAAGGAATGCTGTCCCCAAGGCAAGATTTTACGAAGTGACAGTCTAGACCTAGGTTTTGAATTATTCCGGTTTCAAATCTCCATAAATCTCAAGTACCCAGTTCCTAGAAGTGAGTGAACTCACTTCTCCAAGGTAGTGCGACTTTATCCAAGGAGGCTGAAAGTGGGGTTTAGGTGGATCAAGACAAGTCGGATGGCATCCAAACTTTAGATCCTAGTAGATCGGTCAGGTAGGAGTATGGATCTGTAATTTCGTGGCAATCCACCGGTTAGATCTTAGTAGATCTGAGTTTAAGTGTTCCAAGTGGTCCAAAATGGGGATTAAATCTCTTAAAATGTGGAATGGGGCCCACAAGGTGAATTTCAGGAAAGTGACAACCTGGGTGTATGTTATTTGATGTGTAGATGTCAAATCAAGTGGAATCTCAAACACCCATCACCTAGATCTAGGTCAACCTGCTCAAACTAGGAAGTGCGCCTTGCTTGGGAGAGGCTAAGTTGGCCTGGGAAGGGGGTCAAACGGAGGTCAATCCTCACCAAACTATAGATCCGAGATGCCTTGGATGCTATAGAGGTGGGTTTTCAGTATTATGCCCAACAACCCATAGATCTAAGTAGATCTGAGAAAATGTAAAATGGGGGTTTTAAGATATTTAGGGTTTTAACAATTTATGAGTTATGTCAATGGATTGGATAGAGGAAAGAGAAACAAACCTGTGGATCTTACCTGGGTAACCTTGTAGATGCCTTGATGATGATGATTTATGCAATCCCGATCAATTTGGAAGCTTTGAGGTAGTTTCTATGCAAGTCGATTTTGTCCAAGAAGCCAATGCGCCCTCTCTCCTGCACAACAAACGCCAACAATATCAGATTTGATGCATCAAGAGATAAGACTAATGCCACAAAAGAAGTAACAGAAAGATAGCATAGATCACAATGATACTAATGATAACCCCCTGATACAAGCGAATGCCAAAAAAGTCGATTTGAAGAAGCCTTGCAAAATCGCCCTTGTTGAAGTCGCCCTCCTGTAGACAAACAATGATTTCCAAAAAAAAAATAGATCTTACCACAATTTCCAAATGCTAGGTTGCAATAGACTTTCCAATCACCATCTAAGAACACCAGATGCAAAGGAGACCACAAGAATTTCCACAAGAATATTTTTCTATACCAATAATCCAAGAGCCAAAGACCCCTTACAATGAGAGGCTCTCTCCTTTAAATAGGAAGGAGAGGCACCAAAACCCTAACCACTTTTTGAATGAGTGGCTAAGATTAGAAGATACAAATGTCTAATCAATGGTTGAGATGAGCTCAACAATATAATACATGGATCACACATAAAATATAATATAAGTAGACAAAATCGCCCTAGAAGAGGGGAATCCCACCAAATCATGATGATGAAATATCATAAGAGGCTTATGGTGGGTCCAAGGGGTAATTTTATCCCTCCTTGGTCAATCCCCATAGCACAATAACCAATAAATAATCATGAATGTACCAAATCGTGCCTCCATAGTGAAGTCGTGGTCCTCAAAAGACCTCAAAAAATCCACAGAAAGTGCCATAAGTGATGGATGCGGGCCCCGATGAAGCTGAAACTGCTGGAGAAGGTGTGGAAGACCCCGATCTATCATCACTGATCATCCCATGCCATAACTTTGCCTCAGTAGCCCAAATCAATTTCCTCAATAGCCATTTCTACCAATCCTGAAATGCCTCGGGAAGCGTGAAACTGCCCCAAACCAAGGATAATTTTAGGGGCGAAATTTAGCCCATGGGCTATTTTTCCATATTTTTTTCCAAAAAAATATTCACCAATTTGCAATTTTTGAAGCCCCATTTCGCCCAATTTTGATGGGCTAAACTTTTTTCACTCTAAAAATCGCCAAAATATTATATAAACTATATAAAATCCTTAGAAATTGAAATAATTTTAGAAAAATATCACCAAATAATTTATAGTTGACATTTTAAGAATTGGTAAGATTCGCCAAGGTTTATACACTTTTAAATAAGTATGGGTCCTTAAAATTATCCTTGCCCCAAACAGCCTCCTGGAGTGCTGGCGCTGTCAAGGTGAGGGCACCAATGTGTCCGGAAGGGGGGTAATATGGTAAAAACAAGTGGCTGGACCACCCCCTTCATCATCAGCGCCCTAGGTCAACCGGATAAAAGTCATCTCTGCTTCGACAGGGCCTCCAACAGACCAAAACTGCACTGGGACAGCCTACTGAGGCCCAATCATCACTGTAAGTGCCCGGAACTGAAAACAAACTGTCCCATTGGACTCAAAAGGTCCAAATCTATCCAAGATGTGTACTCATACACTATATGAGTCTCTGCATGATCAAAGTAAATATCAATATACCGGAACAAGGCCAATAATAATGCGCTGTACATATACAAACACTGCTGTAAACCCAGAATCATCATCATAACCCTGTAGCTGCTACATAGAATCATCCTGTATGTGTACATAGACCATATATCATCTATCCATATCATCATAAGGTCTAACATCTCATGTCCCATGGTCCTCCATGGTCAACCAAATATAACTCAGTCCATCATCCAAGGCTGCTGAAAAGTATCAAGGTTAATACATGCTTTACAACTTATTCAAATAACAATTATAACACATAATGATCATAACTGGCGATCTACATCCAAATATATAGTGTCGTTTAATTATTATTATTACTCAAACTAGACTTTCAGGACCATACTCACTTCATAGTTGTGATCAATTTGCTAGTGAAGGGTGAAGGCTGAATTAACTGGCTAGGCTAAGGGATGACTTAGCTGTCTTGACTTTGTGACACTTTGGCAAGGGAAAGGGAATACACCATAGTATATACTGAATGAGCAATAACACAGGGAATGGCGGTGTCTCACAAATGGATGAGTTGTTTAAAGAGGGTTTATTCACCTTCACAGATGCGCACAATCCATAATACAAATAAGGCCAGCAATTGTTTAAATATAGCATTTAAGTTCCATTGCTTTTTGGGCCTGAAGTTTCCATAGCCTTGATCTGTGTGTTTACAATCACATTGCATAAATTTACATTTTTTCTTTTAGGCTTTCTGCTGCAGGTGTGTTTTTAAGGCACTTGTTTACCTGAGCACTTCTAGGTGTGTCATGGACAGCTTGTTTACCTAGGTATTTATTTTCCACAAGATATAACATTTTATTTTTATGGCCATTTTCATTTGGCACGCCTTTCATTCATGTGTGTTTAGAAACACATTGCATGAATGGGCTTTTCATACAAGATATAGTATTTCATTTTCCAGATTTTGTATTGATGGCAGCACTAAAAGTTTCAGGTTTAGCCAACACAACTTTAGTGACTAGGGGGAATTCACAAGGAACTCCAACTCACCATAAGTAAGTTTTGTCACCAACTCAGAGCCGAGACACAATAAACAGGGAAGCTCATCCAATACAGAGGCTACAGTGGGGAAAAGTTCTCCATGCCACTAGTCAAGTAGTAAGTCAGGGTGATAATCTAAAAGGTAGGCCATGGATGGATGAAGACAATGAAATGATGGAGCCAACACTAGCAAGCCAGAGTATGGTGTAATGATCACCTCTATTCTCCCTAAGGAGGGTATGTACCAATGAGTATGAATAGTGAACTTCTAAGTCTGAGTAGGGACAGTATAATATATATAATAGATCAACCAGGTCCATATATCTATATGATCGCCAGATCATGACACTAAGTGCTAAGACATGCTATAAGAATAAGTATAAAAGCAATCTAACCATAACACCATGATATACCTGCTGAGTCATATATCTGCAAGCTCATCAACCTGTACCATCATCTGTCCTCTGAGACTGCTGCTGTAACTCTGGGCACTACTGTCTGCTCTGTACCAATGATATAATGGCTACAACGGTCATCTCTCTGAGTGTCCTGAAACTCAGTCATGGCATGGGGAATGCAACTGTTGTCCACAATCTGATAGTGATCCAATATAGATGCTCATCTCGGCATCTCAAATGCAAGGGAACTGGCTGAATAGTGTACTGGAATGAGAAAAATAATGTATGGTAGCCCGGCTACTATATATGTGATAACAGGTCCACACTATGCAAAATAATTGGGTCATCTTTATGATTGACTATGTTTTGAAGGTCAGGTTCTTCTCTAGTCTGGATAAGACTAACTATCTCTGAGTTCATAGGAGCCTTGCCCTTTTCATGTTGAGGATGATCTATCACTTTCATAAGATTTTCTTTCAAGCTTGGGATTTTGATAAGGTCAGTAACAAGAACAGGAATCTTTGCAGAAGATAACCATTGAGCCAAATCGACATGAAGACTTTCAAAGTTGGAAGAAGGTGTTACCTTAGGGATATTCTGATTTGAGTTTGAGGTTCCAATATTGTTCCTTCTTTGATATGTTAGGCCTTTGAACTTTGACATCTCAAGAATCTTCTCTGGTGGAGGCATCTCACCAAATCTAAGGGTAGCTTTATCTTTCAAGTCCTGGCTGTAACATCTAGCTTGTTCCCAAGTTTCTTTAGAGACAGGGTGAGTTTGACCCACAACATTGATATATTCAGGCTGGTTCTCAGGCTCGCTTGCTAATCTGACACTGCTACTGGCTTCTGACGGATTTTGTTCCATTGACCATTTAAATATAGCACAAGTAGACTCCTCATGGAAACTATCACATGCCCTACAAAAGGGAGGAATTTCTTCTGAAAGAGCATTTACAGTTTCCAAAGGATTTGGGGTCCTCTGATCTTGAAATGGAACTTTTCTCTGATATTGAGGCCTAGGAGCATATTGGGGCTTAGGCACATACTGATTTGAGACTTGGTGGTTTTGAGATCTTTCAATGGAGATCAACCTGTTCTGTATGGCAGTCATGTTGGAGGCTTGATTTGAAACAGCTTCTTTTAAGAGTTGAGCAATTTCTTTCAAAGGTTCCTTTGAAGGATCCTTGATCTCAGTGCTAATGGTTTTATCTTTACTCTCGCTTTGCTTCATAGGAACATTGGCCCTTGTGAAACCAGGAAGATGAGACTTGCCACAATTTAACATGTTCTTATCAATTTTCTCGGCCAATTCCATGGCCTTCTTTAGATCGGTCGGTTCTTTATCAGCTAATTGATATTTCAACTCTCCGCTAAAAGCTTCCATGCAGTAAATGAGGATGGAATTATCAGGTGGCTTGATATCAGCATGAAGTCTACCCACAATTTCATTGAATTTGTTGTTGAATTCTTCCATTGTCTCATTTTCATTTTTCTTAGTATTGGTCAAGGCAGCTAGAAGGTAGCGGTCTTCTTTAATGTCCCCCCATTTGGCCAGGAAAGCAGTTTCAATTTCTTTGTAGGTCTTGTACTTGTCAGCTTCCAACTTGTTAAACCATTCATAAGCATTTTCTTCCAAAGACAAAGCAAACAACTTCATTTTAACATCTTCATGCTTGGCACCCAAACACCACTTGTCAAAACAATGGCAAAAACGAGTTATATGGGATTTAGCACTAATAGCATTATTTCCTTGAAAAGATGGCAACTTATCAATGGCTTTTTCAGGGATATCATGAGGGTAACCAACTATAGCAGTAAAATCATAAGGACCAAACTCAGCCATTTCAACAATAAGATTATTCAAATTATTTTCTGTGAATAAAAGGTGAATATCAGAAATTGACTGAGAACCAAGATCCTCAAGGGTTTTTCGAGAAGATAACTTGCTTTTCCTTCTATGATAGACCTTTTCAGGCTCAGGAAAGAACTGAAGCAAGTTCTGAGGATTCCTTCTTGTAAAACGCCTTGGTAAATTTGTTGACAGTGGAGTCGCCAGATGTTCTTAGTCAATTTAAAAAAAATTCACTACATACATCAAACAAAGCAAAAAACAAAAAGGAAAACTCAAAAGTCGTATTCCGGGAATAGAAAGACTTATCCCCGGCATCGGCGCCAAAATGTTGCCGCCTGGTTCCACACCTGGGAAAACGCAGCAGAAGTCTTCAAGCTGCTGGTGTGGCCTTGGGGGAAAGTCAGAGTCAAGTGCTGTCACTTGGGACTCGACTCCTCCGTCTAGGCTTTCCTAGTGAAGCCAAGGGGGGTGGACCCTAAAGATAAAAAGAAACTAAGGCGTCTAATCTAGGAGTTAGGAAATATTTTTGGTAACCAAGAATAAACAACACATACATTTGTCAAATAAAAATTTCATTTATCATTTACTCCCATTTAGAATAATCATCATTTAACAGCACATTAGTCAATAATATGAAAATAAAATTGAAACAAGACCAGTGCCTTATAATGGAGTCATTAAACAAATGCATAAGCAGGAAAAGTAAATGTTGTGCGAGTGTTCTTGGTTTATTTTAAAAATTAATGTGATGGTGATCTTTTTATTAAGGCAGGTGGATTCCCGATATACGCAAGGTACGGGGGGAACATGTCCGGAATTTTGAAGCGTGGCTTCCCTCTCAAGCTTTGGGCTGAATCGGAGTCTCGAGGAGGTGTTCAGATGCTATACCAACGAGGGCAAGCCTAACGGTTTCCAAGAGGTCACTATTCAGTGTTATCCCAAGCCTTCTGGGAAATTTGCCCACGACAACAAAATGCGTGTTGTGCCGGATTTTCACAAAAAGGATTTTTATTGGGGCGGTGTTAGATCCTATTACTAGTCATCCACTCCTTTCTGGTGTGTACCAACTGGATCAGACTGAGCTGCAAGTTGGCCACAGAGCATACGGGAGAAGACCTTGGTATTTTTATAAAAAAATTTATGAACCCAAATTTTATCTTTTTTTTAAAACCCCAGGAGTCTCTTTTCAGACATGTATTTCGGGCAAGCCCTCATACAAAAACCCTACTTCGGGAAAGCAAGGGGGGGCGTTATGAATTTGTAAAAAAATGTGAAAAACTATGTTATGAGTGAACTTGTGGCCCGCCAGTGGAACAGACCAACAAGGTTTATTTTAATCCTAATTGATTTTATTAAATGCCGGAAAACAAAGAAATAAACTACTCTAAAAATCACGCCATGAAAATGAGACGACACAGGCCACCCCTGGGGGGATGGGGTATGGGCGCTGGCTAGCCCACTTGCTCTCGTTTAAAAATGTTTACAATGATTTAGAGAAGTGCCCCAGTCTACTTTAAGTGACTTGGTGGCTTACAAAATTATAGGAAAAAATGACCGGTTTTGAAAAATATGGAAATTTGTCCTCCGGATCGCCTGGATGCTCGAAATTTCGGCAGCACTTCCTCCCACCTGTTCGTCTTTTGCTGCAAACCAGCAAGCAATAATTAGTATAAGATGCCCAAAAACACTTTAAGAGTGTCTTTGGAACACCTCCTAAAAAAACCAAAAATTCTAAGTTAAAAACTAAGTAAAAATGACTAAAAATAACCAAGTAAAACAAGCTATGGGGCTTGTCTACCTGGGATCTCTGCTAGCCTTTAATGGCTGCAAATTTCAAGCTCTAGGGCAGCCAGATAATACTTTGCAATCAGATCTAATACTACTTTAGAAAAAACTTGAAAGATTTTGACAACTTAAACTAGTTTTTGAAAAGAAAGTACTAGATAACCATAAAATTTGATTTTTTCTTGAATGAGAGAGAGAGAGAGAGATGGAACAAATCCTTGTTGAAAATCGAAGCTTTGAAGATGGTTCAGTGATGTTTGAAGGGACTATATCTGCAAACAATGGTTAGTAAAAAGGGGAAACAAACAAGATCCTCCTTCTTGCCAACTCAAGAAAACACCTGCACATCACAGATCTCACCAAACAAAATATTAAGTGTAGATATATATACTCACAAGAAACTAAGCTGCTACAATAAACAAATTGAAAACAACTTATCTCATAGATGAGCACACCACACCCTTGAAGAATGAAACTTATGCACAAGTCATCTTGGGAAATGAATCAAGATATTACATCCACATGTGAGAAAACACCACAAGCTGACCTCCAAAGTCTTCTTTTATTCAAATGAGAAAAATATTACAGTCATAAGTCTCTTGCTCCAATTCTCACTAACTCACAATGAGAGAGGGCACTTCAATTTATAGAGAAACAACCAAGTGAAGAGGGGCGCACTTGCTAATGTGAGAGGGGGAGTGGTGGCATAGATGGTGGAGGAGAAAGGGCTGCCCACTCCCCCATCCTAGCTGCCCAAAATGCAGCCCATAAAGTGCCCAAACAGCAGCATGATAGGTGCTGCAAACACCACACGTGGGGGGTCCCATTTAGGTGAAGTGCGCCCAACATAAGAAGGGAGGACGCCCATGCTTGTGGGGGATGCCAATTCCATGAAACAAGCTGCTGTAGCAGCTGCTATTTACTCAAGTGACAGCCCAGATTTGTAGGCTGCCATTCCCTTAAGACGTGGGCATGCCCACTACCTCAAGTGCGCCCCTCATGTAGCAAAAACGCCCCTCACTCATGGGCACGATTCTCTCCACACATGGGGCTGCCAAAACACTACCAAATCAGCCCAATATGCTCCATAGATGATGCTGACCCAAAACTGAGTTGTCATTACTCCAAAAATTTAATAATTTTTTTAAGTCATTTTTTCACTTTTTTCAATTTTTTCATGACTTTTTGACTTTTTGGGGTTTTTTGGCCATAGGAAAATATTGAAGCACCCAAACCTTAGGAAAAGTGGGTTTAGGGGTTTAGGGGATACTCTGAGTTAGAAAACGAGTACCCCTAAGGCAAAAAATGCCTCCAGACGCCCCAGATAGGCCAATTACAAATTTTTTAATTGAACCATAAAAAAAATGGCCCAATTTACGGAAAAAATAAAACTTGCCGAAAATTAAAAAACAACCTAGGGGGACTTAGCACATGTCCATATGACTCAAAATTAACGCCTAGCATGTTCATATACATTGACCCATAGACTCTAATAACTCCCTAAGGCCCGTCAGCCTCCCCAGGCATTCCAGCTTTGGAGGAGCAGGAGAAAAACCCATTAATTATGCTATGCACTAATGCAAGACATAATAGATAGGTGAAAAAACTCCTTGGAATACCTGACTTGGCCAAAAAGTCCTAAGGAACCGAGTCTTTTACAAAACACCATGCTAGCACGTTTTATTACAAACCCCACAGGGCCATGGACATGTGGAAAAAATAAAAAATAAAAAAAAACGGGGCCCTTTAAAAGGCCAGTTGGTCATCAAATCACCAAAATTGAACATGTATCATGTTCCATTCTGCCCGCTCGCTTGATAATCCAACCAAGTGCAACTTAGTTGGCAACACCAAGGAAACCGACGGAGAAGGAAGAGTAACCACAAATTATGTGGTCGTGCCCTTGAGACGAAATCTTAAGGATACAACTTCCGGCTGAAGGCTTTGGAAGAGAAGCAAGATAATAATAAACAAAAGTAACTCTAAACTACCCAAGAGTCTCTCTCAGGTCAAAGACCCTACTAGGGAGAGCATGGGGGTAAGTAAATATGGAAGATAAAAAAAAAAATAACTTATTGAAATGAAATTAAACTAAGAGCATATGAAAATGATCTAACTAAGCCAAACCACAAAACCCAACACTCTTCCCCAAATGGGGAAGAAGACCAAAAATGGAGGACCTCTCCACTATAAGTTTTATTAATTTTTTACAAGTGCCTCAAGGGAGAATCCTTGAAAGGTCTTTGATGGCTATCTAAAAACAACTTATAAAAATAAAAAAGGAGAATTGAAGCCCTTAATGGCTTTTACAAAGGATAAGAAGGTATATCTTGCAATATGTCTTATGAGGCTTGATTTCTCCTTCTCTCTTTGATTTGATCTTTTCGATTTAAGAGATCTTTCTCTTCCCAAAATCCTACCACAAGAATAAGCCAATAACTCATGCACCCATTAGCGTTAGAAATCTAATCAAACTTTTGAACAATCGAGTCTAAGTTTGTAAAATAAGACTAAAACATGAAAAGCATGAGATTTTGTCTTGAAATCTTAACTATGGTAAAACGGACCAGCAAGCTAAAATGCCCCAAAATATGGTGGGAATGAGAATGCAACCATAAAATTTTACCTACCTATATGCCAACTTTCTTACTTTGAAATGGAATTACAAAACTTAAAGGGAAAAGACTAAATGCAAGCCCTAAATGACCCTTTGATATGCCTAACTTAAACCTCAAATGCATAAATCTCGATTTTACAAGAGAAATCTAGCCACAAACTTTCCAAAAGTGCAACTAGCTAACAGTTTGAGATCTTAAACAAGTAACTAATAACTAACTAAGCATAAAAATTACATAAACTACTTATTAACTTGTTGTTTTTTGTTGTTTGTTTTATGTTGTAAGGAAAAAGGGAATGGATGGAAGCAAAGAGGCAAAAGCCAAGGAGAAAGACGAGTGGAAGGAGGAGAGGAAGTAGGAGAGGGACGAAAGGATGAAAGGCTAGAAGGATAGGTAGGACGAAAGCTAAAAGGGACTAGATGGACGAGAGGAAAAGGAGATGAAGACAAGGGAGAAGTGGGACGAATGTAGGAGAAGGCTAAAAACGAGTTGGAAGGAGTAGATCTAGGGAAACCAAAGATGAAATAGCAAGACAAGGGGAAAGGGCTACAAGTGGAACACTTGGGATGATAGAAACACCGTCTTGGAAATCCTCCGGTTAACCGGTGATACGCCGACAACGAGTGTTGAAGAGAACACAAGGGAACAAATCCCAAGTTATTCCCCAAGGTTGAAGGAACTTCAACCTTATGGATTTCTAATCTATGGCTTGAAGACAAGGCAATCCTGGATCAAGGCTAGAGGGGCTAGAAATGGCTTAGCAAATCAAGGAAAAAACTCAAGGAGCAAATGAGAAGGCTTGAAGAAGAGAAGCCTAAAGTAACCAATAAACAATGTTTTGAATATAAGAGATGGATCTTTGAAATCAAACCCCTTTATGCCACCATCTTGGTGTTGTGAGGTCAGCTTTAGGAGATCCTGCAATGTATGAATGTTAATGGAAAAATTTGTTCTTTGAAGAGATGGAGGAGACAACCTAGTTCCAACTCCTCTTCATAACTTTATAGATCTGCAAAATGTATCACTTACAAACAAGATTGATCAAATATAGTATGCCAAGTTGAAAGGGACAAGAAGAGTGTTAGTATTTCCGACTACAAACCACTACTTCCCAATCACAAACAACCCAACATCAATGGACAAATTGAACCCAAATGCCCACCCTATGGACCTAGAAAAGTCTTCTAAGCTTAAATAATTTGATCAAAACATGGAACATGTAAGCAAAAACAATAAAGCAATACCACCTTGATTATATTGAAGCACTTTCCATGAACAAGATCAACACACCATATGGACCTCCAAAGCCACTTTATTTCAAATAGCAAAAGCTATAACACATATACAATTTTGGCAGAGTAAGTTTGCCCCAAATTCTCCATGAGATAATAACCCAAATGGGCCTCTCTTTATAGAAAAACAACTAGAATCCTAAGGCTAAACCCTAGGTCGAATTTGGCAATGGCTAGTAGTTTGAATCCAATCAATCCAAGGCTTGGAGAGGTAGACAAGGCTAAAGTCGAGTTTATGGTAGGTGGAATTGGCATGAGGTGGCAAACTCGACTTTGGGGTAGGTTGAAATTGAAGGCACTACCCAATAAACAATGTACAACAAGGAAAGGCGAGCTAAGATGAGGATTCACACGAGCTAAGGTGGAAAAGGCGTGAGCCATGTGGAAAAGGCGTGAGCTATTTGAAAAAACATGCCCTGGATGCAAGCTGCAACTAGTTGTGCTTATCAGCACACCTAAGATCCGAAGGGTTATGTAGGCCAAAAAAGCCATGAAATGAAATTGAATGATCCTAATGAACCTGGATCAACTTGATGTAGACATGATGCCTAAGTTGAATAAGCACTCTCTGAACAACTTATCCATTTGTGAGGCACAACCATCCCCCGTGTTATTTTGTCCAGCACAGAGTTTGTAGCTTTCCTCCTTCTCCCAGTCCAAAGTATTTTTGAGTTAAGTTAGATAAGTCAACCCCTTGGCCCAACCTTGTTCCTAGCCTTCATCCTTCACTAGCAGTTTGACCATGTCCAATGGGTGAGTTTGTCATTTGAACTAGTGTGCAAGTAATTTTATATAACAAAGGAATATGCTAACTTGATTAATGCCACTAAATGGATGTTATACTTTGAGCTTGGCTGTGAGAATGATTAGAGAAGCATGTCTTAGTCTACTGATGTGATTTATCCTTGGTTGTATATTATTCGGATCCGTGATGATGTGGGCCATATATATATGCCTATTGATGATGATTGATGGTCACACATACTTGATGATGATATCATATGATGGACATATGGTTCAGATGATGATTGATGCAGTTCAGCAGATTTTATTATTACTTCAGATCAGCAGATTATGCATTGTCCATATATGGTGGACCCTACAGCTGGCCCAATAGGGCAACCCATGGTGTATGAGTACTCATTTCTAGTGGATTAGGGTCTTCTGGATCCAATGAGACACTTATCTTTCAGTTCCGGGCACTTCTGACAGTGATTGATGCAGTTTTACACTTGTTGACCAAATTTGGGGCTGATTTCCCAGCCTGAGCAGCAGGGGCCATGAGAGGCCAGTTCACCTAGGGCGCTGTATGAGGAGGGGGTGGTCCAGCCACTTGTTTTTACCATTTACCCCCCCTTCTGGAGAGCCTGGTGGGCTCAGTTGGGCAGCACAGATGCCATAGGAGGCAGTTTTGGCACTTTCACAGTTACCGAGGTAGTTAAAAAATGGGATAAAGTGGTCACTGAAGAATTCGATTTGGGCAATTGAGGCAAGGTTTTGGCATTTGGTTTTCACAGAGGTCTTCCAGGGTGATCCCACTATCTTCCAGCTAGTTTTCACCAAGGTTACTTGGGAGCGGGAGCGGGAGCGGGAAGCGGGAGCGGGAGCGGGAGCGAAAAGCGAAATTTTCAAAAGCTTCCGGTTTGGGAGCGTTGCGGGAGCGTTTTTTATATAATATATATTTTTTATATATTTTGATGCATATATGTTAACAAATGCTTGTAGAATGTTGAATTAGTTATGGAAACTCATTGGAAAGCATAAAAACATGAAATAAACCATAATACCATATAACATCATTCATCAATTATCAATCATATAGTAGTGAATTCGTCAACCATAGGTCTAGAGTCTAGACTCTAGTTACCAGTATTTATAGATACATCAACCTTACAACTTCAAATTTTCAATATATAACATACCATGAAATGAAAGTTGAACTTGAAACAATTCACAAAGCATCATATTCATGAATCATTACCAAAGAGTTATAACTTATCATAATATGCTTTTATCATTATGCAATCAATGACTCAATAATGCGAAGTTGCAAATAGTGAACTTCAAAGGTATGTTCCAGTTCAACTTCAAACTTCAAACTTGAATTGCCATGTAATGTTCACAAAATATACCATAATAAATATAAAAGAGTCAATAGTGCATATACTTGAAACTTGAAACTTGAAAGTACTGTAAACAAGAAAAGACTGCAAAAGTAGATTTTATGGATGTTTCCTCTTGCCACGGGAAATTTCTAATTTCTTTTCCCGTGGTCTAGGAACAATGGGCGTGGGACTATCATCCCTAGTAGCCACCAATGTTGAGCCACGTCCAAGACTTGGTCCTACACGACCCCCCCTCACTAATGTAGATGAGGGTCGTGAAGTTGAAGTTGAACCTCTAGGCAAAGATGGTGCATCTGGAAACAAGGTCGGAGATGATGGTGGCATCATTGTTGTTGTTGCTGGTGCTACTGCATGGCCATGGTGATGGTCATCCTCATCGCCCAAAAGCTCTTCCTCCAAGCGCTCTAAAGCTAAGGCTCCATCCTCCAAGTTATGTTCCTCCGGATTGTTGTCCCAAGTGACATATGATCTATCAGTTTTGGCCCGCTCACAGTAATGAGTCAACAACCTCAAGTTGTAATGTACAAAAACCAAGCTTTCTGCCCGATTTTCATTTAATCGGTTTCTTTTCACTGAGTGGATGAAGCTATAGGTGCTCCAACACCTTTCTGCAGAGGAGCTGTTAACCACCTGTGAAAGAACTTTGGTTGCCAATTTATACAAGCGTGGGCATGATGAGCCATACATGTTCCACCATTCAATAGGAGGTGCCCTATCTCGATCTTTTCTAGCATGCAAAGTACCAAACGGACCAATTTCACTGAGGTATTTGCTTAATTCACTACGCAATAAGGCACAATCTTCTTCATCAGGGACCAACTTATCTATAGCAGCCATGTACCCAACCTGTACCTCTGGATCTGTGTGGGGCTTTCTCCTATCCCCACCCCCAGGTGCTGGTTTGGCCAACCAAGATGGAGAATAATATTTTGGTGTCAATACATATGCTAAGGCATGCAGTGGAACGTTGAGATGTTCCCACCTTTTGACCACATGTTTGTGAATATGGTCATACAGGATGGGATCTTTTGATTCAACAATATCTTTAATTTGGCCCAACATGCTATCCATCTGCTCATACACCTCCCCAATCACCGGCTTATCTGTATCTGCAAACCGAATCATGTAATAAATGGGCTTTGTGAACTGCAAAACAAACTTGACACTTGTCCAAAATTGACAATCAAGAACGGTGGTCTCCACCTCCTCAAAATCAAGCCTATCAGATGTGGATATAGCCCTATCTTTCAAGATTTGCCATGATTCACTTGATACCATGCTAGCCAATGCCTCTCTTACCTTCAAAAGGCGCCTGAAGGTGAGGTAATAGCTAGCAAATCTAGTCTTTGCTATCTTCAATAGCTCTAACTTTGAGTGAGTGCGGAAAATGCCATGGGCATTGCTATGGTTGGTAATAAATCTTATCATGTGCTTGCCCTTTTTGTACAGTTCACCAATCCATTTGTATTCATTTTCCTTCAACTTAATAATGTCGTGCATCAAAAGGTTCAATGTGTGAACCAAACACCCGGACCAAAATATGTTGGGGTATTTATCTTCAATGATTGCTCCCGCTGCCTTACAATTAGCAGCATTATCGGTAATGACTTGGATGACATTGTATGGACCAATATCTTCAATGTTTTTGAGTAGGAATTCTGCAATGTTTATGCCGGTCTTGAATTTATCTGAGTAGTCATGGGCCGAAAGGAAGACTGCACCAGTAGCAGACACACCAAGCACATTTATCAATGGCTTGCCTTTTACATTTGTCCAACCATCTGATACAATTGATACCCCATATTCATTCCAAGCATTTGTGAATGTCCCTAAAGCATTTTGGATCTTGGCTTTTTCCTTGTCAAGCCCCACAGTTCTAGCTTTATCATACCCGGGGCTCTTGTATCCTGCTGGGGCGGAGTGGATGGCCTCTACCATTTCATGCCAATAGGGTGAGTGAAGAACATTGAATGGTATGCCACATGCATAGAGAAACCGAAATACTTTTGAATCCACGTCATCCCTACAACCTTGGTCAAGGAAATCTGATATACCCCTGCCACGTGACTGCCCCATGGGAGAGAATCCACTGCCTTGGGTGGATGGGCCTCTGGTTCTCGGTGAGAAAGAGTGGTCATGGTCATCCATTGATCGTTTAAAATCTTTTGATTTGTTTTGTGCTTCAAGTTCTTCCTTCTTATAGATGGCTCTTTGTGTTGATGTCACATTTGGGCAAACACAAACTCCTATAGTCTTTTTGTCATCACATGGCATGTGCCCACATAGATGTCTTCTCACACGGGTATATGAACCTGTGTATGTCTTTTTACAATGGGGGCAAACAAATTTGGTGGTTCCACTCCCTCTACCTCCTCCCTGCTTTGTGACATGTTTCCATAAGGGTGTGGGTTCCTCTTTGGTGTTGATGTATATGTAACTTCGGAATGTATTTCACATATATGTATATTGTATTCCTATAGAGATGGTATTATTCCTCTATAAGGAAGTGTCGTCATTTATATTGTAAGTGTCGTAACTTATACTTGAGGGGTTATTAGACCACCTTGTTTGGGGTCGGCCCTGTATAAGTCATGTGGGTCAAAGGGTTATTAAACCACCCTATTGGGGGTCGGCCATGTGGGTCAAAGGGTTATTAGACCACCCTATTGGGGGTCGGCCCACTCAGCATTATGTTATGTGGTTAAGTTCGAGCCGACATGAGTTAGGTAAAAAGGCAAGTCAAGTCAAGTATAAATAGAGTGCGGGAGGCACTCTATTTACTCACTCACTTCTCACACATGCTCTCAAGGAGGAGAGGCGCACTTATGGAGGAGGAGGATTGCTGCTAGGTTATGGCTATCTCTATTGGTTGGTTGTATCATTGCTCTATCTATCTCTGAGGAAGTTATTGGGGTTTTTCACCTTTATGGTTTTCCCCAAGTAAATCTTTGTGTCTCTTGTGTGCTTGCATTATTGTCTCCATGATTGATATGCTGTAGATATGCTGTACATGTTGTTCTCTCAGTTAAGATCCTAGATCATATTGAAGTAAATTCTGAAAATTTAACATGGTATCAGAGCTAGCCTGAAAGAAGGCATGATATGGCATGTATGACACTTGTTGCATTTACGATGCTAGGGCTTGATATAGTAAAAACCAGTCGTCGTAGCACTTTCGCTATAAATCCGTTTTGGCGAAGGTTTCGGATCTGAAATTGTTACAGGTCGAAGCTAAAATCTCCAGGTACCTTGTGTCCAAAGGAGAACCTCTAATTCGTTGTACTTTGTGATTTATGATCTGTACAATATAGGGTTTCTGCCTCTTCCAGATCTGAGTCAAAATCAGGTGACCTTGGGAAAAAGGTCATAACTTGGGCTAGGAAGCTCCAAATGAAATTTCGTGAAAAGTGACAGGTAGTACACAGGCCGAGCTATCTCAGAAAACTTTTTCAGACCCTGTGGATCAAAAATTTCGGAGTTACACCAGAAACAATCAGGTACATATTTCTGTCAAAACAGAATTATTTTTTTGGTACCTTCATTCATGGCTTCCGGAATTTAGGGCTTTGAAGAAAGTTGGAATTTTTGTAATCGGAGACCACGGCTGGATGCTACTCATCAAAATAGAAATTTAGAGACCAATATCAGAATTTTTGGCTGGGTAGAAGGCCGGGCTTGATTAGACCCTAGTTCGGGACTTTGATCAGAAAAGTGGAAAATTAGGGCTTCTATAAAAATGGGAATTTTTGAAATCTGTGACCACGGCTGGAAGCTCCTCGGAAAAATAGAAGCTTAGAGCTTTGGATCAAACATTTTGATTGGGCAGAAGAGTGGGCTTCATCAAACCCCAGTTTAGGGTCACGTCCAGTGAATCCAAAAGTTTCAAAGGAAAAATTGAGGAGTGAAACTTTGCAGTTTTCAAATCCTGAATATACCAGTTTGATCAGTTCATCAAGGCGCATATTCCTATCCTATCGGAAGGTTGAAATTCAAAGTTTGAATTTTTGGGGTTTTTCTGACAAAACCATATCCAGCTCTAGGTCCAGTTCTTGCAAATCAAGTGGATTGGGTTAATCCTAGAAGAAGATGGATTGGTCACCTGCATAAGTGAAGAAGTTCGTGTTTCAGAGGGAGATGAGGCTAAGGCCTTACATAAGAAGTTTTCAAGCGATCTCGACAGGTATGACTCATCGAGGTATGTTTCGATATTTGTCCATGATTAAGTTTATGGTATGTTTGTCTTCATGTTATTACGGTTAGTACAATTTTGATTTTAGATTTGTCGTTTCACCTTAACAAAATTATGAATGCATGATAGAAGATATTCATTGGTTAGGGTGTTGACACTTATGATTGTACTAATGCATTATGGTGTTGTATGAGGTTTATGTTGTCTACTAACATGAAAGGTACACCAAGAAAGACAAAGCATGTTCCAGTTCAAGAACATATGATCATGATGACATGAGGATAAAGACTCATCCATTGTCATGGATCTCATAGAAGATCCATTTACGAGGTATGTATAACTTGGTTTTATAATGGCTAACCTATGAGATATACAGGTTACTAGCACAAGTCATTGAAGAACAACAAGAAGACATCATGTGAGTATAAATAGCTAGCATGCTAATCCAGGTATGTTTTTCCTATATCAAGATAGAATCCTACCTTGTGTTAGGATCTTATACTGTTGTGTTGTTTGATAATGATTATTCATGAAGTCATAGGTTTGAATAAGTCATGGCTGTATGCGTATTATATTTCTTACCATAATTGATGATATGACTAACCAGAAGAATCATGAAAGTATAGGTTTGAATAATCACAGGTTTTATGCACATTATATCTCTTATCTTAATTGATGATTCAACTAACGCGAAGAGTCATAGGTTTGAGTAATTATAGGTTTAGACATGTTATGCTTCTTATGATTTGACTAACCATAAGATTCCTACATAAACCTTGAATGCTAATGCTTATTATTTCTGTTTGAAATGATCATGACTATACATGCTTGAGATTATTGTGTTTTAATAGTATACTAATGAATGTATGATTTTATATGAGATCACAAGGATAACACAATCATGATGCATAGGGACCAAGGATGAATGTAAGTTCAAGGACAGGTAATCCAGGAAGCAAAGATCAAGAGGGAGCACACTCCAGTTGTTCCTGCAAAGAAAGCAAAGGAGCACACTTCAGTAGCTTCTGCAAGGATGCAGATATTTAGAGGGAGTTGAACATCTTCCTACATTCCACAATAGAAAGGTGTAGAAGAAGCTACTTCAGATTATGACTCTAGTATCTCCCGCAAAGAAGCAAAGACTCAGAGGGAGTCCACCCAATGAACAAACAAAGATAAGTATTTTAATTATCATTTCTTACATATGTGTTTGTTTAAATAAAATTGTTCAAATGATGTATATGCTCATGTTCCTAGACTTAGGATATGTATTATGCATATTAGAATAGTTGCATTGATGAACAGTATACTACTAATATACATGGGTAAGTGGCCTATGGCACTGTACAACATTCCATTGCTACTTATCTAGAATGAAACCTCTTTGCTGACATGTTGGGAGTTGTGCACACCCTTAACAATGTTCTGGTAGAGATTGGAAGGCATCTAGAAAGCTACGGAATATGGATAAATGTTGTATTGAAGCATTGGCTAAGATAATTGCATGACTGTATGACATATTTCGTTATGTGTAAGAATTTGTTCTGAAAATTATGAGATGTTTCTAATCATGCAATTTAACCTGTTTTGTAGGAAAGACCGTATATCTTCACCTACAAAAGAAGAACTACAACATTTGTTCAACAACAAAATTATCTATTGAAGATATTGAAGTTCCCAGGATCTGGGATGAAGAAATGGAATGCCATGATCCGTAGATCATGAAGAACGATGTTTGGGATGTAGTCCCAAGACCTGAAGGGAAGTTTGTTATGACTTCCATATGGATCTATCAGATCAAGCATGTTGCAGATGACAGCATTGAGAAATATAAAAGTGATACTACTTTTGTATGCAGATAACTTGTTTGTTACAGGTGAAGATAGATTGATTGCCGACATGCAGCGAAAGCTTACTACCGAGTTCGAGATGAAGAACTTGGGAATGATGCACTATTTGTTTTTGGCATGGAGGTGTGGCAGAGTGATGGAATCTTCCTTGGACAAGGGAAGTATGCAGTAGAGATCCTGAAGAGGTTCGGGATGATGGACTGCAAGGCTATGGCCACACCTATGACATCGAATATGAAGCTTCTATGTGATGCTTCATCTGAGCTGGTTGATGTCTCTACGTATCGTCAGATGATTGGGTCCTTGATGTACTTGACGAACACGAGACCAGACATTTGCTTTGCTGTGAACACATTGAGCCAGTTCCTGACGGATCCGAGGGGTGTTCACCTGGTTACTGTAAAGCATGTTCTGAGGTACCTGAAGGGTACAGTGGTTTTTGGGCTCAGGTATGAGGCGAATCAAAAGTTTAACCTGCAGGGTTATGTTGATTTAGATTGGGCTGGCAGTGCTGCAGATAGGAAGAGCACATCTGGGTGTTGCTTCAGTATGGGATCAGGTGTGATCTCTTGGTTTAGCAGGAAGCAGTCCTGCGTAGCACTAAGTACAGCTGAGGCAGAGTATGTTGCAGCCTATTCAGCTAGTTGTGAGGCAGTATGGCTACGGAAGCTACTGTCTGAGTTATTTGATCTCCCGTTGGAGGCTACTGGTATCTTCTGTGATAACCAGAGTTGTGTGAAGCTGTCCGAGAACCCAGTGTTTCATGACAGGTCGAAACACATAGAGATCAAATATCACTATATCAGGGATATGGTGCAGAGAGGAGCTGTGAAGCTCCTGTATGTTGCAATGGACGAGCAGATTGCAGATGTGCTGACGAAGCCACTAGCCAGGGTGAAGTTCGAGTACTTCAGAGAGAGGCTTGGTGTTATTCAGATCGAGGACACTTCGAGGAAGAAGTGACGGACACATTTGCTGAAGCCATTCCAAGCATGTTGGAAGGAGGATCCTTCACATGGCTGTGGATGTAAGCGCTGGATGATGAGCATCAGGATGATGTTCTAGTTTCTGCTTGATATGATCAGTTGGATCATTTTATGTATGTTGGATGCTGGATATGATCAGTTGAATCATTTTATGTATGTATGTACGCATCATGTTGGATGCAGGATATGATCAGTTGAATCATTTTATGTATGTATGAACGCATCATGTTGGATGCTGGATATGATCAGTTGGATCATGTGTATGTATTGTTTATGCATCATGTTGGATGCTTGGACCATGTATCTGTATATGTATTAGGTGGATACATTGTATGATCAGGTGGATCATGTATGGTGATATGTATCATGTATTTGTATTTGTATCAGGTGGATACATTGATGATCAGGAGGATCATGTATGATGATATGTATCAGGTAGATACTTGGTATGCATCAGGTAGATGCATTGATGATCAGGAGGATCATGTATGATGATATGTATCATATATTTGTATCAGGTGGATACATTGATGATCAGGAGGATCATGTATGATACTTGGTATGCATCAGGTAGATGCATTGATGATCAGGAGGATCATGTATGATGATATGTATCATATATTTGTATCAGGTGGATACATTGATGATCAGGAGGATCATGTATGATACTTGGTATGCATCAGGAAGATGCATTGATGATCAGGTAGATCATGCAGCAGGATGTTGCAGTGATGATCAGGATGATCATAGATGACGAGCTTCAGGATGTTGCTCCAGACGACATGCAACAGGATGTTGCATTGATGATCAGGACGATCATGGATGACGAGCTTCAGGATGTTGCTCCAGATGAATTGCAGCAGGATGTTGCATTGATGATCAGGACGATCATGGATGACGAGCTTCAGGATGTTGCTCCAGATGACTTGCAGCAGGACGTTGCAGTGATTATGATCAGGACGATCATAAGTACATCAGGATGATGTATGGTGAGTATCAGGTCGATACTCTGTGGCCGTGGATCAGGTTGTGCAGATGAGCATGTCTGGGAGATCCTATAGGTCGGAGTTGTGTACCCGTAACAGCCTGGGATGCCCTTTCGAGACATTGCTCTGGGAGGACATGTAATTTGTGCCCTGGGAGATTTCAGGTCGGAGTTGTGTACCCGTAACATCCTGAGATGCTCTTGCGAGGTTTTGTCCTATGGCATGTAATTTGGGCCCTGGGAGATTTCAGGTCGGAGTTGTGTACCCGTAACATCCTGAGATGCTCTTGCGAGGTTTTGCCATGACCACATGTAATTTGTGCCCTAGGAGATCTCAGGTCGGAGTTGTGTACCCGTAACATCCTGAGATGCTCTTGCTAGGTTTTGTGGTGGACCACATGTAATTTGTGCCCTGGGAGATCTTAGGTCGGAGTTGTGTACCCGTAACATCCTAAGATGCTCTTTCGAGGTTTTGTGGTGGGGTCACATGTAATAGCGCCCTGGGAGATCCTCCAGGTTGGAGTTGTGTACCCGTAATATCCTGGGATGCTCTTTCGAGGTTTTGTGACGCACGTAATAAGTCCTGAGGATTCCACAGTATGGCCAGTGATGACGAAGACCTGCAGGTGGTGGGCCTACATCCAGTATGAAAAAGGACTGGCTCTGTAGAACTTCCTATGACGAGTAGATTCAGAGATTGATTGAGATAGCAGCAGCAGTGACGATGATGATGACTCGATGACGATTATCTAGTGACGATGATCCAGAGAAGATGACTTGTGCTAGAAGAACTATGCTGAGAAATACCTTCCTAGTTAAGAGGGAGTGTTGATGTATATGTAACTTCGGAATGTATTTCACATATATGTATATTGTATTCCTATAGAGATGGTATTATTCCTCTATAAGGAAGTGTCGTCATTTATATTGTAAGTGTCGTAACTTATACTTGAGGGGTTATTAGACCACCTTGTTTGGGGTCGGCCCTGTATAAGTCATGTGGGTCAAAGGGTTATTAGACCACCCTATTGGGGGTCGGCCATGTGGGTCTAAGGGTTATTAGACCACCCTATTGGGGGTCGGCCCACTCAGCATTATGTTATGTGGTTAAGTTCGAGCCGACATGAGTTAGGTAAAAAGGCAAGTCAAGTCAAGTATAAATAGAGTGCGGGAGGCACTCTATTTACTCACTCACTTCTCACACATGCTCTCAAGGAGGAGAGGCGCACTTATGGAGGAGGAGGATTGCTGCTAGGTTATGGCTATCTCTATTGGTTGGTTGTATCATTGCTCTATCTATCTTTGAGGAAGTTATTGGGGTTTTTCACCTTTATGGTTTTCCCCAAGTAAATCTTTGTGTCTCTTGTGTGCTTGCATTATTGTCTCCATGATTGATATGCTGTAGATATGCTGTACATGTTGTTCTCTCAGTTAAGATCCTAGATCATATTGAAGTAAATTCTGAAAATTTAACATTTGGTTTTCTTTTGGTTTTCCTCCTCCTCCTCCCCCTCCTCTTCCTCCTCCTCCTCTCCACGGTATGTGCCACTTCCCACTTCTTCATCCTCTCCCTCATTCCTCCTCCGGTTTCCAAGCACCATCATCAAAATAACAAATGGAACCAAGAAAATAAACCACATACCCATCATCATGTTTGATGGAACTAGAGATTCAACCTGTTGCCTGCAATAGAATGAGGGAGGAAGCATGGGAAAGAGTAGAAGAGGAACATCTACAATCAACAATGTACATTCTACAATCTAGTGACTACATTACAAGCATTCATGATTAAATCATAGTTCAAACACAAAAAAAAAACAAGAAAGAAGGTTTTAAAATTTAGACCCTACCTCTTTGGCTCTCCAATGGTAGTGACAAGTTCAACCTTCTTCAATCTCCAAGGATGGTAGCCTTCTCCTCTCCTCCTCTCCTCTCCTCTTCTCCTCCTCTCCTCTCCTCTTCTCTTCTTTTCTCTTCAATTCTCTTCTCAAGCCAATGCAAGTAAAAATGAATATGGAGGAGAGGGCTTTATCCCCCAAAGCCCTACTCCTTCCCTCCAAAACCCCACAAGTGGACCCCATCCACCCTCCTCGTCTTTCCTTTGCGCGGGCGTCATCTTCCAACGGGAGCTACGGGGAGCTATCTCGGGAGCGAATTTTAAAGACGTAGAGCGAATTAGGGAGCTTGGTAGAGCGCTCGGGAGCGAATTAGGGAGCTATCGGGAGCGTTAGCTCCCGATAGCTCCCTAATTCGCTCTTGACAGTGGCAGGGAGCGTTCTTTTCATCCACGGAAGCACGCTTTACAAATCGATCCGGACCGGGAGCGAAATTGGGAGCGCGCTCTCCCTTAGCTCCCACCACGCTTTGGCCAAAAGCGAGCTTCCGGAGCGGGGGCGAGGGGGGGGAGGACGCTCCCCCACAACCTTGGTTTTCACTATGTGGGTAGGCCCACAGCGATTACAGGAGGTCTTTTACTGCTCGTCTGTCACAGATTTTGAAGACAGATTTGATCATTTATATTATATTGGACATATTTTATTATGTTATTGTGCCTTGGGGATGAGCTAGTAAGGATTGATGCCTCCTAGCCCCACCATGTGTTTCTTATGTCATGTCCTAGTCATTATGAGGTAGGCTTTGGTACTTTTACCCCCTCTAGTGGATGACGTCACCCTCCATGATTATTTTATACTATGACATCATCATTATATTGAGTGATCCATGTGATATATTGTTATGGTTCATCTTAGCCATTGATTGTATGATGAGATCTTTTAATCTCAACCACTCATTTGATGTAGTATTGTAAAGTGGTATAGGGTTTTGGTCTTTATTATCCTATATAAGGAGGAGACCCCCTATTGTATAGCTCACCTTGGGAGCTCTGGAATATTGAATAGAACACTTCTTTGTGGAGCATATTTCTCTTGTCTTGTGGATTCTCTTGCATATTGAGTATGCAGTATCTCTTCTATGTATCATTATGGATTTTGGTGCTTCTACTAGTTTTCTTGCAGGAAAGTCGAATTGATGGAGAGGAGGGTGATTTCTTGAGGGTTATTGTTGGAGGGATCCACATATTCTCTCTTGGGTTGATCTTGTGACAGGGAGTATCATTATTGTATCTTTGTGACATAGTTGATGCTTTCTATTACATCTTTCTATCATTTTCATAATCATCTTACTTGACTTGTTTCTTTGATCTTGTCTCGTAGGAGGAGGACGATTTGGCTATCTTGGAGGAAGAGGTTTTGGTTGGAGCTCTTGGATCTCACTCTTGAATATACACATAGGAGAATGCTATCAAATTGCAAGATGGCCACAAGCAATTGAGGTAAGATCTACAAGGTATGTGCCTCTTTCATCCATTCTATCTTCATTGGTCACAAACCCTAATTAATTAAAACCCCAAATTTTGGTATTTCTTAGATCTACTTAGATCTAGCTTTGCTTTTGAAAAGATCTTAAGAACCCACCTCTATAGCATCCACCCCTAGTTGGATCTATAGTTTGGTGGTGATTGGGTTAAAATTAACACACTTTTCAAGGCAATATAGCCCTCTTGAACCAAATCGCACTTCCTTGGAGAGGCTTGTTGGGTTAGATCTAGCACATGGGTAGGTGAGATCCCGCTTGATTTGTAATCTACACACTTGATAACCTACCCCTAGACTTTTACTTTGGTGATTTCTACCTTGTGGGCATCATTCCACATTTTAAGGGATTTAAAACCCCCTTTGGAACTACTTGGCATCTTAAAACTCAGATCTAATAAGATATAACCCTTGGATTGACTTGATTTTCTAGATCCACATAGATCGGGGCATAAGCTACTTGGATCTACAGTTTGGTGGCCATTGGGCTTGATTTTGTCCACATTATCTATCTTTTATCCCTCCTTGAGCAAGGTCGCACTCCCTTGGGTGAGTGAGTTTGTCCACTTTAAGGAAGTGGGTGGTTGAGATTTGTGGATTTGGAACGGCCATACCTTGAAACCTAGGTCTAGAGTATCATTTTGTGACAATCTTCCTTGGGGGTAGCATTCCTTGTTTCAAGGGATTGTGGTCCACTTAGGGTCATTTCATGAAATCCTAGATCTAGCTAGATCCAACCATTCTATCTCAACTAGCCCACTTGACTTGACCCCTAGGTGTCCCGATCTACACTTTGACATATCTTTTGACTCCATTGGCCCATCCAACAAGGCACTAGTCATCCTCAAAGCAAGTCGCACTCCTTGGGAATTGTGTCAAACCTTGGATCCGGTACATGGGTACTCCTAAATTCAACTTAGATCCATAGATCTACTCATTACATATCATCTAGTGCCAATTGCATCCATTAATTTCACCTTGTGGGTCCACTTTAAGCCATTTCACATATCCCAAGAAAGTAGGACCCACTTGTGTAGCATATGGTACTATTCCTTGTCATTATACCTAATTATGTGGCCTAAATCATACATTGGTTGAAACACTAACATTTTCTCAAACCACCTTCGACCATACTTTAACTTCTAGGTCCACTCAACCTTGCATTGGTTTCTGTAACTCTTCATTTACTTATCCTTAGGAACCTTTGTTTGGGTCCAATCAACTGTGATTGGTTATAGGGTCTCCCCCTAGGTCTTGTTTCACCCTGACCTAAAGCGAAGAGTGCCTCGGTTGACGTGACTCCCACCTTGCATTGGGAACCATGGCATCTCTTGGGTCACCTCTTTAGTTGCCTATATCTTCTACCGTCCCAGATGGGATACCACTAGGGGCAACTACAAGTTGTGTGATAACAGGTCCAAGGGGTAATTTTATCCTTCCTTGGTCAATCCCCATAGCACAATAATCATAAAATAATCATCAATGTACCAAATCATGCCTCCATGGTCAAATCGTAGGCCTCAAAAGACCTCAGAAATCATCAGAAAGTGCCATAAGTGATGGATGCGGGCCCCGATGAAGCTGAAACTGCTGGAGGAGGTGTGGAAGACCCCGATCTATCATCACTGATCATCCCATGCCATAACATTGCCTCAGTAGCCCAAATTGATTTCCTCAATAGCCATTTCTACCAATCCTGAAATGCCTCGGGAAGCGTGAAACTGCCCCAAACTGCCTCCTGGATTGCCTGCGCTATCAAGGTGAGGGCACCAGTGTGTCCAGGAGGGGGGTAATATGGTAAAAACAAGTGGCTGGACCACCCCCTCCAAGCACAGCGCCCTAGGTCAACCGGATAAAAATCACATCTGCTCTGACAGGGCCTCTGACAGACCAAAACTTCACTGGGATAGCCTACTGAGGCTCAATCATCACTGTAAGTGCCCGGAACTTAAAACAAACTGTCTCATCGGACTCAGAAGGTCCAAATCTATCCAAAATGTGTACTCATACACCCTATGAGTCTCTGCATGATCAAAATATATATCCAATATACCGGAACAAGGTAAATAATAATAATCTGTAAATGATCAAATACTGCTGTAAACCATGAATCATCATCATAACCCTGTAGCTGCTGCATAGAATCATCATGTACATGTACATAGACCATATATCATTAATCCATATCATCACAAGGTCCAACCATCTCATGTCCTATGGTTGACCTTGGTCAAACTAGGTTTGATTAAGTCAACATGACCAAATATAACTCAGACCATCACTGGAAGCTGCTGCAAAGTGTCAAAGGTTAATGCATGCTCTACAACTTATTCAAATAACAATTATAACACAAAGTAATCATTACTGGCGATCTAAATCCAAATATATAATGTCATTAATTACTATATTATTACTCAGACTAGACTTTCAAGATCATACTCACTTCATAGCTGTGATCATTTTGCTAGTGAAGGGTGAAAGCTAAAATAACTGGCTAGGCTAAGGGATGACTTGACTGACTTAACTTTGTGACACTTTGGCAAGGGAAAGGGAATACACACCATAATATATACTGAAGGAGCAACAACACAGGGAATGGCGGTGTCTCACAAATGGATGAGTTGTTCAAAGAGGGTTTATTCACCTTTAACAGATGCGCACAATCCATAATACAAATAAGGCCAGCAATTGTTTTGATATAGCATTTAAGTTCCATTGTTTTTTGGGCCTGAAGTTTCCATAGCCTTGGTCTATGTGTGTTTATAAACACATTGCATAGATTTACATTTATTTTAGGCTTCCTGCTGCAGGTGTGTTTTTAAGGTACTTGTTTACCTGAGCACTTCTAGGTGTGTCATGGACAGCTTGTTTACCTAGGTATTTATTTTTCCAAAAGATATAACATTTTATTTTCATGGCCATTTTCATTTGGCATGCCTTACATTCATGTGTGTTTAGAAACACATTGCATGAATGGGCTTTTCATACAAGATATAGCATTTCATTTTCCAGATTTTGTATTCATGGCAGCACTAAAAGTTTCAGGTTTAGCCAACACAACTTTAGTGACTAGGGGGAGTTCCAAGGAACTCCAACTCACCATAGGTAAGTTTTGTCACCAACTCAGAGCCGAGACACAATAAACAGGGAAGCTCATCCAATATAGAGGCTACAGTGGGGAAAAGTCCTCCATGCCACTAGTCAAGTAGTAAGTCAGGGTGATAAACTAAAAGGTAGGTAATGGATGGATGAAGACAATGAATAATGGAGCCAACACTAGCAAACCAAGGTATGGTGGAATGATCACCTCTATTCTCCCTGAGGAGGATAAAACCATTGAGTATGAATAGTGAACTTCTAAGTCTGAGTAGGGACAAATATAATATATATATAATAAAATCAACCAAGTCTACATATCTATATGATCGCCAGATCATGACACTAAGTGCTAAGACATTCTATAAGAATAAGTATAAAAGCAATATAACCATAACACAATGATATACCTGCTGAGTCATATACATGAATGCTCATCAACCTGTACCATCATATGTCCTCTGAAACTACTGCTGTAACTCTGGGCATTACTGACTGCTCTGTACCAATGGTATAATGGCTACATCGGTCATCTCTCTGAGTGTCCTGAGACTCAGTCATGGCATGGGGAATATATACTGTTGTCCACAATCTGATAGTGATCCAATATAGATGCTCATCTCAACATCTCAAATGTAAGGGAACTGGCTGAATAGTGTACTGGCATGAGAAAAATAATGTATGGTAGCCCGACTACTATATATGTGATAACAGGCGCTGGTTAGCCCACTTGCTCTTGTTTAATAATCTTTTACAATGGACAGAGAAATGCCCCAGTCTACTTAAAGTGACTTGGTGGCTTACAATTTTGAAGGAAAATTTTAACCGGTTTTACAAAAATTCAGTTTTGGTCCTCTGGATTGCCTGGATCCTTGAAATTTCGACAACACTTCCTCCTACCTCTTCGTCTTTTGCTGCAAACCAGCAAGCAAACATTAGTATAAGATGCCCAAAAACACTTTAAGAGTGTCTTTGGAACACCTCCTAAAAAACCCAATGGTAAGTCCTCATGCAGGCTTCTTCTACCCATGATTGGATAGAACTGAGAAAAAACTCGGAATAATAAGGCAGACCAACTACCTCATCATATATGCCCCAAGCTGCTCCAAATCATAAGGAACCTCTGAATGTGTTGATGAAGGCTGAAACTGACATTCCACTGATTGCATCATATCCAACTCTTCATTATACTACTGGTCCAGGTCTTCATTAATGATACTCATTAATGGCTCTGATTGATCATGAGAAGTATCTACAGGCTCCCCTTCCATGTCAAGATTCCATAAGGTCTCAAAATCAACACTCCCTTTACTGGCTATATCATAGATGGGATTCTCAACAAGATTTTCAAAAGTCTCATAGATTGGATTTTCAATAGAAGTCAAACAGTCATCATTCCCATCTATGTCAGATATGAGAGAGTTTTCATCATTGGCACCACATCCCTGGCTATACCCATTCTCATGCTCATAATAGTCATCCTTAAAAGGTTTGGTTCAAAAGATATTACAAGGTATAAAGTTATCCAAGACTTCAATAGTATGTGGAGAAAAAGGAGGACAATCATCATAAACCATACAAATTTCATCACAAGATTCTTTAGAGGCTTCTGTAGTGGTTGCTTCTTGAGGTGAATATGAAGTACAAACTTCACCATTTTCACTGAAGTAATCCTGAAATCCCAAATCTTCAATGACAAATTGAGGAAGCTCTTCTGAAAATTTTTCAATTGAAGATCCTTCATGAATTTCTTTGTTAGCTTCTATAATGGCTTCCTCTTTAGGAAAATCTAAAAGACACATGTGATCATCATCGTAGATTTGAGAATACTCCATATTTTCAATGTTTTCGGCTATGGTGACAAGAGGATGGTTTGCAACAAAATATTCAACTAAGGGTGCTTCATGGAACTCTTTGATAGGGTCATGCCGAATCTCTCCTATAAAGCCATACTGTGCTATAGGGAGATCAACACGATTGATATAACTTAGAGGCACCTCCCATTATTGATGATTCTCTGTCATGATGATACGAGGAAAGTTGGGATCTTCCTTATGATACTTAATCCAAGGTATGAACAAGAGAAAGTACCTTCTAAGGATCCTGTCCAAGTCTTCCATACTAGATCCTCTATTATGCCATTGCCTTATAAATATTCTAAGGAGGCTCGAAAGAGAGTTAATACATTTATTTAGAAGCTCTTTAAAATACCACTGATGAACAGGTCCCTGCAATGTGCTAACAAACATATCCATTATGTTATCTTCATATAAGACATTGAAGTCAGTCATAACTCTAAGAAAAGAAAAGACATGATGGGTTTCTACATCATCCTCATTTCCCCAAAAGACCGACAAATAATCAGATACATCTTCACCATTATGATAATTAGGGAAACTAGGGATGTCTAAGAAGTCAATGGGAGGATGTGCATTGGAAATTTGCTCCCTAGAGTTTTTATCATCCATTTTGAAAGATCAATAGTCTGTACTTGAAATGACCAAGGGATACATCTGGTACTGAACCAGTGGAGCTGTCAAAAGGTGAGCTTTATAGATTTTACTGTAATGCAGCAATCTCATCTAGACACAAACAATCTCAACAAACTATATGAGAAACAAGCGTTTTATCCCTTCAATGGAGTCACCATGTGAGAATAAAAATATGCATATGAAATAATCTCACAAAGAAATCTATTTTTGCTTTTCTTTGAACTTTTATAAAAGGAAAAAAAAGGTTAGCGGAGTCACCAAATGAAAAATAAAAATCTAATCTAAAGATTCATCAAACAAAGCAAAACAAAAAAGGAAAACTCAAAAGTCGTATTCCGGGAATAAAAAGACTTATCCCCAGCAACGGCGCCAAAATGTTGCCGCCTGGTTCCACACCTGGGAAAATGCAGCAGACGTCTTCAAGCTGCTGGTGTGGCCTTGGGGCCAAGTCAGAGTCAAGTGTTGTCACCTAAAAACTCGACTCCTCCGTCTAAGCTTTCCTAGCGAAGTCAAGGGGGGTGGACCCTAAAAATGAAAACAAAACTATGGTGTCTAATCTAGGAGTTAGAAATATTTTTTGAAACCAAGATAATGTAGCATACATTTATATAAAGCAAAACATCATTCATCAATACATCATTTGCCAATATTCATTATTATCATCATCATTTGCAACATTCATCAACAACATGAAATATAACAATATAAACCAGTGCCTGAATGGAGTCGAAAAATATGCTTGAGCTGAAAGAAAGTAAATGTTGTGCAAGCGTTCTTGGTTTATTTTAATTTTAATGTGGTAGTGATCTTTTTATTAGGGCTGGTGGGTTCCCAATATACGCAAAGGTACAGGGAACATGTCCGGAATTTTGATGTGTGGTTTCTCACTCAGACTTGGACTAGATCGGAGTCTCAAGGAGGTGTTCAGATGCTGTACCAACGAGGGAAAGCCTAACAATTTCCAAGAGGTCACTTCCCAGTTTTGTCCCAAGTCCTTTGAAAAATTTGCCCATAACAACAAAATATTCGCGTTGTGCCAGATTTTCATAAGAAGGTTTGTTTGTTGGGGTGGTGTTAGATCCTATTATTAGTCATCTTCCCCTTTCTAATGCGTACCAACATGATCAGACTGAGCTGCAAGTTGGCCACAGAGCATACGAGAGAAGACCTTGGAAATTTTTAAGATTTTTTATGAACCAAAATTTTATCTTTTTAAAACCCCAAGAGT
Organism: Larix kaempferi; assembly: GCA_027924585.1. Lineage (NCBI taxonomy): Eukaryota > Viridiplantae > Streptophyta > Pinopsida > Pinales > Pinaceae > Larix > Larix kaempferi. The sequence goes on along the minus strand of BSBM01000299.1, from coordinate 51,128,980 downwards.
CTCTTTTCAGGCCAATACTCGAGCAAGCCTTTATCCTGAAACCCTACTTCGGGAAAGCGAGGGGGTGTTTGAGTTTGTAAAAAAAATGATAAAAATCTATGTCCTGAGTGAACTTGTGGCCCACCAGTGGAACGGACCAACAAGGTAAATTTTAACCCTAGTTAGTTTTATTAAATGTCGAAAATAAAAGAAATAAAACTACTCTAAAAATCACACCACGAAAAGAGACGACACAGGCCACCCCTAGGGGATGGGGTGTGGGCGCTGGTTAGCCCACTTGCTCTCGTTTAATAATCCTTTAGAAGGGACAAAGAAATGCCCCAGTCTACTTAAAGTGACTCGGTGGCTTACAATTTTGAAGGAAAATTTTAATTGATTTTACAAAAATTCAGTTTTGGTCCTCCTGATTGCCTGGATCCTTGAAATTTCGACAACACTTCCTCCTACCTATTTGTCTTTTGCTGCAAACCAGCAAGCAAACATTAGTATAAGATGCCCAAAAACACTTTAAGAGTGTCTTTGGAACACCTCCTAAAAAACCCAAAAAAATCCAAGTGTTAAAACTAGTTAAAAATGACAAAATTTAACCAAGTAAAACAAGCAATGGGGCTCGTTTACTTGGGATCTTTGCAAGCTTTAAGAGCTGCAAATTCTAAGCTCTACTAACATCTAGATAAAACCTTTTATAATCATAAAGTACTACTTATTCAAGTTATTCAAAATATGCATAAAATTTTCTAACTTTTAGAAGTAGTGGCTAATGTTACATCTAGATTAAATGTGACTTCGAAAATACATAAGATCTAACATAAAAATCAGATCTACTTAAGGTATTTAAAGAGAAACCAAATCTGAGGATTGCAAACCAAAGTAACCGAAAAGTTTTGTTGAATTTTCAAACTTTGCTGAGAAGGATGAAGGAAGCAGAATGGTCCTCGAAATTGGAGACTTTGAACGCTTAGAAGTGGGACACCGAGGGTAAGATCCACCAAAGCATGCACAAGTGAGGAAAGCGAGAGCAAACAAGCTATCTTTTCTTCAACCTGCCAACCTGTAGCTAACAAAAACACTTACAAAGCACCCATCAACTAGAAATGTACTAGATCAGAAATCAAAATTACATGCACATAAACAAATGATATATGTACATTTCATATCTCTAACGAAATGACAAATAAAGAACTAATTAAATCAAACAAGAATAATTAGTTATCCTCACAAAACCGTTACCAGTCCTTCAAGTGAGCTCAGTTGATAGCTGAAAAATTACTTGAAAATAGATTGCTTTAGCCACAAATCACCTCATACAAAGAGATCATAAAACCACTCACAAGGCACACCACAAATGGACCTCCAAAGTCTTTTATTCATGAACAAAAATAGCACAAGCTTACTTCAAAAATTTGCTCTCATTTCCAACTAGAGAGAAATGGAGTGGGCAGCCAAGCTTAAATAGCCAAAGATGGAGAGGAATGGGTGGAATGAGTGGCATAACTCATGGAGAAAATGGGGTTTCCCACTCCCATGTAATGGGCTACCAAAATCAGCCATGTGACAGTCCATAAACATAGTTGCAAATTCCATGATTGAAAGAGCCCAATTTTGGGAAATATGCCCCCCTCAAGTGGGGAAGTAATCCCACTAATATAGCTACCCAGAATCTTTCCAAAATCAGCTCTTACAACTCCTAAAACATAGCTGAATTATTCTGACTTCCAATCCCATAAAATTTGGAAGTTAATTTTTATGATTTTTCACTTTTTTGCATTTCTTCATGACTTTTTCACATTTTTTTTACCTTTTTTAGCATAAGTGAAAAATTAAAGACCCAAACATTATAAAAAGTGGATTTAGGGGTTAGGAGGGTGCTCTGAGTTGGAAAACGAATACCCCTAAGGCAAAAAAGACCACTAGATGACATTTTTATGCCATTTACAATATTTTTTAATGAAACCATTAAAAAATGGCTCATTTACGAAAAAAAAAATTTCGCCGAAAATTAAAAACCTAGGGAGACTTAGCACATGTCCATATGACTCAAAAACAATGTCTAGCATGTTCATTAACATTGACCCATGGACTTTAACAATCCCCTAAGGCCTGTTAACCTCCCCAAGCATTCCAGCTTTAGAGGAGCAGGTGAAAAACCCAAAAATTATGTTATGCACTAATGCAAGACATAATTAATAGATGAAAAAACTCCTTGGAATACCTGACTTAGCCAAAAAGTCCTAGGGAACCAAGTCCTTTACAAAACACCATGCTAGTACATTTTATTACAAACTTCGCAGGGCCATGGACATGTGGAAAAAATTAAAAAAGGGGGCCTTTAAAAGGTCTGCTGGATATCAAATCATCGAAAATGAACATTGACATGTTCAACTTTGTCCGCTCGCTTGATAATCCAACCAAGTACAACTTCGCTGGCAACACCCATTCCGGAGCAGAAATGGGAGAGCATCTCCATGGATTTTGTCATTGGCTTGCCAAAGGTTCAAGGTAAAGATTGTATGTTTGTGGTGCTTGATAGGTTAACAAAATTTGCAGATTTTTTTGCTATTACATCCACTATTCCAACAAGCCAAGTTGCCAGTCTCTTTTTTCGAGAAGTATTCAAGTTGCATGGTTTGCCCCAAACCATCATAAGTGATAGGGACAACAAATTCACAAGTGCATTTTGTCAAGAATTGTTCAACGTGGTTGGGACAAGCTTGGACATGAGCACCAGCTATCACCCTCAAACTGATGGACAAATTGAAAGGGTGAATCAATGGCTGGAAGGCTACCTCAAAAAATATTTCACTGGGCAGCAGAAAGGCTATATTACATGGTTGTACATGGGAGAATTCTGCTTCAACAAAACTTTCCACATATCCATCGGCATGAAACCTTTCAAGGATTTGTATGGGTATGATGCTCCCACATTTCTAGATCTAATATTTGGAGGTTTTAGGGCCCAAAAGGAAAAGGGTTGGCTCCAAGAGAGTCAAGACATTTTGAGAGTACTCAAGGACAACTTGCAGACAACTCAAAATCTATAGAAATTGTATGTAGATAAGAACAGGATAGAGTGCAGTTTTCAAGTTAATGACTTGGTGTACTTGAGGTTGCATCCATACAAACAGTCTTCATTGAAAGGAAATGGCGCTGAAAAGTTAAAACCAAGGTTCTATCGTCCTTACAGAGTTGTGCGGAAGATATGAGAAGTTGCTTATGAGTTGGACCTTCTAGAAGGAATCAAAGTACACAGTGTATTTCATGTCTCTTGTATTAAGAAGGCAGTTGGGAAACAAGTGAAAATATCAGTAGAGATTCCACCTATGGATGATGAAGGACAATTGACCTTGGTACCAAAAAGGATTCTGAAGACAAGAGAGAGAAGGTTGAGAAACAAAACCATCAAAGAATATTTTGTCTTGTGGAAGGACTTGGCCAGTAAACATGCAACACGGGAGGGTGAGTAGGTGTTGCAACATCCAGGACTACAATTGCTTGAGGAAAAGCAATTTTAAGCGGGGAGGATTGTCATGTCCTATCCCTAAGGGCTCCATGTTCATCCTTCTACCTTACCAACCCCTATAGGTTATGGCATAAATTCAATAAAGTGTAGGAGTTAATTTTCAAACATTAATTGTATAGTTTAATTAAATTTGAAACTTAAGGAAGTGTGATGCATAAAATGTAAATATTTGTTTTTTATTTAATTGTGTGATTAGTGGATATGATTAGGTGGCCTAGGAGGGCGCATATCAGTATTGTGGACCCTATGAGCTGTCATCCACAATGGAAACTAGAAGAAAAGCAGAAAAAATCCATAAATACACTAAAAAGATGGAAGGCAGCATAAAAGGAGGAAAAACTCAGAAATGCAGAAAGCAGAAGAAAAGTAGGAAAGTTCATAAAAGCAGAAAAGAAGGAAAAGCAGGAAAGCGGGGAAATCCAAGAAAAGCAAGATGTTTCCAAAAGCAGAAAAGGAGACCGAAGAAAAAAGGCAACAAAGCAAGGAAAAAAGAAAGGTAAAATCTCCAGGAACAAAATTAGTCAATGAGGGTGCACTCACTGAGGTGGATGGACTACATTCAATGTATCTTGATACCAATTCATCTTATGAAAGAGGAAGGAGTGCACCCTCACATATTTTGGTCATTTGTGAATTTGTCTTGAGAGTTATGCATCTCAGAGGCTTGGGTGATGTGCCCCCGGCCAACATTGGGTGATGTGCCCCATTGCAAAGCTTGATCTAGCTGAAAGATTGTGAGGTATTATGTTGGGTGCTTGAGGAAGAGGATGTCCAATATTCTTCAAAGAGTCTAATGAATCCATGAGAATGTTATTTGCAGGTATGATCCATCCCATAGAATGAAGTGTTCAAATTACAAGAGATTGTGAAGAGATAGTTGCAACAGTGTGTTGATTGTGACATGTTTTGGCCAAAGAAGATAGTAATTTGAGAAATTGCGCCCCTTGTGAGTTGTTACATATGTTCATGTTCCTTCAATGAGATGTAATATGGTCCTTTCCTGCCCATGGATTTGATCCGGTGGTGAAAGTTTTCCCTTTATTTCTCAGATACAATATTTTTGCTTCCATGTTGTAGAATCATAAAGATTATGGACTTTCTGTAAGTTAGGCTTCAATATACTATCATTTTCTCCTGCAAATTTTTTATTTAATCTTTTTGTTGTTCAAGGACATATGGCTGATTTCATATATCAGTTTTGTTGACGAATTCGTGATCATTTGATGTTGTTTGTAACTCATTGTTTCACTGCTTGCGCCCTAGTAAGAAAAAAATCTCTAGTTTCCTACTTGGGTAATTTTAATTGTCTAATGCATTACTAATATCCGATCTAAAGGTCCTATCATTTAATTCAGAAGTATTATAGCCCATCCACACCTCTAGAACAGAAATTAGGGAGCTCCAAAAGTCATTTGAAATCATCTGTAAATCTTCATCTTCATTAGTCCTAGTCTTGCCTTTTGCAATTACTTGGAATTTTTACTATTAGACGTTTGTTGCCAAGTCAGATTGAGAATATATCAGGTTAGGGACAGTCAATTAGAATTACCTAAGGTTAGATTACTTCCATACTGAACCAGAAGCAACAAAGTTTCCACAGAAGTTTTGGGGCTATGCCTTGAAGCCTTTGGCCTAGCCAAAGGAGTCTACCCACGTGTGATGCACTCTCGAACGTGTAACTGTTGAAGTATTGCCCTTGATTCCACCTTATTTGTAGCCTTGTAAGTGTGTCAATCCTATTATCTATGTATCAAACTTTCATATTTGAGTTATTGTTCCTAATAGAGGGTTGGGTACATTACATAACAACTACTTTCCCATTGGCTTCAAGATAATACAGTGAGGATAAGTCCTGGCGAAAGCCAAGTTTTTCCGACAACTCTATCATCATTTTGTTTTGTAAATGAGAGTCGTTATCAGTCACAATCTCCTTAGGGATACCAAAACGAGTGATTATCTGATTAAACATGAATTGCATAGCAGTTTCACTGTGGCAACAAAATGTAGGCATGGCTTCGATCGACTTGGTGAATTAGTTTACATCTATAATAATATATTTGTGACCACCAGCCGATGTCGTGTTACACGTCAGGAAAACAATCCAACACTTGGTGAACGGACCGGCAGTCATAACTGGAATAAGAGGAGTAGGATGAGCACATATTTTCTTTGTAAATACCTGACAAGGATGACACTTCTTCACAGCTTCTATATAATATTTAAAAATTGAGGGCCAAAAGTATCCTGGGCGCAGAATCTCCGGGTTGTAGCAAGCCTAGATAAATGACCTGCACATGCTACACTATGGAAATCATTCAAAATATGTTAATCCTCCTCATGAACTAAGTAACATCTGAGGATAGTATATATTCCATGACGATATAATGTATCACCAATGATGACATAATTTCTTGATTGGTGACGTATTTTATGTCTTTGCTTGGTGGACAGAGGTGGGACCCTCTGGGTTTGTAGATAAATCAAAATATCATGATACCAAGTTTCTTCTGAGCTGATAAGGAATATATGTTCATTGGTTAAAGATGCATCTTCTAGTGATCCCTCATCTGCTCTAGGCAAATCTGACATCAATTCAGCGAAAACTAAATATTTCTTTAATTTACCTGAAGCAAATCCTCAACCAAACTCCTAGAGGATGACAATCCACCAATTATACTTGCCATTGATTATTCGTCGGGACAAGATGTGCTAGAAAGGATTGACATCAGCTATAACAGTTGTCTTCTTAAGCATAATATAGAGTATGATTCGTTGTAATGAATGAATGACAAGGGCAAGTTTCTCCACAAATGAGTACCTTAGCTCAGGGACAGCTAGAGTTTTGCTTAGATAATAAATGACACATTCCTGATAGGAATCATCTTCTTGTACCAATACCATACCTACTGTGGATTATGATGCTACGATATACAAAATAAAATCTCTATTGAAATCTATAGGACTCAACAATGGGGTAGACACTAAGGCCTTTTTCAATGCGTCAAATGACCTTTGAGCATAATCAGCCCAGATGAACGACATCCCTTTCCTTAGTAAGCAGATGAAACCTTTGGTAAGTTCGACATAGTTAGTGATGAATCTTTGCAAGAAATTGGCTTTCCCTTGATGGATCTACAGTTGATTCAAATTTTACGGGGAAGGAAAATGTACTATTGCCTCTACCTTGAACGAATCTACCATTATATCATATTTAAACATGATAAATCCTAGCAATCGAACTGACTAAACACAGAAGATACATAAATGAGGATTTAGACGAATCATGTAATAACGACACCTATCAAAGACTTCCTGTTGCCAGCTAAGTTGTACTTAGATGGACTATCAAGCGAGCGGGAAAAGTTGAACATTTCAATGTTCTTTTTTCGATGATTTGATATCCAGCTGGCCTTTTAAAGGGCCCCTGTTTTAACTTTTTTCCACATGTCCATGGCCCTGCGGGGTTTGTAATAAAACGTACTAGCATGGTGTTTTGTAAAAGACTTGGTTCCCTAGGACTTTTTGGCTAAGTCAGGTATTCCAAGGAGTTTTTTCACCTACTTATTATGTCTTGCATTAGTGCATAACATAATTTTTGGGTTTTTCTCCTGCTCCTCCAACGTTGGAATGCCTGGGGAGGCTGACGGGCCTTAGGGGGTTATTAAAGTCTATGGGTCAATGTATATGAACATGCTAGGCGTTATTTTTGAGTCATATGGACATGTGCTAAGTCCCTCTAGGTTGTTTTTTAATTTTCGGCGAAGTTTATTTTTTCCGTAAATTGAGCCATTTTTTTTAATGGTTCAATTAAAAAAAAAATTAATTGGCCTTGAAGTGGCGTCTGGAGGTCTTTTCTGCCTTAGGGGTGCTCATTTTCTAACTCAGAGCACCCCCTTAACCCCTAAACCCACTTTTCCTAATGTTTGGGTGCTTAAATTTTTACCTATGGCCAAAAAACCCAAAAAAGTCATGAAAAAATAAAAAAGGTAAAAAAATGACTCATAAAAAATATTAAATTTTGGGAGTGATTTATGGACTGATTTTTTCAGCTATGTTTTAGGAGTTGTAAGAGCTGATTTTGGAAAGATTCCGGGCAGCTATATTAGTGGGATTACTTCCCCATTTGAGGGGGGCATATTTCCCAAAATTGGGCCCCTTCAATCATGGAATTTGCAGCTATGTTTATGCGCTGTCACATGGCTGATTTTTAGCTGATTTTGCAGCCCATTACATGGGAGTGGACAGCCCCATTTTCTCCACGAGTTATGCCACTCATTCCACCCATTTCTCTCCATCTTTGGCTATTTAAGCATGGCTACCCACTACATTTTCTCTAGTTGGAGTTTGGGAGTTAGAGCTAGCACTTGTAATTCGATTTTGTACTTGTTATTTTGCTTAATGAGTAAAGAGACTTTGGAGGTCAAGCTTGGTGTAGTGCTTTTGATGAGTGGGTGAATGTCATGGTTTTCATTGAGGTAACATGTATTTGAGCTACTTGTTTTCTTTTGCATCTAAATCTAGCTTTGGGAAGGATCAGTATTGATTTATAAGGAGGATTAGATAATTTGTTTATTATTTAGTCTTTTATCTATGCAAGTGTAGAGATCTGATTTAAATGTGTCATTTGTTTATGAACATTTCATTTTGATTTCCCATATGTATATTTCTAGATTTGATCATTTGGTTTCAAGTTGATGTGATTTGCAGGTTATTTCAAATGAATGAGTGGAGGATCTTGTTTGTTTCCTTTACTTTTCTAACATCTTTTTGCAGACGTAGCCCCTCAGTTCTCCACCAAGAAGGCTCCAAGGCTTCTTCAAGGAAAAAGTTGATAAATTGATAAAAACTCTCCATATATCCTTCTCTTCTACTTCATACTTTCACCTTGGTTAGTGGTTACTTTTTAAAAGAGTAATAGTGGTTTGCAATCTGAACTTTACATTCTGATTTATTACTCTAAATGTCTGATTTATTCCATTTACAAAGTGTTCATCTTTAATAGATTAGATCTTTTCATTTATCTAGCATTTTACTTTTCTCAACTTGTAAAAAATTGTCAAATCTTTAAAAGTTTTGAGGAGTAGTGTTAGATCTGATTTGAAAGTTCATTTGACTGATTTAAAGAGCTGATAATTTGCAGCCCTTAAAAACTTGCAAAGATCCCAAGTAACAAGGCCCAAATGTTTGTTTTACTTGATTAAATTCCGTCATTTTAACTAGTTTTTACACTTAGTATTTTCTGGGTTTTTTAGGAGGTGTTCCAAAGACACTCTTAAAGTGTTTTGGGGCATCTTTACTAATCTAATTGCTTACTGGTTTGCAGCATTTAAAGAGCAGGTAGAGAGAATTGCTGGCCAATTTTCGAGGATCCAGGCCATCCGGAGCATCTAGTTCGAAAATTTCCTGAACCGGTCACTTTTCTCTTCTATTTTGTAAGCGACTAAGTCGATTTAAGACTGGAGCATTTCTATCATATTGTAACTAAAGCATCAAACGAGAGCAAGTGGGCGAACCAAGCGCCCACACCCCATCCCCCCAGGGGGGAAAACTGTGTCGACTCAAATTTCATGGTTTGCAAATTTTTTAGTTTAGATTTCTTTTTCTGCAATCAATAAAATCAAATTAGGATTAAAATCAACCTTGTTGGTCCATTCCACTGGCGGGCCACAAGTTCACTCAAAACGTAGTTTTATCATTTTTTTTTTTTACAAACTCAAACGCCCCCCTTGCTTTCCCGAAGTAGGGTTTCTTTGCAAGGGCTTGCTCGAGTACGTGCCTGAAAAGAGACTCTTGGGGTTTTAAAAAAAAAGATAAAATTTTGGTTCATAAATTTTTTTCTAAAAAATACCAAGATCTTCTCCCGTATGCTCTGTGGCCGACTTGCAGCTTAGTCTGATCCAGTTGGTACACATCATAAGGGGGGAGATGATTAGTAATAGGATTTAACAAGACCCTGAATAAAAAAACCTTTATGTGAAAATCCGGCACATCACGAACATTTTGTTGTCGTGGGGAAATTTCTCAGAAGGCTTGGGACAAAACTGAGTAGTGACCTCTTGGAAACCGTTAGGCTTGCCCTCGTTGGTACAGCATCTAAACACCTCCTTGAGACTCTGATTCAGCCCAAGCTTGAGAGGGAATCCACACATCAAAATTCCGGACATGTTCCTCCATACCTTGCGTATATTGGGAACCCACCTGCCATAATAAAAAGATCACTTCCACATTAATCTTAAAATACACCAAGAACACTGGCACAACATTTACTTTTCTGCTCATGCATCTATTTCGACTCCATTATAAGGCACTGGTCTATATTATTATTTCATGTTATTGACAAATGTTGCGAATGAATGATGATAATAGTGAATGGCAGCAAATGATGTATTGATGAATGATTGTTTTGCTTTAGAAAAGTATATGTTGCTTTTATCTTGGTTATCAAAAAATATTTTTTCTAACTCCTAGATTAGATACCTTAGTTTTTTATTTTTTAGGGTCCACCCCCCTTGGCTTCGCTAGGAAAGCCTAGACGGAGGAGTCGAGTCCCAAGTGACAGCACTTGACTCTGACTTGCCCCCAAGGCCACATCAGCAGCTTGAAGACTTCTGCTGCTTTTTCCCCGGGTGTGGAACCAGGCGACAACACTTCCCACAGATGTTTAGGGTGATATACTTTCTTCCCTGATTTAGTAGTTAAATCATCAAGGTAGGCTTCTACGATCTTCTTTATGTTGCGAAAAGCATAAGACGTAGCACTTTCGAAAGTAGCTCCAACATTCTTCAAACCAAATGGCATCTTCCTGTAAGTGAATGTCCCCCAAGGGAATATAAAAGCAGTTTTATCCTGATCTTCAAGTTGAATTTGGATTTGATTGTATCCCTAGAAACCATCCATAAATGAGAAAATATCATTTCTAGCACATTCATCAATTATCTGGTCAATGAATGGGGTGGGGAAGTTATCTTTAGCGCAAGCTAATTTGAGATCCCGAAAATTAGTACAAAAGAGAATGTTGCCTTGTTTTTGGTCAACAAGTACCACATTGGATACCCATACGGTCAAGGGAACATGATAGATGAAGTTAGCTCGAAGTAACTTTTTAACCTCTGCTTTGACAGCAACAACATTCCTAAGGTTGACCGATCTCAGCTTTTGCAGAATAAGTTTGGCATTGGGGTAATTTTTAATCTCATGTTCGACAATGGATGGGTCAATTCCTCACATTTCTTCGTAAGACTAGTGAAGACATATCTATACTCTTTGAATAGTGTTGTGTATATTTGATTTTCTTCAGGTGAGCAATCAACACCAATAAAGACACTCTCTATTATGCCTGGGGTCTTAGAAATGTCTATGGGAATGGTTTTAGAAATTTTTTCCATATTACCCTCATCATAGACTTGCAAATTTGCAAGAGAGCTCCCATACCATTCAATTAGAACTGGTTTTATGGTTCCGTTCATGACAATTCTAATGGTCACTTTCAACTAGGAGGAAAGATGCATGTTGATGCATGTCTTTCCATGGCCTATCCCCTAATCTCACATCCTCAAGAATTGCTTCATCGGATGGGAAGACAACGTCTAAGGGGTCATGACATGGAAGAGAATTGATAGCCCAAACGAGCATTGAATATTGGTCATTTGATTCTAAAATTGAATGTAAACTAGCATGGTCTACTTCATTAGAAACAATGGCTTGGTAAGCTACTTAGGTCGTAGACAAAGCCTGATTAGTCTGACTACACCCAACTTCTTCAATTGGCAATTTCCAAGGGTCATTAAAATATGAAGTTTTAAAATGAGAGACCTTAGCCGTGGAAATCATGGCAACCATGGATATTGTGTGTATCGAGGATGCATTCACATGCAAGTTGGGTGGGGGAAGACTAAAAGTGCCCATCAATGTAAGGTACTGTTATCACCTAAACTGCAGTTACCCCTATGGATGTATCCACTCATGGATGGCAATAGGGAAGGGCAACTCAAAAGGTGCAACCACGATCACCTCGACCTCCAATAGATGGTTGTCACGCCAGTCGAGGCAACCTTCACTTTATGTTATCTATCCCAGACAACAAAGGGGGAGACCCGATCTACTCCCGACAAGAGAGATCAAAACCAAGACACCAAATCAAGTTAATTCTAAGTGAAGTAAGGTGTATGGTTTAGCCTAGACCTTAGGATGAAGTCACAAGACAAGTAAGGGGTTCAATGAGTATAGCTTTGGTTCATTATTGATGTGAGAATGACTTATGATTTGTGAAATAGGATCCAGGATTAAAGTACTAGTTCAATGTGAGAAAATCCACTGCCTTGGGAACCGTGTCCAATGCAGGGTAGTTTATGGGTTGAATTGGGGCTAACTAGTACAAGTGACAAGCTTGATCATGATACATGATAACATCAAAGGGTTTAGTTCACCACACAAAGGTCAAACCACAAGTTAATCCAACAATCTAGGAAAGTCGAATTGACTTGGAGAGAAACCAGTGCCTTGGGAATTGGGATAATGGAGTCAAAGTAAGATTAACTTGTGGTTAAGGACTCCTATTGCATGAGACAAGTGGGCAATTAAAGACTTTATGGATGAATAGGTCTAGATCTAGAGATTTAATGTTTTGACCTAAGTGGACCACAATCCCTTAAAACAAGGAATGCTATCCCCAAGGCAAGATTTGACGAGGTGACCTACTAGACCTAGGTTTTGAATTATGCCCATTCCAAATCCACAAAAATCTCATATACCCATGTCCTAGAAGTGGACCAACTCACTTCTCCAAGGTGGTGCGACTTTACCCAAGGAGGCTAAAAAGTGGGATAAATGACTCAAGACAAGTCCAATGGCATCCAAACTTTAGATCCAAGTAGTTTAAGCAAGTGAGAGTGTGGATCTATAATTTCATGGCAATCCAATGGCTAGATCTTACTAGATCTGAGTTTAAAGATACCAAGTGGTCCAAAATGGAGATTAAATCCCTTAAAATGTGGAATAGGACCCACAAGGTAGAAATCAGAAAAGTGACAATCTGGGGGTAGGTTATTGGATGTGTAGATCATGAATCAAGCGAGATCTCAACTACCCACATACTAGATCTAGGTCAACCCACCAAACTAGGAAGTGCGCCCTTGCTTGGAGAGACTAAATGCCTTGGGAAGAGGGCCCTATTCCACATTTTAAGGGATTTAATCCCATTTTTGGACCACTTGGTATCTTTAAACTCAGATCTAGCAAGATCTAGCCATCGGATTGCCTTGAAATTGTAGATCCATATCCTCACCTGATCAACCTACTTGGATCTAAAATTTGGGTGCCATTGGACTTGTCTTGATTGATTTATCCCACTTTTTACCCTCCTTGGGTAAAGTCGCACCACCTTGGAGAAGTGAGTTGGTCCACTTCCAGGACGTGGGTACTTGAGATTTCAGTGGATTTGGAACAGGCATAATTCAAAACCTAGGTCTAGTGTGTCACTTCATCAAATCTTGCCTTGGGGATAGCATTCCTTGTTTTAAGGGATTGTGGTCCACTTAGGTCAAACCTAGATCTAGACCTATTCATCCATCAAGACTTTAATTGCCCACTTGTCTCATACAATAGGAGTTATCAATCACAAGTTAACTACAGTTTGACTCCATTATCCCAATTCCCAAGGCACTAGTCTCTCTCCAAGTCAATTCGACTTTCCTAGATTGTTGGATTAACTTGTGGTTTGACCCTTGTATGGTGAACTAAACCCTTTGATGTCATCATGTATCATGATCAAGCTTGTCACTTGTACTAGTTAGCCCAATTCAACCCTTAAACTACCCTGCATTGGACACGGTTCCCAAGGCAGTGGATTTTCTCTCATTAACTAGTACTTTAATCCTGGATCCTATTTCAAATATCATAAGTCACTCTCACATCAACAATGAACCAAAGCCATACTCATTGAATCCCTCACTTATCTTGTGACTTCATCCTAAGGTTTAGGATAAACCATACACCTTACTTCATTTAGAAATTAACTTGATTTGGTGTCTTGGTTTTGATCTCTCCTATCGGGAGTAGATCGGGTCTCCCCCATTGTTGTCTGGGCTAGATAACATAAAGTGAAGGTTGCCTCGACTGGCGTGACAACCATATATTGGAGATCGAGGTGATCGTGGTTGCACCTTTTGAGTTGCCCTTCCCTATTGCCATCCATGAGTGGATACATCCATAGGGGTAACTACAGTTCAGGTGATAACAATACCTTCCAAGAGGTCAACAAACAGGATTGCAGAAATAATGAAACAGCCTATGTTTCGGGGGTGATAGATGTTGGAATTTCTAAAGCAGCAGCACCAGTTCAATCTATTGAGAAAGAAAGTGATACTTCGGTCTCTGCAAATGGTTTAAGCACTGATGAAGTTCTTCGAGAAGTTATAAGTTTTTTCGAGCGTGATTTTATTGAAGTTGGAATTCTATTCACTGGTGATGTATTTGGGATGCACTATCTTTCTGAGTTGGTGTATGATGAAGACTTGGATGGAATAGAACCACACTACAGGTTCTATTACAGTTTAATGAGACCGAACTTTTGTTGGGTCATAATTACCTTGAAAGGAATTGCTAAGAAAGACTTCAGTATCATGGCAGCAAGACATTTTTTATCTTGTATTAAGCCAAAGATTTTTAAGCTTGAATACTGGTAGCTGATCCATATTCCTGAAGGAAAGATCCAGCATTGCAAGAAGCAAGCAGACAAGAGGAGCAAGTGACGCGTTGGAATGAGAGATTTTCGGCTAAGACAGCAGAAAACAATGAACAGAGGCATTCTTTTAGCATCAACGCCATGCTCAAGACTCTGAAATTTTAGAGGATTCGTTGAAATTTTCAGAAGAAATGAATATGCCGAGTTTATTGAAGAATGGCGTGAAATTTAATGCCGAAGTAGACGAGTTTTTGATGCACAGTACCAAAGCTCGGGTTTTTCAACAGGTTGCAGAGCCACGCTTTCCAAACTTCCACGATTGATCATCATTCACCTGTTCGGTTTTCCTGGCAGCTCGTCGGGGTTTCATTCACTGATGAGAAAACCTAAAATATTCGTGTTTATTGTGATGGAGCCGCCATTACTAGGAAGTTTGGCAGCCAATTGATTGACTCAGAAAATCTAATTCGATGCTAATACTCGGGGGCCAAGAAGGTTAACCAGCACAGTGGAAATCGAGACTGCGACAGATAAATGCGTTTTCTTTGAGAAACCACATCGACAGCTGCATTGTCAAAACGCCAATGCAAGTGATGCGAGCTAAATTATGGCTCGTCCTAGCTGTCGTTTGGACGCAGTTTGTTGAGAATGAAGCAAGTATCATGCATTTGTTGACCGCCGATTACGCCAATACGTGAAGCTTTGGAGCGCCCGAGTCATCGCAACTGTTTTCCCCAGATCATGTGCACTCGAATGGATAGTTTGGCAGTTCGAATCAAGGAGACGCGAGTTTCCACAAATGGCACACAACATGATTTTCTTTTATCAAAGCAGAAAGCTCGAGATCACCATCGGATAAATTTTTGAGCGGTTGATTTAGTGAGAAAACCCACGCAGTATGAGTATTTATTGTCAATCATTGCCTTGGTGGTTTCACCGCTACCACATGGAGCTTTGGGGCATTTATTTAACCACTTGTCATTTTTCTAAAATAGTCGGGCTTTTAAAAGCAGAGTTCGATATTATGAGTTAGGTGCTTGGCGTTGCTACGTTGAGTTTGGAAGTAGCACGTGTCCACCTTTCCAAGAATGGATCAATCAATAGATGGCTATGTTTAATAACTTAAAGTCCCTCGATTGGATGGGATAGTCAGGGATAGAGTTCCACGTTCTATAGTAGCGGAATGTCTCATGTGGCAGCCTTTTTTGTCTCCATGAGTTATTGACGGCCAGTTTCTTTTGATATCTGAAGCAGCTAACACACAAGTTGACAGCTATTACTCAGAGTTCCAGTTTCTTTTCTGCAAGTATTCAGGGTTTCGTAAAGCTTCAACAAATAGCCAGTATTAAAGTTTAATTCTTTTATGACATACACCTGGCACTCCTAACTTCCATTCTGACTGCAAGAAGATCTTAAGAGGACCAGTTATATGACATTTCGAGAAGCTCTCTGCCGGACAGGTCGACTTCTTTGGGCTGTGTTCTAAGATCCTTCGCAAAATTTTGAGTCATCATTTGTGCAAGTGACATGTGTCACATCTCTGGTACCCTTTGCAAACCCTAATTAGGGCAACTGCATCTTTTGCTCTACTTAAGCTAGCAGGCTTTCATTTGTAATGATGGAGAAAATTTGGGAATTTCCCTTTGAGCATAATAGAAAAAATGTCATGGGCCTCTTTGGATAAACTCAGAACTCTCTCTCTCTTTGTATGCCATTTCTCTTTGTTTTCCATCTTTCATCTTGTCTGAGGCGATACCTCTCTTAGTTCATTTCTTTCGATTCTTAAG
Organism: Larix kaempferi; assembly: GCA_027924585.1. Classification (NCBI taxonomy): domain Eukaryota; kingdom Viridiplantae; phylum Streptophyta; class Pinopsida; order Pinales; family Pinaceae; genus Larix; species Larix kaempferi. The sequence continues at coordinate 51,112,992 of BSBM01000299.1, read as the reverse complement.
CTAGGATCATATGAATAGAAGGCTAACAATCTTGCACAACTTCATTTGACCCATGCTTTTCTCTTAAGTTTTGCGGCTTTCAGGTATTCTCAGGTGCAAGAGCTCTTAGTTGGTCACTACATTCACCTAGCAGCAAGGCCCATTTGAGCTCTCTTTTGACTCCATTCGCCCCTCTAGTATACTGGCACTGGCCTTTCGTTGAGGACTGATCCTCCCATCTTTCCCATCACAATTTAAAAATACATCTTTTGTTACATTTGTTTCTCTAAAGCAGCCTCTTCTTTTCACCTTGCCCATTTACTGTACCTGCCTTAGCGATCCTATTTTAGGGATACCCCCTACAGTTGGAGGAAATCCAACCTAAAGCGAAGAGGAGAGGAGTGTGGTGACATTGGCCTCTCTCCTGAGAGTTGTCATCCCGCTAGTGTGTTACATTTTGGGCTTCAACACACGCATGCCATTTTGGGAGACAACACAAGGCTTACCTCACATCACTCCTTGGGCAAATAACAATGAAGGAACACATCCTCCCCCTCCTGAGGGGAATGATGAAGAACCAACTGATTATCACTTTTTTGATGTTCCTAATCATTTGACCCATTTGTCCTTGGAAGATGGGGTTTTGAGGCAAGTTAATGACAACTCCATGAGTTGGCAAGAGCATGCCTTAATCCATGATGCCCCTGGAGAGGATTTTTCCTTGAATAACTTAGTTGTTTTTCAGGAAGAGCCTAGTGAGTCGAGTTTGTCCTCGTCTTATCCTTGCATTCCTAGTTTCCTTTTTCCCCGTGAGTTACCTATTGGTGAAGAAAGTATGAACTCCACAGATTCATTTCACACTCCTACTGCTTCACCAACATCTTTAGACACGGGAACTCAGAGTATTCCTAGCACGGTTCCTAGTCATTCGTCCCTTCCTGCTGATCATCTGGCAGCTTTAGAGAGTATGACCATTCCTATCCCATCTGGAGAAGGTAGTGTTATCACATATATAGTAGTCGGGCTACCATACATTATTTTTCTGATGCCAGTACACTATTCAGCCAGTTCCCTTACATTTGAGATGCTGAGATGAGCATCTATATTGGATCACTATCAAATTGTGGACAACAATTGTATTCCCCATGCCATGATTGAATCTCAGGATACTCAGAGAGATGACCGATGTAGCCATTATACCATTGGTACAGAGCAGTCAGTAGTGCCCAGAGTTGCAGTAGTAGTTTCAGAGGATAGATCATGGTACAGGTTGATGAGCATTCAGGTATATGACTCAGCAAGTATATCATTGTGTTATGGTTATATTGCTTTTATACTTATTCTTATAGCATGTCTTAGCACTTAGTGTCATGATCTGGAGATCATATAGATATGTGGACCTGGTTGAGCTTATTATATATATTATATTGTCCCTACTCAGACTTAGAAATTCACTATTCATACTCATTGGTTTTACCCTCCTTAGGGAGAATAGAGGTGATCATTCCACTATACCTTGGCTTGCTAGTGTTGGCTCCATTATTCATTGTCTTCATCCATCTATTGCCTACCTTTTAGTTTATCACCCTGACTTACTACTTGACTAGTGGCATGGAGGACTTTCCCCACTGTAGCCTCTGTATTGGATGAGCTTCCCTGTTTATTGTGTCTCGGCTCTGAGTTGGTGACAAAAATTACCTATGGTGAGTTGGAGTTCCTTGGAATTCCCCCTAGTCACTAAAGTTGTGTTGGCTAAACCTGAAACTTTTAGTGCTGCCATGAATACAAAATCTGGAAAATGAAATGTTATATCTTGTATGAAAAGCCCATTCATGCAATGTGTTTCTAAACACACATGAATGAAAGGCATGCCAAACGAAAATGGCCATGAAAATAAAATGTTATATCTTTTGGAAATGTAAATACCTAGATAAACAAGCTGTCCATGACACACCTAGAAGTGCTCAGGTAAACAAATGCCTTAAAAACACACCTGCAGCAGAAAGCCTAAAATAAATGTAAATCTATGCAATGTGTTTATAAACACACATAGACCAAGGCTATGGAAACTTCAGGCCCAAAAAGCAATGTAACTTAAATGCTATATCAAAACAATTGCTAGCCTTATTTGTATTATGGATTGTGCGCATCTGTTAAAGGTGAATAAACCCTCTTTGAACAACTCATCCATTTGTGAGACACCACCATTCCCTGTGTTGTTGCTCATTCAGTATATACTATGGTGTGTATTCCCTTTCCCTTTGCCAAAGTGTCACAAAGTTAAGTCAGTCAAGTCATCCCTTAGCCTAGCCAGCTATTTTAGCCTTCACCCTTCACTAGCAAATTGATCACAGCTATGAAGTGAGTATGATCTTGAAAGTCTAGTCTGAGTAATAATAATAATTAATGACATTATATATTTGGATTTAGATCGCCAGTAATGATTACTTTGTGTTATAATTGTTATTTGAATAACTTGTAGAGCATGCATTAACCTTTGACACTTTGCAGCAACTTTTGATGATGATCTGAGTTATATTTGGTCATGTTGACTTGGTCAAACCTAGTTTGACCAAGGTCAACTATAGGACATGAGATGGTTGGACCTTGTGATGATATGGATTGATGATATATGGTCTATGTACATGTACATGATGATTCTATGTAGCAGCTACAGGGTTATGATGATGATTCATGGTTTACAGCAGTATTTGATTATTTACAGATTATTATTATTTGACCTATTCCAGTATATTGGATATATATATTGATCATGCAGAGACTCATATGGTGTATGAGTACACATCTTGGATCGATTTCAACCTTTTGAGTCCGATGAGACAGTTTGTTTTCAGTTCCAAGCACTTACAGTGATGATTGAGCCTCAGTAGGCTATCCCAGTGCAATTTTGATCTGTCGAAGGCCCTGTCAGAGCAGATGTGATTTTTATGTAGTTGACCTAGGGCGCTGTGCTTGGAGGGGGTGGTCCAATTTTGGTCTGTCGAAGGCCCTCACCTTGACAGCACAGGCACTCCAGGAGGCAGTTTGGGGCAGTTTCACGCTTCCCGAGGCATTTCGGGATTGGTAGAAATGGCTATTGAGGAAATCGATTCGGGCTACTGAGGCAATGTCTTGGCATGGGATGATCAGTGATGATGGATTGATGTCTTCCACACCTCCTCCAGCAGTTTCAACTTCATCGGGGCCCGCATCCATCACTTATGGCACTTTCTGATGATTTCTAAGGTCTTTTGAGGCCTACGATTTGACCATGGAGGCACGATTTGGTATATTGATGACTATTTTATTCTTTTTGTGCTATGGGGATTGACCAAGGGTGGCTAAAATTACCCCTTGGACCCACCATAAGCTTCCTATTATATTTTGTCATCATGATTTGGTGGGATTCCCCTCTTCTAGGGCGATTTTGTCCAATTATATTATATTTTATTAGTGATCCATGTATTTTATTGTTGAGCTCATCTCAACCATTGATTAGACATTTGTATCTTCTAATCTTAGCCACTCATTCAAAAAGTGGTTAGGATTTTGATACCTCTCCTTCCTATTTAAAGGAGAGAGCTTCTCATTTGTAAGGGGTCTTTGGCTCTTGGATTATTGGTATAGAAAAACTTTCTTGTGGAAATTCTTGTGGTCTCCTTTGCATCTGGTGTTCTTAGATGGTGATTGGAAAGTCTATTGCAACCTAGCATTTGGAATTTGTGGTAAGATCTATCTATTTTGGAAATCATTGTCTTGTCTACAGGAGGGCGACTTCAACAAGGGCGATTTTGCAAGGCTTCTTCAAATCGACTTTCTTGGCATTTGCTTGTATCAAGGGGTTATCATTAATATCATTGTGATCTATGCTATCTTTTTGTTACTTCTCTTGTGGCATTAGTCTTATCTCTTGATTACATCAAATCTGATATTGTTGACGTTTGTTGTGCAGGAGAGAGGGCGCATTGGCTTCTTAGACTAAATCGATTGCATAGAAAACTACCTCAAAGCTTCTCAAATTGATCAGGTTTGCATAGATCATCATCATCAAGGCATCTACAAGGTTACCCAGGTAAGATCCACAGGTTTGTTTCTCTTATCTTGATCCAATCCATTGACATAGCTCATAAATTGATAAAACCCTTATTTCTTCAAACCCTCATTTTTACATTTTTTCAGATCTACTAAGATCTAGTGGCTTCTTGGGTAAGATATTAAAAACCCACCTCTATAGTATCCATGGCATCCCGGATCTATAGTTTGGTGAGGATTGGCCTCCATTTGACCCTCTTCCCAAGGCATTTAGCCTCTCCAAGCAAGGGCGCACTTCCTAGTTTGGTGGGTTTACCTAGATCTAGTATGTGGGTAGTTGAGATCCCGCTTGATTCATTATCTACACATCCAATAACCTACCCCCAGATTGTCACCTTTCTGATTTCTACCTTGTGGGCCCTATTCCACATTTTAAGGTATTTAATCCCCATTGTGGACCACTTGGTATCTTTAAACTCAGATCTAGTAAGATCTAGCCATTGGATTGCCTTGAAATTGTAGATCCATACTCTCACTTGCTTAAACCACTTGGATCTAAAGTTTGGATGCCATTGGACTTGTCTTGACCCCACTTATCCCACTTTTTAGCCTCCTTGGGTAAAGTCGCACCACCTTGGAGAAGTGAATTGACCCACTTCTAGGACATGGGTACATGAGATTTCAGTGGATTTGGAACAGGAATAATTCAAAACCTAGGTCTAGTAGGTCACCTTGTCAAATCTTGCCTTGGGGATAGCATTCCTTGTTTTAAGGGATTGTGGTCCACTTAGGTCAAACCTAGATCTAGACCTATTCACCCATCAAGACTTTAATTTCCCACTTGTCTCATGCAATAGGAGTTCTTAACCACAAGTTAACTTTACTTTGACTCCATTATCCCAATTCCCAAGGCACTGGTCTCTCTCCAAGTCAATTCGACTTTGCTAGATTGTTGGATTAACTTGTGGTTTGACCCTTGATTGGTGAGCTAAACCCTTTGATGCCATCATACTTCATGATCAAGCTTGTCACTTGTACTAGTTAGCCCCAATTCAACCCCTAAACTACCCTGTATTGGACACGGTTCCCAAGGCCGTGGATTTTCTCACATTGAACTAGTACTTTAATCCTGGATCCTATTTCACAAATCATAAGTCACTCTCACATCAATAATGAACCAAAGCTATACTCATTGAACCCCTCACTTGTCTTATGACTTCATCCTAAGGTCTAGGATAAACCATGCACCTTACTTCACTTAGAATTAACTTGATTTGGTGTCTTGGTTTTGATCTCTCCTGTCGAGAGTAGATCGGGTCTCCCCCTTTGTTGTCTGGGCTAGATAACATAAAGTGAAGGTTGCCTCAACCGGCGTGACAACCATCTATTGGAGGTCGAGGTGAATGTGGTTGCACCTTTGGAGTTGCCCTTCCCTATTGCCATCCATGAGTGGATACATCCATAGGGGTAACTACAATTTAGGTGACAATAGGTAGTAGCAAAAGTGTTGAAAACCAAAACCTACCACCTCCAGTCCATGCGGAAGTAGATGAGGATGTTGATAGAGACTTTTGGACTATGGGGGAAACTCCAAAGTATATCATTCACCCACAAGCTGAAGAGCCAAGAGTAGAGAATCCTCCTAGGAGAGTAGTTCGAGAAGTTTTGATTGGTAGGGTAGCTATACCTTTAGATGGTGGATTCAATTCCTCCTGATAGGCATTCAAGGATAATTACACCTCAACCTCGACGCAATCATGACGTCCAACCTATTCCCAAACATGTTGTTGAAGCCATCCCTCAATTTGTAAATCACCGAAGGTTTGAAATTGGTGATAGGGCCGTTATGCCTAATGATTTATTTTACATACGATCCAAGGGATTTGGTGACTTTTGGGTTGGACCACTCACTATTGAGCGTTGCATCGATGAGATGTGTTTCCTTGTTACTGGGACTGGCCAACATATCTTACTCCCTATAACCAGAGGGAGTTAAGGGATTATCATCCCTGACCTTCCTTGCCTTGCCTTGCCTCTTTAGAATAAGTAGTCTTCTGAATAAGCTCACTTGAGCAGTAGGATTTTTGTACTTTTTTCTTTTTCTGTGTGCTGAGTATTGCCATCTTTTTCTTTTCTTCTTGAGTTGTCTGCCTGATTGTGCCTGCTGATTTGTTGATTGAGTTGAGTCTTGCTCCTTCCTAAGCCTGTCTCACCTCCTGCATGCATTGAAGAGTGGTTAGTTTTCTTATTTTTCCTTCTGGGTTTCCTGTGCAAGTTGAGTTGAGTATGCTTTCCTGAAAAAGTCTTCTTTCCCTCCTGCACAGTAATAAAATAAATGATGAATAATATTTACATGCCATGTTAGATTAAAATTTCTTTTATGCATTTCAGTTTCTGTTTTAGAATAGATATCATTTTCAGTTTTATTTTATATATCTCCCATACATGCTCCATAAGGTATTCTAGTGTTTGTGAGCGCAGATACAGGTGCAAAATAAAAGCAGAAAGCAAGGACGGTGCAGTGCTGGATTGAAGATTGTTGTAGAGCAGTTCGAGACCAGAGATTCTACGGTTCTCAAGCGCTCTCTCCCTTAGAGCACTTGTCCCAGTTGAAGCCAGATGTTATCACACCATAGTAGCAAGGCTACTATTCTTGCTTAGCAGATATCTGCACATTCCAGAGCTTAGATTATTCAGAGCTTGGCTATGATGACTTTCTATTTTGAGATCACCCATGATCAGAGCAGTGTATTATTCAAACTGATGTTAGACCTTGTGTCAAGGTTGAACCTTGAGAGTTTAGATTTGATGACCGATGTGACCTTTTATTCCATACAGTTTCAGTTCAATGCCTAGAGATGTATTGCAGCAGTGTTTTAGATGATATATGATGATGTTGTATGACCTATGGATTTTTTTATCATTGACTGTGGATTATTATCTTGTTGCTTTAGTCATGTTCACAGCATTAGCTTGGTATATGATTCATGATGTGGCCAACTTTGTAAACTTAAAATGGACTATCTTGATGATGAATTATAAAATAGACATTTTACTTGCACATTTAGGTTGTTTGACAAAACTCACTGGTTTACTACCTTGCATAGATATGGTCTTTCTTGACACCAGTTGTCTACTAGCTTAGGCTCCACTTTCACTTGACTCCATCCATCCATGACTTTCCTTATTTGGCTTTAACCCTTGACTTGTCTTACTTGACTTTCTGATATTGAGGACTTCCCTTTTTACTACCTCTGTGTTTGGATTGCATTCTTGTTTGTTTAGTGTCTCGGCTCTGAGTTGGTGAAAAAACTTGCCTTTGGTAAGTTGGATTGTAGGCCTAAATCATTCTGGTCGGTTGTCCCAATGTTTGGCACTGGTAGGAAGTACCCCTAGTCACTTGAGATGTTGTTGGCTAAAACTGAAAGCTCGTGTACTGCTTATGGAAACTTATGTAAATTCGCCCATGGAACCTAAAAACTCTAGAATGTGTTTATCAACACACGTGAGTAAAGGGCAAGAGTGATGAACTGCTAAAAATACTCCTCGAAGAGTATAAGAAAGGTCCAAAACGCAATGGTTCTTAAATTCTATATCTAAACGATTGATGACCTTATATATATAAACATGCCCTGGATGCAAGCTGTAATTAGTTGTGCTTATCAGCACACCTGAGATCCGAATGGTTATGTAGGCCAAAAAGACCATGAAATGAAATCAATGGATCCTAATGAAACTAGATCATCTTTTATGAAAGTAGACATGATACCTAAGTTGAATAAGCACTCTCTAAACAACTTACCCATTTGTGAGGCACAGCCCTTCCCCGTGTTATTTGTCCGGCACAGAGTTTGTAGCTTCCCCCTTTTCCCAGTCCAAACTGTCTTTTAGTTGAGCTTAGACAAGTCATCCCCTTTGCCCAGCCTTGTTCCTAGCCTTCATCCTTAGCTAGCAGTTAGACTATGTCCAATGGGTGAGGCTGTCATTTAAGCTATTGTGCACGTAAATATAAATAACAACGGAATGTGCAAATATGATTAATGCCACTAAATAATCTTATACTTTAAGATAAGCTATGAGTATGATTAGAGGAACATGTCTTAGTCTATTGATATGATTTATCCTTGGTTATATATTGGCCTAGTAAAAACAGTTTGACTATGGTCATTTCTTGGGATCCGTGATGATGTGGGCCATGTATGCTTATTGATGATGATGTATGGGCCCACATACTCTTGATGATGATGCTATAGGATGGACATATGATCCAGATGATGATTGATGCAGTTCAGCAGGTTTTATTATTTCTTCAGATCATCAGATTATGCACTGTCCATATATGGTGGACCCTACAGTTAGCCCATCAGGGAAACCCATGTTGTATGAGTACACATTCTTAGTAGTTTCGGGTCTTCTGGATCCAATGAGACACTTATCATTCAGTTCCGGGCACTTCTGACAGTGATAGATGCAGTTTTCCACTTGTTGATCAAATTTGGGGCTGATTTCCCAGCCTGACCAGCAGGGGCCATGAGAGGCCAGTTCACCTAGGGCATTGTATGAGGGGGTGGTCCAGCCACTTGATATTACCATTTACCCCCACTTCTAGAGAGCCGAGTGGGATCAGTTTGATAGCACAGATGCCTTAGGAGGTAGTTTCAGCACTTTCACAGTTACCGAGGCAAGATAAAAATGGAAAAAACGGGTCACTGAGGAATTCGATTTGGGCAACTAAGGCAAGGTTTTGGCACTTGGTCTTCACAGAGGTCTTCTAGGATGAACCCCCTATCTTCCAACCAGTTTTCATTAGTCAGTGGGGTCCACAGAGGCCACAGGAGGCCTTTTACTGCTTGTCTCTCACAAATTCTGAGGATAGATTTGATCATTTGTATTATTTTGGACATATTATTTGATATTATTGTACCATGGGGATGAGATAGCAAGGATTGATGCCTCCTAGCCCCACCATGAGTTTTATATGTCATGTCCTAGTCATATGAGGTGGGCCCTTGAACTTTTGCCCCCTCTAGAGGATGGCGTCACCCTACATGAGTCTCTTTTAGCTATGACATCATACTATTTTGAGTGATCCATGTGTTATGTTGTTATGATTCATCTTAGCCATTGATTATGTATTGAGATCTTTTAATCTCAACCACTCATTTCAAAAAGTTGTTTTGAAATCTAGGGTTTTGGTCTTTATTAACCTATATAAGGAGGAGACCCACTCATTGTAAAATTTATCTAGAGAATTTGGCTCTTGGCTCTTGGAATAAAATTCTATCTTTTGGAGTACATGCTTGGATCTTGGAGTGGATGTTGGTTGCTTTGATTGTAAATGCTTTTGTCCATTGCACTAGAGGATCTCTTGTAGTTATCTTGCATATTTTGCCATACTTTGATTAACAGGTGGAGACGTTTTGGAGGAGTGCGAATTGGTGGGGAGGCCTACCCTTCAAGCTTCAAGAGGACGCTTTGGTTAACAGGGAGTGGTTTTGTCTTTAAACCAAATATTCTTTGTATCTATTTCTTGCTTGTATCTACCCTCAACATGTTAAACTGATTGATGCTTTGCTCCTTGGTTTTGACAGGTTAGAGGGACACGTGTGGCTTGGAGGAGGACGATTTGGCAAGAGGGCTTCAAAATTCTTCATTTGATCTTTGGCAAAAGTAACCCTCATCTCAACTAGCATTCATCTCTTCATCCAGGTATGCTCCAAAGGTATGGTCTTCTTCTTCCTTGGCTTATCCATAAATTCTAGATCATAAAACCCTCATTGATTAAAACCCTCATTTTTCACTTTTTTTTAGATCTACAAACATCTAACTTGGCTTTGGGTATAATAAAAGGAACCCACCTCTATAGTATCCACAGCAATTCGGATCTATAGTTTAGTGGCATTTGGACTTCATTTGACCCTTCCTCCAAGGCACTTAGCCTTGCTTGAGTGAGGTCGCCCTCCTTGGGTAGGTGAGTTGAGCTAGTCATAGCACATGGGTAGGGGAAATCCCACTTGATTCATGATCCTCATACTTGATAACCTACCCATAGTGCTTCACTTCATTGATTTTCACCTTGTGGGCCCTGTTATCACCTATTTTGTACAAATAGTTGAACTTCCGATGAGCCGCCAGTTTATTGAACATGATTCATGTTCATCATCAGCATTCAGAAGTTCAGAAGTCAATTTCAGGGCAATTTTGCCCCTTTTGTAATAACTGCATGTTCATACCCCCATGGGGAATTTGTAAAATGTTGGTCTAAACGGGGTCCTTTTATAAAAGACTCGGCTATCCGTAGGTTTAGCCATTTGGGGGATACTCTAGAGTGTTTTTTCCTTAGGAATTATGCGCTACTCATCAATGGCGTATAATCCCCAAGTTTTTCACTCAAACCTCCAAACCTGGAGTATTTCCCATGGTGGTCAAAACCTAAGGTGGTTATTAGAGTCTTGTGTCTAAGATTTTTTACGTGTTAGCCACATCGATTGAGTCGTATGAACATGCACTAGGTCCTCTAGGAGTTTCGTTTGATTCCGGCAAAAATAATTTTTTCATAAAATTAGACCATTTTTTAATGGTTTAATTAAAAAATTTCAAAAAATGATAAAAACCTCATCCGGAGGCGGAATTGGGCGTGGGGAGGCTCGTTTTGACGCTCAAAGCATCCTCTTCACCTTGGCACCTTCATTCTTCAGTTTCCGGGCAGTTACGTCACCCCAGGAGCAGCTTTGGCTAAAAATGCATCATTTTGGCATTTAATTGCTAAAAAATGATAAATTGCACTAAAGGACAAGGTTGAGAAATGACAAAAAAATCATTATTTTAATGTTTGGAAAAGGTTGAAAGTTATTTTTCTAAGGTGTACGACTACATGGAGATAATAAAGCAAGCCATGAAGTCAAGGTTTGGATATGCCATTTAAATAAAAATGACGTGAGCATGGTTCAAGTGGGCTTCAATTTCGCATGGGGTGAGTGATGGGTCCATACTCCATGTGATGGGCTATCATTTATGACAAAACACATGTCTTAAATAAACATTGGATTTCGGATTCATTAAGTGGAGATGACGTGAGTATTTACCATTCACGTAGGTCATTCCTCCTTCGAAGAACTCGCCATCATCCAAGCTCACGTCAATCTCATTTAACCTCACGCCTATCCTAGTTGGAGTTTGACTATTGGTTAGTATGCAATCACCATTAAATTGGCTCCTTTTACCTTTCGAGTTAGTGCCTACCTTTCTACACATGTCTCCACCATGCTAGCTCGCTATCCTCAAACCCTCACGTCATCTCCATTAGCTTCACGTCTTAGCCTTGTTGGAATTCGTTTATTGGCTGGTGCAATCATTGATTGGCTTGGCTTTCATTAGAATGGAGTTAGTACCTACCTTTGCCACTTGCCATCCATCAAGTAGCTCGCATATCTCCACTTGCTCAGGTCAAACCTGCCAAGGATCACGCCTTTCCTAACTAGCTCGCATGCATCCTTGTTGGAGTGTGTTGATTCGTTGAAGCTTTCATCATACCTACCATTAGAGTCGAGCTATGCCACCTATCTCTTTCACCTACCAACTAAGGCGAGTTGTCATTCGAGTTAGCTCCAAAGCTTGGTGTTGATAGTAATTCAAACTACTTGCCATTGCCAAATTCGACCTAGGGTTTAGATTGTGTGTTTTACTATAAAGAGAAGCCCATTTGGGTTATTATCTCATGGAATTTTTTGGGCAAACTTACTCTGCCGGATTGTAACTATGTTCTAGCTATTGCTATTTTGGAATAAAAGGAGACTTTGGAGGTCTACATGGTGTGCCATTGTTGTTATGAGGAATGATCTACAAACCATGAGGTGATATTGTGCTTTTGCATTTGTTTACAAATTATGATTCTAAATCTTGTTTAGCTTAGAATTCTTTGTTAAGAACATAGGATGGGTATTTGATGGACCAACTTACCCATTGATATTAGGCTTGATGCAATATAGGAGTGCAAACTGTAGTCGGTTCTTACTTATGTACTTCTTATTTCATTTTGTTTGATATACTAAGCATGATCTAAGTTTTGTCTTGTAAGTGGTGCATATGTGCAGATCTTAAAGGATAGAGTGGAGGTTTGAACTCGGGTGTCTCTTCCTCCCTCCATCAAAGATTTTCTCTAACATTTTTTTTCATTTCAGGGCCTCCTAAAAGTCTGTCTTCAAATCTCAGTTGGGCATGAGAAATTGGTTCAAGGTTTCATTTTCAAAATTATTTAAAACTTGTTTTGGTTACTTGAGTTAGGCCTTTGATCTTCATCCCATTGGCCTTCTCCCATTCGTCATTTGCATCCTCCATCTCCACCTTCAAGCTTCCTTTTTCATCCTCCAAGCTTCATTTGCATTCGCTGCCCTTATTCATCTCGCTGCCCTACCTATCAGTCCTCTCCATCTTCCCTGTTCGCTGTCCCAAATCTCAGCACTCTTCCTTACATTGTTGGTTGCCCCTAAAACTCAGTCCATTTTTCTTTCTCTTTGGTTGCCCATCACCCTCACTGTTTGCTGCTGTTCACTCACTGTTGGCAGCCTATTGTTGAGTTTTTTGCAGCGTTACCGTCCCATTTCCTTACCCTTCAACCCTTTCTTTTGCTTTCTTCCTTCTAGATTTTATCATCTTGACTGTCCCATTGTTTTTTGCAGCCTTAGTTGACTGTCCACTCTCTTACAGTCACTTAGTTGACTGTCCCATTTCCCTTTTGGCAGCCTTGGTTGACCGCTCCACTCTTCCCACTGTCAATTTATTGGCTGCCCTTCCTTTTTCCCCTCACTGTTGTCCTTGTTTTTCTTTGATTAACAGTCCCTTGCCTCATTTTTGGCAGCCCTCGTCCTATCTCTAGTCCATCATTTAGTGCCTTCGTCCCGTCTCTTTTTATCCCTTCTCCATCCTCTCGTCCATCTCTTCCATCCTCTCGTCCATCCCTATTTTTGCCCCAAAACATAACAAAACAAATAAAAGGTGGTTAGTAGTAGTTAGTTATTAGTTGTTGGAAGATCTCATGGTTAGAGCTTAGTTACATTCAAATTTACTAGTTCTATTTCTTTGCACATGTAGATCTCATTGAAAAGGGTAAAAAACTTGCATTGTCTTTGAAGTACTTAGCCATTTACAAATTTAGGATCTAGTCTCTTTATTATCATAGTTAGTCTTGCATTTACTTTGTTGCTAGTTTAGATCTTACACTTTGAAGTTTGGTAGTTTGTGTTAGATCTCATTTAAAAATTCAATAAACTTGCATCTCCTTAGTTTTGTTTGATTTGTAGATCTAGGTAGTCTCCAATTTGTTTTGGTTATCTAACATCTAATGGGTATTTGAGTTGCTCATTTGTGATAGATCTTTCCTTGAGAAAGAAGAACTTTGAGAAGATTTGAAGCAAATAGAAGAAAGGAGCTTCTAATACAAGAAGTTATCAAGAAGACAAAAGAGACGATCCAAACCAAAGGACTAGTATTTATCCTTTTGTAATAGCTCTTAGAAGCTTGTTTCAAGTATTTTTACAAGTTACATCTCTCAAAGTCCTTCAAAGGGTTAGAAACCCAAGGCAATTGTAAAAGCTTAATAAAGTTAAGTGGAGGAGGCCTCTACTTTTTTGGGTCTTCTTCCCCATTTGGGGAAGAGTGTCGTACTTGGTTAGCTTAGATTTATGATTTCATGCTCTTAGATTAGCATTTTGCTTCAATAAGTCATTTAAAGTTATCTTCCATATTTACTTACCCCCATGCTCTCCCGAGTAGAGTCTTTGACCTGAAAGCGATTCTTGGGTAGTTTAGTTTTATTTTTGCATTTATTGTTATCTTGCTTCTCTTCCAAAGCCTTCAGCCGGAAGTTGTATCCTTGGGATCCCATCCCAAGGGCAGGACCACATAACTTCCCCATCGGTTTCCTTGGCAGAGCTTTCAGCTAGCTGGAGGTTCTCAAGTGCAGGTGGTTCTAGTGGTTGATCTTGTTCGGAGATCAATCCCACCTGGTAGATTAAAGTTTGTGTGGTAGAACACTAGATTTGCTCAAATTCATTTTATTTCGTAAGTAGTGTTGTTAATAGTATTTGTATCTCGTTGATCAATCATCTTATTGTTTAAATCTATTTTTCAATCTGAGATATACTGCTACCACAATTTATCTGCTTCTTAAAATAAACCAAAGTCTCTTGAACTTGCCAAATCCAAGTCAAGAGCACCCTCTATCGGAGGTCATTTCAGTTTTGCATTTCCCTGCATTAGGCATTGTTAAAATAGCAAGTCTCTTGAACTGTGGTCATAAAACCAAGTCAAGAGCGCTCTCTGTCAGAGAGTTGAACAAGGCTTTCTAATAATAAAATTTTCCACTCATACACCCCTTAATTAATTTATCTTGGTTTCTGTCCTACACCCGTATGCTCTACCAACCTGAAAAGGTTGGGCTAGTACTCAGAAAGGTGGAAGACTTGTTAATTTACAAGTGAAAATCTAATTAAAACTTTCACCCCCATAACCAATGAACCGACGTTGACATAAAGTATTTTAATCAGTTCTCAGGGGAGGCGCCGGACCGCCCAATCTGCGACACGGTGGTTGGTTAGCATTGTGCGCCTCGCCGTGATTCCAGACAGGCCCCGACAGGTCTCTTAAAGGAGCTGCTTAAAACTATTTTCCGGACACTCTTTGAACATCCTTGGTTTTAGCCCTAATAATCAAGACAATTAAAACTTTGAATTTACCAAGATAAGCTGCACAACGTTCTCACAAACTATCTATTTCAAGCACTTGTATCAAGTTTTACAATCACTTTTATTTTTGACTCCATAAGGCACTGGTCCTTCATCATATATTTTTGTATGCTTAAATATCAACATTGGAGTATTTGCTTCTATTTTACGTGAAAAGTGATTTGTTTATTGTCCAAGTGTATCTTTCATTTTATATCTGCAACGTGGATTGCACTATCTTGCTTTATATTTAAATCTTACATTGTCTCTCATTCAAAAAACTCCTAAATAACACCCATCCGCATCACTACATCAAAAACACTTAAATACACAAAGAGCCTTAGTGAAATTCTCTTTTCGGGACTACCCCCCTTGGCTTCGTTAGGAGTTTGCCTAAACGGAGGGGCTGGGATTCAGGTGACAGTACCTAGCTCATTGCTTGCCCCCAAGGCCACACCTCTCCCCACTTTCCAGTGAGGGAGACTGCTTTCAAAAGGTTTCTGCTGCTGGTGTGCAGTTTGGAGGACAACATCTTTGGCGCCGTTGCCGAGGACAAATCTTTTTGTTCCTGAACGACCTTAGTTTTTTCTGGTTTGTTTTACCTTTTTTGATAGATTTCATATCTATCTGGCGACTCCACTGCCCCTTTTAGTTTTACTTTTGGTAGATTTTTAGTTTAATCACTCTCTGAAAATAGACTTGGATCCACCTGGCGACTCCACTGTCAGTTAACACCTCAAGGTATTCAACTAGAAGAAACTCTGTAGGCTTACTCAGTTTCATCCTTGAACCTGAAAAGGTTTATAGGAGGAGATTGAATAAGCTAGTTTCTCGTAGGATGCTTTAAAATCTTGGATTTGAGTCTGTATTAGACATCCATAGTCCTTTTTGTAGAGATCAAAATAAATTTTTTCTAGCCACTAACCTTTTTCCTTTGATAAAATGTCAAAATAAAAATAGAACTTTTATGAGTATTTCAAATGCATATTTTTATTCTCACATGGTGACTCCATTGAAGGGATAAAATCTTTGTATCTCATATTTTGTTTGAGATTTGTGTGTAGATGAGCCCATACATATACAGAAAAAATTTTAAGCTCATTATTGGATAGCTCTGTTCTTTCAGTACTTAAGTTTCTCCATGATCAGTCCAAACCAAGATCCGAATTACTATGACATGGATATTGAGAGAAGAGAACTTGCCGCTCGAATCTTCCTTGCACATCCGCCCATTGATTACTTCAGAATTCCGGGCTTTCCAAATGAATTTGAGGATAAAAAGACATCTTATTCCATTCCTAGGTTTTGTCATCATAAAGAAAATTATTCAGCCAGGACCCAAGTTTTGACTTTCCTTACACAAATGAAGAAGCAGGGCATATGCCATGAAGATCATATGATGCAGATGTTTGCTTGTTCCCTGCAGGAGGATGCCTCATGTTGGTTTTATGAGGGCCTTCCCGATAGATCTATTGCTTCCCTCATTAACTTCATTGAGGTGTTTTTGAGTCAATGGCATGAATATAATGGTTTGGAGTTTTACACTAAATGCATTCTTGCTTCCTTCTTTCCTTCAATAGAATTTCAGGGGGGAAAGCCGAAGTTATCCAATACCAATATGATGTATGACACTCCTTTGTTAGAGACTCATGATGATCCCATTGAAGAAAGGCATGAGGAACCATTCATTGAAGATATTATTGAAGACCCTCCTCATATCACCACAACAAAAGATGATACAAAATGGGAATTTTTTCAAGACTACTTCAGTGATGATGAACATTTATGTACTTCTGACCCATCTTTAGAAGAAACCATTACGGAGATCAACATTCATAAAGAAATCCATGAAAGTAGTAGTGTGTGTTATGACACTCCCATTTGTTCTCCACATGGCAGTGAATATTTAGAAATTTGGGTCCCTTGTGATATTTTTGAAACACATCTGTTTGAGGAAGATTATTATGAAGTTGAGGAGGATAGGCATAGCTTAAAGGATGACATGAGTGATGATGAGTCCATCATGGATGACATAGATATTGGCAATGATGAATGGACCTCTCTTGAGAACCCTATCTATGTCATGTCTGAAGAAGTTAATGATGAACAAAATACCCTTGGAAATTTTGTTAACAATCCCACTTATGAGCATGAGGATACATATGGCCAGGAATATGGTAAAATTCATGAAGACTCCCCCATTTTTGGCAGGAGTATGGATTTTGATTAGTTGAGCATAGGGGAAAAGAAGGGAATTATTTCATATGAGCATATATCTTGCCCATCGGAAGCCCCTTGTACATTAGGGCAATTCGAGGCATGCACTTTCATGGAAAATTATTTGTGGAAGAGCCTCTTGGAAGAATATGATAAGGTACCAGAAATGCCTTGTCATCCTGAATTTCATCACCCTATCCTGTTCTGGATAGAGTGTGCCTGCAGAAAGATTTCTTGCTATATTGGGGAGCATTTCAAATATTTATTACACACTTATGATTCCCTATCCAGCCCTCCCTTTCAGAAGATCCAAGCAGGTTTGCACTTTCTGATGAGCATGCCCTTGTCCTGGCTGGTAACCAGAGACAAGGTAAAAAGTTGTTATTTTTTCATTAATCACATGCTTAAATGGTTACATTGGATTTCTGATTATACTTAAAACATTTTCCTTTTTGTATTATATTAGAATAGGAAAAGATTTAATTTACCTTCTGCATTTTAGGTTCCCTAGAATTCATTTTCAAACAATAAGATATAGTTGGTATTTCATTTTGGTTTTTTCATAACACATGTGCTACTGAAGGTTTTTCTGTCAAGTTGAGATGTTTTTACAAGTTATATATATAAACCAGAGATTCTGGTGTTCTCGTATCCTCTCCTTGCATAATTTCCAGATCGAGCACACGTCCCGCAGTTGGAGCCAGATGTTATCACCTATTTTGTACAAATAGTTGAACTTCCGATGAGCCGCCAGTTTATTGAACATGATTCATGTTCATCATCAGCATTCAGAAGTTCAGAAGTCAATTTCAGGGCAATTTTGCCCCTTTTGTAATAACTGCATGTTCATACCCCCATGGGGAATTTGTAAAATGTTGGTCTAAACGGGGGTCCTTTTATAAAAGACTCGGCTATCCGTAGGTTTAGCCATTTGGGGGATACTCTAGAGTGTTTTTTCCTTAGGAATTATGCGCTACTCATCACTGGCGTATAATCCCCGAGTTTTTCACTCAAACCTCCAAAGCTGGAGTATTTCCCATGGTGGTCAAAACCTAAGGTGGTTATTAGAGTCTTGTGTCTAAGATTTTTTACGTGTTAGCCACATCGATTGAGTCGTATGAACATGCACTAGGTCCTCTAGGAGTTTCGTTTGATTCCGGCAAAAATAATTTTTTCATAAAATTAGACCATTTTTTAATGGTTTAATTAAAAAAATTAAAAAAATGATAAAAACCTCATCCGGAGGCGGAATTGGGCGTGGGGAGGCTCGTTTTGACGCTCAGAGCATCCTCTTCACCTTGGCACCTTCATTCTTCAGTTTCCGGGCAGTTACGTCACCCCAGGAGCAGCTTTGGCTAAAAATGCATCATTTTGGCATTTAATTGCTAAAAAATGATAAATTGCACTAAAGGACAAGGTTGAAAAATGACAAAAAAATCATTATTTTAATGTTTGGAAAAGGTTGAAAGTTATTTTTCTAAGGTGTACGACTACATGGAGATAATAAAGCAAGCCATGAAGTCAAGGTTTGTGTTATCACACAACTTGTAGTTGACCCTAGAGGTATCCCATCCGGGACGGTAGAGGAGTTAGGCAACTAAAGAGGTGACCCAAGAGATGCCACGGTTCCCAATGCAGGTGGGAGTCACGTCAACCGAGGCACTCTTCGCTTTAGGTCAAGGTGTAACTAGACCAAGGGGGAGACCCTATACCCCAATCACAGTTGATTGGACCCAAACAAAGGTTTCTAAGGGTAGGTAAGTAATGAGTTACGGAAACCAATGCAAGGCTAAGTGGACCTAAGGGTTAAGGTATGGTTGAAGGAGGTGTAAGAGATTGTTAATGTTTCAACCTATGTATGGTATAGGCCACATGATGGGGTATGATGACTAGGTATAGTACCATGTGTTTACAAAAGTGGGTCTAATTTTCTTGGGAAGTGTGAAATGATTCTAGGTAGGCCCACAAGGTGAAGTTAGGTGTGAGGTTGGTACTATAGGTTAGATATAGGCTAGATCTATGAGTTTAAGTTGATTATAAGGATACCCATGTACTAGATCTAGGGTTTGACACAAATCCCAAGGAGTGCGACTTGCTTGGTGATGGACTAGTGCCTTGTTAAGTGGGCTAATGGGGTCAAGAAGTATGTCAAAATGTAGATCGGGACACCTAGAAGCCAAGTCAAGTGGATTGGATGAGATCCAATGGTTGGATCTTACTAGATCTAGGTTTTTAAGTGATTACCCTAAGTGGACCACAATCCCTTGAAACAAGGAATGCAACCCCCAAGGCGGATCCTGACAAAAAGACAGTATAGACCTAGGTTTCAAGGCATGGGGATTCCAAATCCAATAGAAGTGGACAAACTCAGATTTTCAAGGGGGTGCGATTTGCTCAAGGAAGGCCCAAAAGTGGGTTTGGTGGACCAAATCAAGTCCAATGGTCACCAAATTGTAGATCCGGGATGCTAGTACCCCGATCTATGTATGTCCAAAAGATCAAGTCAATCCAAGGGCTAGATCTTTGTAGATCTAAGTTTTAAGGTGCCAAGAAGATCAAAAGGGGGTTTTAAGCCCTTAAAACATGGAGAGATGTCCACAAGGTAGTTTTCACCAAAGTAAGGATGTGGGGGTAGGTTATCAAGTGTCTAGATTTCAAATCAAGTGGGATCTCACCTACCCATGTGCTAGATCTAACCCAACAAGCCTCTCTTAGGGAAGTGCGATTTGGTTCAAGAGGGCTTTTTGCATTGAAAAGTGTGTCAAATTTTAGCCAATCACCACCAAACTATAGATCCAACTAGGGGTGGATGCTATAGAGGTGGGTTTTCAATTTCTCTTCAAATGCAAGGCTAGATCTAAGTAGATCTAAAAAATACCAAAATTGGGGTTTTAATTGATTAGGGTTTTATGACCAATGAAGATAGAATGGATGAAAGAGGCACATACCTTGTAGATCTTACCTCAATTGCTTGTGGCCACCTTGCAAATTGATAGCATTCTCCTATGTGTATATTCAAGAGTGAGATCCAAGTGCTCCAACCAAAAC
Organism: Larix kaempferi; assembly: GCA_027924585.1. Taxonomy (NCBI): domain Eukaryota; kingdom Viridiplantae; phylum Streptophyta; class Pinopsida; order Pinales; family Pinaceae; genus Larix; species Larix kaempferi. The sequence continues at coordinate 51,092,995 of BSBM01000299.1, read as the reverse complement.
GTCCTTCTCCAAGATAGCCAAATCGTCCTCCTCCTACAAGACAAGATCAAAGAAACAAGTCAAGCAAGATGATTATGAAAATGGTAGAAAGATGTAATAGAAAGCATCAACTATGTCACGAAGATACAATAATGATACTCCCTGTCACAAGATCAACCCAAGAGAGAATATGTGGATCCCTCCAACAATAACCCTCATGAAGTCGCCCTCCTCTCACCAATTCGACTTTCCTGTCAAAAGATTAGTAAAAGCACCAAAATCCACAATGATACATAGGAGAGATACTGTATATTCAATATGCAAGAGAATCCACAATGCAAGAGAGATGTGCTCCACAAAAAATCTTCTATTCCAATATTCCAGAGCTCCAAAGGTGAGCTTTACAATGGGGGGTCTCCTCCTTATATAGGATAATAAAGACCAAAACCCTATACCACTCCATAATACTACATCAAATGGGTGGTTGAGATTAAAAGATCTCATCATACAATCAATGGCTAAGATGACCCATAACAATATATCACATGGATCACTCGAAATAACAATAGCGCCCTCACTAAATGGTACCATAAGAGGGTGACGTCATCCACTAGAGAAAGATAAGTACCCAAAATCCACCTCATGGTGACTAGGACATGACATCATAAGCTCATGGTGGGGCTAGGAGGTATTAATCCTTACTAGCTCATCCCCAAGGCACAATAAAATAATAAAATATGTCCAATATAATATAAATGATCAAAACTGTCCTCAGAATCCATGACAGTCAAGCAGTAAATGTCCTCCTGTGATCAATCTGGGCATACCCACATGGTGAAAACTGACTGGAAGATAATGATGCCACCCTGGAAGACCTCTGTGAAGACCAAATGCCAAAACCTTGCCTCAATTGCCCAAATCGATTTCCTCAGTGACCACTTTATCCCATTTTTAAACTGCCTCGGGAACTGTTAAAGTGCCAAAACTGCCTCCTAGGGTGCTAGCGCTGTCCATCTGAGCCCACCAGGCTCTCCAGAAGGGGGGGTAAATGGTAAAAACAAGTGGCTGGACCACCCCCTCCATCATCAGCGCCCTAGGTGAACTGGCCTCTAGGGGCCCCTGCTGCTCAGGCTGGGAAATCAGCCCCAAAATCTGGTCAACAAGTGTAAAACTGCATCAATCACTGTCAGAAGTGCCCGGAACTGAAAGATAAGTGTCTCATTGGATCCAGAAGACCCAAATCCACTAGAAATGTGTACTCATACACCATGGGTTGCCCTAATGGGCCAGCTGTAGGGTCCACCATATATGGACAATGTATAAACTGCTGATCTGAAGTAGTAATAAACCTGCTGAACTGGATCAAACATCATCTGCATCATATGTCCATCATATGATATCATCATCAAACATGTGGGCCCATCAATCATCATCAATAATCATCCATACATGGTCCACATCATCACGGATCCCAAGAATATATAATCAAGGATAAATCACATCAGTAGACTAAGACAATGCTTCTCTAATCATTCTCACAGCTAAGCTCAAAGTACAAATTCCATTCAGTGGCATTAATCAAGTTAACATATTCCGTTGTTATATAAAATTACTTGCACAATAGTTCAAATGACAAACTTACCCATTGGACATGGTCAAACTGCTAGTGAAGGATGAAGGCTAGGAGCAAGGTTGGGCCAAGGGTTTGACTTGTCTAACTTAACTCAAAAATACTTTGGACTGGGAGAAGGGGGAAGCTACAAACTCTGTGCTGGACAAAAGAACACAGGGGATGGATGTGCCTCACAAATGGATAAGTTGTTTAGAGAGTGCTTATTCAACTTAGGCATCATGTCTACATCAAGTTGATCCAGGTTCGTTAGGATCATTCAATTTTATTCCATGGCGTTTTTGGCCTACATAACCCTTCGGATTTCAGATGTGCTGAGAAGCACAACTAGTTGCAGCTTGCATCCAGGGCATGTTTTTCATATATTTATACAAGGTCAGCAATTGTTTAGATATAGCTTTTAAGAACCATTGCTTTTTTGGACCTTTCTTATACTCTTCGAGGAGTATTTTTAGCTTTTCATCGCTCTTGCCCTTTTTTGTTTCCATGGGCGAATTTATTAAGTTTCCATAGGTAGAACATGAGCTTTCAGTTTTAGCCAACAACATCTCAAGTGACTAGGGGGAGTTCGAGCCAATGCCAAACATCGGGACAATCGACCAGAATGATTTAGGCCTACAATCCAACTCACCAAAGGCAAGTTCTGTCACCAACTCAGAGCCGAGACACTGAATAAACAGGGATGCGGTCCAAACACAGAGGTAGAAAAATGGGGAAGTCCTCAGTATCAGAAAGTCAAATGAGACAAGTCAGGGCTTAAAGTCAAACAGGAAGGTCATGTATGGATGGAGACAAGTGAATATGGAGCCTACACTAGCAGACAACTGATGTCGGGGAAAGACCATGTCTATGTAAGGTGAAAAACCAGTAAGTTTTGTTAAATGACCTAAAAGTGCAAGTGATTGTCCATTTTATGATTTACAGTTCATTTTAAATAGTTTGCCACATCAGGAATAATATAACAAGCACATGCTATGATCATGACTAAATCAACAAGATAATAATCCACAGTCAGTGAGAACATATCCATAGATCATACAACATCATCATAATAATAATCATCAAATATCATCTGAAACACTGCTGTAGTACATCTCTAGGCACTGAACTGAAACTGTAATGGGATAAGTGGTCACATCAGTCATCAAATCTGAACTCTCAAGGCTCAGCCTTGACACAAGGTCATATACAAATCTGAATAATGTACTGCTCTGATCATGAGTGATCCAAAATATATAGCCATGCTATGGAAAAATGGAGGCTCTGGAATGTGCAGATATCTGCTGTACAAGAATAGTAGCCCTGCTACTATGGTGTGATAACAGTTTGGATATGCCATTTAAATAAAAATGACGTGAGCATGGTTCACGTGGGCTTAAATTTCGCATGGGGTGAGTGATGGGTCCATACTCCATGTGATGGGCTATCATTTATGACAAAACACATGTCTTAAATAAACATTGGATTTCGGATTCATTAAGTGGAGATGACGTGAGTATTTACCATTCACGTAGGTCACTCCTCCTTCGAAGAACTCGCCATCATCCAAGCTCACGTCAATCTCATTTAACCTCACGCCTATCCTAGTTGGAGTTTGACTATTGGTTAGTATGCAATCACCATTAAATTGGCTCCTTTTACCTTTCGAGTTAGTGCCTACCTTTCTACACATGTCTCCACCATGCTAGCTCGCTATCCTCAAACCCTCACGTCATCTCCATTAGCTTCACGTCTTAGCCTTGTTGGAATTCGTTTATTGGCTGGTGCAATCATTGATTGGCTTGGCTTTCATTAGAATGGAGTTAGTACCTACCTTTGCCACTTGCCATCCATCAAGTAGCTCGCATATCTCCACTTGCTCACGTCAAACCTACCAAGGATCACGCCTTTCCTACCTAGCTCGCATGCATCCTTGTTGGAGTGTGTTGATTCGTTGAAGCTTTCATCATACCTACCATTAGAGTCGAGCTATGCCACCTATCTCTTTCACCTACCAACTAAGGCGAGTTGTCATTCGAGTTAGCTCCAAAGCTTGGTGTTGATTGTAATTCAAACTACTTGCCATTGCCAAATTCGACCTAGGGTTTAGATTGTGTGTTTTACTATAAAGAGAGGCCCATTTGGGTTATTATCTCATGGAATTTTTTGGGCAAACTTACTCTGCCGGATTGTAACTATGTTCTAGCTATTGCTATTTTGGAATAAAAGGAGACTTTGGAGGTCTACATGGTGTGCCATTGTTGTTATGAGGAATGATCTACAAACCGTGAAGTGATATTGTGCTTTTGCATTTGTTTACAAATTATGATTCTAAATCTTGTTTAGCTTAGAATTCTTTGTTAAGAGCATAGGATGGGTATTTGATGGTCCAACTTACCCATTGATATTAGGCTTGATGCAATATAGGAGTGCAAACTATAGTCGGTTCTTACTTATGTACTTCTTATTTCATTTTGTTTGATATACTAAGTATGATCTAAGTTTTGTCTTGTAAGTGGTGCATATGTGCAGATCTTAAAGGATAGAGTGGAGGTTTGAACTCGGGTGTCTCTTCCTCCCTCCATCAAAGATTTTCTCTAACATTTTTTTTCATTTCAGGGCCTCCTAAAAGTCTGTCTTCAAATCTCAGTTGGGCATGAGAAATTGGTTCAAGGTTTCATCTTCAAAATTATTTAAAACTTGTTTTGGTTACTTGAGTTAGGCCTTTGATCTTCATCCCATTGGCCTTCTCCCATTCGCCATTTGCATCCTCCATCTCCACCTTCAAGCTTCCTTTTTTATTCTCCAAGCTTCATTTGCATTCGCTGCCCTTATTCATCTCGCTGCCCTACCTATCAGTCCTCTCCATCTTCCCTGTTCGCTGTCCCAAATCTCAGCACTCTTCCTTACATTGTTGGCTGCCCCTAAAACTCAGTCCATTTTTCTTTCTCTTTGGTTGCCCATCACCCTCACTGTTTGCTGCTGTTCACTCACTGTTGGCAGCCTATTGTTGAGTTTTTTGCAGCGTTACCGTCCCATTTCCTTACCCTTCAACCCTTTCTTTTGCTTTCTTCCTTCTAGATTTTATCATCTTGACTGTCCCATTGTTTTTTGCAGCCTTAGTTGACTGTCCACTCTCTTACAGTCACTTAGTTGACTGTCCCATTTCCCTTTTGGCAGCCTTGGTTGACCGCTCCACTCTTCCCACTGTCAATTTATTGGCTGCCCTTCCTTTTTCCCCTCACTGCTGTCCTTGTTTTTCTTTGACTAACAGTCCCTTGCCTCATTTTTGGCAGCCCTCGTCCTATCTCTAGTCCATCATTTAGTGCCTTCGTCCCATCTCCTTTTATCCCTTCTCCATCCTCTCGTCCATCTCTTCCATCCTCTCGTCCATCCCTATTTTTGCCCCAAAACATAACAAAACAAATAAAAGGTGGTTAGTAGTAGTTAGTTATTAGTTGTTGGAAGATCTCATGGTTAGAGCTTAGTTACATTCAAATTTACTAGTTCTATTTCTTTGCACATGTAGATCTCATTGAAAAGGGTAAAAAACTTGCATTGTCTTTGAAGTACTTAGCCATTTACAAATTTAGGATCTAGTCTCTTTATTATCATAGTTAGTCTTGCATTTACTTTGTTGCTAGTTTAGATCTTACACTTTGGAATTTGGTAGTTTGTGTTAGATCTCATTTAAAAATTCAATAAACTTGCATCTCCTTAGTTTTGTTTGATTTGTAGATCTAGGTAGTCTCCAATTTGTTTTGGTTATCTAACATCTAATGGGTATTTGAGTTGCTCATTTGTGATAGATCTTTCCTTGAGAAAGAAGAACTTTGAGAAGATTTGAAGCAAATAGAAGAAAGGAGCTTCTAATACAAGAAGTTATCAAGAAGACAAAAGAGACGATCCAAACCAAAGGACTAGTATTTATCCTTTTGTAATAGCTCTTAGAAGCTTGTTTCAAGTATTTTTACAAGTTACATCTCTCAAAGTCCTTCAAAGGGTTAGAAACCCAAGGCAATTGTAAAAGCTTAATAAAGTTAAGTGGAGGAGGCCTCTACTTTTTTGGGTCTTCTTCCCCATTTGGAGAAGAGTGTCGTACTTGGTTAGCTTAGATTTATGATTTCATGCTCTTAGATTAGCATTTTGCTTCAATAAGTCATTTAAAGTTATCTTCCATATTTACTTACCCCCATGCTCTCCCGAGTGGGGTCTTTGACCTGAAAGAGATTCTTGGGTAGTTTAGTTTTATTTTTGCATTTATTGTTATCTTGCTTCTCTTCCAAAGCCTTCAGCCGGAAGTTGTATCCTTGGGATCCCATCCCAAGGGCAGGACCACATAATTTGTGGTTACTCTTCCTTCCCCGTCGGTTTCCTTGGCAGAGCTTTCAGCTAGCTGGAGGTTCTCAAGTGCAGGCGGTTCTAGTGGTTGATCTTGTTCGGAGATCAATCCCACCTGGTAGATTAAAGTTTGTGTAGTAGAACACTAGATTTGCTCAAATTCATTTTATTTCGCAAGTAGTGTTGTAAATAGTATTTGTATCTCGTTGATCAATCATCTTATTGTTTAAATCTATTTTTCAATCTGAGATATACTGCTACCACAATTTATCTGCTTCTTAAAATAAACCAAAGTCTCTTGAACTTGGCCAAATCCAAGTCAAGAGCACCCTCTATCGGAGGGCATTTCAGTTTTGCATTTCCCTGCATTAGGCATTGTTAAAATAGCAAGTCTCTTGAACTGTGGTCATAAGACCAAGTCAAGAGCGCTCTCTGTCGGAGAGTTGAACAAGGCTTTCTAATAATAAAATTTTCCACTCATACACTCCTTAATTAATTTATCTTGGTTTCTGTCCTACACCCGTATGCTCTGCCAACCTGAAAAGGTTGGGCTAGTACTCAGAAAGGTGTAAGACTTGTTAATTTACAAGTGAAAATCTAATTAAAACTTTCACCCCCATAACCAACGAACCGGCGTTGTCATAAAGTATTTTAATCAGTTCTCGGGGGAGGCGTCGGACCGCCCAATCTGCGACACGGTGGCTGGTTAGCATTGCGCGCCTCGCCGTGATTCCAGATAGGCCCCGACAGGTCTCTTAAAGGAGCTGCTTAAAACTACTTTCCGGACACTCTTTGAACATCCTTGGTTTTAGCCCTAATAATCAAGACAATTAAAACTTTGAATTTACCAAGATAAGCTGCAAAACGTTCTCACAAACTTTACATTTCAAGCACTTGTGTCAAGTTTACAATCACTTTTATTTTCTGACTCTATAAGGCACTGGTCCTTCATATTATATTTTGCTTGCTTAAGTATCAACATTGGAGTATCTGCTTATATTTACGTGAAGTGATCTGCTTATTGTCCAAGTGTATCTTTCATCTTGTGTTTGCAACGTGGATTGCATTATCTTGTCTTATATTTAATTTTATAATTGTCTCTCATTCAAAAACTCCTAAAAAACACCCATCCGCATCACAACACCTAAAAAACACTATAAATAATAGAGCCTTAGTGAAACTCTCTTTTAAGGACTACCCCCCTTGGCTTCGTTAGGAGTTTGCCTAAACGGAGGAGCTGGGATTCAGGTGACAGTACCTGGCTCATTGCTTGCCCCCAAGGCCACACCTCTCTCACTTGTAGTGAAGAGACAGCTTTCGAAAGATTTCCACTGCTGGTGTGCATATTGGCGGACAACAGGCCCCATTCCTCATTTTGAGGGTTGTGCCCCGCTTGGGTCAATTTGGTGTTGCATTTTCAATCTCAGATCTATGGAGATCTAGCCATTGGATGCCTTTGATGTTCAAGATTCACTTTGTTAATTGCCTAAACTACCTGGATCTAAAGTTTGGTGGCTCTTGGACTTGATTTGACACACTTTTCTATGCATTTAGCCCTCCTTGGGAAAAATCGTACTTCTTGGGGGTTTAAGTTGTCCTACTTCAAGGATTTGGGTGGTTGAGATCCCACTTGTTTTGAAAAGTGCATACCTTGAAACCTACATCTAGTGTCTCACTTTGTGGATCTTTGCCTTGGGGGTATCATTCCTCAATTTGAGGGTTGTTGTCCACTTGGGTCACTTAGTGAAACATTAGATCTAGTAAGATCTAACCATCACATTTACTTGATCTTGAGTAGCACCCTTGAATTGCATTTTAAGTGTCCCGATCTACATTTTGGCATCGTTTTTACTCCATTTACCCATCATCTTAAGGCACTAGTCCACCTAATGCAAATCACACTTCTTGGGATTAGCGTTATGTGCTAGATCCCATATGTGGGTCTCTCCAATTTCATCTTAGATCCATAGATCTACTCTTTGTATACCCCTTGGTACCATTTGCACCCTTAACTTCACCTTGTGGGTCCCATTTGAACCATTTCCATATCCCAAGGAAGTGGGCCCCACTTGTGTATTTCATGGTACTAGATCTTGTCATTTGATCTCATCATGTGGCCTAAATCATCCATTGGTTGAAACATAAGTCATCCCTTAAGCCTCTTTCAACGGTACTTAAACTTCTAGGTCCACCTAACCTTGCATTGGTTTCTGTAACTCATCTTTCACACTTCCCTAGAAACCTTTGCTTTGGTCCAATCACCTTTGATTGGCTATAGGGTCTCCCCCTTGGTCTTGATTCATCTTGATATAAAGTGAAGAGTGCCTCGGTTGACATGACTCCCAGCTTGCATTGAGAACCATGGCATCTCTTGGGTCACCTCTTTAGTTGTCCATCTCCTCTACAATCCTGGATGGGATACCATTAGGGACAACTACAAGTTGTGTGATAACACCAACCAAAGAATTCCACTCTCCAATCTTGGATGACCTACAACTTGTAAGATATGCTTAACAAACACTAAGAAAGGTGAGATCCAACACAATGATTCAAGAAATCAAACTATTCAACCACAAAATGCTTGAACTTCTTAAATACAAAGGAGAAAACACATAAGATCTACAAGAGAAATGAAAAAATCTGACCAAGGCAAATCAGTTTTCCTCTTTGGCTTCAATAGCATTTGAAAGAATGTAAATGCAGGAGAAAATCACCTCAAAGCAACACAAGATCTCCTCCAAAGCTTTTTTATTAAAAACCAAATGGCTGGAAATTACAATGGCTCACAAGAAATGAGAGCAAGAGAGAAAAATTGCATGAGAGCTTGAGAGAGCTTGAGAGAGTAGAAAGATTGTAACCCAAATGACGAGAGGCCCCCTTTTAAAGGAAAAGAGAGGGAAAGAGTCCCCTTGCATGTGTGCCACTTGGAAAACATGGAAATGCCCAAGAGGGGCGCCCCCATGAGAAAGAAAAAACCATGGGAGAAAAGAGAATGAGGAAAAACCTCATTTCCCTCCCCCCATAGGCCCACATATAAGTCAAAGGGAGAGAGGTGCGTCCTCATTGGGAAGGTGGGACCCCCTCTTGTGGCCCCCTCTCTCTTGCCCACACACTCTCCATAAAGAAGTGCGCATCCATGAGAGAGAAAAAACGCCCCCTTGTGAAAGAAAAGGAAAAATGGGAAAAGGAGGGTGCTAGGGGCCACTTTTATCTTGCATTGGTCCCACTAAGGTCCCAACATAAAAAAATTCCCTCAAATGTTTTAATTTAGACATAGGGAAAATTCCAGCATTCTAATTAATTTCAATTTTTCTGCTGGAAAATGACTGACTTGACTCAAAATTTGGTCCAAGGGTGAAGGGGGTCTCATGCCATTTATTTTGAGTACCCATACCCCTATACAACATCACTAAGGACCACTGGTCCCTCTTTTACATGACAATATTTTAAGATGAGGAACATTTTTTAATTACAAAACATTAAAAAAAACTAAGTAAAAGTTAATGAAATTCGGCGAGACACTCAAATAATTAAAATTGCTAAAGAGCAAATTTAATTATCCAAGGAAAAAAAACACTGGATGAAAGAACTTCCCTAATGATAAAGTCCTCGATAACTATGTTTTACAAAAATTGACCATCATGCTAACATATCCTTACAAAATCCCCCACAAGGGTGCAGAAATTCCATGGAGAAGAAGAAGAGAAGAAAGGGGAAAAATTATCGTATTGAGTCTTCTGGAGTTTGAAAATTTTGCTAGGTACACTTTGCTTGTCTTCATGGTACATGGTTTCCCACCTAGTTGGTTAGGTGGTCAACAGGTAGCAACATAATATTTGTTTATTTAATTTCTTTCTGAGACGACTTAGCTAGTGAGAATACCTCACATAGGTACAAACATCAACACTCCCTCTTAGTTAGGGAGGTATCATCATGCTGGAACACATCTGGATATCTTCTGATCATTGCGGCTTATCTTGTACGTCTCGTCATCATAAGAAAGGTCTATTCCTATTAATGTGGCTATGACCAACATGACATCCACACAACTTAGTCTGACGAAAAGTGTCACAATGTATCAACACAGACGTCTCAGTCCATTGAGAGGTGTAATAGAGCTAATCAACTTAGTTCGTCGAGGAGTACGATCAACACAGTCCACACAGAACTAAGAAGTCCACACATAACTCATATTGGTCCACACAGAACCACAGTCCACACAGAACAAGGAATCCACATAGAACTCAGGAGTCCACACAGAACTCATATCGGTCCACAAAGAACCACAGTCCACACAGAACTCAGGAGTCCACACACGGAATTCATATCGGTCCACACAAAACCAAAGTCCACACAGGACAAGGAGTCCACACAGAACTCAGAACAATCAACTCCATTTCCGTCTCAAGGAGGGACACGTCATTCTCCCAGTCTCAGGGAGAATGTCACATCGATGTTGCAACCGTCAACATTCCCTCTCACTAAAGGAGGCATTCTCTACCACTCCAAGTCGATCACGGAAGAACCCAAACTTCACTTTGGAAAGAGATTTGGTGAGAATGCCGACAACCTGATCCTCTGTAGGAATATACAAGAGTTGAACTGCTCCTGTCTGTACCATATCTCTAATGTAGTGGTACTTGATCTCCACATGCTTCGACCTGTCATATGATACAAGATTCACTAAAAGCTTCACACAGCTTTGATTATCACAGTGAATCACAGTCGGCTCAAGCATCTGACCAAACAATCCTGCAAGGAATATCTGAAGCCATACTGCTTCTCGAGCTACAACACTCACTGCAATATATTCAACCTTGGTTGTACACAGTGCTACTGAGGTCTGCTTCCTATTGCACCGAGAAATCACGACAGGTCCCAAATTGAAGCAACACCCAGAGGTGCTCTTCCTATCCATAGTACTCCCTGCCCAGTCAGAATCCGAATAACCCTGTAGTCTCATGTCACTCTTGGAAGCAGAACACAAGCCATATCCCATAGTGCCACACAAGTACCTCGACACATTCTTTGCAGCAACCCAATGTACCTGTCTCGACTCACACATAAACTGACTAAGAGCATTCACTGCAAAGCAGTTATCTGGTCTAGTGTTAACCAAATACATCAATGAACAGATCAGTTGTTTGTACATGGTGGGATCTATCAAGTCTAAATCGGAAGTTGAGTCATTCAACTTCTTCGCGTTCACCTCCATAGGTGTGGCTATGGACTTGTTATCACATATATAGTAGCTAGGCTACCATATGTTTTATTCCAGATTTCATTGCATCTTTCAGCCAGTTCCCTTACATTGAGATGCTGAGATGAGCATCTATATTGGATCACTTTTATGATTATGGACAACAGTATATTCCTATGCCATGACTGAGTCTCATGAAACTCAGAGTTGATGACCGATGTAGCCATTTAGCCATTGACAGAGCAGTATGTATTGCCCAGAGTTGCAGCAGCAGGTTCTCAGTGGATAGATGATGGTTCAGATTGTTTATGCACAGGTATATGACCCAGCAGGTATTATCATGTGTTATGGTTATTATTGCTTTTATACTCATTCTTGCGGCATGTCTTAGCACTTAGTGTCATGATCTAGAGATCATATAGATATATGGACTTGCTTGTATTATTTATTTATATATATCCTCACTCTTTAGAAGTTCTTGGTTAAATGAGGTCGGCCCATGTACTTTTGCCCCCTCTAGTGGATGATGTCACCCTCCATGAGTATCTTTTAGCTATGACGTCATCATTATTTGAGTGATCCATGTGTTACATTGTTATGTTTCATCTTAGCCATTGATCATGTATTGAGATCTTTTAATCTCAACCACTCATTTCAAAAAGTGGTTTTGAGATCTAGGGTTTTGGTTTTTATTATCCTATATAAGGAGGAGACCCCCTCATTGTAAAATCATCTAGAGAATTTGGCTCTTGGCTCTTGGAATAAAATTTCTTTCTTTTGGAGTACATGCTTGGATCTTGGAGTGGATGTTGGTTGCTTTGATTGTAAAAGCTTTTGTCCATTGCACTGGAGGATCTCTTGTAGCTATCTTGCATATTTTGCCATACCTTTTACAGGTTGAGAAGACGTTTTTGGACAAGTGCGAATTGGTGGGGAGGCCTACCCTTCAAGCTTGGAGGAGGACATTTTGGTTAAACAGGGAGTGGTTTTGTCTTTTCACCAACTATTCTTTGCTTATCTCTTTCTTGCTTGTATCTACCTTCAACATGTTAAACTGATTGATGCTTTGCTCCTTGGTTTTGACAGGTTAGAGGGACACACATGTGGCTTGGAGAAAATCGATTTGGCAAGAGGGATTCAAAATTCTTCATTTGATCTTTGGCAAAAGTAATCCTCATCTCAACTAGCATTCATCTCTTCATCCAGGTATGCTCCAAAGGTATGGTCTTCTTCTTCCTTGGTTTATCCATGAATTCTAGATCATAAAACCCTAATTGATTAAAACCCTCATTTTTTTACTTTTTCTTAGATCTACTTGGATCTAGCTTGGCTTTTGAAAAGATATTGAAAACGCACCTCTATAGTATCCACGGCAATTCGGATCTATAGTTTGGTGTGGATTGGGCTACATTTGACACACTTTTCAAAGCATTTAACCTTCCTTGGATAAAGTTCCCCTCCTTGGGTGGTTGAGTTAAGCTAAATCTAGTACATGGGTAGGTGAGATCCCACTTGATTCATGATCCTCACATTTGATAACCTACCCCTAGTGCCTCACTTCATTGATTTTCACCTTGTGGACCCCATTCCTCATTTTGAGGGTTGTGCCCCACTTGGGTCAATTTTGTGATGCATGTTCAATCTCAGATCTATGGAGATCTAGCCAATGGATGCCATTGATTTTCAAGATACACATTAACAATTGCTTAAACTACCTGGATCTAACCTTTGGTGGCTTTTGGATTTGATTTGACACACTTTTCCATGCTTTTAGCCCTCCTTAGGCAAAGTCGCACTTCTTGGGGATTTGAGTTGACCCACTTTGAGAAACTGGGAGTTTGAGATCCCACTTGTTTTGGAAAGAGCACACCTTGAAACCTACATCTAGTGTATCACTTTCTGAAGTTCTACCTTGGGGGTATCATTCCTCATTTTGGGGATTGTTGTCCACTTGGGTCACTTAGTGAAACATTAGGTCTAGTAAGATCCAACCATCACACCCACTTGATCTTGAAGAATCTCTTTGGTTTGCACCTTAGGTGTCCCGATCAACATTTTGACACCTTGACTCCATTTTCCCATCGATTTCGAGGCACTAGTCCACCTAAGGCAAATCGCACTTCTTGGGACTTGTGTCAATTGCTAGATCCCATATGTGGGTATCTCTAATTTCATCATAGATCCATAGATCTATCCTTTGCATACCCCTTGGTACCATTTGCATCCTTAACTTCACCTTATGGGCCCCATTTGAACCATCTCCATATCCCAAGGCAGTGGCCCCCCGTTGTGTATTTCATGGTACTAGATCTTGTTATTTGATCTCATCTTGTGGCCTAAATCATTCAATGGTTGAAACATAAGTCATCCCTTAAAGCCTCTTTCAACCATACTTAAACTTCTTGGTCCACCTAACCTTGCCTTGGTTTCTGTAACTCATCTTTCACACTTCCCTAGAAACCATTGTTTGGGTCCAATCTCCTATGATTGGCTATAGGGTCTCCCCCTTGGTCTTGATTCATCTTGATCTAAAGTGAAGAGTGCCTCGGTTGACGTGACTCCCAGCTTGCATTGGCAACCATGGCATCTCTTGGGCCACCTCTTTAGTTGTCCATCTCCTCTACCATCCTGGATGGAATACCACTAGGGACAACTACAAGTTGTGTGATAACATTATTGGCGTCGTTGTCAGGGAAGCTAGAGGCCTACCCTGGTTCGACATATATTTTCAAGCTCTACTACCATTCTCTTTGCTAACATTTTTGGCGCCGTTGTCAGGGAGGTAGAGGCTTGCCTTAGGTGTCTGGGATTATCCATGCATAACTCATATCTTATCGCATCTGGATTAATCTAGATGGTTATCATTTCAATCCTTAATTGAAAGCATATCCATCTATTTGTTTCACTCTCTCCCTGCACTTTAAACGACCTACATCTTGGTAGAAGAGTTTAAAGGTCTACCTGGCGACTCCTAATCGTGACTCCGCTGAGGAGAGAGCTCATAGTCATCCTTACAACACTCGAAGCAAATCAAATCCAAATCAACTGGAAGGAACCCCACTCACTTATCACAAAAGAGATCCTAAAGCCCAATCATCTAACTTCTTTTGGAAACTTGTTAACTCAGATTCTCCAAACCGTATCTTGGGATCTCCTTTGTTCAATTCGGTTCCCCCTCATCTCCTAATCCTAATGTAACTCCAGTCAACCCAATGGCTGGACAAAATCAATCTAATTCTGGAAACAATAATCAAAACAATCCTCCCGTCGCTCGTGCTTTTGGAAACAAGGCTAGGGCCTCTCCTTTAGACTTTTCCCAGGTCGTAGGTGCCCCCGATGATATGGCAGACAAGTACTTTGAAAAGATCCGAAAGTTCAATGGGAATTGTGCGACCTCCATTGAGGACCACATAGAAAATGTCTGGGCTCACATGGAAGCTTATGGGGCCGAAGAAGAAGATGTGTTTATGAGGGGTCTCTTTGCATGCTTGGAGGGTGATGCTCGCAAGTGGTTTGACCGTTTGACTGCATCGTCAATCAATGGATACGATGTATTCACCGATAAATTGAAGAATAAGTGGTCAGTCAAGTTAGATGGGTGTTTCCTTTTGAACCAACTTTTCGAAATCAAGAAGAAAGAGAACAAGTCTGTCCATGAGTTTAACCTTCGCTTCGATAAGATAGTGGCCAACATTCCAAGTACTATTAGGCCTCCTGACCAAGCTATCTTAATTCATTACCTCAATGCATATGAAGGCTACCTTGGATACCATTTGAAAGACAAAGACCCTGGTGACTTGAAAGTGGCACAAGACAATGTTAGAAAGGCTGAAGCAAATGCTGCTTCCATGGGAAAGCAAAATTTCTTTGACCTAATCAGTGCCTCTTCTTCTAGATCTGAGCCTAACTTTAAGAAGGGGAAAGGGCCTAGCAAAGATCCTAATGAAATGATGGAGAGCATGCATGAAATGATGAAGAATTTAACCCTCCTGACTAGGGATCTAGCTAAGAGTAAAGAGGCGGAAAGGTATAGGCAACCCTATAGCCCTAAGCCTTATTGGAATCAACAAAAGAAACCTAATGAAGGTGATAGAAGAAACCCTGTGAGCCAAACTTCACCTGAACCTCCTAACATAAACTGGTCAGAAGAGCAAAGGTTGGATGATCCTGAGTATCCCACCCATGGTGATGATACTCCTGATTCTCCAAAGAACATTAACTAGGTTGGCAACTTAGAGTTTGACAAGGACTTTGGAAGAATTTTGATTGATCATGAAGAGTCCATAGAAGAACCCAGTCCTATTTTTCCCATCTATGCTACTGAGCAAGCCAGTAGTAGTAGTCAACCTCCTCCTAGAACCTATCAACAAAGAAAGGATGGCCAAAAGCCTACTCCTTTCAGTGAAAAGAGAAGTAGTGAGTTGCCTAGTCCAGTGAGTGAGCCAATCCCTCTTCCCGAGTATGACTTGGACATCAACATTGAAAGGGAAATGGACAAAGTTATGCACAACATCCCACTCACTGAGTTAATGAAAATCCCATCAATAAAAGAGCAAGTGGTGGAGTTTTTCGAGAGAATCCCTAAGACTACCACAAGTAATGGTGAAGGTTCATCTTTTCAAAACTCAACACCTAGTGCTATGATTGATGAAGAGGAGGATTAACATCCAAACTACCTTATATGAGAGAAAGAATGGTGGTCACCAACCTTTTTACCTTACACTTCGCATTGGTGATACCCTTCTTCATAATTGTATGTTGGATTCTGGTGCCTCCATGAATGTGATGCCTTTGCAAGTCATGGAAGCTATGGGATTAAAAATAACTAGGCCCTATGGAAACGTTTGCGGAATTGACTCTAGACCAGTTCAAGTCTTTGGCTTGATTAAAAACTTGAGAGTTGACCTGTTTTCATGCCCCGACATATCCATGCTAATGGACATAGTAGTCATAGATCTCCCTCCAGCCTATGGAATGCTCCTTTGTAGGAAGTGGTCCGTCGGCCTAGGGGGCATCTTCAGATGGATTTATCATATGCTACTATCCCCAACTCTGATGGATCATTGGTTAGGGTATATCGGGAACCATTTTATCATGGTCATCTTGAGAGTTATGAGGATGGTGTGAGGAACACGTTTGTTGTGGGTGAGTTATTACCTGAGGGTATCTTCATGGTCATGGGTGGCCATAATGAGGATCCTGTTATCAACTGATTTGTACAATAGTTGAAACCTTATTGAGCCGCGAGTGTTGGAACACATCAGTGTTCACTTCCAGAGTATCTGGGTTTCATATTTTTGGGTCTAGCCAGTTTTTGGCTAGCCAGTTTTGTTTTTGAGTCGACATGACCATGGCCCCATGGGGGTTTGTATCAAAGTGTGCTAGTAGGGTCTGAGTGGCTCGGTTTCCCATGACTGGATTAAACAACTAAGGTATTCCAGGGAGATTTTTCACCGTCAGATTATAGTTTGCTTCAGGCGAAATATAATCTCTTGGTTTTTCTCCCGCTTCCTCCAAAGCTGGAATGCCCGATTTTGGAAATTTGGCCATGGGGGGTTATTAGGGTCCAACTATAATGTATAAACCTACTAGACACTATTAGAATAGGTTTTGGTCATGTCCTAAGTCTCTAGGACCCCCAGAAAAAATTTTACTGGACGCATCGAAATTGGGGTTTTTAATTTTTAATTATTTTTTAAATTTTAATTAAATTTCTCTATAGTTTAAATAGAGAAATTTGAGTCTGTAATTATGTCAGTCATCCGAGGTCCGAACTTAGTGTTTGATGGCTCGTTTCATAAGCCAAAAATCACACATGACCCATGGAGCAACTAAACCCAACTTTCGGATGTCAATTCGGCCTCATAATTAATATTTTCTCTGAAAAGTCATTTACAGAGAAATTATTAATTAAAATAATAAAATTGAATATTTTGGAGATAATCCAAATATCTCCAAAATTAATCAATTTGAATAAAATAAAAGGCTAAATGACATGGCAATGAGCATTTAGGAAGATTCCAATCAACTCCAAGCCTATCCAGTCATCCATCCAGTCACCAGAAGATTATCCTCTCAAGTAAATTCGCCCTCCCTATGCAAAAATCGATTTGTTGACATGGCATTTGATTATTGGGTTGGTTGATATGCATTTATGTTGTGGTAGGCGCCCTCATGACTCACCACACCCCACCAAAGCTTGGCTCCCTTTGTGATTCGAGTTACACCTACCAGCTACCACGTATATCCCCCACAACCTACTCGCATATCCTAGACTCCTCACGTCAATCTCCATTAACTCGTGTTTAAGCCTTGTTGGAGTTTGTGGATTGGTTATTGATGCTTCCAAGATAATCACGAGTAAGCTTGGCCTCCATTAGATTCGAGTTAGTACCTAATCGTTACCACATGTCTCTACTGTAGCCAACTCGCATATCTACAAGATACTCGCGTCAATCCTCTTGCTCTCACGTGAATCTTAGTTAGGGTTTGTTTTCTTGTTAGTGCAATCACGAATTGGCTTGGTTCTCTCTAGATTCGAGTTATGCCTACCCTTTGCCACTTGCCATCCACCAAGTAGCTAGCATATCTCCACATCATCACGCCTCTTCTACCTTGGCTCGCATTCATCCTTGTTGGAATGTGTTGATTCGTTGTTTATTCCATTCTACCTACTTTGAGGTCGAGTCTTGCCACATGCCCACCCCTACCAACCTCAAACTCGACTTTGGCTTTTGTCTACCTCTCCAAGCCTATGGTTGATTGGATTTCGACCTCCATGCTCATTGCTAATTCGACCTAGGGTTAGCTAGTAGTTTTTTACTATAAAGAGAGGCCCATTTGGGCTATTATCTGAGGGATTTTTGGATGCAAGAAAACTCTGCCGAGAATTGTAATATTTTTATGCTCATATTGGAATAAAGATCAAGACTTTGGAGGTCCATGTGTTTTCAAATCTGTGTGGTGAATGTGTCTAATGCATTGAGGTGACATCTTTCTATAACCTTCCTCTCATTTTATGCAAGTGCTTCTTTCAATATTGCTAGCTCAAGAAGGCTACTTTTAGTCCATGAGAATAGTCATTTGTTATATTCAAATTGATTATGTGTGTGATGTTTTCCAAAGATTAAAATGAGCAAGAAGTATTCGGTTATACCAATGTTGATTTAGTCTTGGTTATCTAATATACTAGCATTTGATTTCACTTGTATGTTTGAGTGTGTTGGGGTTTTACAGGTGTTATCAAAGGTGAAGACAAGTGTGAGCTAGGTTGCATCTAGCTTGACTTCACAAGCAAGGATTTTTCCCACTAATATCTTTTGTTTTGCAGGATCCTCAAGCTCCTTCATCTTTGCTCCAAAACCAAGCTACAAAGAGCTCTCTTCCTCACCCATCAAAGTTTCAAAAAATCTACATTCTAAAACTTGGTTACTTTAGATTCGAGCTTCCTTCCTCTAGCTCTCCCTTCACCTTCACTTTGAAGCCTCCACTTTAGTTTCTCTCCATTCACCAAAGCCCTACCTTTTCTTCCCTAGCTCTCGTCCCATTTGATTCATCTCCACTTCTTCCATTCGTCCACCTCCCTCTCATCTCGTTTTTCTCCCTTCTTGTGCCCTCGTCTCCCCTAGCTCCTAGCTTTCTTTGCCCTCGTCTCCCTCTCTTTTGCTCCTCCATCCCTTTCGTCCATCCTTGAGAGCCCTAAAAAATCACAATAAACAACAAAACTTGTTAGGTGTTAGCCTTAGTTAGTTGCTTTTCCTTTGAAAAAGTTAGTGTTTTGATCTACAGATTGCATTTGCATAGTTAGGATCTAGTCTTGTTTGCATCTCATTGTTAGTTTCTTTTACATTTTAGGTCTCATTTTTTAGTTTAGACTTGCATCGTTTGTCAAGTTTATAGTTCATTTTATATCTTTGCATTTTAGATTTCTCATTATAAAAAGAAAAAGCAAGCATTTTGTTGTAATACTTTAGATCTTAGTTAAGCTTCTAGTTTTGTCACTTTTTGCATCCAGTTTATTGCTTGGTCATATCTTCGATCTAGATCTCTTTTAAGGTGAAAAGTTTGGATCCAAAGAATATTGATATTTCGCATTTCTAGGATTAGTTTTAAAATTTTGATTATTGACCCAATGCTAAAGGATGTTTTGAGTTGAACTTTGTTGTAGGTGCTTTTGAAGTGGAAAAGGGCTTGAGAGAGTTTTGAAGCGAAGAGGTCCAAACAAAGCAAAACTTAAACAAACTACAAGGACGATCCAAAACACGACATCATCATTTACTATCCTTTGTAATAGCTTATAAGAGCTGGTTTTGTTTTCCAAGTTTTATTTTCTCAGAAGACCTTGCAAGGTTTCAAACCCAAGGCATTTGTAATCGTTTAATAAAGGTTCCAAGTGGAGGAGGCCTCCACTTTTCTTTGGTCTTCTTCCCCATTTGGGGAAGAGTGTTGGGTCGTGTGGATTGGTTTAGCTTAGATTCATGGTTTCATGTTCTTAGATTAGTTTTTGCTTCAATAAGTCATTTAAAGTTATCTTCCATTTTTACTTACCCCCATGCTCTCCCGAGTAGGGTCTTTGACCTGAAAGAGATTCTTGGGTAGTTTAGCTTTATTTCTTGCATTTATTATTATCTTGTCTCTCTTCCAAAGCCTACGCCCGGAAGCTGTATCCTTGAGATTTTGTCTCAAGGGCAGGACCACATAATTTGTGGTTACTCTTCCTTCCCCGTCGGTTTCCTTGGCAGAGCTTTCAGCTAGCTGGAAGTTCTCAAGTGCAGGCGGTTCTAGTGGTTGATCTTGTTCGGAGATCAATCCCACCTAGTAGATTAAAATTTGTGTGGTAGAACACTAAATTTACTTAGTTTCATTTTATCTTGCAAGTAATATTGTTAGTAGTAATTCATATCTTGTCGATCAACATTATTGTTTAAATCTTTTTCAAGTTAAGATATACTGCTACTACAATCTGTCTGCTTCCTTAAAATAAACCAAAGTCTCTTGAACTTGGCCAAAATCCAAGTCAAGAGCACCCTCTGTCGGAGGGCATTTTAGTTTTTTGCATCATCCCTGCATTAGGCATTTTAAGTTTAGCAAGTCTCTTGAACTGTGGTCATAAGACCGAGTCAAGAGCGCTCTCTGTCGGAGAGTTGAACAAGGTTTTCTAATAATAAAATTTTCCACTCATACACCCCTTAATTAATTTATCTTGGTTTTTTTAGTCCTACACCCGTATGCTCTGCCAACCGGAAACGGTTGGGCTAGTACTCAGAAAGGTGGAAGACTTGATAATTTACAATCGATAACTTAATTAAAAAATTTTACCCAAAACCTCAACCGAGGAAAATTACTGTTCTTCCCACGAGAGGTGGTGCCGGGAATCCACTGTCAGACTCAGGGGCGGTTCAAACATTGGACACCTATCCTTTTGAATCTGGGTGCTTCCGACAGATCACCTAGGGTTGCCAGTAGTTTTCTTGGGTAAGGTTCCACTATCTTTTGATACCTTTGGTTTTAGCCCTAATAATCAAGACAATTAAAACTTTGAATTTACCAAGATAAGCTGCACAACGTTCTCACAAACTTTCCATTTCAAGCACTTGTGTCAAGTTTACAATC
Source organism: Larix kaempferi (assembly GCA_027924585.1). NCBI lineage: Eukaryota > Viridiplantae > Streptophyta > Pinopsida > Pinales > Pinaceae > Larix > Larix kaempferi. The sequence continues at coordinate 51,072,254 of BSBM01000299.1, read as the reverse complement.
ACTTTTATTTTCTGACTCCATAAGGCACTGGTCCTTCATCTTATATTTTGCTTGCTTAAGTATCAACATTGGAGTATTTGTTTATATTTCCGTGAAGTGGTTTATTTATTGCCCAAGTGTATCTTTCATCTTGTATTTGCAACGTGGATTGCACTATCTTGTCTTTATTTTAGTTTTATATTGTCTATCATTTCAAAAAAAACTCCTAAATAACACCCATCCACATCACTACATCAAAAACACTTAAATACACAAAGAGCCTTAGTGAAACTCTCTTTTAGGGACTACCCCCCTTGGCTTTGTTAGGAGTTTGCCTAAACGGAGGAGCTGGGATTCAGGTGACAGTACCTGGCTCATTGCTTGCCCCCAAGGCCACACCTCTCCCCACTTTCCAGTGAGGGAGACAGCTTTCAAAAGGTTTCTGCTGCTGGTGTGCAGTTTGGCGGACAACAGATCCTAGTCCAGAAAGGGAAAAAATTTGGAGATCATTTGGAGATGATAGTTCTTCTGAGGAAGAAAGGGAAAGAGCTATTGTTGTTAGAGAAACAAACCTTGAGTCACTTCGTGGTGAAGTGTCGGAAGAACTTAGGGCTTTGAACCAACAGAGTGGTGTGGGGCCACACATTGAACAACTTGAGCCCACTACTCAACTAAATACTTCTGAGGATAACTTTGATCAAATTAGAAGGGGTGAGTATATACCTAGGACAGTCCATGAGTGGTTCTTCCTGGTTGACCTCAACAAAGAAAGGACAAGACAAGGCTTACCTCTCATCACTCCTTGGACAAATAACAATGATGAAACACATCTTCCCCTTCTTGAGGGGAATGATGAAGAACCAACTGATTATCACTTTTCTGATGTTCCTGATCATTTGTCCCATTTGTCCTTGGAAGATGGGGTTTTGAGGCAAGTTAATGACAACTCCATGAGTTGGCAAGAACATGCCTTAATCCATGATGCCCCTGGAGAAGACTTTTCCTTGAATAACTTAGCTATTTTTCAGGAAGAGCCTAGTGAGCCGAGTTTGTCTTCATCTTATCCTAGCATCCCTAGTTTCCTGTTTCCCCGTGAGTTTCCTATTGGTGAAGAAAGTATGAACTCCACAAATTCCTTTCACACACCTACTTCTTCACCAACATCTTTAGACACAGGAACTCAAAGTATTCCTAGCACGGTTCCTAGTCATTTGTCCCTTCCCGCTGATCATCTAGAAGCTTTAGAGAGTATGACCATTCCTGTCCCATCCGAAGAAGATAGTAGCAGAAGTATTGAAAACCAAAACCTACCACCTCCAGTCCATGCGGAAGAAGATGAGGATGTTGATAGAGACTTTTGGACTGTGGGGGAAACTCCAAAGTACATCATTCACCTACAAGCTAAAGAATCAAGAGTAGAGAGTCCTCCTAGGAGAATAGTTTGAGAAGTCTTGATTGGTAGGGTAGCCGTACCTTTAGACGATGGATCTCCTAGGTTTGATGCAATCCCTCCTGATAGGAATTCTATGATAGTTACGCCACAACCTCGATGCAATTCTAACAACCAACCTATTCCCGAACAAGTTATTGAAGCCATCCCTCAATCTGTAAATCGCCGAAGGTTTGAAATTGGTGATAGGGTTGTTATGCCTAATGAGATATTTTACATGCGATCCAGGGGATCAAGTGACTTTGGGTTGGACCGCTCACTGTTGAGCGGTGTGTTGACAATTGGTGTTTCCTCACTACTGGGACTGGCCAGCGTATCTTGCTCCCTATCAACCAGGGGGAGTTAAGGGATTATCATCCCTGACTTCGCTTGACTTTCCTTGCCTTGCCTTGCCTTGCCTTATTAGAATAGGTAGTCTTCCGAATAAGCCCACTTGAGCAGTAGGATCTGTGTGCTTTTTCTTTTTCTATGTGCTCAGTATTGCCACTTTTCTTTTCTTCTTTGATTGTCTGCTTGATTTTGTTGTTGATTGAGTTGAGCCTTGCTCCTTCCTAAGCTTGTCTCATCTCCTGCATGCTTTGAAGAGTGACTAGTTTTCTGTTTTATTTTTGGTTGCTTGTGCAAGTTGAGTTGAGTGCCTTTCCTGAAAAGATTTCTTTTCCTTTTGCACAGCAATAAAAATAAATGAACGATGAATAAATGATATATGCATTGTTAGATTAAAAATTTCTTTTATGCATTTCAGTTTCTGTTTTAGAATGTAAATATTTGATACAGAGATCACTACTCCCTCTGTATCAGTCTGAGACCCCAAGTGATATGAATCTCTATGTCAGTACATACTCATAAAACATAGATCCAAATAACTAGGCCTGCATCTACCAACTAACACATAAAGCAATCATATAGACAACAGATATACCCTGGAACCCTTTCGAGAGAAACCAGCTAACTATGGGGCTATCTTCTCAATCTCGAGCCCAGAGCATATAAAAGAATAAAGCAATACAATACAAAGTTACCTCAACCGGTAGCTCAATCCCTCTGACTAGGGAAAACCCTAATTTGCATGCATCCAGCTAATGCATGCACTAATGGAATGTGCCCTAACTGCCAATCTGGATCTGAGTGCTCTGACGGTGCCTCTGATGAATCTGCCCTCTACTAATCACCCTGCTCTGATCTGCTCTCTTCAGAAGACTGCCCACTGATGAAATCGGCTCTTTCTGCATGCACAAGTGCGCCCTCCTCCTCTAGATGTCAAATGCTCGTACTGCTCCGGATCTCAACAGATCTGAGCTCCGATCGTCTCTAACCTTCCTGAAATCTCAAGGCAAGTCCTGAAACTCTCGGGCTCCAACTCGCTCAATCCAGCTCACAACGAGCTTCTCCTCCTCAGAAAAAAAAAACGTCCTCCAAGCAAACTCGGCCTCCTCCAAAATAATCAGTAATCACACTGTGAAGCTCTCTCAGCTCACAGTCCTGGAGATCTGGTCTCTCTGGAACTGAAGGTCACTGATCTAGCTCAGATCTGACCTTCCTAGCTCCTGCAACAGCTCCTCCCTATCTCAGAAAGTCGCCTCACATGGACAGATCGTCCTCCTCACTCTGGCAGTATCTCTCTCAGATAATGCAACTGAGTAACCCCATCTGGGGACCCCCTGCCTCTATAAATAATCTCACCGATGAATTAGGTTTTCCAAAACCCTAATTCCCAGTGCATGCAAAACTCACTTTTGCATGCATTCACTGAATGCTGGCAGGTCATGCAAAACTCATGCATGCATAGGTCAATCTCCCTTGAAGCTCCACATGCAGCCCCTGCTGGGCTCATGCCACTGAGTAGAGTGCATCTCACTCTGTACTCCATTCTAATGCTTATGGTACTAATGTCCCTCCATGCATGGCATCTGAGTCATGGAGGACATCCCGAAGTCACCATAATCTAACATAGAATAGATTTCATTTTCAGTTTTATTTTATATATCTCCCATACATGCTCCATGAGGTATTCTAGTGTTTGTGAGCGCAGATACAGGTGCAAAATAAAAGTTGAAATCAAGGATGTTGCAATGTTGGATTGAAGATTGTTGCAGAGCAGTTCAAAACCAGAGATTCTGAGGTTCTCAAGCGCTCTCTCCCTTAGAGCACTTGTCCCAACTGGAGCCAGATGTTATCACACCATAGTAGCAGGGCTACTATTCTTGCTTAACAAATATCTGCACATTCCAGAGCTTCGATTATTTAGAGCTTGGCTATGATGAGTTTATTATTCTGAGATCACTCATGATCAAAGCAGTATATTATTCAGACTTATGTTATACCCTGTGTCAAGGCTAATCCTTGAGAGTTCGGATTTGATGACCGATGTCACCCTTTATTCCATACAGTTTCAATTCAGTGCCCAGAGATGTATTACAGCAGTGTTTCCAATGGTTTATGATGATTATTCTTATGATGATGTTATATGACCTATGGATGTTTGATCATTGACTGTGGATTATTATCTTGTTGTTTTAGTCATGTTCATAGCTTCAGCTTGGTATATCATTCATGATGTGGCAAATGTTGTAAAACTTGAAATGGACTATCTTAATGATGAATTATAAACTGAACATTTTACTTGCACATTTAGGTTGTTTGACAAAACTAACTGGTTCACTACCTTGCATAGATATGGTCTTCCTTGACACCATTTGTCTGCTAGCTTAGGCTCCACCATCACTTGACTCCATCCATCCATCACTTTCCTTATTTGGCCTTATTAACCCTTGACTTGTCTTACTTAGCTTTCTGATATTGAGGACTTCCCTTTTTACTACCTTTGTGTTTGGACCACATCCCTGTTTGTTTAGTGTCTCGGCTCTGATTTGGTGACAGAACTTGCCTTTGGTAAGTTGGATTGTAGGCTTAAATCATTCCTGTTGGTTGTCCCGATGTTTGGCACTGGCTCGAATTCCCCGTAGTCACTTCAGATGTTGTTGGCTAAAACTGAAAGCTCATGTACTACTTATGGAAACTTATGTAAATTCGCCCGTGGAAACTTAAAAGGGCAAGATCGATGAACTGCTAAAAATACTCCTCGAAGAGTATAAGAAAGGTCCAAAAAGCAATGGTTCCTAAATTCTATATCTAAACAATTGTTGACCTTATATATATAAACATGCCCTGGATGCAAGCTACAATTAGTTGTGCTTATCAACACACCTGAGATCCGAAGGGTTATGTAGGCCAAAAAGGCCATGAAATGAAATTGAATGACCCTATTGAACTTGGATCAACTTGATGTAGACATGATGCCTAAGTTGAATAAGCACTCTCTAAACAACTTACCCATTTGTAAGGGACAGCCATTTCTCGTGTTTATTTTGTCCAGCACAGAGTTTGTAGCTTCCTCTTTCTCCCAGTCCAAAGTGTCTTTTAGTTGAGTTTAGACAAGTCACCCCCTTCGCCCAACCTTGATCCTAGCCTTCATCCTTACCTAGCACTTAGACCATGTCCAATGGGTGAATTTGTCATTTAAGCTATTGTGCAAGTAAATACAAATAACAACGGAATGAATGAATATGATTAATGCCACTAAATGATGTTATGCTTTAAGTTTAACGATGAGTATGATTAGAGGAACATGTCTTAGTCTATTGATATGATTTATCCTTGGTTATATATTGACCTAGTCAAACCCAGTTTGACTATGGTCATTTCTTAGGATTCATGATGTTGTGGGCCATGTATGCTTATGGATGATGATTGATGGTCCCACATACTCTTGATGATGATGCTATATAATGGACATATGATTCAGATGATGATTGATGCAGTTCAGCAGGTTTTATTATTACTTCAGATCATCAGATTATGCACTGTCCATATATGGTGGACCCTACAGCTAGCCCATCAGAACAACCCATGGTGTATGAGTACACATTCTTAGTAGATTTGGGTCTTCTGGATCCAATGAGACACTTATCATTCAGTTCCAGGCAATTCTGATAGTGATAGATGCAGTTTTCCACTTGTTGACCAGATTTGGGGTTGATTTCCCAGCCTGAGCAGCAAGGGCCATGAGAGGCCAGTTCACCTAGGGCACTGTATGAGGAGGGGGTGGTCCAACCACTTGATATTACCATTTACCCCCCCTTCTGGAGAGCTCAGTGGGCTCAGTTTGACAGTGCAGGTGCCCTAGGTGGCAGTTTCAGCACTTTCTCATTTACCGAGGCAGTCCAGAAATGGGATAAAAGGGTCACTGAGGAATTCAATTTGGGCAATTGAGGCAAGGTTTTGACACTTGGTTTTCACAGAGGTCTTCCAGGTTGAACCCCCTATCTTCCAGACAGTTTTCATCAATCAGGGGGGTCCACATAGGCCACAGGAGGCCATTTACTGCATGTCTCTCACAGATTTTGAGGAAAGATTTGATCATTTGTATTTATTTTGGACATATTATATTATTTTATTGTGCCATGGGGATGAGCTAGCAAGGATTGATGCCTCCTAGCCCCACCATGAGCTCCATGTGTCATATCCTAGTCATATGAGGTGGGCCCATGTACTTTTGCCCCCTCTAGTGGATGACATCACGCTCCATGAGTATCTTTTAGCTATGATGTCATCATTATTTGAGTGATCCATGTGTTATATTGTTATGTTTCATCTTAGCCATTGATCATGTATTGAGATCTTTTAATCTCAACCACTCATTTCAAAAAGTGGTTTTGAGATCTAGGGTTTTGGTCTTTATTATCCTATATAAGGAGGAGACCCCCTCATTGTAAAATCATCTAGAGAATTTGGCTCTTGGCTCTTGGAATAAAATTTCTATCTTTTGGAGTACATGCTTGGATCTTGGAGTGGATGTTGGTTGCTTTGATTGTAAATGCTTTTGTCCATTGCACTGGAGGATCTCTTGTAGCTATCTTGCATATTTTGCCATACTTTTTACAGGTTGAGAAGACGTTTTTGGACAAGTGCGAATTGGTGGGGAGGCCTACCATTCAAGCTTGGAGGATGACGTTTTGGTTAAACAGGGAGTGGTTGTCTTTGCACCAACTATTCTTTGCTTATCTCTTTCTTGCTTGTATCTACCTTCAACATGTTAAACTAATTGATGCTTTGCTCCTTGGTTTTGACAGGTTAGAGGGACACACATGTAGCTTGGAGAAAATCGATTTGGCAAGAGGGATTCAAAATTCTTCATTTGATCTTTGGAAAAAGTAATCCTCATCTCAACTAGCATTCATCTCGTCATCCAGGTATGCTCCAAAGGTATGGTCTTCTTCTTCCTTGGCTTATCCATGAATTCTAGATCATAAAACCCTATTTGATTAAAACCCTCATTTTTTTACTTTTTCTTAAATCTACTTGGATCTAGCTTGGCTTTTGAAAAAATATTGAAAACCCGCCTCTACAGTATCCACGGCAATTCGGATCTATAGTTTGGTGTGGATTGGGCTACATTTGACACACTTTTCAAAGCATTTAACCTTCCTTGGGTAAAGTCGCCCTCCTTGGGTGGTTGAATTAAGCTAGATCTAGTACATGGGTAGGTGAGATCCCACTTGATTCATGATCCTCACATTTGATAACCTACCCCTAGTGCTTCACTTCATTGATTTTCACCTTGTGGGCCCCATTCCTCATTTTGAGGGTTGTGCCCCACTTGGGTCAATTTGGTGATGCATGTTCAATCTCAGATCCATGGAGATCTAGCCATTAGATGCCCTTGATTTTCAAGATCTACATTAACAATTGCTTAAACTACCTGAATCTAAACTTTGGTGGCTTTTGGAATTGATTTGACACACTTTTCCATGCTTTTAGCCCTCCTTAGGCAAAGTCGCACTTCTTGAGGATTTGAGTTGACCCACCACTTTGAGAAACTGGGTGTTTGAGATCCCACTTGTTTTGGAAAGAGCACACCTTGAAACCTACATCTAGTGTATCACTTGGTGAAGTTCTGCCTTGGGGGTATCATTCCTCATTTTGGGGATTGTTGTCCACTTGGGTCACTTAGTGAAACATTACATCTAGCAAGATCCAACCATCACACCCACTTGATCTTGAAGAATCTCTTTGGTTTGCACCTTAGGTGTCCCGATCTACATTTTGACACCTTCTTGACTCCATTTGCCCATCCATTTCAAGGCACTAGTCCACCTAAGGCAAATCGCACTTCTTGGGACTTGTGTCAATTGCTAGATCCCATATGTGGGTATCTCTAATTTCATCATAGATCCATAGATCTATCCTTTGCATACCCCTTGGTACCATTTGCATCCTTAACTTCACCTTGTGGGATCCATTTGAACCATCTCCATATCCTAAGGCAGTGGGCCCCACTTGTGTATTTCATGGTACTAGATCTTGTTATTTGATCTCATTTTGTGGCCTAAATCATTCAATGGTTGAAACATAAGTCATCCCTTAAAGCCTCTTTCAACCATACTTAAACTTCTAGGTCCACCTAACCTTGCCTTGGTTTCCATAACTCATCTTTCACACTTCCCTAGAAAACATTGTTTGGGTCCAATCTCCTTTGATTGGCTATAGGGTCTCCCCCTTGGTCTTGATTCATTTTGATCTAAAGTGAAGAGTGCCTCGGTTGACGTGACTCCCAACTTGCATTGGGAACCGTGGCATCTCTTGGGTCACCTCTTTAGTTGTCCATCTCCTTTACCATCCCGGATGGAATACCACTAGGAACAACTACAAGTTGTGTGATAACAGGTACCCTTCTTGCCTGAAGGTTCTAGCTCAGATCTTTTCTCTTTGGGCACATGTATGTAGACTAGACAGCCAAAAACCCGCAGATGGCCCACTTCTGGTTTCACACCTGTGAACGCTTCTTCTGGAGTCATGTTCTTCAATATCTTATGTGGACATCTATTATGTACATATACAGCGGTTCTAGATGCTTCTTCCCACAAGAACATTTGAAGACTCTGGTTATGTATCATAGCTTTGGCTGCCTCCACAATTGTATGATTCTTTCTTTTTGCAAACCCATTTTGTTGAGGGTTGTAGGGAACTATGAGCTCCCTCTTAATTCTTGCTTCCTTGCAGAAGCCATTGAATTCTGTAGAGGTATATTCTCCACCATTATCGGATCTCAAAATCTTGATCCTCTTTCTTGACAGATTCTCAACTTGTGCTTTAAACTCTTTGAACTTGCTGAGCACTTCATCGGATTCTTTTGACTTGAGGAAGTATATCCAAGTCTTTCGTGAGTAATCATCAATAAAGGTGATATAGTAATGATAACCACTTAATGACACAACTGTCATGGGCCCGCACAAGTCAGAGTGTACTAGATCCAAAATCCCTTTGGATCTACTCTCGCTATCTGGAAAAGACTTCTTGGCATTCTTGCCAAGTGCACATCCTCTACAAGTTCCATCATGGTCTAACTGGAGCCCTGGAAAACTTGTTACAATGTTCTTCAAAACTGGGAGAGCTCGATAGTTCAGATGAGCTAACCTTCTATGCCATAACTCGTCCATACTTGCAACATCATGTATTAGGGCTTGGACTGGAGAAGTGTTTAGTCTATACAAGCTCTCTGCTCTTATGCCAATAACCTTGGTTGTGCTCATGCTTGAGTTCTTGTGCCAAGCAAGGACTTTCCCTTCTGAGAAAGCTACTTTATAACCCTTGTCCTCCAATGCTGAGATGGAGACAAGATTTCTTTTCATACCAGGTACATAGAGTACATCACTTAGCCGTAATGTATCATTTGATTCCAATTGAAGGGTGGTGGTTCCAGATCCCTTCACAGTGTAATTTGCATCATCTCCAAGTACAACACAGAGATGTGAATCTTTCTCAATCAAGTCTGAAAGATTCTCTCTATAAACTGTCATGTGTCTAGATGCACCACTATCTATGAGCCAAGTGTCACTAGTGGTAGGAATAGTACCTGATAGTGCTGATATGAATAGAAATTATGTGTGATCTTCATTCTTTTGCTTCTTGTGATGATGATGATCTTCTACATCAGCAGCGGATGCTTCATGCTTCCTTTTGATTTGACTTCGACAGCTATTGGCGTAATGTCCATACTTCCTGCACCGATAGCATTAAACTTGAGATACATCCTTCTTCTACTCTTGTTCTTGACAGGGACTTGATCTCCTTTCTTGGTGCTTGTGTTTATGGAACTTCTTTCCTTTTCCCTTACCATTCTTGGTATGAGAAACAAATGCTTGAGTCTCTTCAGTTTGATTGCCATGGAGTGTTTGACGTGCTGCGATCCTTGTCTCCTCCTGAGAGCAATCTGCCCAAAGCTTGTCAAACTTTGGTAGTTTGGATCTACCACTTATGCTTGGGATAAAGGACTCCCATGATGGTGGAAGACCATTTAAAGTGTGGAGGACAAGCTCCTTATCACCAATAAGATCTCCACTGGTGCTGAGCTTGTCTCTGAGTTCTGCGATCCTCATAAAGTATGAAGCAATGGATTCCAACTTTGCTATCTTCATATTTGAGAATTGGCTAGTGTGTTCAAACAGCTTCATAATGGTCTTGAACATTTTCCTAGCATTCTTCTTTCCTGAGATCTGAGGATCCAAATGGTCTCTCACGGAATCCACAAGAATCCTTCTTACTTTAGCATCATTCTTCCTCCATCGAGATTTATCCTCTTCGGCTTCTAGTTCGGGGACCTTCTCATTTACATATAGTAAAAGATCATTTTCTTCTAGGAGTAGAAGAACCTTAGAGTTCCAGGAGATAAAGTTGGAGGCTCCTTCCAACCGATCTTCAACCTTCATCCCAATCATCTTGATTTGCGGATCTGAATCAGAAACCCCTAACAGGAGCTAGGTCAAAAAATAAAAGTTCTCAGAATTGAATTTCGTCTTCACCAATGGATTAGTCTAGCCAAAAGCGAAATTCCTATGGCTCTTTTTCTCCAAAATAATGGGTGAAAACTTCACAAGATGAAACCCTAATTCCGACAGGGTTCCGACAATGCTTCAGCAATGGCTTCTTCTAGAATGGCTCTGATACCATGTTAAATTTCATACATTTATAGCATAAAACATAAATGCATTACCAAGATCACTAGAAGTAAGACAAAGCACAAAACGACAACACAGAGTTTACCCTGGGAAACCCAAATGGGAGAAAACCCAACAACCTTCGCAGAGAGATGATAATTCTGAGATCAGAGTACAAATGAAGAAAGAGAAAGAATGTGAAAGTATCTTTCACAAGTAGATGCCCCAAATAAACTTCCTCCTTCAAGTGATGCAAAATTTGCCTCCTCCAAGTGATGCGCACTTCCTAAGTGAGTGAATGAGCTAACGAGGTGAACGAGCCTCTTATTTATACAAGTGTAAACTAGAAAATTCCCTAATGGGGCCGACTTCACCTGGGGGCAATAAATAATTTAATTTTAATCTTTTTATTTGTTTCTTTTGCACCCCAAGGCTTACATTGATTCTTTCATCTGTTTACATAATTGATTACATAAAGTTCTTCTCCCCTTAGGAGGTATAAACAATGAAAGTACAATAAAATATAATGAATAATATCTTCCGAAGTTGTACAAAATCCAACACTTTATAGGTTGCTTACTTTTGTCAATGATATTAGAATGCTAGAAGTAGTATGATATCTTGTTTGAATCTATTATTTCTCAAGTTTTCTATTGTTCGTTTACACACGTGATTTTAATCCTCTTTGCTAGTTGTGTTGTGATTCTGCAGGTTGCTTAAGCTGGAGGATGTGGTGAGCATGTCAACTCTATACTCCATCCAGTAGATCTGATCAAGACACTCGATTCCACCGATGCATCAGGAAAGAGACTCCACTACCCATCTTCAGTGCTCAACCCCCATGGGTTCAAACTTCTCGATCCACTTCTTCTATTCTTTCTCGGTTACCGTTCCAATTTTTATTTAGATCTTGATTTAAAAGTTATTCTTACAAGTAGATCTGAATAGTAGCAATCTAAAAATTATAAAAGTTTCATTTGATAATTCTAGATCTAGGTTGCTTCTCTTCTTTTTGCAAGGTTTTAAAGTGTAGATGTAAAGAGGCAAAGTAGAGGAAATTTTGAGTCTTAAAGTTTTATCAAGCAAATCTAGTGCTATGAATTCGCTTGCCATCTCTTAAAGAGGCAACAAAGATCCTAGGTAGGCAAGCTTTCTAGCTTGCCTCACTTAGTTAATTTTTTACTTTATTTTCAATAGTTTACCCATAACTTTTGTAGTATTTTGTACTCAAGCCAAAGACAGGTTTAGAGTGTTTTTTTTGGGTCATTTCATAAATAATTTGTTCGCTGGATTTTTTTGCATGCTTAGCAGGTTTGCACTTTTAAAGCATTAAAAAATTGATTTAGAAGTTTCCAACATCACCTAGAAAGCCCCTTTTATACACTAGTTCTTTTACAATTTTTTTTTAGCAATTTGTAGTATTGCTAGAAGCACTCTTAAAGTGTTTTTGGCCATCTTTTTGATAAACTAAGCTTGCTAGTCTGTTTTGCATGCTTAGCAAGTTTGGATAATAAAAGGCTTAAAAATTTGGATTGGCAGCTTCCAGGACCATCCGGAGAACCAATATTTGAAGCACCACTTTCTTCATTCTACATTGTAAACTGTCTTGTTCCCTAATGAAAAAGGGAAAGCAATAGTTCTCCTAAATCTTGAATGTAATTAAAAAATAAAAAGAGCTCAGCAGGCTATTCGAGCGCTTGCCCCCATCCACCCAGGGGGGATTCGCGTTTTTCTTTTCTTTTTTTTATAGATTAGTTTCTTTATGTTCTTAGTAATTAAATAATATCACGGAAGCACACAAACGTCCTCAAAGGACTTATTTCAATCAATCTATCTATTTTATGCTTTGTGGCTTCTACAATCAATTGTTTTTAAAATAAACCTTAAAATTTTTCCCCTTGCTTTCCCGAAGTACTACACCATTCTATGGTGTATGGAAAAGAGACTCTTGGGGCTTAATGTAGTTTTAACAATCCACTTCACACTTCTTAATAAAATAAACCAACGCTCAAAGCCTAAAGTATGCTCTTGACCGTTGCAGCATAGTCTGAACAGTCGGGTCAATCTAAAAAAGGTAAAGAGCAACTAGTCTTAATAGGAAAATACAATTGAACTTAGCTTTAAGAACTCGGGAGGTTGCATGGGTGGACACTGTATAGTCAGAAAGATACTATAAACAGGTTATGCTTCGCCTTGTTGGACACTTGGTAAAGACGCTATAGCACTCAGTTCAAGAGGTTAAGTTTCTTTTGGGCCAAACCCCAAATTAACCCATTCCCATAGTACTCATTAATAATTTTAAAATATACAATAAGCCTCTTGCAATACTTTCAAGACACAACACAACAATCACTTTTCACAATCATATTCTCGGCACTGGTCTTTAATTTTCCATGTTTTAAACTTCAATTATAAAATGTCGTGAATGCATATCTATCATGTATTGTGTTAATTAATTGTTTTAATTTGCAAATGATGCTTAGTTGTTTTATTTGTCCACTTCAATCATATTAACTCCTAGAATAGCTTTTTATTTGTTTTTTATAGTTAAAAAGCCTTAGAATATTTTCATTAGGGACAACCCCCCTTGGCTTCGCTAGGACTAAGCCTAGACAGAGGAGTCGAGTAATCAGGTGACAACACTGGACTCTCACTTGCCTCCAAAGACACACCGAGTGGCTTGAAGGTTTCCTGTCGCGTTCTCCCCAGGTGTGTATTAGGCGGCAACAAGCTCAATAACACTCAGATGGCTGAGCAGGAAAGTGTGACTAACTATCTACTTAGATATGAGGAACTGAGAGATTATCTTGGAACAACTGGAGTCAAGTCAAGGATCCCAACCTTGTTCCTCTTACTCTCAATGGGACTTGACCAGAACCTATGTGCATCGTCACTGGTATTGATGCTTGTGAGAATATGCCTATTTTTTAAAAGCTGCATACTACCTTCTTGTGGGAGGAGACAAAAAGACAAGTTTCAACAACGAAAGTGGAAGAGGAAAGAGAACAAACATTGTTTGCAAAAGGAAAAAATGAGTCAAAAGAACGTCTAAAAAAGGAAAGAGTCAAAGTTGTAACTGGACGAACAAGGTTAAGAGGGAGCAGTCTCCTAATGTTCAGATATCAGATACACAGTAAGGAGCTTGTTTCTATTGTGGGAAGACTGGTCATTTTTCCTGGCAATGCGGAAAGAAGTTAAATGACTTAAAAACTGGTAACATAACCACTTATTGACAACAAGGAAATACTGCTCAAGTTTCTTTAGAAGAAGATAACTATGAAAGTGATCCAAAACCTAAATCAAGTGTTAGTCTGCTATGCACTAAACTCCTCCCTCTAGAGATCAGATGTCTGTTATGTTCATTCAGGAGCAAGTCACCATGTCTTATGACAAGGATCTATTTCAAAATCTGAGGGAGCCTAGTTACAAGGATTTTGTTGCTTTCGGAGATGGCAGGACCTATCCCATAAAGGGGATTGGCAATGTCTCTATTATCATGGCCTCAGGTGAACTTGCAGCTATGAAGAATGTTTTATTTCTTCCAGGACTCTCTAAGAACTTGGTGTCAGTTTCTGCTATAACTGACCATGGTTTGGATGTCAAGTTTGACAAATGCTAGTGTTTTAGTATATCAAGTCAAGAGGGCCAAACCCTAGAGTCTTAGCAACAGGTATCTGCACTGAAGGAGGCATGTATAGATTAGTTGCTACTATCAATTCTCACAGCAAGAAGACATAGTGAACTTATGGCACAGAAGGATGTAACATCTGAATTTTCAGAAAATCAAGCAAGCGGGAAGTATGGTGTCTCGCATTCCACAGCTGAATATGGATAAGGAAAAGGTTTGTAAAGATGTGCTCTAGGAAAACAGCATAGGTTACCATTTATTAGATCTGAACTTAGAAGTAAGAAGACCTTGGAGTTCATTTATTTTGATATATGTGGACCTATGTCTTTAGCTTCGTTTAAAGGTCCATGGTATTTCATTGTCTTTATTGATGATTTCAGTGGGAAGTGTTGGATATTCTTTATGAAGATTAAGATAGATGCTCTCAGAGTGTTTGTCGACAGGAAAACGTTGGTTAAGAATGAATTTGTTAATAGAATTATTATTTTGAGGTTTGATAATGGTGACAAGTACAAGTCAAATACATTTGAGGATGTTTGCAAGAATTCTGGAATTAAGAGGCAATCCACAGTTTCTTACACCCCTCAGGAAAACGGGGTTGCAGAAAGAAAGAATAGGACAATCGTGGAGACAGCTTGATGTATGATGCGTGAAAAACGTATCCCCACCTCTTATTGGGCAGAAGCTTGCAAAAATGCAGTGTATGTACAAAATAGGTGCCCAAATTCTACTTTGGCATTCAAGATTCAAAGCCTTCAGTAGCTCATCTCAGAAGTATTTGTTCCAGAGCATTAGCATACATCCCTTTAGATAAGAGAACCAAGTTAGATGCAGTTTCTCTTAAATGTGTGTTTACTGGATAGGATATGTTGATTGTTCCAAGGCATACAGGATGTTTTGTTGATTTTTGTACCTAGAAAAGTGTTCCCCTGGGTGACTTTTGCCTTAGTCACTTAAAAGGGGAAATAAAGTGACCCTTGCATTAAATAACTTGAGATGAGCATTTAATTTGACTTTAGAGATTAAAGTCACCTTTTGATCAATTTAAGTGAGGTGAGTGAAATTAATATTTATGACATTTAAATGAGCATTTAATCTCATCCACTCATCTCATCTAATCTCATCCATTGGATTGAGTGACCATTCACTCACCCTAGGGTTTAGACAAAAAGAGCAAGGGAAGGCAAGAGCATTCACTTTTTGTTGCAGAGAAGTGGAGAGGAGAGCAAGAGAGAGAAGTGGCACGATTTTCGAGGGAGCTCAGTTTTCCAGCAGCATGAATTTCGAGGAAGCATGGATTTCGAGGTGAAGAGATTATTGGTCCAACACGTTTCTCGAGGCATCGTACAGCAGCAGCAGGGGCATGAATTTCGAGGCACCATACAACATCATTTATTGTTGAACTGTACAGCATAGATTTTGAGGTCTGTATGGACTGTACTTGCTGGTACAAATTTTGAAGTTTATTTTTTGCACAGATTTCAAGGCAACCGGCATAGAAATCGAGGTGTTGTTTGGCACATAAATCGAGACATTGATTTGGCACAGAAATCGAGGCAGTTGGGCACAAACTTCAAGGCATCCTTCTAGTTGAATTTTTTGTGGTTGAGATAAGTACATTTTGACTGTGAAATTTCTGTACTGAAGAAATACAAATTCTCTCTCTCTAACAGGTTTTCCCCTTGTGGGTTTTTCTTGGGCTATTGGCCAAAAATTTCTGAGTTTGAAAATATTTATGGTGTGCAT
Source organism: Larix kaempferi (assembly GCA_027924585.1). Classification (NCBI taxonomy): domain Eukaryota; kingdom Viridiplantae; phylum Streptophyta; class Pinopsida; order Pinales; family Pinaceae; genus Larix; species Larix kaempferi. The sequence continues at coordinate 51,056,455 of BSBM01000299.1, read as the reverse complement.
AAATATTTAATTTTCTGCCTATAACATTGGTTTTTAACTGTGTTTTTAAAGTCTGAAAATTACATGTCATTTCCAGCCATCATGAAAAACTGGGTTGGGCATTAAACAATGGCAAGTTGACTTGAAAACTGGGTTGGGCATTAAACAATGGCAAGTTGACTTGAAAACCGGGCTGGGTTAAAATATCAGAAAAAATTACATGGTATTAGAGCTTGGTGGGCAGAAAACTTAATTTATTGCAGACAGACAGAAATTTCCAGAACTCAGAATATTTCTTTTGTCAGTGGGCAGCACCTTGTTGAGTTGGCAGTGAGATGGCTACAGGACTTAGGTTGGAGGATAGGCTAGATGGGACAGGGAATTTTGTTCCATGGAAAGCTAGGATTATGCTGATTTTGGAGGGAAATGAACTTTGGGATGAAGTGGTAAAGAACACTACAGCCAACCCTATTCAGATTCGTGCTACTACAGATGCAGCAGCATTATCAGCCTTCAACAAGAAGGACTGTAAGGCTAGGAGAATTATTCTTAATGCAGTTAAAGACCACATCATTCCACACATTTCAGTTAAAGACCGTGCATATAAAATGTGGGATGCTTTGACTAGTTTATACCAGAGCACTAACGAGAACCGAAAGATGGTTCTAAGAGAGAAGCTTAAGGGTATAAAGATGAATGGTGGAGAGGGAGTGACATCTTACCTTACCAGGATATCTCAGGTTAGAGATGAGCTAGCAGTAGTTGGGGAGGTAGTTACAGCTACTAAGCTTGTGTGGACAACAGTGAATGGGGCTTCCACGCCTTGGGGTGCTTTTGTGCAGGCTATAGTTGACAAGGAGAACTTACCTTCATGGGATAGACTGTGGAATGATTTTGTACAAGAGAAGACCAAGAGAGGTCTTGTGCAGGGAATCTCTTCATAGGGTAGGGAGGATGAGGATAATGCGGGATTGACTGCAAAGGACAAGATGAAGAAGAAGGGCCCCAACCAAGGGTGGGGCCAAGCAGCAGCAGCAGCAGCAGGGTAGACAGAAGAAAGATTTAAGCAAAGTCAAGTGCTTTGCTTGTCAGGGATTTGGGCACTATGCTTCTCAGTGTCCAAAGAAGAAGAAGAAGCAGCAGACAGCAGCCTCAACAGAGATTGATGACTTTGGAGAGAGATTTCAGAGAGAGTTCTCTCTTTGTGTTGGATATCTTGAGAGAGAGAGAGCCTCTAGTATTACCAGCACTGATTTGGATACTGAGATGGAGTATTATTTGTTGACTGGCCATCAGATGGGTGCTTCCACCACTAGCACTTGGTATATTGACAGCGGAGCTTCAAGTCACATGACAGGTGCTCGAAAGATGTTCTCTGAGCTTTCACAGATAGGTGTAGATGTGGAGGTTGTACTGGGAGATGACACCATTGTCAAAGCAGTTGGTCGTGGGACCTGTTATCACCTAAACTGTAGTTACCCCTGTGGATGTAACCATTAATGGATGGCAATAGGAAAGGGAAACTCAAAAGGTGCAACCACAATCACCTCGACCTCCAATGGATGGTTGTCACGCCAGTCGAGGCAACCTTCGCTTTATGTTATCTAGCTCAAACAACAAAGGGGAAGACCCGATCTACTCCTGATAGGAGAGATCAAAACCAAGACACCAAATCAAGTTAATTCTAAGTGAAGTAAGATGTATGGTTTATCCTAGACCTAAGGATGAAGTCACAAGACAAGTGAGGGTTTCAATGAGTACAGCTTTGGTTCATTATTGATGTGAGAGTGACTTATAGTATTTGAAATGAGATCCAGGATTGAAGTACTAGTTCAATGTGAGAAAGTCCACTGCCTTAGGAACCGTGTCCAATGCAGGGTAGTTTAGGGGTTGAATTGGGGCTAACTAGTACAAGTGACAAGCTTGATCATGAAGTATGAAGACATCAAAGGGTTTAGTCTACCACATAAGGGTCAAACCATAAGTTAATCCAACAATCTAGGAAAGTCGAATTGACTTGGAGAGAGACCAGTGCCTTGGGAATTGGGATAATGGAGTCAAAGTGAAGTTGACTTGTGGTTGATGACTCCTATTGCATGAGATAAGTGGGCAATTAAAGGTTTGATGGAGGAGTAAGTCTAGATCTAAAGGTTCAAGGTTTGACCTAAGTGGACCACAATCCCTTAAAACAAGGAATGCTATCCCCAAGGCAAGATTTGATGAAGTGACCAACTAGACCTAGGTTTTGAATTATGCTCGTTCCAAATCCACCAAAATCTCAAGTACCCATGTCCTAGAAGTGGACCAACTCCAATCTCCAAGGTGATGCGACTTTACCCAAGGAGGCTAAAAAGGGTGATAAATGGATCAAGAGAAGTCCAATGGCATCTAAAATTTAGATCCAAGTAGGTTGATCAAGTGAGAGTGTGGATCTACAATTTCAAAGCAATCTGGTGGCTAGATCTTACTAGATCTGAGTTTAAAGATACCAAGTGGTCCAAAATGGGGATTAAATCCCTTAAAATGTGGAATAGGGCCTGTTATCACACAACTTGTAGTTGTCCCTAGAGGTATCCCATCCGGGACGGTAGAGGAGACAGGCAACTAAAGAGGTGACCCAAGAGATGCCACGGTTCCCAATGCAATGTGGGAGTCACGTCAACCGAGGCACTCTTCGCTTTAGGTCAAGGTATAACTAGACCAAGGGGGAGACCCTATACCCCAATCACAGTTGATTGGACCTAAACAAAGGTTTCTAAGGGTAGGTAAATGATGAGTCACGGAAACCAATGCAAGGCTAAGTGGACCTAAAGGTTAAGGTATGGTTGAAGGTGGTGTGATGGATAATAAGTGTTTCAACCTATGAATGGTTTAGGCCACATGATGGGGTATGATTACTAGGTATAGTACCAATGTGTTTGCACAAATGGGTCTAGTTTCTTGGGAAGTGTGAAATGGTTCTAGATGGACCCACAAGGTGAATTTAGGTGTGAGGGTGGTACTATAGGTTAGATCTAGGATAAATTTATAAGTTGGAGTTGGTTCTAGGATTACCCATGTGCTAGATCTAGGGTTGGACACTAATCCCAAGAAGTGCGCCTTGCTTGGAGAAGGACTAGTGCCTTGTTTAGTGGGCTAATGGAGTCAAGAAAGATGTCAAAGTGTAGATCGGGACACCTAGAAGCCAAGTCAAGTGAAATGGATGTGATCCAACGGTTAGGTCTTACTAGATCTAGGTTTTTAAGTGATGACCAAAAGTGGACCACAATTCCTTAAAACAAGGAATGCAATCCCCAAGGTAGATCGGGGCAAAAGGATAGTCTAGACCTAGGTTTCAAGGCATGGGCATTCCAAATCTACGAAAATCTCCAACACCCACTTCCTAGAAGTGGTCCAACTCAAAACTCCCAAGGGGTGCGACTTTCTCAAGGAGAGGAAAAAAGTGGGTTTGGTGGACCATGCCAAGTCCAATGGCCACCAAAGTGTAGATCCGGGGTGCTAGTACCCCGATCTATGTTCCTTCAAAATTTCAAATGAATCCAATGGGTAGATCTTGGTAGATCTAGGTTTTAAGGTGCCAAGAAGGTCAAAGGGGGGTTTCAACCCCTCAAAACATGGAGAGATGTCCACAAGGTAGTTTTCACCAAAGTAAGGATATGGGTATGTGTTATCAAGTGTCTAGTTGTCAAATCAAGCGGGATCTCACATACCCATGTGCTAAATCTAGCCCAACAAGCCTCTCTCAAAGAAGTGCGCTTTAGGTCAAGGAGAGCTTTTTGTCTTAGAAAATGGGTCAATTCTTAGCCAATCACCACCAAATTATAGATCCAACTAGGGGTGGATGCTATAGAGGTGGGTTTTCAATATCTTTTCAAATTGAGGGCTAGATCTAAGTAGATCTGAGAAATACCAAAAACAAGGGTTTTAATTTGATTAGGGTTTTTGTGATCTAGAAATTATGGAAGATTCAAGGAAGAGAAGATCATACCTCTTGGGACATACCTGGATGAAGAGATGAATGCTAGTTGAGACGAGGATTACTTTGCCAAAGATCAAATGGAGAATTGTTGAAGCCCTCTTGCCAAATCGATTTTTCCAAGCCACATGAGATTCCTTCTAACCTGTCAAGCCAAGGAGCAAAGCATCAATTAGTTTAACAAATTGAAGGTAGATGCAAACAAGAGAGAGAAAAACATAGAATAGTTGACACAAAGGCAAAACCACTCCCTGTCAAACCCAAAACGACTTCTTCCAAGCTTGAAGGGCAAGCCTCCCCACCAATTCGCACTTGTCAAAGTCGCCCTCTCAACCTGCAAATAAAGTATGGCAAATACGCAAGAAAGCTACAAAAGATCCTCCAGTGCAATGGACAATAGCATTTACAATCGAAACAACCAACATCCACTCCAATCCAAGCATGTACTCCAAAAGATAGAAATTTTATTCCAAGAGCCAAGAGCCAAAAATCTCTAGATGATTTTACAATGAGGGGGTCTCCTCCTTATATAGGATAATAAAGACCAAAACCCTAGATCTCAAAACCACTTTTTGAAATGAGTGGTTGAGATTAAAAGATCTCACAACATAATCAATGGCTAAGATGAATCCATAACATAATATCACATGGATCACTCAACATAACAATAGCGCCCTCAATAAATGGTACAATAGAGGGTGACGTCATCCCACAAGAGGGGTATAAAGTACAATAATCCACCTCATGATGACTAGGACATGATAAAATAAGCACATGGTGGGGCTAGGAGGTATAAATCCTTGCTAGCTCACCCCAAGGCACAATGAAATAATAAAAATATGTCCAATATAATAATAATGACCAAAACTGTCCTCAGAATCCATGACAGTCGAGCAGTAAATGTCCTCCTGTGATCAATCTGGAGATACCCACATGGTGAAAAATGACTGGAAGATAGTGAGATCAACCTGGAAGACCTCTGTGAAAACCAAATGCCAAAACCTTGCCTCAATTGCCCAAATCGATTTCCTCAGTGACCACTTTATCCCATTTTTTAACTGCCTCGGGAACTGTGAAAGTGCCAAAACTGCCTCCTAGGGTGCTAGCGCTGTCCATCTGAGCCCACCAGGCTCTCCGGGAGGGGGGATAAATGGTAATAACAAGTGGCTGGACCACCCCCTCCATCATCAGCGCCCTAGGTGAACTGGCCTCTCGGGGCCCCTGCTGCTCAGGCTGGGAAATCAGCCCCAAATCTGGTCAACAAGTGTAAAACTGCATCAATCACTGCCAGAAGTGCCCGGAACTGAAAGATAAGTGTCTCAATGGATCCAGAAGACCCAAATCCACTAGGAATGAGTACTCATACACCCTGGGTTGCCCTAATGGGCCAGCTGTAGGGTCCACCATATATGGACAATGTATAATCTGCTGATCTGTAATAATAATAACCTGCTGAACTGGATCAAACATCATCTGTATCATATGTCCATCATATGACATCATCATCAAACATGTGGGACCATAAATCATCACCAATAATCATCATACATGGTCCACATCATCACGGATCCCAAGAATATATATAATCAAGGATAAATCACATCAGTAGACTAAGACAATGCTTCTTTAATCACTTCATAGCTAAGCTCAAAGTATAAATTCCATTCAGTGGCATTAATCAAGTTAACATATTCCGTGATTATATAAAATTACTTGCACCCTAGTTCAAATGACAAACTTACCCATTGGACATGGTCAAACTGCTAGTGAAGGATGAAGGCTAGGAGCAAGGTTGGGCCAAGGGTTTGACTTGTCTAACTTAACTCAAAAATACTTTGGACTGGGAGAAGGGGGAAGCTACAAACTCTGTGCTGGACAAAAGAACACGGGGGATGGCTGTGCCTCACAAATGGATAAGTTGTTTAGAGAGTGCTTATTCAACTTAGGCATCATGTCTACATCAAGTTGATCCAAGTTCATTAGGATCATTCAATTTATTTCCATGGCCTTTTTGGCCTACATAACCCTTCGGATTTCAGATGTGCTGAGAAGCACAACTAGTTGCAGCTTGCATCCAGGGCATGTTTTTTTATATATTCACAAGGTCAGCAATTGTTTAGATATAGCTTTTAAGAACTATTGCTTTTTGGACCTTTCTTATACTCTTCGAGGAGTATTTTTAGCTTTTCATTGCTCTTGCCCTTTTTTGTTTCCATGGGCGAATTTATTTAGTTTCCACAGGTAGAACATGAGCTTTCAGTTTTAGCCAACAACATCTCAAGTGACTAGGGGGAGTTTGAGCCAATGCCAAACATCGGGACCACCGACCAGAATGATTTAGGCCTACAATCCAACTCACCAAAGGCAAGTTCTGTCACCAACTTAGAGCCGAGACACTAGATAAACAGGGATGTGGTCCAAACACAGAGGTAGAAAAATAGGGAAGTCCTCAGTATCAGAAAGTCAAATGAGACAAGTCAGGGTTTAAAGTCAAACAGGAAGGTCATGTATGGATGGAGATAAGTGAGTATGGAGCCTACACTAGCAGACAACTGGTGTCGGGAAAGACCATGTCTATGTAAGGTGAAATACCAGTAAGTTTTGTTAAATGACCTAAAAGTGCAAGCAATTGTCCATTTTATGATTTACAGTTCATTTTAAGTAGTTTACCACATCAGGAATAATATACCAAGCACATGCTATAATCATGACTAAATCAACAAGCTAATAATCCACAGTCAGTGAGAACATATCCATAGATCATACAACATCATCATAATAGCAATCATCATGCATCATCTGAAACACTGCTGAAGTACATCTCTAGGCACTGAACTGAAACTGTAATGGGATAAGTGGTCACATCAGTCATCAAATCTGAACTCTCAAGGCTCAGCCTTGACACAAGGTCATACAATATCTGAATAATGTACTGCTCTGATCATGAGTGATCCAATATATATAGCCATGCTCTGGAATAAATGAAGCTCTGGAATGTGCAGATATCTGCTGTACAAGAATAGTAGCCCTGCTACTATGGTGTGATAACATCTGGCTCCAGCTGGGACAAGTGCTCTAAGGGAGAGAGCGCTTGAGAACCTCAGAATCTGTGGTCTCGAACACCTCTGCATCAATCTTCAATCCAGCACTGCACCATCCTTGCTTTCAGCCTTTATCTTGCACCTGTTCCTGCTCTCACAAAAACTAGAATACCATCATGGAGCATGTATGGGATAAAAATAAAATAAAACTGAACTGAAATATAATCTAAAGCATGAACTTGAAAAACTAACATGGCATATATCATTATCATTTTATTTACTGTGCAGGAGGAAAGGAGTACATTCTTAATTCAGACAAATCTCAACCAGCACAGGCAGCCAACTATATAAATGCTAACTATAATTTCTTAAATGCATGCAGGAGAAGAGAAAAGCTTAGGAAGGACCAAGACTCAACTCAGGCAGAAAAAGAAAAACTGGACAATACTCAGCACACAGAAAAAGAAAAGTCACACAAATCCTACTGCTCAAGTGAGCTTATTTAGAAGCTACCTACTCTAAACAGGCAATGCAAGGCATCATTCTAGGTTTATAGGTGGGAAGTAGTGTTTTAGTAACCTCCCATTTACAGGCAATTCCAACTCGTCTCCATCTAAAGTCTCTAAATACACTGTTCCTTTGCCAGCCATCCTATTTACTCGATAAGGGCCCATCCATATTTTCTCAAACTTTTCATGATTCCCAGGTTTCTCTTTGTGTTTATCCCATAACAAGACTATATCCCCAATTCCAAATATCACATCTCTACTCTTTTGGTCAAATGTTCCCTTTATTCTTTCTTGCTCTATCACCATTTTATTCCAGGCTTCCCTTCTAGTCTCATCTAGCTCTACTAACCTGTCAATTCTTGCTTGCAAGGCTTCTTGAGCCGAAGAACACTGTTGTAACAATTCATACACAGGGATTTGAAGGTTGATTGGCAGCCTACAATTTTGCCCATATACTATTTCAAAAGGAGCTTTTCCAGTTATTCTTTTGACTGTCGTTCTGTCTGCCCAGAGGGCATATTTTAACTTTACATCCCAAGTCCTTTTGTTCTCACCAATCATCCTTTTTAAGAGCCTTATCAAATTTTTATTACTTGATTCTGCTAAACCGTTTCCTTGTGGGTAGTAGTTAGAAGAGTGAGATAAAGTGATCCCATGATCAGTACAAAAGGTGGACATCTCAATTTTGCTGAAAGCTGGTGCATTATCAGTTGTAATTTTGTAGGGACAGCCGTATCTAGAGATTATATTCTCTTCTAAGAACTTGACCACCACTTCTGCAGTGCATTTCTTGGTAGGGATAGCTTCCACCCAGCGAGTGAAATAGTCTGTGCAAGTCAGTATGTATTTGTGTCCACTTGATGAACTAGGGTTTATAGGTCCTACAAAGTCCATTCCCCATTGCTGAAAAGGTTCTTCTATAATGACTGGGGTCAAGGGCAGGGCAGGTAGTCTAGGTTTTCCAGAATAGAATTGACACTCCTGACAGGCTCTGACGAAAATGTGTACATCCTTGAACAAGGATGGCCAATAATATCCAGCTCTCATGATTTTAGCAGCTGTGGTTCTTGGTGCGTAATGTCCTCCACACAATCCGGAATGCATTTCTTTGATAATTCTTTGGGAGTCATCATGGTTTACACATTTAAGTATGATTCCATCTGGATTCTTCCATCCCAACCCATCTTCTGTCAAGACATACTTAGATGCTTTTAACCTCAAAGCTCTTCTTTGGTGGTCTACAAGGTGGTCTGGACAAGTCATATGTCTGAGGTAGAAAATGATGTCTTTGTACCATTCGTGATCTTCGTTAATATACAGGACCATGTTATTTTGTTGTAGTTTGGAATCAGTTAACAGCTGTGCTAGCCCTTGGCCTTTTACTATCTTGATCGGCTTGATTTCAATATCATACTCTTGAATCCTAGAAATCCAGTTTCCCCTAACACCTATGCCATCAGGCTGAGATAAGACATCTTTCACCGCTTGATAAGGGACGTAAGCCATAATTTTGGAGTATCCGATATATGTCCTAAAATGTTTTAACGATTTGACCAAGGCATAAGCTTGTTTTTCAGTGGTTGTGTAGTTTAGTTCCGCATCTCTAAGGTTTTTACTCATGAAGGCAACCGGTTGTTCATGGTTTTCTTCATTCTTTTGCAACAGCACCCCTGCTATGGTGTCCTCGGAAGCATAAGAATAGATCAAGAACTCCTTATTGTAGTTGGGGCTTACTAGGACAGGTGCAGAAGCAATGGCTTTCTTTAGAGACTCGAATGAGGTATCACATTTCTTATCCCAAACAAATTTCACATTCTTCTTCAGCAAATTATTCAAAGGTTTGGCCAATTCAGCTAAGTTAGGGATAAATCTCCTGTGACAGATATTGATTTGATTTTTCTTTCTCTGGCAATTTCCAAACCTAGAAGTAATGCTTCATACTCGGCTACATTGTTAGTGCAATCGAACTCTAAACGGAAAGAAAACAAGCTCTTTTCTCCTGATGGTGAAATTAAGACTATACCGGCTCCTGCACCATGTCGGGAACGGGCCCCATCAAAATGCATTTTCCAGACTTGTTCATGTGAAAAAGGTTGCTTTTTAACCTCCTCCCAGTAATTTGCTAAAATCATGAAGTTTCCAATTTCATCACTTGAATACATTGCTTCAGTGAATAAGTGTTCAGGTGTTTCAACATGTTCTCGCATAGGTGGTTCATTAAACAGAGTTATGAATGAACCTTCTTTGGTTGGGATTGTGGCGTAGGTTAAATCCATTTGGACACTTCCCCCCAATCTTGCCGACCACTCCCTGGATAGCAACATTCCCCATGCATCAGGGATATCTAGGACTAAAACATTCATTGAGAGCTCAATGTCAGAGCAGGCAGCTAACCTAACGGGCAGGTTTTCAATTATTCCAATAGATTTCACAGGTTTGGAATCCATGCCACATACATTTCTGTAGGGTCTTGTGGGTACTAACTCAAGTTGTTCCATGACTCTTAAAGGCATGACACTTACTTCAGCTCCTGAGTCCAACATGCAATTATGTAGTATTAAACCATTCACTTCCAACGCAACATAAAAGGGTGGGAAGTTTCCAGAGTTGTCACCAGAGACACTTTGGATCATGACAGGGGAATCCCTAATCTCTGCAACAGCTTTCTTAGGAGCTTGCTTCCTTGTTTGAATCCCAAGATGAGTAGTAGCTCTTTTGTGGAATGAAGGGATCTTAAAAATTTCACAAAATGGAATAGGCATGTTTATCTTTTCTAGGAAGCTTGTAATGTCTATGTTTAGGTTGTGAGGGTTTTCCTTATCCTTTTCATTCGTACCTAATCCTAGGAATTTCATAATGTCATGTTTAACAGCCGGGATCTTGATTAGGTCTTTTAGAGAAACCGAAACAGATGAATTGGCTAGCTTACTTGGAATGTTTGTTCTAGGGAGTTCCTTGTTAGGTTTTAGAATCGTGGGAGGTTTTGGTTGCTTTCTCCAAAGGGTTGCTTTGGGAACATTAGTTTTAGGGGGAGGATCAATTTTTATTGCTTGATCTGTCTTTTTGTTTGCAGGAGGAGATTGACTAGTGTTGGTTACAGTTTTACCCTTCGAGGTGACCTCAGGAGAAAGCTTTGGAGCTTTTGGCAAGATTCTTCGGACAGGTTGATGCACTGTCTTGCTAGGCTGTGGGTCAGTCGTTTTAGGTTGCTGAGTCTTGGGAGGACTAGCCTTTGGAGGAATTGAATTGCTACAGATGGATTTTAACATCTCTTTGGTTTGCAGATCACGTCTTTTGAAATCTTCATCTTGATTCTTAAGATATGTAGCAATGTTGGTGACCATTTCACACATGTTTGTCATAAATTCCATGGTCATTTCGGGAGAGATGTTATTTTGATTAGACATCTCTTTATGGGTTCTCTTCTCAGCGGAGTCACGATTAGGAGTCGCCAGGTAGAATTTTCAACTCTACTACCAAGAGATATGTCGTTTGAAGTGCAGAAAGGTAGTGAGACACAAAGATGTGTTGAACCAAGGTAGGCCCCTACCTCCCCGGCAACGGTGCCAAAAATGTTAATGTTGGCAAAGAGAACGGGAGTAGAGGTTTGAAAAATATATGTCGAACCAGGGTAGGCCTCTACCTTCCCCGGCAACGGCGCCAAAAATGTTATCACACAACTTGTAGTTGTCCCTAGAGGTATCCCATCCGGGACGGTAGAGGAGACAGGCAACTAAAGAGGTGACCCAAGAGATGCCACGGTTCCCAATGCAATGTGGGAGTCACGTCAACCGAGGCACTCTTCGCTTTAGGTCAAGGTATAACTAGACCAAGGGGGAGACCCTATACCCCAATCACAGTTGATTGGACCTAAACAAAGGTTTCTAAGGGTAGGTAAATGATGAGTTACGGAAACCAATGCAAGGCTAAGTGGACCTAAAGGTTAAGGTATGGTTGAAGGTGGTGTGATGGATAATAAGTGTTTCAACCTATGAATGGTTTAGGCCACATGATGGGGTATGATTACTAGGTATAGTACCAATGTGTTTGCACAAATGGGTCTAGTTTCTTGGGAAGTGTGAAATGGTTCTAGATGGACCCACAAGGTGAATTTAGGTGTGAGGGTGGTACTATAGGTTAGATCTAGGATAAATTTATAAGTTGGAGTTGGTTCTAGGATTACCCATGTGCTAGATCTAGGGTTGGACACTAATCCCAAGAAGTGCGCCTTGCTTGGAGAAGGACTAGTGCCTTGTTTAGTGGGCTAATGGAGTCAAGAAAGATGTCAAAGTGTAGATCGGGACACCTAGAAGCCAAGTCAAGTGAAATGGATGTGATCCAACGGTTAGGTCTTACTAGATCTAGGTTTTTAAGTGGTGACCAAAAGTGGACCACAATTCCTTAAAACAAGGAATGCAATCCCCAAGGTAGATCGGGGCAAAAGGATAGTCTAGACCTAGGTTTCAAGGCATGGGCATTCCAAATCTACGAAAATCTCCAACACCCACTTCCTAGAAGTGGTCCAACTCAAAACTCCCAAGGGGTGCGACTTTCTCAAGGAGAGGCAAAAAGTGGGTTTGGTGGACCATGCCAAGTCCAATGGCCACCAAAGTGTAGATCCGGGGTGCTAGTACCCCGATCTATGTTCCTTCAAAATTTCAAATGAATCCAATGGGTAGATCTTGGTAGATCTAGGTTTTAAGGTGCCAAGAAGGTCAAAGGGGGGTTTCAACCCCTCAAAACATGGAGAGATGTCCACAAGGTAGTTTTCACCAAAGTAAGGATATGGGTATGTGTTATCAAGTGTCTAGTTGTCAAATCAAGCGGGATCTCACATACCCATGTGCTAAATCTAGCCCAACAAGCCTCTCTCAAAGAAGTGCGCTTTAGGTCAAGGAGAGCTTTTTGTCTTAGAAAATGGGTCAATTCTTAGCCAATCACCACCAAATTATAGATCCAACTAGGGGTGGATGCTATAGAGGTGGGTTTTCAATATCTTTTCAAATTGAGGGCTAGATCTAAGTAGATCTGAGAAATACCAAAAACAAGGGTTTTAATTTGATTAGGGTTTTTGTGATCTAGAAATTATGGAAGATTCAAGGAAGAGAAGATCATACCTCTTGGGACATACCTGGATGAAGAGATGAATGCTAGTTGAGACGAGGATTACTTTGCCAAAGATCAAATGGAGAATTGTTGAAGCCCTCTTGCCAAATCGATTTTTCCAAGCCACATGAGATTCCTTCTAACCTGTCAAGCCAAGGAGCAAAGCATCAATTAGTTTAACAAATTGAAGGTAGATGCAAACAAGAGAGAGAAAAACATAGAATAGTTGACACAAAGGCAAAACCACTCCCTGTCAAACCCAAAACGACTTCTTCCAAGCTTGAAGGGCAAGCCTCCCCACCAATTCGCACTTGTCAAAGTCGCCCTCTCAACCTGCAAATAAAGTATGGCAAATACGCAAGAAAGCTACAAAAGATCCTCCAGTGCAATGGACAATAGCATTTACAATCGAAACAACCAACATCCACTCCAATCCAAGCATGTACTCCAAAAGATAGAAATTTTATTCCAAGAGCCAAGAGCCAAAAATCTCTAGATGATTTTACAATGAGGGGGTCTCCTCCTTATATAGGATAATAAAGACCAAAACCCTAGATCTCAAAACCACTTTTTGAAATGAGTGGTTGATATTAAAAGATCTCACAACATAATCAATGGCTAAGATGAATCCATAACATAATATCACATGGATCACTCAACATAACAATAGCGCCCTCAATAAATGGTACAATAGAGGGTGACGTCATCCCACAAGAGGGGTATAAAGTACAATAATCCACCTCATGATGACTAGGACATGATAAAATAAGCACATGGTGGGGCTAGGAGGTATAAATCCTTGCTAGCTCACCCCAAGGCACAATGAAATAATAAAAATATGTCCAATATAATAATAATGACCAAAACTGTCCTCAGAATCCATGACAGTCGAGCAGTAAATGTCCTCCTGTGATCAATCTGGAGATACCCACATGGTGAAAAATGACTGGAAGATAGTGAGATCAACCTGGAAGACCTCTGTGAAAACCAAATGCCAAAACCTTGCCTCAATTGCCCAAATCGATTTCCTCAGTGACCACTTTATCCCATTTTTTAACTGCCTCGGGAACTGTGAAAGTGCCAAAACTGCCTCCTAGGGTGCTAGCGCTGTCCATCTGAGCCCACCAGGCTCTCCGGGAGGGGGGATAAATGGTAATAACAAGTGGCTGGACCACCCCCTCCATCATCAGCGCCCTAGGTGAACTGGCCTCTCGGGGCCCCTGCTGCTCAGGCTGGGAAATCAGCCCCAAATCTGGTCAACAAGTGTAAAACTGCATCAATCACTGCCAGAAGTGCCCGGAACTGAAAGATAAGTGTCTCAATGGATCCAGAAGACCCAAATCCACTAGGAATGAGTACTCATACACCCTGGGTTGCCCTAATGGGCCAGCTGTAGGGTCCACCATATATGGACAATGTATAATCTGCTGATCTGTAATAATAATAACCTGCTGAACTGGATCAAACATCATCTGTATCATATGTCCATCATATGACATCATCATCAAACATGTGGGACCATAAATCATCACCAATAATCATCATACATGGTCCACATCATCACGGATCCCAAGAATATATATAATCAAGGATAAATCACATCAGTAGACTAAGACAATGCTTCTTTAATCACTTCATAGCTAAGCTCAAAGTATAAATTCCATTCAGTGGCATTAATCAAGTTAACATATTCCGTGATTATATAAAATTACTTGCACCCTAGTTCAAATGACAAACTTACCCATTGGACATGGTCAAACTGCTAGTGAAGGATGAAGGCTAGGAGCAAGGTTGGGCCAAGGGTTTGACTTGTCTAACTTAACTCAAAAATACTTTGGACTGGGAGAAGGGGGAAGCTACAAACTCTGTGCTGGACAAAAGAACACGGGGGATGGCTGTGCCTCACAAATGGATAAGTTGTTTAGAGAGTGCTTATTCAACTTAGGCATCATGTCTACATCAAGTTGATCCAAGTTCATTAGGATCATTCAATTTATTTCCATGGCCTTTTTGGCCTACATAACCCTTCGGATTTCAGATGTGCTGAGAAGCACAACTAGTTGCAGCTTGCATCCAGGGCATGTTTTTTTATATATTCACAAGGTCAGCAATTGTTTAGATATAGCTTTTAAGAACTATTGCTTTTTGGACCTTTCTTATACTCTTCGAGGAGTATTTTTAGCTTTTCATTGCTCTTGCCCTTTTTTGTTTCCATGGGCGAATTTATTTAGTTTCCACAGGTAGAACATGAGCTTTCAGTTTTAACCAACAACATCTCAAGTGACTAGGGGGAGTTTGAGCCAATGCCAAACATCGGGACCACCGACCAGAATGATTTAGGCCTACAATCCAACTCACCAAAGGCAAGTTCTGTCACCAACTTAGAGCCGAGACACTAGATAAACAGGGATGTGGTCCAAACACAGAGGTAGAAAAATAGGGAAGTCCTCAGTATCAGAAAGTCAAATGAGACAAGTCAGGGTTTAAAGTCAAACAGGAAGGTCATGTATGGATGGAGATAAGTGAGTATGGAGCCTACACTAGCAGACAACTAGTGTCGGGAAAGACCATGTCTATGTAAGGTGAAATACCAGTAAGTTTTGTTAAATGACCTAAAAGTGCAAGCAATTGTCCATTTTATGATTTACAGTTCATTTTAAGTAGTTTGCCACATCAGGAATAATATACCAAGCACATGCTATAATCATGACTAAATCAACAAGCTAATAATCCACAGTCAGTGAGAACATATCCATAGATCATACAACATCATCATAATAGCAATCATCATGCATCATCTGAAACACTGCTGAAGTACATCTCTAGGCACTGAACTGAAACTGTAATGGGATAAGTGGTCACATCAGTCATCAAATCTGAACTCTCAAGGCTCAGCCTTGACACAAGGTCATACAATATCTGAATAATGTACTGCTCTGATCATGAGTGATCCAATATATATAGCCATGCTCTGGAATAAATGAAGCTCTGGAATGTGCAGATATCTGCTGTACAAGAATAGTAGCCCTGCTACTATGGTGTGATAACAGGGCCCACAAGGTAGAAATCAGAAAAGTGACAATCTGGGGGTAGGTTATTGGATGTGTAGATCATGAATCAAGTGGGATCTCAACTACCCATCAACTAGATCTAGGGTAACTCACCTTCCCCAAGGAGTGCGACCTCACTTGGAGAGGCTAAGTTGGCTTGGGAAGGGGGTCAAATGGAGGCCAATCCTCACCAAACTATAGATCCGGGATGTCGTGGATACTATAGAGGTGGGTTTTCAATATTACACCCAACAACCCACTAGATCTTAGTAGATCTGAGAAAATGTAACAATGAGGGTTTGAAATAATAAGGGTTTTATCAATTTATGAGCTATGTCAATGGATTGGATCAAGATAAGAGAAACAAACCTGTGGATCTTACCTGGGTAACCTTGTAGATGCCTTGACGATGATGATGATCTATGCAAACCCGATCAATTTGAGAAGCTTTGAGGTAGTTTTCTATGAAATCGATTTAGACCAAGAAGCCAATGCGCCCTCTCTCCTGCACAACAAATGTCAACAATATCAGATTTGATGCAATCAAGAGATAAGACTAATGCCACAAGATAAGTAATAGAAAGATAGCATAGATCACAATGATACTAATGATAACCCCCTGATACAAGCAAATGCCAAGAAAGTCGATTTGAAGAAGCCTTGCAAAATCGCCCTTGTTGAAGTCGCCCTCCTGTAGACAAGACAATGATTTCCAAAAAGATATATCTTACCACAAATTCCAAATGCTAGGTTGCAATAGACTTTCCAATCACCATCTAAGAACACCAGATGCAAAGGAGACCACAAGAATTTCCACAAGAAAGTTTTTCTATACCAATAATCCAAGAGCCAAAGACCCCTTACAATGAGAAGCTCTCTCCTTTAAATAGGAAGGAGAGGCATCAAAACCCTAACCACTTTTTGAATGAGTGGCTAAGATTAAAAGATACAAATGTCTAATCAATGGTTGAGATGAGCTCAACAATAAAATACATGGATCACTAATAAAATATAACATAAGTGGACAAAATCGCCCTAGGAGAGGGGAATCCCACCATATCATGATGACAAAATATAATAAGAAGCTTATGGTGGGTCCAAGGGGTAATTTTAGCCACCCTTGGTCAATCCCCATAGCACAATAATAATAAAATAGTAATCAATATACCAAATCGTGCCATCTATGGACAAATTGTAGGCCTCAAAAGACCTCAGAAATCATCAGAAAGTGCCATAAGGGATGGATGCGGGTCCCGATGAAGCTGAAACTGCTAGAGGAGGTGTGGAAGACATCAATCCATCATCACTGATCATCCCATGCCAAGACATTGCCTCAGTAGCCCAAATCGAATTCCTCAATAGCCATTTCTACTAATCCTTAAATGCCTTGGGAAGCGTGAAACTGCCCCAAACTGCCTCCTGGAGTGCCTGCGCTGTCAAGGTGAGGCCACCAGTGTGTCCGAGAGGGCGGTAATATGGTAAAAACAAGTGGTTGGACCACCCCCTCCAAGCACAGCGCCCTAGGTCAACCAAATAAAAATCCTCTCTGCTCTGACAGGGTCTCCGACATATCAAAACTGCACTGGGTTAGCCTGTTGAGGCTCAATCATCACTGTAAGTGCCCGTAACTGAAAACAGACTGTCTCATTGGACTCAGAAGGTCCAAATCCATCCAAGATGTGTACTCATACACCATATGAGTCTCTGCATGATCATAAAATATATCCAATATACTGGAACAAGTGAAATAATAATAATCTGTAAATGATCAAATAATGCTGTAAACCGTGAATCATCATCATAAACCTGTATCTGATGCATAGAATCATCATGTACATGTACATAGACCATATATCATCTATCCATATCATCACAAGGTCCAACCATCTCATGTCCTATGGTTGACCTTGGTCAAACTATGTTTGACCAAGTCAACATGACCAAATATAACTCAGACCATCATCAGAAGCTGCTGCAAAGTGTCAAAGGTTAATGCATGCTCTACAACTTATTCGAATAGCAATTATAACACAAAGTAATCATTACTGGCGATCTAAATCCAAATATATAATGTCATTAATTATTATTATTACTCAGACTAGACTTTCAAGACCATACTCACTTCATAGCTGTGATCAATTTGCTAGTGAAGGGTGAAGGCTAGAATAAACTGGCTAGGCTAGAGGATGACTTGACTGACTCAACTTTGTGACACTTTGGAACAAGGAAAGGGAATACACACTGTAGTATATACTGAATGAACAACAACACAGGGAATGGCGGTGTCTCACAAATGGATGAGTTGTTCAAAGAGGGTTTATTCACCTTTAACAGATGCGCACAATCCGTAATACAAATGAGGCCAGCAATTATTTAGGTATAGCATTTAAGTTCCATTGCATTTTGGGCCTGAAGTTTCCACAGCCTTCCATCTATGTGTGTTTATAAACACATTGCATAGATTTACATTTATTTTAGGCTTTCTGCTGCAGGTGTGTTTTTAAGGCACTTGTTTACCTGAGCACTTCTAGGTGTGTCACAGACAGCTTGTTTACGTAGGTATTTACATTTCCAAAAGATATAACATTTTATTTTCATGGCCATTTTCATTTGGCATGCCTTTCATTCATGTGTGTTTAGAAACACATTGCATGAATGGGCTTTTCATACAAGATATAGCATTTCATTTTTTCCAGATTTTGTATTCATGGCAGCACTAAATGTTTCAGGTTTAGCCAACACGACTTTAGTGACTAGGGAGAATTCACAAGGAACTCCAACTCACCATTTGTAAGTTTTGTCACCAACTCAGAGCCGAGACACAATAAACAGGGAAGCTCATCCAATACAGAGGCTATAGTGGGGAAAAGATCCTTCATGTCACTAGTCAAGTAGTAAGTCAGGATGATAAACTAAAAGGTAGGCAAAGGATGGATGAAGACAATGAATAATGGAGCCAACACTAGCAAGCCGGGGTATAGTGGAATGATCACCTCTATTCTCCCTAAGGAGGGTAAAACCAATGAGTATGAATAGTGAACTTCTAAGTCTGAGTAGGGACAATATAATATATATAATAAGATCAACCAGGTCCACATATCTATATGATCACCAGATCATGACACTAGGTGCTAAGACATGCTATAAGAATAAATATAAAAGCAATATAACCACAACACTATGATATACCTGAATGCTCATCATCTGAACCATCATCTGTCCTCTAAAACTGCCACTGTAACTCTGGGCACTACTGAGTCACTGACTGCTCTGTACAAATGGTATAATGGCCACATTGGTCACCTCTCTGAGTGTCCTGAGACTCAGTCATGGCATGGGGAATATATATACTGTTGTCCAAAATCTGATAATCATCCAATATAGATGCTCATCTCAGCATCTCAATGTAAGGGAACTAGCTGAATAGTGTACTGGAATCTGACAAAAAATGTATGGTAGCCCGGCTACTATATATGTGATAACAGGACCATTACCTTTTAGAGGGAATCCATGAGTCCTATGATTTTGAGGGATGTGTTGTTTGTCCCTGGGCTGAAAAAGAACTTGGTATCAGTTTCTACTATTGAGGATAGGGGTCTTGGGGTTTGTTTCTTGGATGGACGTGTACAGGTATTCCCCAAGACTACAGGACTATCTACCTCCATGGACATTGGGGTTAGATGCGGGAAACTATACAAACTCTTATTTCAGCCTCAGCATGCTTTGGCACACAGCAACAGCAGTGAGCTTTGCGAGCTATGGCATCGGAGGATGGCCCATTTGCATCATCCAGCTTTGAGATTGTTGAGTATGGTTACAGGTTTACAAGAGTTCAGCACAGAGCATAGTGATGTATGCAGGGGGTGTGCTTTGGGAAAGTACACCAAGACTGTTTTTCCAAGCAATGACAACAGGTCAGCAGGGGTGCTTGATTTGATCCATACAGATATATATGGTCCTATGTCATCTGTTTCCTTGACAGGATTTGAGTATTATGTGACCTTCATTGATGACTATTCCAGAAAGACCTGGGTATACTTCTTGAGGAGCAAGAAGTCACCTATAGTCTTGAGGATCTTCCAAGAGTTCAAAGCTCTTGTGGAGAATCAGACAAGGAGGATTCGGGTCCTGAAATCAGACAATGGGGGTGAGTATACCTCCAATGAGTTCAATGAGTTTTGCATGCAAGAGGGCATACAGAGACAGTTGATAGTTCCATATACTCCTGAGCAGAATGGAGTGGCTGAGAGGAAGAACAGGGCTATTGTGGGAGCAGCAAGAGCTATGCTTCATGATCAGAGTCTTCCTTTCTTTCTTTGGGAAGAGGCTTGCAGTACAGCTGTTTACCTTCAGAACAGGAGTCCCCACCGTGCCTTGGGGAGGAAGACTCTTAAGGATATGTTCACAGGTAAGAAGCCTGAGGTTGGCCATTTTCGCATATTTGGTTGTTTGACTTACTCTCTTGTCCCTTCTGAGAAGAGGACAAAGTTCGATCCCACTGCAGAGAGAGGCATCTTTGTGGGTTATGATGAGACTTCGAAGGCTTACCGCATTTATCTTCCTGGCCAGAAAAAGGTTGTTGTGAGGCGGGAAGTGAGATTTGAGGAGGAGAGAGCCTTCAGGAAGTCTAGAGAGTTGGAGCATGGGGAGCCACTTGCTTCCACAACTCAGGTGACACAGGGATCTTCAGTGTAGATCACGGGTTCACAGGTTTCCAGAGTGACTGGTCCACAGGTTACAGGCACAGGTTCTACAGGTTCAGTGGTTCAGCTAGCAGGTACTCCAGGGACAGGTTCTGGTTCTCAAGTTATAGGTTCACCAGTGACTAGTTCACCAGCCACTGCTCCACAGGTTGTTGGGCCATCTACCTCTGGCAGTTCTTCAGATGAGGACAGACCGGTTTGGGAGCCACCTTCAAGGAAGAGGAAGCCTAAATGGCTTCGGGAGACCCTGAAGGAAGCGGAGGCATTTGGTAGGCCCCAGGAGGAGGTCAGGACAGTTGTGATGCCGGATAGATTGGGCATGGCTCTAGTTGCGAGTCTTCGTGATTCAAAGCCTTCCACATTTGAGGAGGCCTCTCAGCATCAGGTTTGGAGAGATGCCATGATGGAAGAGTACCATTCCATCATGAAGAATGATGCATGGGAGATAGTACCAAGACCAGAGGGGAAGTCTGTTGTGACTTCCAAGTGGATCTACAAGGTGAAGCATGCTGCAGATGGCAGTGTGGAGGAGTACAAGGCTCGTTTTGTGGCACGAGAGTTTTCACAGATAGAGGGAGTTTATTATGATGAGACCTTTGCGTCGGTTGCTCATTATTCTTCTATCAGAGCAGTGATTTCTATAGCAGCAGAGATGGGTTGGAAGATCCACCAGATGGATGTGAAGACCGCATTTCTCAATGGTCTTCTGCAAGAGGAGGTTTACTTGGAGCAACCACAGGGCTTTGAGATTCATGAGAGAGATTATCATGTGTGCGGGCTGAGGAAGGCCTTGTATGGACTAAAGTAAGCTCCTAGAGCTTGGTACTCCAGGATTGATGCGTATTTGACATCGATGGGTTTTCAGAAGAGTGAGGCTGATCCCAACCTTTATTATATTGTGGTTGGTGGAGATCCTCTCATTCTTTTGTTATATGTTGACGATTTGTTTATCACTGGGGAGGAGCGTCTCATTGCACATTGCAAGAGAGATCTTGCTTCAAAGTACGAGATGATAGACATTGGGTTGATGCACTATTATCTGGGGATGGAGGTTTGGCAGGAGACTGGTCATATTTTCCGAGGACAAGTATGCAGTAGATATTCTGAGGAGATTTTGGATGGAGGATTGCAGGCTGATGTCCACACCTATGATCACCAACTGGAGGAAGCTTCATGCTTCTGAGGGTATGTTGGTGGATCCTACTCTAGACCATGAGCTCATTGGGTCATTGATGTATCTGGTCAACACTAGGCCAGACTTATGTTTTGCGGTGAACACTCTTAGTCAATTCATGGTGGAGCCTAGGAGTGTGCACTGGGTAGCCGCGAAACATGTGTTGAGATACCTTGCAGGGACAGTGGACTATGGTTTGGACTACAGGGGTTCGGGTGGAGTCAGTTTGGTTGGTTTCACAGATTCAGACTGGGCAGGCAGTGTGATGGATCGGAGGAGCACTTCCGGTTGTTGTTTCGGTTTGGGCTCGGCAACAAGGTTGTGGTTCAGTCGGAAGCAAAAGTTTGTTGCTTTGAGTTCTACTGAAGCTAAGTATATGGCAGCCAGTCAGGCTACTTGCGAGGCACTGTGGCTTCGTAACTTGTTGGTAGATTTATTTAATCAGGCGCTGAGACCTACGGTGATTTACTTTGACAATCAAAGTTGCATCCAGCTCTCTGAGAATCCAGTCTTCCATGACAGGTCCAAGCACATAGAGATCAGATACCACTTCATCCAAGACTATGTTCAGAGAGGAGCTGTGGAGTTACAGTACATTTCCACTGATGAGCAGGTTGCAGATATTCTGACGAAATCTTTGGGGAGGGGCAAGTTTGTCTTCTTCAGAGACAAGTTGGAAGTGGTGCAGAACACCTTCCTCGGTAAGAGGGAGTGTTGATTTTTGTACCTAGGAAAGTGTTCCCCTAGGTGACTTCTGCCTTAGTCACTTAAAAGGAGAAATAAAGTGACCCTTGCATTAAATAACTTGAGATGAGCATTTAATTTGACTTTAGAGATTAAAGTCACTTTTTGATAAATTTAAGTGAGGTGAGTGAAATTAATATTTATGACATTTAAATGAGCATTTAATCTCATCCACTCATCTCATATAATCTCAGCCATTGGATTGAGTGACCATTCACTCACCCTAGGGTTTAGACAAAAAGAGCAAGGGAAGGCAAGAGCATTCACTTTTTGCTGAAGAGAAGTGGAGAGGAGAGCAAGAGAGAGAAGTGGCACGATTTTCGAGGGAGCTCAGTTTTCCAGCAGCATGAATTTCGAGGTAGCACGGATTTCGAGGTGAAGAGATTGTTGGTACAGCACGTTTCCCAAGGCACCGTACAGCAGCAGCATGGGCATGAATTTCGAGGCACCGTACAACAACATTTATTGATGAACCATGCGGCACAGATTTCGAGGTGATTTCTGGGCATGCTTTTCTAGAAATTTTGGGCACAAAAATCGAGGTTCGTACAATTGTACTTGCTGGTACAGATTTCGAAGTTTATTTTCTGCACAGATTTCAAGGCAGGTGGCACAGAAATCGAGGTGCTGTTTGGCACAGAAATCGAGACACTTTTGGCACATAAATTGAGGCAGATGGGCACAAACTTCAAGGCAGCCTTCTGGTTGAATTTTTTGTGGTTGAGATAAGTACATTTTGACTGTGAAATTTCTGTATTGAAGATTTACTGAAGAAATACAAATTCTCTCTCTCTAACAAGTTTTCTCCTTGTGGGTTTTTCTTGGGCTATTGGCCAAAAATTTCTGAGTCTGAAAATATTTATGGTGTGCATGAATATTTAATTTTCTGCCTGTAACATTGATTTTTAACTGTGTTTTTAAAGTCTGAAATTTACATGTCATTTCCAGCGATCATGAAAAATTGGGTTGGGCATTAAACAATGGCAAGTTGACTTGAAAACCGGGTTGGGTTAAAATATCAGAAAACTTACATGTTTGATCTGGTTTTTGTAAGATGATTATATCTGGGGATGAAATCTTTGATGAATCTGATGAATGAAGAGAATCTCAAATACTTGAAATCCCTGTTATAGCTAATCCTAACCCTCATATTAACAAGGAGCCTCTTGATAAGAATAGGCAACCTAAATGGGTGCAACAGTTGATGAAAGATGCAAGTGGAGATACACACATTGGTCAAGGTGAGGAGGGTAACAATGGATCGAGGAGAAGTTCAAGGTTGAAAAAGGCTTTAGACAGATTTGAAGCTAACTATGTGGCTTTAGTATACTCCTTGCTTAATGAAGAACCCAGTTCTTAAAATGATGCATGTAAATTTGATATACGGATGCAAGCTATGCAGGATGAATGTTACAGCATTTAAAAAATTCCCATTTGGGAACTTGTGGATCTTCCTCCGGGGAAGAAAGTGATTGATTCCAGATGGTTGTAACTTGCACATAGTTAAGCACAACGTACATGGTGAAGTGGAAAAGTACAAAGCTAGATTTGTGGAAATGGATTTCTCTTAGAAGTAAGGGATAGCCTATGAGGAAGGTGCACACAGACCATCCGACGATAATATTTTGTGATGATGTATCTTGCATTAAGATGGCATCATCCTGTGTTTAATGACAAAAGCAAACACATCGAGATAAGATATCACTATGTAAGGGACAAAGTGCAGAATAATGAAGTAAACCTACCTACCATATACTTCTATTGAGATCAAGTAAATGGCATACTCACCAAGCTATCACAGGTGTGCAAGTTTGAGAGGTTTCATGACGGCTTAGGTATGGTTAATAATGACCTAACCATTAAGAGGGGTGTTGAAATGGATAGTCATTAGAAATTAAGTTCTAGATTAATCTTTTATTTTGTTCCTAAAGTTAGTTATTTCAGAAGTGGCTTGTAAGTTTTTGGGTTAAAATAAAAGAAGGCTCATTATGGCAACCATCGAAAAAGGTGAGCTGGTTCTTTTCCCAAGGGTGTTGAACAGCATTTATCCTTGGGTGTTTCATGGCAACAGCTACCTCTCTTTCTGAGGAACATGTTACAAGTGTTTGAAGGAACATTTTAAATTTAAACATATGGCTTGGATGGAATCAGTTTTCAGCAGCATTTTGAACACATGAAGGCTTTTCTACTTTATTGCGCTTTATTCATGACGGGTTGCTGAGCAGAGGGGATGGTTTGTTTTATTCCTCATCTGCAACTAAACCGGTGGGAAGCATAGGTGCTGAATTCCTCTTCAAGTTTTGCCTGATGGACAATACGCGACTCATTTTATGATCTACACCTCAGTTCCTGTTACATAGTTTGCGATCTTCATACGTGGCTTTCTATGGCTGGATGTAGGGTTCATGTTATCACACCATAGTAGCAGGGCTACTATTCTTGTACAGCAGATATCTGCACATTCCAGAGCTTCCTTTATTCCAGAGCATGGCTATATATTTTGGATCACTCATGATCAGAGCAGTACATTATTCAGATGTTATGACCTTGTGTCAAGGCTGAGCCTTGAAAGTTCAGATTTGATGACTGATGTGACCACTTATCCCATTACAGTTTCAGTTCAGTGCCTAGAGATGTACTTCAGATGTGTTTCAGATGTTGCATGATGATGATTATTATGATGATGTTGTATGATCTATGGATATGTTCTCACTGACTGTGGATTATTATCTTGTTGATTTAGTCATGATCATAGCATGTGCTTGGTATATTATTCCTGATGTGGCAAACTATTTAAAATGAACTGTAAATCTTAAAATGGACAATTGCTTGCACTTTTAGGTCATTTAACAAAACTTACTGGTATTTCACCTTTACATAGACATGGTCTTTCCACCGACACCAGTTGTCTGCTAGAGTAGGCTCCATATTCACTTGTCTCCATCCATACATGACCTTCCTGTTTGACTTTAAACCCTGACATGTCTCATTTGACTTTCTGATACTAAGGACTTCCCCATTTTTCTACCTCTGTGTTTGGACCGCATCCCTGTTTATTCAGTGTCTCGGCTCTGAGTTGGTGACAAAACTTGCCTTGGTGAGTTGGATTGTAGGCCTTGGCTCAAACTCCCCCTAGTCACTTGAGATGTTGTTGGCTAAAACTGAAAGCTCATGTTCTACCTGTGGAAACTAAATAAATTCGCCCATGGAAACAAAAAAAAAGGGCAAGAGCAATGAAAAGCTAAAAATACTCCTCGAAGAGTATAATAAAGGTCCAAAAAGCAATAGTTCTTAAAAGCTATATCTAAACAATTGCTGACCTTGTATAAATATATGAAAAACATGCCCTGGATGCAAGCTGCAACTAGTTGTGCTTCTCAGCACATCTGAAATCCGAAGGGTTATGTAGGCCAAAAAGGCCATGGAAATGAAATTGAATGATCCTAATGAACCTGGATCAACTTGATGTAGACATGATGCCTAAGTTGAATAAACACTCTCTAAACAACTTAGCCATTTGTGAGGCACAGCCATTCCCCGTGTTCTTTTGTCCAGCACAGAGTTTGTAGCTTCCCCCTTTTCCCAGTCCAAAGTATTTTTGAGTTAAGTTAGATAAGTCAAACCCTTGGCCCAACCTTGCTCCTAGCCTTCATCCTTCACTAGCAGTTTGACCATGTCCAATGGGTGAGTTTGTCATTTGAACTATGGTGCAAGTAATTTTATATAACCACGGAATATGTTAACTTGATTAATGCCACTGAATGGAATTTATACTTTAAGCTTAGCTATGGGAATGATTAGAGAAACATTGTCTTAGTCTATTGATGTGATTTATCCTTGATTATATATGTTCTTGGGATCCGTGATGATGTGGACCATATATGATGATTATTGATGATGATTTATGGGCCCACATGTTTGATGATGATATCATATGATGGACATATGATGCAGATGATGTTTGATCCAGTTCAGCAGGTTTATTATCTCTTCAGATCAGCAGATTATACATTGTCCATATATGGTGGACCCTACAGCTGGCCCATTAGGGCAACCCAGGGTGTATGAGTACTCATTCCTAGTGGATTTGGGTCTTCTGGATCCATTGAGACACTTATCTTTCAGTTCCAGGCACTTCTGACAGTGATTGATGCAGTTTTACACTTGTTGACCAGATTTGGGGCTGATTTCCCAGCCTGAGCAGCAGGGGCCCCGAGAGGCCAGTTCACCTAGGGCGCTGATGATGGAGGGGGTGGTCCAGCCACTTGTTATTACCATTTATCCCCCCTCCCGGAGAGCCTGGTAGGCTCAGATTGACAGCGCTAGCACCCTGGGAGGCAGTTTTGGCACTTTCACAGTTCCCGAGGCAGTTAAAAAATGGGATAAAGTGGTCACTGAGGAAATCGATTTGGGCAATTGAGGCAAGGTTTTGGCATTTGGTTTTCGCAGAGGTCTTCCAGGGTGATCTCACTATCTTCCAGTCAGTTTTCACCATGTGGGTATCTCCAGATTGATCACAGGAGGACATTCACTGCTCGACTGTCATGGATTCTGAGGACAGTTTTGGTCATTATCATTATATTGGACATATTTTATTATTTTATTGTGCCTTGGGGTGAGCTAGCAAGGATTTATACCTCCTAGCCCCACCATGTGCTTATTTTATCATGTCCTAGTCATCATGAGGTGGATTATTGTACTTTATACCCCTCTTATGGGATGACGTCACCCTCCATTGTACCATTTAGTGAGGGCGCTATTGTTATGTTGAGTGATCCATGTGATGTTATGTTATGGATTCATCCTAGCCATTGATTGTATGATGAGATCTTATAATCTCAACCACTCATTTGATGTAGTATTATGAAGTGGTATAGGGTTTTGGTCTTTATTATCCTATATAAGGAGGAGACCCCCCATTGTAAAGCTCACCTTTGGAGCTCTGGAATATTGGAATAGAAGATTTTTTGTGGAGCACATCTCTCTTGGCTTGTGGATTCTCTTGCATATTGAATATAAAGTATTTCTTCTATGTATCATTGTGGATCTATGTGTTTTTGCTAACCTTTTGACAGGAAAGTCGAATTGGAGAGAGGAGGGCGACTTTTGGAGGGTTATTGTTGGAGGGATCCACATATTCTCTCTTGGGTTGATCTTGTGACAGGGAGTATCATTATTGTATCTTCGTGACATAGTTGATGCTTTCTATTACATCTTTCTACCATTTTCATAATCATCTTGCTTGACTTGTTTCTTTGATCTTGTCTTGTAGGAGGAGGACGATTTGGCTATCTTGGAGAAGGGAGATTTGGTTGGAGCACTTGGATCTCACTCTTGAATATAAACATAGGAGAATGCTATCAACTTGCAAGGTGGCCATAAGCAAATTGAGGTAAGATCTACAAGGTATGTGCCTCTTTCATCCATTCTATCTCCATTGGTCATAAAACCCTAATTAAATCAAAACCCCAATTTTTGGTATTTCTTAGATCTACTTAGATCTAGCCCTCATTTTGAAAAGATATTAAAAACCCACCTCTATAGCATCCACCCCTAGTTGGATCTATAGTTTGGTGGTGATTGGCTAAAAAATTGATCCATTTTCTAAGATAAAAAGCTCTCCTTGACCTAAAGCGCACTTCCTTGAGAGAGGCTTGTTGGGCTAGATCTAGCACATGGGTAGGTGAGATCTCACATGATTTGGCATCTAGACACTTGATAACCTAAACCCATGTCCTTACTTTGGTGAAAACTACCTTGTGGACATCTCTCCATGTTTTGAGGGGTTGAAACCCCCTTTTTATTTCATTGGTAACTTAAAACTTAGATCTACTAAGATCTACCCATTGGATTCACTTGAAACTTTGAACATGCATAGATCGGGGTACTAGCATCCCGGATCTACATTTTGGTGGCCATTGGACTTGGTTTGGTCCACCAAAACCACTTTTTGCCTCTCCTTGAGAAAGTCGCACCCCTTGGGAATTTTGAGTTGGACCACTTCTAGGAAGTGGGTGTTGGAGATTTTTGTGGATTTGGATCGCCCATGCCTTGAAACCTAGGTCTAGACTGTCCTTTTGTCCCGATCTACCTTGGGGATTGCATTCCTTGTTTTGAGGAATTGTGGTCCACTTTTGGTCATCACCCTAAAACCTAGATCTAGCAAGATCCAACCATTGGATCTCATCCAAACCACTTGACTTGGCTTCTAGGTGTCCCGATCTACACTTTGACATTCTTCTTGACCCCATTAGCCCATCCAACAAGGCACTAGTCCTTCTCCAAGCAAGGCGCACTTCTTGGTATTAGTGTCAAACCCTAGATCTAGCACATGGGTAATCCTAGAACCAACTCTAACTTGTAGATCTAACCTAGATCTAGCCTATAGTACCATCTTCACACTTAACTTCACCTTGTGGGCCTTTTCTAGAACCATTTCACACTTCCCAAGGCAACAAGACCCACTTGTGTAAACACATGGTACTATACTTAATAATCATACCCCATCAAGTGGCCTAAACCATACATAGCTTGAAACACTAACTATCCATGATACCACCTTCAACCATACCTTAAACATTAGGTCCACTTAGCCTTGCATTGGTTTCCGTAACTCATCATTTATTCACCCTTTGAAACCTTTGCTTGGGTCCAATCAACTGTGATTGGGGTATAGGGTCTCCCCCTTGGTCTAGTTATACCTTGACCTAAAGCGAAGAGTGCCTCGGTTGACGTGACTCCCGCATTGCATTGGGAACCGTGGCATCTCTTAGGTCACCTCTTTAGTTGCCTAACTCCTCTACCGTCCCGGATGGGATACCTCTAGGGGCAACTACAAGTTGTGTGATAACAGTTCCATTTGTCATTATTTTATAAGTTACACAGACATTTTTGTTGCAGATTCATGTAAGGAGTTAATCTCCATTTAGTTTCAGTTTTAGGTCATAATTTTTGTGAATGAAAAAACTCGGCCTACATGCTGAATTAGCACCAAAGAGAAGTAATACATGTACAGCTCAGTTTTGAGCACATGGTGGGATGTATTCAGTATAAGAAAGGGATTATGTGTGTAGGCCTGAAATGCTATTTTTTGCATATGTAAATAATCCCTTGTTTGAAAATCATCTTTAGACTTTTACTATATATGCAAACTATTCAGATATTTAAGAGTTCATGGTTGGAACAAATATTCTCCTTGAGATGGTTCAAATTTCGTTGCTGTAATTCTATGAATATGTGCACTGTAATTGATCCTTAAATATTTTTAAAAGCATTCTTCTATGGTTCCGCAATTGTAACGAGTTTGAATCTCTGCACTATTAATTTTTCTCAATTCCTCCTAATACTATAGCACCTTGTCAAATGCCCAAACCTCCACTAGTTAGTCTGTGGTGCACTTTCCAAACTACTAGATAATACTTCTAATGTCTTAAGCACTTTGCCAAAGGAATCCTCTTGCAAGTTTCCTAGAACATTGATGACAATTTCTAAGCTAGCAATCTATGTGATTTTCGTAGCATCAGACAGGTACATCCACATGGACAGTGTCTACAGGAGGAAGTTGTCATTATTGACTCTCAGACTAGGAGATTCACTTTAGTAATGTAAACTGTTAAAGTGAATGTAATTTTGTTATTACTTTATGTAAAGTAGAGGGCCCATGGTATTTGGCAGTCCATGGTATTGACCCAAGGTATTTGCATATTGTAATGTTATAAAAAGCAGCCTAGGTGAGAGGAGGAGGGCACACAACAGTCACACAAAGTGAGTGAGATCTCATTGAGTGGGTGGAGAAGGACTTCCATCCAAGTGTGAGGGCAAGGGTCGAGGAATGGAGCAAAGGGGCAGCAAAGGAAATAGCAGCCAAGTGTGATAGGCTACGCTACTTGTTGTTTTGTATATTCCTCAAGAAGGGCATTATCCTAGAATGGGAGCCCGTGATTTTTACAATAAAATCATTTGTTTCTAGTTTTTCCCCACTTGGAGTTTTCCAAGGTAAATTTGTGTGTCAAATGTAAACGTGATTTCCTGTGTTTATTTCCGCTACATGATTTGTTGGATCTCAATGTATTTTCTGTTAATAATTGCAAGCAAATTACTTGAGACTGAAAAATCAGATTTGGGCTCATAAAATCAACATGGTATCAAAGTTTGGCTGAGACTCTGAGCAAGAGATCAAGTTTGACGGGGGTTTTGTAGACCTTCATAGGGGAAGAGGGAGATAGCCCCTTCCAGTTCTACCAGGAGACCTAGTTGGTACGAGATGACATTAATGGATGCTCAGGAGCAAGAAACAAGCTCCTAGGAGCACATTGAGGGAGATCAGGCCTTTGACGAAGTTCCAAAACTTCATGGAACTGATGTGTAGCGTCATCAATTCCGTGACTTCTAGCAATCAGGGAGCAGCTGACCAGCAAGGTTAGAGAATGCCAGTGTGCAGGATGATGTGTGCGACAATGTGCCAGGGTCAAAGGGAGAACTAGTTACAAGTGGCTCTCGAAGAAGTACCTTCCTCACTAAGAGGGGGTGTTGATTTTTGTAGCGTCGGATAGGTACTTCCATGTGAACAGTGTCTATAGGTGGAAGTCATCATTATTGACTCTCATACTTAGGAGATTCACTTTAGTAAAGTGAACTATTAAAGTGAATGTACTTTTGTTATTGCTTTATGTGAAGTAGAGGACCCATGGTATTTGGTAGTTCATGGTATTGGACCAAGGTATTTGCATATTGTAATGTTATAAAAGGAAGCCTAGGTGAGAGGAGGAGGACACACAACAGTGACACAAAGTGAGTGGGATCTCATTGAGTGGGTGGAGAAGGACTTCCATCCAAGTGTGAGGGCAAGGGTCGAGGAAAGAAGCAAAGGGGCAGCAAAGGAAGTATCAGCTAGGTGCGATAGGCTAGGCTACTTGTTGTTTTGTATATTCCTTGGGAGGGCCATTATCCCAGGATGGGAGCCCATGATTTTTATAAAAAAATCATCTGTTGTTGATTTTCCCCCAGTTGGATTTTTCTAGGGTAAATCTGTGTGTCAAATGTGAATGTGATTTCTTGTGTTTTTTTTGGCTATGTAATTAGTTAGGAGTTCAGAGTGTTTTCAGTTAATAATTGCAGTAAATTGTTTGATATTGTTGACCAGATCTGAATCCAGAAAACTAAAAATCTAGCACTCCTAAACAGTAAAAAACTAGAAGAGAAAACAAGACTAACTTAATAATTGCTACTCTACCATTAAAGGCCAAAGACTTACCCACCCAACTACCAATTTTATATTGACCATTATCTAATGAAAAGTTCAAAACCCTACTTTGAAAACGTTTGTAATGTTCCCAACTAGATCTGAGCTAATTTTTTAGTTGACTTGTTTAAGTATTTTTGGTTTAGGACTTCCATCAAACACTTGGTGACTACTTTTTAAATGGCATTGAATATTCCCACTTGCCGTTGATATGAATTATATTAACTGCTGATATGTTTAAGTATACTGTTGGTTTAGGACTTTAGTCAAACAGTTATCAACAATCACATATTTTGGCACATAACGGAGTTTTAATTGTTCTCAACACCCACAAATATCCAAAACAGAGATAGAGCATTGGATGGAACAACCTTGCTCTTCAATATTCAACTCTGAATTAATTCCTTAAATCATGTCCAGTAAGTCACATATAATGTCCAAAGGAAAGCTACAGGTGTACAAGTGCTAACATCAAACCTTCAAAGCAAAGTACAGCAGAATGATATACATAGAAAATGAACCTGTTTTGACTCCTTTCACTGGCCTGTAGCTGAAGGTGTATTGGAATCCTTTCTGAGATGAAGTTACCCTCTAGGAAGGTAGCACAAATAGTTGGTGATGGCATCAGTCCAAGATAATCAGCAATATAAGTATTCAGCAGGTTTCTCTTGTCCACACAGCAGTAGATGGTGAATATAAAATATGGCACCTCTCCCAAGAAGCAAGACAACCTCCAGGCTCTGCGTCCTCCCTCAAACTTCAGATCTGGAATGTATGGCCCTTCCAAAAAACTCCTAATGGCAGCAAATAACAATGAACACTAGAGCGCCCTCCTTATAAATATCCTGAACTCTGTCAACTCCTTTCCAAAGATAATATCGCCCCTCTAATAGTCACAGCGCCCTCATACTAAGCTCAACTTCCTCCACGTTTTTGGCAACAGAGATAGATGGAAATGGGGTAGATCTAGCTTGGGAGTGCTCTCCACCAACTCATCCCATAAACTAGTGTGCCCTCCCTTTGAGAGAATGGATGAAACTCACTGATACCTCTCGATTCTGCAGGAATCGATCGATATCTTTCTCTAACAATGATGCACAGTGAAAGATCCGTATGATCCTTCCTACTTGATAAGCTAGGGTGAATAGTTTCACTACCGAAACCGATTTCCTCTCTTAAGGTTTTCATCCCAAGAGCAAAAAACCACAAGAGCTCTCCAAATCTTTTCGGAAGTGAAAATAACATGAATGAATGAGAGAGGCTGATTTGCCCTTTTAAACTCATTTTACCCTTTTTGGGCCACTTTTACCTTTTCATGCCACTTTTACCTTTTCCCCTCTCTTAATTAATTAAAGTGACTTTTATAAAGTCCCTTTATGAATTACTTACTCTATATCACTTTATAATGTTACTTTTTGCCTAGAGATATTAATTCATTAATTAATTTCCTTTTCATCGACTATAGCCTACGAGAACTGAAAAGGCTAATATGTCATCTCCTGGAGTGATCATGTGGAAAGGAACATTACAGTCCTCCCTTCTCGAGATTGTTTGTCCTCAAACAACTACAAATCAAGATGCTGCAAGATCTGATCTCCCTCCCAAGCAGCATCCTTGACTGGCAAGTCTCTCCATCTGACAAGATACTCCTTGATGACTATGCTCCTCAATCTCCTCTCCCCGACATCCAAAATCTCCTCAGTAATGAGTTCCAATTGGCCCTCCTCATCCAATGGGGGTAACTCTGCTGAAGTAATGATCTGATGTCCAAATACCTTCTTGAGGCACAACACATGAAAGACATTGTGAATCTTGCTCCCCACTGGAAGCTCAAACTCGTAAGCTACGTCCCCAAGTCTAAGAATCACCCTGTAGGGGCCATAAAAAAGAGGCTTCAATTTCTTCGCTCCGCTTTTTTTCAATGAAGACTGTCTATATGGTTGCAACCTCAGAAAAACCAAGTCTCATGCCTCAAAGTTGCGCTCAACCCTATGCCTATCTGCATACATCTTCTACTGATTCTGGGCCATCTGTAAGTTATCCTTAAGGACATGTTATCACATTCATAGTAGCCGGGGCTACCATGTCTTCAGACCAGATTCTAGTGCTTTTTTGAGTCAGTCCTTTACGATGAGATGCTTGAGATCGGCAGTTGATGAGCAGCTATTCTATGATCACTCTCAGCAGACCCAGAGCATCATATTTTCAGCCTTATGCCATGACTAAGCCTTATGACCCCAGACTTGATGACTGAGGTAGCCATTTTCTTACATACAGAGTAGTGTGATGACAGTGCCTAGAGTTATGCAGCAGCAGTGTTCTAGTGACAGTTGATGGTTCAGATGATGGATACAAGTATATGGTTGTGCATTGGATATCTATGTTGTGCTCTTTTACTTATCTTAGTAGCTTGACTGGGTATTTACTGGTCATGATCTTGCGATATATATATATATATATATATATGCGGTTATTGGTTAACTGTTTAGAATAGAAGTGATTTAATTGCTTGGAATTAGAAATTCTTGTGTATACTCATTGGTCTCACCCTCTTAGTAGTATGGACTTGGTCATCCCCAACATTTATGGCTTGCTAGTTATGGCATCACTTGTCATTTTCCCCGTCCATCCGTTACCATCCGTTCTTGGTTGTGACCTGACTTACACTATAGCCTGTGATATTGAGGACTTCCCCACTTATGCCTCTATGGTGAATAGACTCATTATTATGTGTCTCGGCTCTGAGTTGTGCAACAGAACTTGTCGAAGCCTTGATCCTTCTAGGCCAGGAGAACCCGTCGGTGTTGGTTCCTGAGCTTAGGTGAGTTGGTTTCTGAAGCCTTGACCTCTATGGTCGATTGCCCCCGATGTTTGGTCCTGATTGTGGATGATTCCCCCTAGTTCCCTGAATTGTGTCAGCTAAGACTTGAAGCAAATTGTTCTAACATCATTACATGCATTGTGTGATTCATTGTTATATCTTCTTAAATGCAAGACCATAATAAATACAAAGTAAAACTGTGCTTTTAAGCACAGTGAAGAGGGCTATGAAACCAAATGTAAAGCACCCTGGATGAAAGCTGCAATTAGTTGGGCTTCTAAGCACATACAAAATCCTAAGGGTCATTAGGCCTAAAAAGCAGTGGTTAAATGTATGTTAAATCTAAAGACTACTGGCCATGCTATCTGAAATGTAATGATTATTTCCTCACGGAGCCTACGGGTTGGGATGTGAGATGGAGTAAGGGACAACGAATTCTAAGTGTCCCCTAGAACCTCAAGTTACGGTTTACCGTGCACCCAGTCACGGTGGTTATAAAAAAGATCCTCACGGAGCTTGATTCAAGCTTGAATGTGAGCTATAGACATTTGCTAAAGTTGAATGGGCACTCCTCAAACAACTTATTCCATTTGTGAGACATCACCATTCCTTGTGTGTTTTCTATCCAACATATGCTTAAGTGGTTTTCCTTTTCCCTTTATTCAAAGTGTCACAGTGTTGAAGTTGTAAAGTCGTCCCCTTGTCCTAGCCTTGTCTTTTCCACTTTCACCCATGTCTAGCAAAATGGTCACGTCCATAAAATGAGTATACACTTGAGGGTCTTGTTGTCCGCCGAGATGCACACCAGCAGCAGAAATCTTTCGAAAGTTGTTCCCTCACTACATGTGGGGAAAGTGTGGCCTTGGGGGCAAGAAATGAGCCAGGTACTGTCACCTGAATCCTAGCTCCTTTGTTTAGGCTAACTCCTAACAAAGCCAAGGGGGGTAGTCCCTACAAAGAGTTTACTATGGCTCGTTATGTTTTAAGCATTTTTTGGTTGAGTGATGCGGATGGGTGTTTGTTTAGGAGTTTTTAAAGATGAAGAGATCACAAATTACTTTAGATAAAACACAAGGTAAAATGCAATCCACGTTGCCATACAAGATTTATAAGATCAACAGTATATCAAAGACTTGCGAAAATGAGATAGCATCCATAGTTAAATGACTTAAATGGACAAATGGCCCAACAATGTGAATATATGAAAATGTAACAATTAAACCAGTGCCTTATGGAGTCAAAAAATTGTATAGTGCTAGGGGATGCTGAAGTGCAAGTCTCAATAGTAGCTGTTCGTGAGATTGTTCTGCAAATTATCTTGGTTTATTGAAAGTTTTAGTGGTCTTGATTATTAGGCTAAGAACCAACAAGATAAGCAAAAGTCCGGAAAGTTATACTTTCAGTGGTTATCCACAGTGATCTGACGGACCATTCAGTTATCAAGGAGTAAGTGTCCAATGACTTAACTACTCCGACCGAAGTCTGACAACGACACTTCGGCTCCACCTCCCAGAATAGCACTACAAGTATAAATCGAAAGCAATGCCGGTTCATTGGTTGTGGGGATAAAATTTTATTATGTTGTAGAAGTTTAAAAAATCTAACACCTTTCTGAGTACTAGCACCACCTTTTCAGGTTGGCAGAGCATACGGGTGTCGGATAGCAACCAAGGTAATTTATTAATGGGGGTGTGAGTTGAAATTTTTATTATTATTGAAGCACACAGTTCAACTCTCCGATAGAGAGCGCTCTTGACTTAGTCTTAAGACCAAAGTTCAAGAGACTTAGTTAATCTAAATGCCTAATGCAAGGGAAATGCAAAAACTACTATGCTCTCCGACGGAGAATGCTCTTGACTTGGGTTATTACAAGTTCAAGATGCTTTGTTCTTTATTAGAATAGAGACAGTTTGTGAACAAGAACGCATGTGATAGCTCATAATGATTGGAAACTTGGAGTAACTTAAACTAGCAAATAAGAATTATTTGCAAAAATGAAAGAATAAGCAGAATGCATATAAAATCCTAGGCCAAATCTAACAACTAACTAAGAAATAAACAACAACGTGGGATCAACCTTCGAACAAGGGGGACCACTAGAACCACTAGTCCCAAAAACCTTCCAGTTAGCTGGATGTCCGCAAGGATGCTAACGAGGAAAGAGAAGTAGCCACAAAACTATGTGGCATTTGGAATGAAATCCCAAGGTTACTATCTCAAGTCAAGACTTGGAAGAGAATTAATCTAAGTACAGAAAGTAAATTCTAATCTAAGAACTTAAAATGAATCTAACTAAAGCATGCATGAACAATCTTCCCCAAATGGGGAAGGAGAAAAAATGTGTGGGAGGCCTTATCCCACCTTGCCTTTTTATTAATCAATTTACAAGTGTCTTGGGAATTTAACCCTTGCAAGGTCTTTTATGAAAGATAAGATAACTATGAAAAAAAAACAATATAGAGCTCTTAGGAGCTTTTACAAAAGGAGAATGTGGTCCTCTTGTTTTGGATCATCCTTATGGTTTGCTTGATGTTTTCTTTGGGTAAAGACCTGTTATCACATATATAGTAGTCGGGCTACCATACATTATTTTTCTGATTCCAGTACACTATTCAGCCAGTTCCCTTACATTTGAGATGCTGAGATGAGCATCTATATTGGATCACTATCAGATTGTGGACAACAGTTGTATTCCCCATGCCATGACTGAGTCTCAGGACACTCAGAGAGATAACCGATGTAGCCATTATACCATTGGTACAGAGCAGTCAATAGTGCCCAGATCTACAGCAGCAGTTTCAGAGGACAGATGATGGTACATGTTGATGAGCATTCAGGTATATGACTCAGCAGGTATATCATTGTGTTACGGTTATATTGCTTTTATACTTATTCTTATAGCATGTCTTAGCACTTAGTGTCATGATCTGGCGATCATATAGATATGCGGACCTGGTTGATCTTATTATATATATTATATTGTCCCTACTCAGACTTAGAAGTTCACTATTCATACTCATTGGTCTTACCCTCCTTAGGGAGAATAGAGGTGATCATTCCATCATAACTTGGCTTGCTAGTGTCGGCTCCATTATTCATTGTCTTCATCCATCCATTGCCTACCTTTTAGTTTATCACCCTGACTTACTACTTGACTAGTGACATGGAGGATCTTTTCCCCACTGTAGCCTCTGTATTGGATGAGCTTCCCTGTTTATTGTGTCTCGGCTTTGAGTTGGTGACAAAACTTGCCTATGTGAGTTGGAGTTCCTTGCGAATTCCCCCTAGTCACTAAAGTTGTGTTGGCTAAACCTGAAACTTTTAGTGCTGCTATGAATACAAAATCTGGAAAAAATGAAATGCTATATCTTGTATGAAAATCCCATTCATGCAATGTGTTTCTAAACACACATGAATGAAAGGCATGCCAAATGAAAATGGCCATGAAAATAAAATGTTATATCTTTTGGAAATGT
This sequence comes from Larix kaempferi, assembly GCA_027924585.1. Classification (NCBI taxonomy): domain Eukaryota; kingdom Viridiplantae; phylum Streptophyta; class Pinopsida; order Pinales; family Pinaceae; genus Larix; species Larix kaempferi. The sequence continues at coordinate 51,018,635 of BSBM01000299.1, read as the reverse complement.
AAATACCTAGGTAAACAAGCTGTCTGTGACACACCTAGAAGTGCTCAGGTAAACAAGTGTTTTAAAAACACACCCGCAGCAGAAAGCCTAAAATAAATGAAAATCTATGCAATGTGTTTATAAACACACATAGACCAAGGCTATGGAAACTTCAGGCCCAAAAAGCAATGGAACTTAAATGCTATATCAAAACAATTACTGGCCTTATTTGTATTATGGATTGTGCGCATCTGTTAAAGGTGAATAAACCCTCTTTGAACAACTCATCCATTTGTGAGACACGGCCATTCCCTGTGTTGTTGCTCATTCAGTATATACTATGGTGTGTATTCCTTTTCCCTTTGCCAAAGTGTCACAAAGTTAAGTCAATCAAGTCATCCCTTAGCCTAGCCAGCTATTTTAGCCTTCACCCTTCACTAGCAAATTGATCACAGCTATGAAGTGAGTATGATCTTGAAAGTCTAGTCTGAGTAATAATAATAATTAATGACACTATATATTTGGATTTAGATCGCTAGTAATGATTACTTTGTGTTATAATTGTTATTTGAATAAGTTGTAGAGGATGCATTAACCTTTGACACTTTGCAGCAGCTTCCGATGATGGTCTGAGTTATATTTGGTCATGTTGACTTGGTCAAACCTAGTTTGACCAAGGTCAACCATAGGACATGAGATAGTTGGACCTTGTGATGATATGGATAGATGATGTATGTTCTATGTACATGTATATGATGATTCTATGCAGCAGCTACAGGGTTATGATGATGATTCATGGTTTACAGCAGTATTTGATCATTTACAGATTATTATTATTTGCCCTGTTCCGGTATATTGGATATATATATTGATCATGCAGAGACTCATATGGTGTATGAGTACACATCTTGGATGGATTTGGACCTTCTGAGTCCAATGAGACAGTTTGTTTTCAGTTCTGGGGCACTTACAGTGATGATTGAGCCTCAGTAGGCTATCCCAATGCAGTTTTGGTCTGTCGGAGGCCCTGTCATAGCAGATGTGATTTTTATCCGGTTGACCTAGGGCGCTGTGCTTGGAGGGGGTGGTCAAGCCACTTGTTTTTACCATATTACCCCCCTCCCAGACACACTGGTGCCCTCACCTTAACAGTGCAGGCACTCCAGGAGGTAGTTTGGGGCAGTTTCACGTTTCCCGAGGCATTTCAGGATTGGTAGAAATGGCTATTGAGGAAATCGATTTGGGCTACTAAGGCAATGTTATGGCATGGGATGATCAGTGATGATGGATCGATGTCTTCCACACCTCCTCCAGCAGTTTCAGCCAGCGTTGAAAAAGTCGCCGAAAAATCGCGACTTTTTGTAAAAGTCGCGAGGTGTAACCCTTGCCGAAAAATCGGCTCGCAAAAATCGGTGACTTCCGACTTTTTCAAAAAATCGGCGCTTTTTTCGAAAAAATCGCAAGTTTATGGAAAAAATCGCCCAGGCTTTTTCACAGTTTTAAAAACTCAGGTTTTTTTTTATAAATTTGATGAGTTTTGTACATGTAACATTGATGGCAACAATACTAAATGGTAATGTGACATTCTCTTTATCTTTCATTTTCCATCCTTTTACTTAAATTTTTAACATTACCATTAATTGTTTCAAGATGTTTGAGAGTGGTTCCAACCTCATCAGACTTCATATGCAAAAAGTAGGATTTTAGATCCCATTTAGAATTCAACAGACTTAATGGTTTTCAGGATTTCAGGATTCCAACGTTTCCAGTGGATTCTATCATGTATGTGGGTAAGGGATTGGAATTTAATGAAGTACATCAAACTCTCTATGTACCTTGATGTTGGTGGTGTCGATGCCTGATTGTTAAAGTTGTTTGAATTCCACTGTCATGACCTTAATAAAAAAATGTACCCTTCAGTCAAGCAAAATCACTTATTAAGCATGGGAAGCTCTTTCTACCTTATTTTAACGCTTGGATTAAGAAGTTTGAACAAAATTGTAGGGTGTTAATTGATGTCCTTGGAGGATCAACTTCGAGATTGGAGGCAGAGGCAAAGTCTAGAGCCTAGAGGTGGGGGAACATGGTGTTATTGATAAATATGATCTCGACATAGACAATGATTTTGATGATTATGTTTTTTCAATTTTGATTTAGATATGTATTGCGCTTGGTGCCATTATGATAATATTTTGTCTCTAATGGTTTGGAATCATAGCTTGGAATCTTTAATATAAAAATTTTTCATTAAAATTGTAAAATTTTATGTATTTTTTAACAGTCTGAGTCATTGAAATCAAACCACTCCGAGTTATTTGCATCCACTACATCTATATATTAGTGATTTCTTCATATTTATGTTCCAATGTGTTTATCTGATGTTATTGTTCTGTTGTATGTTTAAAATTCTGAAAAAAATGAATGTATTTTGTATTTTTTAATGTGTGCCGACTTTTTCCGACTTTTCCCGATTTTTTCGCCGATGTTGTCGAGAAATTGTTTCCGGGACCCTTGCCGACTTTTTGCCGAGTCCGACTTTTTCAACGTTGGTTTCAGGTTCATCGGGGCCCGCATCCATCACTTATGGCACTTTCTGATGATTTTTGAGGTCTTTTGAGGCCTACGATTTGACCATGGAGGCACGATTTGGTATATTGATGACTATTTTATTATTATTGTGCTATGGGGATTGACCAAGGGTGGCTAAAATTACCCCTTGGACCCACCATAAGCTTCCTATTATATTTTGTTATCATGATTTGGTGGGATTCCCCTCTTCTAGGGCGATTTTGTCCACTTATGTTATATTTTATTAGTGATCCATGTATTTTATTGTTGAGATCATCTCAACCATTGATTAGACTTTTGTATCTTTTAATCTTAGCCACTCATTCAAAAAGTGGTTAGGATTTTGATGCCTCTCCTTACTATTTAAAGGAGAGAGCTTCTCATTGTAAAGGGGACTTGTGGCTCTGGATTATTGGAATAGAAAATTATTATTGCATCTATCTCCAGTGTTGTGGTGAATGTTTTTGGTGTTCGTTCATTGGTTCTTCCTTTGCACTGAGTTATTGGAGATCTTGTTTTGCCATATCTTTTGTACCACATTTTTTGCATCTACAGGTGGAGACCGATTTGCTTTGAGGAGGAAGTATTGGTCGGGGAAGACTCTCCCTACTTCTTCTTTGGATCTCTTCGTTGGTAATAGGGAGTATTACTGTCCCAGGACCTTCTATTCTATGTTATCATTGCATTTTACTTGTATTTCCTCCATACTTGACCTCTCTGATTGAAGTCGATTTTCCTTGGATTGACAGGTAGAGGAGGGCGCACTTGTGGGCTAGGGCATCAATTTGGCAAGCAAAATCAACAATCTCTCATTTGATCTCTGCGGGAATCTTCCTCAACATCAAGGCATCTCATTCACATCACTCAGGTATGATCTCAAGGTAATTTCTTTCCATGATCTATCCACTTGTCTAAAACATTTAAAACCCTAATTAATCAAAACCCCCATTTTTACATTTTTTCAGATCTACTAAGATCTAGTGGCTTCTTGGGTAAGATATTAAAAACCCACCTCTATAGTATCCACGACATCCCGGATCTATAGTTTGGTGAGGATTGGATTCCATTTGACCCTCTTCCCAAGGCATTTTGCCTCTCCAAGCAAGGGCGCACTTCCTAGTTTGGTGAGTTGACCTAGATCTAGTATGTGGGTAGGTGAGATCCCACTTGATTCATGATCTACACATCTAATAACCCACCCCCAGATTGTCACTTTTCTGATTTCTACCTTGTGGGCCCTATTCCACATTTCAAGGGATTTAATCCCCATTTTGGACCACTTGGTATCTTCAAACTCAAATCTAGTAAGATCTAGCCATCGGATTGCCTTGAAATTGTAGATCCACACTCCCCATTGATCAACCTACTTGGATCTAAAGTTTGGATGCTATCGGACGTGTCTTGACCCCACTTATCCCACTTTTAGGCCTCCTTGGGCAAAGTCGCACCACCTTGGACAAGGGAGTTTGTCCACTTCTAGGACATGGGTACTTGAGATTTTCGTGGATTTGGAACAGGAATAATTCAAAACCTAGGTCTAGTAGATCACCTTGTCAAATCTTTCCTTGGGGATAGCATTCCTTGTTTTAAGGGATTGTGGTCCACTTAGGTCAAACCTAGATCTAGACCTATTCATCCATCAAGACTTCAATTGCCCACTTGTCTCATGCAATAGGAGTTCTTAACCACAAGTTAACTTTACTTTGACTCCATAATCCCAACTCCCAAGGCACTGGTTTCTCTCCAAGTCAATTCGACTTTCCTAGATTGTTGGATTAACTTGTGGTTTGACCCTTGTGTGGTAAACTAAACCCTTTGATGCCATCATACTGCATGATCAAGCGTGTCACTTGTACTAGTTAGCCCCAATTCAACCCCTAAACTACCCTGCATTGGACACGGTTCCCAAGGCAGTGGATTTTCTCACATTGAACTAGTACTTTAATCCTGGATCTTATTTCACAAATCATAAGTCACTCTCACATCAATAATGAACCAAAGCTATACTCATTGAACCCCTCACTTGCCTTGTGACTTCATTCTAAGGTCTAGGATAAAGCATACACCTTACTTCACTTAGAAATAACTTGATTTGGTGTCTTGGTTTTGATCTCTCCTGTCGGGAATAGATCGGGTCTCCCCCTTTGTTGTCTGGGCTAGATAACATAAAGTGAAGGTTGCCTCGACTGGCGTGACAACCATCTATTGGAGGTCAAGGTGATCGTGGTTGCACCTTTTGAGTTGCCCTTCCCTATTGCCATCCATGAGTGGATACATCCATAGGTATAACTACAGTTTAGGTGATAACAAGACCTCCTTGTTTCTCAAAGTTCCTTGACTTTCTTCTTCTTTGAAACACCTACACAAGTTCAAATTAGCTAAACAGTGTACCCTTTAGCGTTAGAGAAAACAAAATAAACTTTGAAAACTAGCTAAGTCTAAAGACTCAATGATAACTAAAGCTAAAAGCAAACTATGATAACATGGAAAAGAGCTTCTAATATGCAAATGGCTAAATGCTTCGAAAGACAAATGCAAGTTTTTTTACTTTTTCAGAGATGAGATCTAAGTTTGTAAGTAAAAAGCTGAGTGACAAATGAAACTAGATCCTAAGCTTGCAAATGCAAAACAAGAGATCTAACCACTAAAATGAAACTAACTACTACTAACTACTAACAAGTTTAAAGTTTGAGATGAGAAGAGTGCAATGTTTCAAAAATAAACTAGATGCAAAATGTGATATAATGTAAACTGAAAATGAAACTAGGTGCAAGAACTAACTAAGAAATCAAAATTTGAAACTTGACTAACTCCTAAATGAGATCTTTACTAAAACAGAAATAAAATGTAAAGTTTTTTATTTAAGCTTTTTAGAGTTTTTTGGGGTGGTAATGAAGCGTGCAAGGGGTGCAAGCAAGTGGAGGGAGAGAAGACAAGCAAGGATGAGTGAAAGTAGCAGACAAGGAGGACTAAGTTTTGGGCAGCAAGGAGATGGGACAGACAGTAAACAAAGGGCAGCAAAGAAGATGGGACAGTGGGCAGCAAAGAAGTTTTGAAAATGGAAATGGAGGATGAGACAATGAATGGTAGGAGGCCAATGGGTGGAAAATACTTGGATCAAGGGCCTCTCACAACGTAACCAGTAACAAGTTGAAAAAGTATTTGAAATGGAGATAGATTTTTTTGGAGTAAGATCTCCTTGTGTTTATCTTCTTGGAACAAGCCCAACTTTGTAGATCCTGAAAGACAACAATGTTAGAAATTTCTTATGATGATGGAGATGAGATCAATGCAACCGAGCTCTCACCCTTCTCCAAATGCAAGATCTGTCAAGACAACCAACTTGAAACCCCGTGAGATCAAAAAATATAACTAGTATGCTAGGAAGAGTTAAATCAAGATCAATACTTCATATAACCGAATACTTGTATTCATCTAAATTATAACAAACTTTGCATAATAATCCAAATTGACAACTGCAAATGGAAAATCTTATGTTCTAGAAATAGACCTCAAAAGCTAGTTATTTGATCCACACATAAGAAACAAGATTGAATGCAAGAAGAGATATCACCTCATAATAGACACATCCACCAATGAAGAACGAATCATATAGACCTCCAAAGTCGAAAAAGCTTTATTCATGAAAGATTTCTTACAAATTTAGCAAAGTTTCTATGCCCAAAAGATCCATGTGAAGAGAGCTCAAAGAGCCTCTACTTATACCAAAATACAAGCCATCATACCCTAATACAAATGGCATGAGAGGGAGCCAAAAACCCAATCAAAATCAAATCAAATCCAAGTCTTACAAGCTTGGAGTGCACACCCAACTCAACAAACTCAAGTTGTAATTAATGGAGAGTGGGGAGGTGGACTCCACCTTGGCAAGGCCCCCCGTACTCAAGCTTTGGAAGCTTCACCATAAAAAACGAGCCCTCCACCTTGCATAACACGTGAACATTCAAGGATATGCGTGAGCTTTCATAGGGACTGAGGCTGAGTTACACAAGGAGCCAAGTCTTAGTGGTGCCATAAACTTAAGGAGGCGCCCACCTCCATCATAAATGCACTCAACCACCCACTCAAACCCTTACACATCATCAAATCGTAAATCTCATGTTTGGAACTCCCACGTGAAAGGTAAAATCTGTACGAATCCGTACAATCTCAAATTAATTGAAATTTTAGTGGCATGGTTTACTTTGTAATGTATTCGTACCTCTCCAAAAAAATGCTCCCATGCCTTTTCCAAAGTTTAAAAAATCACATTTTTTATTTTTTTTATTTTTTGTCCTTTGTGCTTTTGTCATTTTATGGCCACTAAATGCCAAAATAATGAAGAACTGCTCCCAGAGGCGATGTAATCGCCCGAAACCTTAGAAAAGATGGCTCTAGGGTAAAGAAGACGCTCTAAGTGTCAAAACAAACCTCCCCACACTCAAATCCGCTTCCGGATGAGGTTTTTATCATTTTTTCAAATTTTTTAATTAAACCATTTAAAAAATGGTCTAATTTATGGAAAAAATTATTTTTCTCGGAATCAAACGAAACTCCTAGGAGACCTAGTGCATGTTCATACGACTCAATCGAGATGGCTAACACGTAAAAAATCCTAGACACAAGACTCTAATAACCACCTTAGGTTTTGACCACCATGGGAAATACTCCAGTTTTGGAGGTTTGAATGAAAAACTCAGGGATTATACGCCACTGATGAGTAGCGCATAATTCCTAAGGAAAAAACACTCTAGAGTATCCCCCAAATGGCTAAACCTACGGATAGCCGAGTCTTTTATAAAAGGATCCCTTTTAGACCAACTTTTTACATTTTCTCCATGGGGGTATGAACATGCAGTTATTACAAATGGAGCAAAATTGCCCTGAAAATGACTTCTGAACTTTTGAACACTGATGATGAACATGAATCATGTTCATGAAAATGGCGGCTCATGAGAAATTCAGCTATTTGTACAAAATAGGTGATAACAGGTCTTCTTCTTAGTAGTTGATTGCTTTAGTCTAGACTTATGTTTAATGTTATATTTGCTTAAATCGCTAGTAGAATGCCACTTTATACTTTAGTTTTGCTATTGAAATATTTAAAGGAGCATATCTTACCCATTTGCACTTGCAGCATCAGTCAATTTGAGCCTAGGTCATTATTTTGATCAGTTTTGACATGGTCAACCCAGTTTGACCAAGTCAACCGCGGGATATGGGATGAGTTGGACCTATGATGTTCGAGATTGATTATTTGTGGTCCTATGGTGCCCATTTGATGATTCCATGCATCAGACACAGGTTTCATGTGATGGTTTGATGGACTTTTATTATTATTATTATTTACAGACCATTATTTTTATTGTCTGGGCATGGTTGAGCTTACAGATGATTATCCAGGTGGTCACATGACATATGAGTACTCATCCTTACTAGATTTGGATCTTCTGAGTTCATTGGTACACTCAAATATCAATTTTAGGCACTTGCAAATGAGGTTATGGTCAGTTTATCACTTTATTGCATATTGGCCATATAAAATGGCCTATCAGCACATTTTGAGATCATTTTGGTTCACCTAGGGCGCTACAGAGGGAGTATGGGGTTCATCCAATCGTTACTACCATATTACCATGCTCCCAAACATTTTGGTGCATTAAGTTGTTGCCTGAGGAACTTGGCAGAGAGATACAGGCATTTTATTATTTTACAGGTGATATTCCGACATTAAAAAATGGAAGAAATGGTCACTGAGGAAATTGATTTGGGAAAATGAGGCAAGGAAGTGGACTAAGGTTTGATCAGAGAGTTATTGTGATGCATCCCACACCTTCTGAAACAGTTCACAGCTTCAGTGGGGCCCACATTGTCCTCCGGGCTATTATTTGGGGGTTTTTATTGTATTATTGGGACAAAACGTCCTAGTGAAGAGGGCTATGAAATGAAATGTAAAGCACCCTGGATGAAAGTTGCAATTCGTTGGGCTTCTAAGCACATGCAAAATCCTAAGGGTCATAAGGCCTAAAAAGCAGTGGTTATAGAAAAGATCCCCACAGAGCTTGATTCAAGCTTGGATGTGAGCTATAGACATTTGCTAAAGTTGAATGGGCACTCCTCAAATCAACTCATTCCATTTGTGAGACATCACCATTCCTTGTGTGTTTTCTGTCCAACATATGCTTAGGTGGTTTTCCCTTTCCCTTTATCCAAGGTGTCACAGTGTTGAAGTTGTAAAGTCATCCCCTTGTCCTAGCCTTGTCTTTTCCACTTTCACCCATGTCTAGCAAAATGGTCACGTCCATAAAATGAGTATACACTTGAGGGTCTTCTTCTTAGTAGTTGATTGCTTTAGTCTAGACTTATGTTTAATGTTATATTTGCTTAAATCACCAGTAGAATGCCACTTTATACTTTAGTTTTGCTATTGAAATATTTAAAGGAGATTATCTTACCCATTTGCACTTGCAGCATCAGTCAATTTGAGCCTAGGTCATTATTTGGATCAGTTTTGACCTGGTCAACCCAATTTGACCAAGTCAACCATAGGATCCAGGATGAGTTGGACCTATGATGTTCGAGATTGATTATTTGTGGTCCTATGGTGCCCATTTGATGATTCCATGCATCAGACACAGGTTTCAAGTGATGGTTTGATGGATTTTTATTATTATTATTATTATTTACAGACCATTATTTTTATTGTTTGGGCATGGTTGAGCTTACAAATGATTATCCAGGTGGTCACATGACATATGAGTACTCATCCTTACTAGATTTGGATCTTCTAAGTTCATTGGTACACTCAAATATCAATTTCGGGCACTTGCAAATGAGGTTATGGTCAGTTTATCACTTTATTGCATATTGGCCATATAAAATGGCCTATCAACACATTTTGAGATCATTTTGGTTCACCTAGGGCGCTACAGAGGGGGTATGGGGTTCATCCAATCGTTATTACCATATTACCATGCTCCCAAACATTTTAGTGCATTAAGTTTGGTGCCCGGGGAACTTGGCAGAGAGATACAGGCATTTAATTATTTTACAGGTGATATTCCGGCATTAAAAAATGGAAGAAATGGTCACTGAGGATATTGATTTGGGAAAATGAGGCAAGGAAGTGGCCTAAGGTTTGATCAGAGAGTTATTATGATGCATCCCACACCTTCTGACATAGTTCACAGCTTCAGTGGGGTCCACATTGTCCTCCGGGCTATTATTTGGAGGTTTTTATTGTATTATTGGGACAAAACGTCCTAGTGAGTTTTATCACTTTATGATGTATGTATTATTTGATGTAGTTGGGGCATTAGTCTAGTGAAGATAGTATTTCCTAGACCCCCCAACAAAGTGTTATGTTGTGTTTCCTAGTCATGTTGTGTCACACGTCCCCCCTAAGGCATCAATGAGGAAACACGTCCCCCTCTCTTAGAGTGATCCATGTATTGTTGCTCCAGCTCATCTTGGCCGTTGATTATCATTGTTGTATCTTATGATCTCAGCCACTCATTCAAAAAGTTGTTAGGGTTTTGGTCTCTCTCATTCCTACTTAAAGAAGAGACCCCCCTCATTGTAGAGGGACTTTTGAGTCTTGACTATTGGAATAAAAAAATATTCTTGTGAGAAATTCTTGTGATCTTGGTTTGGATATTGGCTATGGTGATTGAAACTACTTTTCCATTGCACTGAAAGATCTTGGTGAATATTTTGCATATTTTGGATCCACATATTTCTTTACAGGTGAAGAAGGCGATTTGGAAGAGGGGCGCACTGGCTGGGGAGGCTCACCTTGTCTCTCTCTCTCTCAAATCCAGTTTATTCAAGGAGTGATTTTGTTGCTTACTGATTGAGTTTTTCTCCTTGGTTTTGCAGGAAGAGAGGGGCACACTTGTGGTCTTGGGCAAATCGTGGGAGCAAGAGAAAACACCAACACTTTCATTTGATCTTTGCGGGAGTAATCCTCGTCACTCCAGCATCCATTCTCAGCATCCAGGTACGCATCACAAGGTACGTATTTGTTCCTTTAACTTACCCATCTGTCATCTACATTAAAACCGTAACTGCTAAAACTTATAAAAAATCTCTGGGTTTAATTATTTGGATTTCTGGCAAACCATTTCTGGGTTTTCACATTTAGGCCTAGCCCCAGGTGGGGCCTCAAGGGTGTCTTGCTCTATGGACTCCATATACCCTTTTTCCTAGGCATTGATCTCTCCATGGTTGTGCCCTCCTTGGTTTGCTTGCTTTTCAAATAGTTGGTACCCTGTTTTCTAAGGCTGTGACCTTTGATACTTTCAAATCTATCTCCAAGCTATGCTAGGAAGCCCTAATCCTCTCAAATCCACTCCTTGGGACCATTTTCCATGTTTCAAGTACACGTTTCCCAAGGCAGTTGATTTTGATCATTTACCCTAACACCTATATCCTAGATTCATTACTAATTCTGAGTTACTGTAATTGAACAAATCTAATTCAATATCTCATCTTCTGTCAGCCTCTCCGGTAATTCTATCGCTAAGATCTAGGGTTTCATACCCCACACCTTACGTGTTAGTTTTTACTTGAACAGCATATTGCATATAAAAAATTACTGAAAGATAAACAAGCATAGCATAAAACGCAAGAGACAATTTATCCTGGGAAACCCTCTTGGGGTAGAAAACCCAGCAAAGCCTTCCTCAATATAGAAATCACAAAGTACAAAAGATCCCTAAGACAAATCAACTATTCCTCAACTTGTGTGCACCTCTCTTCTTCACTAATGCGAACTTGCTTGAGTGAATGAGTGATTAGAAGTGAGAGAGAGCACTTCTATTTATATTCTTCCGTTGGAGTGACAATTTCCCCAACAGGGCCGACTTCTCTACTTGACTGGTCAATTACATAATATAATAATCTTTTAGGGGCTTTTCTAAGCCGACACATGTCCCAGGGTTTACATTGATTCTTTCAATGACCTTTACATTATTAATTACATGACCATCATCTCCCGGAGGAGGAATACAATAATATAAATAGAATATCTTCCACAGTTATATTATTTTTAACACTCCCTCTTAACTAGGAAGGTATTCTACGGGTAACAACATCTGCACAACTAACTTGTGAACTTCTATATGTCGTAGGAAGGCTTTGGATCATCATTTGTCTGGGCATCATCTGCGGAGTAGCAACATCATGATCTGCTGGAATATGATAATCATCAGCAGCAGCATCATCAGCAATCATCCTCTTGTTGAAACATCGTCTGCTGGAAGAGCACCTTCATCAACTGGAACTTCTTCTACTGGAAAATCCTCATTAGCAACATCATCAGTTGGAACATCCTATACTGTCAGCAACCTCGTCAACTGGAACACCATCTGCTGGAACATCCTCATCAGCAGCACCATCAGTTGGAACAACATCATCGTCAGTTGGAACACCATCTGCTGGAACATCCTCATCAGCAGCACCAGCAATTGGAACAACATCATCGTCAACTAGAACACCATCTGCTGGAACATCCTCATCAACAGCACCATCTGCTGGAACATCCTCATCAACAGCACCATCAGCTGGAACACCTGCAGCAACAATCAGTAACTAAGTAATGATACTATCAGCCAGCCGGTACTGATCTTCCCTAACCCTTGGAGAGGCATCAGCTCGTGAGAGCTAGAACCATCAATCTACCAATATTGATCTTCCCTCACCCTTGGAGAGGCATCAACTCGTGAGAGCTGGAACCATCAGTCAGCAAGTACTGATCTTCCCTCACCCTTGGAGAGGCATCCATCCCTCCGAACAGGCATCAGCCTATGAGAGCTGGATCCATCAGTCAACCAGTACTGATCTTCCCTCACCCTTGGACAGGCATCCATCCCTCCGAACAGGCATCAGCTCGTGAGAGCTGGAACCATTAGTCAACCAGTATTGATCTTCTCTCACCCTTGGAGAGGCATCCATCCTATTATCACACCATAGTAGCAGGGCTACTATTCTTGCTTAGCAGATATCTGCACATTCCAGAGCTTAGATTATTCAGAGCTTGGCTATGATGACTTTATATTCTGAGATCACTCATGATCAGAGCAGTGTATTATTCAAACTTATGTTAGACCTTGTGTCAAGGCTGAGCCTTGAGAGTTCAAATTTGATGACTGATGTGACCCTTTATTCCATACAGTTTCAGTTCAGTGCCTAGAGATGTATTGCAGCAGTGTATCAGATGATATATGATGATTATTCTTATGATGATGTTGTATGACCTATGGATTTGATCACTAACTGTGGATTATTATCTTGTTGTTTTAGTCATGTTCACAGCATTAGCTTGGTATATGATTCATAATGTGGCAAACATTATAAACTTAAAATGGACTATCTTGATGATAAATTATAAAATGGACATTTTACTTGCACATTTAGGTTGCTTGACAAAACTCACTGGTTTATTACCTTGCATAGATATGGTCTTTCTTGACACCAGTTGTCTGTTAGCTTAGGCTCCACATTCACTTTGACTCCATCCATCCATGACTTTCCTTACTTGGCTTTAACCTTTGACTTGCCTTACTTGACTCTTTGATATTGAGGACGTCCCTTTTTACTACCTCTGTGTTTGGACCGCATCCCTATTTGTTTAGTGTCTCGGCTCTGAGTTGGTGACGAAACTTGCCTTTGGTAAGTTGGATTGTAGGCCTAAATCATTCCAGTCGATTGTCCCGATGTTTGGCACTGGCACGAACTCCCCCTAATCACTTGAGATGTTGTTGGCTAAAACTGAAAGCTCATGTACTACTTATAGAAACTTATGTAGATTCGCCCATGGAAACTATAACGGGCAAGAGCAATGAACTGCTAAAAATACTCCTCGAAGAGTATAAGAAAGGTCTAAAAAGCAATGGTTCTTAAATTCTATATCTAAACAATTGTTGACCTTATATATGCATAAACATGCCCTGGATGCAAGCTGCAATTAGTTGTGCTTATCAGCACACCTGAGATCCGAAGGGTTATGTAGGCCAAAAAGACCATGAAATGAAATCAATGGATCCTAATGAAACTGGAACATCTTTTATAAAAGTAGACATGATGCCTAAGTTGAATAAGCACTCTCTAAACAACTTACCCATCTGTGAGGCACAACCATTCCCCGTTTTTTATTTGTCCAGCACGAAGTTTGTAGCTTTCCCCCTTCTCCCAGTCCAAAGTGTCTTTTAGTTGAGTTTAGACAAGTCACCTCCTTTGCCTAGCCTTGTTCCTAGCCTTCATCCTTAGCTAGCAGTTAGACCATGTCCAATGGGTGAGTTTGTCATTTAAGCTATTGGGCAAGTAAATATAAATAACAACGGAATGAACAAATATGATTAATGCCACTAAATGATATTATACTTTAAGTTAAGCTGTGAGATTAGAGGAACATGTCTTAGTCTATCGATATGATTTATCCTTGGTTATATATTGACCTAGTCAAACCCAGTTTGACTATGGTCATTTCTTGGGATCCGTGATGATGTGGGCCATGTATGCTTATTGATGATGATTGATGGCCCCACATACTCTTGATGATGATGCTATATGATGGACATATGATTCAGATGATGATTGATGCAATTCAGCAGGTTTTATTATTAATTCAGATCATCAGATTGTGCACTGTCCATATATGGTGGACCCTACAGCTAGCCCATCGGGGCAACCCATGGTGTATGAGTACACATTCTTAGTAGTTTTGGGTCTTCTGGATCCAATGAGACACTTATCATTCAGTTCCGGGCACTTCTGACAGTGATAGATGCAGTTTTCCACTTGTTGACCAGATTTGGGGTTGATTTCCTAGCCTGAGCAGTAGGGGCCATGAGAGGCTAGTTCACCTAGGGCGCTGTATGAGGAGGGGGTGGTCCAGCCACTTGATATTACCATTTACCCCCCCTTCTACAGAACTTGGTGGGCTCAATTTGACAACGCGGGTGCCCTAGGTGGCAGTTTCAACACTTTCACAGTTACCGAGGCAGGTTAAAAATGGAATAAAAGGGTCACTGAGGAATTCGATTTGGACAATTGAGGCAAGGTTTTGGCACTTGGTTTTCACAGAGGTCTTCCAGGGTGAACCCCCCATCTTCCAGCCAGTTTTCATCAGTCAGTGGGGTCCACAGAGGCCACAGGAGGCCTTTTACTGCATGTCTCTCACAGATTTTGAAGACAAATTTGATCATTTGTATTTATTTTGGACATATTATATTATTTTATTGTGCCATGGGGATGAGCTAGCTAGCAAGGATTGATGCCTCCTAGCCCCACCATGTGCTTTATGAGTCATGTCCTAGTCATTTGGGGTGGGCCATGTATTTTTGCCCCCTTTAGAGGATGACATCATCACTATTTGAGTGATCCATGTGTTATGTTATAATTCATCTTAGCCATTGATTATGTATTGAGATCTTTTAATATCAACCACTCATTTCAAAAAGTGGTTTTGAGATCTAGGGTTTTGGTCTGTATTATCCTATATAAGGAGGAGACCCCCTATTGTATAGCTCACCTTTGGAGCTCTGGAATACTGGAATAGAACACTTCTTTGTGGAACATATTTCTCTTGTCTTGTGGATTCTCTTGCATCTTGAGTATACAGTATCTCTTCTATGCATCATTGTGGATTTTGGAGCTACATCTTGTTTTCTTGCAGGGAGGCCGAATTGGTGGAGAGGAGGACGATTTGAAGAGGGTTATTGTTGGAAGGATCCACATATTCTCTCTTGGGTTGATCTTGGTGACAGGGAGTATCATTATTGTATCTTTGTGACATAGTTGATGCTTTCTATTACATCTTTCCATCATTTTCATAATTATCTTACTTGGCTTGTTTCACTTGATCTTGTCTTGCAGGAGGAGGACGATTTGGCATCTTGGAGGAGGACGTTTTTGCTTGGAGCTCTTGGATCTCACTCTTGAATATACACATAGGAGAATGCTATCAATTTGCAAGGTGGCCATAAGCAATTGAGGTAAGTTCTACAAGGTATGTGCCTAGATCCATCCATTCTTTTCCATTGGTCGCAAACCCCTAAAATTCAAAACCCTCATTTTGTTTTTTCTTAGATCTACTTGGATCTAGCTTGGCTTTTGGAAAGATATTGAAAACCCACCTCTATAGTATCCACGGCAATTCGGATCTATAGTTTGGTGGTGATTGGGTTCCATTTAACACACTTTTCAAGGCACCTAGCCCTCTTGAAGGAAATTCGCACCCCTTGGGAGAAGCTAGTTTGGTTGGTTCCAAGACATGGGTAGGTGAGATCCCACTTGATTCATGATCCTCATACTTGATAACCTACGCCTAGTGTTTCACTTCATTGATTTTTGCCTTGTGGGCCCCATTCCTCATTTTGAGGGTTGTGCCCCACTTGGGTCAATTTGGTGATGCACTTTCAATCTCAGATCTACGGAGATCTAGCCATTGGATGCCCTTAATTTTCAAGATCCACATTGATAATTGCCTAAACTACTTGGATCCAAACTTTGGTGGCTATTGGACTTGATTTGTCACACTATCCCATGCATTTACCCCTCCTTGGGCAAAGTCACACTTCTTGGGGGTTAGAGTTTGCCCACTTCTAGGACATGGGTGGTTGAGATCCCATTTGATTTGGAAAGAGCATACCTTGAAACCTACATCTAGTGTCTCACTTTGTGAATTTCTTCCTTGGGGGTATCATTCCTCATTTTGGGGAATTGTTGTCCACTTGGGTCACCTAGTGAAGCATTAGATCTACTAAGATCTAACCATCCTAATCACTTGATCTTGAACACTACCCTTGATTTACATCTTAAGTGTCCCGATCTGCAATTTCACATCTTTTTTACTCCATTTGCCCATCCATTTCAAGGCACTAGTCCACCTAAGGCAATTCGCACTTATTGGGATTAGTGTCATGTGCTAGATCCAATATGTGGGTGTCTCTAATTTCATCTTAGATCCATAGATCTACTCTTTACACACCCCTTGGTACCATTTGCACCCCTAACTTCACCTTGTGGGTCCCATTTGAACCATTTCCATATCCCAAGGAAGTGGGTCCCACGTGTGTCTTTTATGGTACTAGATCTTGTTATCTAATCTCATTATGTGGCCTAAATCATTCATTGGTTGAAACACTAGTCACTCCTTAAGCTTCTTTCAACCATACTTAAACTTCTAGGTCCACCTAACCTTGCATTGGTTTCCGTAACTCATCTTTCACACTTCCCCAGAAACCTTTGTCTTGGTCCAATCACCTTTGATTAGCTATAGGGTCTCCCCCTAGGTCTTGATTCATCTTGATCTAAAGTGAAGAGTGCCTCGGTTGACGTGACTCCTAGCTTGCATTGGGAACCGTGGCATCTCTTGGGTCACCTCTTTAGTTGTCCATCTCCTCTACCATCCCGGATAGGATACCTTTAGGGACAACTACAAGTTGTGCGATAACACATCCCTCCGGACAGGCATCAGCTCATGAGAGCTGGAACCATCTGTCAGCCAGTACTGATCTTCCCTCACCCTTGGAGAGGCATCCATCCCTCCGGATAGGCATCTATCCTTTCGGATAGGATCTCTATCAGTCAGCAAGTAATGATCTTCTGTCCCTCCTGGACAGTCATCTATCCTTTCGGATAGGCATCATCAATCTCTCTTCCTAGAGAGGTCCCTCTGGACCACACCAAGCTTGTCTCGAAAGTACTCAAACTTCACACGAGCCAGAGGCTTAGTCAGCACATCAACAACTTGTTCCTCTATAGAAACATACTCGAGCTTCACAGCTCCCCTCTGCACCATATCCCGGATATAGTGGAACTTAATCTCGATGTGCTTCGATCTATCATGAAACACAAGATTTTTTGTCAACTTGATGCAACTCTGATTGTCACAGAGTATCTCCGTAGCATCAATCTCTGCATCGAACAATCCTGTCAACATCTTGCGAAGCCACACTGCTTCACCACAAGCTGAACAAGCTGCAACATATTCAGCTTCCGCTGTGCTAAGTGCAACACAGGGTTGCTTTCTACTGAGCCATGAGATCACACCTGATCCCAAACTAAAGCAACATCCTGAAGTGCTCTTTCTGTCTTCAGCACTTCTAGCCCAATCTGAGTTTGTGTACCCATACAGACTGAACTCAGTATATAAGGCATATCTGATTCCATAATCCAATGTACCCTTCAAATATCTCATCACATGTTTTGCTGGAATCAGGTGAACATTCCTAGGTTCCACCATATACTGACTCAAAGTGTTTACCGCAAAACATATATCTGGACGAGTATTGGTCAAATACATCAATGATCCAATAATCTATCTATACATGGTGACATCCACTTTCTCTGAATAAGCATCACTCAGAAGCTTCAAGTTTGTCACCATCGGAGTGGTCATGGCCTTGCAATCCAGCATCCCAAACATAATTCTTGATGATGGACTGATAATCTTCATTCATGGCATCCAGCCATTCCTTCTTCTTTAGTGCTTCTTCAAAACAAGTTGGTTCTTCCTCAACAAGATTGGACATCAAGGCTACATAGTTGGAATATGGCCTTGGTCTCTTGATCTCTCTACCGGTACCTTCTGGAGCACCATACTTTCCTGCCTCTTGGATTAATTCACGTGCCCAGGTTGGTCTTCTCTTTCGAGAGATCTCCACATGAGGTATCTCCTCAGGTCTCTGAGGTTCTGCCATGCCATGATCCTCTAGGGTAGGATCACCTTCAACACTTGGAATTGGTTCTTTGGTTGATTCTACAGCTCTGGGAACCTCCTGCTCCTCTTCATCCTCATGAATCTTCTTAGACTTGTTGAAAGCTGAATCTTCATCAAATGTGACATCTCGACTAATCTCGATCTGACGGAATCCTGGGATGTATATGCGGTAAGCCTTAGATTTCTCACTATAACCCACAAATATTCCCTTCTTCCTTGAAGGCTCAAGTTTCAATCTCTTCTCCTTTGGAATGTGGATGAACACCGGACATCCAAATATTTTCAGATGACTGACTTTTGGCTTCTTCCTGGTGAACATCTCTTCAAGGGTCTTGTTGCCAAGAGCACTATGGGAGATCATGTTCTGTACATAGACTGCGGTTCTGGCAGCTTCTGCCCATAGATGCATGGGTAAGTCTTGGTCGTGGATCATAGCCTTTACTGCTTCTATGATCGTTCTATTCTTCCTTTCGGCTACACCATTCTGTTGTGGATTATAAGGGGCAGTGAGCTCCCTCTTAATCCCTGCTTGCTTATAGAAATCTTTGAAATCCCCTGAGGTATATTCCCCTCCATTGTCTAACCTCAGGATCTTAATCTTCTTTTCAGAGAGATTCCCTACGAGCGCCTTAAACTCTTTGAACTTTTCAAAGACTTCAGTCTTATTCTTCAGAAAGTAAACCCAGGTTTTGCCAGAATAATCATCAATAAAGGATGCATAATATTCATACCCGCTTAGAGAGGTGGTGGACATTGGTTCACAAATGTCTGAATGAATAATATCCATAATACCTTTCGCCTTGCTGTCGCTACATGGAAATGGGTTCTTCGTACTCTTCCCTTGAGCACACCCTTTGCATACTCCTTCATGATCCACCTGGATCTCTGGTAACCCAGTCATCACCTTACTTACAATTGGTACGGCCTTATAGTGTACATGAGCTAGTCTTCTATGCCATAGCTCACAGGGGTTCATGGTACTAGCCATCATTGCTGCATCTGCATGACCCTTTAGCTTGTAAAGTCCTTCTTCTACTCCATTGACTACTGCATCATCAATAGTCTTCCCTTTAGGCCACATGAGAACCTCACCATCTACAAATGCAACTCGAAGACCTTTCTTATCTAATGCTAAAATAGATAGAAGGTTCTTCTTCAACCCAGGTACATAAAGTACATCCTTCATGTTCATGGACTTCCCAGAGTCCAACTTGTAAGAGGCTTCTCCCATACCTTTGATAGGATATTGGTAGTCATCTCCGAGTTTTACCTTGTGTGGAGATTCCTTCTGGATAAGATGAGACAAGGATTCTTTGTATCCTGTCATGTGCTTTGAATCTCCACTATCAACTAGCCAAGTATCACTTCCATGAGATACTGAACTAGTGAGTGCTGAGATAAGAACATATTCTTCACTGGAGTCTTCATTGGTCTTGTCATCATCATCATTGCTTTCCGCTGCATGAGCATGAAACCTCTTCTTCTGCTTCTTGTGTTGTCCATGTTTGTTTGGACAATTCTTTGCAATGTGTCCAGTCTTGTGGCATGAGTAACATTCAATTGAAGAGAAATCCTTTCTAGTCCTTCTCTTCTTCTGGGGTCTTCTTGGAAAGTCCTCTCGGGGAAAAGGGTTGATCTTCCTCTTCTTCCCACCTTTAGCATGAGTAGCTAAAGCTTGATCTTCATCGTCATTTAACTTCTCCTCTCTCACGACTATTCTTTCTTCTTCTTGGACACATTCTTCCCATAGGTTTTTGAACTTGATTAGTTTCTTTTTGGCACAAATTCCACGAACAAATGGTTCCCAATCTCGGGGGAGACCATTCAGAGTAGTCATCACAACTTTTGTATCTTCTATCATATCCCCAATGGCTTTTAGTTGTTCTTTGATCTGGGATACTCTAGAGAAGTATGAGTGCATGGACTCAGACTTCATGTTCTTCACACCCTTGAGTTGATTTCTCAAGGTCATCTTTCTGTTGATGTTCTTCCCTTCAAACATGTTGGTCAAGGCATCAAACATCTCTTTTGGCGTCTTCTTGGAAGACACATGGGGGATCAAGTGATCCTTGATGGAGTCAGCAATGATCCTCTTTGCTTTGATCATATTCTTCTTATGCCTTGCCTTGTCTTCATCTCCCTCTGGTTCTGTAAGCCCTTCCTTCACATAGTCTTCTAGTTCATGCTCTTCAAGGATGAGCATGACTCTATACTTCCAGGATCTGAAGTTCTCAGCTCCCTCAAGCTTTTCATCAAGCTTGGTATTGCTTACCATTTTTTTATAATGAGAACTTCAAATGGAAATAGAAAAGTTTGTAGATCTTACCTTGATGATTCACTGGATCTAGGGTTTGATAGAGAAACCCTAAAATTTCAAACTTCTGACAGGCCAGGTAGATGTACTTGACTGAGGCAAGCAAGCTGGTGTACTCAGATTTTGGAATTTCATTGATTTAACCAATCTGGAACCTTTTGGGAACTTTCTACTTATTTTCATTCATTCTCCTTAGTGTAAACTTGTCACTCCTATTCTTCAAAGGACTAGAAGTATCTTCAGAAAAGCATTGTAAAAGAGGTTAAACGAGAGCAGGTGGGCTACCCAGCGCCCACACCCCATTCCCCCCAGGGGGGATTTGTGTCATCTCATTTTTTGGGTTCTTTGCTAGTTTAGATTTTAATTTTTGTTTTCTAATAAAATGAACAAACTAAAATCAACCTTGTCTGTTTCAAAAGTGGATTACAATTGTTCTCAGGACCTCACATTTATTTTCAGTTTGTTCCAAATTAATTAAAATCAACTTAGATTTAGAATTTAACTTGTTGGATATGTTTTCACGGCGGGCAACAAGAGTTCTCATAACTAGCTTTTCTCACTTTTTTTAACAATTTCCCGCTTTTCATAGTAATTTTATCCTTGCCTTCCCGAAGTATGGTGCCACGGAAAGAGCTTGCTCAAGTACTGGAATTCGGCCGGATGAGCATGACTCTATACTTCCAGGATCTGAAGTTCTCAGCTCCCTCAAGCTTTTCATCAAGCTTGGTATTGCTTACCATTTTTTTATAATGAGAACTTCAAATGGAAATAGAAAAGTTTGTAGATCTTACCTTGATGATTCACTGGATCTAGGGTTTGATAGAGAAACCCTAAAATTTCAAACTTCTGACAGGCCAGGTAGATGTACTTGACTGAGGCAAGCAAGCTGGTGTACTCAGATTTTGGAATTTCATTGATTTAACCAATCTGGAACCTTTTGGGAACTTTCTACTTATTTTCATTCATTCTCCTTAGTGTAAACTTGTCACTCCTATTCTTCAAAGGACTAGAAGTATCTTCAGAAAAGCATTGTAAAAGAGGTTAAACGAGAGCAGGTGGGCTACCCAGCGCCCACACCCCATTCCCCCCAGGGGGGATTTGTGTCATCTCATTTTTTGGGTTCTTTGCTAGTTTAGATTTTAATTTTTGTTTTCTAATAAAACGAACAAACTAAAATCAACCTTGTCTGTTTCAAAAGTGGATTACAATTGTTCTCAGGACCTCACATTTATTTTCAGTTTGTTCCAAATTAATTAAAATCAACTTAGATTTAGAATTTAACTTGTTGGATATGTTTTCACGGCGGGCAACAAGAGTTCTCATAACTAGCTTTTCTCACTTTTTTTAACAATTTCCCGCTTTTCATAGTAATTTTATCCTTGCCTTCCCGAAGTATGGTGCCACGGAAAGAGCTTGCTCAAGTACTGGAATTCGGCCGGAAAAGAGATTCTTGGAAGTAGATTTAATCAAGTAGAAAATCTGTCTTGTTTAAATAAAATAAACCAACGCTTAAATTCCGATTATGCTCTTGACCTCTGCAGCTTTGTCTGAGCAGTTAATCAACCAGAAAGGAAGATAAGTAATAGTTTAATAGGAAAATCCATTTGAACCAAAATTCTAAGAACTTGGGAGGTTGCATGGGCGGAAACTATAGAGTCAGCAGGTTACTTTAAGAAGGTTCATCCTCGATTGGTTGGACACTTGGTGAAGCTGCTAGAGCACTCAATTCGAATAGTTAGGTCTCTTTTGGGCTAAACCAAGAATTTTACCCTCTACTTAATATCCACTAATAATTTTAAAATAAACCAACAAGCCTCTTGCAATACTTTCACAAGCCTACACAGTAGCAATCGCACTCATTCTCGGCACTGGTCATCTTTTCATTTTATGGTTAAATCAATTTATAAAATGTCGTGAATCAGCTTTATCGATCATGTATAGTGTTGATTGGTTAATTTAAATATTTGCAAACGATGCTTTGTTAGTTATTTTTCCATCTTGTCACATCAAACTCCTAGAATAGCTTTTATTTCATTGTTATAGTTTAAAATCCTTAGTTATTTTCATAGGGACCACCCCCCTTGGCTTCGCTAGGAGTAAGCCTAGACGGAGGAGTCGAGCAATAAGGTGACAGCACTTGACTCTCACTTGCCCCCAAGGACACCCCGAGTGGCTTGAAGGTTTCCTGCCACGTTCCCCCCCAAGTGTGTATTAGATAGTAATAATGGTAAATGCAAATGAAGAAATAAACACAGAGAATAAGTAGTACAGAGACAGAATTACTCCCTGAATCAAACCAATCAGAAAGAGAGAGACAAGGTAAGTCTCCTCATCCAACCCCTCTTCCAAGTTGTCCTCTTCACCTACAAGTAAAATATGGATAGAAAGATGTGCAAAATATTCACCAAGATCCTCAGTGCAATGGAAAATTAGTTTCAATTGAGATAGCCAAACATCTAGACCAATATCACAAGATTTTCTGGCAAAATATATTTTCTATTACAATAGCCAAGAGCCAAAAGTCACTTGACAATGAGGGGGGGTCTCTCCTTTAAATAGGAATGAGAGAGAGCAAAACCCTAACCACTTTTTGAAAGAGTGGCTAAGATTAAAAGATACATCAATGATAATCAATGGATAAGATGAGCCCAAATACAATACACATGGATCAACTCAATAATAGAGAGGGCGCACTCACTAAGTCGCCCTAGGGGGACGCACCACATGACAAATGACTAGAACTCATGATATAAGCACATGGTGAGGCTTGGAGGTGTAACATATCCTTCTCTAGCATGTCCCCATGGCACAATAACATATAATAACTCAACATAACATCATACTGTGACCACATGACCAAATAGTGCCCCCTCAATGACATAATAAAATCCCCAAATAATAGCCTGGAGTGTGTATGGACCCCACTAAATGTTGCAAGCTGTGCTGGAAGGTGTGGGATGCATCACAAAAATCCTCTAAACAAACCTCATGCCAATTCTTTGCCTCAATTTCCCAAATCGATTTCCTCAATAACATTCTCTTCCATTTTTTATCCTCAAAAAATCACCTGTAAAAGAATAAAATGCTTGTATCTCTCTGCCTGGTGCCCCGGGCACAAATCTAACTGCACCAAAATGTCTGGGAGCATGGTAATATGGTAATAACAAGTGGATGGACCCCATACTCCCTCTGTAGCACCCTAGGTGTGTTGATTTTTAGTGCTGCTGCGAGACCCATTCTCAGAGAGAATGGTACCCTAGTCATTTGACTAGGGTCCCTGGTCAAGTTAACCAAGTAGAGTATGAGTAAGACCCTAGAAGGTACCCTAGGGCCCCCAGCTGTCTCCTGGGGTTCTTGGTCTAGGACCAAGCAGATTGATGCCATGGCAAAGTCCCTAGCATGTGGCTAGGGCCCCTATTTGTCTCTAGGGTATTCTGGTCTAGAACCAGACGGTTCTTGGTCATGATGACCAAGCAGATCCTGCAGGTTGAGACAGAGACTTCCTAGGTCCTGCAGATGGTTGATCAACATTCAGCCTAGGACTGAATGCTCAGCTTGAGGCTGAGGGCCATTCTCTGGGAGAATGGAGATCCTGGTCATGGACCAGATGGTTGATCAACATGTCCCAGTCTAGGACTGAGGTTCAGCCTTGAGCTGAAAGCCATTCATTGAGAATGGAAGATATTGTTGTCCCCTCTCCTAATCGGTTATTGCTAGGTTGCTTCTCAAGGGACTGGCCACCCCTTGACGATGTCCCTAGTATCTAACTCTTAGGAGCAGCATTAAGGACAAAAGAATTGTACCATCCGTTTGGATCTTCTCCCTTATACAGTGATGAAAATATATATGTGTATCTTAAGAGAGAGAAAAGTCTTTGGTCTTGTTGGTCCTATTTGATTACTTGTCCACTTTGATCTTGTGGTTGTTGACTCATGGTCCTATTCTTACTTGGTCCTAGCACTCTCACTTATGTGCACATTTGACCCTAATGATCCCTACTTTATGGAGTGTATTTATCTATTTCATTTATTAAAGACCTTTGGATATAGGACCTTGTCCCACTTATGTTTTTGGTCTATTTACTTTACGTTGGACCTTTGGTTTTTCACTATATGATAAATTCATTAATTATTTATTTTAGTCTTATTAATAAAATCTTTATGATTTTATTAATAAAGACTTTGTGATTTTATTAATAAAGTTTTATTATTTTATTATTATTATTGGACCTTTTAAATTCTTATCCTATTAATTCATTGGACCATTGGTACTTTATCCTTTGACCTTTCTTTTCTTATTATTTTATTTATTTTTATTTTATTCCTATTCTAACCTAAGGTTGTTAACTCTCAATCTATATAAACTTTTCAAAACCTATGCTCTTAAATCTTACGATGAGCACACACTTCATTTTTCGTTTTGTTTTTTTTTCTCGGGTAATATTTTCGGGTCTGCTCCTATTTTATCTTCACGACTGTCTTTCTCTCCACGGTGGTCTCTTCACGGTTTTACCTTCACGGGTTTCACTCCACGGTGGTTACCTTCACGGGTTTCATTCCACGGTGGTCTCTTCACGACAGTCTGTTTTCACTTCACGGTTATCTCTTCATTGTTTTACCTTCACGGGTTTCACTCCACGGTGGTTACCTTCACGGGTTTCATTCCACGGTGGTCTCTTCACGGCAGTCTGTTTCCACTTCACGGTTATCTCTTCACTGTTTTACCTTCACGTGTTTCACTCCACGGTGGTCTCTTCACGACTGTCCCTCCATGGGTGTTTCCTTTTTCTCGGCTGTCTTTTTCCTTCACGGTTGTCTCTTCTTCACGGTTGTATCCCTCCACGGGTGTATCTTTCCACGGCTGTCTGTCCACGGGTGTATCTCTTTCCTGGCTGCAACATTTAATTGTCTCATGAGTGTATCTGACTGTAGCATTTGACTGTATCATGGTTTCTCTATTTTGGCTGTAGCATTTGTTTATCTCACAGTTTCTCTTTTCTGGCTGTAGCATTTGACTGTATCATGGTTTCTTTGTTTTGGCTGTAGCATTTGATTATCACACAGTTTCTCTATTCTGGCTGTAACATTTAGCAGCCTCACAGTTTCTCTATCTCACGACCATCTCCTTCACTGGTTGAATTCTCATCACTATAATTGAACTTTGTGTAATTTCATATGAGTGAGTGTTTGCTTACATGCTTGACCTTTGTGGTCTGCAGCACCTGTGTATCTTTCTTACTACTGTCATTTTCTTATTAATTGAATAACTTGAGGTCTGTTTTATTCTACCTGAACCTTCTCTCTCTTAAGGTACGTATATAGTTTAACTAGTTTGACTTGTCCTTTCAGTGACAAGATCAAACTCAGAACTATCTGAGTATAAGTTGGATCCAAATGGTTGTTTTAATTCTTTAATGCAGTACATGTTTATTTTTAGTTCATTTATTTTACTTTTCTGAACTTAGCATTTGATGATTCTCAAGGACCAACATTAATGCAGTGACTAAATGGAGCATTAAGTTGAAAGAGATGAAAATTATGTTATTTATGTTTTAAATCAGTTTAAATTTAAATTAATTGTTTACATGTTCTTGTATCAATGTTGTTATATGTGATAAAACATACATAACCTGGAATTTCAACATGGTATCAAAGCGTTAGGGTGTAGCTAATTCTGTTTTGCAGCCAACAGAAACTACATCGATCCTAAGACAAGATCTTTACTTCACAGAAGCTTACTTGGCAAGTTGACTGTAAGGGGTTGAAATGGCTTCTAACTCTGTAAAGGCAGAAGATAGGCTTGAAGGAGCTTCAAACTTTAATGCATGGAAGGCCAGGGTCTTAAATATTTTGGAGGAAAATGATTTGGATGAATTGGTCACTAATGTTGTGGAAGAACCCACAACAGCTCAAGGAAGAGCAGCATTTAAGAAGAAGCAAGCTAAAACAAAGAGGGTGATTTTTGACTCAGTCAAAGATAATTTGATGCCTATAATAGCTCCTCTAAGGACAGCCAAGGAATGTTTTGATGCCCTAGCTAATCTCTATGAGAAGAAGGCACCTACTCAAAAGAGGGCCTTGAAAAAGCAACTCCGTTCTTTAAAGATGGGGGATAAAGAAACAGTTGCCTCCTTCTTCTCAAAGATTGCTCAGTTAAAAGATCAACTCATGGCAATTGGAGTTGAAGTAGATGATGATGATCTTGTGCAAACAACTGTAGATGGCCTCCCTACATCTTGGGAGACATTCCTTTCAGCAGTGAATGGAAGAGAAACTCAACCAAGCTTTGATAGATTATGGCATGATTGCCTAGAAGAAGAAGGCAAAATCCAGAGTAGATCTGGACCTCAAACTGAAAAGAACCTTGCTCTTACTGCCAAGACAAGGAGAGAAAGAAGTTTCTCTCGGCACCAGAACAAAGGTAAGAGACCTCAAAGTAATCACTCTCATAAGTCAAAAGTAAGATGTTTTAAATGTAACAAGCTCGGTCATTATGCCAACGTTTATAGAAATCCTCCTTACAAGAATTGGCATAAAGGGAAGCACCATGCTTCAACTGCTATAGAAGAAGAAGAGCCTCAACAAAAGAAATCTAAAGTTGAGACCAAAGAAAAAGATCAAAAGGAGTACTACCTTATTTCAGCGCTCTCAGGTTCCATCTCCAATTCATCAGACTCATGGTGGATTGATAGTGGAGCCACCAAGCATATGACTGGATACAAACAGGCACTTGTAGGTTACAAGGCCAAGAAGTTTAATGCAAAGCTGGAGATGGGAAACAGAAGTACCCTTGAAATAAAAGGAGTTGGTTCAATAGCCTTAAAACTCGATTCAGGTACGTTAATTCATGTTGAAGAAATTTTATATGTCCCTGGTTTAAAGAGGAATGTTCTTTCAGTGGCAATTTTAGAAGACAAGGGGTTCTCTATAGCCTTCACAGAAGGAAAAGCTTTAGTATGGACTAAAGGTGGAAATATGAGCTCAGCTTTTGAAATTGGTGACCGTGAAGGAGACCTTTACAAGGTTTCAGGACATGTTGTTAAAACTCTATTGAATAACCCTTGTCAAGTTTCAGAGATCAAGAGGGAGTCTTACAATGACTCAGACATAGAAGTCCATGAGACTTCTCATTCAGAGAAACAGAGGGAGAAGGTCAAGAAGCCTTCAGTTGATCTCACCAAGGAACCTTTTGTGGGGTTCCAAGGCTGCTCCAGTGGGAGCCATGTCACTGATTCAAGTTCAACCACAAATGTGGAGTTACCCAAAATTCAAGTTTGGAACAATGTTTTTCAGTTGAAATTGGATAATGATATATGGAAAGTGAATCTCAGACAACAAGGGAAGTCAAGTGTAACTTCCATTTGGATCTTTAAGATCAAAGTGTTTGCTGACATTCAAAGTTCTTTGAAGCTCTCAGAATTTCCTGTATTCTATGACAGGTTGTTTCACCATGACAAGGACATGGTGCAGTTGTCAGTTATGTGGACTAAACCTCTGTCCTTGACAAGCTTAGCGTTGCTGAGAATGCCTCTCTTGCTGATAGGGAGTGTTGATTTTTAGTGCAGCTGCGAGACCCATTCTCAGAGAGAATGGTACCCTAGTCATTTGACTAGGGTCCCTGGTCAAGTTAACCAGGAAGAGTATGAGTAAGACCCTAGAAGGTACCCTAGGGCTTGTTATCAACTGATTTGTACAATAGTTGAAACCTTATTGAGCCGCCAGTGTTGGAACACATCAGTGTTCACTTCCAGAGTATCTGGGTTTCATATTTTTTGGGTCTAGCCAGTTTTGGCTAGCCAATTTTGTTTTTGAGTCGACATGACCATGGCCCCATGGGGGTTTGTATCAAAGTGTGCTAGTAGGGTCTGAGTGGCTCGGTTCCTCATGACTGGATTAAACAACTAAGGTATTCCAAGGAGTTTTTTCACCGTCAGATTATACTTTGCTTCAGGCGAGATATAATCTCTTGGTTTTTCTCCCGCTTCCTCCAAAGCTGGAATGCCCGATTTTGGAAATTTGGCCATGGGGGGTTATTAGGGTCCAACTATAATGTATAAACCTACTAGACACTATTAGAATAGGTTTTGGTCATGTCCTAAGTCTCTAGGAACCCCAGAAAAAATTTCGAAAAAATTTTACCGGACGCGTCGGAATTGGGGTTTTTAATTTTTTAATTATTTAAATTTTTAATTAAATTTCTCTATAATTTAAATAGAGAAATTTGAGTCTGTAATATGTCAGTCATCCGGGGTCCGAATTTAGTGTTTGATGGCTCGTTTCATAAGCCAAAAATCACACATGACCCATGGAGCAGCTAAACCTAACTTTCGGATGTCAATTCAGCCTCATAATTAATATTTTCTCTGAAAAGTCATTTACAGAGAAATTATTAATTAAAATAATAAAATTGAATATTTTGGAGATAATCCAAATCTCTCCAAAATTAATCAATTTGATTAAAATAAAAGGCTAAATGACATGGCAATGAGCATTTAGGAGGATTCCAATCAACTCCAGGTCTTCCCAGTCAACTATCCAGTCACTAGAGTGTTATCCATTCATGGCAATTCACCCTCCTCATGCAAGGTTCGATTTGGTGTGTTGTCATTTGATGTTTGGGTTGGTGAATGTGCATTAGTGTTAGAGATGGGCGCCCTCATGACTCACCCAATTCGTAGCTTGGCTCCCTTTGCTATTTCGAGTTAGCACCTACCTATGCCACTTGCCATCTACCAACTAGCTCGCATATCTCCACATAGCTCACGTCAATCCTCACCAAGCTCGTGTTAATCCTTGTTGGGGTTTGTTGATTGGTTAATGATACTTCCCATGCAATCACGAGTTAGCTTGGCTTCCATTAGATTCGAGTTAGCACCTACTACATGCCACTTGCCATCCATTAAACTAGCTCGCACCCTCCACATCCTCACGTCAACCTACCACTCCTCACGTCATTCCTCACCATAGCTCACGCCCTTCCTTGTTGTAGAGTGTTTATTGGATGGTGTTTCCATCTCAACCTACCAACAACTCGAGTTTGCCACCTATTCAATCCTACCAACCTCAAACTCGACTTTGGGCCATTGTTTACCATGCCAAGCCCTTGATTGATTGGAATTCGACCTCCCTGCTTGTTGCCAATTCGACCTAGGGTTAGCTTGTGTCTTGTGCTATAAAGAGAGGCCCATTTGGGTTATTATCTCATGGAAAATTGTTGTAAAGTAACTCTGCTCATATTTGTCAAGAGCTTGTGGAAATAAAGTTGGCTTTGGAGGCAAATGGTGTGCATGTCTATTGGTTCATGAGTTAATGGTTCATTGTCGAGGTAATATCTATGATTTTTACATTCTTGCAATTTCAATCTTGATTATAATTTATGCTTAGATCTCTTTATTAAGAGCATAGGGCAAGCATTTGATGGTCCAATTTGTTTGCTAGGCTTAGGCTTGGATAGTTTAAAGAGTACAAATTGTAATCGGTCTTACTACCTTGTCTCTTTTTCCATTCTTGTCTAACTCTCTAAGTTTAATCAAGTATTGTTTGTATGAGTGTTTATCTATTGCAGATCCTCAAATGGTTGAGATGAGATGAACTCGGTTGTATCTCCCTCTTCTCCACCAACAAAAAACTTGTGCTAATAGTTTGTTTTCAAGAAACCTCCAAGGGAACAAGATCCAGGGCTTTGCATCAAAGCGGAAAAGTTACTTCTTCCATCAAAAATTTCACTTTCAAAACATTGGTTACTTGTTACTTTAGGCTTTCACTTCTTCAAGCCTTCTCATTTGCTCTTTGAAACTTTTGTACTTGCATGCTAAGCCCTTTCTAGCCCTTCCAGTCTTGATCCAAGTTAGTCACTTGTCCTTTTCAAGCCATAGATTAGTTAGCCATAAGGTTGAAGCTCCTTCAACCTTGGGGAATAACCTGGGATTTGTTCCCTTGTGCTCTCTTCAACACTTGTTGTCGGCGTATCACCGGTTAACCGGAGAATTTCCAAGACAGTGTTTTTTCCCTCTCAAGTGTTCCACTTGAAGCTCCAAGCCCTAGTTTTCTCCTCCTCTTCCCATTTGTTCTTTTTGTCCTTCTTTGGCCATTCGTTTTTGCCCTAGTCTTCTCCCATTTTGTCCCACTTCTTTTGGTTTTCCTTCTCCATTCGCCCTTCTCCTCTTGTGCTCTCGTCTTACCTTCTTTAGCCTCTCCTCTCCATCCCATTCGCCTATCCTCTTATTACCTTATCCCTCCTCTCATCCCCTTCTAGTGTCCTCTCTTCTCTTGCATTCATTCCATCCCTTAGGTCCTCTCTCGTCCATCCCCATTTTGTCCCACAAACACAAAACAAAATAACAAAAACAAATCAAGTGATTAGATGTTAGCTAGGTGTTAGTGTTTTATTTGTAGATCTTACTTTGTAGCATCTACTTTTGTTAGAATTTAGTTAGTTGATAGTTAGTTTGTTTAACTAGTTAATTGGTATTTCAAAAGTTAATATTTATATCTCATACATGCTAGATTAGTTGTTAGTTGGGCTAAATCTTTCATAGCTAGTTGCATTGTGTTGTTACAAAGTTATTATCATAGATTTTGTTTATTATTGTTATCTAGTTTCAAACTTTGTCAACATGCAAAGCCATTTACCTACATTGTGATTATCCTAAAGTGTGTGGGCTGCCTTTTAGACATTGTAAGGACTGTCATAAATTTAATTTACTGCCATCTATCTACTTTGAATGTCCCAAAGTTTATTTTTATTTGCCGTTCTCTACACATCTAATTGACTGTCATAAGGTATGTTTCTATTGGCTGCCAACTAAGACATCTACACGAGTTGACTGTCCTAAAACTTGGTGACTGCCATCTACACATGTTGACTGTCCTAAAACTCTATTGGCTGCCATCTTAAACATTGTTTGACTGTCCTAAAACTTCACATGTGTGGCTGCCACTTCATTTTTGTCATTCAAACATTGCAAATAGTTTAAATTTCAAGGTAATTGCACTTGCATCTTAAGGGTAAATTTTGTTTTATCATTTGCTTGCATGTAGTTTGTGGATCTAGGACTATAGCTAGTACAAATTTGTTATTTGATTTTTTAACTCTAATGGGTATTGGAGCTATTAGTTTGTGATAGACTTGTTTCAGGGAGTAGAAGTCAAGAAGTTTCCAATCGAGAAGCCATCAAGAACACAAGAGGACAAAAAACAAAGCTAGATCATTCTTATCCTTTTGTAATAGATCTTAATCTATTTTCAAGTTTTTACAAGTTATTTATTTCGAAAAAGTCCCTACAAGGGTCTTATTCCCGAGGGCAATTGTATCTCCATAATAAAATTTGCAAGTGGGGTTTTTAAGTGTTGATGTATATGTAACTTCGGAATGTATTTCACATATATGTATATTGTATTCCTATAGAGATGGTATTATTCCTCTATAAGGAAGTGTCGTCATTTATATTGTAAGTGTCGTAACTTATACTTGATGGGTTATTAGACCACCTTGTTTGGGGTCGGCCCTGTATAAGTCATGTGGGTCAAAGGGTTATTAGACCACCCTATTGGGGGTCGGCCATGTGGGTCAAAGGGTTATTAGACCACCCTATTGGGGGTCGGCCCACTCAGCATTATGTTATGTGGTTAAGTTCGAGCCGACATGAGTTAGGTAAAAAGGCAAGTCAAGTCAAGTATAAATAGAGTGCGGGAGGCACTCTATTTACTCACTCACTTCTCACACATGCACTCAAGGAGGAGTGGCGCACTTATGGAGGAGGAGGATCTGCTGCTAGGTTATGGCTATCTCTCTTGGTTGGTTGTATCATTGCTCTATCTATCTCTGAGGAAGTTATTGGGGTTTTTCACCTTTATGGTTTTCCCTAAGTAAATCTTTGTGTCTCTTGTGTGCTTGCATTATTGTCTCCATGATTAATATGCTGTAGATATGCTGTACATGTTGTTCTCTCAGTTAAGATCCTAGATCATATTGAAGTAAATTCAGAAAATTCAACATGGTATCAGAGCTAGCCTGAAAGAAGGCATGATATGGCATGTATGACACTTGTTGCACTTACGATGCTAGGGCTTGATATAGCAAAAACCAGTCATCGTAGCACTTTCGCTATAAATCCGTTTTGGCGAAGTTTTCGGATCTGAAATTGTTACAGGCCGAAGCTAAGATCTCCAGGTATCTTGTGTCCAAAGGACAACCTCTAGTTCGTTGTACTTTGTGATTTATGATCTGTACAATATAGGGTTTCTGCCTCTTCCAGATCTGAGTCAAAATCAGGTGACCTTGGGAAAAAGGTCATATCTTGGGCTAGGAAGCTCCAAATGAAATTTCGTAAAAAGTGACAGGTAGTACACAGTCTGCACTATCTCAGAAAACGTTTTCAGAGGCCGAAGTCGAACCAGTGACACGTGGCACGCCGTACAAGTTCGCTCTCCTGTATTATCCCATAAACAGGTCACGTTGCGACATTTGGCATAACTCTCTCTCAGAGAGTCCAATTGAGGTCAGACCTGTCAGGATGGAAAGGTAACAGCCCGAGCTATCTCAGAAAACTTTTTCAGAGGCTGAAGTTAAAACAGTGACACGTGGCACGCCGTACAAGTTCGCTCTCCTGTTTTATCCCAAAACAGGTCACGTTGCGACATTTGGCATATCTCTCTCTCAGAGAATCCAATTGAGGTCAGACCTGTCAGGATGGAAAGATAACAGGTCAGGCTATCTCAGAAAACTTTTTCAGACCCTGTGGATCAAAAATTTCGGAGTTACACCAGAAACAATCAGGTACATATTTCTGTCAAAACAGAATTATTTTTTGGTACCTTCATTCATGGCTTCCGGAATTTAGGGCTTTGGAGAAAGTTGGAATTTTTGTAATCGGAGACCACGGCTGGATGCTACTCATCAAAATAGAAATTTAGAGACCAAGATCAGAATTTTTGGTTGGGCAGAAGGCCGGGCTTGATTAGACCCTAGTTCGGGACTTTGATCAGAAAAGTGGAAAATTAGGGCTTCTGTAAAAATGGGAATTTTTGAAATCTGTGACCACGGCTGGAAGCTCCTCAGAAAAATAGAAGCTTAGAGCTTTGGATCAAACATTTTGATGGGGAAAAAGAGTGGGATTCATCAAACCCCAGTTCAGGGTCACGTCCAGTGAATCTAGAAGTTTCAAAGGCAAAATTGAGGAGTGAAACTTTGCAGTTTTCAAATTCTGAATATACCAACTTGATCAGCTCATCAAGGCACATATTTCTATCCTATCAGAAGTTTGAAATTCAAAGTTTGAATTTTTGGGGTTTCTCTGACAAACCCATATCCAGCTCAAGGTCCAGTTCTTGCAAATCAAGTGGATTGGGTTAATCACTTGCATAAGTGAAGAAGTTCCTGTTTCAGAGGGAGATGAGGCTAAGGCCTTACATAAGAAGATTACAAGTGATCTCGACAGGTATGACTCATCGAGGTATGTTTTGAGATTTGTTCATAATTAAGTTTATGGTATGCTTGTCTTCATATTATCACGGTTAGTACAATCTTGATTTTAGACTTGTCATATCACCTTAATAAAATTATGAATGCATGATAGAAGTCATTCATTTATTAGGAGTATGAAACTTATGTTTGTACTAACACATTGTGATGTTGTATGAGTTTTATGTTGTCTACTAACATGAAAGGTACACCAAGAAGACAAATCATGTTCTAGTTCAAGAACATATGATCATGAGGACAAAGATTCATCCATTGCCATGGATCTCATAGAAGATCCATTCTCGAGGTATGTATAACTTAGTTTTATAATGGTTAACTTATGAGACATGCAGGTTACTAGCACAAGTCACTAAAGAGAACCAGAAGACATTATGCGGGTATGTTAGACATAAATAGCTAGCATGCTAATCCAGGTATGTTTTTCCTATATCAAGCTAAAATCCTACCTTGTGTTAGGATCTTATACTGTTGTTGATAATAATTATTCATGAAGTCATAGGTTTGAATAATCATGGTTGGATGTATATTATTATAATTGATGATATGACTAACCAGAAGAATCATGAAAGTATAGGCTTGAATAATCACAGGTTTTATGCATTTTATATCTTATCTTGATTGATGATTCAACTAACCTGAAGAGTCATAGGCTTGAGTAATTACAGGTTTAGACATGTTATGTTTCTTATGATTTGACTAACCATAAGAATCCTTGAATGCTCATGCTTATTATTTCTGTTTGAAATGATCATGACTATACATGCTTGAGATTATTGTGTTTTAATAGTATACTAATGAATGTATGATTTTATATGAGATCACAAGGATAACACATTCATGATACTAATAAGCATGCATAGGGACCAAGGATGAATATGAGTTCAAGAACAGGTAATTCATGAAGCAAAGATCAAGAGGGAGCACACTCCAGTTGCTCCTGCCAGAAAGCAAAGGAGCACACTCTAGTTGTTCCTGCAAGAAAGCAAAGGAGCACACTTCAGTAGTTTTTGCAAGGATGCAGATATTCAGAGGGAGTTGATCATCTCTCTACATTTCACAACAGAAAGGTGTAGAAGAAGCTACCTCAGATTAGGACACCAGCAGCTCCTGCAAGGAAGCAAAGACTCAGAGGGAGTCCACCCAACGAACAAACAAAGATAAGTATTTGAATTGTCATTTCTTAAATAATACTGTTCAATAATGTATATACTGATGTTCCTAGAATTAGGTTGTGTATTATGCATATTAGAATAGTTGCATTGATGAACAGTATACTCCTAATATGCATGGGTAAGTGGCCTATGGCACTGTACAACATTCCATTGCTACTTATCTAGAATGAAACCTCTTTGCTGACATGTTGGGAGTTGTGCACACTCTTAACAATGTTCTGGTAGAGACTGGAAGGCATCTAGAAAGTTACGGGATATGGATAAATGTTGTATTGAAGCATTGACAAAGATAATTGCATGACTGTATGGCATATTTCTTTATGTGTAAGAATTTGTTCTGAAAACTATAAGATGTTTTCTAATCATGCAATTTAACTTGTTGTGTAGGAAAGATCATATGCCATCTCCTACAAAAGGACTACAACATTTGTTCCAGCAAGAAAGATATCTATTGAAGATATTGAAGTTCCCAGGATCTGGGATGAAGAAATGGAATGCCATGATCCGTAGATCATGAAGAAGATGTTTGGGATGCAGTCCCAAGACCTGACAGGGAGTCATATGTATGCAGATTGAAGAAAGCCTTGTATGGCTTGAAGCAAGCTCCCAGAACTTGGTATGGTGAAGATAGATTGATTGCCGACACGCAGCGGAAGCTTACTACCGAGTTCGAGATGAAGAACTTGGGGATGATGCACTATTTGTTTTTGGCATGGAGGTGTGGCAAAGTGCAGATAGAATCTTCCTTGGATAAGGGAAGTATGCAGTAGAGATCCCAAAGAGGTTCGGGATGATGGATTGCAAGGCCATGGCCACACCTATGGCATCGAATCTGAAGCTTCTATGTGATGCTTCATCTGAGTCAGTTGATGTCTCTATGTATCGTCAGATGATTGGGTCCTTGATGTACCTGACGAACACAAGACCAGACATTTGCTTTGCTGTGAACACATTGAGCCAGTTCCTGACGGATCCGAGAAGTGTTCACCTGGTTACTGTAAAGCATGTTCTGAGGTACCTGAAGGGTACAGTGGATTATGGGCTCAGGTATGAGGCGAATCAAAAGTTTAACCTGGAAGGTTATGTTGATTCAGATTGGGCTGGCAGTGCTGCAGACAGGAAGAGCACATCTGGGTGCTGCTTCAGTATGGGATCAGGTGTGATCTCTTGGTTTAGCAGGAAGCAGTCCTGCGTAGCACTGAGTACAGCTGAGGCAAAGTATGTTGCAGCCTGTTCAGCTAGTTGTGAGGCAGTATGGCTACGGAAGCTACTGTCTGAGTTATTTGATCTCCCGTTGGAGGCTACTGGTATCTTCTGTGATAACCAGAGTTGTGTGAAGCTGTCCGAGAACCCAGTGTTTCATGACAGGTCGAAACACATAGAGATCAAATATCACTATATCATGGATATGGTGCAGAGAGGAGCTGTGAAGCTCCTGTATGTTGCGACGGACGAGCAGATTGCAGATGTGCTGAAGAAGCCACTAGCCAGGGTGAAGTTCGAGTACTTCAGAGAGAGGCTTGGCGTGCTTCAAATCAAGGATACTTCGAGGAAGAAGTGATGGACACATTTGCTGAAGCCATTCCAAGCATGTTGGAAGGAGGATCCTTCACATGGCTGTGGATGTAAGCGCTGGATGATGAGCATCAAGATGATGTTCTGGTTTCTGCTTGGATATGATCAGTTGGATCATTTTATGTATGTATGTATGCATCATGTTGGATGCTTGGACCATGTATCTGTATATGTATCAGGTGGATACATTGTATGATCAGGTGGATCATGTATGGTGATATGTATCATGTATTTGTATTTGTATCAGGTGGATACATTGATGATCAGGAGGATCATGTATGATGATATGTATCAGGTAGATACTTGGTATGCATCAGGTAGATGCATTGATGATCAGGAGGATCATGTATGATGATATGTATCATGTATTTGTATCAGGTGGATACATTGATGATCAGGAGGATCATGTATGATACTTGGTATGCATCAGGTAGATGCATTGATGATCAGGAGGATCATGTATGATGATATGTATCATGTATTTGTATCAGGTGGATACATTGATGATCAGGAGGATCATGTATGATACTTGGTATGCATCAGGTAGATGCATTGATGATCAGGAGGATCATGTATGATGATATGTATCATGTATTTGTATCAGGTGGATACATTGATGATCAGGAGGATCATGTATGATACTTGGTATGCATCAGGTAGATGCATTGATGATCAGGAGGATCATGTATGATGATATGTATCATGTATTTGTATCAGGTGGATACATTGATGATCAGGAGGATCATGTATGATACTTGGTATGCATCAGGTAGATGCATTGATGATCAGGTGGATCATGCAGCAGGATGTTGCAGTGATGATCAGGATGATCATAGATGACGAGCTTCAGGATGTTGCTCCAGATGACATGCAGCAGGACGTTGCAGTGATGATGATCAGGATGATCATGGATACATCAGGATGATGTATGGTGAGTATCAGGTTGATACTCTATGGCCGTGGATCAGGTTGTGCAGATGAGCATGTAATTCGTTGCCCTGGGAGATTTGCAGATGGTCTTTCGAGGTTTTGCCTATGGCATGTAATTCGGTGCCCTGGGACATCTGGCAAATGCTCTTTCGAGGTTTTGCTCTGGGAGGACATGTAATTCGTTGCCCTGGGAGATCTGCAGATAGTCTTTCGAGGTTTTGCCTATGGCATATAATAGCGCCCTGGGATATCTGGCAGATGCTCTTGCGAGGTTTTGTCCTATGGCATGTAATTCGTTTCCCTGGGAGATCCGATAGGTTGGGCTGTGTGCCCGTAATCAGTCCTGGGATGCTCTTGCGAGGTTTTGCCATGACCACATGTAATTCGTTGCCCTGGGAGATTTCAGGTCGGAGTTGTGTACCCGTAACATCCTGAGATGCTCTTGCGAGGTTTTGTGGTGGACCACATGTAATTTGTGCCCTGGGAGATTTCAGGTCGGAGTTGTGTACCCGTAACATCCTGAGATGCTCTTGCGAGGTTTTGTGGTGGGGTCACATGTAATAGCGCCCTGGGAGATCCTACAGGTCGGAGTTGTGTACCCGTAACATCCTGGGATGCTCTTTCAAGGTTTTGTGACGCACGTAATAAGTCCTGAGGATTCCACAGTATGGCCAGTGATGACGAAGACCTGCAGGTGGTGGGCCTACATCCAGTATGAAAAAGGACTGGCTCTGTAGAACTTCCTATGACGAGTAGATTCAGAGATTGATTGAGATAGCAGCAGCAGTGACGATGATGATGACTCGATGACGATTATCCAGTGACGATGATCCAGAGAAGATGACTTGTGCTAGAAGAACTGTGCTGAGAAATACCTTCCTAGTTAAGAGGGAGTGTTGATGTATATGTAACTTCGGAATGTATTTCACATATATGTATATTGTATTCCTATAGAGATGGTATTATTCCTCTATAAGGAAGTGTCGTCATTTATATTGTAAGTGTCGTAACTTATACTTGATGGGTTATTAGACCACCTTGTTTGGGGTCGGCCCTGTATAAGTCATGTGGGTCAAAGGGTTATTAGACCACCCTATTGGGGGTCGGCCATGTGGGTCAAAGGGTTATTAGACCACCCTATTGGGGGTCGGCCCACTCAGCATTATGTTATGTGGTTAAGTTCGAGCCGACATGAGTTAGGTAAAAAGGCAAGTCAAGTCAAGTATAAATAGAGTGCGGGAGGCACTCTATTTACTCACTCACTTCTCACACATGCACTCAAGGAGGAGTGGCGCACTTATGGAGGAGGAGGATCTGCTGCTAGGTTATGGCTATCTCTCTTGGTTGGTTGTATCATTGCTCTATCTATCTCTGAGGAAGTTATTGGGGTTTTTCACCTTTATGGTTTTCCCCAAGTAAATCTTTGTGTCTCTTGTGTGCTTGCATTATTGTCTCCATGATTAATATGCTGTAGATATGCTGTACATGTTGTTCTCTCAGTTAAGATCCTAGATCATATTGAAGTAAATTCAGAAAATTCAACATTAAGCCCCCACATTCACTTTCCCATTTGGGGAAGCCTTGTGGTCTCGTCTCATTGATTGGTTTAATTCTTAGCTTTAGATCAGTTATATGCTAGTTTTATTTCAATAAGTTATCTTCCATATTTACTTACCCCCATGCTCTCCCGAGTAGGGTCTTTGACTTGAAAGAGACTCTTGGGTAGTTTAGATTTACTGTCATTTAATTTTATCTCATATCTTCTCTTCCAATCCTTGACTAGAGAATAGCTAACTTTGGGATTGTATCCCAAAGGCCACATAGTTTTGTGGTAGCTTCTCACTCCCAC
Organism: Larix kaempferi; assembly: GCA_027924585.1. Classification (NCBI taxonomy): domain Eukaryota; kingdom Viridiplantae; phylum Streptophyta; class Pinopsida; order Pinales; family Pinaceae; genus Larix; species Larix kaempferi. The sequence goes on along the minus strand of BSBM01000299.1, from coordinate 50,979,042 downwards.
ATCAACTTCTTGTGGACATCCAGCTAGCTGGAAGGTTTCCAAGATTGGTGGCTTCTAGTGGTTGATCTTGTTCGGAGATCGATCCCACCTATTAGACTAGAATTTGTGTGGTAGAACACTAGATTTGCTCAAGTTTTCATTTTATTTGGCAAAGTAGTATTGTTAGTAGTATTCATATCTTGTTGATCAATCATACTATTTAAATCTTTTTTCAAGTTGAGATATACTGCTATTACAATTCACCTGCTTCTTAAAACGAACCAAAGTCTCTTGAACTTGGCCAAATCCAAGTCAATAGCACCCTCTATCGGAGGGCATTTTAGTTTTGCATTATCCCTGCATTAGGCATTTGTTAAAATAGCAAGTCTCTTGAACTGTGGTCATAAGACCAAGTCAAGAGCGCTCTCTGTCGGAGAGTTGAACTAAAGTGCTCTTAATTTAAAACTCTTCAACCCACACACCCCTTAATTAATTTACCTTGGTTTCTGTCCTACACCCGTATGCTCTGCCAATCGGAAACGGTTGGGCTAGTACTCAGAAAGGTGGAAGACCTGTTAATTCACAAGCGAAAATCTAATTAAAATTTTTACCCAAAACCTCAACCAAGACAAATTACTGTTCTTCCCACAAGAGGTGGTGCCGGAAATCCACTGGTCAGACTCGGGGGCGGTTCAAACATTAGACACCTATCCTCTTGAATCTGGGTGCTTCCGACCTATCACCTAGGGTTGCCAGTAGTTTTTCTTGGATAAGGTTCCACTATTCTTTTGATACCTTGTTCTTAGCCCTAATAATAAAGACAATTAAAACTTTAAATTTACCAAGATAAGCTGCATAACGTTCTCACAAACTGTCTATTTCAAGCACTTGTATCAAGTTTTTACAATCACTTTTATATTTGACTCCATAAGGCACCGGTCCTTCATCATATATCTTGCTTGCTTAAGTATCAACATTGGAGTATTTGCTTCTATTTACGTGAAAAGTGATTTATTTATTGTCCAAGTGTATCTTTCGTTTTGTATCTGCAACGTGGATTGCACTATCTTCCTTTACACTTAAATCTTATATTGTCTTTCATTTAAAAACTCCTAAAAAACACCCATCCGCATCACAACACCTAAAAAACACTATAAATACTAGAGCCTTAATGAAACTCTCTTTTAGGGACTACCCCCCTTGGCTTCGTTAGGAATTTGCCAAAACGGAGGAGCTGGGATTCAGGTGACAGTGCCTAGCTCATTGCTTGCCCCCAAGGCCACACCTCTCTCACTTTTAGTGAAGAGACAGCTTTCGAAATATTTCCGCTGCTGGTGTGCATATTGGCGGACAACAGGGCCCCCAGCTGTCTCCTGGGGTTCTTGGTCTAGGACCAAGCAGATTGATGCCATGGCAAAGTCCCTAGCATGTGGCTAGGGTCCCTATTTGTCTCTGGGGTATTCTGGTCTAGAACCAGACGGTTCTTGGTCATGATGACCAAGCAGATCCTGCAGGTTGAGACAGAGACTTCCTAGGTCCTGCAGATGGTTGATCAACATTCAGCCTAGGACTGAATGCTCAGCTTGAGGCTGAGGGCCATTCTCTGGGAGAATGGAGATCCTGGTCATGGACCAGATGGTTGATCAACATGTCCCAGTCTAGGACTGAGGTTCAGCCTTGAGCTGAAAGCCATTCATTAAGAATGGAAGATATTGTTGTCCCCTCTCCTAATCGGTTATTGCTAGGTTGATTCTCAAGGGACTGGCCACCCCTTGACGATGTCCCTAGTATCTAACTCTTAGGAGCAGTATTAAGGACAAAAGAATTGTACCATCCGTTTGGATCTTCTCCCTTATACAGTGATGAAAATATATATGTGTATCTTAAGAGAGAGAAAAGTCTTTGGTCTTGTTGGTCCTATTTGATTGCTTGTCCACTTTGATCTTGTGGTTGTTGACCCATGGTCCTATTCTTACTTGGTCCTAGCACTCTCACTTATGTGCACATTTGACCCTGATGACCCCTACTTTATGGAGTGTATTTATCTATTTCATTTATTAAAGACCTTTGGATATAGGACCTTGTCCCACTTATGTTTTTGGTCTATTTACTTTACGTTGGACCTTTGGTTTTTCACTATATGATAAATTCATTAATTATTTATTTTAGTCTTATTAATAAAATCTTTATGATTTTATTAATAAAGACTTTGTGATTTTATTAATAAAGTTTTATTATTTTATTATTATTATTGGACCTTTTAAATTCTTATCCTATTAATTCATTGGACCATTGGTACTTTATCCTTTGACCTTTCTTTTCTTATTATTTTATTTATTTTTATTTTATTCCTATTCTAACCTAAGGTTGTTAACTCTCAATCTATATAAACTTTTCAAAACCTATGCTCTTAAATCTTACGATGAGCACACACTTCATTTTTCGTTTTGTTTTTTTTTCTCGGGTAATATTTTCGGGTCTGCTCCTATTTTATCTTCACGACTGTCTTTCTCTCCACGGTGGTCTCTTCACGGTTTTACCTTCACGGGTTTCACTCCACGGTGGTTACCTTCACGGGTTTCATTCCACGGTGGTCTCTTCACGGCAGTCTGTTTTCACTTCACGGTTATCTCTTCACTGTTTTACCTTCACGGGTTTCACTCCACGGTGGTTACCTTCACGGGTTTCATTCCACGGTGGTCTTTTCACGGCAATCTGTTTCCACTTCACGGTTATCTCTTCACTGTTTTACCTTCACGGGTTTCACTCCACGGTGGTCTCTTCACGGCTGTCCCTCCACGGATGTTTCCTTTTTCTCGGCTGTCTTTTTCCTTCACGGCTGTCTCTTCTTCACGGTTGTATCCCTCCACAGGTGTATCTTTCCACGGCTGTCTCTCCTTCTCCGCTGTCTCTCCACGGGTGTATCTCTTTCCTGGCTGCAGCATTTAATTGTCTCATGAGTGTATCTGACTGTAGCATTTGACTGTATCATGGTTTCTCTATTTTGGCTGTAGCATTTGTTTATCTCACAGTTTCTCTTTTCTGGCTGTAGCATTTGACTGTATCATGGTTTCTCTATTTTGGCTGTAGCATTTGATTATCACATAGTTTCTCTATTCTCGCTGTAACATTTAGCAGCCTCACAGTTTCTCTATCTCACGACCAGCTCCTTCACTGGTTGAATTCTCATCACTATAATTGAACTTTGTGTAATTTCATATGAGTGAGTGTTTGCTTACATGCTTGACCTTTGTGGTCTGCAGCACCTATGTGTCTTTCTTACTACTGTCATTTTCTTATTAATTGAAGAACTTGAGGTCCTTTTTATTCTACCTAAGCCTTCTCTCTCTTAAGGTACGTATATAGTTTAACTAGTTTGATTTGTCCTTTCAATGACAAGATCAAACTCAGAACTATCTGAGTATAAGTTGGATCCAAATGGTTGTTTTAATTCTTTAATGCAGTACATGTTTATTTTTAGTTCATTTATTTTACTTTTCTGAACTTAGCATTTGATGATTCTCAAGGACCAACATTAATGCAGTGACTAAATGGAGCATTAAGTTGAAAGAGATGAAAATTATGTTATTTATGTTTTAAATCAGTTTAAATTTAAATTAATTGTTTACATGTTCTTGTATCAATGTTGTTATATGTGATAAAACGTACATAACCTGGAATTTCAACAAGGTGAACCAAAATAATCTCAAACTGTGCTGACAGGCCATTTTATATGGCAAAAATGCAGTAAAGTGATAATCTAACCATAAACTCATCTAAAAGTGCCTGAAACTGATATCTGAGTGTGCCAATGGACTCAAAGGGTCCAAATGTAGTAGTGATGAGAACTCATACACCATGCGACCACCTGGATAATCATCTGTAAGCTCATCCATGCCCAGACAATAAAAAATAATGGTCTGTAAATAATAGTAATAATAAAAATCCATCAAACCATCACATAAAACTTGTGTCTAATGCATGGAACCATCAAGTGGGCACCATAGGACTACAAATAATCAACCTCGAACATCATAGGTCCAACTCATCCTAGATCCTGCGGTTGACTTGGTCAAGCTAAGTTGACCAAGTCAAAACTGATCAAAAGAATGACCTAGGCTCAAACTAACTGATGCTACAAGTGCAAATGGATAAGATATGCTCTTTTAATTATTTTAATATCAAGATCAAAACAATCAATTACTAAGAGAAAGACCCTCAAGTGTATACTCAATTCATGGACTTGACCATTTTGCTAAAAATGGGTGAAGGTGGAAAAGAGAAGGCTAGGACAACGGAATGACTTCACAATCTTCAACATTGTGACACTTTGGATAAAGGGGAACAGGGAAATCACCTAAGCATATGTTGGACCGAAAACACACAAGGAATGGTGGTGTCTCACAAATGGAATAAGTTGATTTGAGGAGTGCCTAAATAAATTGTCTATAAGCTCACATCCAAGCTTGAACCATCTCTGTGAGGATCTTTTCTAGAACCACCGTGACTGGGTGCACAGTTAACCGTAACTTGAGGTTCTGTTATCAATTGATTTGTACAATAGTTGAAACCTCATTGAGCCGCCAGTGTTGGAACACATCAGTGTTCACTTCCAGAGTATCTGGGTTTCAGATATTTGGGTCTAGCCAGTTTTGTTTTTGAGTCGACATGACCATGGCCCCATGGGGGTTTGTAACAAAGTGTGCTAGTAGGGTCTGAGTGGCTCGGTTCCCCATGACTGGATTAAACAACTAAGGTATTCCAGGGAGTTTTTTCATCGTCAGATTATACTTTGCTTCAGGCGAGATATAATCTCTTGGTTTTTCTCCCGCTTCCTCCAAAGCTGGAATGCCCGATTTTGGAAATTTTTGCCATGGGGGGTTATTAGAGTCCAACTAATATGTATAAACCTACTAGACACAATTAGAATAGGTTTTGGTCATGTCCTAAGTCTCTAGGACCCCCAGAAAAAATTTCGAAAAAATTTTACCGGACGCATCGGATTTGGGGTTTTTTAATTTTTAATTAATTTTTAAATTTTAATTAAATTTCTCTATAGTTTAAATAGAGAAATTTGAGTCTGTAATATGTCAGTCGTCCGGGGTCCGAATTTAGTGATTGATGGCTCATTTCATAAGCCAAAAATCACACATGACCCATGGACCAGCTAAACCCAACTTTCGGATGTCAATTCAACCTCATAATTAATATTTTCTCTAAAAAGTCATTTACAAAGAAATTATTAATTAAAATAATAAAATTGAATATTTTGGAGATAATCCAAATCTCTCCAAAATTAATCAATTTGATTCAAATAAAGGGCTAAATGACATGGCAATAGACATTTATGAAGATTCCAATCAACTCCAAGTGGCTTTAGTCAACTATCCAGTCACCAGCAAGAGATCCACCTAAGCTAATTCGCCCTTCTACCTTCAAAAGTCGATTTGGTGAGTTGGCAAGTGGTAATTGGGTTGGTGGGTGTGCATTTAAGCCTAAGGTAGGCGCCCTCATGACTCATCAATTACCATAAGCTTGGCTCCCTTTACAAGATTCGAGTTAGTACCTACCACCACTCCACTTGTCATTCACCAACCAACTCGCCATCCTCATGAAGCTCACGCATATCTACTCTAGCTCACGTGGATCCTTGTTGTAACTTGCCTATTTGGTTGGTGATACTTCCCATGCAATCAACAAAGTCGAGCTTGCCACCTATCCATTCAACCTACCAACAAGTCGAGTTGTCATGTGAATTAGCTCTCCAAGCTTGGATTGATTGGAATTCGACTTTCATGTCTATGCCAATTCGACCTAGGGTTTTAGCTAGTGGTTCTTGTTATCACACAACTTGTAGTTGCCCCTAGAGGTATCCCATCCGGGACGGTAGAGGAGACAGGCAACTAAAGAGGTGACCCAAGAGATGCCACGGTTCCCAATGCAATGTGGGAGTCACGTCAACCGAGGCACTCTTCACTTTAGGTCAAGGTATAACTAGACCAAGGGGGAGACCCTATACCCCAATCACAGTTGATTGGACCTAAACAAAGGTTTCTAAGGGTAGGTAAATGATGAGTTACGGAAACCAATGCAAGGCTAAGTGGACCTAAAGGTTAAGGTATGGTTGAAGGTGGTGTGATAGATAATAAGTGTTTCAACCTATGAATGGTTTAGGCCACATGATGGGGTATGATTACTAGGTATAGTACCAATGTGTTTGCACAAATGGGTCTAGTTTCTTGGGAAGTGTGAAATGGTTCTAGATGGACCCACAAGGTGAAGTTAGGTGTGAGGGTGGTACTATAGGTTAGATCTAGGATAAATTTATAAGTTGGAGTTGGTTCTAGGATTACCCATGTGCTAGATCTAGGGTTGGACACTAATCCCAAGAAGTGCGCCTTGCTTGGAGAAGGACTAGTGCCTTGTTTAGTGGGCTAATGGAGTCAAGAAAGATGTCAAAGTGTAGATCGGGACACCTAGAAGCCAAGTCAAGTGAAATGGATGTGATCCAATGGTTAGGTCTTACTAGATCTAGGTTTTTAAGTGATGACCAAAAGTGGACCACAATTCCTTAAAACAAGGAATGCAATCCCCAAGGTAGATCGGGGCAAAAGGATAGTCTAGACCTAGGTTTCAAGGCATGGGCATTCCAAATCTACGAAAATCTCCAACACCCACTTCCTAGAAGTGGTCCAACTCAAAACTCCCAAGGGGTGCGACTTTCTCAAGGAGAGGCAAAAAGTGGGTTTGGTGGACCATGCCAAGTCCAATGGCCACCAAAGTGTAGATCCGGGGTGCTAGTACCCCGATCTATGTTCCTTCAAAGTTTCAAATGAATCCAATGGGTAGATCTTGGTAGATCTAGGTTTTAAGGTGCCAAGAAGGTCAAAGGGGGGTTTCAACCCCTCAAAACATGGAGAGATGTCCACAAGGTAGTTTTCACCAAAGTAAGGATATGGGTATGTGTTATCAAGTGTCTAGTTGTCAAATCAAGCGGGATCTCACATACCCATGTGCTAGATCTAGCCCAACAAGCCTCTCTCAAGGAAGTGCGCTTTAGGTCAAGGAGAGCTTTTTGTCTTAGAAAATGGGTCAATTCTTAGCCAATCACCACCAAATTATAGATCCAACTAGGGGTGGATGCTATAGAGGTGGGTTTTCAATATCTTTTCAAATTGAGGGCTAGATCTAAGTAGATCTAAGAAATACCAAAAACAAGGGTTTTAATTTGATTAGGGTTTTTGTGATCTAGAAATTATGGAAGATTCAAGGAAGAGAAGATCATACCTCTTGGGACATACCTGGATGAAGAGATGAATGCTAGTTGAGACGAGGATTACTTTGCCAAAGATCAAATGGAGAATTGTTGAAGCCCTCTTGCCAAATCGATTTTTCCAAGCCACATGTGATTCCTTCTAACCTGTCAAGCCAAGGAGCAAAGCATCAATTAGTTTAACAAATTGAAGGTAGATGCAAGCAAGAGAGAGAAAAACATAGAATAGTTGACACAAAGGCAAAACCACTCCCTGTCAAACCCAAAACGACTTCTTCCAAGCTTGAAGGGCAAGCCTCCCCACCAATTCGCACTTGTCAAAGTCGCCCTCTCAACCTGCAAATAAAGTATGGCAAATACGCAAGATAGCTACAATAGATCCTCCAGTGCAATGGACAATAGCATTTACAATCGAAACAGCCAACATCCACTCCAATCCAAGCATGTACTCCAAAAGATAGAAATTTTATTCCAAGAGCCAAGAGCCAAAAATCTCTAGATGAATTTTACAATGAGGGGGTCTCCTCCTTATATAGGATAATAAAGACCAAAACCCTAGATCTCAAAACCACTTTTTGAAATGAGTGGTTGAGATTAAAAGATCTCACAACATAATCAATGGCTAAGATGAATCCATAACATAATATCACATGGATCACTCAACATAACAATAGCGCCCTCACTAAATGGTACAATGGAGGGTGACGTCATCCCACAAGAGGGGTATAAAGTACAATAATCCACCTCATGATGACTAGGACATGATAAAATAAGCACATGGTGGGGCTAGGAGGTATAAATCCTTGCTAGCTCACCCCAAGGCACAATGAAATAATAAAAATATGTCCAATATAATAATAATGACCAAAACTGTCCTCAGAATCCATGACAGTCGAGCAGTAAATGTCCTCCTGTGATCAATCTGGAGATACCCACATGGTGAAAAATGACTGGAAGATAGTGAGATCAACCTGGAAGACCTCTGTGAAAACCAAATGCCAAAACCTTGCCTCAATTGCCCAAATCGATTTCCTCAGTGACCACTTTATCCCATTTTTTAACTGCCTCGGGAACTGTGAAAGTGCCAAAACTGCCTCCTAGGGTGCTAGCGCTGTCCATCTGAGCCCACCAGGCTCTCCGGGAGGGGGGATAAATGGTAATAACAAGTGGCTGGACCACCCCCTCCATCATCAGCGCCCTAGGTGAACTGGCCTCTCGGGGCCCCTGCTGCTCAGGCTGGGAAATCAGCCCCAAATCTGGTCAACAAGTGTAAAACTGCATCAATCACTGTCAGAAGTGCCCGGAACTGAAAGATAAGTGTCTCAATGGATCCAGAAGACCCAAATCCACTAGGAATGAGTACTCATACACCCTGGGTTGCCCTAATGGGCCAGCTGTAGGGTCCACCATATATGGACAATGTATAATCTGCTGATCTGTAATAATAATAACCTGCTGAACTGGATCAAACATCATCTGTATCATATGTCCATCATATGATATCATCATCAAACATGTGGGACCATAAATCATCACCAATAATCATCATACATGGTCCACATCATCACGGATCCCAAGAATATATATAATCAAGGATAAATCACATCAGTAGACTAAGACAATGCTTCTTTAATCACTTCATAGCTAAGCTCAAAGTATAAATTCCATTCAGTGGCATTAATCAAGATAACATATTCCGTGATTATATAAAATTACTTGCACCCTAGTTCAAATGACAAACTTACCCATTGGACATGGTCAAACTGCTAGTGAAGGATGAAGGCTAGGAGCAAGGTTGGGCCAAGGGTTTGACTTGTCTAACTTAACTCAAAAATACTTTGGACTGGGAGAAGGGGGAAGCTACAAACTCTGTGCTGGACAAAAGAACACGGGGGATGGCTGTGCCTCACAAATGGATAAGTTGTTTAGAGAGTGCTTATTCAACTTAGGCATCATGTCTACATCAAGTTGATCCAAGTTCATTAGGATCATTCAATTTATTTCCATGGCCTTTTTGGCCTACATAACCCTTCGGATTTCAGATGTGCTGAGAAGCACAACTAGTTGCAGCTTGCATCCAGGGCATGTTTTTTATATATTCACAAGGTCAGCAATTGTTTAGATATAGCTTTTAAGAACTATTGCTTTTTGGACCTTTCTTATACTCTTCGAGGAGTATTTTTAGCTTTTCATTGCTCTTGCCCTTTTTTGTTTCCATGGGCGAATTTATTTAGTTTCCACAGGTAGAACATGAGCTTTCAGTTTTAGCCAACAACATCTCAAGTGACTAGGGCGAGTTCGAGCCAATGCCAAACATCGGGACAACCGACCAGAATGATTTAGGCCTACAATCCAACTCACCAAAGGCAAGTTCTGTCACCAACTTAGAGCCGAGACACTAGATAAACAGGGATGTGGTCCAAACACAGAGGTAGAAAAATAGGGAAGTCCTCAGTATCAGAAAGTCAAATGAGACAAGTCAGGGTTTAAAGTCAAACAGGAAGGTCATGTATGGATGGAGATAAGTGAGTATGGAGCCTACACTAGCAGACAACTGGTGTCGGGAAAGACCATGTCTATGTAAGGTGAAATACCAGTAAGTTTTGTTAAATGACCTAAAAGTGCAAGCAATTGTCCATTTTATGATTTACAGTTCATTTTAAGTAGTTTGCCACATCAGGAATAATATACCAAGCACATGCTATAATCATGACTAAATCAACAAGCTAATAATCCACAGTCAGTGAGAACATATCCATAGATCATACAACATCATCATAATAGCAATCATCATGCATCATCTGAAACACTGCTGAAGTACATCTCTAGGCACTGAACTGAAACTGTAATGGGATAAGTGGTCACATCAGTCATCAAATCTGAACTCTCAAGGCTCAGCCTTGACACAAGGTCATACAATATCTGAATAATGTACTGCTCTGATCATGAGTGATCCAATATATATAGCCATGCTCTGGAATAAATGAAGCTCTGGAATGTGCAGATATCTGCTGTACAAGAATAGTAGCCCTGCTACTATGGTGTGATAACAGTTCTACTATAAAGAGAGGCCCATTTGGGTTGTTATCTCATGGAATTTTTGTGCACCATTACTCTGGAAAATTTGTACTAGATCATAGCAATTGCTATCTTGAAATAAAATTCGACTTTGGAGGTCCATGCGATTTGTGCAACATTGATGAATGCTTCTCTTGTGAGGTGACTTCTTTCTATGCTTTCAATTTAATGCTTATGTGATTGATCAAGTAACTAGCTTTAGAAGTCTATATTCTAGAACATAAGATCTACCATTTGTGGCTTTCAATTTGGTTTATTATGCAATGTTGATCAATGAGTTATATGAATAGGACATACTCAGTTATACTAGCATTGATATAACCTTGGTTTTCGTAGCATACTAGTCATATATTTGATCCCACTTTTGCATTGAGTTGTTTGTCTTTGAATAGGTTTGTCCAGGTGTAGGAGGGTGTGAGCTCGGTTGCATCTAGCCCATCTTCATCATCACAAATGTTTTTTAACATTGTTGTCTTTCCAGGATCTACAAGGGTTGAGGTTGTTCCAAGAAGAAGCACAAAGAGACTTTGCTCCAAGATCCATCCTTACAACAAAATCATTTTTTTAAAAAAACCTTGGTTACTTGTACCTTAGGCTTCCCATTCTTCAAGCCCTCTTGTCTTCTCCTTGAATCCCTTTGATTTGCTTGCTAGCCCATTCGTCCCACTCCCCTATTCTTCATCCCTTTCGTCCTACCTCTCTTTGCCCTAGATCTCCTCATTTCTTTTACCTTCTTCTCCTTTCTTCCCATTACCTTTTTGCCTTAGATCTGAAGCCTTCACATAGCTCTCGTCCCATCTCTTTAGCTTTCTCTCTTTGCTCTCGTCCCATCTCCTTTTGCCCTATCTCCTCCCTCTCGTCCCATTCTAATTCCTCCTCTCTTCATACCATTTAGCCCATTCATTTTTTCCCTACTCCTTAGCTACATCCTCCCTTTCGTCCAACTCCATTTTGCTAGCTCCTTTTCTCTTCGTTTTTGCCCTTAAGTTGCTCCTTCTCCCCTTCTCGTCCATCCTCTCTTTGGCCCTAAAACACAACAAAAACAACAAAGAAGTGTTAGTCATAGTTAGTTTTGCACTTAGGCATCTTTAGTTTAGATCTCACTTGAATTTGTTTTGAATTTTGCATTTAGGATCTTGCATGTAGATTTAGATCTAGGACTTAGCTAGTTTCAAATTTTATTATTGTTTTATTTAACATTAAAGGGTGCCTTGTTAGATGATTTGAATTGGTGTAGGTGTTTTTTCAAAGGAGAAGAAAGTCAAGAAGCTTCTAATACAAGAAGGCGATCCAAACCAAGAGACTAGTATTTATCCTTTTTGTAAATAGCTCTTAGAAGCTTGTTTCAATTATTTTCCAAGTTACATCTCTCAAGTCCTTCAAAGGGTTAGAAACCCAAGGCAATTGTAAAAGCTAAATAAAAGTTAAGTGGAGGAGGCCTCCACTTTTTTGGGTCTTCTTCCCCATTTGGGGAAGAGTGTCGTGTTTTGGTTAGCCTAGATCTGTTCTTTCATGCTCTTAAATTAGTTTCCATTCCAATAAGTTATTTTTGTTATTATTTCCAATTCACTTACCCCCATGCTCTCCCGAGTACGGTCTTTGACCTGAAAGAGATTCTTGGGTAGATTAGAGTTTATTTTCTGTTTAGTACTTTACTTTTCATCTTGTATTTTCTCTTCCAAACCTTGACCAGAGTAGAGCTAACTTTGGGATCGTATCCCAAAGGCCACATAACTTTGTGGTAGCTACTCGTTCCCCCATCAGCTTCTTGTGGACATCCAGCTAGCTGGAAGGTTTCCAAGACTGGTGACTTCTAGTGGTTGACCTTGTTCGGAGGTTGATCCCACCTATTAGATTAGAATTTATGTGGTAGAACACTAGATTTTCCAGTTTCATTTTATTTGGCAAGTAGCATTGTTAGCAAATGTTTCATATATTTCTGATCTATCACATTGTTTAATCATTTTAAAGTTGATTTATCTTGCTACTACAAACTACTTTTTGCTTCTTAAAACGAACCAAAGTCTCTTGAACTTGGCCAAATCCAAGTCAAGAGCACTCTCTATCGGAGAGCATCTTAGTCTTGCATCATTCCCTGCATTAGGCATTTGTTAGTTAGCAAGTCTCTTGAACTGTGGTCATAAGATCAAGTCAAGAGCGCTCTCTGTCGGAGAGTTGAACAAAGTGCTCTAAATAAAACTTTTCAACCCACACACCCATTTAATTAATTTATCTTGGTTTTGTGTCCTACACCCATATGCTCTACCAACCGGAAACGGTTAAAGGTGGAAGACTTGTTAATTTCACAAGTGATAACATTAATTAAAATTTTACCCCAAAACCCCAACCAAGACAAAATCACTGAGAACTTCCTGAAGAGGTGGTGCCGAGAATCCACTGTCAAACTCGAGGGCGGTCAAGCCGTAAGCACACTTGCCCTCTTTGCAATCTAGGTGCTCCCGACCTATCACCTAAAAGGTTGCCAGTGGTTCTTTTTTGGTTAAGGTTCCACCTTTTTTGAATATCCTTGTTCTTAGCCATAATAATCAAGACCACTAAAATCTTTAATTTACCAAGATAAGCTGCAAAACGATCTCAAAAACTTTTATCTCAAACACTTGCATCAAGCATTTCACAATCACTTTTACATTTTGACTCCATAAGGCACTGGTCCTTAATCACAATATTTTATTTGCTTATTTATCAATATTGGAGCATTTGTATTAATCTTCGTAAAAAGTGATTTATTTCTGATTCAGTGTATCTCTCATCTTCTATTTTACAACGTGGATTGCGTTATCTTGTTTTTCATTAAAGTATTATTGTGTCTCTCACTTTCAAAAAACTCCTAAACAACACCCATCCGCATCACAACACCTAAAAACATTTTAAACACACAAGAGCCTTCGACAACTCTTTTGTAGGGACTACCCCCCTTGGCTTTGTTAGGAGTTTGCCTAAACGGAGGAGCTGGGATTCAGGTGACAGTACCTGGCTCATTGCTTGCCCCCAAGGCCACACCTCTCTCACTTGTAGTGAAGAGACAGCTTTCGAAAGATTTCCGCTGCTGGTGTGCAATCTGGCGGACAACAGGTTCTAGGGGACACTTAGAATTAGTTGTCCCTTACTCCATTTCACATTCCAACCCATAGGCTCCGTGAGGAATTAATCATTACATTTTATCATGGCCAGCAGTTCTTTAGATTTAGCATATGTTTAACCACTGCTTTTTAGGCCTTATGACCCTTTGATTTTGCATGTGCTTAGAAGCACAACTAGTCGCAACTTTTATCCATGGTGCTTTTACACTTTATTTCATAGCCCTCTTTCATTGTGCTTAAAAGCACAGTTTTGTTTTTTGTAATCATGGGCTTGCATAATAGATATACAATCAATAATATATGCATGTAATGATGGTAGTACAATTTGCTTCAAGTTTAGTCGACACAACTTAGGCAACTAGGGGGACTATCCACAATCAAGACCAAACATCGGGGGCAACCGACTAGAGAGGTCAAGGCTTCAAATCCAACTCACCTAAGCTCAAGAACCAACACCAGCGTGTTCTCCTGACCCAGAAGGATCAAGGCTTCAGTAAGTTTTGTTGCACAACTCAGAGCCGAGACACAAAACAACAGGGAGTCTATCCAACATAGAGGCATAAGTAGGGAAGTCCTCAGTATCACAAGTTGAAGTGTAAGTCGGGATAAAACCATGTATGGAAGAGAACTGATGGATGAGGAAAGGTGACAGGTGATGCCATGACTAGCAAGCCATAAATGGTGGGAATGACCAAGTCGACACTACTAGAGAGGGTGAGACCAACTAGTATAAACAAGAAATTCTTAGTCCAAGTAATTAGATCATTTCAATTTCAGACAATCAATCAATAACCAAATCTATATATAATATCTCCAGATCATGACCCTTAGATACCTAGTCAAGCTACCAAGATAAGGAAAAGAGCAAAAAGGAGGGTATCCAATGCACATCCATATACCTGCTGGGTCATATACTTGTATATACCATCTGAACCATCAATTGTCACTGGAACACCGCTGCTGAATAACTCTGGGCACTACCACACTGCTCTATATGGAAGAAAATGGCCACATCGGTCATCAAATTTGAGGTCATGAGGCTCAGTCATGGCATAAGGCTGTAATGTCTGCTCTGGGGCTGCTGAAAGGTGTGAGTGATCCTAAAATAACTGCTCATCATCTACCAATCTCAAGTATCTCATAGCAAAGGACTGGCTCAGAAAAGTACTGGAATCTGGTCTAAAGATATGGTAGCCCCGACTACTTTAAATGTGATAACAGGTACATGGCAGAAATCATTATGCACCAAAAAATACAAACAGTTGACCAGCTACATTACTTCACATTCCAAGTCGATGGTGATGCAACATATCATGAGAAGGGTGAATGAATCAGAGTTATTGACAAGAAAAATTGTGACATGATAAGTTTTCCATGCATCTTGTAAATGGCAGTCCTTCAACACTCCGTTAATAGGAGACTATCAACAAAACAGTTGCAGCAAGTTTGTAAACTATTTCACAAATGTTTTTATTCGTTGTGAAAGATCTTTTGAAAGTTTCGGAAGGAAATATTATGATGTTAAAACAAATTTCTGATAATTGTTTTCCGGGAATATTGGAAACCAAAACAAGTCTGAACTATTATTAAAATCGATTATAAAATGGATTCGACGGAACAATTCCAACAATTGATTAATGGTGAAGGAACTTTGGTGATTTTGCAGCCAAGATGGACTCCATCATCCAATTCAAACAGTTAAACCACATTTCAAATTAGCATTCCAGGTTTTGGCAATGTTATTGTATGATTAAATCATTGTTCTTAGATTTATAAGTTCAATCAATCACTCTATAAAATACATGTCAAAATATACTTTTAACATGCGCTTATAATAACAAATTAGAGTGGTTAATCTATATAAACAAGTAGACATTTAGGATATATTTTTCAAAAGCACAACTAAAAGAATGCCATAAAATTTAAGAAAGATGGTAAGCTTAAGAAAGATAGGGTTTAGGATTTAGGAGGATACAATGAACTTTTAAGAAGACAAAATAAATATA
This sequence comes from Larix kaempferi, assembly GCA_027924585.1. NCBI lineage: Eukaryota > Viridiplantae > Streptophyta > Pinopsida > Pinales > Pinaceae > Larix > Larix kaempferi. Next base: position 50,963,605 of record BSBM01000299.1, on the reverse strand, counting down.
TATTGAATTTAAGATGTGCCCAATCCTTCATACAATCCACAATCCCAAATGCTAAAATGCTTCAGAAAGCCATTTCTCTCCAATTTTCCTGTAATCAGAAAATTGATTATCTTTGAAGCTAGAGTTGGATCTTATTCAAAAAATTGAATGAAAAGTTTGCTGCTGAAAATTCAGAGGAGATCTGAAAATATTATTTGTTGATCAAAATCCGGATTTGAATTTCATGACAGAATGCATGAAATTCATAAATCGTGATAATTGGTTTGCATATTAGATTAAAAGATAAATTAATATCTAACAGTTTGTTAACAAACAGGTACAAAAAAAAATTCAGTAGCTACTGAAAATTACTGTAATTAAAAAATCTTCATACTGTAGAAACTAACCTTTTGATCGGGAAATAGTAGAACTCTGAAATTCAAATCCCTGAGAAACTGATATGATCGTTTAACTGTTTGCATATGACCCAAAACATGTGTAATTCAATGCTCAGTCAAAAAACTGTTATAGGTAATAATTTTGCCATTGACGTCTTTCTTATTGTCATTTGGGAAACGAGTAATCAGATAGTGAAAATTGATACATTTCTTTAAATTGAAAACAATCTACTCATCTAAAATCTTTAAAATACATTCTTTTAAGACGCAGACTGAGTCGAATAGGAAAAAACCTAAATTGAATTGTTTTAGCTTGTCAAAAATAACATGATTTTTAATGAAAGTTTAATGCTCATAAAAATTTGATGCATTATTCAAATTCAAGACTGTCAACTTGCTTCCATTTCTTAACATGTATTATTTTAATACGTGGATTGAATTTCTTAAAATTTGACTCTTAGTTGAATTATTTCAATCTGCCAAAGTGCTCAAAAAATCATTTATGCACTAAAGATCAAAACTTGGCGAGACTGTCAAAACATCGAGTTGATCCAATTTTTGCAAATCGAGGGATATGATCAACTTGGATAAGCTCAAGTGTTGTTGAACAATCAGGAACTCAAACGGCCCAGATAAGCCAAACCACCAAATCTTCATTTCACAAAAGCTAAGCCAAAGAATTAATAATAAGAAAATCCAGAATTAATAACAAATGCAAGCTTATTTGATTACCAAATGACTGTGAATCCAGAGGTCCAACATACTCCAATCCACAGGTCAAACTAGAAAGGACAAATAGGTGAAATATAACAGTCATTGAGACCTTCATAATAACGATTATGAATCAGGTTTGAACTAAAGCAAAACCCAGTTTTGTTCCCAATTTTCTTGCAAGGAGATGGTGGCCGAATCGAGGGTAATTAGCTAATGTAGGAGGGCCAAATGCATGCATCTTGCAACGATTTGCTGAGTATAGCCTTCAAAATAAAAAATTTAGTGTTATCTTAAACTCCTTCAACCGTAGTGAACATGTGGAGGATCTTGACACAAGGTTGATGCAACATCAAAATTAAATTTAACACTAAAATCTGAGATTAAAACCAACACACGGGTTAAATTTTCTAAGAAAAATTTTGCTTGTGAAGAATAAAAGATACTTGGATAAGATAACTAAGAAGCTTGTAATATTGTTGGTTTAAGAGGACGGGGAACCATTAGAGCTTAGAAAATAATCAAGCAAATCGTTTTCCCTTCTTATATAAGCTTCTCTTTATCCTTGATTATCCAAGTACCTGTTGAAGAATGTAACTTCGGAAGATATTCTTATTTGTATTATTTGAGTCATTTGTATTATTTGTATTGTACACCCTACGGGGATTATTATTGATGTAATTGATTATGTAAAAGTCATTGAAAGAGTCAATGTAAAACCTAACTGTTAGGTCAGCCTAGAAAGATCTAGAAAAGAATAGTTTATTGTAAAGTGCACAGGTCGGCCTAGTTAGGTGAGTCAAGCCGACCTATTTAGTAAAAAGGTCAAGTGTTTTGTTTAGTATAAATAGGAGCCTCTCCCTCCTCATTTATACACTTCAGTCACTCATCCTATTCGCATGAGTAGAGAGAGAGAGTCCTTCAAAATAGCTGCTTGAGGAGTCTTCTTGTTTTGGGTCTTTGCACGAGGGATACTATTGTACATTCTGCAGAATCTATATAGAAGAAGTTTGTTGGGTTTTTCTTCCTCGAGAGGGTTTTCCCAGGATAATTTGTTGTGTACTATTGTTCATGCTATGCTTGTTTATCTTTCAGATATCCTTATTGTTATTGCACTTATAAATCTAACATGGTATCAGAGCTAGCCTGAAAGAGAACATTGTGCAGCTGCTGCAACTGCAAAACTAGGGTTTCCATTTCCGGAAACTAGTCATCTTGGAATTTTCGCTATAAATCACTTATGGCGAAGGTTCAGGATCTGAAACTCGAACAGGCCAAAGCTGAAATGTTCATGTACCTTGTGTGCGAGTTTCAACCTCATATTCGATGTAATTTATGAGATATGCTCCTTGAAAATTAGGGTTCCAGCCTCTTCCAAAATTCAGTTATAAACAGGTGACCTAGGAAGAAATGCTATATCTCGGGCTAGGAAGATCCAAATTGAATTTCGTAAGATGTTCCAAAAAGAGCACAGACTGTAGTTTCTTTGGTGCGAGTTTCAAAACCCGAAGTTAAAACAGTGACACGTGTTTGTCCATACAAGTTCGCTATACTGAAACAGCCCATAAATACGTCACCTTGGGAAACTTTGCATAAGTCCCACTTGGTAAATCCAATCCTGCTCTAACCAGTGGGATTGGTTAGAGGACAGATCCAGCTATCTCAAAATGAAGTTTCAGACCTTGGGCAGAAATTTCTGAGATACATCAAAATTAAGACCGGACAAATCTGCAGTAGAAAATAAAGAAACTAGGGCATAAAATATTTTGCAGTTTTGTCCACAAATTTGGGAAAATGAGTACATTGCTCAGCTCACCTCGGGGAGGCGAATCTTTTCCTCCAAATAGTTTTGCAAGATCTTGAAGTTGAAAAATTAGGTTTTCTTCGACAAACCCTAGGACATCCTACAGCCATATCTCAGAAGTCAACCTTTGGTTGGAGCATCTCATTTGGTAAGTTATACTATATCTATTTCCATTTGAACTTCTCATTTATCAAGTTTATCAAGATGTCAAACAATACCAAGCTTGAGAATAAGCTTGAAGGAGCTGACAACTTCCAAGCATGAAAGTATAGGGTGATGCTCATCCTAGAAGAGCATGATTTGGACAAGTATGTTATAGAAGTAGTTGTGGAGCCAGAGGGAGATGAGGAAAAAGCAAAGCACAAGAAGAATCTTATCAAAGCTAAGAGGATCATAACTGATTCCATCAAGGATCACTTGATCCCACACATCTCTTCTCTGAAGAATCTGAAAGAGATGTTTGATGCATTGAAGGGATTATTTGAAGGAACCAACATCAATAGGAAGATGACCTTGAGGACTCAACTCAAGGCTATGAAGATGCAAAACAATGAAAGTATCCAATCTTACTTCACAAGGGTCTCCAACATTAGAGATCAATTAAGTGCCGTTGGAGACGAGGTTGAAAATGCAGAATTAGTGATGACTACTGTAAATCTTTCATTCAGAGATCACTACTCCCTCTAAATCACCCTGAGACCTCAAGCGGTTTGAGTCTCATATGTCAGTACATACTCATAAAACATAAACTCAACAACTAGATCTCTTTACAACTTTAACACACATGCAATCACACAAAGAACATTGCATATACCCTGGAAACCCCAACCGGGGAAAACCAGCTATCTGTGGGGCTACTTCTCTCTCGAGCCCAGAGCATATATATAAATGGACAAGTACAATACAGTATTACCTCAAAGGTAACTCAATCCCTGAACCAGACAAACTCTAGATCTGCATGCATCAACTGATGCATACACTAGAAGAGTAAGCCCTAACTAGTAATCTGGATTTGAGTATCTCTACAGGTGCCTCTGACTGATCTGCCTCTCTGTATCACACTGCTCTAATCTACTCTCTCTGAAGACAGCACTTTGAAGCATGCGACCTACACCGCATGCAAAAGTGCGCCCTCCCCTCTGGATCTCTTATGCTCGTACCGGACCAAATCTCCATGGATTTGAGCTCTGAACGTCACGATCCTTCCTCAAAGACTGAGGCAAGGCTACCCTGAACATCTCAAACTCAAAATCGGTCAATCAAGCTCTGAATGAGCTCCTCCCTCCTCAGTTAATGTGCCCTCCCCTCTGTGGAACACGTCCTCCTCTACTGCAGTTGAATCCACACTGATGAGTTATCTTAGCTCACAGTGCTGGGCGCATAGTGACTCTCGAGCTGAAGGTCACTGATCCAGCTCAGATCTTACCTTCCTAGCTCCTGCAGCAGCTCCTCTCTCTCAGAAAGTCGCCTTGCATGCACAGCTGCGCCCTCCTCACTCTGGATCAATCAATCTCTGATATGCCCAACTGAGTAACCTCATCTGGGGACCCCCCTGCCTCTATAAATAATCTCACTGATGAATTAGGTTAACCAAAACCCTAATTCTCGATGAATGCAAAAGTCACTTTTGCATGCATCCAATGATCGTTGACAGGTCATGCAAAACTCATGCATGCAAAGGTCAAATCACCCCAAAAGGTCCGCATGCAACCACCACTGGACTCATGCCACTGAGTAGAGTGTATCCCACCCTCTACTCCATCCTGATGCCTATGCAGCTAATGTACCTCCATGTAAGGCATTTGAACCATGGAGGACATCCCGAAGTTACCACAATCTAACACTCCCTCTTAACGAGGGAAGTCCTACCACTGATGCCTGGATCCAACAAGTCCCTTGCTGCTGACACCGATCTAGCTGATCTGCCTGTCACTGCTGCCCTCTGAACTGAAGAACCCTGATCAATCTCCATAAGTGTGGCTTCAGAAGAAGCCCCCTGATCAACCACTGCTGACTCTGTCACTGCACTCTGACTCAGACTCCCTCTGAATCTCTGATGCTGCAACCAATCCTGAAGACCTCTGTCAAGTGGATCCACCGCTCTGTAGGTGGTCTGTCTATGTCCTGTTATCACATATATAGTAGCCGGGCTACCATACATTATTTTTCTGATTCCAGTACACTATTCAGCCAGTTCCCTTACATTTGAGATGCTGAGATGAGCATCTATATTGGATCACTATCAGATTGTGGACAGCAGTTGTATTCCCCATGCCATGACTGAGTCTCAAGACACTCAGAGAGATGACCGATGTAGCCATTATACCATTGGTACAGAGTAGTCAGTAGTGCCAAGATCTACAGCAGCAGTTTCAGAGGACAGATGATGGTACAGGTTGATGAGCATTCAGGTATATGACTCAGCAGGTATATCATTGTGTTATGGTTATATTGCTTTTATACTTATTCTTATAGCATGTCTTAGCACTTAGTGTCATGATCTGGCGATCATATAGATATGTGGACCTGGTTGATCTTATTATATATATTATATTGTCCCTACTCAGACTTAGAAGTTCACTAGTCATACTCATTGGTCTTACCCTCCTTAGGGAGAATAGAGGTGATCATTCCACCATACCTTGGCTTGCTAGTGTCGGCTCCATTATTCATTGTCTTCATCCATCCATTGTCTACCTTTTAGTTTATCACCCTGACTTACTACTTGACTAGTGACATGGAGGATCTTTTCCCCACTGTAGCCTCTGTATTGGATGAGCTTCCCTGTTTATTGTGTCTCGGCTCTGAGTTGGTGACAAAACTTGCCTATGTGAGTTGGAGTTCCTTGTGAATTCCCCCTAGTCACTAAAGTTGTGTTGGCTAAACCTGAAACTTTTAGTGCTGCCATGAATACAAAATCTGGAAAAATGAAATGCTATATCTTGTACGAAAAGCCCATTCATGCAATGTGTTTCTAAACACACATGAATGAAAGGCATGCCAAATTAAAATGGCCATAAAAATAAAATGTTATATCTTTTGGAAATGTAAATACCTAGGTAAACAAGCTGTCTGTGACACACCTAGAAGTGCTCAGGTAAACAAGTGCCTTAAAAACACACCTACAGCAGAAAGCCTAATATAAATGAAAATCTATGCAATGTGTTTATAAACACACATAGATCAGGGCTATGGAAACTTCAGGCCCAAAAAGCAATGGAACTTAAATGTTATATCTAAATTATTGCTGGCCTCATTTGTATTATGGATTGTGCGCATCTGTTAAAGGTGAATAAACCCTCTTTGAACAACTCATCCATTTGTGAGACACCGCCATTCCCTGTGTTGATTACTCATTTAGTATATACTATGGTGTGTATTCCCTTTCCCTTTGTCGAAGTGTCACAAAGTTAAGTCAGTCAAGTCATCCCTTAGCCTAGCCAGTTATTTTAGCCTTCACCCTTCATTAGCAAATTGATCACAGCTATGAAGTGAGTATGATCTTGAAAGTCTAATCTGAGTAATAATAATAATTAATGACATTATATATTTGGATTTAGATCGTCAGTAATGATTACTTTGTGTTATAATTGTTATTTGAATAAGTTGTAGAGGATGCATTAACCTTTGACACTTTGCAGCAGCTTCCGATGATGGTCTGAGTTATATTTGGTCATGTTGACTTGGTCAAACCTAGTTTGACCAAGGTCAACCATAGGACATGAGATGGTTGGACCTTGTGATGATATGGATTGATGATATATGGTCTATGTACATATACATGATGATTCTATGCAGCAGCTACAGGGTTATGATGATGATTCATGGTTTACAGCAGTATTTGATCATTTACAGATTATTATTATTTGACCTGTTCCGGTATATTGGATATATATTTTGATCATGCAGAGATTCATATGGTGTATGAGTACACATCTTGGATAGATTTGGACCTTCTGAGTCCAATGAGACGGTTTGTTTTCAGTTCCGGGCACTTGCAGTGATGATTGAGCCTCAGTAGGCTATCCTAGTGCAGTTTTGGTCTATCGGAGACCCTGTCAAAGCAAATGTGATTTTTATCCGGTTGACCTAGGGCGCTGTGCTTGGAGGGGGTGGTCCATCCACTTGTTTTTACCATATTACCCCCCTCTCGAACACACTGGTGCCCTCACCTTGACAGCGCAGGCACTCCAGGAGGCAATTTGGGGTAGTTTCACGCTTCCCGAGGCATTTCACGATTGGTAGAAATGGCTATTGAGGAATTCGATTTGGGCTACTGAGGCAATGTCTTGGCATGGGATGATCAGTGATGATGGGTTGATGTCTTCCACACCTCCTCCAGCAATTTCAGCTTCATCGGGGCCCACATCCATAACTTATGGCACTTTCTGATGATTTCTGAGGTCTTTTGAGGCCTACGATTTGACCATAGAGACACAATTTGGTATATTGATGACTATTTTATTATTATTGTGCTATGGGGATTGACCAAGGGTGGCTAAAATTACCCCTTGGACCCACCATAAGCTTCCTATTATATTTTGTCATCATGATTTGGTGGGATTCCCCTCTTCTTGGGCGATTTTGTCCACTTATATTATATTTTATTAGTGATCCATGTATTTTATTGTTGAGCTCATCTCAACCATTGATTAGACATTTGTATCTTTTTATCTTAGCCACTCATTCAAAAAGTGGTTAGGATTTTGATGCCTCTCCTTCCTATTTAAAGGAGATAGCTTCTCATTGTAAGGGGTCTTTGGCTCTTGGATTATTGGTATAGAAAAACTTTCTTGTGGAAATTCTTGTGGTCTCCTTTGCATCTGGTGTTCTTGGATGGTGATTGGAAAGTCTATTGCAACCTAGCATTTGGAATTTGTGGTAAGATCTATCTATTTTGGAAATCATTGTCTTGTCTACAGGAGGGCAACTTCAACAAGGGCAATTTTGCAAGGCTTCTTCAAATCGACTTTCTTGGCATTTGCTTGTATCAGGGGGTTATCATTAGTATCATTGTGATCTATGTTATCTTTTTGTTACTTCTCTTGTGGCATTAGTCTTATCTCTTGATTGCATCAAATCTGATATTGTTGACGTTTGTTGTGCAGGAGAGAGGGCGCATTGGCTTCTTGGACTAAATCGATTTCATAGAAAACTACCTCAAAGCTTCTCAAATTGATCGAGTTTGCATATATCATCATCATCAAGGCATCTACAAGGTTACCCAGGTAAGATCCACAGGTTTGTTTCTCTTATCTTGATCCAATCCATTGACATAACTCATAAATTGATAAAACCCTTATTTCTTCAAACCCTCATTTTTACATTTTTTCAGATCTACTAAGATCTAGTGGCTTCTTGGGTAAGATATTTAAAACCCACCTCTATAGTATCCACAGCATCCCGAATCTATAGTTTGGTGAGGATTGGCCTCCATTTGACCCTCTTCCCAAGGCATTTAGCCTCTCCAAGCAAGGGTGCACTTCCTAGTTTGGTGGGTTGACCTAGATCTAGTACGTGGGTAGTTGAGATCCCGCTTGTTTCATGATCTACACATCCAATAACCTACCCCCAGATTGTCACTTTTCTGATTTCTACCTTGTGGGCCCTATTCCACATTTTAAGGGATTTAATCCCCATTTTGGACCACTTGGTATCTTCAAACTCAGATCTAGTAAGATCTAGCTATTGGATTGCCATGAAATTATAGATCCACACTCTCACTTGCTTAAACCACTTGGATCTAAAGTTTGGATGTCATCGGACTTGTCTTGACCCCACTTATCCCACTTTTAGACCTCCTTGGGTAAAGTCGCACCACCTTGGAGAAGTGAGTTGGTCCAATTCTAGGACGTGTGTACTTGAGATTTTTGTGGATTTGGAACGGGCATAATTCAAAACCTAGGTCTAGTGTGTCACTTTATCAAATCTTGCCTTGGGGAAGCATTCCTTGTTTCAAGGGATTGTGGTCCACTTAGGTCAAACCTAGATCTAGACCTATTCATCCATCAAGACTTTAATTGCCCACTTATCTCATGCAATAGGAGTCCTTAACCACAAGTTAACCTTACTTTGACTCCATTATCCCAATTCCCAAGGCACTGGTTTCTCTCCAAGTCAATTCGACTTTCCTAGATTGTTGGATTAACTTGTGGTTTGACCTTTGTGTGGTGAACTAAACCCTTTGATGTCATCATGTATCATTATCAAGCTTGTCACTTGTACTAGTTAGCCCCAATTCAACCCCTTAACTACCCTACATTGGACACGGTTCCCAAGGCAGTGGATTCTCTCACATTGAACTAGTACTTTAATCCTGGAACCTATTTCACAAATCATAAGTCACTCTCACATCAATAATGAACCAAAGCTACACTCATTGAACCCCTCACTTGTCTTGTGACTTCATCCTAAGGTCTAGGATAAACCATACACCTTACTTCACTTAGAATTAACTTGATTTGGTGTCTTGGTTTTGATCTCTCCTGTCGGGAGTAGATCGGGTCTCCCCCTTTGTTGTCTGGGCTAGATAACATAAAGTGAAGGTTGCCTCGACTGGCGTGACAACCATCTATTGGAGGTCGAGGTGATCGTGGTTGTACCTTTTGAGTTGCCCTTCCCTATTGCCATCCATGAGTGGATACATCCATAGGGGTAACTACAGTTTAGGTGACAACATGTCCCTGAGTTAACTCAACTCTGTAAGTCAACTCCCTTTGTCTCTGAGCTAACTCAACTCTCTCCTGAGCTAAGTCCATCTCAACCATCTCATACCAACTCAATCTCTGACTGGTGCCTGCATGAGCAGCATGCTCATCCATCTGATATGAGCCCAAGGGCTCAATCTCCTGAGACTCATCACTGTCAAGAGCATCTCACTCATCCATTTGAACTCCAGAATCACTCCCCTAATCCTCCTCATCATGGTGAGTATCTCGCCCACCCATCTGCTGTCCAAACCCACTACTCCTGGCCTCATCTCTGTTATGAGCATCTCGCTCATTATCCCCCTCTGACTCTGAAGAGGATGTACTCAGCCATCCTGATGTGCCCGAATTAGGTTGTCACTGAACCAAGTATTCACCGTTGATCCTGTGACCCAACAAGACTGGGTCTACTCTTCTAGGATAGGTGAAGATCTGATCCCGCTGGAACACTACTGAGTGGCCAGCAGCTGCCACAGAGAGGATACTCCCTCTCAATCCTAGAACAAATAGAACTCCTGACACCTCTAGGAGCTCTCCAAGGTCAAGCAAAAATCTCACTCTGCCCACACCAGTAACCAAGTGGTCAACCCCCTACACATCCCGAGCCAACTGCAAGGGTGTGTGCTCTGGGATAAGAAATGCATGCTGCACTCCTGTCATGTGACTGTTGAGCATGCAGTCAACCCTCCAACTCTGATCAACCTGAGCCTCTGGTAAGCTACTATCACGTCCTGACTGAACTAAGGCCAATGAGAACTCCTTCTCAAACCGAGAAGTAAACTCATCAACCTCCTCCGATGCTGCCACCTGCTCAACCTGAATCAACCATCTCTCAGTCTTCATGTGCATGCATATCTCATGCATATGCAGCATGCATATCTCATGCACATGCATCATGCAAGACCTCATGCACATGCATATCTCATGCACATCTCTATAGAAACACTCCCTCTTAGCGAGGAAGGTACTGTTGGAGAAGCATCCACCAGGATCAAACACATCATATGCTACTGCAACTACTCTCTCTGAACTAGAAGACTTTCTGGCTACATCTGCTGCATTCTGATATGCAGATCTACGCTCCTCCTCTATCAATGTCACATCTTGAGAGAAGCATCATGCTCTCCCTCTGTCACTAATATTGAAACTGTATCCAAGGTCTCCCTAGACCCACATACAGGCTTTCCCATCAACCTGTACTCTACTCTCAAGCTAGTGGCCATAACTCTGCAAAACTAAAATATTGTAACCCACAGTGAAACAAGAATCTCTCCTGATCACAGATCTGGCAGATCTATCTCAAATCTAACCTCTGAACTCACAGATCTGATAGATCTGGTATCTATCCTAACAGATCTAATGTCTGCACTCACAGATCTAAACTCTGTTGTTCAGATCTGGACTCTGCTCTCATAGATCTGAACACTATGCTTCAGATCTAATATATTTGCTATAGATCTGGACTCTGCTCATGTCAGATCTGAAAGATCTATCTCAGATCTCACCTCCAAACTCATAGATCTGATAAATCTGACCTCTACAACCTCAGATCTGAGTTGTGCTCTTCAGATCTGGTAGATCTGGTCTCTATCTTCACTGATCTACTAGATCTATCTCAGATCTAGTCTCCAATACCACAGATCTGATAGATTTGACCTCTACAACCTCAGATCTGAGCTCTGCTCCTCAGATCTGGTAGATCTGGTCTCTATCGTCATTGATCTCTGTGTGATTGCTCTCACTGACCCATACCAGGGCTCTGATACCATGTCAATCTTTGATTCAGAGATCACTACTCCCTCTGAATCACCCTGAGACCTCAAGCGGTTTGGGTCTCATATGTCAGTACATACTCATAAAACATAAACTCGACAACTAGATCTCTTTACAACTTTAACACACATGCAATCACACAAAGAACACTGCATATACCCTGGAAACCCCAACCGGGGAAAACCAGCAAGCTGTGGGGCTATCTTCTCTCTCGAGCCCAGAGCATATATATAAATGGACAAGTACAATACAGTATTAACTCAAAGGTAACTCAATCCTTGAACCGGACAGACTTTAGATCTGCATGCATCAACTGATGCATGCACTGGAAGAGTAAGCCCTAACTGGTAATCTAGATCTGAGTATCTCTGCAGGTGCCTCTGACTGATCTGCCTCTCTGTATCACACTGCTCTGATCTGCTCTCTCTGAAGACAGCCCTCTGAAGAATGCAACCTACACTGCATGTAGAAGTGCGCCCTCCCCTCTGGATCTCTGATGCTCATACCGGACCAGATCTCCACGGATTTGAGCTCTGAACGTCACAATCCTTCCTCAAACACTGAGGCAAGGCTACGCTGAACGTCTCAGACTCAGAATCGGTCAATCAGGCTCTGAATGAGCTCCTCCCTCCTCAGGTAATGCGCCCTCCCCTCTGTGGAACACGTCCTCCTCTACTGCAGCTGAATCGACACTGATGAGCTATCTCAGCTCACAGTACTGGGCGCCTAGTGACTCTGGAGCTGAAGGTCACTGATCCAGCTCAGATCTTACCTTCCTAGCTCCTGCAGCAGCTCCTCTCTCTCTCAGAAAGTCGCCCTACATGCACAACTGCGCCCTCCTCACTCTGGATCAATCAACTCTTATATGCCCAACTGAGTAACCTCATCCGAGGACCCCCTGCCTCTATAAATAATCTCATCGATGGATTAGGTTAACCAAAACCCTAATTCTAGGTGCATGCAAAAGTCACTTTTGCATGCATCCAATGATCGCTGACAGGTCATGAAAAACTCATGCATGCAAAGGTCAAATCACCCCGGAAGGTCCGCATGCAACCACCACTGGACTCATGCCACTGAGTAGAGTGTATCCCACCCTCTACTCCATCCTAATGCCTATGCAGCTAATGTACCTCCATGTAAGGCATCTGAACCATGGAGGACATCCCGAAGTTACCGCAATCTAACAACTACCCTAAATGGTCTTCCAAGATCATGGGAGTCATATATTCAAGGGATATGTTCCAGGAAGAAGCTTATATTGTTTAGTGCACTTTTGGAATCTTGTACTCAAGAAGAAGCAAGGATTGTAGCCAGAGAAGAGAAGCTAGGTGATGAAGACGATCAAGCTCTGGCAACTCATGCCAAGAGAGGCAAGAAAGAAGACTATCATCACAGGAGATTCCACAAGGGTAAAAGACATTCAAAAGACATCATTAGATGCTTCCATTGTGATGAGATGGGACACATCTCTAGGAATTGTCCCAAGAAGAAAGGAAATAAGAAAAGACATCATGCTCATGCTACAGAGGATGATGAACCAGCTAGGAAGAAGACTAAAGAAGATTCCTCGAGTGATGAGGAATGTGTATTTTGATTCAGAAGGGATGCAGTTGGGATTAGTGATTCAACACCAATACACAGTTCTATTTGATCTATGGTGTAGAAGACTTTATCAATGTTGTAGATCATAAGCAAGAAAGGCACAGGTTCTCAGAATCAAATGATGGATTAGAGCTCACTATCACATACTCGAGTAATTCCTAGGATCAAGAGTGATCCTACCAAACAAACAAAGATAAGTATTTGAATTGCCATTTCCTGTATTGTTCAGTTATGTACATATTTATATTTCTAGATTTAGGAAGTGTATTATGCATGTTAGAGTGTTTGCTTTAATGAACAGTATACTACTAATATGCATGTGATGGGTAAGTGGCCTATGGTGTTGTAAAACATTCCATTGCAACTTATCTAGAATGAAACCTCTTTGCTGACATATTGGGAGTAGTGCATGCTCTTAATGATGTTCTGGTAGAGATGGAAGGCATCTAGAAAGTTACCGTATGAATGCGGGTTATGGATGAATGTTGTGTCGAAGCATTGGCTAAGATAATTGCATGACTATGTGACCTATGTCTGTATGCATAAGAATTTGTCATTATTAATATGTTTTGGAAACTATGAAATGTTTCTAACCATGCAACTGAATTTGACTTGTAGGAAAGATCGTATACAATCACCTACAAACGAAGAATGATGAGACTCGTTCTGAAGAACAAGTGACGATGGTTCAGATACAACATTCAAGAATATTTATGAAATCAAGCATTAGTACAAAGCAAGGATTCTCTCTGAAAGAGGGAGTCGACTATGACGAGACGTTGCTCTAGTGGCCAAACACACTTCCTCAGTGGTGGATATTACACTATATAGATGGTGTAATCAAAGTAGAAGTGTATATCGAGCAACTGCCAGGATTCGAGACTCTCTACAGAGAACCACATATGCGCGGATTGAAGAAGGTTTTGTATGGGCTTAGAAGGCACCCATGGGATAGCATGATGAGATCAAGGATCACCTAGAGTGATGGGACATCAACCTTTGCTACAAGGTTGAAGATGAGAAGCTCACAAATGGGTGCAAGAGATAACTTGCAACAGAGTTCGATATCTTGGTATCCAATGATGACATAGATGGATACACAGAAGATCATCAGAAGAAAAGGCTACCAGTCACTCCAGTGAAGAATGTCATGATGCAGAGAGTACGAGATGCAGAGGGAGGATAGTGCTCAGTTACAGAGGGAGCAGGAAAGCTCCGCTTCAAAGGAAGTGACTACAGCATAGATGGAGAGACATTATCACTTAGCCTCTATCCGTGCCAAAGGTGTTTGCCCCAGTATCTCAGGGATATGCTCAGAGTGATACCGGATGTCTCCCCTCATGAAGAAGAAGTATATGTGGTACAGTTTGAGACAGGTACCGAGGACATGGTATGGCAGGATAGACGGTTCCTGACGAGCTTGGGCTTTACCAAGAGTAAAGCGGACTCCAACCTTTACTACAAGGTTGAGGAAGGAAAACATATGATTCTACTATTGTATGTCGATGATTTGCTTTTGATGGGTAAAGAGAAGCTCATAGCAGAAACAAAGAAGAAGCTTGTCGCTAAGTTTGAAATGAAAGACCTGGGCATGATGCATTACTTCTTAGGTCTTGAGATGTGGCAGAATCCATAGGAAATTTTCCTTGGTCAAGGAAAGTATGCAGTGGAGATTCTAAAGAGGTTCGAAATGATGGACTGCAAGGCAATGGCCACACCAATGACATCGAACTTGAAGCTATTATGTGATGCTTCTTTAGAGACAGTTGATGCCATGATGTACAGGCAAATAATTGGTTCATTAATGTACTTAACGAACACGAGACTAGACATATGTTTTGCTGTGAAAACCCAGAGCCAGTTCCTGACAGATTCAAGACGTGCTCACCTTATTGCTGCAAAGCATATATTGAGGTACCTAAAGGGTACAATTGACTATGGAATCAAATATGCGACGAATCAGAAGATTAACCTGCATGGTTATGTTGATTTAGATTGGGCAGGCAATGCCACAAATAGAAAGAGCACCTTCAGGATGTTGCTTCAATTTGGGATCTGGTATGATCTCTTGGTTTAGCAAGGAATTAGATCTTACCAATTTGAGATGCCCAACCTGGTTTTGGAGCTGGCTGACCTAGGGTTTGACAGAGAAACCCTAATTTTTTAAAACTTGGAATCTTGAACTTCTGCTTGGATAGAAAGATGCGCCTCCTCAAAGCGAGTTGAGAAATGTATTCCTTTTCCCAAATCTGTGGACAGGATTTCAAAATAACTAATGCCCTAGTTTCCCCCACAACAACAATGATAGAGCAAAAAATGAAAATTCTCAGTTTTGAATTTGCTTCCACAAGAAGATGCGCCCTCCTAGGGCAAGTTGAAATAACCTCCTTTTCAAGCTAATATGTGGAGGGAAGTGCCCAGAACAGGAAGCCCTAGTTTTCCCGGTTCCAACAAAAATTAGGGAAAAACTGGAAATCCTCCAAAATTGAATCTTTCTCCACCAAAAGATGTGCCTAGTTAAGGCGAGTTAGCCTAGCCCTCTTTTTCTGGAATATCTTTGGAGAGAAGACCTTGGATTTGGAAACCCTAGCTTTCCACTACTGCACAGTGCCTTCTTTCAGAGTGGCTCTAATACCATGTTAGTGTTTGCACTTTAATTCAATTATGTTAGATCTTTAATCTGAAAGATAAACAAGCACATCAATACACAAGAACACAAGAAATTTCCTCGGGGAAAGCATAAAGGTGAAAACCCCGCAACTTCTTCAATAATAGATTCGTCACCTAGTGCAATATCAAACCAAGATAGAAAACCCAAAGATAAGATGACTTATGCAGCTTCCTTCTTCTTCCTCCAGCGAACTTGTCTTTCTCTTCCTTGGAGAGAACTTACTTATTGGTGTGATGTCCAAATGAGGGAGGGTTCCTCCCTATTTATACTTTATGTGTGACTGACCTTTTTTCCCCAATGGGGCCGACTTCCTTAACTAACTGGGCCGACCTCTCCTAGGGAGACTCAAAAATACATTTTACATTTAACCTATTGGGGACTATTGCCCCGACTTAGAATGGAGGTTTTACCTTGATATTCTTACATGACCAAATACAATAATGACATCCCCGAACGAAGGAAAAACATCTCTGACGGAGGTACAATAAAAGTACAATAATATAATAATAATAACATACAAAAGAATATCTTCCGAAGTTACATTTACAACAACACTCCTTTGCCCTTTCGTGCCTTGTTGATAAGGGCCAAGTTCTCTTCACATCTTCTTGCTTGTGTGCTATGGACTCCTCTCGAGTCTCCTCTTGGATACAATCGTCCCAAAGTCTCTCCCAAGTGGGGAGTTTCTCTCGTGCATAGAGTCCTTTTACGAATGGTTCCCAATGCTTGGTGAATCCATTCAACGCCACTCAAACGAGCTCTGCATCATCTACTTTCTCCCCAGTGGCTGCAAGTTGATCACATATCTGAGTGATCTTCATGAGATAGTTGATAACATTGTCCGATCTAGCCATCCGAACATCCTTGAGCTTATCTCTCAAAATTATCTCCATGTTCATGTTATTACTCTGGAATAAATCCGTCAAAGCTTTAAGCATGTCTCTAGTCAACGTCTTCTCTGTTAGATCCTTCACAGCGTCCGTGATCACTCTCTGGGCTTTGATGTCCTTCTCATTTACTGTCGAATCAGCTGGATCTATCGATGTAGCAATAACCTTTGATGTATGATCCCAAAGGTATTGTTCTTTCAAAAGTAATGTAACCCTTGCTTTCCATGATAGGAAGTTAGATGCCCCATCTAACCTGTCTTCAAATCTGAGATTGGTTGCTGCCATAACAAGATCTTAGCAAAATAGTTGTTGTGTGCTTATTCCTTCAAGCACCAAGATCTATTGTTGTAGACTTAATATATACTACCCTTTTGCTTCCACCGGAACACGCACCCGGGGGTTATCACAACAGAAATCTTCAAGTTGCTTAGGTGCATTCCTTGGGTGGCAAGTCTCAAGTCAAGTACTGTCACTTGATCTTGACTCCTTCGTTTAGGCAGAACTCCTAACGAAGCCAATGGGGGTAATCCCTATGAGTTACTAAGGTTGATTAAGATTTAGGTTTATGATTGGATAAGTTTTTTAGGAGTTTTGAATAAGATTTAACTGAAAGAAAAAATCACTTGCAGAATATAAATTACGATCAACAACTTAAGATAGATATAAGCAATACAAGATCTGATAAAAAGTTTGAAATACTGTAAACAAGATCAGTGCCAAAAAATGGAGTCGAAAAATGCGTGTTGTTGTATTGTAAACATTTTGTGAGTGCTTCTTGGTCAATTTTATATTATTATGAGATGGGATTTGATTACGGGAAAGGGGAGCTCCATATATACCTGTTATCACACCATAGTAGCAGGGCTACTATTCTTGCTTAGCAAATATTTGCACATTTCAGAGCTTCGCTTTTATAGAGTTTGGCTATGATGAGCCTATATTTTGAGATCACTCATGATCAGAGCAGTGTATTTTATCGGACTTATGTTAGACCTTGTGCCAAGGCTGAGCCTTGAGAGTTCAGATTTGATGACCGATGTGACCTTTTATTCCGTACAGTTTCAGTTCAGTGCCTAGAGATGTTATTGCAGCAATGTTTCAGATGGTTTATGATGATGTGATATCACCTATGGATTTCTGATCATTGATTATGGATTATTATCTTGTTGCTTTAGTCATTTTCACAACATTAGCTTGGTATATGATTCATGATGTGGCAAACTTTGTAAAATGAAAATGAATTATCTTGATGATGTTATAATCTATAAAATGGACATACTACTTGCACATTTAGATTTCTTAACAAAACCCACCGGTTTATTACCCTCCTATGAGCATAGATATGGTCTTCCTAGACATTCTTGTCTGCTAGCTTAGGCACCATTTTCACTTGACTCCATCCATCCATGACCTTCCCTATTTGGATTTCACCTTTGACTTACCTTTCTTGACATTTTGATGTTGAGGACTTCCCCGTTACTACCTCTGTGTTGGACCGCATCCATGTTTGTTTAGTGTCTTGGCTCTAAGTTGGTGACAGAACTTGCCTTTGGTGAGTTGGATTGTAGGCCTAAATCATTCTGGTTGGTTGTGCCGATGTTTGGCACCAGTTGAAGTCCCTGTTATCACACAACTTGTAGTTGTCCTTAGTGGTATCCCATCCGAGATGGTAGAGGAGATGGACAACTAAAGAGGTGACCCAAGAGATGCCACGGTTCCCAATGCAAGGTGGGAGTCACGTCAACCAAGGCACTCTTCGCTTTAGATCTAGATGAATCAAGACCTAGGGGGAGACCCTATTACCAATCAAAGATGATTGGGCCCAAACAAAGGTTCCTAGGGATAAGTAAATGATGAGTTACGGAAACCAATGCAAAGTTAAGCGGACCTAGAAGTTAAAGTATGGTTGATGATGGTTTGAGAGATGATTAGTGTTTCAACCAATGTATCATTTAGGCCACATGATGAGCTAAAAAGACAAGATCTAGTACCATGTATTACACAAGTGCGACCTACTTTCTTGGGATATGTGAATGGTTCAAATGGGACCCACAAGGTCAAATTAAGGGATGCAATTGGTACTAGTGGATATGTAGTGAGTAGATCTATGGATCTAAGTTGAAATTAGGAATACCCACATATGGGATCTTAAGGTTTGACACAAATCCCAAGGAGTGCGACTTGCCTAAGGAGGACTACTGCCTTGTTGGATGGGTTAATGGAGTCAAAAGATGTCAAAGTGTAGATCGGGACACCTCGAAGTCAAATCAAGTGGGCTAATTGGGATAGAGTGGTTGGATTGGGTTAGATCTAGGGTTTCATGAAATGACCCAAGTGGACCACAATCCCTTAAAACAAGGAATGCTACCCCCAAGGCAGACCGTCACAAAATGATACTCTAGATATAGGTTTCAAGGTATGCCCGTTCCAAATCCACTGAAATCTCAACTACCCAGGTCCTAGAAGTGGGCAAACTCAGTCACCCAAGGAAGTGCGACCTTGCTCAAGGAGGGCTAAAAGGTGGATAAGGTGTGTCAAATCAAGTCCAATGGCCACCCAATTGTAGATCCAAGTGGTTTATGCAATGATCTATATGGATCTTGAAAATCAAGTCAATCCAAGGGTTAGATCTTACTAGATCTGAGTTTTAAGATGCCAAGTAGTTCAAAAGGGGGTTTTGATCCCTTAAAATGTGGAATGATGCCCACAAGGTAGAAATCACCCAAGTAAAAGTCTAGGGGTAGGTTATCAAGTGTGTATATTATGAATCAAGTGGGATCTCCCCTACCCATATGCTAGATCTAACCAAACAAGCCTCTCCAAGGAAGTGCGATTTGGCACAAGAAGGCTTTATTGCCTTGAAAAGTGTGTAAATTTTAACCCAATCACCACCAAACCATAGATCCAACTAGGGGTGGATGCTATAGAGATGTGTTCTTAAGAGTTTTTCAAAAGCAAGGCTAGATCTAAGTAGATCTAAGAAAAACCAAAATTTGGGGTTTTGATTAATTAGAGTTTGTGACCAATGAAGAGAGAATGGATGGAAAGAGACACATACCTTGTAGATCTTACCTCAATTGATTATGGCCACCTTGCAAATTGATAGCATTCTCCTATGTGTATATTCAAGAGTGCAATTTTGATTCTCCAAGCCAAATCGTCCTCCTCAAGAAGCCAAATCGTCCTCCTCCTACAAGACAAGATCAAAGGAAACAAGTCAAGTAAGATGATTATGAAAATGATAGAAAGATGTAATAGAAAGCATCAACTATGTCACGAAGATACAATAATGATACTCCTTGTCACAAGATCAACCCAAGAGAGAATATGTGGATCCCTCCAACAATAACCCTCAAGAAATTGCCCTCCTCTCCACCAATTCGACTTCCCTACAAGACAAATAGTTGTAGAACCAAAACCCACAATGATACATAGAAGAGATATTGTATACTCAAGATGCAAGAGAATCCACAAGACAAGAGAGATATGCTCCACAAAGAAGTGTTCTATTCCAATATTCCAGAGCTCCAAAGGTGAGCTATACAATAGGGGGTCTCCTCCTTATATAGGATAATAAATACCAAAACCCTATACCACTCTACAATACTACATCAAATGAGTGGTTGAGATTAAAAGATCTCAATACATGATCAATGGCTAATAATGAATCATAACAATATATCACATGGATCACCCAATATAATGATGAGGCCCTAACTAAATGGTACAAAGTGAGGATGATGTCATCCACTAGAGGGGTAAAAGTACAAAAATCCACCTCATGATGACTAGGACGTAACATAAGAAGCACATGGTGGGGCTAGGAGGCATCAATCCTTACTAGCTCATCCCCAAGGCATAATAAAATAATAAAATATGTCCAAGATAATATAAATAATCAAATCTATCCTCAAAATCCGTGACAGACAAGCAGTAAAAGACCTCCTGTGATCGCTGTGGGCCTACCCACATGGTGAAAACTGCCTGGAAGATAGTGGGATCACCTTGGAAAACCTCTGTGAAAACCAAGTGCCAAAACCTTGCCTCAATTGCCCAAATCGAATTCCTTAGTGACCACTTTATCCCATTTTTTAACTGCCTCGATAACTATGAAAGTGCCAAAACTGCCTCCCAGTGCATCTGCACTGTCCAACTGAGCCCACCAGGCTCTCCATAAGGGGGGCTAAATGGTAAAAACAAGTGGCTGGACCACCCCCTCCTCATACAGCGCCCTAGGTGAACTGACCTCTCCTGGCCCCTGCTGCTCAGGCTGAGAAATCAGCCCCAAATCTGGTCAACAAGTGTAAAACTGCATCAATCACTATCAGAAATGCCCGGAACTGAAAGATAAGTGTCTCATTGGATCCAAAAGACCCAAATCCACTAGGAATGTGTACTCATACACCATGGGTTTCCCTAATGGGCCAGCTGTAGGGTCCACCATATATGGACAGTGTATAATCTGATGATCTGAAGTAATAAATAAAACTGCTGAACTGCATCAATCATCATCTGCATCATATATCCATCATATGGCATCATCATCAAAGGTATGTGGCTCCATCAATCATCATCATCTATAAGCATATGTGGCCCACATCATCACGGATCCCAAGAAATGACCATAGTCAAACTAGGTTTGACTAGGTCCATATATAACCAAGGAAAAATCATATCAGTAGACTTAGCATGTTCCTCTAATCATTCTCACAGCTTAGCTCAAAGTATAACATCCATTCAGTGGCATTAATCAAGTTAGCATATTCCTTTGTTATATGAAATTACTTGCACAATAGTTTAAATGAGAAACTTACCCATTGGACATAGTCAAACTGCTAGTGAAGGATGAAGGCTAGGAACAAGGTTGGGCCAAGGGGTTGACTTGTCTAACTCAACTCAAAAATACTTTGGACTAGGAGAAGGGGAAAGCTACAAACTCTGTGCTGGACAAAATAACACGAGGAATGGCTGTGCCTCACAAATGGATAAGTTGTTTAGAGAGTGCTTATTCAATTTAGGCATCATATCTACATCAAGTTAATCCAGGTTCATTAGGATCATTCAATTTCATTTCATGGCCTTTTTGGCCTACATAACCCTTCGGATCTCAGGTGTGCTGATAAGCACAACTAGTTGCAGCTTGCATCCAGGGCATGTTTTCATATACATATAACGTCAGCAATTGTTTAGATATAGCTTTTAAGAACCATTGCTTTTTGGACCTTTCATATACTCTTCGAGGAGTATTTTTAACAGTTCATCGCTCTTGCCCTTTTTAGTTTCCATGGGCGAATTTATAAGTTTCCATAAGTAATACATGAGCTTTCAGTTTTATCCAACATCTCAAGTGACTAGGGGGAGTTCGAGCCAATGCCAAACATCGAGACAACCGACCAGAATGATTTAGGCCTACAATCCAACTCACCAAAGGCAAGTTTTGTCACCAACTCAAAGCCGAGACACTAAACATACAGGGATGCGGTCCAAACACAGAGGTAGAAAATGGGGAAGTCCTCAGTATCAGAAAGTCAAATAAGATAGGTCAAGGTTTAAAGTCAAATAAGGAAAGTCATGTATGGATGGAGTCAAGTGAATTTGGAGCCTAAACTAGCAGACAACTGGTGTCAGGAAAGACCATATCTATGTAAGGTGGTAAACCAGTGAGTTTTGTCAAACAACCTAAATGTGCAAGTAAATGTCCATTTTATAATTTAGAGTTCATTTTAAACAGTTTGCCACATCAGGAATAATATACCAAGCAGATGCTGTGAACATGACTAAATCAACAAGATAATAATCCACAGTCAATGATAAAACATCCTTAGGTCATATAACATCATCACAATAATAATCATCATATATCATCTGAAACACTGCTGCAATACATCTCGAGGCACTGAACTGAAACTGTATGGGATAAAGGGTCACATCGGTCATCAAATCTGAACTCTCAAGGCTCAGCCTTGACACAAGGTCTAACATAAGTCTGAATAATACATTGCTCTGATCATGAGTGATCTCAAGATATACAATCATCATAGCCAAGCTCCGAATAATGGAAGCTCTGGAATGTGCAAATATCTGCTAAACAAGAATAGTAGCCCTACTACTATGGTGTGATAACATCTGGCTCCAGCTGGGACAAGTGCTCAAAGGGAGAGAGCGCTTGAGAACCTCAGAATCTCTGGTCTCGATCTGCTCTGCATCAATCTTCAATCCAGCACTGCACCATCCTTGCTTTCAGCTTTTATTTTGCACCTGTACCTGCGCTCACAAACACTAGAATACCTCATGGAGCATGTACGAAAAAAATATAAAATAAAACTGAAACTGAAATCTGCTCTAAAGCATAATCTGAAATGCATAAAAGAAATTTTAAATCTAGCATGGCATATATCATTTATTCATCATTCATTATTTTTATTACTGTGCAGGAGAAAAAGAGAACTTGTTCAAGCAGGCAATCTCAACTTGCATAGGCAGCCAAAAATGTAAAAGGAAATTAAAATTCTTTAATGCATGCAGGAGAAGAGACAAGCTTAGGAAGGAGCAGGGCTCAACTCAATCAAAAACAAAAACAAGCAAACACTCCAAGCAAAAAAGAAAAATTGGCAATACTCAACACACAGAAAAAAGAAAAAGCACACAAATCCAATTGCTCAAGTGAGCTTATTCAAGACCTACCTACCCTACTCTAACCAATTAGCACAAATGTTAGGTAAAATCATAAATCCAGTGCAACCATTCATCAAATAGGTTAATGATTCTTATTTGATTTTTGATGATAGGACAAGTCAAGATTGGGCTAAAGATCAACAAATTTGAGGGCACAATCTTCCTGACTTGTTCAAACATTGAAGAATGGTTTGAATGATGCAATATGAAATTATGCCAAGGAAAAGACTGACTGATACAAACATCCTCCAATAAAAAACTGATAGGATCATAAAATTTATGCAAGCTAATCTTTGAGATGGATGGAAGAAAAATATAAGGCATGCAACTCAATTCTTTTTCACACAAATTACTTTTCTCATTCACTTCTTTCACATATTTAATTTGGTTCTCCCTAGGACTGATGATCAAATACAAACCAAGTGGGGATAAATCAAAGCTTAGAAGATGAAAAATCAAAATCAAACCCACTTGTTGCTCAAAAATAGAGAAAAGATGAAATTGATCTTTAAACACCTTTTCTAGCCACCAAGAATGATTGATAATTTGACAAGAAGCATATTGTTCCAAAGTGACTGAAAAGGGAAATGAAGTGTTTTTTCTCCAATCATGTGATCATGCTTATACTTCCTATTGAAAATTTCCAAGGCAAAAGATTGACTAGAGCGCCAACCCAAAGATCATTGAAAGAGTTGGGAAGGGAGGGTGGATTGCAAATATGAAAATTCTCCCAAATGGATAAACAAGTTTAACCTTGGACTTTGACAAAAAAAAGCACTCTTTACTCTAGAAATGATTTCAAGCCTTTTATCAAGTTTAATATTTACAATCTGAGGACAAGATTCTAATTCTAATAAATGGATGAAGCTATCTTGACTAAGGATGGAAAAATTTAAAGACTCATTATAAGAAGTGGAACAAAGATTAGAGCATCTAGTGTGATTCACTAATTCATCCTCATCTTGAGATTGACCTTCTATTGATCATCATTAAATTCATGCAAGGACAAATGATCATTATCTATGGATTTATCAGGGGAAAAATTTACAAATTTATTTACTATGTCCTAAATATTTATACAGTGATCAAGTGAAATCATCTCAGGAGGGTCTTGGCTTATGTCCTCATTTTCTTGTTCTTCAATAAGATGATGAGAAATTGAATGATTGTTAATGATAGAATGATTAAGGAAATCTTTTTCTGAAGGATCCTCAACAAACACAAAATCAGAAATTTCTTCAAGATCAAAAGTAGAGCTACTCAAGGACTGTTTTGAAGTGTCATTATTATTATTATGGTCCTTATCAAACTGATCCTCAACAACAAAGTTATTTCTTGATGTCTCTATTAAGGATTCTTCAATATTACTACCCCATTTATTCTTTAATAACCATGCAAACATATCATATCCAGTGATGGATCCTGGGGCTAAATTATCAAACCATAATCCGGCATTTCCACCTAATGTCTCACCCAGGGCCCGCATATAAACATCTTCATCATTAGCACCCCGAACTTCCATATAATCCCAAAATATTTGTAAGTGATTTTCAATTGACTCAAAATAATTTCCATAGAAACGAGGCAGCCTTTGAGAGTAATTATTTGGCATAAGATGAGGTGCCCCATGGATTTCAGAGAAGTCAAAAGGAGATGGCTTAGCTGGATTTCTAATAACTTTGGCCATTCTAGTAGGGATTAGTTTTGGATGTCTAACTAGAATGCTAGAGTCATTTGACCGAATGCTTTGGTTGCAAGGCCTTGGTTGAGAGTGAATTTTGTTTGAATTAATTGGGTTAACATTTTTACTTGAAGAATGAAAAGAATGATGAGAGTCATAAGAATTATGTACATAATCACTCCCATATTGATATGTTCACTGACTTTCATTACTTTCTTCCAACTGCCCTCTATAGCGAGATAGATTCTCATATATTTCATTCATACACCTTGTCATTTGGAAAAAAACGTTTGAATTCATTTATGATTTACAAATTACAAAATTGAATGATGGGAATGGGGTCGATCCTCAGCGGAGTCACGAATTGGAGTCGCCAAGTAGATTTTTCAACTCTTCTACCAAGATGTATGTCGTTTGAAATGCAGGGAGAGAGTGAGACAAAAAAAGTATGTTGAACCAAGGTAGGCCTCTACCTCCCCGGCAACGGCGCCAAAAATGTTATCACACAACTTGTAGTTGTCCCTGGTGGTATCCCATCCGGGACGGTAGAGGAGATGGACAACTAAAGAGGTGACCCAAGAGATGCCACGGTTCCCAATGCAAGGTGGGAGTCACGTCAACCAAGGCACTCTTTGCTTTAGATCTAGCTGAATCAAGACCTAGGGGGAGACCCTATTACCAATCAAAGATGATTGGACCCAAACAAAGGTTCCTAGGGATAAGTAAATGATGAGTTACGGAAACCAATGCAAGGTTAAGTGGACCTAGAAGTTAAAGTATGGTTGATGATGGTTTGAGAGATGATAAGTGTTTCAACCAATGTATCATTTAGGCCACATGATGAGCTAAAAAGACAAGATCTAGTACTATGTATTACACAAGTGGGACCTACTTTCTTGTAATATGTGAATGGTTCAAATGGGACCCACAAGGTCAAATTAAGGGATGCAATTGGTACTAGTGGATATGTAGTGAGTAGATCTATGGATCTAAGTTGAAATTAGGAATACCCACATATGGGATCTTAAGGTTTGACACAAATCCCAAGGAGTGCAACTTGCCTAAGGAGGACTAGTGCCTTGTTGGATGGGTTAATGGAGTCAAAAGATATGTCAAAGTGTAGATCGGGACACGTAGAAGTCAAATCAAGTGGGCTAATTGGAATAGAGTGGTTGGATTGGGTTAGATCGAGGGTTTCATGAAATGACCCAAGTGGACCACAATCCCTTAAAACAAGGAATGCTACCCCCAAGGCAGATCGTCACAAAATGATACTCTAGATATAGGTTTCAAGGTATGCCCATTCCAAATCCACTGAAATCTCAACTACCCAGGTCCTAGAAGTGGGCAAACTCAGTCACCCAAGGAAGTGCGACCTTGCTCAAGGAGGGCTAAAAGGTGGATAAGGTGTGTCAAATCAAGTCCAATGGCCACCCAATTGTAGATCCAAGTGGTTTATGCAATGATCTATATGGATCTTGAAAATCAAGTCAAACCAAGGGTTAGATCTTACTAGATCTGAGTTTTAAGATGCCAAGTAGTTCAAAAGGGGGTTTTGATCCCTTAAAATGTGGAATGACGCCCACAAGGTAGAAATCACCCAAGTAAAAGTCTAGCAGTAGGTTATCAAGTGTGTAGATTATGAATCAAGTGGGATCTCCCCTACCCATATGCTAGATCTAACCAAACAAGCCTCTCCAAGGAAGTGCGATTTGGCACAAGAGGGCTTTATTGCCTTGAAAAGTGTGTAAATTTTAACCCAATCACCAACAAACTATAGATCCAACTAGGGGTGGATGCTATAGAGGTGGGTTCTTAAGATTTTTTCAAAAGCAAGGCTAGATCTAAGTAGATCTACTAAAAACCAAAATTTGGAGTTTTGATTAATTAGAGTTTGTGACCAATGAAGAGAGAATGGATGGAAAGAGACAAATACCTTGTAGATCTTACCTCAATTGATTATGGCCACCTTGCAAATTGATAGCATTCTCCTATGTGTATATTCAAGAGTGCAATTTTGATTCTCCAAGCCAAATCGTCCTCCTCAAGAAGCCAAATCGTCCTCCTCCTACAAGACAAGATCAAAGGAAACAAGTCAAGTAAGATGATTATGAAAATGATAGAAATATGTAATAGAAAGCATCAACTATGTCACAAAGATACAATAATGATACTCCCTGTCACAAGATCAACCCAAGAGAGAATATGTGGATCCCTCCAACAATAACCCTCAAGAAATCGCCCTCCTCTCCACCAATTCGACTTCCCTGCAAGACAAATAGTTGTAGAACCAAAACCCACAATGATACATAGAAGAGATACTGTATACTCGAGATGCAAGAGAATCCACAAGACAAGAGAGATATGCTCCACAAAGAAGTGTTCTATTCCAATATTCCAGAGCTCCAAAGGTGAGCTATACAATAGGGGGTCTCCTCTTTATATAGGATAATAAAGACCAAAACCTTATACCACTCTACAATACTACATCAAATGAGTGGTTGAGATTAAAAGATCTCAATACATGATCAATGGCTAATAATGAATCATAACAATATATCACATGGATCACCCAATATAATGATGACGCCCTAACTAAATGGTACAAAGTGAGGATGATGTCATCCACAAGAGGGGTAAAAGTACAAAAATCCACCTCATGATGACTAGGACATAACATAAGAAGCACATGGTGGGGCTAGGAGGCATCAATCCTTACTAGCTCATCAACAAGGCACAATAAAATAATAAAATATGTCCAAGATAATATAAATGATCAAATCCATCCTCAAAATCTGTGACAGACAAGCAGTAAAAGACCTCCTGTGATCGTTGTGGGCCTACCCACATGGTGGAAACTGGCTAGAAGATAATGGGATCACCCTAGAAGACCTCTGTGAAAACCAAGTGCCAAAACCTTGCCTCAATTGCCCAAATCGAATTCCTCAGTGACCACTTTATCCCATTTTTTAACTGCCTCGGTAACTGTGAAAGTGCCAAAACTGCCTCCTAGGGCATCTGCGCTATCCAACTGAGCCCACCAAGCTCTCCAGAAGGGGGGGTAAATGGTAAAAACAAGTGGCTGGACCACCCCCTCCTCATACAGCGCCCTAAGTGAACTGGCCTCTCCTGGACCCTACTGCTCAGGCTGGGAAATCAGTCCCAAATCTGGTCAACAAGTGTAAAACTGCATCAATCACTGTCAGAATTGCCCGGAACTGAAAGATAAGTGTCTCATTGGATCCAAAAGACCCAAATCCACTAGGAATGTGTACTCATACACCATGGGTTGCCCTAATGGGCCAGCTGTAGGGTCCACCATATATGGACAGTGTATAATCTGATGATCTGAAGTAATAAATAAAACTGCTGAACTGCATCAACCATCATCTGCATCATATATCCATCATATGGCATCATCATCAAGAGTATGTGGGTCCATCAATCATCATCTATAAGCATATGTGGCCCACATCATCACGGATCCCAAGAAATGACCATAGTCAAACTAGGTTTGACTAGGTCCATATATAACCAAGGAAAAATCATATCAGTAGACTAAGACATGTTCCTCTAATCATTCTCACAGCTTAGCTCAAAGTATAACATCCATTCAATGGCATTAATCAAGTTAGCATATTCCTTTGTTATATGAAATTACTTGCACAATAGTTTAAATGAGAAACTTACCCATTGGACATGGTCAAACTACTAGTGAAGGATGAAGGCTAGGAACAAGGTTGGGCCAAGGGGTTGACTTGTCTAACTCAACTCAAAAATACTTTGGACTAGGAGAAGGGGAAAGCTACAAACTCTGTGCTGGACAAAATAACACGGGGAATGGTTGTGCCTCACAAATGGATAAGTTGTTTAGAGAGTGCTTATTCAACTTAGGGATCATGTCTACATCAAGTTGATCCAGGTTCATTAGGATCATTCAATTTCATTTCATGGCCTTTTTGGCCTACATAACCCTTCGAATCTCAGGTGTGCTGATAAGCACAACTAGTTGCAGCTTGCATCCAGGGCATGTTTTCATATACATATAAGGTCAACAATTGTTTAGATATAGCTTTTAAGAACCATTGCTTTTTGGACCTTTCATATACTCTTCGAGGAGTATTTTTAGCAATTCATCGCTCTTGCCCTTTTTAGTTTCCATGGGCGAATTTATAAGTTTCCATAAGTAGTACATGAGCTTTCAGTTTTAGCCAACAACATCTCAAGTGACTAGGGGGAGTTCGAGCCAATGCCAAACATCGGGACAACCGACCAGAATGATTTAGGCCTACAATCCAACTCACCAAAGGCAAGTTTTGTCACCAACTCAGAGCTGAGACACTAAACATATAGGGATGCGGTCCAAACACAGAGGTAGAAAATGGGGAAGTCCTCAGTATCAGAAATTCAAATAAGACAGGTCAAGGTTTAAAGTCAAATAAGGAAAGTCATGTATGGATGGAGTCAAGTGAATTTGGAGCCTAAACTAGCAGACAACTGGTGTCAGGAAAGACCATATCTATGTAAGGTGGTAAACCAGTGAGTTTTGTCAAACAACCTAAATGTGCAAGTAAATGTCCATTTTATAATTTAGAGTTCATTTTAAACAATTTGCCACATCAGGAATAATATACCAAGCAGATGCTGTGAACATGACTAAATCAACAAGATAATAATCCACGGTCAATGATAAAACATACTTAGGTCATATAACATCATCACAATAATAATCATCATATATCATCTGAAACACTGCTGCAATACATCTCTAGGCACTGAACTGAAACTGTATGGGATAAAGGGTCACATCGGTCATCAAATCTGAACTCTCAAGGCTCAGCCTTAACACAAGGTCTAACATAAGTCTGAATAATACACTGCTCTGATCATGAGTGATCTCAAGAAATATAATCATCATAGCCAAGCTCTGAATAATGGAAGCTCTGGAATGTGCAGATATCTGCTAAACAAGAATAGTAGCCCTGCTACTATGGTGTGATAACAGTCCCCTTAGTCACTTGAGATGTTGTTGGCTAAAACTGAAAGCTCATGTAGTACTTGGAGATCTTTTTGAATTCGCCCATGGAAATTGTAAACTCTAAAATGTGTTTTTAAACACACGTGAGTAAAGGGAAAGAGCGATGAACTGCTAAAATACTCCTCGATGAGTATAGAAAGGTCCAAAAAGCAAATGTTACTCAAAAGTTATATCTATTATTGTTGACCTTGTATGTGTATAAACATGCCGTGGATGCAAGCTGCAATTAGTTGTGCTTCTTAGCACATCTGAAATCCGAAGGGTTATGTAGGCCAAAAAGGCCCTGAAATTAAATGAATGATCCTAATGAACCTGGATCAGCTTTATCTAGACATGATGCCTAAGTTGAATAAACACTCTCTAAACAACTTATCCATTTGTGAGGCACAACCCTTCCCGTGTTACTTGTCCGGCACAGAGTGTAGTTCCCCCTTTTCCCCCGTCCAAAGTGTCACCTAGTTTAGTTTGGTCAAGTCATCCCCTTTTCCCAGCCTTGTTCCTAGCCTTCATCCTTAGCTAGCAGTTATGCCATGTCCAATGGGTGAGTCTGTCATTTAAGCTATTGTGCAAGTAAATATAAATAACAATGGAATATGCAAACATGATAAATGCCACTGAATGATGTTTATACTTTAAGTTAAGTTGTGAGTATGATTAGAGGAACATGTCTTAGTCTATTAATATGATTTGTCCTTGGTTGTATCTTGAGCTAGTCAAACTTGGTTTGACTATGGTCATTCTTGGGATCCGTGATGATGTGGGCCATATATGCTTATGGATGATGATTGATGATCCCACATACTCTTATTGATGATACTATATGGTGGACATATGATTCAGATGGTGATTGATGCAGTTTAGCAGGTATTATTATTACTTCAAATCATCAAATTATGCACTGTCCATATATGGTGGACCCTACAGTTGGCCCAACAGGGCAACCCATGGTGTATGAGTACACATTCTTAGTAGTTTTGGGTATTCTAGATCCAATGAGACACTTATCATTTAGTTCTGGGCACTTCTGACAGTGATAGATGCAGTTTTCCACTTGTTGACCAGATATGGGGTCGTTTTCCTAGCCTGTCCAGCAGGGGCCATGAGAGGCCAGTTCACCTAGGGCGCTGTATGAGGATGGGGTGGTCCAGCCAATTGTTTTTACCATTCTACCCCCCTCCCAAAGAGCCTGGTGGGCTCAGTTTGACAGCGCAAGCAGCCTAGGTGGCAGTTTCAGCAGCTTCACAGTTACCGAGGCAGATTAAAAATGGAATAAAAGGGTCACTGAGGAATTCGATTTGGGCAATTGAGGCAAGGTTTTGGCATTTGGTCTTCACAGAGGTCTTCCAGGGTGAACCCCCCATCTTCCAGCCAATTATCATCAATTAGTGGGGTCCACAGAGGCCACAAGAGGCCTTTTACTGCATGTCTCTCACAGATTTTGAGGACAGGATTTGATCATTTGTATTATTTGGACATATTATTTTATATTATTGTGCCATGGGAATGAGCTAGTAAGGATTGATGCCTCCTAGCCCCACCATGAGCTTTATGAGTCTTGTCCATGTCATATGAGGTCGGCCCATGTACTTTTGCCCCCTCTAGAGGATGACATCACCCTCCATGAGTCTCTTCTAGCTATGACGTCACCTTAACGTTGAGTGATCCATGTGTTATATTGTTAGGCTCATCTTAGCCATTGATTTGATTATGAGATATTTTAATCTCAACCACTCATCTTCATGTATTGTAAAGTGGTTTTGAGATCTAGGGTTTTGGTCTTTATTATCCTATATAAGGAGGAGACCCCCTATTATATAGCTCACCTTTGGAGCTCTTGAATATTAGAATAGAATACTTCTTTGTGGAGCATACTTCTCTTGTCTTGTGGATTCTTTTGCACTTTGAATATACAGTATCTCTTCTATGTATCATTGGAGATCTTAGGGCTACACGTTGTTTTCTTGCAGGGAGGCCGAATTGGTGGAGAGGAGGACAATTTGAAGAGGGTTATTGTTGGAGGGATCCACATATTCTCTCTTGGGTTGATCTTGGTGACAGGGAGTATCATTATTGTATCTTTGTGACATAGATGATGCTTTCTATTACATCTTTCCATCATTTTCATAATTTCTTACTTGGCTTGTTTCACTTAATCTTGTCTTGTAGGAGGAGGACGATTTGGCTTCATTGGAGGAGGACATTTTGGCTTGGAGCACTTGGATCTCGCTCTTGAATATCCACATAAGGGAATGTTGTCAATTTGCAAAGTGGCCACAAGCAATTGAGGTAAGTTCTTCAAGGTATGTACCTTGATCCATCCATTCTTCTTCATTGGTCATCAAACCCTTAAAATTCAAAACCCTCATTTTACTTTTTCTTAGATCTACTTGGATCTAGTAGGGCCCTTGGAAAGATATTGAAAACCCACCTCTATAGCATCCACGGCAATCCGGATCTATAGTTTGGTGGTGATTGGGTTCCATTTGACACACTTTCCGAGGCACTTAGCCTTCATTAGGTGAGGTCGCACTCAAGGCTGTTGGGAGCGGGGAGCGAAGCGGGGAGCGGGAGCGAGAGCGGGAGCGAAAAGCGAAATTTTCAAATGCTTCCGTTTCGGGAGCGTTTTTTATATAATATATATTTTAATATATTTTGATGCATATAAATTAAAAAAAACATGTATTATGCCAAATTAGCTATAGAAAACATCAAAACATAGAATCTAGATATTCATATAACCATTTAGTACACATTGATATAACATTAATGATTAATCATCTCGTCTTCTAGATTCTAGGAGCTATAACTTATAACATTGTCATTAAATGATCATCATCAAATCATCAATCATCAATCATCAATCATCAACAACATCAACCTTCAAATTTCAACATATAATATTTGCCATCAAACTAGGCCATAATGTTTACAAAATAGGCCAACCGCCAAAATAAACATGAAAATGTATGTATCTTGCGAGTAAGATCAAGGATTCATTTTATTAGGCAACAAAATTGTCATTGGAAGTTAATCTCACTTCATACCAAGGATTATTTTATGAATTAGGCAGTGCATCAAATGAACTTTTTTTTTGGTACCAGTGTTTGGGGAAACCATTATAATGCTCAAATTAAATGAAAAATGGTGAACAATTTCAATGCTTGTTGAATAATAGACAAAGCTTTCACATAGAAGACAAGCAACCAGGGCTTCTTTCATAGGAAGAAGCTAGGTGATGAGTAAGAGCTTAAAAGATATTTTGAAGATAATGATGTCAATGGTGTTGGGAAAGGAAGCAAAAATACATGTAGCAATAACAAATGTTAGGTAATCCTTGAGAAGTATTACAGTTACTCAAAGAACTACAACTCTTTCTACTGTAAATTTTGAAACACCAGCACTTCAGTAGATATCAGAAGAATACTGTCATCCGACTATTCATTTGTTTAGAGCAAAAGATATTATGTAACAAACACTTGGGAGCTTTATGTATATAGATGATGAATAACGTACATGATTTGAGCTTTATGCTTCACTGTAGGACTCCTAATGTGTCACCTGAGCTTCCAAGCAACACCACCAACCACCAAACCTATTGATTTATATTCTATGTCTCAGTCCATGGGAAGAATTTTATTTAGATGTATCGTCACTGTATTCATGTATTTCATATATCTGCCACTCTTGGATATCAATGGACACTGATTATTTTTCTTCCTTGCCATCCATACACTCCCAAGCTGTGGCTTTTCATGTCCTGATACTTCACTGAGATTCTGCAAACTTTCATTCCCAAGGAAATATAGATGATGACTTTTCCATATCATTTGGTTCCAGAATATGAAAATATCTTCTTAAGGAAGTTTTTCTGGAAGGTGAAACATAAAGTCTACATGCACAAGCAAGGATTTTCAGCTTAAATACAAAAAAATCAGTCTTAAAAATGGAAAGAGGCTTACCACTGAGGGCATAGAATGAGTCCAAATGGAGTCCAATAGACTTTATTTGCCCAAATTAACCCTAGCCAATCCAGAAAGATTAAAAAAAAAAATTAAGGAATCGCTCAGGAAGCGTTTTCGGGAGCGATTTTTTTGACCGGGAGCGCTCAGGAATCGATGAGGAATCGATCCGAAAGCGTAGATTCCGGAGCGATTCCGAATCGATTCCTAAAATTCCAGGGAGCGTTTTTTTCTCCAAGGAAGCGCGAATTACAAAATCGATTCCGGGAGGAATCGATGAGGAATCGCGATTCCAGAATCGATTCCTCACCGATTCCTTCCGGAGCGCGATTCGGGATCGATTCGTGGGGGGGGGGGGTCGATTCCCAGCAGCTCTGGTCGCACTCATTGGGAGGGTGAGGTTTGCTATTTCCAAGACATGGGTAGGTGAGATCCCAGAATCGCGATTCCTCATCGATTCCTTCCGGAGCGCGATTCGGGATCGATTCGTGGGGGGGGGGGGTCGATTCCCAGCAGCTCTGGTCGCACTCATTGGGAGGGTGAGGTTTGCTATTTCCAAGACATGGGTAGGTGAGATCCCACTTGATTTGCACTCCTCTCACTTGATAACCTACCTCTAGTGCTTCACTTCTTTGATATTTGCCTTGTGGGCCCCATTCCTCATTTTGAGGGTTGTGCCCCACTTGGGTCATTGGGTGATGCACTTTCAACCTTAGATCTATGGAGATCTAGCCTACCTTGGGGCATGCCACTTAAAACCCACCTTGATAATTGCCTTAACTACCCCGATCTACAGTTTGGCATAATTTGGACTCCATTTGCCCCTCCATCTAAAGGCACTAGTCTCCTTGGGTTAATTCGCACTCCTCGGGGATTCTGTCATTTGCTAGATCCCATATGTGGGTGTGTCTAAATCTACCTTGGATCCATAGATCTACATCATTAAACACCCCTTAGTGCCATTCTACTCCTAACTTCACCTTGTGGGTCCCATTTGGGTCATTTCCATACTTTAAGGAAGTGGGTCCCACTTGCGTATTTCACGGTACTAGATCTATCCCTTTGATCTCCCTAGGTGGCCTAACTCATTCATTGGTTGAAACACTTGCCACTTCTTAAGCCTCTTCAACCACATCATAACCCTTGGGTCCACCTAAGCTTGCATTGGTTTCCGTAACTCAACTTTCACATCCCCCTAGGAACCATTGCTTTGGCTAATCTTCTATCGATTGGGTATAGGGTCTCCCCCTTGATCTTGTCTTGTCTAGATCTAAAGTGAAGAGTGCCTCGGTTGTTGTGACTCCCAGCTTGCATTGGGAACTGTGGCATCTCTTGGGTCACCTCTTTAGTTGTCTGTCTCCTCTACCATCCCGGATGGGATACCTTTAGGGACAACTACAAGTTGTGTGATAACAATACCGTGAGGTATAAGGAGTAATGTCCAGAAGTTAACTAAAGGTGGTTCCTCATGAAGACGTATGGCCTGGAATGGAGTCTCGAGGACAGTGTTCAACACTACACCAACAAGGGTGTAGCCTAACTGTGCCCTGAGGTCACCACCCAATGGTTCCCGCTTCTCCTGAGAAATTTCCCCACACAATAATTAAGGTCTAAGTGTCGGATTTTCACTATGTTCAGGGTAGTTAATTTTATTAGTATGAGTTTTTATTTAGATGTGAAGAATTAAGGAGTAGTTACAACTCTTTCTAATTTCCCACAAGCCCGGGCAAATGCCCACAGGGGGAAAGAGCACACTTTGAGTTGGAAACTAAATATATGTTTTGTTTGAATGTAAAAGGTAAATAACTGAAGTAAAGTGTTTTGCTAATTACTACAGGGAAAGAGTCTCTTTTCTGATCATCCAATCACATACTCAGGCAAAGCCCTTTATGTGACCGCGAGAGCATACTTCGGAAAAGCAATGCCAAGTTCGTTACTTTGAAGCAAAAAAGGAAAAGACTAAAACAAAATTAATGATGTTTGAAATTTGAAAGTATACAGCCTGTTGTGGGTGTGTGTGACTGTGTTTAAACAAAAAAATAAAACTTGTTAGAAAAAATCACGCCATAAAAATTTTGCGAATCACCCCAAGGGGGATGGGGTGTGGGTGTTGGGTAGCCTACTTGCTCTTTTTTTTATCACTTATTACAATATAGAAATGCTTGTGATCCCTTGTAGAATGGGATCACTAAGCTTATAATTCTTTGGAAAAATGAGCTTATTGAACAAGAGAGGTCTCGGGATGCCCTGGATGGCCAAAACTTCAAAAATTCGCCAGAGTTTCTCTCTCTTTTATCTTAAAACTGCTAAAAACCAGTGAGTTATTATTTCAAAAAAGTGCCCAAAAACACTTTCAATCGAAAAAATTACTAAAAATTTGCAAAAAAAAATCTAAGTGTAAAATGCAAAAAGTGAACACAAGAAAGCCAGCTTTCTTGTGGATCTTGGCTTGCCTTTTAGGGCAGCCAATGAAAGCAATTTAGATTTGCTAAATATGAACTTATGATACCCAAAGAAGAAAGCTAATCTAACAAGCCTTTAGATCTACAAATGACTGGCTTGTAAAAGAAATACTTTCTTGAAGCTAGATCTAGTTTAAGAAAATGATTAATCTTTCTTTAAAACTATCTAAATCTAAGCATGTAACTTGTAAGACTTACAAATCAGATCTGAGAATATGATATGAACTTATTTGAAATCAGATCTAAGCAACAAGCCCCAGTAACCAAAGGAAAAAATTGCTTTTTTGTTTGAAGGAGAAGGAGAGATAAGCCCGATGCCGGATAAGAATCACTATGAATAGCTTCGGATGGAGTGCTATTGGACTAAACCACATGAAAGTTTGAAGAGAGCGTGAACAAGCTTGTTCAAGCTCCTATCCAATGGTTACCTGCAGCTACTCAGAAAACACTTGCAAAATGGTTTGTAAGATCTAGTTACACATACATAGAAAAATTTAGAGCAACATAGTAATAATCTTATTAAAATGTTAGATCTAAGTCTTTAAACATATATGAGCAAAAGAAATTAAGTAATAAGCTTATTAAACAATTTCTTCCTATCAATTGAGAACAATCCTACCAAGGCTAGATCCACCATAGAAGAATGCAAGAGAAAATTAATCACATACAGGTTACCTCAAACATGCAAGGCCATGATCGTCCAACAAAACACACTACACCAATGAGCCTCCAAAGATTTTTCTTTTATTCCAACAATACACAAATGAAAGTATTACAATGACAAGCCCTCTACTCATGCAACTTGAACTAGTTTGCAATGAGAAAGAGGCTTGTTTAAATAGCAAATGGGAGAAGGATAGCACATGAGGGGCGCATTAGCTCAAAGAGAAGAGAGCGCATCATAGGAGAAAATGAGGGGATTGATATCCTCTTGATTGAGAAATAAGTGGGAGTTGTGTGATGAGGTGGGCGCCAACTCTACAAGAGGTGCACCCCCTCTCCTTGGAAACTCCATCTAACCAATGAAATTCGCCCACTTCAAGTCACAAGCTCTTTTGGAGATATGCGCCTCCTCCCTTTGAGGGAGAACTCAACATCCTCATACTTGATTGAGATTT
Organism: Larix kaempferi; assembly: GCA_027924585.1. Taxonomy (NCBI): domain Eukaryota; kingdom Viridiplantae; phylum Streptophyta; class Pinopsida; order Pinales; family Pinaceae; genus Larix; species Larix kaempferi. The sequence goes on along the minus strand of BSBM01000299.1, from coordinate 50,926,134 downwards.
GACTAATTTATGGTTGATTGGATTATTGAGAGGTGGCGCCATCTCTACCAAGAGAGATGCGCCCTCTCTTTGGAAACTTCACTCACCAATGAGATTTGCCCACTTCATGAGATGCATCATCCTCGTGGGAGGGGGTGCATTATTCACTTGACATGATTTGTATATCCCTTGATTTGATATTATCACATGTGCCTTTATTCTCTAATGAGATGCCTTTCATTTGACATGGCATGCCAACTCATTGGCACATGCCAAATGACCCCTTTATATATATATATGGGTCATTTTGTGCTTGTTTAGCATTTATTTGCCAATCTGTCGCATCTTTAAAGAATAATGCTCCCAGAGACGACGTAGTCACCCGGAACATGGAGAAAGTGGGTTTTAGGGTAAAGAGGACGCTCTGTGTGTGAAAACGAGCATCCCCATGCCAAAATCCGCCTCCAGACCACACTTTTCCTACAATTTGAATTATTCCAATTAAACCATTAAAAATGGTCTAATTTTATGGAAAAATTATTTTTCTCGGAAATTAAAAAAAACCTCCTAAGACCGAGAAATCATGCCGACTACCCCAACTTTGGAGGTATGAGTGAAAAACTCGAAAATTATATGTCGTTTATTCAACAACATATAATTGACAAGGGAAAAAAAACTCTGGGGTAGTCGGACTGATATCTAAGTCTTAGGAAAGCCGAGTCCTTTACAAAACCATCATGCTATGACATTTTTTACAATTTCCCCGCAGGGCATGGACATGTGATTTTATTAAAAAAAAGGGCCAAGGTGGCCTGTTGTGACTTCTGATCTTCTGATTATGAACAGGTAAACTTGTTCTATCTTCACAGGCTCACTTGAAATCACCTAAGTGCAACTTAGCTAATAGCACCTTTCAAAGTGTAAGCTCTGATACCATATTAAATTTTCTAAACCCTAGATCTAGACAAACAAACTCCTAGTGATTTTCCTTGCTCAAATATTAAATTTCATCTCACTAATTTATTTTTACTGCTGGAATTAATTAACAAAAATCTAAATAATTGAAGCAATTTCAATGAAACAAATCTACTCAAGAAAATAACACAAAAATTTGCCCTTCAAATCAGAATTTCATTGAATATATCCCAAACTTACAAGGGCTCCCTTACTGGGAAAATGGCCTAAGAAAATACAACAATTAAACTTGGCAAAATGCCCTTCTTCTAACCTGCAAATCTTCCCAGCAAACATGTTATTCACTGAAGTGTCATACGTCTGATACGGCACTACTATACAGCCCGTATGAATGGTACGACCACTCCTACACCAGTGAATTTTCCTGCAGAGACGCACCCTATACATTGTTAGCCCGTGAATCTGTCTTCTCAGTCACGCCCCACAAATTGGTAGCCCGCGTCTCTATTTGTACGACTTTTGCGAATGGATTCCATACAAATTGTACAAACGACGATTTACTTGGACCTCTGCTTGACTAGTACGGTCCCCCTGGAAGGTCCCTAACTATTGTTGCCCTTCTCTCCCTGCCAAACTTGGAAAGTAAGAAAGTCCTTCTTCTCTCCAGCTCAATGCTTGAGTTTCTCTCTTGTTGTTGTGTCTTCTCCTCTCACCTTGGCTGCCTTTTATGCAATTGGGATGAACCAAAACCCTAACTCCAATGGATGAAATTAAATCTCACTCACTTGAGATCAATGGTTGAGATTCATTTAATTAACTTAAATCACTAATGACAAATACTTAGGCACTTCTCCAAATTGACCCCAATTAATCTAAAAAGACATCAACTTTAATAATTGACTTTAATTAAGTGAATTTCCAAAGTTCGTGAGAGGTAATAATGACAATTTCCATAAATAAGACGCTAACTCATGGAAATACCTATCTGAGCTACAAGCATCAACAGTTTTTCCTTCAGCTCTTCCTCACACGACCTGGACTAGGGACCTCCTTCATGCGATGTTTACAAACAGGCTCTTGGCTCTTCTTCACTGGCTCTATCTTTACAAACAAACTCTATATGCCAAACTTTGCCTTGGCATTCAACTTTGAAAAAATTTCTATGCCACACTCATTGTGGCTTTGATACCATGTCGAAGTCAACTCATAACACACAAAAGATAGACATGAGAAGATGAAGGAAGAACAATGTATTAGTGATATTCATCATAGTACATGAAGTGATATTGTATATATGTCCATCAGGTTCCATTATGCAAGTTAGGAACAGAACTCAAACTACTCATACTTAACTCATTAATAAACAAATTATTTCAGATTTTAGGAAATAATGTCATTTATAACTTATGACATCATTTCTTTATTACATCATTAATTATTTCTAGGAAAAACAAACATTACAATATCTAACATAAATTTGAAGCTTGGCCTAATAGATATGTCCTCAAAGATATTAATAATGACTTCAAAATTGTTTCAACTGGCCCTGTTGATCATGAAGTTGGTTTGTTTAAGTTTATTGGTTTTATTTTATCCAAAAAACAACCATTCTATTCTTATGTTGCATATGTTGACGAGAAAAGTAAGTTGTCGCATGAAAAGTTAGGTCATTTGTGAAAGCAAACTAAGGGTGTTTGTGAAGGTTGTGTCCTCGACAAGCATCAAAAGGAAAATTTTGACAAGGATAAAGCCTGGCGTGCTCAAGAACATTTGCAACCGGTTCATAGTGACAAATGTGGTCCTCTTGAGACTCCCTCGTTACTAGGTGCTATCTACTTCATTACCTTCATTGATGATTACAATAGAAAAACTTGGTTGAAAAAGAAACTGGCAACTGCATCAAGACTCTTCGAACTAGTAATGTGAGGAAGTACACTAAGAATGAATTTGCAACATAGTTATCCAAGCATGGCATTAAACATCAAAGGATTGTTCCCTACACACCTCAACAAAATGGGGTTGCCAAAAGGAAAAATAGAACCTTGGTTGAAATGGCTAGATGTATGTTGTATTCAAAAGGACTGAGATAGCCAAAATTAGAGAAGAAGAAGAGGAAGAAGAATTACAAATTAGAGACAAATCAATCTCAGTTGCACTTGCACAAGTCTTCCCAGGTTGGATGAGAGTAAAGAAATCATGGTAGGACTAACTAAATGATAACTCACTCAGTGACCACCAGTACAACACTCGGAAGGATTGAAAAGATAGAGAAGACAGGCAACCATTTTTGTGTCTTCCCCCATACTACATTTTCTTATTCCAATAGTGCTCATTAAAAGTACCAGCTTAACAATGCAACTACCTCAACTACACATCATTTGTGGAACAATGAACACCTTCAGTCAGAGAAAAATCTATAAAAGAAAGCCTTGGCTATAGAACAAAGGATCAAAAAATTTCATACTTTAAGGTTGCCAAATTTTGGTCATAGTTAAGTGTTAATGTTCCAAAATGGATCAATATATAATTTGTCATCTATTTTGGTGCTTTCGAGGTTGAAAGATTAGATGAATTGGCTTGTAGGGCCCATTCTAGGGGCAGGTCTCACTTTGCAAATATGGGTTCCAGAATCTTCTAGGGCCTATTTGAGGGTCTAAATGATGTTTTTGGGGTCAAAAGGTCCATCGCTTCCCTTCATGCAATTCTACACTTCGAGACCTTTCCAACGGTCCAAGAAACACCTCAAACGGAATCCGTATGAAGAAGTTATGCCTCCCGCAAGTTGACATATCTAGTTGACCACCATGGTACCGAGTGGATTCCATGTCAGCCTTATTTCTCACACATGCAGAGCTAGTCACATGTGGACTTTCAAGAACATTCTAGGTCCAAAACGCTAACCCTAATCAAGAGTTGGGGCATGCAAAAACCCTAAAATGAACCGTAGACGACTATTAGGCTATGTTAAATACCAGGCCATTCGGAGGAAAAGGGGTTCCATTCTTTTGATGTTATTGTATTGGTCCATAGTTGAGAAACAACACGGGAGTGGATATTAGAGCAAAACAAAGGAGATAAGAAATCCTATAGAAGCCATTCTGGCCACAAAGTCATAGGTAATTCCATAGAGAGTATCATTTCCTTTGTATTTGCAGTTTATATAAAAGAGCAAGGCATAGTCCTCATTGCTGGTTGGGTTTTTCCCCATAGTGGGTTTCCCAGGATATATCTTGTGTTATTTGTGTGGATTGTGTATTTCTTCGCTCTAGTTATCTTTCTTACAGTTGCAGTTATTTAGCATTCAATAGAGATAAACTAATAAAAATAACTAAGTTGTAAGATCCGTTGTGACAAACTGTTCCAATGGAATGTCCACAGCAGTTTACGGATCAGTTAAGTGATCAACAACACAAATGTCATCTTTCCCCCATCTCATTTTCCTTCTCTCTTTGTAAGCATTATCTGAAGCTCTAGTTTTTCGGTAGGAAAGCAAGAGGCCCAGGACAAAGATTCTATAGTCCCTCCTGGTGCCCTCCATTGTAATCAAAAGAACTATTGTTCATTTTGTTGTGTAATCATGACCGAGGCAGTTTGCCACTAGATGAAGCAATAAAATCTCAAGTAAGTTATGCTAGTTTCCTTCCAAAATCTATGTTCTGTTTTGTTGATCTAATCAATGGATATATGTTTATCTTGCCCATTTGGTTTTCTGTCTTTATGAATATGTTTTAGATGAATTTATGTTTAGCTATCTTCTTCATTATATATTTCATGATCTCATATATTTGTCTTCAAAAGATGGAATTGTGATTAAGGTGTCCCTGTCTCAATAAGTTTCTATTCTGTAGTTGTTCCCATTTGTTTACTCCCCTTCACCTAAAAACAACCTTTATATCCTCAAACAAAATAGTAGACACTAACCCATGCACCACAGTACTATAAAAACAGTTGAAGCATTTACAGAGTCCGATAAAGTTATCGTGGGGTGACAGACTAGGATTTCTACTCAAGGAAGCTGAGGGTACCCCCTCTGGCCCAAGCATTGGCTTGAAGGCCCAAAGTGGCACAGGATAAGTGCACCATGCACATTATGCCTGTGCCTTGTGCTCCCTCCTACCCTAGGCCTTACGCATCCCGAGTGTAATATCTACGGCAAGGTGAACCAAGTGAGGAGCACAACCTGGGGGATAACAAAACCCTATCAAATCAATCTTCATGACTCGTGCTCTATTTGTACCTTTAAACAGTCTTAATCGAGTTTCTCATACGTTTGGTAAGTAATTTCAATGTTATATTTTCTATAATTGCTGCCACATTTGCTTGAGAGTAATCCAAGGTATCTAATTTCCTCAATATATGAAAAACATTTGTATCTTCAAACCAGCTACCTAATGTCTACATCCTAAAAAAATAAAAACAACAAAAATCTGCGATCCGTTGGTGCAATAGACCCCTTCATTGTAGATATCACAAAGTTTAAAATCCCACAACAATCAAATTCCGCATCCAAAGACATAAGTATATTCTACCCTTGAAGTGGAGATATATCGCCGCCTCGTTATGTGATAGTATCCAAGTCCCTAAAATGTAGGACAGCAGGATCCGTCCTTCCTTCCAACAGAAAAGGCCAACCGAAATCGTATAAAAAAATTGTATTGCGACTTGTGGTGAGGCCAACTAATGTTTGGACGTCAATGGAAACCTTATAAAAAAACTTCCTTCTGTTAAGTGGACAATTTTGGGTTTTTCAAAATGGACTAACATTTTAAAAGCCAAGCTTCATGTCCAAGTCCCAAATGCTTTTAGCAATAAAATTTACTATTATATTTATAAAAAAAATTGAAAAAAGATTTCAATTGTACATTTTTAGTAGATCATCATAATAATCTGGTAAGGTTGTCTCAACCAAATGTGGGTTTTCATAGTGGATCGAAAACCACCTGAAATCAATATAATGTAATCTGACACATACAGATATACAAAGACTGATAAGTATGATTTACTAACCGCGGAAGAGAGAGTAGGGTTTCCACTATGGATTGAATGGCTGTAGAGACAGGTAGATTAGTAGAGGGAGTGACCGTATCAGAGCGCACCAAAACCAAAGCCAGCAATGATGATGGAGACGACGTATTCCTCGTCAGCTCAGAAACAGCGAGCAATCTCCGTCCCACCACTTGCAGCATCTTTTCAGCGATCCTGTAATTCCATAGTGGAACCGCCACTTGCATGGCCAAGATCAAAGCCACTGGCTAGTCTTAGGTTGTAGAGATTTACAATGGATATTGCTTATGTTCTTCATATTAGTTGTGTTTGGTTGTGATTTTTGTATATTATATAAATTGGAGGTAAAAAAAAAATTTAACATACTTCTACTGAATTATAGATTAATGTTTTCAAAAATTATAATATAATTTTATTAAATTTTTGTTAAAGCTATAGCGATTAATGTTAAAGATTAGTATATAATTTAATTTCATTGTATTTTGTTTCAACGAATAATAAAAAATTACTTCTTTGTTATTCATAGAATTAAAGAAGCATTGCTCTTTACATCAAAGCTTTTGCTTTTTGATAATAAAAAAATAGTTTGGGTTGTAAGAGAATTATTCCAACAACTTTTTATCACAGTGTTTGCTTCACTATGCTAATAAGCTGTGGAGACTATAAAAAATGCAAAGGTTCAGCTATCTAACTATTTTTAAATGCCTATAAATCAAAAACCATGACCCGGACTGCCTATATTATACACTCATGCAATAAAGAAATCACCATCTAGTAAATATCATAAGAGATTTTTGTTACAAGGATATCTTCCTTGTACTCTTCATAAATTAAAGTTCCTTCAAGCCCACCAATAGCCCTCTTAGAGAACTCATCTGCAATCTGATTATATTCTCTATAAAGATGCATGATAGAAATTTCTTGAAAGTTTTCAAGAAGCAACATAGATCTCTCTGACATCATTACTCCAAGGTGATGACCTATAACAAAGAAGTACCATTTTCCCAATTTACAATTACTTTGGAATCTCCAAGTACCTTTAAGGAAACAATGCCAATATTATATGCAAAATATACCCTAAAGGGCCAACAATTATGCTCTAGTGTCGGTACCTGTCCCACAACCCATCCAGATTTTGTATTTATGGGATGCATTAATTTTAAGGTACATCCCACAACCACGCACATCTTGTTGAAATGCCCCATAGAAAAAAACCACAACTGTATGAGAAGATATGAACGGTTCTAAAACCATCCTTTGTTTTCTGGGCTTTTTACCTTTGTACCATTCTTTGTATAAGCCCATAATTATGTTGCAAACAACAAACTCATATTGTGTCTTGTCCTCAAAATTTGTAAAATTCCTTGAATTCCAATACCCCAACAGATGAAGGCCGGTAACTCTTTATATTTGTGAACCTTCTCAGCCCAATTACCTAAATTATCTTCAATTATAGAGGTACCCCACTCATATGAAATATGGAGCTCATATTTTATTTCGTTCCATTTCTTTTTATAGAAAAGACATTGTACAAACAGGTGAGAAACAGACTCATCGGCATGACAAAGTATGCAATTATTGGGACCAGTCCAGCCTCTTCTATTTAAATTATCCTGGGTCAAGATATTGTTTTCTAGACATAGGCAAAGAAAACACTTAATTTTTAAGAGGCATAGTCCATTTCCACAACTTATTGTACCACCATGTATCAGTTATAACATAATTTTCATGAGTAATGGCAACATATGTTGATTTGGCACTCACCTGTCCATTTGTATTGTTCTATGTCCACACTATAGAATCATCAATATCTATTAATCTGATGTATGCTCTATTAAACATAAAAATGTATGACATCCATTCCTCTACCCAATGCCCTTGAAGACCCAAGTCTTCAACAAGAAGCCAATAGGAGCCAGAGTTTCTTAACCATATATACTAATTTTTCATATCACAATAGTAAAATAATTACAATGAAATTATTGATAATAAAAAAATGTCAATAATTTCATTGTATTTATTTTATCATCGTGATATGAGCAATTAGTATATATGGTCAATAGTGGGTAAGTTGTACACTTAAGTAAAATATTGGAATGAGTGGTGATTAATAAAATTACCCAAGTAAATAAGTTTTAATTTAATAATTTTAATCATATGTAATAGTTGATGAAGAATAATATTTCAATGAAAATCTCCCGGATGCGGGTGATCGGCCTCCACCAACCTTGGCCACTGTGCAACCGAATATGCCACCACCTCGCCCTGTTGTACGTGGCGATAACCCTCACATGCACGAGCCCGCTGCTAGGTTGACAGAATCCATACACCTGTCCACTGCAAACATCGATCAAAGAATTAACCTGGATGCCGGCGAGTATTTAAGGTTGGAGGACGAGGATATTAATCCCACGCGAGTCTAGAATGACATCTCCTCTCGGCTTCTGTGACTTGCATTCATTGACACCATCTTCAATGCAGAAGACAGACTGTAATATTTATTTCCTTGGCTCTTTAAAACCTACCGTCGACATGAGGGATAAACCTATCGTCGAGCTCTAGTTTCTCTCTGTGGTTTATGCTGCCGAGTTTGTAAATATCTGTGTGATCTCTCCTGTGGCTCACAATGCTATGACGATTCGTAACAGGGGGCTATCTCGACATGGTAGTGGCCACAAGAATTCCAGCCAACGACCCAAGGTAGCCATGGACTGGATGGTGATGGACGGTTATGCAAAGTGTATCTCTGCGCGGACTCGTAATCTTATTGATGGGTGGGAAGCCCGTAGGGTGGCGACACTCCTAGCCTCCGGAATCAACGGTGGATCTATAAATCATTACTGGTTGCTCAAAAACATGATGAGCACCCTAATTGAGGAGGTCTAAGCTAGCTGGAAAACCAGCTCCAACATTGTCAGAAATGTCAAGGCTGGTCTGAAAGAGGTCATGGACCACTCGAACACCCTTGATGCCAACATGACCTGGGACATTTTCTCCCTTGGAAGCAATTCAGAACCTGTGGTGCAGGAAAATAATGAAGACGAAGTTGTTCTGGCAACCCCAAACATCGGGTCTGCAAAGAATAAGTCCAAGCTTAGAAAGAACAAAGGCTCGGCTTCTGCAAACATTGATCATGATGCCGCTCAAAATGGCATGCGTACTCCAGGTTCTCCTTCTCCAACTCTGCCCCTCTAGGGAAATTTGAAGATTTTTATGCATCCTACCCTATCGAGGAGGAAAAATCAGAAGAACTACCTGCAAAATGATAATTGGGCTGCCATAGCTCCAGGTCATCTATGTGACCATTAGCTTTTTTGTTTTTATTTGTTGCACAGTCTAGTTATTAGCACCGATAGACAGTATGAATCCTTTATTTTAATGAAAGTTCCAATTTTTTTATGGGCAGACCACACTCAGGGGGTCTTCATTATGTATTATGTCAGTCATTACAATATTTTTGAGCAATTGGGATGGTGGCTTCATTACCTGAGGCCTCCCCAATATGCAAAACTCTCTTCGGCTCTAGATGTATATTTGGTTTCTGTTAATTAAATTTCGGTCTGCAACTTACAAAAAAAAGAAAAAAATTCAATGAAAATCAACTCATTTGATGTTTTTTTTGTTATCAACAAATAGTGTAACAAGTTGTACCTAATATAAGTCTAGTATTAATATGGTTTGATATGACCAATTAACAATGTCAATTTGTAGTAGATTGAGGTTTTTGGGCTAGGGTTTATGAAGCATTCGATCTCGATGGATTGGAATAAAGGGTTTAGAGGTGGCTAAATATGCACAAGAATCAACAAGTTTTGGATGGATCTCGCACTAGGTTGAGCTTTGGGATGTCATGGTTGTGGTTGGGGTCCCAAAGGCCCCCCTGGCTCCCCTGCCTCCAGAATTAGCAGCCTTCAAGCGTCTATGATTGGTGCCCAGGGTAAGCGATCTACCCCTGTAGTTCCCTTTCATTTTGTGAAGAAGTTGGACTCAATCCTTATAATAGCCCTCCTGCCAAATCAGCCTCAAAAGGTTATTCTTTCGCTCACAAATAAAGGTTTAGTTGGCCAATTTACAGGGTTATGGTCATCTCCCAAATAAATGGGTGATTGGATCCAAAGAAACTAGAGGCCCTTGATCTCTCAAGATGTCACCTCTTACTTCGTGGGGAAAGGATTTTTCGTATTCGATTTCATCTTGAAGGAGGATCAAGATTTAATTTTCAGAAATGGGCCTTACTTTATGGACCCAATAGGCCTATACCTAAACAAATGGAGTCCAGGTTTTGATCCCTCTTATTATATTCCCAAAGTTGTTTTGGTTTGGGTTAAGCTCCCTCACCTTCCCATTCATTGTTGGAGCAACGATTCCTTGAAAGCTATAGGAAATGCCCTAGGAAATTTCATAGATAGGGTAGAGCCGTGAGATCAGTACTCTTGTGCTAGAATTTGTGTGGAGGTTGATCTAGAGGTGGGCTTGCCAAAAGCAGGCATGCTCTCAGTGGAAAATTGGTCTCATGTTCAAGCATTGGACTGTGAACAAATTCCATTCAAATGTCGAATATGTCATGAATGCGGGCATTTTACCAAGGATTGTAAACAAAACAAGAAGGAAATTGTTGATCTTGAGCTAGCAGAGAAGTGGCATACAATCAAGAAAGCGAATGGGTTCAAAAACCCTAAATCTAGAATGATCCCAAATAGCCCCTCCAAGTCCTCTAGTGAGATCCAATCAAACCCTAGAAAGGACCCAATGAAAGGTAACCAGTTTCGAATTTTTAGTGACCCAGAGGATCAAGAAATATTTGAAGAAGCCCATGAAGAGTTGGCTCTTTCATCTCAAGGTAATCTTTCATAAGAAGATTGGAAAATCCTACATGAAGCATAGGTAATCTTAGAGCCCCTAAATATAGAAGAAGTTTTCCCACGGGATTGGCATATTTTACAAGCAACACCGGCTATCCCGTTGCCCCAGGAATTAGGAGAGAGTGAGGTCCCAGTGTAAAATCAAGAACTATCCTCTAAGGAGGAGGGGGGTCATGTGGAGGAGCACTCCACGAGGAAAGGCAGGAAAACATATTAGGAAAAAAGGGAGGAAGAATCAAGGAGGGAAAAATCCTTGGGATCTCAACCAACAATTGAGAAAGTTATCTCATGAAGCAGTCGGAATGCAGGGAAATCTAAAAATCAGGTGCGGTGGATGAAAGGTTCCCACTTAATATTTTCTTCTAAATAATGAATCTAATCTCCTGGAATATTGAAGGGATGGGAATTAGACCCAAAGAGGAAGCAATTAGGGATCTAATATGAACTACCCATCCGTACATTCTTCTTATCTAGGAGACAAAGTTAGAAGAAGGGAAGTTCCTCAACACAAGCCAGAAGTTATGGTCAAGGAGCGTAGGAGTAGTAGTATGCTCAAGAGGGGCGTTAGGAGGACTAAGTACTCTCTAGGACTCATCCAAGTTCAGCACTCCTTTTGCTCCCAACATTGGATCTTCTCTTCCCTTCATCACCTTGGTTCGCAAAAACAGGTAAACCTCTTCAACTAATATGTTCCTATGCTTCTATATGGAAAAAGAGAATGTTGGTCATCTCTTCAAGAACTCAAAATAACCTAGAGTTAGATGACATTATTATAGTCAGGGATTTAAGCATAACCCTTCACCAAAGAGAAAAGAAAGGAGGATATCTGGTGGACGATCCTCTAATAGAAATGGTGGAAGATCTAATTCTAGACTGGGACCTTCTGGACACCAAACCAACCAAAGGAATCTTCACCTGGTCCAACAAGAAGAATGGTCCTAGGCATATAACAAAACGATTAGATCATTTTTTAGTCCAAAGTTCCCATCTGTTGCAAGGGATCGAAGCGGTGTCTAGAATCATCCCTTTCGGGGTGTCAGACCACAAATCGATTTCCCTTTCCCTCGAGGAGGATTCAAACCTAGGCCCAATCCCCTTCCATTTCAATCCTCTCTAGATCCAAGATGAAGGTTTCAAGGAGATGGAGAGGGAGGCCTAGAATAGACCATTGTCATGGTCTACCTTTTTCGTATGGGAAGAAAAGCTAAGGAGGTCTAATGACAATCTAAAGGATTGAGCGAAGGGATTTCCATCTTTGATCTTTGTCAGACAAGAGGCCCTTCAGAAACTAGAGACACAACAATCCAATATGGAACAGTAGGAAGTTCTTGAAGAATATTTCCAAGAGGAGACCAAATTGCATTCAAATCTTCACAAGACCTGTAGAGATGAGAAAGAGTATTGGAGTCTAAAATCTAGGAGCCTTTGGCTAAAACCAAGGATAAGAATACTAGTTTTTTCATAAGCAATCCCAAGCAAGGAAGGCTAGGAATAGAGTGTTAGAAATTTCATCTCAACAAGGGCAGCGATGGACTGACTTTGGGGAGATCAAAGAAGAAACACACCAACATTTCAAAGACTTACACTTAGAAGAGGGGTCCCAAGATGAGAAGTTAACCCAAGACCTACTCTCCTCCATTCCCCCTTGAATTTTGGAGGAAGATAATGTTTCTCTCATGCTCCATGTCTCTAGAAAGGAGTTGAAACAGGTTATTTAGGAGATGGAGCCTGACAATGCCCCAGGGACGAACGGTTTCACAATCAAATTCTTCAGGATGTGTTGGCAAATAATAAAAAAGGATTTCCATAGGATGATCCTTAAATCCCAATCATGTCTTAAGATATGAGGAGGTACCAACTCCTCTTTTTTGTCTTTTATCCCCAAGGAACCAACTCCTTCCTCTTTCGCTCGATTTCGGTCTATTTCCTTGTGTGATTCAGTCTACAAAATCATAACAAAGATACTGGCCAATAGGTTCGAATGTCTGCTTAGAATTATCTTTGGAAATCAAGACGACTTCATCTAGGGGAGGCAGATATTGGACAACATTATCCTAGTCAAAGAGGCCATTCACACAAGTATGAGAAAGAAGGAAAAAGGAATGGTGAAAAAAAGATATGGAAAATGCCTTTAACAGAGTGCGGCATGGTTTCTTGTTCCAGGTTATGGTTAATATTGGTTTCTCACATTATTTCATTTTCTGGGTCAACGTTTGCATAGGATCCCCCTAGATAACCCCTTTGGTCAATGGGAGTGTGGTTCCTTTCTTCCAAGCAAGCAGAGGTCTCAGGAAGGGTGTCTGCTTGAGATAGGTTGATGTGGATGCCACTTTTACTCTTACATATGTGGAAACTTTGTATATTTTCACTTTTGGCAGATACCACTATGGTTTTCCATAAGCAATAATGGCTCATGATCTAGGTGGTTTTGAAAATAGCCTTGATGAGTCGTTATCAATCAAAATTCCCCACGTGTCCATAGTGGTTTCAAGCCAACAGCTCATAAGTAGAAAATTAATGAGTGCGCACTTTCGGCCACATTTTCGATATCAATCGTTGATCTTTATTTTTTTTCTTGATTAGCTTGTTCCTACTCTTTATCCCCCTCATACTTGTCCAACACGCTATTGATACTGACCGTTGATGACTTTAGATCAAATGGTGCTCCGCAATATAGAAACTCTAGCACCTTTATCCTTTATCCCTTGGTCTCCAGCTCCGGTTTCTGTGCTCTCTTATTTGTTCATTCACTTAAGCACTCGGGAGGCTTAAGATAGTTCGGCCTTTAGCTCTTGCGGGCTAACACCATGAATAGTAGCGGATACCAATATGGTTTTCCATAAGCGGTAATGGCTCATGATCTAGGTGGTTTTGAAAATAGCCTTTATGAGCTGTTATCAATCAAAATTCCCCACGTGTCCACAGTGATTTCAAGCCAACAGCTCATTAGTAGCAAATTAATGAGTCCACACTTTCGACCACATTTTCAATATCAGTCGTTGATCTTTATTTTTTTCTTGATTAGCTTGTTCCTACTCTTTATCCCCCTCATACTTGTCCAACACGCTATTGATATGGACCGTTGATGACTTTAGATCGAATGGTGCTCCGCGATATAGAAACTCTGGCACCTTTATCCTTTATCCCTTGGTCTCCAACTCGGGTTTCTGCACTCTCTTATTTGTTCATTCATTTAAGCACTCATGAGGCTTAATATAGTTCGGCCTTTAGCTCTTGCGGGCTAACACCATGAATCTTTGGCATTTTTAGAAACTATTTCAGGCTTGATGACCCTAAAATATCTTAGTGCTAACAATCACATTGTAATATTTTGTATTGTTATTGTTATGTATATATATGGACATACTTTTTTATGAAATCAATGTGCTGTCAAATTATTTTATGATATTTATCTTCATGTGTATGTTGTATATTGTTTATGTCAATGAGTATGATTCGTGTGTATGATGCAATTTTATTTATTTATTTATGTCTTTATGTCGAATTCATTTATATTTGCTATAATTATAATTACAAATTATGCACAATCACAGTTATAATTAATCGAAAGTTACAATATCGACTATAATTACAATTTACAATCATTATTACAATTTCACAACTGCAAATTACAATAACAATTACAATTACAATAAGAAATTACAAATTATATTTACAAGGTACAAATTACAAATTGGACAATTATTTACAAAATTGCAAGATTACAAAATAATTTACGAAATTGCAAACTTGCAATCATTTTAATCATCTTATCAATTTAATATGGGGTGGTCAACTATAAAATATTGAATTAATCAACCAACTAGTAAAAGTCTTCTACGACATGTCATGCATTATATGTGCAAGTCTTTAGATTTTCTTGATACTAATATCTATAATGTGTTATACAAATAAGTTGCAATTAATTCTAGAATTGAAGTTGTAGTTACTCTATAAATCATACTTGGCATATATATATATATATATAATTGTAAATTCAATGATGTGAACACGATAAACAATGAGGAAACACTATTATATATTGAGTGAAAAGAACACATACAACAAGTTGACTATAACAAACCAATGGTATGATTATGTCTATTGATAAAGATAAAATGATCTTGTAAAGGTTAATATAACCACACAAAACTAAAGTGTAGATATTAATGAATTCAAAATTGAATCTGAACTTGTAACAATTAAATAGAAAAATAACATGATGACATGAGACAAATGAAATGAATAGAAATTAAATATAAATGATTAAGCTAACAAGAAAATTTACAATAACAAACTATTAACAAAGTATCACCCTTACTCTATGGATTACACCCTATTTCCTTAGAATAGGATATATAACATAAATAACAATCATTGTAAATGTAAACCATCTTGATAATTGAAATAGTTTCAAGATGCTACAACAATATTAATAATTAGATGTTCAAAATTGTGGTAGAAAATTCTCCTTGTTGACATGTAGAACTTCTCTTGGATATAAAATGGTTTTCTAATCCAAGACAGAGGTCAAAAAATGGACACTAACATCTTCCTAGATCTAACTTTTATGCATACAACAAGACAAGAAGAGAAGAGGGTAATAAAGGATATATGACCTACCTCTTTCCGGATGGTTGTCCTCGTTGTTCTATCCTTTGAACTCAATGCCCAAAGCTCCAAAGCATAGAAGAATCCTACAAATAAAACACAAGACTTCATTCATTTCCACAAAGTATTGTTAAACAAAAAGAGATCTATCTACTTTGAATGCAACAAAGTAAAACATACATGCCATTTAATAAAAGTATGGGAGAAATAGGACAAGTTTATATTAAATGGAAATCCATAAAGAAATACATATAAGCATATACCTGACTTAGTAGTAGCATCTCCTCCAAGCTCTCCTTTCAAACTCCTTGATAATTGGACTAGCATAAGGATGGCATCTTCAAGATTTCTTTCCATGTTTGAAATCCAAAGAGTGAGCTTAATTTAAAGGATTTGGGAGGCAAAACTACTTGGAGAAAGGATTGGATCAAAGGATGATATGTTGGATCATGAGAGATAGGCTTGCTTAGAATGGAAAAGGGGATGATACTCGAAGGATAGAGCCATCCACTCAAAATATTATCCAAATATCACTCCTAGATTCATGCCCAAGTAGTTGGACCAATTTCATCGCTCCCCAAATGAAGGCCATGGGGAGATAAAGTGGGAGATTATTGCTCCCCTAACACTATAAGTTGTAGTTTATCCCTCCTTGCTCAAGGGGAAGGGAGCAATAATCCTTAACCAAATATCATTCTAGGGTTTAGGAAGGTGGGTTTCGACCTCCAAATGATAGGATTCCCTCCCAAACATGGATGGGGAGTGAAATAACCATATGGTGATGGGTCCTAACACACCTAGGGAACATGTCAATCATACTTCTCATGGTGATGAAGTACTAAAACCAAAAATGAAACACGACAGTGACATTTTGAAGTGTAACAGGTGCCCCCTAAAGTGTGACGTCAAAAGGGATCTGGTGGTTGAAACACTTTATCAAGATATAGGTACAAAGGGTGCTGGAAGAGGAGATCCAGACGGACTCTACAACCCAATATCAAACAGTATATCATTATCATTTCCATGGTAGGAATACCCATACTCAGAATAAACTACCTCAAGGCATGGCCGCCAACCAATGCACTACAGTTCCATGGACATATTGATAAGAATATGGCCACCAAGGATATAATGTAGATCCATATATTCATGACAAGATCAAGTCGTAGCTACGAAAGAGTATTGGATCTACGACAAAACCAAAACATAGCCACGGGACAATACAAAGTGGATCTATGTGACAGTATACATATCTGTAAGACTATCAGCATGATTTCCATACTAGAATCCTCTCAAATAATCTCCATTGCAACCTGGGTATAAAGAGATAGACACATAAGGAATCCCCAGGGTCTTCAATCCGATCCTGAAATGATACCATTCTATCCATGTGAATAGATGTATTGAAGTCGAACATGGTAGAAACCAATTGATTATCAGTCATTAATGCAAACCATTATAGGTGCGAGTGAAATCACCAATGATGACAATGACTCCCAAGGTATCCTAGTGCATTCCAATGAATGCAAGTAAATGAGCCGAAGTCGAACACTCAATGAATCATTCGATCAAAGGCCAATGATGCAAACCTACTATCGAAAGCGGGGAAACCTACCATTAAGCCATGCAGGTTCCAAGGAACTAATTGGTTTCTAAGTCTAACTCCTAGATGGTTTGTTGAGTTCGAAAAGAATAGAATTGTTGAAGGAAGGCCATGATGTATCCCACATCATCGACATGAAATTGACATAGGAAACTGATATAAAATGATGGATAAAAATATGAGCAGAGACTGATGAAAGGTTGATAATACTGCAGAAAGGATGACTTAGGCTAACACTTTCCTTGAACATAAAATGGCACATCAAATGACTTGGAAGCATTGAATCAACAAGTTATAAACCAAAACATGGTGCGACACTAATAAGGACCTTCTTAGGATGTGTTGAAGAAAATAGATTGACCCATGGGATTGGTGTAACTTAGAAGCAAGAAGACTACCCAACTGTAAGACAAGACGCAAACAGGTTCCATGTTTAAGGGTGACAACAAAGGACTTCCATAATGTGAAATTGAACTGTTTTTCCCAATCCCCCCCCCATCATGATCGATGAGTACCTCTTTGTTTTTTAACGAGCTTGAGGAGGATAATAGATGCTTGGTGTAGCTCATCTTAGGTGATTCCCTCATCATATGGGGCCCTTTGATGCATGGTTTTGTGAATTCAAAGAAGGTAGACTAAGCAATATTTTCATGTTTAGAGAGTCTGAAAATAATCTAAAGAAGAAACCTAGATGTATTTTTCATAAATTTAGTCTCCTATGCTCGAAAAGGAGGGAGAACTCTTCTAGCGAATGATTGACTAGAGTATACATTTTCTGTAACTAGTCCACTAGAAACAAAAAAGGGATAAAACTATACTGGATAGATTTCCTTTCAAATCCTTTTATGAGCATGAAAGAGAAAAAAGATCGATCGACAATCTTTCCATGTTTAGGGAGTTAGAAAAGAGCTTAAATGAGACTCCAAAGAGTTCATTTTTTGCATGTAGTCTAATGAGGTTGAAAAAGGGATAAACAATCACTTGAGAGACATTTCTTCATGGTTTCAATGTGCTTGAAAAGAAAAAGTGTGCACACGTGTACAAAGTCATTAGAACATAGAGAGATACTCCTCCTCGAACCCTACGAAAAATGGCCATGTCTTGGCACCAATTGTGTTAGAATCTCACTAAAATTACTAACCCAAGTCAAAATAGCTTACAAAGAGAGGTACCCAATGTGAACAAGGATGAAACAACTATTTTAGATGAGAGTAAAAAGACAATTGGTGAAAACAATTTCTTTTCACCTCAACATTTTACCTTGAAGGAGATTTTGCCCTCTTTGGAAGCTAAATTTCAAATGTTGATTCCGAGAGATCCAGGGCACCGTTTGAAGTAGGTTGGTGGTATTACTTAGCTCTTTAATTTCATGGTATTATTTCCTCATTTCATGTTAGTTTGAGAGGGTTTTGAACCACTATAGGGATTCAAAAATGCCCCTTACACTTTATCGCTCCCCTAGTGAATTGAAGAGGATGATAAAAAGGGATTTTATCCCTCACACAACACTAAAAATTGGGTTTTATCACCCTATATGCATATCTAGGAGGGCGATAAAGTGTGAATGAGGAAAAATTGGAGCTCATACCTCACTCATTTGGCGTAATTTCAATTCCAAATTTTAACCATTGTCTCTTTGTGTGATCTACATGAGATTCTTGACCAAGAAAGCTAGAATGATTGAGTGGAAGGAGCATGAACATGAGCTTTGATGATATGGCTACTATCCATGGCCAAAATACCATTGATGCACTAAGGACTTCTGGGTTTTTGAAATTCTTTCAGACTCAAAGAATGAGGAAGCAAGTGCTCCTCCTGAATTATTTGATTAGCATGCTGAATGTCAATGGCAAAGTTTTCAATATGGGTGTTAGTACCTAGGTCTATACCTAGGATTGTTTACCCTTTTGACCTCGAAACCTTCAAAATGAACCCCTACCATTTTCAAGGTCATATTAAGATTTGATTTACCCAAGGTAATCTCTTGCCATTGGTACTTTATCTTGTGACGCTGCGTTATTCGTAGTATTTAATTTCAAACTTTGATTATTAGTTTGTAAGGCGATAAGATGGCACAATTTGTATGTTTTGTTGTATTCTTAGTTCTTGCAGGTATGATTACTAGTCAAGTAGCATTACTTTGAGAAAGTTAAGCATGAACGTGGGATAAAACCAAAATTTCACTGCGCTACAAAATTTCAAAAAGGTTGTGCTACCAAAGTGTGGCCGCTACCAAACTTCCCACTTGCGCTACGGAACTGACACAAGTTGTCCGAGTAATTAGTGCAGGAACGTTTCATGTCATGTTGATCATCTAAATACCTACAATCACAATAAATGAATCCAAATGGAAAATTATAGTTCTAGTTGCATGTAATATTTTCGGGTTCCTTTCAATCGATTTTAAGAGTTCTTCCATGATCTTTTATGATTATCAATGTAGTAAGCAGGATGAAGTCTATTAACTAAGACCTCTTTCAAAATGCTATTACTTGGTTTTGTGAAAGTAAAGGAGTGTGCATACAAATTCAATCTAGTCCTTCATAGTAACCAAATGAAGCAACTATGCCTTCCAACAGAAGTGGACATGTTGTGAGGTATGAGCCGATAGGGGCTGAAATCCTCAAATATAATCTAGAATTTGGTGTTAAGTTAAAAAATGTTGGTTGGTTTCTCTATTGTGAGAAGTTAGAAGGGAACCATGAACATGTTTCCAGAGCATTCACAGATGGTTTCGATGGGAAAAATATTACAGTTGGGTATTTTACATTTCCAATCTCGGAAAACTCAATCACTATAGCAGCTGAGCTCCCATGGTAAGGTGAACAGTGGTTTAAACTTCAAGCTATTGATACTTCACAGTGTAGCCGATTCCTCTCGGACAAGCATTGAAATACAGATTGGCATAAAGGTATTCCACATGCCTAGTTAACACAGGAATATAGCGATCTATTGAAGATGGTTCAAAGATATATTACAGGAGAAGGAAGGTATGCTACTATCCATCTATATCATATGTGATTTCTCTTACATCTGGATGGTATCTCAAAAATGAGTTTGCCTTATTATTTTCTCAAGATTATCACAAAAATGGTGGCTAGGGTTAGAAATTTTACGAATAGTCAACATGGTATTTTTCATCAGGCTCTAATTAAATTGTTGATAGTTCAAGAATTAAATAAATTTGATAGGAACTGGGACCATTTCATTTTGTACTCTGAATTTGAAACCCTACAAGATAAGTCCTCACAGAGGGGTATTAGCAATCTTTCTACCATTTTGAAGACTTCTAAGACTTGTAAAGATGCTGAAATGGAGGATACATTTCCATAATAGAGTATTAAAAGGGAAGATAAACAAATTCAACCAAGAATGAGGGGGGTTGTGAGACCACCACCAAATTTTGAAGATACTAGGGTAGAAAACAGAGCAATTTAAAGGTCCCTCAAAAGATGAATGGGAAACTAAGAATCAAAAGAGGAAAGCAAAGGCACCGAAGTCTTATCATCTCAGAGGACCACACACCAGAGCCACGAATAAGTTTATGCTTAATTGGAGGGCTATTTTTTATCCTTCCTTAAAAGAGAACAAGGTTATTGACGTTGAAAGTCTACCAGATGAAAAACTAGAGAAGCCAAAAAAACCAAGGGTTAAAGCTTCGGTCCCAAAACCAATGCAGAGCAGAAGCAGTCTTAGGATTAATAAGGGTAAAGGAATAGTGTATCCTATGAAAGATCCCAAACTTGTAAGATAAAAAAAAGGGTGGACAATTCCAGGAGCTTACAGAATTTCAAGAACTTGTTAATGAAGGATCAGATTCGTCTATGGCGAATGAAAAGAAAGTAGCTGAGTTATTAATTAATCTGGAAAAGACCATAAACACAGTTCCTTGTTCACCTATGTCTAATCCCTGCATACCTATGATTTATGAGGAAGAACAAGAAATACATCGTGAGGAATTTAATGATGTGGCTAAAGCAGAGATATAAATTTCGCCTGCTCAAATGGAAAAACTAGAAGGTGAAAGCTCTCCAAAACCTGAAAGTGAATAATGTTGAACCAATAAAAAACTCAAAAAGAAATTAAAGGATTCTAAACATCTAGTTATAGAATTGTAGCTGGAGAACAAATAGGTACATAAAAGGTTAAATAATACTAATAAAGAATGGAAAAAACTACTTGTTACGTACAATAAGCTGTGTAAATTCTCCCAAGGGTTAAAGAAAAACATTGGGAAACTTCTCAAGCAAAATAAATATTGGAAGAAGGAATGTTTGCTTGAGAGTTAGAAGCATCGGGCAAATAATGATAAGTTAGGCATATTGACTGAACTAGGCACTCATGATCTACAAGATACACTTCAGAGTTGAAGAGTTGATGCTCTCAAGAACCAGGCAACTAAAGCCAAATGAATGTGACCTTGATGCAAATAGGATCGAAAGTGCAACTTCCATCTAATCGAGACAAATTTCTTCTCCTATAAGAACCATACAGAGTCACCTTTTATCATTTTCGAAGTTTTGTAAAAGCTCAAATTTATGTTTGTCGTATATGTTTGTAAAGAAAAACTTATCATATGTGATCAAGCTTAGTTTAAGGTTGATAATTTGATAGTTAACACATTCCTAAAGATTGGATCTGAAACTAATTCGGTTTTGAAATTGTTAGTTTGTTTTAAAAGATTATCATTAGTTATGAAATGAAAATTTCGAATCCCTAAATAATAGAATCAAGAAAGGCTATATATAGGAAAACCAAAGACAAAGAAGGGGTTCGAGTTTTGCAATAGCTTGACAATAAATGGTGAAGGTCTTGTAAGCTTTGGAATACAATAATATATATATATGATTGGTTAGATATCATTTGCATATGAGTACATTGTGCCTCTTATTTGCTTTACTGCTAATTTTCTGTTTAAAAGTAGAAATATTTGTGCGTTGCATAATTATTCATTTCCAGTATTAATGACTTTTAAGCTTTATTTGTTCATTAACTGTGAAACTATTCTACTTTCCCTTTTTCCTTCAGACTATAATGCTATTATAATATGGAGTATGTGAATTTATGAATGTGTATATTATCCTGTTGTGTATTTAAATTATGGTAGTGAATTCAATATGTAGTCTCTGTAACTTAGTGTTTGCCTCTACATTCTTTATTTGTTATTGTTTTCTTTCCATACCCTCACTAATCTTTAAAAGGGTAATAGAATATTCAACCACTAAAACCTAAATTCATTCCCGATTCCAATTTGTACTTAAATTCCCTAGCTTTACCCTGTAGCAGTACAATGAAGACCTTAGCGACAACAATGGGTACTCACATTCTTGAGATAAAATTGGAGGATATTTACCTTTTGATTGGTCTCTCCAAGCGGGGATCACCAATAATTTTGATTAGTCATCGAGGTAACGAAGAGACTGCAGAGGATTACATAGAACAATTTTGCAGGGAAGGGACTCGTAAGAGTAGTGGAAAGATCCTGATCAAAGACGTTGTCGATTTCCCCTTGCGCACTATTTTGTTCACTATCACAAAATTTGCCAGAAGCATGGGACCTCATCATGCCACCAAAGAAAAAGTGGAGTATTCCATTGATTGTCTTAAGCCTAAGATCTTCAACTGGTGCGAGGGTGTGTTGGTAAACATGAAGGATCAGATCAGTAAATGCAAGACATGAAAGTAGAAGCAATTTGCATATGGGTCTCTTCTAGTTTCATTCTTCCTAGAATGAGTACCTTTATTTATCCCATAGATACACATGCCCATACGACCTCGATCCAATCCACGAATGAAACTATGGACTAATCATGTAGGTCGGTTGGGTGGTCCTCAGCTACTTTCTATGATGCTAGTTTCTTCTCATGGTGGAGGAACTAGATTCCCATGATAGAGGATTATCCATACGCAAGGATGGATTTCAAGGGTGACAGGGATCTAGTGATTTTAGAGGGAGCACAATGGAACATGACAAGTATTTCTCTAAAGAATGTGACCTTGCAATTGTGTTTTTGGATTTTTCATATTTCGATTTTTTTTGTTATACAAAGGGGATCTAAACATGCTTAAGTTCTATGTCATAGATCGAGGAACAATACGACCAACATGCTCATCACCACTGCATTGACATGGGGAGGTACACTATGTAGAGGATGCCGAGGCCGAAGGACTCCATGATGTGGAGAGGAACCTAAGAGTACTGACTATGGGAATTCCTTCCATGAGGATGCATAATTTTCCCTACCATATACATAGGCACGTCGTATGGCTTCTAGAGAGTATTGGTCATTTCTTACGCCAAGTGGTCCGGGAAATTGTCTGCTATCATGAGCACAATGCACCTCGTGATGATGAGGAGTAGATTCTAGTTGTTCTAGTAGTCTCTCATCTTTTGTGACATATATATATGATATATGGGTGATGTAGCCCAAATTTTCCCCTATTTACTTTTTAGGACATATGATGTGAAAATTTTTTCTATGATATTTATATGGATCTTATTCCGGCTACTTATTCCTAGAAGTGTTATCCACATGATGGTTTCTATTCTTTGTGCTTTTTACATGTTTTTTTATGATGGTGAAATGTTCATGTATGCGCTAGATGCCAATCTAACACAAAATTAGCTAATGAATCAGCTACTACGTTGAATTCCCTTGGTATGTGTTGATATTAAATGAAATTGAAGGATATTTCAAGGAGGAGTATTCTTCAATAAAGACGAATTAACGTAGGATCACGGATAGCATAGATGCGATTGAGTTGGGAAACCATGAGTTGGGAATACAGGTTAACAACTATATGGAATATTCCAAAAGAGGAAGCTTCAGTCAATAATACAACTATGGCATGGTATTCAACAATATTATTGGTCGCTAGACCAAGGCAAACTCCACCTGAACTCACTAGCTCGTCAATGAGGTAATGAACCACCCAGGCCACATAAGCAAGTTTCTGGGTATATCGACTAGAACCGTCTACAAATCTAAGGTGCGTCATCATCTACACATTCAAGCACAAAGTGGGATAAGTAGTCATGGGTGAAACAAGACCTCACATGCAAAAGAATGAAAAAATCACACCACACCAAAAACACACCAAACTATGGCACAAATATGTACAAAGTACAAATGCAGGATGACCCTAAGCATAATACTTCTTTAGATAGATCTTGTTTCAAGGCTCTCCTAATGGGTTTCGATTGTCGTCAACCAGCTCATAGGCACCTTTTTCCAACACTAACTTAATGATATAAGGACCGTTCCACATGGATTTAAACTTACCTACCCCCAGTTTATCATGGATTTAGACATAAACTAGGACTAAGTCACCTTCATTAGACATGTGAGGCTTGACTGATTTTTGATATTGGGATTTGATGCACTTATGTGCTTCATTAGCAAGAGTAGCAGCATGACAAGTCTCGTCGAGTTTTTCCAAGTACAAAAAACATTCTTCCTCTACAGAGGTGTTTGGAAGGAATTCGACGACTAGTTTAAGAGATGGAATCTCACATTCAATAGTTAATACTGCTTCTAGGACATAAACCAATTGGAATGGGGTAAATCTAGTATCATTTTTTACCAAAGTCCTATAATCCCAAATTTTTGAGAAAATAATCAAATGCTGATTTGATCTATGTGTCCCCACCATGCGTTGGATCATGGTTTTCAAGACCTTGTTAATGGTCTCTACTTGTTCGTTTTCTTGGGGGTAATAAGGGGATGAGTTCTCATGATGAAAACCCAATTTGGCGCTTAACTCATGCATCATGTGGTTTCTAAAGTGTGAACCATGGTCAATGACAATGAATTGTTGTTGGAGCCAAGGCCGCAGCTATGGTAGAAGCTGTGAATTTTGAGGAAAAAGCACAAGTATGGAAGAGAAAGTGCTAAGTTTTGAATAAGCGCCAATTTTGGGATAGAAGCAGACGGTGCGCAGTACGGTGCCAGATGGATAATCTCAGCGTAGATTACGGACCGGAAATCGCGGAGCTCGCGCGCACGTCAGAAGAGAATGAAGGAAGCTGAGTGGAAAGCCCAGCTACCACAATGAATGAAGCGATGGAGTAGAGGGCTCAGCTACCCTCATTAAGGCTAAGTACAGAAGTTATGGTTGCTCGGATCAAGGAGGAGCAACGGACCAAAGCATTGAAGGCGAAGGACAAGGCACCCATACCCGTAAGTTGCGCCGGAATTCATGGAGCCTGCAGGAAGCGGCGACATGACTGCAAGTGGCGCCTACAGTACACCTAGCCATGTGCGTGGTTAGGGTTTTTGGGGATTACTGCTGGGAAAGGCCCACAGTTTTGTAAAGGTGCGACCGCCATGGCCACCTATATATATGTATAATTGTAAAGGGTAGATGTTGGTTAGATAACCAGTCAGTTAGTCAGTTAGCTAAGCCTGTGAGTGAGCTAGCTAAGATAGTAGATGCTAGATGTAAGAAGGATCGATCGAGTTGATCATCCTCTGTTACGATCTTGTGGATTGTTTTCTACCGTGTTGCTAGAAAACAGGAGTTAGAGCTGGTTAGCAGTGAAGCTAATATTTGAGTTGCAGACGGTCTGAGTCGACGTCTGAACTATTGTAATCTCCGTAGAGGAAAGAGACTAGATCGAGAGAAGGGCTCCCAGCTGTGTGCGTGGAGTTTCCTGGAAAGATCTAAGGCTGCAGCTGTGTGCGCAGCATATTGTATAACTCTATCGTTTTCTGGTTAATATAAGATACTCCCGTGGACGTGGATTTCCCCGTGGAGGTGGACTTCATATTTCTCGTTGTTATGATGTTGTGATTGAAGTAATTGCCTGTTTTAGTTTACTAACAGCATATACAGGAATGTTGCATTATCTTTATGAGTGTTGAGTAAGTCCTTGGAGCTTCCTGGAGGATTACAATCGAGGATTACAATCGTTAAGGGTCGAAGGAATCGGTAAGACGACGTCGCCGCTGCGATAGGAGAACTTGTTGCTGCGACGGGCGCGCAAGTGAAACTACACATAGAATACCGGCGCAGAGGATAATTGGTCCTAGCGCAGGAGAGGAAGTACCGCGCAGCTAGGCTGCTGGGCAGGAGCTTGAGCGCTGCTGCGCTCCTAAGTCTGAAGAAGGCTCAGACATTCGCCTTAGAGGAGTTGAAGGGGAAGAAAGAGTAGTCTCCGCGTCGCCTAGGTTAAGGAAACCTGATTCCTTAGCCCCCCCATAGCCACTTCGGGTGAGACCTCGAGCTGCTGCGCAGCTCGTTGCCGAGAGGGCCAGTGCGCCAAGGGGTTTTGTTGCTGCGCTTCATTAAAACCCGGGTCTGTCCAAAAAGTAGCCAACAATTGTGGGACCCTGAACCTAGTGATAATGTGATTAAACACAAATAAGGCAGTAGTCTTGCCATCATTTGCATATGTAGGCATAGCCTTGGTCCACTTTGTACAATAGTTATCCGTGAAAATAATTTAACCATGTCCCTTGATCAACGTAGGCTTATAGTGCATAAAATCAATGCCCCATTTTTCAAAAGGGCCTACGACAACCACAAGGTGAAGTGAAGCGGGATGAGATCACTTTTTAGGATGAAAAACTTGGCAAGGGGACGCTTCTTAACAACTTCCATACAATATTTAAAGATTGATGGCCAGAAGCACCTGACAGGCAAGATTTTCTGGGTTGTAGCCATGCTAGAAAGATGACCTCCACATGCTCCAAAGTGACAATCATTCATAACATATTTGACCTCCTCATGGGTTAAACAACGTCGAAGGATAAAATCGACACCGCGATGATACAAACTATCACCAACAATAAGATAGTACTTTTCCTAATGGAAAATACAATGACAAACTTTGGGGGATAGTTTGGGCTGAAAACATTGGGTATGGAGATATAAAATGATATCTCCATACCATGGATCAGACGTGCTAATGAGGAACAAAGGCTCGTCCGAAAGGGAATCAATGGGATTAGTTTCTTCATCAACACGGGGAAGTTCACTTATAACCTCAACAAATAAAAAATATTTTTTTGTATTTAGCCTTGGAAAATTCTAGATCAAATTCCTGAAGAATAACGATCCAACGTGAGTATTTTCTTACTAGTACTTGACGAGTCAAAATGTGGTACATGGGGTTGGAATTTGTGATAATTGTGTTTTTGAGAAGAAAAACATAGTGTTGAAGTATTTGGATAGTGATGACTGCTGCCAAAGCCACCTTTCAACATGGGAGTATCGGATTTCGGGACCTTCAAGGCTCTTACATAAATAATATACCACATGTTCTTGGCCATTATCGTCTTCTTGCACTAGTACCATTCCAATGGTGGAAGTGCACGATCGAGTTAGAGTATGTAGTCATGCGTATAGTTGGGGGGGTGCAAAAATGGAGAATGGGTTAATGCATGTTTTAGAGCATTAAAAAAATGTTGAGTTTCATCATCCCAATCGAAATGGACATATTTTTTCAGCAAACGCATAAATCCTTTTGTAAGTTCCGCATAGATACAAACGAAACAACGTACAAAGTTTTCCTTCCCTTGAAAACTTTGAATTTGGAGGGTAGCGGGTGGATGTAAGGACAAAATAGCCTCAACCTTTAATGGATTGATTCAAATCCCATCCTTGGAGACAATGAATCCCATGATTCTTTCGACTTCAACACAAAAAATACATTTGTGTGGGTTCAAGTGAATATTGTAATGACGACATCGAAGGAAAATAGCCCTAAGATTCTCAGGACGATCTTCTCGACGGGTTGAGTGAGTGGGAAAATCATTGAGATAAGGTTCCACAATATGCTAGATGTCGTGGAAAGCATATGACATAGCCCATTAAAAAGTGCCCCCGACATTTTTAAGACCAAAGGGTAGCTTGCAATAGGAAAATGTTCCCCACGGGAAGATGAAAGTTGTCTTGTGCTGGTTGGATGTGAGTATCTTGATCTAATTATATCCAGAGAAACTGTCCATAAATGAGAAGATGACACTTCCAGCATAGTTATTGATGATTTGCTTGATAAAGGGAGTAGGGTAATTGTCCTTATGACAAGCCTTATTTAAGTCCCTATAATCGACACAAACTCTAATCGTTCCTTTTTTTTCTCATAACCGGGACAATATTAGAAACCCATTCTATTAATGGTACAGGATAAATGAAACTAGATTTCAAAAGCTTATCAACTTCTTCCTTGATGGCGGCAGTCATGTGAGGGTGTATCGAGCGGAGTTTCTACCAGATTGGCTTAGCTCCTAGGTAGGTATCGATTTCATGCACTATTTGGAATTTCTTCATAACTCCAATAAAAAACATCATGGAATTCTTGAAACAAGGCCTTATAGATTTTGGCCTCTTCAGGAGAGCAGGTTAGGCCAAGTTGGATGTTTTCCATGATACCATGTTTCACCAATATATCAATCGACATGGTGGGTGTAATGTTCCCTAAATTTTCTTTGGACATGGTGTCTTGAGTAAGGATAGGGGATTGAGGGTTGTCAATAATATCAAGTGGAACGATGGATTTGAGATCATTTTCTACTACATCTATTTTGGGGAGGAAGTATGATTGATGGTGACTATCCTCCCAAGGTTAATCATCTACGTTCATAACCTCCATTATGGACTCATTTGATGGAAACGATTGCAAGAGGTAATCCATAGAAGGCATAGAAGAGTCTAACCACGACGATAGAGAATACATATATGACACCACAAGTTGTTGGTCGGCAGGATTTGAGTCACGAGAGGAATATTGAATCAAATGATTATTGACTTAGTAGTATTGAGAGACATCTTATAACCAATGGATTCAAACTCATATGGACTAGGTACTTACCACGGGATGAAGAAATCCTATGAGCGGAGAATCCTTAAGAAGTCCAACCCCCACATATTCATATTAG
The DNA here is from genome assembly GCA_027924585.1 of Larix kaempferi. NCBI lineage: Eukaryota > Viridiplantae > Streptophyta > Pinopsida > Pinales > Pinaceae > Larix > Larix kaempferi. The sequence goes on along the minus strand of BSBM01000299.1, from coordinate 50,897,278 downwards.
GGTTTAGATTGTCCCAAGAGAGGGGAATTATTGGCAGTGTTTTTGTGAATATCAGGTGTGTAGAAATCGAGTTGGTCAATGGTAAAAAAATTTCCTTGGTGAGGAAATTGAACTAGGAGAAAGGCCGAGGATGCAACAATTTTCATCACATAAAACCAATTATGACCAAGCAACATATTATACTCCAAAGGTGTGTCAACTACCTCAATGTGAATGGAAACAGTCTTGCCCCCTAATTCCATGGCTAAAGATGGTAAAATTCCATAAGGCTGAAAACCATGATCGTCAAATAACTTAAGTGTAGTGGGAGACTGGTTAACTTCAGAGAGCCAATATCCCTCCAATAGGATAAATACATAATAAAAGTTGATCCCCCTTCATCCAAAAAGGTATGGTGGATATTTCTTCCATAAATAGTAGTATGGATTTGGAATTCAAGTTGATGGGAAAGCCTCATCTTAAAGTATTCTAGGTTGAACATGATGGTGTTGGAAGTCTCAGGGTCCACAGCTCCAAGTGCTGACAGCAAGGTTCTACATTGAGTGGGACAATTTTGTAGAACATCGATAATTCACTTAGCACAAGGTGCATGGGTTAGGTCCTGTTGATGCCTCAGAATTCACAGAACCAGTAGTTAGGGATTCTCCTCGGTAAGCAAGCCCAATTAAATCGCTCACCATTTGGTGTGGGGAATCCGTCCAGTTAATGACCCGACTACAGTGCGTGATTTAAAGTTTGGTTTTACTAGTTGCGGCCCAGTCCACCGTTTATGTATTTTTTATTTAAAGATGAGATGAAAGTGCCCTAGTTAAATGCATGTAGTCTATCTAATCTAACTGATCTAACTAAATTATCTAAACTATCCCCCAAGGGAGAAAATATGAATTAAGAGTAATAAACTGGAAATGCACATAAAAGCCTCACAGATAGCTGTTTCAACATAATAAGCACATTTACAATAGAAAGAAAAGATACCAAAGATAACTCTGATATAATTAAAGCATTCTGTTACTCCATAAGCACATCAACATTTACACAGGAAATAGAAATCATTCACAACCATGAAGTAATTCAAGACAGTTTAGAACATTCTCACAATATGCAATATGAATGTATGAAGAATTAGTTCCACATGACATTCCACATATTCCAAGCAAAATCTCTGTGCTAGCTTTCCCCAAGCATCAGATCCTTCTTTATTAAGCAGAAAAATAGTTCTCATACAAAATAGTCCAGCTCTATTGTACCTCCCAAAAGTCCTTTCTCCTTCTTCTCTTCCTCTATTTATAACTTTACAAAAATTTGTCTTCTAGTGTCTTTTCATCTACCCTAACCCTAAGATTCCCAAAACTTTGTCTTCTAGTGTTTACATCAGAAAATATAAAAGATAATTACAAATTCGAATTTATGTGGGCCCAGCTAAACTAGAAAAATAATCCCCCCATGCATTAGCTCCTTCAGTGATGACATTCAGCCTTTTGGGCTCCAATACTTGCAAAGAGACTTCATGGTATGACAATTGGGTCTCAACATGCACCACCCCTTCTTCTGCTGCTGTACAACTATCTTCCAGGAAATATAGATGTATGGATGCTTGCCCTATAAAATGGTGGATGTCTTCCTCTGTGAGAACATCTAACTTTTGGATGTATTCTAACTCCCCTTGCAATCCATTCTGCAGCTCTGTCATGCATATATCTCTTGAAGGAAGCTTGTTCATTGGTGAGAGTGGAGAGAGATGACACTTTTCATGAACTTGTTGGATCTTCTCATAAAACTCCTGACACTTATGCATAGTCTTTAGGATGTCATTATTCAGTTTTATGGAAGCTCTCCTACAAAATTCTAAAAGTTCCATTTCTGACTTCAAAACCGCTGCTGTCTTAGGAAGCAAGTTACTGGGGTACTCAGCGTTTCTCTCTATCTAGGCCATTTGAATTTTGATCTTTTCTGTAACATCAAACAACTTTTGTTTGACTTCCTGTGACTCAGCAGATATCTCGTCCATTCTCGTCACCATTAGCTTAATCTTGTATATATTTTCTGTGAGAGTCACTTGAGAAAGAAGTATTTGTTCTTGGATTTTACAAGCTTGATCCCAGAACGGAGACATATTTAGATTTCTCTTGTCTGCAGTCTCCAACTATTCTATCAAATATTCTTTCTCCTTTTCCATCCCTTCCATCTTGGCTTTTAACTCTTCAACTTGTTGGTTGGAAGCTACCTTGCCTGATCCTAGCCGAGTAGTCTGAGATTCAAGATCATTCTTCTCTCCTTCCAATATCATTAAATGAACCGTTAAGGCCTCCTTTTCTTCATCCAAGCTCTAGTATTCATTTATTATTCTTTCTTTCTCTGATAGCAGGGTGTGATATTTCCTTTTCCATTCTATCCCTTCTGCTCTCTCTTTCACCACATTACCCTTTAATTTAAGCACTTTCTCCTTGCTTCGCTCAACATCATTCATTATCTTGCTAATATTATCTTCACTTGCTTGAGCAGCAGCCACACTGACAGATGACATGAATCTGGGGTCTTTGTGTGTACCCTCCAGGATGGTGTTCTCCTGTACAGTGACGATATCTGGTTTGGAGCCCACTTTCAGTCTCTTTTCACTTCTTCTTAAGATGGTTTTTCCTGTTATGGTCAAAGACAATTGTGTCCAATTGAGCCACAGTGTACCCCTTTGACGGGGTAAATGGCACGAGTCGGAGATCCTTCAATGGGAGGTGGCCTCCCGTGATTATCTCATTGGATGATTGGGGTGGGTCTATATCCACATTTTGCGTGCTCGGGCTTCCCATTTCCACAACTTTCTTAGAATTTTTTGCTTCATCTGCTTTCTTTTGTAGTTCAGCCACTTCCTTTTCTGCTCTGTCTCTTATTTCTTGTAGTTTCTCGGCTTCTTCTTTCCGAACTCTTTCAATTTCTTCTCTCTGAATCCTTTCAGCTTCTTCTCTCTGCAATTTGTTGGATTCTTCCTTCTGAACTCTTTCCGCTTCTTCCCTCTGAACACTGTCAGCTTCTGCTTTCTGAATTATTTTAGTTTCCTCTCTCTGATCCTTTTCAGTTTCTTCTTTAATCCTTTGTTATGCTCTTTCTAATTGTAGAGCTACTGCCTATTGTGTAGCTTTGGCAGCAGTGCTGGAACTACTCGCACTTCTGGGATGATGGCGCTTGCTAATCTCAGTCATATTTCTAGCTCTTTTGAATATTGCTTCATCCTTGTCAAAGTGATTAGCATAATCACAATGTACCTTGACTACTGCACAATGCTCAACCACCTTGCCTTGGTTATCATTCTTAGCGAAACTCTTTTCACCATAATGGAATGCTTCCAAATCTTGGACAAAGGTTTTGGCCGTCTTAACCTTGGAGAATTTGTACTCTCCAATGCAAAAGGGTAGAGGCGGAAAATAAGCTTTCTTTTGATCGTGCAGGGTTTTTCAAATCCCATTGATAAAAATCTGTCTTACTGCTTCCTTGTGAACTACATAATCAGTCGCATGCTTGGGAAAAAGAGATGGAGGTTTGGAACCTCCATACATCCTGAGATATGTACCCTCCTGTGAAAAATAGTAATCCCCATACTATTCTACAATTGCCATGGAATTTTCAGATAAGCAGTTATGTTCTTTGTTAAAAATTAACTCGTACAGAGGCATGATAAATTCCTCACATATGAGTTTATATTGACCTACATACTTATGAGCATTCAAGATCCGATAGGAAACATAGACAGGGGAATTAGATGAATTCCAGATGCATCCCAACTTAGGGAAAGGATTCCTTGATAATATACTATCCACCAAGTAGGAAGACATGTAAAATTATGCCTTCTTTTGGGTCAAGCCTCCTTTTGCAGCCGCTATTGTCGATGACACATTGTCTGAGATAATGTCTGGCCAGCTAAAGATCATACCATAGAAGGCTACATGGTGAATCCGGGGTATCCAATTTAGTTTGTAGACAATCCCGTCTGCCCTACCGAAAATCCTGCTCAGCATCAGGGCTATGATCCTAAAGGGAGGCCTCAGGCTTTGACTTTCATATTCTTCGCTTTCCTTTTGCCTCAGCTGTTTTCCTGTTATTAATAATTTCTTGGCGTAGTCGAGAGTGTCCATGTTCATACTTTATAGCAATTCTTCGGTCAACAGGACTTGAGGGCGCGGTAACTTGTACACTGCTGCTATGTGGGACGAGTGGAATGATGCAAAAGCTTCTCCTTTGATGTTAGGAAGGATCCTTGATTGGGCGTCAGCTTGCGATAGAATCCACCCAATGACTTCTGAGCAGGGAAAAAGCTCTGGGCACGTGGCTGCTTTAGCAATGCTAGACTTCATGATGTTTTGATATAAGAACATCTCCTCAAGAATTGCACTGGGGACATCCTGGTCTCGGATCATATGATATAATTATCCCCATTTGAATTCAGGGAGAGCCCCTATCACTGCTTTGGTATCCTCGAACACGACCTCTACCTTGGTCTTTGATACAATTTCGACATCTGACCTCGACTCAGTCACCTTGGATTTCCTCTTGGATCCTTTCTTAGTCATTGTTTAAATTCTGATAAAATAAAGCCATGTATAAGCAGAAAACGAACAAAATTTCATCAAATTTTCTTTCTTGTTACTGCTGATAGGCAGAGTTTGAACAAAACATTTATTATTATGCTTGTTAAGCTTTGTGCTTTGTTTTATCAATGTGCAGGTGAGGAAAAGAATCATATGTAGAAAACCAATAAACTCTACCACCTATTTAAACAATAAACACAACCAACTGTTAAGTGTGAAATATGAATGCAAAACCGGTAATTGAAAGAGTCGGCTTAAAAAAGTGTGTTGATTAAGTTCAAAATATGAAACACAAGTGCGTAAGGAAAAGCTTTTAAGGGTGCAGGCGGTGAAAGGGCCTGGGTCTGAGAGCGACAGAGCAACCACCATGGGTCCACTTTGGTCTCACGATCGCAAAGGTTCAGTTTGCGCAATCGACATCATGCGTAATATCCAATGCTAACAACTCTACGACACCCTAAACAAAATTAATCCCAGCAGGTTCGTCGGAAGGTTCAACGTAAGTTCGAAAGCGAGGCAGGATGATGGTCGGGGTAGGGAAACCGTGAGTGGGTAAAGTTTAAACCCCCCCCCTTCTACTGACATAAAAACTAAAACCCCAACAAGCTTACCCCTTTGTGGGTTAGGATGGTGTGGACCAACTAGCGGTAAGGAAGGATTAACATTATGAACACCCTTTTCTTAACTACCAATCAGAAAAATAAAAAAAATATGGAAAGGAAAGGTCTACCTGTCAAATGCTAACTGGATGCAAAGCTTCAATGGAGTTGTGATGCCCAGTGCTTGGTGAGCGGTGAAGACGACAACAAACTCGAACGACGTTTCTCAAAGTTTAAAACAAATGCTCCAATGCCCTATAAATAGTTTTTTGAAATCAGGGTCATTAAATGCCAAGTGGACGGGTTGGTGGGGCTTTAAAAACGTCATTAAGGCAGTGAGGCCCAACACCGTTTAAGTGCCACAATCAATTCAAACTTCATTGTCAATAAAGGTATGCCGCCGACGAATTCGACATAACTCGTCAAGTCGTTGCGACGCGTATCGGCAGGACTTGTCAAGTCCCTGCGAGACACATCGATGAAGAAGATCAAACCATGTCAATTTTGTTGACTCGGACCCAGTCGACAAGGGTTCGCATCACTGTCGACACCAACCCACTACGATCTCCCTGAGCACCAGCCCAGATAGGTTTTACCCTACCCAACAACACCTGCAGAGTAGATGAGGTCTCACCCGAGGCGATCAAGGGAGAGTGGATGGAACCATGTTTCTGCCGAATGAAGGAGGATGATTGCGGCAACAATTACTCAACTTATCGCAACATCTAAACAGATCTATGCATTCAAGATAATAATCAATTGTATTCATAGCACTATTCATTAGAGACATTCATCGCGACAAGTATAAAAAGATTACGGTTAGCAAGAAATCATCACAATATGCATTAACACAAAAGGTACACAGGGAATTTCACCAAACAGTTTCATCATGTCATATTACTTTAGAAAAACCCTGATACAACATCCCTGCAAAACCAGATCTCAGCGATATCTCTTGATCTCAGAACATATGCAAAAAAATGCATCTCCAAGATATCCTACGACCTACAACTTTTTGTCGATATATAGGCCTCCGCCTTTACAATGCTTGTCCACTTACTAACAACTTCCTAACCGACTCCTGGTCCAATGACCCAAAATCTAACTGACACGGTCCAAATGACCCAAAAATCCGCCTACTGCGGTATAATTAGCTCAAAATTACATCTCATATGGTCCAATGACCCAAAAACTCGCATTCTGTGGTACAAACGACTCAAAAAATACATAAAATAATGCATCCTTCTTCCTTCCGCGACCTCTTCTAACGTGTCGCAGCATCGACGATGCTGCGATTCTTCCTTACCAAACCGCCTGCCAACAGATTTTGGCTTTTCGGCGAGTTTTCACGATATTACCTCGTGACAGCTTTTATTTGTCCGTGACCGTTTCGGTGGTCGCTTCCGAGTTTCTTCGATGCGTTGTGTCGAACTGTTTCCTTCTCCCTTTTTGGTGCATCTTACAGACTGTCGGTGATCGTTTCAGCGCAATATTTCAGTCTTGCCGAAACGTATCGTGGGCACTCAACTTTCTTTGCTGACCCGAGGAAAATTTTAAGTGCCAAAGAAACCAAAGGAAAGTGCTCTGACATTTCGGCGGAGTTGGCTGATCTCTGCCGACTGTTTCGGCTTGGTTTAGCGAGTGCTGCCAAAACAAAAGACGTCCAATTTCAAAACTTTAAAAGAAAACCGTCGACCGTTTCGGCTTGACTTGGCGAGTTCCACCGAAAAGGAAAATGAGTAAAACTTAAAAAACCATTCCGATCGTTTCGGCTCGACTCGTCGAGTCTCGCCAAAACAAAAAAGCTCGAAAAAAAACAAGTTAAGAGGCACGATCATTTCAGCGGATATAACCGAGTTACGCCGACCGTTTCGACTCTACTAGCTGAGTTTCGCCGACCGTTTCGGCGCAAAAAGGTGAGGTTTACTTAGTGAGAAAAACCTTCCTTGCTCGACTTTTTTGGAAAAGAACTAAGTTTGAAAACGGTTTTTCTAGAAAGACTTAAACTTCTAAAACTCTGTTAAGAGAAAAGGAGGGGCCCCATTATTTTTTCAAAAAAATTGGGGATCAGGTTGTAGCAACAACAGTTGGCGATTCATTGGTTAACACATATATTTGAACAATCTCTTTCCAAGGTCAGAAAACTTACATGATATTGATCCCATAAACAACACAGTGCTTTTCAAGACAGATTCTATGCAGGGGAATGACCACTTCTATCACATTCGTCGATGGGAAGAAGGATAACTTTGAATCAGACTTCTTAACCACTCTCCTGGGGCCAAAATATGGAGTTCATTTTAAATCTATCTTTCGGTTTCCATCTAAATAGGACTTCCACAGGATCGTCGCAAAACCCCACTGACGTATTCATTTGTTCCTCATTCCCATGCCATCAACATTTCTTTAGATGCTTTCTTTATTGACGAATTTTTCCATCTGAGTCTTTCATTATAACTTCCTTCAATCTTCAATATTGGACTTAGGTTCTTCCATCCATAATGTCCTTTTGTGTAAGCAAGAGATTTATTTGATTGTCATGCTCACAGACGGAGAAGAACCTTGTTGGGATGACCATTAGAGCAACTTTCTTGATTGGATGTCTTTGCTTTCTCAACCATGCCTAAATAGAGGCGAGATTTTCTCCAAAATAGACTCTTTGATACAAGCTCTTTTGGATTTTGATTTGCAGCATGGGATCATTTTAAATACCATACATCTGTGAGACTTGCTTCCTCTCCATGGGTCCATCATAGTGAAATACCTGAGACAGTCATTAATGTGAGAGTGAATAGAGCCCCCAGATAGTAATACAGATATCATAAGTCTTAGTTATTTAACAGGGATTATCATGACTCAAGTATGAAAATGAAAAGGATCTTCCCTTTCTAAAAACTAGTCAGCAAAAAGCAAAGTCACATAGATAAACTTTCTTTTATAAGTAGATTCTACCCTTTCAATGCTTTTTGAGATTGCTCAGAGCCCTATCTTTCCATATACCAAGAATTTGGGCTGGGATTTATTTGAAACAAATAGAGAAATCAAAGAACGGGCGAACAAATGAATCAAAATGAAACAAAACAAAACAAAACAGACTACTCAAAACAACAAACAACAAACTAGAAAAAACACAAAAACAAAGTTTATTTATGTACAAAAAGCTTCGAAACTTAAGTGAAATAATACTTCAGAGCAAGGTCATTGACAGGGATATTTTCTTCTTCCCCTTGTAAATCTTTCAGTTTATATGTCGACGAACCAAGCTTGTCGGGATTTTGGTAAGGGCTAAACCATAATTGTTGAAATTTTGTGTGCTTTCCCTTATCGTCATGTGGGTGATCCCACTTTAGAACTAAGTCACCTACTTCAAAAATCCTTTTTCCAGACTTTTGTTTATCAAACCACCCTTTGACAATATCTTGGTGTTGGTGGAATCTATCTTTGGCCTTCTGCCATGATTCCTCAAGCTTCAACATGGTATCAATTCGTGACTGTAAGATTTCACTGCTGGAACCTCGAGAGGCTTGGGCTAGTTGTAAGGATGGGAGAAGTATATTGGGAAAGAGTATGGCTTCTTTCCCATAGACCAACGTGTAAGGGGAAACCCCTAAGGCGTTATTTGGAGTAACCCTATCTGACCATAAAGCGTTTGGAAGGGCTGCATGCCAATTTCTCTAATTCTCAATAAAAGTTTTCTTAAGGATTCATATGAGATTTTTATTGGAGGATTTGGCTAGTCCATTTCATTGGGGATAATAATTCGTTGAATAATGCAATTTAATTCCTCTTTCATAAACAAATGCATATAATTTTACAGATGAAAAGTAAGTTGCATTATAAAAAACTAAAGAAATTGGAACCCCAAACCTGGTTATGATATTCTCTTGCAGGAATTTGATAACTGCGTCTTCGTTCACTTTTCGCAGAGGAGCAGCTTTTGTCCATCGTGTAAAATAGTCAGTGGCTGTTAGGATATAACAGTTTTGCAGTGAGGAATTCGGATTTATTTCTCCAATAACATCTATTCCCCATGGCTCGAATGGTTCAGAGATAATAACTGGTTGTAATGGTCCTGCTGTTTTTGGCAATCTGCCAACACTCCTTTGACATACATCACATTTCCTGGCATAGGCATGAGCATATTTGAAGAGAGTGGTCCAATAGTAACCAGATCTGAGTATTTTATGAGCCGTAGTGTCTCCAGAATAATGTCCCCCAACAGTGCCATCACGTAATTCTTTAACCACTTTATCGATGTCTTCCTTCTCAATACACCTAAGAAATATCCCATCATAGTTTCCTTCTCAAGACACCTAAGAAATATCCCATCGACGTCTTATATCTCAAGACACATTGATCTTAATTGGAGTTCCCTTCTTTGCTTAGGACTCCAGTGTTCTGGTAGATATCCTTGTTGCAAATAGTGCACTGGGTCCCTATACCAAGCCTCAAGAGCAGTGAAAATAAAACATACCTCAGTAAGATTCAATTCAGCTTCGTTTTCCCACTCCTGCTCTTTAATGACTGGATTTTTAGTGAGTAACCTACACAAGCCTTGACCCTTAATGATGGTATCTGGCTTAAATTCCAGATCATACTCTTGAAGTGCGGTTACCCAATTTCCTCTTCTTTCCCCCAGTTCCTTTTGCACAAACAATGATATGATAGCGGGGTGAGGTACTGTAACTTTTGTTCTGTTTTTTAAGATATGCGTCCTGAACTGTTTTACTGCTTTAAAAACTGCATATGCTTGCTTATCTATGGTAGGGTAATTCAATTTAGGCCCTTGCAAACCAATGCTCATGAAATATATTGGATATTTGTCTCCTGATTCTCCTTTCTGAGTGAACACTGCTGCGAGAGAGTTATCCAAAGCAAAGGTGTACATGATAAAATCTGTCTCAAAATGTGGACTCCTTAAAGAAGGGGTGTTGGCTATGGCATTTTTAATTTCCGTAAACACAATCTTCTCTATGTCAGTCCATTTAAATTGCACACTCTGCATCACCATTTGCTGCAAAGGTTTAACAATCTGAGCGAAATCAGGCACAAACCTTCGAACAAAATTTATCATGCCCATAAATGATTGCATAGCCTTTTTGTTATGGGGCATGGGAATCTGGCTCATAGCTTGCACCCTCTCTTGATCTATTGAGATTCCCTTCTTTGAGATAATGTGACCTAGAAATTTACCTTCAAGAACAACGAAAAAACTCTTCTTGGGGTTTAGAGATATACCATATTTTCTGCAGCGGTTGAAAATCCATTTTAGGTGGAAAACATGGTCTTCCATTTTCTTGGAAAAAACCGTCACATCATCTAAATAAATGACCACGCAGTGGCCAACCAAACCCCAGAACACAATGTTTATGGCCCTATGAAATGCAGCTCCAGCATTTATTAGGCCAAATGGCATTCTTCGGCACACAAACATTCTCCATTTAGTACGGAAAGTGGTCTTGAGTCGGTCTTCTTCCGCTACTAATACCTGATTGTATCCAAAAAATCCATCTAGCAGGGAGAATAGCTCTGATCCTGATACCATTCGTAAAATATGCTCCATTGGTGGCATAAGGTAGTTGTCTTTATCAGATGCTCTGTTCAAATTCTGAAAGTCTACACACAATCTTATTTCTCTCGACTTCTTCCGCACGGGGACTAAATTAGCCACCCACTCGGAGTGTCGGACTTTAAAGATGATCTTAGCATCCAACAATTTTTTTAACTCTTTCTGTGTTAATGGTTCGAGTGTTGGGTGCATCCTTCTAAACTGCCGCTGAAATGGTTTCACGCCTAGTTTCATGGGTATGACATGCTGTATAATACGCGTGTCATATGTCTTCAAATCCTCATAAGTCCATGCGAAAACATCTTTATATTGCTGGAAAAGTTGGATGAACTTACACCTCTCATCTGGTGAACAACATTTACCCAGATTAACAAATTTGGGCTCAGCTTCTGTACCCAAGTTTACCAACTCGTGCTGCATTGAGGAGCTATTAGTCTTGACATTGGCTGGCCTCCTGAATTTGTTTTGTAGATCAAGCAGTCCTTCAAGATTCCTTACTCCTTTCGGCATAAATTATCCTTTAGCCACATCCTTGTTCTACAAATCCAAATTGTGTTTATCTTCGTCGATTATAGATTCTTGGAAGGCATCTTCATTTGTTAAGAAACTGATAATTTGATTATCATCATCAAATACTCTTAGATTTGTAATGTTATTAGGTACGGATGGACTGAAAATCAATTAAATGGAGCATTTGTTATTCGTTGGTACTAATCTGGAAGCAGAAGTAGCTTATAGATTAGCTGCAACATTCTGTAATCTAGGAACAACATTTATATTGAAAGCATCGAAATGTGAAATTAAATTCCAGACTTCAGATTGATATCCTTTTAAGTGTGGCGATAGACAATGAATTGTATTTCTCACCTGTCTGACAACTATTTCAGAATCATCAAAGACTTTTAAATATTTGACATTCAAACTAGTAGCCTTCTTTAAACCTTGAACTAGAGCTTCGTACTCTGTTGTGTTATTCGTGCATTCAAACTCTAGCCTACAAGATAGAAAATGTTTGTTTCTTTCAGGATCAATCAGAACACAACCAGCTCCGGATCCTTCTTGTGTTTTAGAACCATCGAAGTATAAAACCCAACATTTATTTTTTGTTTTAACTAAGTTAGCGTCGGCACCTAAGTCAGTAACTAATTCTACTATGTTACAATCAATATCACCAGTCTGTAAAAATTGGAGGAGCTCGGACTGTTTATCTGAGTCATGGCTCGCATCTTCTGATTGATAATTTCTCGGTTAAATTTCTAAAAAATAATTCCCCAATACTGAAGATGAAAAATTTACAGGTTCGTTCTTTTCTTCCAACTGAGTCACACTTTGTTTCATATGAGGCTCTCTCAGTATTTTGATTTGATTATCTATTTTGGTATGGCAACCACAAGTGGGACCAGTCTGTTGCAAAATAACCATTCAGTTTCGTAGACCAGTCCCTACTCAATATTAAACCATAAGCTTCAGATATATCTACCACCATGATATCTATGAATTGACACACTCTTGGATCAGCAGACAAACTAATAAGTACATCTTTCATTTCTCCAATGACTTTAACGACAGACCTATCTAACTGTATGATCTGAGACGGAGATGGTATTGGTTGTCCATTAATTTTCATGCAGATTGATAGTGGCATAACATTTGAGGAAGCCTTGGAATCCACCAAGCAATTGTGCACGTTATGATTAAATATTTCAAAGGTTAGCAGAAAAGGCAGGGTCTGAGATTTTTATTTTCCACCAATACTAGCTTCGTTTATCTCAGTGTCCGCTTCAATGGTTTCAACTGTACTGCTTGGTTGTGGGTCAAAAGCTTCTAACAATTTCTTTCTCTGCTGGGGGAGATTACATAGTTCAAATAAAGAAATTTTTGCTTTAGTTTTCTTGATATATTCAACGATGTCATACCCCATGTTGTATTCTTCCGAGCTTTTCCCACCATTCCCTGTCGTGCTTACTGTGATCTTTGCCTTTTCATTGATTACTGGGCTTGTCTCTTTTACCACCACAGGATTTACCTTAGGTTGTGGTTGAGTGACACTTATGTTCTTTTTTGGCATTTCTTTCACAATCTTTGATTTAGACACAACTGGGATTTGATCAACAACCGACCCTTTACTCCTAGTGGTGATATTTACTCATGAAACTTGGATTTCTTCAGCATGAGCCTCTTCTTTAAATCCTGGTGTGGGTGCCCAATCCCATAATAACATCATGGTGTTTGGAGTGGGTTCTTCCTGCTCGAATGTATGATCTTCGTGGGGGTCTTCTTGGTCTATTATTTGTGCATCTAACAATTGATTCATGACCAAACTCATCGAATTTATCCACTGCGGGCAACTTTTTTCAGAATGTTGTTCTTGATGAAAAGTGCAGAAATGTTTCATGCCCACTTCGTTTAGATTCAACACAATAGAGTTGTTTATAGAAGGGAGAGGTTGTCCAATTTCTTCCCTTTTCTTGTAGAAGGGTTTGAATGGTTTTCTAGACATACTAGATACCTTATCCTTTTCCAAATCTACAATTTTATTGGACAGTTTCTGCATCATCTTGACCACGTTTTCTAATTTAGTTGATGATTCATCCTTAGGCCTAGATAACAACAGAGGCTTCTTGCTGGTTGTTGATTTTACTTCCAAATCAAGTGAGTGTTTAGAAATACTATCTGCCTCAACTTCTACTTTCTTGGATTCTTCATAGTTTTCTATTAATGTATCCTTAACCGCTCTCTTAGCAAACATAACTATAGGTGGATCAAGTGCTGTAGTAGAATATTCTACCAAAGATTCCTTGGCGGGTTTTGTTGCATCACTAAAATTATTCAACAGGGTAGTAAATATCTGATTAAACTCTTGTACCTTTTCTTTCTTTTCCATCCTCATAGACAATAGTTCCTTCATGAGCGTGGAAACGGTCTTTTGATTTCCAATTTTACTTAAAAAAACATTTCTCGAAATTGTCCCAATCTGCTATTGAATTAGCCTGCAAACTAAAATACCAAGAAGATGCCTTAGGTTCGAATGTGTAAAGAAACAGTCTGGAAACTACATCTTCATTCTCTACGTTTAGGAGATTCAGAGCCAAATAGAAAATCTTAAGGTGATCCTCAGTGGAAATTCATTTTCCAGAATCATATTTAGGTAGCACCCTTTCTGGATGTTTGGGCAGATCATGTAAAGGAGAAGCTAGATTGAGTGGTCCTATGGATCTCCATGCAGGCACATCCATAATTCATGGTGGTGAATGTGGTGTGGTATGAGGAATTTCCTGAGTTGGAGGGGATTCCGGTCTCAACTGATTAAGAAGTTCAGTGATTTCTTGCGGAGATAAATCCAACAATTCTTCCAAATTTTCTACAAGCACCGAATCTATGCTATATTGGGTTTCTTTCTTGGGAAGTCACCTTCTGGGCAATAAGGGAATCACATTCAATCTTCTAAGTTTCCTCACATACGAATGCGTATGCCTACGGAAATGATTTACTTCTTCAAAAGGGATAGCATATAGGTCTTCTTGGTGTTCACCTCTAGAATTGGGATTTTCTTGATCTTTAGGATCCAGAACGAAGTCTTCTGGTATAGTTGTTTCAAGTGGGTCTTCAGAAGAATTTATTCTAAAAAATGGGTCTCCTCTTCCAGCCATGCACTGGAGGCCCTCCTTCTAGCACCAAAAGCTGTTGATTCCTTAGAATTCGCAGCACCAATAGTTAGGGATTCTCCTCAATAAGCAAGCCAATTTAGATCACTCACCATTTGGTGTGGGGAATCCGTCCAGTTAACGACCCGACTATCGTGTGTGATTTAAAGTTTGGTTTTACCAGTTGCGGCCTGGTCCACCGTTTATGTATTTTTTATTTAAAGATGAGATGCAAGTGCCCTAGTTAAATGCATGTAGTCTATCTAATCTATCTGATCTAACTAAATTATCTACACTATCCCTGCAGGGAGAAAATCTGAATTAAGAGTAATAAACTGGAAATGCACATAAAAGCCTCATAGATAGTTGTTTCAACATAATAAGCACATTTACAGCAGAAAGAAAAGATACCAAAGATAAATCTAATATAATTAAAGCATTATGTTACTCCATAAGCACATCAACATTTACACAGGTGTTGTGGGGAAAATGCACCTATAGTTTAGGGGAGAAACTACCAACTTACGGTGATAAAGATAGACTTACAAGCATTCTGCAAGTACAACAAATAAATGAAGAGATTAGGGTTTAGAGATGTAGGCACCTCACTCAGAAGGTTGATCCTAGCTTTGCCTCCCTCACTCTTCAATGCTTATCCAGTGTTGCAATGCCCAGACCTGCAAAACAACTTGATACCTTTCTCAAACACATTTGACTACACATATAAAACTGATATTCATAATAGAAGAAGACATTAGATTATAAACAAACTGTAATAAAATCTAAGACACATCAATAGGTCATATTTGGAAAGAGAAGAACATCTGATCTTTATTAATGAATGAAAGCAAGTACATAAAGTTATACCTTCTTTCAAGCTTGGCACTTCATGAAACCTAGATTCAAGGTCTCCTGCTTCTGTTCTCCAAGGATTCCAACCTCTAATCAACTATGCTAGGGTTTACCGAAAACTAAGCACAAGAGAGGGGGATGAGGGTCTCCATTCCTCCAGCATAACTTTGTAATTGGGCTTAGTCCCCTCACATGGCCCTTCTACCCTCCTTATATAGTTAGTGAGGAAGAGGAAAAGAAGTTATAACCGCTCAAGAGGTTTCCCAACCAACTTAACTTACTCGAATTTCGATATTTTGACCAAAACAGGGGTGTACGCTACTCTACAATAGACAAAGTCACGTACACATGTAATTGAGCACTACTATTGCACAGTGGAGTCGTGTACACAGGCTACTATCATGTCTGTGTACTAGCGCTCATATTGAAAAATGGCCAAAAACAGGATTTTCTACTCATTTTCAGGAGATGGTTTGGTCTGGAAAAATGTTCCTAAGGGTCATATACATCAAATGGGTCAAGAATGAGGTAATTTCAACCATTTTTAATGTCCCAAATGACTTCTCCATCCACAAATGTCCTGTTGTGTGACTAAAATTGATCTCAAGAAGTGTCGTCATGCGACCAAGGGATGCAAGTATCGTCACGGACGGAGAGGTGTCATTTCAAGCTATAACAGATGCCCCCTAATGTATGAGGTCGGAGGGAGTGCAGGAAATGATTACCGAAATACATTATAAATAACAAAGAGTTGAATCATGGAGGAACGGAGAAACCAAGAATCATAGGCTCAAATGAAGTACCTGAAAGCAAAGGCAATGTCAGACAAACTTATCCTTGGGGTAGCTGTCCATGTTCAAATGGTGGAACATGACCTCCAAGAGGATACAATAATGATCCAAAATACTGATGCATATATCATGGCCACTAGAATACAAGCGTGGATCCATGAGGAACATAAGTGTAAACATAGCCACATAAATACAAGGTGGATCTATGTCAAAACTGGAGAACATAGCCATAGAGAACAAGCTGGATCTATGTTTCATCAAGAGCCAAAAAGAGTTTGGCTCAGTCTTGCGCAACTTGGGCGATAACATAAATGAGGTGATGCTATCGAGGATCTCAAGGTCTTCATCCAAAAACAACCCAAGGTACAAACCTATCCATGTGAATAAATGAGTTGATGTCGAACATGGGAGGTATCGTTTGATTACCGGTCATTGATGTATACCGTTAACAAATGCGAAGGTGTCCACCAATAATGAAAATGGAACCCAAGGTACCTAGTACATTCAAACAAGTGCAAATAAGTGTTCTTGCTGTCGAACACTTGAAGAATCCATCGGATAGGAGACATTGATGTATTCCCATCTATCCAATAGCGAGGGAAACTGCCACTAATGACTGCAATCCCTAAGGTACTAACCGAAACTCTAAAGTTCATTCCCAGAGCACAATGAGTTGAAGTCGATGGGAAGAAGTCCGTTGGAAGGGAGGCCTTAAAGCATCCCCCATCATCCAACTGGTAAGAGCTGATATGGAATAATATGTAACAAGATTGACACTAGGAATGGCCAACACATGAGGTCAAGGCAACTGCAGAATGGCCGACACAGGTTATATCCTTGAACAGTGAGCACGACACAAGAGTGACTTAGGCAGCTTTTAACACAAAGAGACCACGATACAAATCTGCAATGTAGGAGACATTAACAGATTCCCCAAATGATTGGAAGACTAACCAAACGGAGGAGTAGGAACTCTGAGATCAGGTTTACCCTAAGGCCAACGCTAGAACCCAACTTGTTTGAGAGACTCAAAACAGGTGCTTTGCTCAAGGAGATAGTTGACTTGCTACCATCATATTGAAAGATATTTTGACATTCTTCCCTTCCCCTTCCTTTTTCATTTTTTAACGAGCTTGACAAAGAACTAAAGCATGCTCGACGGTATTTTCATATTTAAGGAGTCTGAAAAACCTAGAAGAAAACTCCATACATCTATCCGTGGATTTTATATCGAGCCCAGATTGGTCTGTGCTCGGCGGTGTTTTCTTGCTTATAGAGTTGAAAAACTTAAACAGTCCTCTATATACCTATCCGTGGATTTTATATCGAGCTCAGATTGGTCTGTGCTCGGCGGTGTTTTCTTGTTTATAGAGTTGAAAAACTTAAACAATCCTCTATCTACCATCTTGTGGATTTCACATCGAGCCCGAGTAGGTGAATGCTCACTTGGTGTTTTCACATTTCGAGAGTCTGAAAACCCTAAAGACGACTCCAAAGGTCCTTTTTCGTAAAGTTAGTCTCCTTCCCCGAAAAAGTGTAAAATAATGGAAGAAGAACTCTTCTAGCGCATACAAGAGTATACCTTGAGTATACCTTTTCCGTAAATTATCCACCAAGGCCCGGAAAAGGGTTAATTCTATACCTAAGTGGATGTCGGTTCAGTTATTTTAACGAGCCCAAAAAGACAACTATGCTCGACAAACTTTTCCTATTTAAGGAGTCTGAAAAGGGCTTAAAAGAACTCCATAGGGATCTTTTCCGTAAAGGTTTAATGAGTCCAGAAAAGTAAACTCATGACCTCCTTACTGTTTTTAACAAGCTCAAAGGAGATAGGAAAATGATCACAACTTCCTTACTGTTTTTAATGAGCTCGAAAGGAAGATGAAAGAAATGCTCATAATCTCCTTACTATTTTTAACGAGATCGAAGGAAAGGTGGAAGAAATGCTCGTAACCTACTTACTGTTTTTAACGAGCTCGAAGTAAAAGAAGAATGCTCGAAACCTACTTACTGTTTTTAACGAGCTCGAAGTAAAATAAAAATGTTCGCAATGGGAGGAGACGAGTGTCAGGGACATGCAAAACTAGCTCCAAGCGCATGGAACAAAACTATGCCTAATGCAAGGAACATGAGCAAGATAAGGACACTCAGGGTGTGTCTCCTCCAGGTAAAAGGTTTCAAATTGCAAAGGCAAAATGATACAGGGCTTAGCGGAAATGAGATCAGAGATGGAGGCTTATATAACGAGCTAAAAGTGTGGAAGCCGGCTTCAGGCTCATTAGCGCAAGCAGGATCATAACAAATGCATATGCAATTTGAACACAAATATGGGAGCCTTATCAGGGATGGCCAAAAATATATGAGGAAGAAAGATATGAGGCTTCTTCTCAAAGTCATGGTAAATCTAAAAAGGTTCCCGAGCCTATGAGAAAAACTCAGCATGGGCACCAGAATGGCATAAGGGTGCTGACTAGGGTGACCCATGTTAGGTAGGCTCTGCTGTTGGACTGGTGCACAATGCATAAAGAGATGGCTAACACACCAATATCCAACAGGTTCGACCCTATGGCGAATTTGGATGGCAAAAGGTTCAAATGCAACATAACAGCGGGGAAGCCTAAACCTATATGCAAGGTTCAGAATATACCTGACATGGTCGCACAAGGTGTCGAAAAGGACCAGTAAGCAAGTATACATCCAACTAAGAATCCTTTCTCCAAGAAACATTAGTACTAGGATCATATCTAAAACATATGTAAGGAAAGACCCGATACAAGTCACTGTGGTAGAAATAGTTTCAACTTCACTATCATCAACAACAGGCATAAACAAGGCAAAGTTTTCAAATGAAGACTCTATAGTACCCAAGCCCGAGGACTTACAATCAACAAGATCAACTTCAGGATGAAGATCAAAGTTGAAGGACATGATGGAATCTGCAGAAACAAATTCATCATCACGGGAGTTGAAAATTCTAGAAGCAGAATCAAACTCAGCAGGAACACCGATTTGCGGATCTATAGGAGAGTCCAAAGACTCAATAGTAGGAAGATCAGACTTTAAGGTCAAACTGGGGCTGGACATAACTGTGACTGGATCAACATCCAAATGAATGGCAGACTGTACTATGGACTCTAGGAAAACTTCATCGGAAGGAAGTATATCATCCCGGATAGAACACATATCTAAACATTCAGATGGAGGTGTCACTTGGTCAAAAGCTGGGACCAAGTCCCGAGAAGGTAAGCATGAACTCAGAGACTTCTTCTCAGTAGCAGTTGAACTCAAGGAACAATATGCCACATACGTCCCATGTGACATAGTAGTGCCTAATGACGAGGGATCTGACTGGTCTACAATTGGGTAATAAGGAGGATCAACGAATGCAAGCTGGTCGATGGTGATAATGTTTTCGTTATGAGGGAAATGCATCACACGAAAAAGCGTAGACACCACAGCATGCATAGCATAAACGTAATCACGCCCGAGGATCATATCAAAGTCCATAGGGTCCTTTAAAACCATAAAATCAACTAAGACTGTTTTTCCACCCAAAGTAATAGGTGCCTGACGGAGGAATCCAAACTGTTCACTAGGTCTTTTATCAAAGGTCAACAGCCAATTAGCAGCTGAAATAACATTAGGGAAACCCAAATCTCTCCAAGCATAAGTGGATAAGATACTAACAGAAGCACCTTCATCAACAATGCATCGATCAACCGTATGGTTCCCGATATCAACCTTTATTTGGAAAGGTGTCGAAGAAGGAAGATGAGGCTTGGCTAGACTATTCCAATCAAAGGAAATGGTCCTAAGGCTTGGTAGGGGTTCACATGGAACAGATGAAGTGCCCCCTTTTTCAGGAATATCCAAACTAGTAATGCAAAAGACTTCAGCAGTAGGTGTATCAATCTCTGAAGGACTGATGGGATCGGTCGAAGATTGCATCGATTCGATCACTTCACTCTCCGAAGGAAGAGTGGGGTCGACCAAAGATTTCATTGGTTTAACCACTTTATCAACCAAAGGTTGATCTGACTGCAGGGAATCTATAGACAACTCAGGAACAGAGGTTCCTTCAGACATGGACCACACTCTTCTTGCCTCTGGAATGGCAGGGCATCGGTGAGTAAGGTGATCTCCCTTAAAAAGTTTACAAGGGAACTTTGGTTTCCGTCCTATAGGTTTAGACTCCTTTACAACGTCAGTGCTCTCAACATGACTAGCATTGGCTGACAGCTTGCCCCCAGCATGACTCATAGAGGCTGGTTGCTCAGAAGCATCAGACTTTTGAACTAAGGACCACACTTTTTGCACTTCTGGAAGTACAGGGTACAAGTAAGTAAGGTGATCTCCCTCGCAAAACTTACAAGGGAACTTAAGCTTCTGTTTGTTTGGTTTGTCGACAATGTCAACTCTCTTAGCATGACTTGCAGTGGTTGATCTGGTGTCTCCAGTATGACTCATAGGAACTGGTGACTTGTCATTAATATGACTAGCAGTGATCAATGACGTGTCCTCAACATGACTGACAGTGGTTGAAGACAAACTTTCAGTCTGATTTTCAGTGACTAAAAGTTTTCTCACAACATGACCTCCAGAGGCTAGGTAGGTGCCCCCTACATGATTTGCAGAGGCAGGGTGCTTGCCCCTAGCATGACTTATAGAGGCTGGGTTGCTGCCCCCTTGTTTTGGCATCTTCTTCCTATTCTTTCTCCGTCTATTCCTTTTAGACTGCTAGCTACTAGTATTGCTACTTTCGCCACATGAGGTAGAAGGAGGAGGAGAAGATGTTACTAGCAAATGAGGCACAGGGTTCTGATGCTCTTGATTTGAGGTGCTCACAAAAGAAGCATCAGGAGCATGCAAGGCAGTCGGAGTGGAAAACAACCAAACTGGCAGCCCAATAGTGAATCCAGGAAGATTCAGAGTAGCCATTAAGGGAGCACCAATGTTTCCAATGAATGGAACAGCACAAGGATTCCCCAGAACAGGGGTACCTTGATTGGCACTCGCCGAAATGCTAGACATAGATTCCTGCTCAAATGAACAAGAAGTTCTCTAAGGAAAACTAAAACAAGTAGCACAAAGAGCACACCACTAAAAAGGTCTTAGGTAAATCAAACCAGGCAAACAGATGCCTTCCGGAGAAGAGTCCGGGATGATGAGGGCCCAGAACAGATCAACGAAGGATGAAGAACAGTTACCTGGGGTCCACAATACAATGACTAAGGGTGCAAGCGCTGGAATCACCCAACCGCCCTCCCAAAGACCTGCAAGGGATTTCCTCCCATGTCTGTCCTAGGTACAGCAGATACACCCTCCGCTGTCACCTGTGTATGAACCTATGGTCAGATACTAAGGATACCACAACACCGAAAACTCCTGGGGGAATAGTCACCGGTCGAATCAGAAGGTGTGGGCAGGGTAACTGAGCCCGAAACTCGAAAGAGTCCCCAAACGCGATCCAATCCTGGCGTATGCTCGAAACAGAAAGTAGGAGGAGTATTCCCAACAATCTGATCTCGCAATGACCTACTGCATAGATCCCAGGAAAGCTTTGAGTGAAATGGATTTACCTGTGATAGTCAAACTACGATTTTTGCGTAATGTGTGATCTTGAGTGGTTTAAGGTGATTTAAACTCAAGATCCTAACCAAGACTAGTTGGTGTAGTGTAACCTAGAAAAGAAAATGTTACTAGTACATTTTATTAGAGTTCATTTTAAAGGTTACTTGCTTACTCAAAAAGGTAGTGGGTGTGTGAGAGTGGTTATAATAGAGATAGAGTACTGAAAATGAAATATTTACCACCAAACAAATCTTTTTCTTTTCAATGCAAGTCTTAAAATTCTGATCTAGAATGCATGTGCAAATGCAATTTTTTAATCTTTCGAATGCAAAAAAGGTAAAAAATAAAGTCTAAATGTACAAAAATAAACTCAAAACCTAAGAATGCAGCTACTCAAGCAACTAGGTATGCAAAAGAAAACTTGTTCTTTTTTATGCAAAGCACTCTAAAATCTTTTAAGCCACTTGCAAGGTACTCTATTCAGAAAATGAATCAAAATTCTTTATGCTTTCAAAGGTAAGAAACAAAACTGAAACTAACCTATTATCAAAGCAAAGCAAAGAAACTTTCAGGTTCTCTTTATGAAACAGTAAAAGCTACCAAATATGACTTTCAAATTCTTATTGATGTAAGCATGCCAACCATTGGGAAAAAAGTACAAAAACTACTTTTAGACCCAAATGAAGAAAATGACCTACGAAGAAGTATGGTTTGGTAAAGTCAGGTTTGCACATAAACAATGCAAACAAGGTCTTGAACAACAGCCAAAAGACTTGAGCTTTCACTATAAAAGAAAAACTAAAAGCATAAGGGAGGATAAGAAACCAACCTAAAAGAGAAATTTCACTCAAATAGATACAAACAGGGTCAAGAAGACTCAAGAGGCTTCAAATCCAGTGGAAACGGGGCAAGCAAATTCAATCAGACTCAAATTAGGGTACAAAACACCAAACAGGTCCACAACCCCCCAATTTGGGTCAACAAACCCCAAAACTTTCCAAAGAAGCCAAAATTGACCAAAAGAGGTTCAAATGATGAATGTAATATCAGTACAAGGATGGGAGACCACTTACAGGGGTTTAATTTAGACCTAGGGTCATCGGGACCCCAAAAAATGCAGCCACAGCCCCCAGATTTGGGTCCACAACCCAAAAACTCAAAAAAATCAAACCTAGGTTTTGAGCGCTACTGTGTATGAAGGAAACTAGCATCCATAGCATAATGGGCGCTTCTGTGTAGAGGAGAAGTAGCGTATGAGCGCTACTGTGTGGTACAAACAGTAGCGTACAGGTGGAAAAAGTTGATAAAATGGGGTTAAAACCACCACACCCGGGTCCACAAGGGTTTGCAAAGGCTGGGAAGGGTCTGTAAGAGCCAAGGAGGGTCAAACATAGCCTACTAACTGATCCTAATCAATAAAATGAACAAAGACCATCAAACAAGACTGAAGAAATGACCTTGGATACCCCTAAGCAGTTAGGCTTTCCCCAACGGAGTCGCCATTCTGTTGTGGGGAAAATGCACCTATAGTTCAGGGGAGAAACTACCAACTTACGGTGATAAAGATAGACTTACAAGCATTCTGCAAGTACAACAAATAAATGAAGAGATTAGGGTTTAGAGATGTAGGCACCTCATTCAGAAGGTTGATCCTAGCTTTGCCTCCCTCACTCTTCAATGCTTGTCCAGTGTTGCAATGCCCAGACCTGCAAAACAACTTGATACCTTTCTCAAACACATTTGACTACACATATAAAACTGATATTCATAATAGAAGAAGACATCAGATTATAAACAAACTGTAATAAAATATAAGACACATCAATAGGTCATATTTGGAAAGAGAAGAACATCTGATCTTTATTAATGAATGAAAGCAAGTACATAAAGTTATACCTTCTTTCAAGCTTGGCACTTCACGAAACCTAGATTCAAGGTCTCCTGCTTCTGCTCTCCAAGGATTCCAGCCTCTAATCAACTGTGCTAGGGTTTACCAAAAACTAAGCACAAGAGAGGGGGATGAGGGTCTCCATTTCTCCAGCATAACTTTGTAATTGGGCTTAGTCCCCTCACATGGCCCTTCTACCCTCCTTATATAGTCAGTGAGGAAGAGGAAAAGAAGTTATAACCGCTCAAGAGGTTTCCCAACCAACTTAACTTACTCGAATTTCAAGATTTTGACCAAAACAGGGGTGTACGCTACTCTACAATAGACAAAGTCGCGTACACATGTAATTGAGCACCACTATTGCACAGTGGAGTCGCGTACACATGCTACTATCATGTCTGTGTACCAGCGCTCATATTGAAAAATGGCCAAAAACAGTCTTTTCTGCTCATTTTCAGGAGATGGTTTGGTCTGGAAAAATGTTCCTAAGGGTCATATACATCAAATGGGTCAAGAATGAGGTAATTTCAACCATTTTTAATGTCCCAAATGACTCATCCATCCACAAATGTCCTGTTGTGTGACTGAAATTGATCTCAAGAAGTGTCGTCATGCGACCAAGGGATGCAAGTATCGTCACGGACGGAGAGTTGTCATTTCAAGCTATAACAACAGGAAATAGAAATCATTCACAACCATGAAGTAATTCAAGACAATTTAGAACGATATCACAGTATGCAATATGAATGTACGAAGAATTAGTTCCACATGACATTCCACATATTCCAAGCAAAATATCTGTGCTAGCTTTCCCCAGGCAACATATCCTTCTTTATTAAGCAGAAAAATAGTTCTCATACAAAATAGTCCAGCTCTATTGTAACTTCCAAAATTCCTTTCTCCTTCTTCTCTTCCTCTATTTATAACTTTACACAAATTTGTCTTCTAGTGCATTTTCATCTACCCTAACCCTAAGATTCCCAAAACTTTGTCTTCTAGTGCTTACATAAGAAAATAGAAAAGATAATTACAAATTCGAATTTATGTGGGCCCAACTAAACTAGAAAAATAATCCCCCCATGCATTAGCTCCTTCAGTGATGACATTCAACCTTTTGGGCTCCAATACTTGCAAAGAGACTTCATGGTATGACAACTGGGTCTCAACATGCGCCACCCCTGCTTCTGCTGTTGTACAACTATCTTCTAGGATATATAGATGTATGGATGCTTGCCCTATAAAATGGTGGATGTCTTCCTCTATGAGAACATCTAAATTTATGATGTATTCTAACTCCCCTTGCAATCCATTCTGAAGCTCTGTCATGCATAGATATCTTGAAGGAAGCTCGTTCATTGGTGAGAGAGGAGAGAGATGACACTTTTCATGAACTTGTTGGATCTTCTCATAAAAATCTTAACACTTATGCATAGTCTTTAGGATGTCATTATTCAGTTTTATGGAAGCTCTCCTGCAAAATTCTAAAAGTTCCATTTATGACTTCAAAACCGCTGCTGTCTTAGGAAGCAAGTTACTAGGGTAATCGATGTTTGTCTCTATCCAGGCCATTTGACTTTTGATCTTTTCTGCAACATCAAACAAATTTTGTCTGATTTCCTGTGACTCAGTAGATATCTCATCCATTCTCATCATCATTAGCTTAATCTTGTATATCTTTTCTGTGCAAGTCACCTGAGAATGATGTATTTGTTCTTGGATTTTACAAGCTTGATCCCAGAACGGAGACATATCTAGCTTTCTCTTGTCTGCAGTCTCCAGCTTTTCTATCAAATATTCTTTCTCCTTTTCCATCCCTTCCATCTTCGCTTTTAACTCTTCACCTTGTTGGTTGGCAGCTGTCTCACTTGATCCTAGCTGAGTAGTCTGAGCTTCAAGATCATTCTTCTCTCCTTCCAATATCATTAACTGAACTGTTAAGGCCTCCTTTTCTTCATCCAAGCTCTAGTATTCATTTATTATTCTTCCTTTCTCTAATAACAGGGTGTGATATTTCCTTTTCCATTCTATCCCTTCTGCTTGCTCTTTCACCATATTACCCTTTAATTTAAGCACTTTCTCCTTGCTTCGCTCAACATCATTCATCTTGCTAATATTATCTTCACTTGCTTGAGCAGCAGCCACACTAACATATGCCATGAATCTGGGGTCTTTGTGTGTACCCTCTAGGATGGTGTTCTCTTGTATAGTGACGACATATGGTTTGGAGCCCACTTTCAGTCTCTTTTCACTTCTTCTTAAGATGGTTTTTCTTGTTATGGTCAAAGAAAATTGTGTCCAATTGAGCCACAGTGTATCCCTTTGACGGGGTAAATGGCACGAGTCCGAGATCCTTCAATGGGAGGTGGCCTCCCGTGATTATCTCATTGGATGATTGGGCTGGGTCTATATCCACGTTTTGCGTGCTCGGGCTTCCCATTTCCACAACTTTCTTAGACTTTTCTTCTTCATCTGCTTTCTTTTGTAGTTCAGCTGCTTCCTTTTCTGATCTGTCTCTTATTTCTTGTAGTTTCTCGGCTTCTTATTTCCGAACTAATTCAGTTTCTTCTCTCTGAATTCTTTTAGCTTCTTCTCTCTGCAATTTGTTAGCTTCTTCCTTCTGAACTCTTTCCGCTTCTTCCCTCTGAACTCTGTCAGCTTCTGCTTTCTGAATTCTTTTAGTTTCCTCTCTCTGATCTTTTTCAATTTCTTCTTTAAGCCTTTGTTCTGCTCTTTATAATTGTAGAGATACTCCCTGTTGTGCAGCTTTGGTAGCAGTGTTGGAACTACCCCCACTTCTCGGACGGAGGCGCTTGCTGAGCTCAGTCATATTGCTAGCTCTTATGAATATTGCTTCATCCTTGTCAAAGTGATTAGCATAATCACAATGTACCTTGACTGCTCCACAATGCTCAGCCACCTTGCCTTGGTTATCATTCCTAGTGAAACTCTTTTCACCAAAATGGAATGCTTCCAAATTTTGGACAAAGGTTTCGGCCATCTTAACCTTGGAGAATTTGTACGCTCTGATGCAAAAGGGTAGAGGCGGAAAATAATCTTTCTTTTGATCATGTAGGATTTTTCCCATCCCATTGATAAAAACCTGTCTTACTGCTTCCTTGTGAACTACATAATCAGTCGCATACTTGGGAAAAAGAGATGGAGGTTTGGAACCTCCATACATCCTGAGATATGTACCTTCCTGTGAAAAATAGTAATCCCATACTGTTCTATAACCGCCATGGCATTTTCAGATAAGCAGTTGGGTTCTTTGTTAAAAATGAACTCGTACAAAGGCATGATAAATTCATCGCATATGAGTTTATATTGACCTGCATACTTATGAGCATACAAGATCCGATAAGAAACATAGATAGGGGAATCAGATGAATTCCATATGCATCCCAACCTAAGGAAAGGATGCCTTGATAATATACAATCCACCAGGTACGAAGACATGCAAAATTCTGCCTTCTTCTGGGTCAAGCCTCCTTTCGCAGCTGCTATTGTCGATGACAGACTATTTGAGATAATGTTTTCCCAGTTAAATATTGTACCATAGAAGGCTATGTGGTGAATCAGGGGTATCCAATTTATTTTGTAGACAGTCCCGACTTCCACGCCCAAAATCCTGCTCAGCATCAAGGCTATGATCTTAAAGGGAGGCCTCGGGATTTGAATTTCATATTCTCTACTTTCCTTTTGCCTCAACTGTTTTTTTGTTATTAATAATTTCTTGGCGTAGTCGAGAGTGTCCATGTTCATACTTTACATCCATTCTTCGGTCAGCAAGACTTGAGCGTGCGGTAACTTGTACGCTGATGCTATGTGGGACGGATGGAATGATGCAAAAGCTTCTCCTTTGCTATTAGAAAGGATCCTTGATTGGACGTCAGCTTGCGATATAATCCACCCAATGAATTCTGAGCAGGGAAAAAGCTCTAGGCGCGTGGATGATTTAGCAATGCCAGACTTCGTGATGTTTTGATATATGAACATCTCCTCAAGAACTGCACCGGGTACATCTTGGTCTTGGATCATCTGATACAATTCTCCCCATCTGAATTCAGGGAGAGCCCCTGTCACTGCTTTGGTATCCTCGAACACTGCCTCTACCTTGGTCTCCAATACAATTTCGACATTTGACCCCGACTCAGTGACCTTGGATTTCGTCTTGGGTCCTTTCTTAGTCATTGTTTAAATTCTGATAAAATAAAGCCATGTATAAGCAAAAAATGAACAAAATTTCATCAAAATTTTCTTTCTTGTTATTGCTGATAGGCAAAGTTTGAACAAAACATTTATTATTATGCTCATTAAGCTTTGTGCTTTGTTTTATCAATGTCTAGGTGAGGAAAAGAATCATATGTAGACAACCAATAAACTCTGCCACTTATTTAAACAATAAACACAACCAACTACTAAGTGTGAAATTTGAATGCAAAACCAGTAATTGAAAGAGTCAGCTTAAAAGAGGGTGTTTATTAAGTTCAAACTAGGAAACACAGGTACGTAAGGAAGAGCTTTTAAGGGTGCAAGCGGTGAAAGGGCTCGGTTCTGAGAGCAACAGAGAAGCCACCATGGGTCCACTTTGGTCTCACGGTCGCAAAGGTTCAATTCGCACAACTGATAACATGCGTAATACCCAATGCTAAAAACTCTACGACGCCCGAAACAAAATTAAGCCCAACAAGGTCGTCGAAAGGTTCAATGTAAGTTTGAAAACGAGGTAGGATGATGGTCGGGGTAGGGAAATCGTGAGTGTGTAAATTTTAAACCCCCCCCTTTACTGACAGAAAAACTAAAACCCCAACAAGCTTACCCCTTTGTGGGTCAGGATGGTGTGGACCAATCGGCGGTAAGGAAGGATTAATAGTATGAACACCCTTTTCTTAACTACCAATCAGAAAACTAAAAAAAAAAACAGAAAGGAAAGGTTTACCTATCAAACGCTAACTGGCTGCAAAGCTTCAACGAAGTTGGGATGCCCGGTCCTTGGTGAGCGGTGGAGACGACAACAAATTCGAATGACGTTTCTCAAAGTTTAAAACAAGAAAAAAAGTAAATGCCACAATTCCCTATAAATAGTTTTTTGAAATTACGGGCATTAAATGCCAAGTGGACGGGTTGGTGGGGCTTTAAAAATGTCGTTAAGGCAGTGGGGCCTAGCATCGTTTAAGTGCCACAATCAATTCAAACTTTGTTGTCAATAAAGGTATGTCTCCGACGAATTCGACAGAACTCGTCAAGTCGCTGCGACGCGTATCAACGGGACTTGTCAAGTCCCCGTGAGACACATCGACGAAGGAGGTCAAACCATGCCGATTTCATCTTTTCGGCGAGTTTTCACAATATTACCGCGTGACAACTTTTCTTTGTCCGCAACCGTTTCGGCGGTCACTTTCAAGTTTCACCGATGCGTCGCGTCGAACTATTTCCATCTCCCTTTTCAGCACATCTTACCAACTTTCGAAGATCGTTTCGGTGCAAGATTTTAGTCTCTTCGAAACGTATCGTGGGTGCTCAAATTTCTTCATTGACCCGGGGAAAAGTTTAAGTGCCAAAGAAACCAAAGGAAAGCGCTCCGACATTTCAACGGAGTTGGTTGAGCTCCACTGATTGTTTCGGCTTGGTTCAACGAGTGGTGCTGAAACAAAAGTCATCCAAGTTCAAAAATTTTAAAGAAAACCGCCGACCATTTCGGCTTGACTTGGCGAGTTCCGCCGAAAAGGAAAATGTGTAAAAATTAAAAAACCATTCCGACCGTTTCGGCTCGAGTCGTCGAGTCTCACCGAAACACAAAAGCTAAAAAAAAAACAAGTCAAGGCGATCGTTTCAGTGGATATAACCGAGGTACGCCAACTGTTTCGGCTCTACTGGTTGAGTTTCGCCGACCGTTTCGGCGCAAAAAGTTGAGTTTTACTTAGTGAGAAAAACCTTCGTTGCTCGACATTTTTGAAAAAAAACTAAGTTTGAAAATGGGTTTTCTAGAAAGGCTTAAACTTCTAAAACTCTCTTAAGAGAAAAGCAGGGGCCCCATTATTTTTTCAAAAAATTTGGGGATCAGGCTGTAGCAACAACAGGTCCTCAACAATATTATAGTTTTGAACAATACAATAACTTGGATTAAATATCACTTTTCGAATTGTGCTTTTTGGATGGCGCAAAACTGTGTTAGGAATATGATTCTCTATTTGAAGAGGGATAGGAGGTGGAGGGGTATTGGAGGTGGAAGTTTTATCCATATGAATTCCTTTGGTAGTATTGTCTAGAATAGGTTCATAGGTCTGGGACTTGGTGGTTAAACCAAATATCTCATTGCACATGATGACCTAAGCGGTTATGGAATCATCCCCTTGATGATGGTGACTCGTGTTTCCCCCTCGCTAAGGGGTGGGATTGTGAGCAACCATTTGTTGTTGTTGAGGTGGGAAAGGGTCAGTTAATATTGCCAGTTGCGAATTCCCTTTAGTAATTTAGTGACCTCGTCATGATGGGGACAATCCTTCATATAGTGTCCATCTCCACAGATTAAGAATGGAAACTTCGCCTTTCTCTTTGGTTTAGTTTATGTTGTCATTGCTTGGGAATTATTATTCTCCCATTGGTTTGAAGATTTCCTGGATTTATCTTTGCTTTTATTCTTACCTCCATGTTGTAGTCAATCAAGTTGTATAGTTACTAGTAATACATCATGTAAGATTAAACAAGCATTCACATGATAATAAGCAAGACAAAGTAATAAAGATAGAAGCAAGAAGAATTCTATTATTCATCAGAGACTGTACAAAGTATATACAGAGAACAATAATACATTCATATCTTGTCTGTCTCTCCAGCCTACATTTATATGGATTTATAGACAGTTACATAACAGTCTTGTTGGTTCAACCGAATAACAAGTTTAGGCTAACAAATCAAAACCGACAAATAGTCAGTTGACAGTCCTAGTCGGCTTAGCGGACTAGGCTCCTCCAACATCTTCCCCACCAAAAAAATGCTTCTTCATCCCGAAGAGCGCATGAAGTAAGTGAAACGTCGTTGATGCTTGTTTGTGCACAAATTGAGTATAGAGAGTTGTTGAATCTGAACTGATACGAACTACTACCATGGATGGATCTGGGTCATCAAGTTCTGGCTGAAAGATGCCCCAGGAAATAGAAGAAGCTTACAGCATGATCTGGTACTGAACAACATATGACGAATTTTGAAATCCTGTGGGAGATCGATAGATTAAGCCCATGTTGTGTCAGAGAAGAAAGTGTCCAAGAAAAGAGTTACTTGGACTGCTAATATTCTCCCGTCCGCTCCAGTTTGCAAATCAGTCGACTATGAAAAAGGGGAGCCATGGGGACGTAATTGGTGACAAGGAGAAGACATGAAACTCTTGGTATTGGAACGTCGAGAGCACTCAAAATGCTCGTATATCATGGGGTGAAGGGGCGTTTCCAATGGGAGGACCTCGAAGTGCTCATATATCACGAAAAGAGAACTAAAGCATTTCTGATAAAACAAAAAGAGAAAAGGAACATGGGTGGCGAAGAAAAACACCATGGCTTCTCAAGGATTTCACTGTGATGCTGGGTGGAGGATGGTCGGAATTTTATAGCGTAGATTGTGAATGGATAACGAAATGGTTACTTAACAGGGATGCGGCAGATGGAGAATTGACAAGTGTGAAAGCATGGTGAACGGGAAGTCATAGATCTCACATGTAGCGATTGTGGATTTGATGGAATAATCATACGTGTATTAGTCAGGTTGATAACTTGAGAGAAAGCTGTCTGCTGACATGGTGGTAGTTATGGGGACGATTTTGGCAGCAGTAATACTGAATGATGGTTGGTGTAACTTGTGTGAAAAATATTCGAATCAGGCTTCAGACAATGGTCGGCATGTGAAATGTCACAATCAATCGATCCCATAATGAACTGCTAGAGATGTCAAACATTTACTGCTGAGTAAAGCTTCATGTTCTTCCTATGGTTGTTGAATAGCAAAGGTGCTTATAGTCGACATATGGATAGCACATACTTCAACGGTTTCCTTGGAAGATACTGTCAGTTGGTGTTGAAATTCTTCCCAAGCACGCAAGGCCTTCTGGATGTCGATGGTGAGAGTGGTGATCGACGATAAGATATCCATATTTTCTGCAACTGGTCGATCCTGAATGTTGCTCATGTCTTCTCCAAGGGATGTGAGTTGGTTTTCAGCGGCTGAAAGCAACCGATGGAGCTGTGGCCGGATTTGGTCAACTTTGAGCAAGGAATATCTTTCCTGAGATATCCACTAGTCTTCTTTCTTTTCTAAATTTTCTAGCTTCTTAGTTTCCATGGCAAGCTGACTTTCCAATATTTGTAATAAAACCTCATCTGCTCCCTAGCTTTGTTGTTGGATTTTGTCGATTTATTCTTTTGCATTCTTCATCTCGAAAAATATTTTGCCATACTATGTGTACCAGTTTCTCAATACTTCTGCGGTTGTTTTAGCCTCTTAGACATATTGGGATAGCCACCTATGGTTCTCAACAAAAGCTGTGAATTGATTTATCATTAGAAGTGTTGTTTCTTGTTCTTGTGGTTGTGGGTCTTTGGTCAAATTTTCTTGAAAGGCCTACACGACAGTTTAAAATAGGTCATAGGCTTTGTCGATCGGGCTCTGATCTTGAGTTGATGGCTGGCGTGGCAAGACTTGTTGAATTAGTTCTTCACATTTGGCCAAAAAGTTGGTGTTCTCATCTTCTAGTGATTTGATACGGTCTTTGTCGGATATTCACCTTTTCAATTGCTCTTTGGTGATAGCATCCAAGAGTAAGTTGAGCTTGACATATGTAGATTCCACCGGATTAAATGTAGATATAGGCCCAAATTGGTCTAAATGCACTGTAAGGTCAGTCTGACTCTGAAGTTGTTGATGTCATTGTTGTTGCTTTCATTGCTCTCTCACTCTTATTTTATTCTCCTTTTTATTCCTCTTTCTTCCTTTTTCTCTTTCATCCTTTTTCTTAGGTTCCTTTTCTTTATTCTTGTCTATAGTGTCATTATATTGTTCCTTGTCTGTTCACTTATATGGTTGATATTGTTCTTGTTGATTTTCTATCTGATCCGCAGTGGTCGAGTCGACATGAGGAGGGGAGGGTACTTCAGGTGGTTCTTGTGGAGGGGGGGAGATATTTCAAAAGTGTCGGGAGGTGATGTAGGGGTTATATGACTAGTTGTGAGAGTGGGTTTAGTGGATTTAGGCACTATTTCGGTGGGTAACTGGGTCGTCGAGAGTGGATATGTCGGGTTGAAATTTTATGGGGAACTCTGAACCGACGAGCTAGGTATATCTACCGGTGCAGGGGTTTCATCATGATTAGAAGTTGATGGAGGTAGAGTGAGGGGATCGACTGTAGTCGACACTATGTGACTGATGTCACTTTTAGGATTGGTATTTTTTTCCATAAGTGTTGTGGCATAAGCAACAATTTGTGGTCCTGCTGCTTGTGAGGGGGGTTGTTCGAGGATATGAACTTATGTTGGGGAAATGACATTTTCTTGACTAGGTGTAAGGTAAATTGGGGTTTTGGTTAGAATTTTTTTCCAGTTAGGTAGGCTCGTGGGTAATAGGATGATAAATTGTTGTAGTTCAACATTGTTTTGGATTCTAGGAATGAGGGGTGTAAGGTTTTGTAAGGAAATGTCAGGGGAGGCACAAATAGTTTCTTGGTCAGTAGATATGGTAGGAATGTCGAGCTGTTCAGTGAATATAATCAAAGATATAGGTGGTGAAGTTTGAGTGAGTTCGACATGCTTTGGTTCAGTGAATTTGACTCGCTTAGTCGGTTGGGATGATGGTTGTGGGGTTTCCTCCTCCGCAAGCATTTTAGCTATTTGCTCAGAAATTGAAATTTTATGGCGGGTAGCATCTTCAAGTACCTGGGATGCTTGGTCATACAGCTCAACGTTTTATTTTTCCGTTGGATCATGCAGGATTAGTTTTCTTTTTCCCTTGCACGCTGTTCTGTGCCTTCTGTTCTGCTTGGATTTGAAAATTTCATCAGCAACATGAAAAATGTTCTCTTTGGTTAATTTATACTTCGGTGTTGTGGGGTTCGACTGGGTATTGTCTTTTGATATGTCGGGCGACTGTGGATGAGGGGTCACGGTAATCCACAAGGATTTTGTTTCGATAATTTGCTCATTTATTAGTGTAAATGTATAAATATACAAGCACACTTCATATGCTTCTTCTTTCTCCGCATCCGTGAGTGGTTTGAAAATTTCATGGTTCTTTCATCTTGCCTGCTTTGGAACTGGTATAAATTTATTGGATTGTTGAGATAACTCAACAAACAATTTGTCAACCTCTGGATAAAAATCGAGTTCCTCCGCTTCTCCGGATGCTCCTTGCAAATACCATATGCTGGTGTGGTTGGGTTCCAATTAGATATGTGATGTTGGGGGTAGACATCGACGGATGTTTTGCGGAACCCGCCATCTGGATGAGCTAATTTTTAGTTCTTGAAACCAGGCTTCCAAACAGATCTTGGTTGTTGTTGCTCCTAGCCAACACCCTTGTGATGTAAAATATTTGAAGTTGTTCATAATGGGTTCTTTGTTGATAGTGAAATCCTTGTAGCCGACAAGTGGGAGGTGTGACATAGCTATCCAAATAATCAGGGATGGGAACCTGATTATTCCTCTCTCATCTTGGCACTTTTCACAGATGGACCGGATAATTCCGGCCAGATTCTCAACCCACTTGTATAATTTTCCTCGTTGTGCAACATTCAGGATGGCTTCAAGCATGTCGAGTTTAAGGTTTGAACCTCGAATGGTGGCAATCAATCCAATCGACACAATTTTGGAAACGATTCTATTGGTTTCATATTTGATTTGTTTAATGAATAGTCCCCTGGAATTTTTTCTTGCAGGTGTTCCTGTGAATTTTTGGACTAAAGCAAGGTTAGGTCGCAAGGTTACAACATCCCCTTTATTTGAAATCCTGGTAATTTTTTCAATAAGGTTTCCATTGACTTCGACATGGCTATCAAAGTAGAATTTCCCTTTGTGGTATCGGCTAACAACAAACTAGGTGATTAATTCTATGAGTCCTCCAAATTTGTTGAGCAAGAGTGCATTCATATATGTTAAGAGCTTGGATGCTTTCAATTTGAATGCTACTTCTCGCCATTTTCCGTTTGATTCTGTCCCCCATTCTTTGATCTCGCTCCATGTGCGCTTCCATTGTTGCTCTTCCATTTTTGCGTTCCAGATGTTCTGCAATCTTATTTTTAATGGCGTGTTAGATTCTTCCAGTGGTTGGATTCTTGTAGTTGTGGATCAGGTGGTAGTTTGTGATTTATTCGGTGCCATTTCATCTGTTGGTTTTGCGGTAGGGTTGCGCTTTGGTACAGGTTCGGTGAGCTCTGAGTTCTACTGCTCAAGTTCTTGGCAAAATAATGCCCAATTTTCTTCAAGTGCGGTATTTAAAGCAGGTATGTCATGCTTTGGTTCGATCGTGATAGGTGAGAGCATTAAACACATAGTGCGTGAAGATACTAAATGCTCATCATTTGATTGACAGTTCGTTGGCACTATTTTCGATGCATGCCGGATTTTCTACTCCATAAATTGAGTGTAGTCATCATTTGTTTTGAGTTTCTTCCAGTCATCGACTGGGAACTTTCCGGTCGAAGGGATTTATTTATTCTTTGGTGTGCATCGTCGGCTTGGTTCTGGTCGGTTAGAATCTTGTCGGCTTGTTTTTCCTCGTTGATCACATTCACTTAGTCGATCATATCTGCTCCATCGGTCCTTCATGCTTGGTGGTATTTTAGTTATCTTCCTTCTTGCATTTCCATTATTAGTGCCGTCGCCCCAGTCTATTGTCATGCTGAACCTCCAAATACCCATATTTTAGTCTCCTTTTTATAGTATTTATTTCCGTCTAAGTTGATTATAACTGCTTTTTGTTTAAATATTCAAAATCATAATTAATTAAATGGTAATAAAATTAATTATTCTTAAAGAAACGTTTCAAACTTGGGCACATCGGTCAGCCAATTGTGATACGTCCATTGGTCAACAGTGTGCCTTTTATTATACTTTGTAGTGCTTTAGCCGTGCACCATTGATAAGTTTTTTTAACACACTTCCTTGTAGTGTTTTTAGTCGAATTGATCCATTAGCATTGATTTCTTCTGCTATATATGGGCCTATCCATGCAGTGTGCAAATTCTTTGGTTTTCCTTTAATATTACTGTCATAGAGAAAGATGAGGTCTCCGACTGATATATTCTTGTTTTTGATGTTTCTATCATGAAATGCCTTCTGTTGCTGCTTTTGGGATTCTTGATGATGAATTTCTATTTGACGTCGTTCTTCCAATTCAGTTGGAATAATCTATCTTTCTTGGATTGCTCGATGTCAAGGTGTAGTACTTCTGCTATTACCAGATCTTGTTGTCGAAAATGTAGGGGAACAACAACTTCTTGTCCATAGACAAGTTTAAATGGGGTATGTCCTGTCGATCTTTTGCATGCTACCCAATATGTCCAATGTACCGCTGGTATTTTGTCATCCCAATCATATTTGTTGATATTGCATATTTTTGTCAAGACTTCAGTTAAAGTTTTGTTAAAGGCTTCTATCGCACCGTTGGACTGTGGGTGATATGATGTACTTTTTCGATAGTCAATCAGAAACTCTTTCATCAATACTAATATTGTCTTATTTACGAAGTGAGAACCTTGATCACTAATTAAAGTTAATGGGCATCCAAATCGTGTAAAATATTTTCATAGATAAATTTGGATTCTAATTCGCTTGTGCAGGCTCGAGAGTTTCAACCTCTGCCCATTTTGTCACATACTCAACAGCTGCGATAATATATCTTGCTCTTGTTCATCGACCTGAAACTGGGAATGGTTAGACAAAGTTGATCTCCCAAATTTCAAAAGTTAAACTTGGATTTATAGATATCAATGGAATTTCAGTACTTGGAAGAGGTCGACCCAGTCTTTGACACTTGTCACATTTGTTTACAAAATTTGTACAATATTTGTGGATTGTCGGCCACCAAAGTTCAGATTGTTGAATTTTTCTTGTAGTTGTATCAACTTGATAGTGTCCTCCTGCAAGTCCATTGTGTGCTTCATCCATGATGCTTTGTCTCTCGTGCTCCAAGACACAATGACACAACACTTCATTGGGTCCCATATTATATAAGAATCCATTCATCAAGGTATATGGTGCAGCTTTCATGGCTAATATTTTCTTTCTCTTCTCTGAAGTTCCTTCTGGTGCTTGTTTGTCTTCTAAAAATTGTGCAATTTCCTCCAATTCTATTGGTACCGCTTCAACTCTAAATAATAGTGCATCTGGTAGGTCATTGTCAATCCTTGTTGGTTCTTCTCTATTTTCTATTCTTGACAAGTGGTCGGGACCGACATTTGTCTTCCCATGTCATACGATCACTTCAAATTCGAATTCTTGGAAAAGTAATAGCCATAGACAGATTCGACCATGGTGCAATGGTTTATTAACTAAATACTTTAGTGCCTCACCATATAGAAAAAGAATGGGTTAGATATAAAATAATGACGGTATTTTTGTAGAGAAAATATCATCGCAAGTGCCTCTCTTTCTGTTGTCAAATAATTCCTTTCTGCCTTATTCATTTTTCTGTTGCTGTATGCATTTGGGTAATCCATACCATCTTCCCAGGTTGTGTCAAAATAGCCCTGATTACTATGCCAGATGCATTGATGTGGACATGAAACTTTATAGACCAATTAGGAAACCTGATTTTAGGAGCTTCAGCAAGTTTTCTTTTCATCATGTTGAAGGATGTGCCACATTCATTTGTCCATCTAAATTCCTGATTTTCTTTCAGTAATTCTTCAATTGGATACGTCATGTCAGAATAATGGCGAAAAAACTTTCGATAGTAACCTATATGTCCCAATAAGATTCTAACTTGTTTCGAATTGATTGGTGGTTTCAAGTCAAGAATAACTTTAATTTTTGCGAAACTTTTATACCTTCTTTGCAAACGACATGTCCAAGTAGAATTCCAATTGGTGTCGCAAATATACAATTCTTGATGTTCAACGATAATTGTATTTGATGACATCTCTCCAACATTATCCTTATCCATTTACAATGGTCTCTTATCATAGAATAAATTGTCCAATCATCGAAATAGAAAACCATTGTTTTGTATATGTATTCTTGGAATGCTTTAACTACAATTCTTGAGAAAAAAACTGGTGCATTTTTCAATCCGAACGACATTACTCTGTATGCAAATGATCCAAATTCACAGACAAATGTTGTTTTCTATTGGTCTTCTTTTGAAATAGGGACCTGGTTATAACCATAAAATCCATCGGTGAATGAATGTTAGTAACCCATGTCAACCCTTCTCTTTACTTTGTTAGTATATTGTTGTTGGACGCATATGCTTTGTAATTCGTCCCGTAGTATTATATGTTGATCCATAGTTTCTATTAGCCCATAGTATTTATCCATAGTATTGGACGCATATGCTTTGTAATTCGTCCCATAGTATTATATGTTCCATGGTATTAATCCATAGTATTGGCGCCTAGACTTAGTATATAAGTTTGTGCTAAGGCCAATGAAGGAACCGAGAAGTTATTTGTATTGAGCTTGCTCAAAGGAGGTTTCCCCCTCGAAGTGGACTGCGATCAATAAAAATATTTTGTGATCTAATATATCATGCATTTTATCAATTAATTGTTGTAGGTTCCTCACATATGGTATCAGAGCACTTTCTTGGGCTCGTTGGGTGGAATTTCTGCCAAATTTTTTTTTTTCGCATCTATTGTAGGTCCGGATCTGGGAATAATCCCTACGCACTTTGCTATGGGAAATACTTGGGAATAAGCCCTAAAAATCATTGTGAGGAGTTGTTGGGATTGGCCCAACAAGGCCATTTTGGGTGACATTTTTGATGATGATTGGACCTGAGCTGTACGCAGTTCAGAATATGGAATTTTGCCTAAGTATCGGGAATGTTGCGAAGATGAGCGCAATACCAAGTTTTGAAGTATGCCATGAAGATCAGCGCGGCACAGTTTCAGTGATGCGAAGGTAGTAGGCCACGTGGAGCCATTAAAGTTATGTACTGGACAAAGTATGTCCGGATATAGTGGATAGAATGACGATGGTCTATTTTTGGTAAGACTGCTGAAAAGATGCCGAGTTGCGGGCATAAGCATATCAAGAAGGCAGCCAACTATATGAGTCCGTTAAGCAGAGGACGGATCGGGAAAGCGACAGTTCGACGTACAGCAAGGTACGTGACCATTAAGAGGAAAACAACGGAAGGAAAGCGACTGGTAGCTGAGTCAGTTGTACGTGGCCGTTAAGGGACGGACGACCTATAGAGAAAGAAACTGGGATCTAAGCCAGTCGCACGAGTCAGTCAGTGGAAGGGCGGCTCAAAGTGGATGACCTGTTGGAGTGCGTGCAATAGGGAGGCTGAAAGCGATGGATCTAAGGCATAGAGGACTGCCATGACAGCATGATCGCTATCAGAAGCTGGCACGACGGTTCAGAGGGACCATAGTGGTTTGGAAACCCTATGGGTTTCGGTCTTCAATATTGTAAAGACACGACCTTCGGGCGTGGTCTATAAAAGAAGACCATTTTTGTATAGGAAGGGTTGTTTGGGTTGAGTTAGTTGCAAAAGACAAGAGAAGCTGGTCACTATGACCATGTTTGTATTGTAATATCGTCTGAGTCAGGACTACATTGTAAAGGCTCTGCAGTTGAGTGCGCAGAGACCTATCTGAGCAAGAAGAAAGCCGCAGCTGAGTGCGCGACTAAGAACTGTGAACCCTTCCTTAAAGAAATATCAAACACAGTTCTTATGGACGTAGCTTCCCACCTGGGGGAGTGAACCACGTTAAATAGTGTGTCAAATGGTTGAATGTTTATGTGTTTGCAATTATATTTATCTGTTTTGTAGTTGGATGTTGGATGTTTACTTGTAGCCTATTATGAGAAGGCTTTAATATGCATTTGCCATCAAGAGAGTATGGAATGATATGTTAAGTCTGCATGAATAGATGTATGGTTAATATTAGCAACGATCCTAAGAACAATGAATCTATCACTTGCTTGAACATAGAGAAATTGTTTACCTATTGAAGGGATGCAGTCAACGAATGTATAACTGTTAATTCACACCTGAGGGTTATACTTAAAATAGTAACAACTAAGGATATGTTCTGAGCATTAAATAATCAACTAGTTAAGTGTATAACTGAGTGGGTAGTTGACACTTAACCCCCTTTGCCTCAAGTAATCGGCGAACGGTCTAGTGTAGGAATTCAAGCGGCAGTGTCCGCAAGACTGTATTGAGCCCCGTAGTAAGGAAGAAGGTAGTGGCGCGACCCGCGGTGCTGGCCAACACTGCATAGGTCGACCTTTGCAACGCTTGGCTGGAGTGCTTCCGTGAAAATCATCACAGTCATAAACTCATCACTCACTGTGGACATCTGAGTTTGTAGTGCCCCATAAGAAACACCTCGGGTGAGACCTCAGCCTACTCGTAGGCTGTTGCCGAAAGGGCCAGTGTGAAGGGGTTTTGTTGGTTTGAGGTAACCGCGCAGAACCTGGGTCTTCATAAAACCTCTGGTCAACATTTGATAAGCCAACAAATGGTTCCGTTGCCATGCTAGAATCCATGATGAGTTCCAGCCGTGATGAGTGACGAAGAGTCTGAGGTCCCGAAAAGTGCATTGAACTGGCATCCTGAGAAGACAGAAATCCAGGCTTGGTGGGATAAGACCATAAGAGACTATAAAAGACAAGAGAACAGATAGCCATGCCTAAGTGACACACAGTGGTCAAATAGCTATATGTTGGACGACATTCATGAAATATTCTAGGCCACATTTTCGGACGAGCTGCACGCGTGGATCTCGCGGCTTGCAGAAAATAAAACTTGCTTTCAAGGAGGAATTCCTACAGAGTGGAATCCTGAGCTCATAGCACAACTCAAAGCGATAGACAGTCCACTGACGTGCGCAGTCGACTTTTGGGTCGATCATATGCTAGAAGGATTTGTCACAGAGTTTGCTGTGGATACACTCAAATCCTATAGCCAAGCAAAAGCACACTTTTTTCAGAGGTTTCCAAGGTAAGTTCCTGAACAATCTCAGTCTATACATTAAGATGCTATTAGCTAAGAAAGGTGTTTTAAGACTGCAGTAATATTTTTAAGTTGTCATGGTAAATAGCATTTATAGCGATTCCGACGAAGATACTCACAACTTAAGGAGTGGGAAGAGATACAAGTTCAATAAGAACCCTGAAGGCTCTGGACTCCACGTAAATACTGAGATTCCCATTCTACCAGCTAGATGGAGAGGATCGTGAGGTTAAACTGGGCATCCAGCCCCATACATTATAAAGAAACATTCAAATTTAATTGAAAATATACATATGAAAGTGCATAACAGACGTGATGCTGAACTGGGCGTCTAGCCCCATGAAACTTTTAACCATAAGCATTCACAGAATATAACAGAGACGTATGGAAATGTATGATTTTAAGAAAATCACAGCGGAAGTAAATTCATTTAACCCATCTACATACATTCATAATATTCATCAAATGGTAATTGCAATTTAACACAAGAGGATACTTATCTTATACGAGAGTAGTCCCACGCAACTGGCTATGCAACTGCAACGTTCCACCCAACCTTAGGCCAGGGTGCTCCTCAATCTCTCAGCACCACTGCCACCCCCGAGCTGGGCATGATCTCTACAAGGAACCAGGGAACAACAGACTCACACATAGCCAAGCATACACTAAGATGAGCCAAGCCAATCTGCAATTGGGTTTATCAGGCTGCTAGGACATGGAAGGGAAGAATTGCTAAGCTAGTGAGCTCTAGCATAGAGCCAGGGATAACCTTGCAAGATCTATCTAGCTTGGCACCCACAATGCCTACACACCCAGCACAAGGAAGTATTCTTTTCACTGCTATACAGTCCCTCAAGCCATACCTTCCCTATCTAGTGCTCTCAGGGCATGCATAGAAGAGTAACCAAAGCCCTCTTGATCTTCTTGAGAGGTTATCTCCCCCACTAGGTTTATCAAGCCACTTCTATCCACTACCACTCCAAAACTTCAATTCACAGGTTCAAACCAAAAACGAGGATGCACACAACAGCATAACACAATTATGGGGCAAGATAAAACGTTTTTACAGTGAGATGCATGAGATGGGGTTTCAGTTCACTCAGAAAAACGTGGGAACCCACAAAAACGAAATGGGAAGTTGGGGAACAACCCAGGGAAGCCCAATCCGTTTTTAGAAAAACGTCCTTGGACATTCGGGGGCAAAAACGACCTCCATACAGTCCCCAAAACGTGGCCCTTCTCTCCTAGGCTACTGCATATGCAAAAACGAACTCCCAGACATGGAGAAATGCAGGATTTGGATGAAAAACGTGTAGGGAAAGACCCAGCTAGCTCCAACTGCGTGAATGAGGGAAGACTGCCCATTCAGAATGGCTTTGGGCACCATTTCGTGGGTGTTTCCTTGCCCAACAAGCAAAAACACGAATTTCTAGGTTGATGGCTTGCCCATGCACGAAATTGGCTGCCATACTTCTTCATTTCCAAGGCAATAACTGCCCCAACCAATCTTTGGAAGAATTAAATGATTGGGTGCATGAGACAAAATGGGTAGTTGGTGGTTTATGGGTTTCCCCATTGACACATGGATTAATACCATTGGCTCAAGGGTTTAAATAATTTCCCTCCCTATTCCTTGTAGAATCATGCCCCATCTCTTTGTTGCATTGCATAGCTAGTTGTGGGTATTTTTCATTAAAATTCATATTTACATGATGTCTCATTTACATTGTGCCCATCTAGCACAAGAGTCACAAGCATCTAGTTTAATTGCCGATACATAAATGCTAAATCAATGGTGGGGCCTTGGCCTTGAGCTCCTCACCATGATTAAATATCAGTATTTACATCATTTACAAAGGGGGTCAAAATGGGGACGTGACATTTTGATACTGAAAATGAAGCTGCACCCCCATTTACTCAAAATCCTCCACTTGCAGAGCTCACGCAGCCTAGTACATCTACCCCTATACACCCATTTGTTTTTACTGCGCAGAGTCCTGTACGATAGCCTAGCACCCCTCAGGGCACACCTCAAGGTGCCCCTTCGAGTGCTATACCACCCCCTAGAGCCATGGCCCATACGTATATGAAGTTGCCTATATTCAAAGGGACGGGTCTAGAAGAACTTGACCAGCATTGGTTCCTTTGCGAAGTTGTCTGGAGTGTTAGACAGATCCGAGAAGATGGTGAGAAGAAAGCCCAGCTTGTTACTACATTAAGAGACAGAGCGCTGCTCTGGTTCATGAAGTATTCTACCATGCAGCCCAGGACCTTGGCAAAGATCAAAGTTGCACTGATAGCAGAGTTTAAGAAACCAAAGTCTGAGTCTCAGTGCATAACTGAGCTGAAGGAAATCAAGCAGAGATCGACAGAATCGGTTTGGGAATTCGACCAGAAGTTCAAGACACTCTTGGACCAAGTGAGCTTTGTCATAGCACTCGAACAACATAAAGACTGGTTCATTACTGCGTTGTTGCCGCACATCAGGTTACCATTAATGCAGCAGAAGGTTACATCCTAGGCAGAGGCCTTGGAAATCGCGATGAAGTTGGAAGCTTTGCCGATTGGTGAGTCTAGTTTTGGGATGACGCAAATTCAGAACCAACTTACCACCCTGACACTAGAGCTACAGAGCATGAAGAATGGAAAAGAGCAGCGATATGAACCTCGTCATGAGATCTAGTGCACGAGTTGCAAAGGAGAAGGTCATGACCGGGAGCATTGTCCCCTATACCGTGACTATCTCGGCAGTGGTGCACCTAACCCCATTAATCAGAACCAGGCACCCTAGTGTGAGATCTACAGAACTACTGGTCATAGACCTGAAGATTGTTACCTGATACAAAAATATGTGAAGACACCTAAGAATCTATATTGCAACTTCTGCAAATCAGTTGGACATGATGAGTCCAACTTCCGCGCCTATGAACTAATGAATGAAAGAAAGCGCGACATGGATTCAATGAGAGGCACTGGCTTGTGCAGAGTGCAAGAGGATAACCTTCCAAACCAGGAAAACACGCACTATTGTTGTAGAAATTTCTCCCTACGGATAGGTAGAAACTCTCTTAGGATAAAGCAGGATGTACTGACTCTATACTAAGACAAAAAGGAAACAAATGCTACCTTGAATCCCTAGATCTAACAAACATCTCAGGATTAAAATGCTAAGGAGAGTGGAAGGAGTTTAACTAACCTTCTATCCAAACGCTTGTTTTTGGTATTTGCTCCAGTCTCCAAGCCCTCACAAATGAACCTGTCAAAATGGAACCAAGACACAAGAATGCACTATTCTCTAGCAACCTGAAACATGAGTTAGGATCTAAATCTATGAAAGATACAAATCATATCATTAAAACAGAATTAACACAAATGATTTGGGAAAACAAGACAAGTTATCTTTATTATCAACTTGAAGAGTGCTT
Organism: Larix kaempferi; assembly: GCA_027924585.1. Taxonomy (NCBI): domain Eukaryota; kingdom Viridiplantae; phylum Streptophyta; class Pinopsida; order Pinales; family Pinaceae; genus Larix; species Larix kaempferi. The sequence goes on along the minus strand of BSBM01000299.1, from coordinate 50,853,193 downwards.
ACAAAGGTTGCTTGATGTCCAAGCTAATCCTCCAGCTCCAAGTGCTTCCTCTAGCTATCTCTGCAGCAGTCTAAAGATCATAGGTTTGATGCCCCAAAAGTCCTCCCTTTGGCCCATGGAAAGCTTCTCTCTTATAGCACATGGGAAGGCTAACCAACAAGAGAGAAGTGTGGATCTATGGAGGGTTTAGTGGATCAGGCCAGCTAAACAAAGAAGGAGTTAGGATCGAACCAAAGGTAGTAATCCCAACAAAATCTCCTCGAAGGTCGAAATCCCAAAATCCAAGGCAAAAAGGCTAATTTCAGACTACCGTGCCCCTATAACTGAGCATAACGCGGTAGTACCGCGCCCCAGAGAAGGAGCAACGCGCGGTAGTGCTAACTACCGCGCCCTTGTAGATGTGCAAGGAGCGGCAGTGCTCACAAACAGGGCTAAGTTGGGCTGGAAGATGGCAGAAAAAGGTTTTGCTTTCAGTATTCAGTCAATGGTTTTCACTCTGGATGTTGAGATGATCTTTAAGGGAAACTGTCGTTTAGGTCGCTAGTACAAGGATGCGACACTAATGCATAATGTGTAATATTGAGGTATAACAGATGCCCCCTAAAGTGTGAGGTCAGAAGAGACTGATGGCCGAAAGACTTTACAAATATGGTTCGGAGATAGCATCGAGGAGAGCAACAAGGAGCTGAAAATAGAAACAAAATGTCAGATATACCACCGAGGCGGGCATTCCCATGCTCGGAAACAAATGACTCAAAGCATGGCTGCCGACCAATACATTGCAGATCCATGAGTACTGAGATGATATAGACTGTAGACAAATCATGGCTACTATAAACAAGCGTAGATCCATGAGACAGTAATGACACAGCCACGACCAATACAAAAGTGGATCTGTGTGACAATACAGAAAAATCTCCATTGCAACCTGGACGTAATCAAAATACAAAAGGGTATCCAGGGTCTTCTACTCGATCGCAAACGATACGAATCTAGCCATGTGATTACAAGGTGTTGAAGTCGAACATGGTAGAAACCATTTGATTACCGGTCAATGATGTGAACCGTTAACAAATGCGAGGGAAATCACCAATAATGACAATGATCCCCAAGGTATCTATAGTACATCTCAACGAAATGCGAATAAAGGAGTTGATGTCGAGCATCCGAGAGATCATTCAATCAGAGGTCATTGATGAAAACCTACTGTTGAATACGAGGAAACCTGCCATTGAGGCATGCAGGTACCAAGGTACTAGTGGTTGACTCCTAAGCCTAATTCCTGGATAGTGATTTGGTGTCGACAGGAATAGACTCGTCGAAGGTGGGCCATAAAGATTCCCACATCATCGACACGAAATCAGAACGAGAGATAGTATGGACCGATGAAACAATAGAATATGTACTGACACAAAGGGAAGGTTTGACATAAAGTGGAGGTGGACTCAAGGTAATAACCCTTTGAACATATAACGGCATGAAACAGAGCTTGGCAGCAGGGATTACTTGAACAGACAGAACCACAGGAAGTGTGAACTCATAGCAATAATGAGGACGCATGATCATAATGATGACACTATCAGCAAGACTGACTACCCAAAACAGACAAGGTGAGGATGCATGCCATGTTCAAAGGTGATGACTCACAAGCTGCCAACAAGGTAAACTTGACTCATTTTCCCATTTTTCCCCCGACATGATGGACGAGTACCTCTTTGTTTTTTAACGAGCTTGAGGAGGATAACAGATGCTCGATATAGCTCATCTCATAGATGAGTCCAATCTCACATGTTTTTCGAACCTGAGAAAGGAGGGGTTCGTCCCAAAGTGGGTCCTTCGATGTTTGATTTTACGAGTCCAAGGAAGGAAAACTCAATTGTCATTTCATGTTTAGAGAGTCTGAAAAGAACTAAAGAAGACTCCAACGGTCCTTTTTCGTAAGGTTAGCCTCATCGCCCGAAAAAGGGTAAAACAACGCGGGAGAGGACTCTTCCAGTCATGATTGGCTGGAGTATTCCTTTTTCGTAAGTAGTGCCCCCTAGTCCGAAAAAGGGGTAAACTATCCCTAGGGAGACGATCATTCAAATCCTTTTACAAGCGTGAACGAATCAATTTCGCTTGGCAATATTTTCAATTTTAGGGAGTCTGAAAAGAGCTTAACTATGGACTCCATGTACAACTTTGTCATGGTTGATGACCGAGTACGACAAAGGAAAAGTAAACTCGGCACAGTTCCTTTTCCGTAAATAGTCTAGCGAGGCCGGATAAAGTGATAAACCTATACTCGTTAGACACACCTTTTTACTCCAATTTGTTTAACGAGCACGATAATGGTATCAAAAGCACTCAGAATCTTTTTCATGTTTGGATCCAGAGCACGAAAAAGGAAAAAGTAAGCTCAAACCACTTTTCATGTTTTAACCAGAGCACGAAAAAAGTGAAAAGTAAGCTCAAACACCATCTTACTGTTTTTAACGAGCTCGAAGATAGGTTGGAAGAATGCTCATGATGTCTGCTTCATTTTTTAACGAGCTTGTAACAGAAAATGAACTATGCTCAAAATAATTTTCATGGTTTAATGAGCTCGAAGCCTAAAAAGGAAAGTATGCTCGAAAATGTTCCCAATGGTGAACTTCTTCCCGTCATGAAATCCAAAGGTTGGTTCATGCCCCCAGCATGATTGCTAGAAGTAAGTGACTTAGCTCCAACGTGGTGTGGAGAGGCGATCGAGTTGACTTCAACGTAACTTCCAGAGGTTGAAGACATGCCCCCAAGCTTCCTTTCATTCTCCTAAAGTATAGGCGGGTGAAAAGAAGGTTCAGGTACTAAGTCTACGAGGAGACTCGACTCAAAGGGAAAGGATATGTTTCATTTTTTAACGAGCTTGACACAGGAGTAGAACTTTGCTCAGACTACTGGTTTCATTTTTTAATGAGCTTGAAGCCAAAAGTAAACTCTGCTCATGGTTAAGGCCCATTGATGGGTTCCCTCCCAACATGATGATCAGAGGTTGGTAAATGCCCCCAGCATGATTGCTAAAGGCTAAACATGCCCCCCAAGCTTCGTTTCGTCTGACTACTCTTCTTCCTTACCCAAAAATCCTGGCTACTAATCCAAATGTGTTCACTAGGGGGAGTAGGGAGAACCAGGATCAAGTGACCCAGGCAGATGAAATGAAGGTTCAAATCCTAACTCTAGCGATAGACTCAAACAAATGGAAAGGATATCTATTTCATTTTTACACAAGCTTGAAAAATAGATAATAACAATGCTTGAAAGGGTCCTTTTTATTTTTTGATGAGCTTAAAACAGAAAGAAATTATGCTCGAAGGTAGTTTCATTTTTACGCAAGCTTGAAACCGAACGTAAACTATGCTTGGGATTTGGTTTCATTTTTACACAAGCTTAAAACCAAAAGTAAACTGTGCTTGAGGGTAGTTTCATTTTTACGCAAGCTTGAAACCGAACGTAAACTATGCTTGGGATTGGTTTCGTTTTTACGCAAGCTCAAAACCAACGGTAAACTGTGCTTGAGGGTCGGTTTCATTTTTTAACGAGCTTGAAACAAAGAATAAACTATGCTCGTGGGAATCTATTTCATTTTTTAACGAGCTTGACATAGAAAGGGAACTATGCTCATAATACTGGTTGGTTTCATTTTTTCACAAGCTTAAAACCAAAAGTAAACTATGCTTGAGATTGATGGTTGGTTTCATTTTTACACAAGCTTAAAACCATGAGTAAACTATGCTTGAGAAAATGGTTTCATTTTTTAACGAGCTTGACACCAGAATAGAACTTTGCTCCACGTGATGGTTGGTTTCATTTTTACACAAGCTTAAAACCAAAAGTAAACTATGCTTGGGATGATGGTTTCATTTTTTAACGAGCTTGACACCAGAATAGAACTTTGCTCCAAACGTCCCCCCCCTAGGGGGAAGAAACCACTAAAACATGTGGAATGTTTAGGGAAGTCTGGTGACTAGGAGTCATGCGATGAGTGGGCGTCACAAAGGAAAGTTGATCGATGGTCACAACATTCCCATGATGGGGAAAATACATCACTCGGAAGAGTGAGGACACTACAGCCTTCATGGCATGGACGTAATCGCGTCCAAGGAGTAGATTAAAATCTAAGGGACCTTGGATGACCATGACATCAATACAGACAGTTTTCCCTCCCAAAGTGATAGGTAACTGAGGAAGGGACCCTAAAGGTCCAGTAGGCCTTCTGTTGAAAGCCAGTATCTGATCAGTGACGGGCACAAGCCGAGGAGAACCTAAGGCTTGCCAAGCAGTTGAGGATAGAATACTAACAGAAGCTCCTTCATCAACTATCGTACGAAAAATTTCTTTATCGGAAACTCCTACAGATATTTGAAAAGGAACACTCGAAGGAAGATGAGATTCTGTTAGACCATTCCAATCAAAGGAAATAACCTCAGTGCTTGGAGGGGGTCTCGCGGAAACGGACAGGGTTTCCCCTTGCCGAGGACGTTCTGAATCGATAATGAAAACATCAGTGGTTTCCAATTCACTCTCTCTTGGAAGATAAGAATGAGACGAAGGTTGTGTCAAGGTGACTGCTTCAGTCTGGACTTTCTCCAATGAAAGAGCGGGATCGAGTGGGGATGACAGCGACTCAATCACTTCACTCTCGGAAGGGAGAGTGGGATCAATTGCAGATGAAACTGGATTGATCACTTGGTCAACCAGCGGGGGGTCGAGGGACAACTTACTATCGTTTGTTGGAAGCACCAGTTGAGAACTAGTAATATCTTCCAACCACCGCGAAGCTTTATCCATGCTTGGACAAAGGAAAGTACGGTGCATACCCTTGCATATCAAACAGGGATATAGGACCTTACCCTTACGACCCTTCACCAAGGGGTCACTGGTTGAGGGGGTGCCATCGACATGATGGTCAGAGGTCGACGATACGATTGGTTTGGGGTTTTTAGACCACACTTCTGATACACGGGAAAGATCAGGACAATCCTTGAGAAGGTGATCACCCTTACAAAGTTTGCAAGGGAACTTGGGCTTACGGGGTGTTTTCGTAGAATGAGTACCATTAGAGGTAACTGGTTTACGCTTGGTCTCTTTTTTATCCTTCTTCTTCTTAACTTTCCTTTTCTTCTTCTTCTTATCCACCTGATTACTAACACTATTGCTTTGGTCAGGCGAGGAAGAAGGAACGGAAGAAGATTCATCCGATGAAGAAGGAGAAGGATTAGTTTGGGATTGACTCTCTCGTGGTGGAGAGTTAACATTCGAAACATTGGGCGCAATCGGAATTACCGGATTGAATAACCATACCGGTAATCCTATGGTTAATCCAGGAAGATTTAACGTGGCAATAAAGGGAGGACCAATATCCCCAACCGGAGGAAAAGTAAAAGGTGCCCCTTGAAAAGGGGTCCCCGGATTGGTAGTCCCAGAAGGAGCATGGGTGCATGGAGGTAGATTCTCCATGAAACAAAACTAAGTGATGTGGACGAAGTCTTGTTAAAAAGAACTCAAAAACCCTCAGGCAACCGAGCGTGCGAAAGGGGAGCTAGGAAAAGACAAGGCTCACAGGCCAAAAAGAGCAAGCTCAAAAAACTATACTGAGGCCGCTGCCAAAGTAAGCGAGCTGTACAACAAAACGGCCAGAATGCCAACAAGCAGCCCTACAAAGAAAAAAGACCCTCTACAAGATAGCAAGCAAAACCTCCTAACTAAGAGCTGGAGACCTCAACAAATTGTATCCTTCGCAAGGTGATGAAATCCAAGTCGAACAATACAACATGAGAGACCGATATAAGAAGGATATCCCTCTACCGAAAGGGATCCTGGGTAAAAGAGCCCTAGTAGAATAGATACTAAGCTACCTCGTTCATGACACGTCGGAAAAGGTTTTGGGCACTTCAGCCTTCCGAAGAAGACAGCGATCGATGTTGCCTTAGGGATAAGTGGAGTGCGGTATTCCACAGAGTCCGTCCGGTTCTCAATCTCGCGGCCGTTTAACCCCTGAAAGTTGGAAACAGTCAGGAGGCCCCTCCACAAACTAGCTGTGACCGTGTCAATAAGTACTAGAGGATTTTAGTTCCCTAAAGACAACGACTATGTCTCAGATGAAAATGACAAGGGGGAATTATTTTGATGCCTATCCCCGGTGTCCTACCTAACTACCAAATTCTTTTGATTTCCTCAAGTGAGGTTAAAGTTGGTTTAATTAGGGTGATTAATTTTAGTGGCTGTCTTACTCAATCGGGTAGTGGACGTGAAACTTGATGGTGTTATGACGACTCAAACCATGCAAATGAAGATGAATCGAAATGAGCCTTTCTCTTCGATGAACACTAGCTAAAGTAAGGAAGAATTCTTTCCGTTCCCAATATGCACAACCCAATGCACATGCAATTTTATTTCTTTTCAAAATGATAGAAAGAAGTAAAATATGTACCCAAAACTAACCCAAAGTAATGAAAAATTTCTTCATATGAACACCAAACGTAATGATTCTAATCCATTTCCTATCTTTTCACACTTGAAAAAGACACGTCCAAGCTACGGAAAGAAAGATTCTACAAATGCTTCCAATCAAATGCAAGACAAAGAGAAGAACCTAATGATATTGTCTAACTCAAATGCACATAAATATGAAACAAGCATTTCTTCTTCTCATGAATGTAATACCAAAAATGTCAAATGATTAAATTAAAGCAAGAAGAATACCTATGTGTTTCAATTTCATGAATATGGTAAAATAACGACAAAATCAAGCTTCTCTTTGAACTAAAGTGGAGGCAAGGAATCAATCTTTTCAAACAATCATTAGATAGGATGCAAAGGAAATAAGATGCCAAGCAATCCAATCATGCCAAAACACACCAAACCAAAAATGATCTCAAAACCTTAATATGGGTCAAAACGACTAAAGGATGCACGATTCATGGCCCCCCCTGGCCATGAGGGGGAATTTTTTTTTCAAAAATAGAACCCATTTCGCTTAAAAATGCAAGCAAAACACTAGTATTGATTCAAAGGGCCAACATGGATCCAAATCTCGAAAAGACCCAAAAATAACCAAACAAACCAAATAAATACACTTTCCAGGAACTGCCGCGGGCCCGTGGGCCACCTGGGAGCGGTACTGCAAGACTACCGCGCTGTAGACAGCGCTTAAAGGGTGGTACTGCAAGACTACCGCGCTCTGGAAGTGGTGAAGGCGCGGTACTGCAAGACTACCGCGCTCTGGAAGTGGTGAAGGCGCGGTACTACCGCTCTGTAGGCAGTTACGGGGGCGCGGCACTGTGTGAACAGGGAAAGAGGCGGAAATTTGAGAAAAGATCTTGACTTTTCAAGGGTTCGCCAACCCAGAGGACTTACTGATCTGTAACAGAAGTCTAATGCAGAGAACAGGGAAGTGAATGAAGGTGAAAGAACCCAATTCTTACAATCAATGAGTGAAATTGAAAGCAAACTTCACAAGCAAAGAAAATGGATTCAATGTCCCCAGCGGAGTCGCCAGTTTTTGTTGTAGAAATTTCTCCCTACGGATAGGTAGAAACTCTCTTAGGATAAAGCAGGATGTACTGACTCTATACTAAGACAAAAAGGAAACAAATGCTACCTTGAATCCCTAGATCTAACAAACATCTCAGGATTAAAATGCTAAGGAGAGTGGAAGGAGTTTAACTAACCTTCTATCCAAACGCTTGTTTTTGGTATTTGCTCCAGTCTCCAAGCCCTCACAAATGAACCTGTCAAAATGGAACCAAGACACAAGAATGCACTATTCTCTAGCAACCTGAAACATGAGTTAGGATCTAAATCTATGAAAGATACAAATCATATCATTAAAACAGAATTAACACAAATGATTTGGGAAAACAAGACAAGTTATCTTTATTATCAACTTGAAGAGTGCTTACAAAGGTTGCTTGATGTCCAAGCTAATCCTCCAGCTCCAAGTGCTTCCTCTAGCTATCTCTGCAGCAGTCTAAAGATCATAGGTTTGATGCCCCAAAAGTCCTCCCTTTGGCCCATGGAAAGCTTCTCTCTTATAGCACATGGGAAGGCTAACCAACAAGAGAGAAGTGTGGATCTATGGAGGGTTTAGTGGATCAGGCCAGCTAAACAAAGAAGGAGTTAGGATCGAACCAAAGGTAGTAATCCCAACAAAATCTCCTCGAAGGTCGAAATCCCAAAATCCAAGGCAAAAAGGCTAATTTCAGACTACCGCGCCCCTATAACTGAGCATAACGCGGTAGTACCGCGCCCCAGAGAAGGAGCAACGCGCGGTAGTGATAACTACCGCGCCCTTGTAGATGTGCAAGGAGCGGCAGTGCTCACAAACAGGGCTAAGTTGGGCTGGAAGATGGCAGAAAAAGGTTTTGCTTTCAGTATTCAGTCAATGGTTTTCACTCTGGATGTTGAGATGATCTTTAAGGGAAACTGTCGTTTAGGTCGCTAGTACAAGGATGCGACACTAATGCATAATGTGTAATATTGAGGTATAACAACTATGATCAATCTGCCTACAGAGGCCGTGGTGGTGGATACCGTGGTAGAGGAAGAAATACCAGCCCAGCACAACGAAGAGGCTGCGGCGGGGTCACCTGCTATAACTGTGGCCAGCCAGGTCATGTATCTAGAGACTGTGTAAACCCCTGCACCACCTGTAATTATTGTAAATCATTTGAGCATGTTGTAGAAGAATGCCCGATGCTAGAGGTAGAGATGCAGAAAAGAAGAAGAACACACACGCCAGCCTCGAACATCCAATGGATCGTAGCGGAGAACAGACCTGCGGATCCTAGCATTAAAGTAGTCACATGCAGTGGCATAAAGACAGGCCATGATAGGGGAGCAGAGGCTTCCTCTTCAGGAGAGGCTCATGCGAAGTAGGGCCCTCTTGAAACAATATGGGTAAGAAAATCCCCAGGAAAGATGCCTGCTCTGGATTTGAAGAAGAACAAAGAAGCTTTTCTTGACGCACGGGATACCTTCAGAGAACCAGCACCTAAATCACCAAGGATCCCGCTGTGCAGCGAAGTACCATGTGTTGAAGACACACCTGCTGCTTATGACAAGACAAGACACACAACGGATGTTAGCACCTCTGTTGCGTAGTTCCTAAGGAGCTGCATGAAGTTGCTGAAAAATGAAAACGCGATAGTAGAGCTAGAGAAGCTCATAAATCTATACGAACCACAGACAGAAGCAAAAAATTCTGATGGCGCACTACATCACATAAAGAAATAGAAGAGGACGGGCCGCGAAATGAGGCTCACTGCGCAGATAGGAGACTTTGATATGGATGAAGTTATCCTTGGTTTGGGATCAGAAGTAAATGTCTTGACCAAGCAAACATGGCAGAAAATGGGTCGACCAAAGCTGTCTTGGTCACCTATCCAGCTGAGAATGGCCAACCAAGAGAAAGTTATCCCATTTGGCCGCTTAACCAATGTTGTGGTTGATATTGACGGAGTACAAAGCCATGCGGACTTTGAAGTCATTGACATTGTTGACGATAGCCAACCCTTTCCTGCGCTGTTAGGAATTGACTGGGCTATTGACAATTTAGCCATTATTAATTTGAAAACAAAGAAGATGATATTCGAAGGTAAGCATCCGCGGGTGATCGCACCATTGGATCCTGCAGATGGGGACAGATATAGAGAGCCGATTCAGGAGGAATCTAAGGCCCAGGATTTGGACCGACTGTACCAGATGACTGCGAACTAGGAGGATTTACATCAATCCTACCGTGGATGGTGTAATCAGATGGAGATGCGATAGCTCCTTTGTGTTTGACTCCGATGCTGGATTGGAAAATTGGCAGAATCTCATGCATGAAGTATCAGCTAGAAGGTGCGCGCAGGTCACGAAATCACTGCGCTGGATTGGAAAGGAGGTAAGTCCGATCCCTACATTTGATGGTTCTGCTAACGTTTATACTTTTATTCAAGACTATACTGCAGCAGTTCCAGAAGAGCACAGATTACTAGCATTGGATATGGCACTCCGTGGCATACCCTCCAGATGGTGGGCTTCGCACAAGTAGATATTGATCACTTGGGATCAATGCAGAACTAAGATGCAGATTCGGTTCGCAGAAAAGGTTACCTTACCCTTCGACAAGTTCAACGGGAAGACAGATCCTAGGAAGCATTTGGAAGTTTGTTCGCAGGCATGGGAAGAAAGGCCACCTGAAGAGTGGGTGCACTTGTTCGTGCATACTTTAGAAGAGGATATTCCAAAGAAATGGTATCTAGACCTGGAGTTACGCAGGGAAACCTCAGATTGGGAAACGGTAACTGCAAACTTCCAGAGAGATTTCAGCTTCGAAGATGAGCACCCTTTGATACACGAGGCACTGTAGAGAATCAAGGAACGTATATTCAGAGGAGATTGTCCTCGCGAAGATATGTCATGGGAAGAATTCTTCGGCACAGATGACAATCCTGTGAACACATACTCAGAATGGAAAGAACATGAACAACTTCCAATAGACTGTTATAACTTAGCTAAGGATGATGAGCATGGAAGAGAAGAAGATGAAGATGACCCGCACAATATCAATATACCAGAGTCAGAACGCACGCGCGACATAGAAGGACTGCCATTGGAAATCCCGGACATGAGCGGACCGGTTAAGACACAGAAGGTAAACATTGGCACGAGCGAAGATCCAAAGTTCGTAGCTATTGGAGACTACTGGGATGATCAGACTGTCACAGAGATTGCAGACACTCTGCACGAATATCAGGAACTATTTCCGACCAAGTTTACAGAGGTGAAAGGAATATTGGGTGACTTAGGAGTCATGAAAATCCCTTTGAAGCCAGGCGCTAAGCCTGTGAAGCAGTGACTATATAGACTAAATCCACGGTATAAAGAGAGAGTGCACGTAGAGTTGGACAAAATGTTAGAGGCAGGGATCATCGAACCTATCGAGGAATCTGAAGGGATCAGTCCTATGGTTGTTCAGGACAAGAAAGCAAAGGGTGAGATCAGGATATGTGTCGACCTTAGAAAACTTAATGATGCATCAATGCACGACCCATTCCCTACCCCTTTTACGGATGAAGTACTTGACAATGTTGGAGGGAATGAGGCCTACTCTTTTACCGATGGTTTCTCCGTTTATCATCAGATCATAATCGATCCCGTGGACAGGCATAAGACGACATTTGCTACAGAATGGGGGTCGTTTCAGTATCCAATCATGTTGTTTGGTCTGAAGAACGCACCTGCCATCTTCTCCAGAGTCGTCGTCACGGTATTCAAAGATTTCATGCATAAGTTTCTCGAAGCATATTTCGATGACTGGACTGTCTTTGGTTTGCTGAAGAACCATTGTGCAAATTTGAGAATGATGCTTGAAAAATGTAGACAACATCAGATCTCACTGAATCTGAAGAAGTGAATCTTCTGTGTTCCATATGGAATCTTACTGGGACATATTGTTTGTAAGCAGGGCTTGATGGTGGACCCTGCGAAGATTGCCATTATTGTGAATTTACCTACACCAACTTCAGTTAAGATGCTGTGCTCTACCTTAGGTCATACAGGTTATTACAGGAAGTTCATTAAGGGTTACACGCAGATAACCACAGCAATGAAGAAGCTGTTAAAGAAGGATGTACCGTTCGTTTGGAACGAAGAATGCGAACAGGGCTTTGTCACCCTTAAGGAAAAGTTGGTTACCGTGCCAATCCTAGTCTTTCCAGAATGGACAAAACCGTTTCATGTTCATGTAGATGCATCATGTATTTCCCTGGGCATTGTGTTAGCTCAGCCAGGAGAAGGGAGTATTGACCACCCCATTGCATTTTCTAGTAGGAAGCTATCGACTGTAGAGAAGAACTATACCACTACTGAGCAGGAAGGACTTGCGATGGTATATGCCCTTCAGAAGTTCAAGCATTACCTACTTGGTGCGCACTTCCTCATGTTCACTGATCATTCTGCATTGAAATATCTGGTCAATAAGCCAGTTTTAGGGGTGCGCATATGCATATGGTTGTTGCTATTCCAGGAGTATGACTTCGAGATCGTTGTTAAACCCGATAGACTGAATTTGGGACCTGACCACCTTTCTAGAATAGAGTCGGGAGAGGAGCCAACAAACATTGAAGATAGTTTGCCCGATTCGCAACTGTTTGCTATACAGGTTGTAGATGATTATTATAAGGATATCATTGATTTTGTGACAATAGGGCTGACACTGCAAGAATTTTCTGTTCAGCAGAAGAAGCAGTTGGTAGTCCGCATCACGGATTTCACTATTATTGCAGGTCAATTATACAAACTCGGACCAGATGAAGTCCTCCTCAGATGTGTACTTGACCACGAGAAACCATATATACTAGCAGATGCGCATTTAGGGATGGCGGGAGGTCATTACGCAGGAAAGGCTATTGCACAGAAGATATTGCGCGCAGGGCTGTGGTGGCCTAACATCCACAAAGATTCTAAGGAATATTGCAGGAACTGCGATGTCTGTCAGAGGACAGGGAAGCCTTCGCGAAGAGACGAAATGCCATTAAATCTGCAGTTGACCTTACAGGCCTTTGATAAATGGGAAATTTATTTTGTGGGACCTATAAACCCACCGGTAAAGAGAACTGGTGCGAGGTATATCATTAATGCAATGGATTACCTCCCCAGATGGGCAGAAGCTAAAACAGTAAAGGACTATAGCGCAGCTACTGCCGTGCAGTTCATTTTTGAGGAAATTTTGTCATGATTCGACTGTCCAAAATTTTTGATAAGTGATCAGGGCACCCACTTTATGAATAAGACCATAGAAGCCCTGATAGAGGAGTTCCACATTCGGCATCACCGCAGTACATCATATCATCCGCAGGAAAATGGAACTGTTGAAGTCTTCAACAAGATACTGGAAAATGCGCTGACGAAGGTGTGCAACGTAAATAGGGATGACTGGGACCTGCGCATCTTGCCTGTGCTCTGGGCATACAAGACAACCTATAAGAAATTGACGGGACAGACACCTTTTCGGTTGGCTTATGGGAAAGAGGCCATAGTGCCAATGGAGTACATTGTCCCCAGTCTGAGGATTGCTGCGTTCACCGGAATGGTAGATCGCGAAGCATCAAATGAAAGACTACTACAATTAGTCGGCTTGGAAGAGGATCGCTTCATTGCAGGATTTCAACAGCAAGTCCAGAAGGATCGTGAAAAGGCGTGGCATGATCGCCATATCAGGAACAAATGCTTTCAGGTAGGTGACTTAGTCCTCCTATATGACAACAAGTTCATGAAATTTCCTGGCAAGTTTAAAATACATTGGATTGGTCCATATACTATTATGCATGTCACTGACAGTGGTGCAGTTCAGTTAGCCACTTTAGCTGGTGATACCCTACCCACTATGATAAATGGAAGCAGAATTAAGTTGTACCGCGATAGTCCTGCTTCGCAACATGCGGAAAGATAAACATGGGGAGAAATTTCTAAGTGCCAAGTACAGTTGAAATTGGGCACTAGAAATGTATAGAGTCTGTACATGTATCATAAAGGGAGAATGTATGAGTGGCGCAGCACTGTCGAAGCCGCGCAGGATCTAGAAGCAGAATAGTGGAAAAACAGCTGCGCAGTTCAAACATCAGTACCGCAAAGAAACTGCGTAGGAGTTGAAATGCTCCGCTGTGCAGTTCGGCACAACATTCAAAGAAAAATAGCCGTTGCATGCCTTTTGAGAAAATAGCCGCTAGATGACCGTTGCAGCAACCGCTCGAGCATTTAAAGGGAAGATAACCGTTTTGGATAGACTGACGGATGAAAAGATTGAAATATCCAAAGGATTTGGCCGCTAGAGGTCACATTTAATGCCTATCTAGCCGTTGAAGGGCGCGAAAGGGGGTCTGTTGCACCTATAAATAACACCATTTGAAGACTCACGGGCGTTACTGAGCACTTAGACTTTTTTCTGTAATTAACCTCTCCGAGCTAGTAGCCATCTGTATTCCCTCTGACATAGCCGCTGTCTCATCAAGTGAATGTCCGAACCCTTCTACACAGAGCAAGAGCTTACTATTGAAGAGACATTGAGAATCTTTCAGCACGGAGGGATTCAACAGTTAATGAAAACCCCAGTTAAGAAGGTCGCTGTAGAATAAGGTGAAGGATCCCGCAAATCACCAAGGATTAACCCGACAATGCAGGATAAGGGAAAGGACACAGTAACTAGACTTCGGTCAAAGCAGTCCAAGCCGAGTTCGGTGAGCACAAGGCAACCCATATTCACCAAGGAAATTTCACTCAAGATGACACCAGATTATATCTCGCTGAGGGCGCTGGATGCCCCTGTATATAAGCTCGTAAAGAACGCCAAGTATGATATCCCTCTGTCGCCAGTATCTAAGCACGTAAAAATTACAACAAACCTGTTGGGAAAGATCCCAGACTGCAAATGGGAGGATTATGACTTCTTAGGAGTGAAGAAGGATGAGCCGCATGATCCCAAGTACCTAGATTTTCAACCAGATCAATATATGTGTTGGAAAAAGGATGCAAAAGAAGAGTTGAATCTGGTGGTTGAAAGCTGGTTAACACCGGTGGTGCAGTCAAGACTGTTAAACTTGCTGCGACTGCCCCATTTTGAAAGGTCGACCAAACTAAACGTCGTGGTTCGCACCTTGATGGTGCGAATCCACCAAGGTTATCTATGGATGGAAAGGCCCATAGACATCAGTATCGACCTAATCCATGTTATTATAGGATTGAGTAAGCGCGGCGAAGACCCGAAGCATTTCTTCCAAGGGAAGGCCAAAGAAAAAGACGTCGTGGCAAAGATGAAGAAGAGCCACGCGCTGGTGAAGGGAAAACGGGGTTTTCCTACCGAAGAGATTGACGATCGAGCAACAAAGTTCATTACACAGATGCTCGTGACAAAGGTATTGAGAACAACAAGACCCACCGAGGTTCCTGTGGGCACAGTGCTGCTTGGCGCCGCAGCAGCAGAGGGCACAAAGTTTAATTGGTGCCAATATTTACTGAATGAGTTCATGGAGGAAATCAACGACATTCAACGAAATGGGGGAAACTTCCATTTTACATGGTTGATTGTCCTCATCGCATTCATCGAATGGAAGGAGCCGAAGGACTTTGTCGGCATCAGTGTTGATAGATCTGAACCCATAGGAATCATGTTCATGAACCTATGGGCAAATACAAATCTACGATGCCAGCACGCTACCCAAGAAGTATTCTATCAATATTACATGCAGTTGCGCAATGTGATCACGCGCACACCAAGAATAACGAAGCAGGTAAGAAGAAAGTACATAGGCATTGCCAATTTTATGGCTGACACGTGTTGTGTGTTTATCTCTCCAAAGGAAAAGATGAAGAAGCCGCAGTGGTTCCCTGGGCGCTACCACATGATAGAAGTAGATATAGAGCTCATTATGAAAGATTGTCTCGCCGACTACTGTGTCGAAGTTCTGGACGTCTCGACAGACTCACAAGTGGATGAGCCGATTCCTCCACCATGTCCTATTATTGAAGAGAAAAAGCTAGAGAAGGGCAAGAGGAAAGAGCCGGAAAGCCCATCCCAGCCGAGGGCGAGAAAGAAGCAGAAGGAAAGTAAAGTTCAACCTGACCCAACCCTCAATGATGATGACTTCGATATGATAGCTGACAAAGTGAATGAGACCCTCAAAGAATTTATGTCAGATAAGGAGAAAAGAGATAAGTCCATCCAGGATGACCTTGCAAGGAACTGGGTCGCAATGCAAGGGCTCATGAAGAAAATGGAGGATGTCCATGAGAGCCTGCCCTTGCCGCGTGACACGAGAGCTGCAGAAGCTTCACAACAAGCACCATCTCCCCTCGCTGTCGCGCTATCGCCAAAAATGAGACTTGTCCATCTTGACCCAGTCACAGTCACATACCCTACGTCGGAGGACATCAACGCGGTTGAGCTCGACTTAGAAAATATTGCGCTACCTGGTCTGCATTATTTGCACATGCAAGTGGGTGAGGAGATGCGTGGCAGAGCCGTGCAGTCCATGAGAGTAGAAGCTCAGTTGCAAGCCGCGAACAGGTAGCTCAAGGAGTCGAGCACACACACCTTGCTGATGATGGGAGATGAACAGTAGCACCGACAAAAGCTGGAAGCTACGATCAATTCTGTTGCGATAGAGATCGAAGGAGTGCAGATCCAAGATAATCTCGAGGACACCGTCCATAGAATAGCGGATAGGGTACGGACCCTAAAGTTGGAAATGGAGGACAAGGTAGTCCTATATGAGGCAGATATCAATCTGCTCAGGGAAAAAATGAAACCGCAGGATCAGTTAACTGAGAAGCAGCAGAGAGAAGCTGAAGTAAGGACTGCAGCAGAAAACATCGCAATAGAGGCTGCGAAGTGCCAGCAATTACTTGATCAGTCCTTGAAGGTGTTTACAGACCTTGAGGAAAACTCACAGCTGCAGTAGACAAAGACCGCAGTGAAGGAAAAATAGACCACATTGGAAGCCATGGAAATAGAGGTGAAGACTTTGCCACCACAAGACAGACTGTAGAAGTTCAGAGAAATATCTACCCTCAAGAAGGAAGTACAGATCTTAAGAGAAAAGGAGACTGCACTGGACAATTAGTCGCAACCACTCCTCGAAGATGCCTCTGACATCTTGTAGCGCATAGAAAAAAAATTGAAAGAGCTGCGAGCCAACCAAGAAGCGATGGAAGCACAAATTGGTGTGGAGACAACACCTGAAGAGCTTGAGATTGTCAAACAAATGGAGAAGGAGGGAAAAGAAACAATGAAGGAGATGACGGATGCTTATACTCAGTTCGCAGCTAAGCTGAACACTCAGATTTGTGAGCAGACCCCGGTACTAGACGTTGAAAGTGGCTCGGGGACGAGCCACAGGTAAGTGTTAGGGGCATGTTGGGCTTGGCCTAACAAGGCCATTTTGGGTGACATTTTTGATGATGAATGGACCTGAGCTGTGCACAGTTCAGAATATGGAATTTTTCTGAAGTATCGGGAGTGTTGCGAAGATGAGCGCAGTACCAAGTTTTGAAGTATGCCGTGAAGATCAGCGTGGCACAGTTTCAGTGATGCGAAGGTAGTAGGCCACGTGGAGCCAGTAAAGTTATGTACTGGATGAAGGATGGTTGGATATAGCGGATAGACTGGCGATGGTCTATTTTTGGTAAGACTATTGAAAATATGCCGAGTTGCGGGCATAAGCAGATTAGGAAGGCGACCGATTGTACGAGTTCGTTAAGCAGAGGACGGATCGGGAAAGTGACAATTCAGCGTACAGTAGGGTACGCGATCGTTAAGAGGAAAATGACGGAAGGAAAGCAACTGAAAACTGATTTAGTTGTACATGGCCGTTAAGGGATAGATGGCCTGCAGAGAAAGCGACTGGGAGCTGAGCCAGTCGCACGAGTCAGTCAGTGGAAGGGTGGCTCGAAGTGGATGACTTGTTGGAGTGCGCGCAATAGGGAGGCTGAAAGTGATGGATCTAAGGCATGGAGGACCGCCATGACAACAAGATCGCTATCAGAAGCTGGCACGATGGTTCAGAGGGACTGTAGTGGTTTGGAAACCCTAAGGGTTTCAGTCTTCAATATTGTAAAGACACGACCTTCGGGCGTGGTCTATAAAAGAAGACCATTTTGTATAGGAAGGGTTGTTTGGGTTGAGTTAGTTGCAAAAGACGAGAGAAGCTTTCTTAATATGCCTTTCATGCCAAGCTTTCTGTTATCTTCGTTACCTGAAAAGGGCCTAACCAATGTACATGATGCTTGCCTGGGAACTTGATGAATTTACTATCATAGAGGAGTACCAAGTCTCCTTCTTGAAAAACTTTATTCTTAATATGCCTTTCATGCCAAGCTTTCTGTCTTGCCTTCTGCACTTGCTGATGGAATCCGGCTAAAAGTCTGTCTTCTTCTAAGGCAAGCAAATGTGAGAGTCTTTCACTCATAGTATCAGTATCTTTCATTTCTGTAATTTGCGCAATTCTGATACTGGGAACAATGTATTCCATGGGCATAACTGCTTCTTGTCCATACACCAAACTGAAAGGTGTGTAACCTGTTAATTTCTTGCATGTGGTTCTGTAAGCCCATAACACAGCTATGACTCTAAGGTCCCAATCATCTCTTTGTTGATTACAGATCTTCGTTAGGGCATTCTCGAGAATCTTATTGAATGCCTCCACCGTACCATTAGCTTGAGGGTGGTAGGGTGTACTCTTATGGTGACTAATGTGGAATTCTTCAGTAAGGGCCTCTATAGTCTCATTCAGGAAATGTGTGCCCTGATCACTCAGTAGAATCAACGGACACCCAAATCTAGTGATAATATTCTCAAAAATGAACTGCACGGCAGTGGTAGCGTCGCAGTTCTTAACTGGCTTCACCTCAACCCATCTGGTGAGGTATTCAGTAGCTGTGATGATGTATCTTGCGCCGGTTCTCTTTCCTGGTGGGTTGATAGGTCCTACAAAATCAATGGCCCATTTATCAAAAGCACGCAGTGTTATTTGGGGTTTTAGCGGCATTTCATCTCTTCTTGAGGGTTTTCCTGTTCGCTGGCACACATCGCAGCATTTGCAGAATTCTTTAGTATCCTTGTGCAATGTTGGCCACCAAAGACCTGCGGCTAAGATCTTCTGCGCAGTCGGCTTTCCTGCGAAATGTCCTCCTGCGGTTCCTGAGTGCGCTTCTGCGATGATGGAGTCCTTCTCATGTATTAAAATGCATCTGCGCAAGACTTCATCAGGGCCCAACTTATAGAGCTGGCCTGCTATCAAAGTGAAGTCTGCGGCTTTGACAACAAGTTGCTTCTTCTGCTGGATTGTAAGCTTAACTGGCGCTTGCCCGGTAGTGAGAAACTCAAGAATATCGGAATAATATTCATCGGCTGCTTGAATAGAAAAGAGTTGCACATCAGGCAGATTGTCGTCCAAATTTGTAGGTTCCTCCCCTGACTCTATCCTAGATAAATGGTCAGGTCTTGCATTCAATCTACCTGGCTTCACAATAACCTCAAAATCATACTCCTGGAAGAGCAGTAGCCATCTGCAAATTCTTCCCCCTAACATTGGCTTATTGACCAAGTATTTCAAAGCAGAATGGTCAGTATACATTTTAAAATGTGCGCCCAATAGGTAGTGTCTAAACTTCTGTAGGGCATACACCATAGCTAGTCCTTCTCTTTCTGTAGTGGTGTAGTTCTTCTCAGTTGTTGACAACTTTCTGCTAGAGTAAGCAATGGGGTGGTCGATACCTCCTTCTCCCGGTTGTGTAAGCACAACCCCCAATGCTATGGAAGAAGCATCTACATGAACATGAAAGGGTTTTCTCCAGTCTGGGAAAACTAGAATAGGCGCAGTGACCATCTTTTCTTTAAGTATATCCAAGCTCTGTTGGCATTCTTCTGTCCATTGGAACTTCGAATCCTTTTTCAACAGTTTTTCCATAGGCGCAGTAATCTTTGCATAACCCTTGATAAATTTTCTGTAATACCCTGTATGTCCCAATGTAGTGCGCAATTGTTTGACTGAGTTGGGCGCAGGTAAGTTAGCAATGATGGTAACCTTCGCAGGATCCATCAGGAGTCCTTGTCTACATACAATATGGCCCAACATAATACCAAAAGGAGCACAGAAGATACATTTTTTCAAGTTAAGGGGAATCTGATACTGTCTACATTTTTCTAACATCATGCATAGGTTCCCTATATGGTTCTTTAATAAACCGAATACAATCCAGTCATCAAAATAGACTTCTAGAAACTTATGAATGAATTCTTTAAAAACAACAACAACGACTCTAGAGAAGATAGAAGGTGCGTTTTTAAGACCAAAGGGCATTACCGTATACTGGAATGAGCCCCATTCAGTCACAAAAGTGGTCTTATGGCGGTCGTCTAGATGGATTCTGATCTGATGGTATCCCGAAAATCCATCAGTGAAGGAGTAAGCCTCTTGTCCTCCAACATTATCAAGCACTTCGTCTGTAAAGGGAGTAGGAAATGGAGCATGCGCTGATGCGTCGTTCAGCTTGCGCAAGTCCACGCAGATTCTTATTTCACCTTTTACCTTTTTGTCTTGTACCACCATAGGACTAATCCAATCGCTTTCTTCTACTGGCTCAATAATACCTGCTGCGAGCATCTTATCAATTTCTTCTCTGACCTTTTCTTTATATCGCGGGTTCAACCTGTATGGGTGCTGCTTTACTGGCTTAGCATCCGCTTTCAAAGGTATGCGCATCACTCCTAAATCTCCTAGGATGCCTTTCATTTCTGTAAACTTGGTAGGAAAGATATCCTGGTAGTCGTGCAGTAAATCTGCAATATTGCCAACAGTTTGATCATCCCAATAATCTCCTATAGAAGCAAACTTGGGTTCGGCTTCTGTACCAATGTTAATCTTTTTGAGCTTGATGTGTTCTGTAATGGCAGGGATATCAAGCCGAGGACCTTCGACATTGCGCGTCCCTTCTGATTCTAGAATATTGATGTTGCGAGGATCATCATCCTCTTCTCCAGTGGTGAAATTATAGCATTCCAGGGCATGTTCCATCTGGACATCCCAATCTGGTTGAGAATATTCTGGTAACGAACATGGTTCAAATACCTTCTTTTTAATACATTTTAAAGCCTGATCGATGCTCGGATGTTCTGACTCAAAGCTGAAAGTGAGTTGAAAAATTTCCATCATCAGAGGCCAAGTGATAGTGCCTCTGCGCAATTCTGTTTCAGTGTTCCAGTTCCTTGGAACTGTATCCAATGTGCGGATGAATAGGTGAACCCACTCATCCTCTAGAATATCTGACCATTGCTGAATAAATGCGTCAATGTGTGACCTGGGGTCACTCTGTCCATCATATTTGCGCAATACTTCTGCTGTAGTTTCCTGAAATCTGCGCAGTATCAGTCTGCGACAGTCTTGCCATGTGTGAATATTCTCTTTATGCGCACCCCACCATCTTGCGGGTGTAGCGTGCAGTGCTACATCCAATGCTTGTATGCGCTGCTCATCTGGGATTTGTTGTTCATATGCATGTATGAATTCACTTACTTTAGTTAAACCATCAAAGATTGGAGTGTTATTCAATTCTGTGCCAATCCATCGAATGGATTTAGTCATCATGGCGCAACGCCTTGCAGAAACCTCATGTAAGCGATTCTACCAGTTTTCCAATCCTGCGTCTGAGTCTGATGTGCACGAGCTATCGCATCACCAGCTGATATGGCCATCTACTGTGGGATTGACATAATCACTATGACTAGCAGTCATCTGGTACAAACTTTCCATGTGGCGCACTTCTTCTTCTGCTCGAATGGGTTCAATATACTGTGGTCCTTGAAGTGGATCAAGTGGTGCGATGACCCTGATCTGCTCATCCTCAAAGGTCATCTGTCTTTTCTTCAAATTAATGACAGCCAAATTATCAAATGCCCAGTCTATGCCTAAAAGTGCTGGGTATGGTCTACTGTCATCCAGAATTTTGATTACTTCAAAGTCTGCAGAACTTCTTACTCCCTCAATATCAATAGGTACATTGGGTAATCTGCCCAATGGAGAAACTCGTTGCTGATTCGCAAGTCTTAGCTGGATAGGAGACCTTGTAAGCTGAGGACTACCCATTTGTTCCCATGTCTGCATGGTGAGAACATTAACTTCTGAGCCTAAATCCAAAATGACCTCGTCCATTTCAAATGCTCCAATCTGCGCTGTGAGCCTCATCTCTTTTCCAGTTCTAATATGACTCCCAATCTGGTGAACAACACGCTGTGGTGTATTCGTCGAAGCAGATTGTTGACACTTATCCAACAGGTGTTGGAGTTCCATAGTTGCTTTTTCATTGCGCAACAACTTTAAGAAGTTTCTCAGGAAAGCATGAACACTGCCTAGTGCATCCTCATCATCAGGCCTTCCAGATGTAGTGGCTTGTTCTTGCACCAGGTTGTCTTGTCTTAGCACTTGCGATCTGATATCATTATGCGGAATTGCGACAAAACTTGAAGTTCGCGGGTTTGAGAAATACTCTTGAGCTTGCTTGAATGCTTCTTTCTGCTTCTGCAGGTCGAGCGGAGATGGTTTAATATTGGCGCGGCGCACCCATTGCGTCATTGGTTTTCTAGTTCCCAACTCTGGTGCATCAGTAGTTGCTCCACTACGCATCACTATATTAACTGTAGGATCTGGTTCCCTTTTTTCTGCTCCAATCAACTGAATATTTTGGTTAACCTGTGGCGTCTTTGCTTGCATCTTGGCCATCAACTGAGGGCACTCTTCAATGACATGGTCATAAGATTTACAGTATCTGCAGATGGCTGTGGGATTTTGGAAATCCCTTGCATAATGGCCTTGGGCTCCGCAATTATAACAAGTGATCTGTCCTCTTCCTCGACCAAAACCTGCTGCGCGTCCGTGGCCCCTCTAATTTCCTCCTCGGCCTTCGCGAGCTTGGTCATACTACGGACCTGCTGTGGGTCCTTATGCCTCTGACTGCACTCTATAAATGTCATGTTTCCTTTCCATCATAAGGTCATATGCTCTGCAATTGTTCTCATCATGGCCTACTGATTTACAGAAATTGCAATATAGATTCTTTGGAGTTTGTACATATTTCTGTAACAATTGACATTCTTGTGGTCTGTGACCTCTAGTTCTACAGATTTCACACCAAGGTCCCTGAGCCTGTGGTAAAGGGTTAGGTGCTCCAGTTGCAATATACTCTATGAAAACAGGACAATGGTCCTTTGAATGACCTTGCGCTCTACATTTTGTACACCAAATTTCTTCTTTAACTTCCTTGCCTTTCTTAATATCATGCACTTGCAAGGTTAAGTTTGCTAACTGGTTCTGCAACTGCGCAACATCGTTGCTTGTTCCAGCAATTGGTGAAGCTTCTAGTTTCATAGCCATCTCTAGAGCTTGTTCTTGTGTAGTGAGATTCTGTTGCATCAAAGGAAGTCTAATATGAGGAAGCAGCGCAGCAATGAACCATTCCTTATGTTGCTGCGGTGCAAACTCAAAGCTTACTTGATCTATCAAGGCTTTGAATTTCTGGTCAAAGTCCCATACTGACTCTGTAGGTAACTGTTTTATGTCTTTGAGCTCGGTTATGCACTGTGATTCAGATTTAGGTTTCTTGAATTCTCTAATCATAGCATTTCTTACATCAGCAAGCGTCCTATTCTGTGCTGCTGAGTATTTCATGAACCAGGTTAAGGCTCTTTCTCTTTGTGTGGTTGCTAACTGAACCAACTTAACAGCATCATCATTAATTTGATTAATCGTCCAAATGGCTTCACATAGGAACCAATGCTGCTCAGGGTCTTCTAGCCCTGTTCCTCTAAAGGTCAATAGCTTCATGTCATCACCCATCCTTCTTGCGCTAGGTTGATGTGGAGGTGTTGTAGCATTGCCTTCAGGATGGTTAAACAAAGGTGGAACTGAGGTACTAGAAGTACCGTGCGGGCTACTAGAAGGTGTTACTGCGGGGTTATACTGAGCCCCGTCTGGCTTTTGCGGTGTAAAAGGGTGATAAGGGATATGAGCACTCCCTTGTCTCTCTATATGGCTCGCTCTAGGAGCTTGACTATCTTCTGGGCTAGATTCAAAAGAATGTTGGTCAAGGCCTACTTTATACCGTTTTCCACTACTAGTACAACCAATAGCTTCAAGATCACTATCAGAATCTGTGGACATTACTTGTCTATGCTATTCATCGAAAGCTATTCATATTTTTGCTTTTTCATACAGAAGCATTTTAATCGACAGGTTCAGAGAATTTAAGAACTTACCCCTGTACGCTTTGAAGAAGTTCCTCTCAGCTTCGCTGAAGCTCTTTCTGGTATCTACTGCAAACTCGGTAATGAAGCCTTCCAGTAGACTATTCAACCAAAAGTCTACTGCGCGGGACACATGGTTATCTACCCGCTTCAAATTGCTAACTAGCTCAGGCGTCCAAACGACGGGTTGATCAACATGCACAGTGGGCCCAGTGTCTGCTAGCTTGGCTAGCCACGCATGCAACTCAAGTGCAAATGTGACAAAGAAAATTTCTTGAAGGTCAGTATAAATATGCTTCTGCAACTAGTCTTCTGTCTGAAACCTAGAGCTTCTATTTTCTCGTTTAGCGAACTCTCTAGCCTTTGAATCAAACCAGTCTTGAATTTCTTTAGCTGTAGGATTCCAGCACTGCATTTCCTTCAAAATAATAGGGTTAAAGCCAACGACATAACCATTTGTTGGCTGAGCAAGTCTTAAGGCAACAAGTTGCAAGGCAACAAAACCATTTGTTAGCTCGCTCTTTCTCTAGGTTTCACATCAATCTCGCACGTCGCCGGAATAACAAGTCTCAAGGCAACGAAACCATTTGTTGGCTGCTTTTTGGACAGACCCGGGTTTTCAGGATGCGCAGAAACAAACACCCCTTGGCGCACTGGACCTCTCGGCAACGAGCTACGCAGCAGCTCGAAGTCTCACCCGAAATGGCTATGGGGGGCTAAGGAATCAGGCTTCCTTAACCTTGGTGACACAGAGACTGCGATCTTCTCCCTCTCTCTCTCTTGAGAGGATTCCTCAAAGCGGGCCGTCTTACTCTTCCGCAGATCTCAGTGCAACAGCGCAGAAAAACTCTTACCAGCTTAGCTGCGCGGCATCTTCGCTCCTGCGCACAAGGCAATTACCCCCTGCGTCCAATACAATATGTATCGTCTTTGCTTGCACGCCCAGCGCAGCGACGCATTCCCTAAGCGTTGCGGCGATAGTGCTCTTATCGACTCCTTCGATAGTGCGCGAGAATAACTTCCAAGGGAGCTTCAAGGACTTGCTTTATATACTCATTCATAAGGACAATGAAACATTCATGTAAACACAGATAGTAAACTAAAACATGCATTCACACAACACAGCATCATAACAACGAGAATTATATAGTTCACTTCCACGGGGAAATCACATTCACTGGAACTGTTATCCTATATTATCTCAGAACGGGAATTACACAGTCCTGCTGCGCACACAGCTGCAGCCTTAGATCTTTCCAGGAAACTCCACGCACACAGCTGGGAGCCCTTCTCCTAGATCTACTCTCTTCTTCTACAGAGATTACAATGACTCAGACTTCGACTGAGACTTTCTGCAACTCAGTGACTAGCTCTACAACTCTCACTCCTCTTAACATCTAACCTTCTTACGTCTAAAACATCTAATGGCTAGCTAACCAACTAACGTATAACCTTTACAATTACACATATATATAGGTGGCCCTGAGGGTCACACCTTTACAAAACTGTGGGCCTTTCCCAGCAGTAATCCCCAAAAACCCTAACCACGGACATGGCTAGGTGTACTGTAGGCGCTGCTTGCAGTCATGTCATTGTTTCCTGCAGGTTCCGTGACTTTCGGCGCAGATTGCGGGTATGAGCGCCGCTTCATCATTCTCTGCTCCTTGTCCTTCGCCTTCAATGCTTTGGCCCGTTGCTCTTCCTTGGTCAGAGCAACCATAACTTCTGTACTGTGCCTTAATGAGGGTAGCCAAGCCCTCTATTCCGTCGCTTCATTTATTGTGGTAGCTGAGCTTTCTACTCGGCCACATTCATTCTCCTTTGACATGTACGCGTGAGCTCCGCGATTTCTGGTCCATAATCTGCGCTGAGCTCGTCCATCTGGCGCTGTACTGCGCGCTTGTTCGCTTCTGCCCAAAATTGGTGCTTTCTCAAAATTAACACTCTCCCTTCAACACTTGTGTTTTTTCCTCAAAATTCGTAGTTTTACCATAGCTGCAGCCTAGGCTCCAACAAGTATTAGTCAGAATTTGAAAACTAGCCAATCACACAGAAGGATTATTTGATGAATTCTACAGGAGTTGTTTTATCAGTGGTATCAAGGATGAAATCCGCTCAGAGGTTAAAATTTTCTGTCCCAACACAATGATGGAAGTCCTAGGGTTGGATAAGTTGGTGAAGGACAATATCACAGCCCAACAACGCTCCAAATCCCCTTTTGTTCCATTTAGAAATATGGTTTCTCAACGACCTCCCATCATGCCAGCTCCTCAACCAACTCGTATCAAGCATTTATCTGAAGCAGAGATGTAGGCACATAGAGAAAAATAGCCTTGTCATAATTGTGATGAGAAATTCACTCGAGGACATAGATGTGTTGAGCAACAACTCTATCTCTTGGATGTGGATTCTCCAGATACCATAGATGATCAAGTCGACATTCAACAGCCGCCTGTTGACCCTCCATCTCCGGATGACCACCCAAAGATATCTCTCCATGCTTTAGCTGGAGTAACCACCCCACAAACAATGCATGTCAGGCGTTACTTCAAGAATCTCCCTCTTACAATACTCATTGATTCTGGTAGCACTCATAACTTCATTGACCCTCGATCGCCAAATAGGATATTATTTTGTCCATCCTTGCTCCAACTTTGAAGTCATGATTTCCAATGGGTGCACCTTACCTTGCAAGGGGAAGTGTTGCAATGTGCGTATCTCGATGGAATATTATAACCTGCGCTCTGACATGTTTTCCTTGTCCTTAGGTGGACGTGATGTGGTTTTGGGCACTCAATGGTTATGCATACTTGGCCCCATCTTATGTGATTTTGCTAAACTTTGGATGCAGTTTTCAATCAATGGGAAAAAACACACATTAACGAGATTACAAACAGGGTCTCTCCGCATCATCAGTTCACATCACCTAGAAAATATCCTTAAGAATAATTCACATGATGTCATCGCTCAACTCCATTCCATTCAGATGAACCCATCAACGGTCTCCACTACTCCCTTGTATCTACAACACATTTTGGATAGATATGCAGGTGTCTTTGATGAACTAGTGGGATTGCCACCTTCCAGCGACCCTTCTGGTAAGAATTTATCCCCTCTACATCCGAGAAGGAAGTGATGGCTATTTTGCATGCAGTACAATAGTGGAAACCATACCTATTAGGGAATTATTTCTGCATCAAGACTGATCACTAGAGTCTAAAAAATTTCCTGGAACAATGGGTCTCCTCCCCAGCACAATTGAAATGGGTTCGCAAACTCATGGGTTATGCCTATGAGATCACTTACAAGAAGGGTAAGAAAAATCTGGTGGCAGATGCTCTTTCTCACACATTGGATGACCAAGTTTATCTGCCATCTATTTCTATGCCTATTTGGTTGCAATCTGTTCAACAGGGCTATGTCTTCTATGAAATCCATGCTTCTCCATCGGCAGGGCACTTTGGGTTCCTCAAAATGTATGAGTGGGCACAATGTAACTTCTTTTGGCAGGGAATGAACATGACAATTCAATAGATGGTGGCTGTATATGATACTTGCCAGGTCAACAAGGGTGACACGACACTCATTCCAGGATTGCTCGAACCCTTTCCCATCCCTACGCATATTTGAACAAATATTTCTATGGATGTCCTTGAAGGGTTCCGGTGGTACAATACTACATCTAAAATGACTCCATATGAAGCAATATATGGTCAGGAACCACCAGTTCTTCTTCCCTATGCCCTCAACAATTCACCAGTTTAGGAAATTAACTCAGTTCTACGAAACCGCGATAAGATTCTTCGCATTTTGTAGGACAATCTTCACATGGAAAGATTTCGAATGCAACAACAAACCGATCAACACCATTCTGAGCGCACTTTTCAAGCACGTGATATGGTTTTTCTTCAACCATCCTCCCTGAAACTCAAAGGGCGTCATAAGCTTGCTCCAAATTTCTATGGGACCTATAAGGTTCTTCAGAATATTGGGTTCATTGCTTATAAATCAGAACTTCCTCCTTCTTCCTGCATTCATCCAGTACTTCATGTCTCTTGTCTAACGAAAGTTCTTGGCACCAACATCAGAGGACAAACTATTTTACCAAAACTGGATAATGAAGGATCCATCCTTTTGGATCCGGAGGCCGTCCTCAATAGGCGCAATTGTCAGATTTTCTCTCACTCCATCACAGAGGTCTTTAATTCAGTGGCACGGAATGGAACCATAGGATGCTACATGGGAACCACTCCATATTTAACAACAATTTCCACATCTAAAGATTTGAGGACAAAACTTTTTCTAAGGGGGAGGGGATGTTAGGAACCCATTTCAACCCTTCTCTTTACTTTGTTAGTATATTGTTGTTGGATGCATATGCTTTGTAAGTTGTCTCATAGTATTATATGTTGATCCATAGTTTGTATTAGCCCATAGTATTGATCCATAGTATTGGACGCATATGCTTTGTAAGTTGTCCCATAGTATTATATGTTCCATGGTATTGATCCATAGTATTGGAACTTAGACTTAGTATATAAGTTTGTGTTGAGGCCAATGAAGGCACCGAGAATTTATTTGTATTGATCTTTCTCAAAGGAGGTTGCCCCCTCTAAGTGGCCCATGATCAATAAAAATATTCTGTGATCTAATATATCGTTCATTTTATCAATTAATTGTTGCAGGTTCTTGATCACAATGAATATCATTCATGTCTGACGACTTCATTAATGATTTCTTCGATGAAAGGCATTGGGAATGGATTTGTTAGCATTACTTCATTAATCTCTCTGAATTCGGCAAAGATTTGGATTCGTTTCAGATCGTGCTTCTTGGGATGTACGACCATCGGTCTCTCCCACTTGACTTAATTGACATGATAGATAATTTTAGTAGCGAGCATATTGTTGATTTATTTCTTGATGATATATTTATATTTGTGCGCTAGCTTATACGGTCTTTTCTTGATAGGTTTGGAATTATGTTTGATGCTGACTTTAATTTCTCCCATCTCCTTTACTAATCCCTTCAAGTTTTTATAATCTTTGGCAAAGACGTCTTGAAATTCTTTCAACAAGCTTGTGATTTCCGCTATCTATTCCTCGGTCCAATAATCACCAATATTTTCCATTTTTGGTCTATCATCATTAGATATGTTGACTTGTTTCAATTTAAGTTGTGCATCCATCCACTTTGGTACTCTTGTTTCATTAATATGTCATTCGCCTTCTTTAAACTCTAAGAATGGCGGTGGAAAGTCTTCTTTAGTCAATCTTTCTAGCTCATCCTTCTTTGTCGATTCTACCTTGAAGATTGTTTTGATAGGTTTTGAAGTGGTTGGATGTTCCTTATTCCATCTGAAAATTTTCCCTTCGGTTTTGTCAATTTCCATCTTCAATCTTGTTGAATGTTGAATTTCTGTCGAGTGAATGTTGTTACATGTGGAAATATGTCGGCTTTCTGTCTATCGATTATCTATCATGATTTTGTTGGTTGTCACTAGTAGGAAAATTATGAGTTGATTACTCGCATCTTTCAACGTGTCATTCTCTTGAGTAAAACAAAAATATTTAATAAAATTCTCTCTAAGTTCCTTCCAAATGAAAGTTTCTCCCCCGACCTATTCCATTTTATACCATTTATTATGCAAATCATCAAGTGTTCTAGGGATTAAGTGCAACCAAATTCTTTCATTTGTATATCCCATTTATTTCCATTCCTTTTCGCAGATGTCAATGTGTTTCTGGGGATCTTATCGTTGGGTGAATGTTGGTATTTTTCCTTGGGCGTTGAGTTTTCCTCCGTCAAACCTTTCGATAAAATATGCTGACGTTGTGGTCCATGTCTGAAGTCGTGACTGGTTTGTATCCCACCAACGTGTAGCTTGTCCGATGAAGGTTTTGACTAATATTTGAAGTCGACCTT
Organism: Larix kaempferi; assembly: GCA_027924585.1. Classification (NCBI taxonomy): domain Eukaryota; kingdom Viridiplantae; phylum Streptophyta; class Pinopsida; order Pinales; family Pinaceae; genus Larix; species Larix kaempferi. The sequence continues at coordinate 50,823,474 of BSBM01000299.1, read as the reverse complement.
GCTCTCCTACAGTTTTTGATGCTTTATCGACATGCAATGCGGGATATTCTCGTTCTTTATATCTCAATGGTGGGGTACCCAACGACTCATTTTTTACAGGTTCAAGTGTCAGATACTCTCTGATTTTCCTTTCAAAAATCTTCGAAATGATGGAAATAGTGTAACATTGTTGTACTTTTTTCTTTGGAACAACTTCGATTGTCCAACAATCTCGTGCTTGAGCTTCATAATTTTCTATCCGCCAGTCGTAGAGTTCAGTGTCTGAATTGTATCCAATAGATGAGGAGTTACCGAGGTGGATTTCCCCTTGACTATTAGGCTTGACATAATCCTCATTATTTTGCATCACTTGGTATAATCGTCGGATGTCGGCATCGTCATAGATAGGTTCTACCCAAGGTTTTCCTTGGGACGGATGGATGGGTACAATGACTTTCTTTCCGTCGCTTTTAAGTTTTATCCTATCTTTGTTGAGTGAAATTGATACTTTCATTTTTCTTCCCCAAGGTCAACCAACTAATGCAGGGAAGGAATTGGACCCTTCTTTAGGGTCAATGATTTCAAAATCAACTTTTCCTGATATTCCCATGATAGCTATTTCAACATCTCTCTAGACTTTGATTGGCCCAATCAGACCCTGATAGGCAAGTTTTAATTATATGTATGATTCATGCAGTTTTGGGCGGCCCAAACGTTCCCAAGTTGTGCGAGTCATGATGTTGTCTTGTGATTCAAAATCAAGGACAACTTTTCGGACATATTATCCTTCGATTTCCAGATCAACCAATGGGTCTTCATCATTTTTATCCCTTTGGTTCATTCGAAAAAGGTTTGTGGTGAGATTTTCCTTATCGTTTTTTATTTTAAGTTCATACATTATGTCTATTAGCTTTGCGACTGCTTCTTCTTTAGTTATTAATTGGAGCAATTCATTAATATCTTTTCGTCGAGCTTCAACACTATCTTCTTGTGAGGCAAGTTCTTGTAATATTTTTGCGGCATTGTTATATAATTTCTTTTTCTCAATCGGATTGGGATAATCATCTTTGCTTTTCAATTTTGTAATTTGTGGATTGTCGACGCCAATTTTGTGCCTTGTCGAGTTAAGATATGAAAATTCTTAGTTTTAACAACATCACATTTGGGAACACTAGACAAGACATTAACATTCTTTCTATTTATAATTTTCTCAAGTATGGTTGGGCAATCCTCGAAGAAGTGAACACCAACTCCACATTTTGTACAAAATTTCAGATCTGTCTTATCTTTCCAAGGGCAGTCTGCAAAGAGATGTTCTTCGTTAAGGCTTGAAAGCACTGAAGTCGTTGACGTGGTTGAGGTCCTTGAATTCCATTGTTCTACCCTCGAACATTGAATCCTCGTTGGTTGTAGTTGTCACCTCTCCAATCATTCCATCATCCATCGTTTCTTTGCTATCGATCGTTTCTATTATTGTGATTTCTTTGTTCGACAGTATTTGTCTGATAGACAATATGATAATTGGGCTTTTTTTTGTATTCAAGGCGTATTATGTTGTGGTGTGTGATTTTGATTCATAGATGGAACACCATTTATTCTGTGCATTATTCATGTTGTATGGGCATTCCTTTGTTGGGTGCATATCGTATTCTTGGTAGATATCACAAAAACATTTTGTATGCATGATACACACATCTTGTCAACGTTTATCATACCGAAAAGTGTATTTTGTATGTCCTTCTTTCAAATAGTTTGAACACCATAGGTCCACTCCTTGTATGCCGATTTCATGAATGGATCATTGCATGCTTTCTAATTGTTCTTTTATGTCCAGATTGACATAGCTAGTCGGGTATTCATCATCCATCTCTGTTTGTAATGCCTTCTTTAATGCTTCTTCATATGTTGTAAAGTCATGCAACTAGATATCCTTTCAGATTCTTTGTGGTAGTCCAACTATGAACCATTGAATTAGCAGAGGCTCCTCAATTTGGTAATCCATATGGCTCATCATATATTTTAATCACTTGTTGTAGTCACGAATAGTTTCTATCGGCTTCTGGGTGATGTTTTTGAATTTTTTTGCTACTAGTTGTTTTCCATCGTCAGTTTTAAAGAACGACAAAAACTACTGCTTGACTTGGGACTTACTTGCAGTTGGTGTTCTGTTGGTGTAGTTCATGCACCAAGTGAGGGATATTTTATGTAGAGAGGCTGCAAACTGTTCCATTTGATGATCCTGATTGACCACAACATTTGATTTCCATATTGATTCGCATACAAACCAATGTCTTTGAGGATCTTCGTCTCCTTCGTAGAAGGGGATGTGTCCCGTCAGGTTTTCGATATCTGGTGTGATTTATAGGAAAATCGATGGTGATGGTGGTTTACTTCCTCCATTGGATACACAGACTATTCGATTGTCGACAGGTACTACTACTATCTCTTGATGCGCGTTAACAAGAACTAACGCATGCTCTGTGTTTTCTTGGTCTTCGCAGTAGAAATCGTCAGGTCTTTCGTCATTGGTCATATGTCCGTGATCTACTACAAATTCTGTGGATATATAGGCAAAGTTTTGTTGTTCTAATGGTGATGCATTTCTTGTCGAAATATCTGACTAGCTTGACGATTCACTTAGTGATGGAAGTGGCTGGGGGGCGCTCGCTCATGCTCTGAATAAAATAGATGGAAAATTCTATTAGGGAACTCAGGCTGAAAGGTGATCTAGTTCCCTTCTCTTGGACATTGTATCAAAAGTCAGTCTGATTCATTTCTATCTTGATCTTGTCGAATCCATATACCACATTGACCAACATGAAGTCCCAAGTCTTGTTCGACAATTTCTTGCACTCTAATGCCATGAGTTAATTGGAGTGGTGAATTTGGAGTTATGACCTCCGGTATCCTCACTTGGAGAGATTCACCATGCTCAATCCATTGATCTTCATCCATAGGTGATAGAGGCTCATCCACGCCCCCAACTTGTCAGGTCTATCTCGAATCAGGTAGATTTCCTGCCTCTTCTGTCATCATACCCGATTTCCATTTTCTTTGGAGCACACTAGTTTGCTCCTTTATCTCTTCTCGTCTTTTTGTCTACTTTTCTCATTCAATTTTCTGAATATCTGGACTGCTCTTATGACTTTCCATTCTTTCTTTGTTGAATTTTTGTGATTTTCCGATGCTAGTCATCTTTTACTTCATCTATTGACTATCAGACATCTATTCTACTCATCACACGGTCAGCTAACCCCCCCATTGTCGATCCAAAAGATTTTAAGAAACTATGGTGGTGAGACAATTCATTTGCGCAAGAAGTGCTCCCACTCTCGTTCTTGCATGAATTTCTCCCACTCTTTCTGCTTCGCCTCCCAAATTGAATTTGGAAGTGGTAGTAGCAATAGTGGTCGTGGCTCAACGATGTGTCCTACGCCTTTGTCGATCAAGAATTTGAACAGTGTTGGTAGTGTGCACAAAAAATGGTCAGTTACGTCGGTGTAAAATATCTTCTCAATTTCGGCCACATATACTCACTCTTCAATTGTACGTTCTTGGTAGAAATCGTCAAGCTTTTCACACCATTCATAGAGATTTGTGCGTCCTCCGTTGCTTATTTTTGTAAGCAATTGATGATATCTTCCATTCTTTGGTCTTCTCATCAAATAGATTCTTCAGTGTGCATGGGACGACCTCGAAAAACTTCTCATGTGTTTCAGAGAAGAAATTCTCTCTTGCCTGAGTGATAGTTAACTTGTTTCTTCTAGCATAATTCTGCAAGTAATTCGCTATTTTTCTATTCCATAGTTCTATGATTTATTACTCGGTTATCATCTATTCATACTTATTATCATCTCATGGATGTACTACTGGAAACAAAACCAATGTTGTAGTCAACCAAGTTGTATAGTTACCAGTAATACATCATGTAAGATTAAAAATCACTCACATGATAAGAAGCAAGACAAAGTAGTGGAGATAGAAGCAACAAGTATTCTATTACTTAGCAGAGACTGTACAAAGTATATACAGAGAACAATAATACATTCATATCTTGTCTAGCTCTCTAGCCTATATTTATATGGATTTACAGACAGTTACATAATGGTCTTGTCGGTTCAACTGACCGACAAGTTCATGCCGACAAATGGTAACCGATAGGTAGTTGACCAACAGTCCTAGTCGGCTTAGCGGACTAGGATCCTCCAGCACTCCATATGGTTGAGATGAATCAGATTGGACTGAATTCACCTTGGAGGATTATGCGGGAGAAGGTGTGGTCTTGGTGTTAGTAGTAGTTTTTGATGAAGTTGGGGTAGAATCCGGTTGGCTTGGTTTCCTAGATGATTGAGTCATGGACTGTCTTCAGACGGAGCTTATGACACCATTATTGTGTGCATATGTGGATAGTCTTGATGGGTCATTAGATGGACGGGGGGAATTGAGGATCATATCATATAACATTATGGATTGGGAATAAACCAAATCCATGTATTGAGCATGGCTGATCACCTACTCTTATGTGATATCTCCTCCCATGGTGACATCTCTAGTGATGGGCGAAAATAGTGACTTTGTGAACCAATCTGCCAAGAGTTGGTTTGGAATGGCGGCTTTGATTAACCTTCACCATTGGTTCCACTCATGGATATGATCCAATATGTGGTGGAGGTGGATTTCCGGAGCAAAGTCAAAAGATCAATACTGGTTTCATATTAAATGGGTAGTTGGAAGTGAGTAAGAAATGGCATGGTGAGAGAATTGAAATCACCAAAGAACTATCGTGGCAGCTCAATATACCATTTAGATACCGAACCTATAAGGGTTCTTTGGAAAATATGCAAACGAATGGAGTCATCCATCAAGGAGTTCAATGAACACCAAGGATGGAAAGCCATCACGTGGTTATTGGGGTCTTTTGCAGGTTTCCCGTCAAATTTTTGGATGTCAGATGGTAGTTTGGTGGGGATAGGTGGCCAATGTAGGGCGTGTTGAATGGGATCATTAGTTAAACACGACAAATTAGGTAGATCTAAACTCGCAAAAAATGGGAGCTGTCGATTTGGATGTGGAAACTGGTAATATTGATGTAGCATCGGAATACCAATAGTACCATAGGTTGGTTGTTGTGGCATATTGTAACCTGATGGTTGTCCCATGTATTCAGGTTGGGGTGGTGAAGTTCCTTGTGGAGGAAAACCTGTCGAGTTGGGTTGGCCCCATGAAGCATTGATATATTTGGGATATGGTAACCTTGTATAGAGGCTATATGTAGAGGCAAGGGTAGCTCCCCAAAAGGTTCCCCCTCCAGCCGGTGGTTGGTTCCTGGAAGGGAATCGACCCCAAATGGGTTGTTTCCCCCAAACAAGCTATTCCCCCCTAGTTGAATTTTTCCCCATGGGTGGGGGTTCCCCCCTAACTGTAATTTCCACCTTGGTAAGAGGCATAGATGGGTTCCCTATTGAAATAGTTGTGGGCACAAATGAGACAGTTTTTGTGATTTTCATGATGTTACCTGCTTGAGGGATGGAGGGAAGGCCCATGTTACTCATAATAGGACCCAAGGGAATACCATTGTGGGTCACTTGACTAGAGGGGTGTGATGCATGGGAATCAATTTGATCACTTGGTCTAAGCATCAACATAGTTATAGAAGCATGACCAAGGTCAAATGCAAGAGGATTCATGTGCATGAATGGTAGGGTCGTATTCATTTGACTTGACTGGGGGATGTTTTGGGCCAATGATATTCCCCACAAAGGAGAAGTACTAGTGGTGACAGATTGGTCCAAAGTGGATCCCATAGGATAGACCACAATGGAAGTGGGTAAAGGAGGTAACATTGCAAAAATATCTAAGGGATGGAGTGGTGTCAAATCCATATCTAAAGGTTTCCTACTATGTGTGCCAGACGACAAACGATAAGACAAAAAAGTGTCAAAATACCTAGTAGATGGAAACTCTACGAGTACCAGATTAGTAGTTCTAGTAAGAGGGGGAATAGCTGAAGGGACAAGACCTTTTGTAATGGTCTTAACCTCCCCTTCAAGTTGATCATGCTAGGGTTAACCTTGAATCATGAATGAGTCAAATGGTTTAGGTCTCAAAACGTGTTTTTGGGAACATGGTATTTGGTGACCAATGGTATTTGGTGGCCAATGGTATTTGGTGGCCAATGGTATTTGGTATTCCATGGTATTTGGTGGCCCATGGTATTGGCCTATGGTATTGCATGTAATGAAGCATATAAAGGGCTTGGAATACTCCATTTTAATGTGGCATGGAGGTGAGTGGTGGCTAGATCACTTGGCCTAGCTTGACCTGTTTAGGTCAAGGGAGATAATAGATCTATTATGGTGGGTTTTCTCGGTTTGGGTTTTTCATGTAAACATTGTCTGTCTATTGTTATGTGGTTGATTGGATTATCTTGTATTATTTCTCTCTCATATTTATTAATACTCTTAAATATTTAGTAAGTGGTATCCGAGTGTAAGGTTGGAGATCCTTGAGGCCATATCCTTGTATCTAAATTAAAATTGCATGGGGTGCATGTTTGTTGGTACCTGACACCCCAACAATATTTTTTGGTCCTTATGAAACTTAGTCGTAGCCAAGTTTTGATTTCTCTGGGTTCTAGAAGCATGTAAAATAATTGTATCCCTCTTATGCACAAAGAAGGAATCGACATCAAGTTGTGTAATGAACCAGTAGGATAAGTACGAGGTTGGCAGTTATACTCATAGCCTAGCTTGATGTGTATTAGAGAGGTTGAGTCTCCAATTGTGAAAGGAATGTGAGATGGTTTAATCTCAGTTTTGGGACCAAGATTTATGAACCATGTATGTGAAGAGAATTCCTATAAAATTGGTGGTTACAACAGCTGAGGACCCATGTAATCTGGTAGATGGATTATTTTTATATGGACATCAACGAAAAGGAGGCAAGACAGATGGAGAACATGGAAAATAGATAGGATGTAGCAATGGATGGTGATGGTGTAGTCACCATGAATACAAAGAAAAAGAAAATAATGGATCAATTTGCATGTAAAAGGGCATATGGTTGTAATACCTGGTAAGGCATGCATACCCCTAGTAACTCACTAGTAAAGTCGGTAGATAGACCTAGGTGATAGGGGGTGTATGTGAGATCCCCGAGTCAAGCTTAAAGGGGGGATTGTTAGGGTTAACCTTGACTCGAGAATGAGTCAAATGGTTTAGGTCTTAGCACGTGTGTTTGGGCACATGGTATTTGGTGACCAATGGTATTTGGTTGCCAATGGTATTTGGTGTTCCATGGTATTTGGTGGCTCATGGTATTTCTTTTAATGAATCCTATAAAGGGCTTGGCATACTCCATTGTAATGTGTCTTGGAGGTGAGTAGTGGCTAGCTCACTTGGATCGGCTTGACCGTTTCAGGTCAAGGGAGATAATAGATCTATTATGGTGGTTTTTGACAGTTTTGGTTTTCCACGTAAACATTGCATGTCTATTGTTATGAGGTTTCTTGGATTATCTTGTATTATTTTTCTCTCATATTTATTAATGCTCTTAAATCCTTAATAGATTATTTAAGGGATCTATGCTTCCAACTTTAGAAGGAATTTCTTCGTTAATGGTCCCTTTGTTGGAAGAGTGGTGTGAGTCTTGTGGATTTGGAGGTGCTTGCCCCTTAGGGTCCAAACCTTGCATTCTATGAGATCTTCGCAAGCTTGGGTTGGACATGGTGAAAATGTAATTAAAGAAATGATTCCTAGGGCCAACTACGAATGTGGGAAGAACACACCTCTAAGAAAATAACTAGAAATAATCAACCAAAAAAATAGTGGATAAAGGGATCTTTCGAAGACGAGATATCAAGACACTAATGAAGATATGAACAATAGTTATGATAATCTTCTTGGATCAATCCCCCAAGGTGAAAGTAAGTTCCCATAGGAAAATACCCTCCTGTATCATTGGAACGAATATTGAATGCCTATTGCAAGAACCATAAGAAACCTTCTTTATAGAAGAAATAACCCTCACATACACCTGTGTGGAACCCTAATGGAAATCTACTATGGTCACCAATTCACAATGGATGGCTAGGTAGATACAATTGAAAGTCAAGACTAGAAAATGGGTATAATAATGTCGGACACACATTCGTGTCCCAAGCACTAAGAAGAAAAAGTGTCACTGTGAGGATCTACCAGTTCTTCAAAGCTCCAAACTTGTAATAACCCCACTAGGTGAACAAAAGAGGGGAACTCTCAACTGATCATTTCACTTGAGCTCATGTTTAACTCATGTGTTAGAATATATTTCTGACCACGTCAATTTCTACTACTGGATTTTGCACTCTTTAGTGTTCTATAGTCTCCTTTAATAGCCTTGGATAATTTAATCACTTTTCCTAGTCCAAAATATTTAATCCTTATCCTATTGTTGGTGTGCTATAAAACAAAAATGTCTAATTGATTTTATTAGCGAGTTGGTTGATTCTAATGCTAATATTTACTCAATAGGGTAAATGGAGGTGAAACTAATGATGTTTTGACTTGATTCCAAAACAAGCAAGAAGATGGAATGCATTGATTTATTTTAAATTAATTCTATCTACTAGAGGGAGAGGAGTTATTTTTCATTTCAAATGCAAATGAATTCCCAAACACAATGCATTTTTTTTCTTTTCCTTTTAGTGAATGGGGAGAAATAATTCCAAACTATGAAAGGAATTTTTTTTGAAATCCCAAACAAAATGTAAGACAAGCTCTTTTTTAAACACACACCAAAACTGTACTAATGCAATTTTTTTTCTTGTTTTCTTTCTTTTCATAAACTTCTAAATTGCATAAAAGAATTTAAAGGATTTAATTTTATTTGCAAAATAACTAAAAGGAATGAAGACAATTTTATGCCTTCAAAGACTCCTAAATTGCATTAAAAGACTTGGAATAAGATATTATTTGTTTCAAATTTAAAGGATTCAATTTCACTTATAAAGAACCTAAAATCAAAGAAGGTGAAGGTGAAGAAAAATTTCCACTTTTCAAGAAATTTCAAATTGCATAAGAGACTCAAAATACATCTTCTTGTTTCAATTGAAATAAAAGGACTTCAATGAATTTGAAAATGATCTAATACCAAAGAAGCCAAAGAAAACAAGTAATTCACATGAACTAATAAATTTCAAAGGACTTGAATTACACAAATACCTTCAAATCTTTCTATTTTCAAATGAAAATACAAACGAAAAAACCTGCAAACCAAACAAACCAAAGAATCAAAAGATGATATTTTTGAAACCTTTAATGTTCAATCCATGCAAAATCAAATGGCCATGAAGAGTTGGATAGGACCATAGGGTTCCTGGACTTAGCAGGTATTCAATGTTTCACCCAAACAAAGATGGACACGAACCAAAATGCAAGAGACCCAAACAACAAACTTCAAATCCCAAACAAATCAAGTAGATCACAAACACCATCAAATGAGCTTTGAGGGGTTTATAATCAAGGTAAGAGAGGTATGAATTCCACTGGATCAAAGGAATTAGATCAAGAAGGTTGAAAAATCAACAAATGGATCAAGTTAACTTAGGTTGATGTTACACATCCAAAGATTGACAAGGAAATAAATATGAAAAAATGACTAAGAAATCAATCAAACACTCAATTCAAGAACATACCAGTCTTCTATAAAGCAACAAAGGCTTAGACAAAAATTCTTGAGACAAAAAACCAAGAAAAACCAAGCAAGAGAGATTTAAAAATTCCCCAAATAGAGGATTATCACCTCTGTAACCTCACAGATAGAGAGATAAAAAGAGACTCATTGCCCTCTGATAGAATAGCAGGGAGAGATGAAATTGGTTTTATTGCCCCCTAGAAAACTAGCAGAGAGGGATAAAGTGGTTTTATCGACCTGTAAGTTTCTTTTAGGGAGGGATAAAGTATGGAAAAGTTGAGTAAATGACACTTTTTCTTAGATCTAAGGGTGGATCAAGTTCTTGAATCAAAGAGCTTCCCAATAATTATTAGGGAAGGTAAGAGTTGAAATGAAAGCACACACTTGAATAAATTCAATCATCCAAACAATCACTCAAAGGGCTAGTAAGGCTAGGGAAAGTCCCCAACAGAGTTGCTAGTTTTTGTGGTAGAAAATTTTCCATGCAAATAGGTAGAACTTCTCTTGGATATAAAATGGTTCCCTAACCCAAGAAATAGGTCAACAAATGGACACTAACATCCTCCTAGATCTAACTTTCATGCATACAACAAGACAAGAAGAGAAGAGGGTAAGAAAGGATAGATGACCTAACTCTTTCTAGATGGCTGTCCTTGCTACTCCGTCCTTTGAACTCGATGACCGAAGCTCCAAATCATAGAAGAATCCTACAAACACAACACAAGAATTCCTCCCTTTCCACAAGGTATTCTTAAGAAAAAAGATATCTATCTACTTTGAATGCAACAAAGTAAAACTTACATGCTATTTAATACAAGATTCAGAGAAGTAGGCCAAGTTTATATTTAATGGAAATCCATAATGAAGTACATATAAACATATACCTGACTTAATAGTAGCATCTCCTCCAAGCTCTCCTTTTATACAGCTTGAGAATTAGACTAGCATAAGGATGGCATCTTCAAGCTTTCTTTCCATGTTTTAAATCCAAAGATTGAGCTTAATTTATAGGATTTGGAAGGAAAAAATACTTGGAGAAAGGATTGGATCAAAGGAGGATATGTTGGATCATGATATTGGAACATTAAAACCCACTTTACACTTAGGATAAAATACATTAATCATTTTTGATTAATTTCCTAGGTTTAGACTAGGTAGTTGGCCTAATTTTGACTTATAGTGCCACCACATGCCATCATGAGTCACTAGGGAGAATTTAGATAGATTTTGGATAAGATATTTCCTGATTCTATATGATTTTATTCTATTCCTGGATTATATTGGCACCTTCCTGCTTTAGACAGCTTTATCCCGCTTTTTCTGCTTTCTAGTGGATAAGGTAAAGCTAGTTTGACTTGGAAATTGTCTCTACTTGGCCAATTCGACCTCCACCTCTTTCTTCTCTTCAAAATTCATCATCACATTCCATTTCCATCACTCATTAGCTTCCATACCATATTTATCTAATTCATGAGCCTCTTGATTGATTTGAAAGGTGCTTTTGACACCTAGGGTTTTTTTAGCTTTTAGTAAGCCTGGCTTTTGTGAGCTTTTCAACATGCCTTAAAGGCATTCTATTTTATCTCTTGATATGTATTATTTATTGAAATATTATTTTTCAATAATAAAATAATGGAGTTGACATTAATTGTGTTCAGTCTCACATATTTCTGTTTAGTATTTTCTTCTTAATTCTGCAAATCTTTGAGCAATATTTTAGTGAGGACTTCTATGTTTCAAGATCTTGGCTTGTAAATATGCTTACATGGTATCAGAACCTTAGAATTCTAATATGGTATCAAATATTAGGGATCTCATAGCTTAGATTCAGATTAGTCTTCCAGCATAAGTTTCAAATTTTGTTTTGCAGGTACAACTTCATGGATTTGAATTCAGTTCCTCTTCTTACACCATTCAACTATGCTGAGCAGAAGCCAAATATGAGTGCATATCTTAAGAGACAATGTACCTATGAGATATCTATTGGATATTTTGAAGAATCAGAGTCCTTAGAAGAGAAGCAAATTTGGTACAAGGACTGTGATATAGATTTTGGAGCAATGTGTTTGGCAATTCCTCCTAGAATGCACTACCTCATTGATGAAGGTGAATACCCAAGTGATCTCTGGACCAGATTGGATAGAGAATTTGGAAAGCTGATATATGAGGAAGAGATCAACCATATGGAGAGAAAATCCATCATATATAACTCCTCAAATCATCTCATTGAAGTCACTAATGTGTCTACCTCAAGTTTCTCTGTTGAAGTTGTGAAATATGAAGAAGAAATGGCAGAAAATTCAACAACTAATCGAGTTCGAATTGACCATTTTTCTTCTGTTTCTCTTGAAGTTTAAATCATATATGATTTCTCTCATTCTCATGAAGTTGATTCACATGAATAAGACATTCGACTTGCACATGTCGAAGAAGATGTCATTCACCCATTGATCTCCTATCAATTTTCTAATGTTGATTTTGAGGATACATTACTAGCTTCTGTTGATCCCGCGCTCACTTCTCATCAATATGGTGTGCACTATGATGATAATTTGGATGTTTTGAAGGTTGTATCATGATATGAGACTGTTGCACATGCACTCTCTATTTCTGATTTGAATCCTTCTGCTTATTTGTCTAAGGAGACTAGCACACTCCCTCATTGTTCTACTGAAGATGGAGACACTGCCATTGACTTGGCACTCTATGAAATATTGTTCCTCACTTTTGGACTTGATAGTACCTATTTTGGATCTTATTTTAGATCATATTTCATGTCCAAATATATTTTGGAACCTATGTTCCTCACTCATAGAGCTGATACAACTTTTTCTAGTTCAAAGTTTCAAGACAATTCAAATTTGGTTGGAGCTGATTTTACTTCTAATTGTTTGAAGTTGATTTCTATAGAATCACAAGCCTCATTTGGACCTGATATCAGTCTGATTTTCAAGTTTGATGAGAAGCTACCTATGCTCTCACATCAGTGTTTGGGAGCTTCCCTACATGGCTAAATTGTTCATTATGCAGCTACCTATGTACCTGATCTAGTTGAACATATTTATCTTCTTCCCAAGAGGAATATACCTCCATACATTTGATCAAGTTCACACTTGAGTTTGGAGTAGCAGCAACAAATTTTGTTGTGCACATGTCCATTCTTGAGGGAGGGTTTTATTCCCACGAGGTTTTCCCTGTTTCCTTAGTTACATGGGCATAATAATTGTAATGGGATGACCATAAGCCTTGTTGCTTGGGCCCTACACATACTTTAATCACTCTAATTCAGGCTTAAGGGGGGGTGTTGGAACATTAAAAACCCACTTTACACTTAGGATAAAATACATTAATCATTTTTGATTAATTTTCTAGGTTTAGACTAGGTAGTTGGCCTAATTTTGACTTCTAGTGCCACCACATGCCATCATGAGTCACTAGGGTGAATTTGGATAGATTTTGGATAAGATATTTCCTGATTCTGTCTGATTTTATTCTATTCGTGGATTAGAAAGGTGCCTTCCTTCTTTAGATAGCTTTATCCTTCTTTTTTCTGCTTTCTAGTAGATAAGGTAAAGCTAGTTTGAATTGGAAACTGTATCTACTTGGCCAATTCGACCTCCACCTATTTCTTCTCTCCAAAAGTCATCATCACATTCCATTTCCATCACTCATTAGCTTCCATACCATATTTAGCTAATTCGTGAGCCTCTTGACTGATTTGGAAGGTGCTTTTGACACCTAGGGGTTTCTTAGATTTTAGTAAGCCCGCCTTTTGTGAGCTTTTCAACTTGCCTTAAAGGAATTCTATTTTCTCTCTTGACATGTAGTATTTATTATACTCTTATTTTTCAATAATAAAATCACGGAGTTGACATTAATTGTGTTCAGTTTCATATATTTCTACTGAGTACTTTCTTCTTAATTATGCAAATCTTTGAGCAATCTTTTAGTGAGGATTTCTCTGTTTCAAGATCTTTGCTTGTAGAAATTCTTACATGGTATCAGAAGCATATAATTCTAATTCATGAGAGATTAGGATTTCTTCGAATGGAAAAGGGGATGATACTTAAAGGATAGAGCCATCCACTCAAAATCTTATCCAAATCTCACTCCTAAATTCATGCCCAAGTAGTTGGACCAATTTCATTGCTCCCCAAATGAAGTCCATAGGGAGATAAAGGGGGAGATTATCACTCCTCTAACACTAGAAGTTGGAGTTTATCCCTCCCTACACAAAGGGAAGGGAGTGATAATCCTTAACCAAAGCTCATTCTAGGGTTTAGGAAGGTGGGTTTCAACCCCCAAATGATGGGATTCCCTCCCAAACATGGCTAGGGATTGGAATAACCATATGATGATGGGTCCTAACACACCTAGGGAACATGTCAATCATACTTCTCATGGTGATGATGCACAAAAACCAAGAATGACACATGAGGGTGACATTTTGAGGTGTAAAAAAAATCAAAAGAGAAAAATAATTCCCATGGTATCAACACATACAACCATGTAAATACAATGGACCCAAGCAAATTCAAAATATCTTGATCTAAAATCAAGCTTTCTCCCCATGATCCCCAAATAGGATAGGATTGGGTCAAGTGTTTTTTTTCCATACAGAAATTTTTCTTTATCCTCATGAGAAAGATAGATATTTACAAACTAATTATATAGAAACACATATAAACATTACATTGAAAACACTATTTTTTTTACCTTGATGTCAATCCTTCCCCTTCATAGGTTTGGTCATGTACTTATCATTGACCTTGTAATTCTTTTTAAATTTCTTATTTGTTCAGTAAATTAAATCCTTGGGATTTTCTAGAACAAAGTGCATGGCACATGGATAGTACATCTTTGTCCTCTATTGAATTGTCTTCACTATTTCCAATAGCTTCGGATTTTAGTTTTTCCTTGAACATCCAGTTGGGATCCTTCATTTCTAGAGGGTCTATCATGTCCCTAAGTTGCTCATCCTCTAAAATTTTTGTTCCCTCCAAAGGGGAGAAGATCACTTTTTTCAATGTATAGTGATATCATAATTTTCTTGTTTTAAATTGGGGCATGTTATTTTAATTCCACCAAGTATGTTAATGGATGTTCCACCTTTTAGTGAGTGACCTAACAAAATTTTGGGGTTCCTTCTTAATTTCATATTTTCATTTAGGGAAAATAATTATTATGTCTTCAAAGCAAGATGTACAATAGAAATAAATATTCTCATAACCATGGTTAATGTAACAAAAAATGCACAATTCCTACATTTCTAGACAATATACACTTCAATTTCAAGGGGGCCTTGACCTATTCTCTTTATTAAACTAACAATAGAAATGCGAAGTCTTGTGTTTAAAAAATTTAGTTCTCTAACAAACTTATTCTCAATAACTTCAGGGACCAAACTTGACTTAACCCCTACTCCTTAATCTGGTTAACTATTTATTCACATCCTCCTATAACTTACATATACTTTCCTTATGTTGCTCCTTTTCCTATAGATCCAATTATTTGTGTTCCTTGACAATTAACTGAATTGTACCCATTCTTTGAAATTCTCCTACATTTTATTTGTGACATGCCATCAAAGGACTCTTGGATGTTCTTGAGGGATTAGTTTCAACTATCGTTATTTATAATGGTCAACATAGGTGGTTGAGGGCCACTAGGTACACAAATTGTGATTAAATAATATCACTAGAAAAAGGGGGGTATGAAGTACTATTCAACATTAACTTAATCTTGAAAGTTTTTCTCTATATGATGGTTCTTTGATTTGTGCAAACTTTCACTTGAATATTATTGTTCATGTCCAAAATGTTGATATGGGTATAGTGAAATTTATTATTATTATTCATGTCCGAATTGTTAATATGGATGTGGTTCATTTCTAATAGTTGTTCGAGTTCTGGGTTCCATGCACCATGAGTAGGGATCCTTCTCCTATATTCTTGAGCCACTCTCTCTCTAATTCTAGAGATTTAAAGGCAGGCCCGAACATCTTGTTTTTTGAGTAATGAGAGCAAAGAGAGGAACCCATAGCATCAACAATAAAATGACAAATCCCCTCAACAACCTTCAATATCCCTGAGGAAGAGCAGGCTCCAAGCCATATAAAGGTAATGATGGGTGGAACTATGTAGCATATCCTCTATTTGGAGTGGTTTTTGAGAATACTGATAGCATGCCTAAATATTGTCGTTAATATTGTGTGCTGCCTAGAGACACTACCACAAACTTAACTTCAACAATAAATGTATTTGGGTTTATGTTGAAATATCAAAGTTTAACTCAAAGTATTTCCTCATAGTTGCTAAAGTATATTTATGAAACAAAAAACCTCCCATATATATATATGATGCAATGATGATGATGATGATGGAATATTAAATTACCACAAAAATATGTTCAACAAAAATGTCCGTCATTTTACATAATTAATAAATACAAAGTAATTAATATTGTTAAAATTTATAATAATTTCCAAATAAAGTTATTAATTATATTAAATTTAATATTTGAAAAAGGAGTCATTATTCTTTTTCCATTGTCCATGGAAGGGAATAATAGGTCAAGTGTTTGAAGTTGGGTTTGCAATTGAAAAAATTCACAATTGAATGTCAACAATGTTAAAATTCAAACTAATATATTTTGTATACAAAATCCTAAACCCTGGGCACCCTAAGCCCCAAACCCTACTATTCCATTGTCTAGAGCAGAGCAGATTTGTATATACATGGGTTCTATAAGTGGTACTATCTGATTCAAAAACCCTGTTATAGGTCAAATCTGCACTTCTCCATCCGTGATCACATTGCCTTGTCGATCACACAAAAGGACACTAAGGATGGAAGAGCTGGATTGACCTTGGATGAGTTATTGCTGAGATCATACATTTTCAGTTGAATTTTTTTTTTTTCCTGCAGTTTTCATTATGTGTGCGCTACTATTGCCACTGACATCTAGCGTTCTAAATGCTGGTTCTATTGAAGACAAACCGCGCACTTATCCCAAAATATGTGTATGCTAGTTGTTAAGAGCACTAGTTGCTTACTGTGCGCTAGTTTACTATGATGATATCTGCGCACATATTAAGATGAATGGAAAAAATATATTAAGATTATGAATTGGGATTAGTTGAGGTTGGTTTTGTAACTCCCCCAACCTCCCAATTCAATTGCCTCACGAATCTAACTACCAGCCTTGTGCCATAAATAGAAGGGGAAGCCATGAGTGAAAGGCAATGAAGAAGAAGCTATTGTTACACTGAAGGAATTTATAAGTCATTGTGAGGAGCAGGATCCCAAGACTCGGTTGCAGAAGTGTTTGGACAGATCAGGTATAACTGTATTTGGCTACATTTCTTTGGCAATAAGACATCGAGATACCCTTCCCGTCCCAATGGAATGTATTTTCTATTGAATATCTGATGGTAGTTAATGTTAAATTGATTTCAATTTAGTTATATATTTATAGTCAAGATATGCTAAGGAAGGTTGAATTATTTTGCAGGTACATTACTGTGGATATTGGGCAAAAGCTAGGACCAACCATCGTTAAAAAGGTATTGATTTCAGAATCCTAATCTCATTTCATTCATAGTAATTAATGCAAAGTAGAATGTATTTATCTGCCACCCCATGTAAGTTGATAGTGTCATTTCCCCCACTTTAAGGTATATTCCTGCACAACAGAACTGGTGACTCCACTGGGGAGCACCGGTTGTTTCTACTCTAGGGACCTTGTCTAGGTTTTCTTTAGTTTTTACAGTCTGTTGGTTTTCTGTGAGGTTTTTATAAGTTACTTTGCTGTTTCCTTTTGCTTTGATTATTTTCAGTCTGACTGTGCAAATCCATTTTCATTTGCTTCCAATCCCTGTGCGCTAGTCTTCTATGCATACAGAAGCGCACCTTCTTCCCTGTGCGCTAGTTTCCTTGAAACATAACTGCGCACTTTTTCTTGCAGGCGCTTTCAGTGAACGTATCCATTCACTAAGTTAAGAAACGAATCCGTCTTCCATATTTGAGATAAATGATAATAATATATTGATAGATGATATAAAAGATACAATAAGATCGCCTTTATAGGGCTTGAGCAAGAATAACGAAGGGTTACACCCTTTCGCTTATTAAACTAATAATCTATTTAATATATAAATAACAATATTAATTAAATATTCATAGCATTTCCTTCCCCTTTTGGAAAGCTTTGTCCTCAAAGCTTGAGTATTTTCCTAATGTCGTCCTTCATTCAGATTCAGTGTCGGTATTAGAATCGGACGTGATTTCTTATGTAGATACTTGCACCTCCTTTCCATTGATGATTTTGCACTGTATTGTCTGATTGTTCCTACATTTATGGCCTGGGATCCAATCATCACCGCATCGACGACATATGTTTTTCTTCTTTTTTTCTATTATCAGAGTAACTGTTAGATGACTTTGATCTATTTTCCATTTCATAGGCATATGATTGAGGTTTGTGGCATTGATGGCCGGGTGACCAAGTATCTGCACAGTGCCTACATTGTGTCTCTTTTTCTTGTCGATAATGGTTATCACCTCTTGTTTTTATTCCTTCCAATTTACGTTCTGCGGATTTTGCTTTATGTCTTGCTACCTCTACGTTAGGTATGTCATGTAACAACTCTTTTTGGAGGTATGGTTTAAGACCTCCTAAATAGGTTTTGAGTCTTTGTTTGTCAGACAACCCAAATACTTGTGTCGATAAGGATTCCCACTGATGTGTGAATTCCTCAACACTTCCAACTTGTTGTAATCTCGTAAGTTTACTGAAAAATTCATCTTCCTTGATTCCTTGAAACCTATTAAAAAAATCATTTTTGAACAAGTTCCAGGTGTATGAAAATTTGTCTCTCTTCCACCATAAGTACCAATTATAGGCATACCCTTCCATATGCATTGACGCATATTTCACCTTATCCTCATCAAATTGAATATTGTAAATGTCGAAGTATTCTTCCGCTTTGTTTAGCCAAGCAACGCATTGGTCTTCACTTCCATTGTATTTCGACAACTCTATTTTTGCATTAGGTGGGTACACTATGTAAGGGTGATATTGATTCCCTTTTGCTTTATGGTTTGATGGTGGATCGGAAATACTAGACGATGTAAGTGACATATTTGAACTGCTTCGTTGTTGGCGGTGATTTTTATCTTTTTATTCTCTACTATCTTACTGATAGCTTCTATTTGGCTGTTTAATCGTGCCTCCATATCTGGCAGTAATTTTGTTTCTATCTCTTGCTTAAGCATCGCATTGTTAATCTTTATTTCTTTTTGCAATTCTTCTTGATTCTTGGCAAGTGCTTCCTGTGTGAAAATATGAAATGAGGCATCTAGCATTTCTAGACTGTTGACTTGGTCTATCTTAGGCGTTAGTCTTTGTAACGCCTCCATTAATGTATTATGGTTCTGCATTATGGTGCTCAAGTTTTGTGTTATGGTGTTTATGTTTTGAGTCATAGCACTCATTTTGTCATCCAAGTCTTTTTGTTTTTTCGTTCAGAGTGTCAAATTTTTCACTCAACCTTCTTTCTAGTACCAGAACAACTTCATCTTTGATTTCTTTTTTAAGCACGGCATTGTTATTTTTCATCTCTTCCTTTAAATATTCTCGAAACACTTTCTCAAGTTCGTCCATTCTGGAGTTTAGACCTTCGACGATTTTTAAATCTCTAATTTGGCCTTTTTCTAATTTTTCTAGTCGATCTCGTAACTAGCCATGGTTCTTGACCTGGTGTGGGGAGCTGAATATTTGGAATAGATTTTGATGTTGAGAAAAGTGATGAATCAATAATAACTATAGTAATAAGATTTACTATATTTTTTTTTGTGTAGTTAAAAACAAATAATAATAAATATTATATTTAAATATTTTTTATTATAAGGTGGAATAATAGATTTTAATAAAACAAAGATTAATATAATAATATAAATATTATTATATAATATTTTACTTTATTAAAATTTAGGGTTTTGGTGGAGTGAAAATGCCGCAAAAAATGGTGGATCCGTGTGAGAAGGAAAGCGCAGCAGGAAGGAGGCGGGAGATGGTGGAGTAGAGGGCGGTGCAGCAGGGAGGCGGGAGAGGAAGTCTAGTGGGAGTCTGGCGAGAGCAACAGGGATCAGTGTGGGGCAGAGGTGGAGAGCTGGGGAGATGGTAGCTGAGATGGGAGGAGGAGGCAGCGTGTGAGGTGGAGAGGGTGGCGCTGGAGGAGCGTGCAGGAGAGGGTGGTGCTGGAGGGCTCACGTGGAGCAAAGGCGGCGCAGCAGGGAGTGAGGAGTAGCGAGGGACAAGGGAGACGAGAAGAAGGTGGTGTAGTAGGAGGATGAGCAACGGGGAGGTGAACAGTGGGGGAGAGGGTATGATGGCAGAGGTTGCAGGGAGCTAGATGGAGGCAGGGGTGGGATGTTGGATGCAGGGTTGTAGAGTGTGGGAGGACAACATGGTTGGAGGCGAAGAGATTAGGGAAAGCGCAGTGGTAGGGAGGATTAGAGGGGGGGCGTAGCCAGAGGAGAGGTGTTGCGTGGAGAGTGGAGCGAAGGGGTTTGGGATGGATGAAGTGTGATGGTGAGATGGGAAGGGAGTAGGCCGAGGACGGGATGGATGATTAGAGAGAGGGGGCATCGGGGAGCCAGTGGAGAAGTGCGTGGAGAAGCCGATAGGGAGATGGAGCACGATGTGGTAGATGGGGAAAACAATGGGAAAGTAGCGTGGTGAGGAGGGGTCGAACGAGCGGAAGGGAGTGGGGTTTATGGAACGACAGGAGTGTAGCAGCGATGGGTATGGAGAGTGATGAGAATGAAGAGTTGAATCCAAGCTCGATAGTAGGAGGAGCCGAATCCGAGCTCAGGTTGAAGGAGCTGAAATCGTGCTCTGATACCAAATGCAGTGAACGTATCCATTCACTAAGTTAAGAAACGAATCCGTCTTCCATATTTGAGATAAATGATAATAATATATTGATAGATGATATAAAAGATACAATAAGCTCGCCTTTATAAGGATTGAGCAAGAATAGCGAAGGGCTACACCCTTTCGCTTATTAACCTAATAATATATTTAATATATAGATAACAATATTAATTAAATATTCATAGCAGCGCTGGTGTTTATACTAGACAGAAGCGTACTTTCCTGTAGGTCTAAACCTTTCACTAGGGTTTGGTTTCCAGGTTTTTTAATCTACTGTTGGCACTTGCTTTGTCTTTTTGACTGTCTTTGAGACATCTTTCTCTCGTTTGAGTCTTGCTTTAACCTCTTGAAAGTCCTCTTGGATTACTTCACTTACCTCATCACTTGTTTTAGGTATCTTTTCTACTTTTTAGGTCTTTTGAACCTATGCACGACTCCCTGCTAGTCACAGTAGCGCATCTTTTGCCCTAGACAGGTGTTGCATTTATACAGACCTGCGTACTCAACACTTGTTGTCTATTGCAATACCTGCACACTTTTACTGAGTTTTGCCTTATCTTTTAGGGTTTGACATCAGTTTGAGTTTTTGGGTGTCTTTGAGAGATTTGATGGTTTGGATACCTTCTGAGCTTTTGTTCAGGTTAGTCTGAGTTGGTTGAAGTCTTCTTGATAGCTTTTCCTTTTGAGTTTGTGTAGCGATAGAGTTACTTTGGTTTGCTTGCCTACCCTACATGTTTGGCGGATGCTTTTTCTTTGGTTTTTGATGCTTAGGAGCAACCTCTTGGTTTGTTTTTCCGCTACTTGCATCAACTTTTCCCTTTCTTTTCGCATCTTGTTCCAAATCTAGAGTTTTTCACAGCAACAACTCTGTAGGTCAAGTCTTTGTCATATTTGGATTTGATTGCTTTAAGCCAGTAAGTTTTTATCTTTACCTACACTCTTGATAGATATTGCTTGTTTCCTTTTTTCAGCTTCATTTTCTTTTGCAAAATAAAAGAAAAGATCAAAAATTGAAAATCGGTAGCTTAGTTGTAAGATTTTCCTTTATTGTTTCGAAGTAGGATAGATTATTTTGCTATTTGCTTTGGAAATTTAAAAAGAAAATTGAAAAAATGTTTATGCTTAGGATTGCCTATCTTTTGTTTTGAAAGACATAAATGAAAAAATAAGAGTCTTTGTGAAGTTTTAAGGCATCATTCGTACACACTTTTCTTTATGTCATAAACCATACCACACACTTCACTACCATTTTTGAGTAAAACGTAGCCTCTAAAAAGAAAATTTAATAAAATTAATTAGCAACTTTTTCTTTTTAGGTTTGACACGACGTCAACTAGATTAGGCTAGGATTTCGGGGTAAATCACCTTAAACTGCCCGAAATCGGTTTCATTTCTCAATAATCATAGTAAGACAATCTCTTAGGAAAACTCACTTATATCAAAATATCCCGGGAACGCTCTACTCAAACTAGAGTTAAGCACGAGGACATGTGCGACTGGAACTACTGAGGATACCCCCTCACTTTCCTTTCAAACATAAACCAAAGCTGATTCGCGTATGGGGGTCCACTAGTAATTTTAAGTGCTTTTGGATTTCAGGCTTCGCTACCCTGCCCATGCGTCTTGGATAGGCTGACAACTGTTCCCCCGGGTATTTTCATATATGTGGTATCCTTAGTATATTAACCCTAGGGCTCTTCACAGGTATAGTGTAAGGTTATTTCCACTGCACCTCGGACAGACACATAAGGTAACCCTTTGCAGTAATCCCTGGAGGGCGGTTTGGTGATTCAAATGCTTGCACCCAGAGGACCTCCATTGGACGTCGTGTAACTGGCCGTTGATACTCTATTAGTTTGTTCTGGGCCCTCATCATCCCATACTTGCTTATGAGAGAAATAAGCTTTGTTTGCCTGGTTTTGATCACTTTATGACTTTTTGTAGTGGTATGATGTTTGCTCCTTAGTCGAGTAGTGGCCATTAGGTTTTAAAACTTAGTTTGCTTTTGATATAGATATGGAGGATCAACCTCTCCATAGGTCACGAAGGTTGAAAAACCTTCTGCCACTCATTGTGGAGCCTCCACCGCCACCGCGACGCTGAAGGATGGATTCCCGTGGTTCATACGAGCTTACGGGAGAAACTGAACTACCTGGAGAACCACAGGTCAGAATTCAGGATCAACAGGTCTTTGATACTGTTGAGGTTGAGGACTTAACTTCTCAAGAGTTTAGCACTCCTTTTAACCCTCCTCTGACTGGAGCAAATGATCCATTACTTGTAACTGTAGACTCTCTAGGCCAACCCAAGTATAGTGCGTATCGGTTTACCCCTAGTTATTACATGGCTAGTTCTGGAGATGAAACAGGAGTTCCCCAAACTCCTACCGCAACTATGATTACGAGAGCTCTCTCTCATTCTTTTGCGAGCACGTCGATATCTACCTCGTTGTAGGCTACATCTACCTCGACTCTTTCTTTTAGTTTTAGCACTAGTTCTCAACCTTCGACAACAACTACCCCTTTTGGTGCCACTGCTAGACCTTTTCAGATCCCTGTCACTTGGATATCCTCGGTACCGTCTACTTCATCTCCTTTCATGCAACAATCCCAGTGCATTCCATAGACTGCTCCTTTCGGTCAAGGTTTTCCTTGGTTTGGAGGGCACATAACTCCCTCCATGCCCTTTGTAGGTTTGATTCCCACTCTATCCACAACTGTAGTAGGCTCGATGCCCACTCTATCCACAATTGTAGTAGGCTCGATGCCTGTGTCGTCTGTTACATCCACGCCTGGGTTTAACCTAACCCCTACACAGGTCAGAATGTACATCTTTCCAATGTGCAAACATCTCATTTACGTGTAGGGAGTATCCCTTTTTCACTATGGTGGAGGAGGTGGTAACATGATTAACCCACATTATGGAGGGACTAACACCCAACCGCAATTGACACACACTCAAGGAAATAACCTTCTCTCTTTTGGTTGGAGAAATTTTAGCAACGCGTTTACTTCACAACCGGTTGTTGGGGGAAACCCCAACCAACAAAACATGAGTCAGGCTTTAGGTGGTTCCCCCTACCGAAACCCTGCTAACCAAATGCCATCGGAAAAATCTTGTTTACCTTTTCTGGCAACCTTGAATTTGCCAGATCTTTCAAAACTAACAAATGATCCGGTGCAACATCACCCTGCATGGCCACCTGTCCCAACCAAGTTGTCTTTAGACATTCCAAAGTTTGAAGGCAAGACTGGGGAAGATCTGGGTGACCATGTCACTATGTTTCATCTCTGGCGCTCTTCTAATTCATTGAATGATGATTCCATCAGATTAAGTCTCTTTTAGAGAACCTTGACTAGTGCTGCAGCTAAATGGTATATTGAACTGCCTGTATGATCTGAAAATATCAAGATATTTTTAACCAATAAACTTGCATGTGAAATTTGCATCAAAACATTCATAAAATTGACTTAAAAGATGATTTTTAAATGCTTCAAATCAACACATAAGCACACAAAAGACAAATGTAAACCAGAAACATAACACAAAGCTGATAACGGAGTTCACCAGACCCCTTTGCTACGTCTCCAGGCCCCTTTCAATGAGAAGGCCATTCTTTATTAGTATTCAAAGCTTACAATTGTGTATTCTAGAAACACCTTTGTTTTCTGTCAGTCAGAAGCAGAAACAAATAGCACCACTGAATTCCTTGCGAAATTTTGAGAAAAACGAGTATAAACTCGACCACCTTTGGATGAAAACTTCTCTGGCACGTAATTCGAGACAACCAATCTGCACAAAAAGACAAAAAGTATTAAATACTATGTACTTTTCCTCAGGAACTATGCCCGTACTCCACCTCAGAATCTGTGCAGGCGCTCTGAACCAAACTCCGAATCCCGACTGTTCAACTTTCCCGTGGCTTGGTCTTCGTGGCTTTTTTATAGGTCTCGGCGTTTAACCATTTAACCAATTTGTGCCGAATTATTTGCAATGGTTGTTCTGTGGCCTAGTGGTAAAGGGCGGTGCATAACAGGGAGAGGTCCCGGGGTCAAACATGTGGGCCTCTCCTCCTTATTCGTCATTTTCTAATGTTGGCATATTATATCATATCCACGTTATGAAATGGTCATAATATGGTTACGGTATATTGTTATATCGTTATACCATATGATATTATCACTTGATCTCTGCCATTTTAAATGCTAAGGTTGAAACCTTATGTTTACATGGTATGGAAGTTTGATCACCGCTTGATAAATATACACTATGGTTTAACAATCCTTTTTTTAATATATGGGTTTGAACATTTTTTATGATATGGTAGGGTGGTGATACGGATAGGGTTCCACGTTGAATGTTGTTGGTTATAAAATATGATTATAATGTTATATGGTTTCCAAATTGTAATATAACCCCTATTTTTTTACACATTCTTTTGACCATATTTTAATGGGGTCATGGTGGCCTTTCCTCAAGGATTTGGGTTCGAATCCCATAGCTCCAACCATAACTTCTTTAACCATATTTTTCAACCATTTTAACTAACATTGACGAAATTTCAACCACTGACAACTTCTTCCGGAGGCCGTTTCACGCGAAATGAACATTGACGGAAAGTTGTCGACGATCCCTTTGACATGGTAACATTTGTACTGATGTTTGAAGACTTTAAACTTGATCGAATTTAGAAAGATCCTCCTGGATCACTATAGATGCTTATGATAAATTTTGGGATCTGGCTACAGTTTTTCTGAATCACTTTCAACTCCATGTCCGGTACGATGCCGATACAGACCTTCTGTCAACTTTTCAACAGAACAAAGCCACTCATTTATCTGACCACATTTAGGAGTGACGGAGGAGAAAGAGGCTCATTAAAGCTGAGATTCCTCCAAAATTTCTTTTAGAGTGGTATTTGAAATCACTATTTCCCTAAATTTCTAAGGAAGTAGCAACTTCTGGAGTATCTTTTGAGGAAGAGGCCATTCTCAGGACCCAACAACTTGATCTTGTTTATGCTCAATTTGGGATCCTGTACGAGATCATTCTAGATGCACCGAGATTTAATATAGATCTAGGTAAACCCAAGCTTGGACCACATGCTGATGGCATCATGGCTTCAGTAGATTCTGCAGTGTTTGAAGCTTTAACTAAGCAGGTTCACGGCTTATCTGTCAAACAGTATGCTGCGGAAGCAACTTCAGTTGCAACCCCCCCTTCGCAAATGGAATCTGTACAACAAGTGCAGACAAATCAAAAGGGCCCTCGGCAACCCAACAACAACAAAAAGAAGGGCAAGAAAGGGGAGGGGAACCACCAAAATCCCAAGAACATAGAAAATGCCGAGGAGGGAAAAAAGGATAAAAAGAAAGTGAAGTTCCCTTGTAAGTTATGCAAGGAGGACCACCTCACCCATCAATTCCCTCTGATGGAAGAAGCCTAGAAGCTACTCCGTGAGAAGAAACCAGCTGTCTTAAAAGATCCATTCCCTCACGGACAAGGTTCAGCTTCTGGCAGCTCTAGTGCTGGGGGCACCCCTCATGCCTCATCCGCTAATCAATCGTTTATTAATATGGTTAATTCGGACACACTTTTACAAACTTGAGCTAGAAATTATACTCCAGACTCGCAGCAAAGAGATAAGGATGTTCCTGAATCTTCTACCCCTCTCCACATCGAGAGACCAGTAGATTCGCTGCCGAAGATTCCGAAAGGTGTCTTCAAACGGGTTGTGCACAATCCTAATGCGAGGGCTACTCCTAACTACAATGTTGTGGAGGATTTAGCCCAAACTCCTTGTGCCATGTCCACTTCAGAGGTACTGCAAAGTTGTCCATTACAACGTAGTGCACTTCTCGCAGCGATCGGGAGTGTAGACTCATCCAATATGCTTGCTTGTTTTGATATGTCAAGTATCAAACCTCGGTTGTCGTACCACATCGCTGTCCTAATAGAAGTAGTCCATGGTCCCAAGACCATTGGACGAGCTGTTGTAGATGAGGGCGTGTATACGTGCACAATGTCCATTTCTTGCTGGAAGGCTTTGGGCTCACCTGAATTAGCCCCCTTGAACACCTTGCTTACCGCCTTTGATGGAAGATCGTTCCATCCACACGGAGTCTTACCATCATTCTACGTAGAACTTGCTGGTAATCTAGTGTCTGTAGAGGTTGAAGTGCCGGATGCTCCACTTGAATACAATTTGCTGTTAGGTAGGAGCTGGACATATGCAATGCAAGCAGTGCCATCGGTCGTTTTTCGAGTTTTAATGTTCCCTCACGAAGGCAAGATCATCACAGTTGATCAACTTTCATTTTCTAGGAAAAAAAACTAGACTTCATCAGATTTAACAATTCCGTTGGTTGATCAGTCTCACCCAGCTACTGAGAGTTTAGGAGCAGGTCTCTATGGGTCATTAATGGGCACTTTTGACCTACCTTCTCCTGTTCATTTTATTGGTTCTAAGGAGTGTTCATCGTATGATATTTTCACGGTTTGTCCAATGATAGATCCATGGATTCTCCCCACCGAATCGGAACTAGTAGTGCTCCTATCTATTGTGGAAGTGGCTTACTTAGATGCATAACATGCTGCAACAAAACATATCGTGAATCCATTGGTCTCTGTCGAGTTAGATATGGAGTATGCACCGGCATGGTCAGTGGACTCCATCCACTCTTTTGACTATCTAGATACTGTTTTTCCCTCTGATGAAGCTATTTTGGAAGCAATGATAGGCCTGGACCATCCTTGGCAACATATGCACCATAGGTCTTATTTTCTTCTCGATCTAGACAAGATAGAGAGAGGAGAGTTTTCTATGAGACCCGGTGGTAATGTTGACCTGTCCTCTATCCCTTCTACTTCAAACGCTGTTTATGCCAAAGGGAATATGGAAAAAATATCGAGAACTATTCCGATCAACATTTCCATCAAACCTGGAGTTGTGGAAAACCTTTTCATTGGGGCAGATTGTTCTCCTGAGGAGATCACTTTGTATACCAATCTGTTTAAGGAATTCCGCAACGTTTTTGGTAAGTCTTACGAGGAGATGTCAGGCATCGACCTCGCCATTGTAGAGCATGTCATCACAACTTATCCAAATGCTAAAATCGCGAGACAAAAGCTCCGTCGAGTCAATCCTAGAAAAGCAACAACCATTAAGGCAGAAGTTGAGAAGTTGCTCAAAGCCAAATTCATCTATCCAATTGCTATGACGAAATGGGTCTCAAACCTTGTTTCGGTAGATAAAAAGCAAGGTACCATTTGAGTCTACACAGACTTCCAGGATTTAAATAAAGCTTGTCCTAAGGACAAATACCCCACACCATTCATAGATCATATCATTGATGCGTGTGCAGGCCATGAAATGTTTTCTTTCATGGATGGTTTTTCAGGATATAACCAGATTCAGATTAAACCTGAAGACCAACACAAGACAACTTTTATTTGTCCTTGGGGGACCTTTGCTTATTGGAAGATGCCATTTCTCCTGAAGAATGCTGGAGCTACCTTTCAGCGTTCAATGAACTTCACTTTTCATGATATGAAGCACGTAGTGGAACCTTATCTCGATGATCTCCCAGCGCAATCTCGCAAGAGACGGGATCATCCCGATCACTTAAGACTTGTGTTTGAGTAGTGCAGATATTACAAGATTCGATTGAATCCTAATAAATGTGTATTTCGTGTCGAGTCTGGACGTTTACTTGGTTTTATTGTATCCAGTCGTGGTATCATGGTCAATCCACTTAAATTTGAGGCTATTGTAAATCTGCCTCCTCCTCGAACCCTAAGACAACTTCAGAGTCTGCAGGGTATGTCCAACTTCTTACAATGTTTGATCATTAACTATGCCAAAATCACAAAAGGTTTCATGAGACTTCTCAAACAAGATACCTATTTTCTTTGGGATGAGGCTGCTCAAACTTCATTTGAGGCCTTGAAAAAGGCATTACTATCATCCCCCTTGTTGAGCTCGCCAGACTATACGAAGGATTTCCTCTTATATATGGCTGCATCCGTATACATGATCGGCATAGTACTTGTTCAGGAGGATGACGAGCTCCAAGAGAATGCCATTTACTATTTGTTGCGTGCCTTAATAACTCCTGAGGTTAAGTATTCTTATGTGGAAAAGTTGGCATTAGATGTTGTCCATGTTGTTTAGAGGCTGCGTCACTATATCTTATTGCAAAATACCACAGTGATCACTGAGGTCAACCCATTTCAATATGTTCTCACTTGACGTATCATCGGTGGGAAAATCAATAAATGGATTGTGATCTTGTAGGAATTTGACCTAGTGTTTCAATCTGCCAAGTCAAAGAAGTCACTGGTTTTTGCCGACTTGATTTCTGAATTTCCTAGTGACATAGTACACAACGAAGAAGAGTCATCATTCCCGGATGAACACATCTTCCTCATTGCATCCTCTAACCCATGGTATGGGGATATTTTGGTATATCTCCAGACTTTGAGGTGTCCCCCTGCTTTCTCTTGGGATGAATGACAGAAACTTAAAATTCATGCAAATAACTATCTCATCATTTTTGACACTTCGTACAGACGTGGGATGGATTCCATTTTATGCCATTGTTTGACCTTAGAGGAAGCTGAAACAATATTGAATGATGCTCATAGTGGATCCTGTGGGGTTCATCTTTCTGGGTTGGCAACAACCCAAAAAATACTTCATACTAGTTATCTTTGGCCCACGATCTTCAAAGATTGTGTAGAAGATGTGAAACACTGTCAGCGATGTCATTTTTTCACCAGAAAGATGAGAGCAGACCCAGTTCCTCTCCATCCTGTGATTACAACAGCCCCCTTCACCAAGTGGGGGATTGATTTCATGAATTGTAATCCAGTTTTGGCTGTAGGTCATCATCACATCATTGTTGCTGTCGACTACTTCACCAAGTGGGCCGAGGAAATGCCTACTGTCAAAGCAGATGGGGAAACGACTCATTACTTTGTATTTAACCAGATCATTGCTAGGTTTGGTGTACCCAAAGAGATCGTTATAGACCACGGTCGACACTTTCAGAACAACATGATGACCGACTTATACACTATGTTAGGTTTTCAGCAGGAACATTCGTCTTTGTTTTATCCAAAAGAGAATGGTCAGGTTGAAGCAGTTAACAAAACTTTGAAAACCATTTTACAAAGGACCATTAATGTTAGTCGAACAAACTGGCACATCATGTTGTATCCAGCTCTTTGGGCATATCGAGATAATGTCAAGACTGCTATCGGGTTCTCTCCCTTTCAACTTGTTCATGGGATAGAAGCAGTTATACCGGTTGAATGTGAAATTCCTTCATTGAAGTTGGATGTCCAACTACTCCCCGACACTTCAGTCTTAGAAGAACATTTGTTGCACCTAGAACATCTTGATGAGCAGCGCCGTGATGCGCTCATAGAAAATGAAACACATAAGAATCGAGTTAAAGGTCAATATGATAAGTCAGTTAAACCTAGGTTTTTTCTCAAAGGAGTCCTTGTTTTGCTTTACGACCAGGACAAGGAACCCTTAGGAGCTGGTAAGTTTAAGTCAACCTGGCTCGGTCCTTACATAGTCTCTAAGGTTCTGAAGAAGGGTGCTTACGAGTTAACAGATTATGAGGGTACTAAGTTGCTGGAGCCTATAAATGGGCTCTTCTTGAAGAAGTACTACGCTTAGGCCTCTATGTTTTTTCATGTATTATAGCTATACATTTTGTAGAGTTAGATTTGGTTATGGTTGTCATTACGTCTTATGTGTCTATTGCTTTGTGTTTCAGATGTCGATTGAACACTTTATAGGATTTGCTGATGGCGCTAGTTTCCACACCTGTCAGTTGACTGCAGCTGCTTGGGTTATTTACTCACCAACTGGCCAACTTGGCTCTTCGGGAGGGGTTTGTTTAGGTCCCACAACGAACAATGTGGTTGAATACAGTGCGGTCATAGAGTTACTCCGAGATTCTCTTTTCCATGGCATTTCACATATGGAGGTAAGAGTCAACTCGCAGCTAGTTGTGTTTCAGTTAATGGGTGAATATCAAGTTAGAGATCCTATTTTGCTACATCAGTTCATGCGAGTTAAGTTACTTGAGAGACAATTTGTTTATATTACATATCAACACATTCCAAGAAATTTAAATGCACTATTTGATTCATATGCAAATTATGTTTTAGATTGGCATTTGCATCATACACATCCATAATAAACAATTCACGCATAAAGATAAGAACACACATGTAAATAAAGCTAATACTATATATAAGCCGTATCAAAAAATACATGAGTTTGAGTCATAAGTCTGTCATAATGTCATGTACATATACAAAACGAGATCAGTGGCCTCAAAAAATATACATATATATGTCCTCCCCTATGGATAAGGAGGGGCCTCATCTGCCTCTTCCATCTCTGCCACAACCTCTCTGTAGCAGATGACTAGCCTAGCTACTTTCCTCAGTAGCCGAATCCATGCTCGAGGGGCACACCCACAACATTCTCCTGCATATCGAGCGACATCCGCTCGATCTTGTACATAGGTATGTCATGAGTCAATCGAATTATTTTCTTTTCGATGCTCACCAACATGGCATCAGCTTCCCCTGCAATGACTGGTCGTATAAAAGTATGAGGGTTTCCATCAGGATGCACAGGCCCAACATCTGCAAAATACATTTTGTTTGGTATTTCAAACTCATTTAAAAATCATATATATAAAATGTAAAAATTAAATAATTTTTCAAAAAACAAACTTACCTATCTCTCCCCAGGCTGATCTTGGAGGAAGAGCCAGTTCAGGATCATTGCGGAAGTCTACACCCACATAAGGGAACTGCTCAAGAGCTGGTACCTTCTGGTCCCACCATGCCCAGAAATCATCCTCATTATAGCAGAAGTTTCTCTCGCCACCACCTTGGCATAGGAAGATTTCTCCCCAACGAGACATATTAAGCTCATGAGGGTTGAGTGGGGGAAAGGCCATCCCCAGACTCAATGCAAGTACCCTTTCAAAGAAAAAGGTACAAAGTATACTTTTGTAACAAAAGTTCTTCATCCTCCCAGTTTTGCACCCATAAAGCTGAAGTTTCATGTTTTCCAGTAAGCTAGAACACCAGTCATAGACTGTCCCTCGCAAGAATTCCATACCCACATGCATATAGTTTTTCGAAGCAAGGTGTTGTGTTGCGCTTCCTCCCATACGGTTCATAATACTTAAGATGACTTTTAGTGGTAAGCTCGCAACGGTTGCAATAGAAACTTGAATTCCGTTCTTTTTAGTACCCACCGCGCAGTAGGTGTTGATATAGCATTGCACGGATAGGGCACCCACACTTCGAGAGGAACCTTTGAGATTCACCACATATCCTCTTCGGGAGAGACCAGTGATGAAATAGATGTCATCAATAGTAAGTTCCAAAATCTCCCCTTGGAGATTGAACACTAATGCATTGGCATCCCAATACTGTACTAATATTTTGAGCAGTCGGATTTGTGCCCGCATGTTGACCGTTTGATAGAATTTCAAAATCCCACATCTTCTTAATGAATCTAGGGTCAATGGATTGTTCAGAGCATGTTGATCCATCTCCTCGTGCTCCCTTTCATTCCATACAAGAACCATCCTGCCAAGTAAACATTCAAGCGTTCGTCATTTTTTATTTTTGCCCTATGTCTTGCGGTGTGCACTACTGTCTTAAATAGACAATAGCGTCCTAAACACACCTATCTTCAAAGTAAACCAGCGCACTTTTTTCGAGTGCACTATTTTTGTTCAAAACTAATTGCGCTCATGCAAAACCGTGTTTAAAACCTCAATAAAAAATGAATTCGACCACTAAAAATAAAAAAAATTGCATGTAAATGAAAGAGTAGGATGTAATAACTTACTTGGTGAAAGCGGAAGTCGGTTTGGTAGCCCGGTTTGGTCGCAAAGAGCAAAAGAAGTTTGAGGTTTGCTCTCCACTCTTTTCCCTAAAAACTTGAAATGGTGAATTTGTTTTTAAAATTGAAACTATTTATAAAATTTAGTTTTAAATTTTTACCCACTTTGCTAAATGTGGTATAGTTTTAATTTGTTTTTAAATGTTTCATTTAATTCACTAATACTTTTTTGAGTTTTGGTGAATTAGGTGAAGTATACATTGCAGATTTCACCATATTTTTTCTGTCAAAGGTGTGTCTTCTTCATTGACATGTCGGATTAGGTATGGTACTGTCCAGTATTTCATGTCATCGAGAAAATTTCTTTTTGCGATGTATTACTAACTTGGTTATCTAGAATTCTACCATATGGCAGGTCATGGTCACTTATGTTTCTGAAGCTGATTAAGTTTTTTAAGCCCTTGTTTGAATTTCCAAAACAAATAAGATTGCCGAGTATAATTGTCTTTTCAGACTCATTAAAGGATTTGAAGCGACATCTGCTTAAGTATAATTTTAACCCTTTTCCGGACTTTTGCGGATTATTTATGAAAAAGGAATACTCTAGTCACCCATGGCTAGAAGAGTTCTTCTCTCATTGTTTTACACTTTTTCGGGGGAGGAGAGTAACTGTATGAAAAAGGACTTTTGGAGTCTTCCTTAGGGTTTTTAGACTCTTGAAACATGAAAACACCAGCGAGCATTCACCTACTCGGGCTCGATGTGAAATCCACGAGAAGGTATATAGAGGATTGTTTAAGTTTTTTCAGACTCTATAAACAGGAAAAAACCGACGAGCATATACCAACTCGGGCTCAATATTAAAATCCATGAGTAGGTGTATGGAGTTATTGTTTAAGTTTTTCAGACTCCTTAAAATTTAAAACACCGGTGAGCAAGAACAGATCTTGGCTCGATATTAAAATCCAGAGATCAGTGTTATAGAGTATTCATCTATCTTTTCTTCGAAATCTGTAAAAAATGAAGAAAGACTATTGAGTTTGCTTTCTTGGACTTATTAAAACAACAAGAAGGATATTATTTTATAAAAAGAACAAGGGAAGTGAAGGGTATCATACATCTTTTCAGTTTCAAAGGAATCTAAGTCAGTCATTTCCTTGAACACGACACCTATTTGAGTCCATCATTTAGTTGGGTTTTAGTTTTTGACCTTAGGGTAAACTTGATCTAAGAGTTTTTAATCCTCCGATTGGTTATTCTTCCAATCATATGGAGAATATGCTAAAGTATCCTACATTGAAGGTTTATATCACTTTCCCCTTAGGTTAAAAGCTGCCTAAGTCACTTTGTGTTGTGCTCACTGTTCAAGGATAAAGCCTGTGTCGGCCATTCTGCAGTAACCTTGAATTTATGTGTCGGCCATCCTGGTGTCAGTTTGTTTCATCTTGTATTCGTCATACTCCAAATCAGCTCAAATATTTGAGTGTTCCTCGTGTTGGATGATGGAGGATGCATTAAGGCCTCCCTTCCAACGAACTTCTTCCCATCGACTTCAACTCATTAAGATCTGGGAATGAAGTTTAGAGTTTTGGTTAGTACTTAGGGATTGCAGTCATCAGTGAAAGTTTCCCTCTCCGTTGAATAATGGGAATACATTAATGTCTCTTATTCGATGGGTTCCTCAGGTGTTCAACTTCAGGTCCACTTATTCACACTTGTTAGAACGTACTAGGTAGCTTGGGCCCCATTCTCATTATCGATGGAAGCCCTCGCGTTTGTTAACGGTATACATCAATGATCGTTAATCAAACGATATCCCCCATGTTCGACTCCAGCTCATTTATTCACATGGTTAGGGTTTGTACCTTGGGTTTTTTGGATGAAGACCTTGGGACTCTGATATCATTACCATATTCCTATTATCACCCAAGCTGTGCAACACTAAGCCACACTCATTTTGGCTCTTCATGAGACATGGATCCAACTTGTTTTTATGGCTACGATCTCTTATCTTTGACATGGACCCATGCTTGTATTTCAGTGGCCATGCTATATATACATCTCCCAGTTATGTATTGGAGATCATGTTGTATCACACTGAACATCTATATGATAAGATTGTAATTACTCGCTGACCTTGATCGTTGTTTTCAGGTACTTTTGTGACTTGGTCCTGTGGTTTCTTGCTATTCCTCTGAGTTGGATGTTAAATTTTTAGAATTTACTTCAATCTGATCTTGGATCTTAACTGAGAGAACAACATGTACAACAAATCTACAGCATATCATTCATGGAGACAACAATGCAAGCACACAAGAGACACAAAGATTTACTTGGGGAAAACCATAAAGGTGAAAAACCCCAATAACTTCCTCAGAGATAGATAGAGAAATGATACAACCCAACCATGAGAGATAGACATAACCTAGCAGCAGATCCTCCTCCTCCATAAGTGCGCCACTCCTCCTTGAGTGCATGAGTGAGAAGTGAGTGATCAAATAGAGTGCCTCCCGCACTCTATTTATACTTGACTTGACTTGCCTTTTACCTAACTCATGTAGGCTCGAACTTAACCACATAACATAATGATGACTGGGTCGATCCCCAATAGGGTGGTCTAATAACCCTTTGACCCACATGGCCGAGCCCCAATAGGGTGGTCTAATAACCCTTTGACCTACATGACTTATACAGGGCCGACCCCAACAAGGTGGTCTAATAACCCATCAAATATAAGTTACGACATTTACAATATAAATGACGACACTTCCGTATAGAGGAATAATACCATCTCTATAGGAGTACATACAACATATATGAAATACATTCTGAAGTTACATATACATCAACACTCCCTCTTAACTAGGAAGGTATTTCTCAGCACAGGTATTCTAGCACAAGTCATCTTCTCTGGATCATCGTCACTGGATAATCATCATTGAGTCATCATCATCGTTACTGCTGCTGCTATCTCAATCAATCTCTGAATCTACTCGTCATAGGAAGTTCTACAGAGCCAGTCCTTTTTCATACTGGATGTAGGCCCACCACCTACAGGTCTTTGTCATCACTGGCCATACTGTGGAATCCTCAGGACTTCTTACGTGCGTCACAAAACCTTGAAAGAGCATCCCAGGCTGTTACGAGCACACAACTCTACCTATAGGATCTCCCAGGGCAACGAATTACATGTGACCTCACCACAAAACCTCGCAAGAGCATCCCAGGCTGTTACGAGCACACAGCTCTACCTATAGGATCTCCCAGGGCAACGAATTACATGTGGTCATGGAAAAACCTCGCAAGAGCATCCCAAGACTGATTACGGGCACACAGCCCAACCTATCGGATCTCCCAGGGAACCGAATTATATGCCATAGGAAAAAACCTCGAAAGAGCATCTGCCAGATATCCCAGGGCACCGAATTACATGCCATAGGAAAAACCTCGAAAGACTATCTGCAGATCTCCCAGGGCACCGGATTACATGCTCATCTTCATAACCTGATCCACGGCCATAGAGTATCAACCTGATACTCACCATACATCATCCTGATCATCATCACTGCAACATCTTGCTGCATGTCATCTGGAGCAACATCATGAATCTCGTCATCCATGATCATCCTGATCATCATCACTACAACATCCTGCTACATGTCATCTGGAGCAACATCCTGAAGCTCGTCATCCATGATCATCCTGATCATATAATGCATCTACCTGATGCATACCAAGTATCTACCTAATACATATCATCATACATGATCCACCTGATCATACAATGTATCCACCTGATACAAATACAAATACATGATACATATCACCATACATGATCCACCTGATCATACAATGTATCCACCTGATACATATACAGATACATGGTCCAAGCATCCAACATGATGCATATACAAAAATACATACACATGATCCAACCGATCATATCCAGCATCCAACATGATGCATACATACATACATAAAAAATGATTCAACTGATCATATCCAACATCAACATGATGTGTACATACATACAAAAATGATCCAACTGATCATATCCAAGCAGAAACCAGAACATCATCCTGATGCTCGTCATCCAACACTTACATCCACAGCCATGTGAAGGATCCTCCTTCCAACATGCTTGGAATGGCTTCAACAAATGTGTCCATCACTTCTTCCTTGAAGTGTCCTCGATCTGAAGAACGCCAAGCCTCTCTCTGAAGTACTCGAACTTCACCCTGGCTAGTGGCTTCATCAGCACATCTGCAATCTGCTTGTCCGTCGCAACATACAGGAGCTTCATAGCTCCTCTCTGCACCATATCCATGATATAGTGATATTTGATCTCTATGTGTTTCGACCTGTCATGAAACACAGGATTCTCGGACCGCTTCACATAACTCTAGTTATCACAGAAGATACCAGTAGCATCCAAAGGGAGATCAAATAACTCAGACAATAGCTTCCGTAGTCATACTGCCTCACAACTAGCTGAACAGGCTGCAACATACTCTACCTCAACTGTACTCAATGCTACGCAGGACTGCTTCTTGCTAAACCAAGAGATCACACCTGATCCCATACTGAAGCAACACCCAGATGTGCTCTTCCTATCTACAGCACTGCCAGCCCAATCTGAATCAACATAACCCTGCAGGTTAAACTTTTGATTCGCTTCATACTTGAGCCCATAATCCACTATACCCTTCAGGTACCTCAGAATATGCTTTACAACAACTAGGTGAACACTACTCGGATCCATCAGGAACTGGCTCAATGTGTTCACCGCAAAGCAAATATCTGGTCTTGTGTTCGTCAAGTATATCATGGACCCAATCATCTGACGATACATAGTGATATCAACCGGCTCAGAAGCATCACACATAAGCTTCAGGTTTGATGCCATAGGTGTGGCCATAGCCTTGCAGTCCATCATCCCGAACCTCTTCAGGATCTCTACTGCATACTTCCCTTGTCCAAGGAAGATTCCATCTGCACTCTGTCACACCTCCATGCCAAAAACAAATAGTGCATCATCCCCAAGTTCTTCATCTTGAACTCGGCAGTAAGCTTCCGCTGCGTGTCGGAAATCAATCTATCTTCACCTATAACAAACAGGTTATCCGCATACAAAAGTAGTATCACTGGATTGCCTTCCTCAACCTTGTAGTAAAGGTTGGAATCCGCTTTACTCTTGGTAAAGCTCAAATTGGATAGAAAGTTGTCTATCCTACCATACCAAGTTCTATGCACATATATGACTACACCATCTGGTGCATCTTCTATTTCATCACTTTTATATTTCTCAATGCTGCCATCTGCAACATGCTTGATCTGATAGTTCCATTTGGAAGTCATAACAAACTTCCCTTTAGCTCTTGGGACTGCATCCCAAACATCGTTCTTCATGATCGACGGATCATGGCATTCTTCCCGTATCCTGGGAACTTCAATATCTTCAATAGATATCTTTGTTGCTGGAACAAATGTTGTAGTTCTTCTTTTGTAGGAGATGGCATATGATCTTTCCTACACAACAAGTTAAATTGCATGATTAGAAAACATCTCATAGTTTTCAAAACAAATTCTTACACATAAAGAAATATGTCATACAGTCATGCAATTATCTTAGCCAATGCTTCAACATTTATCCATATCTCGTAACTTTCTAGATGCCTTCCAATCTCTACCAGAACATTGTTAAGAGTGTGCACAACTCCCAACATGTCAGCAAAGAGGTTTCATTCTAGATAAGTAGCAATGGAATGTTGTACAGTGCCATAGGCCACTTACCCATGCATATTAGTAGTATATTGTTCATCAATGCAATTATTCTAATATGCATAATACACAACCTAATTCTAGGAACATCAGTATATACATTATTGAACGGTATTATTTAAGAAATGACAATTCAAATACTTATCTTTGTTTGTTTGTTGGGTGGACTCCCTCTGAGTCTTCGCTTCCTTGCAGGAGCTGCTGGAGTCCTAATCTGAAGTAGCTTATTCTACACCTTTCTGTTGTGGAATGTAGAGAGATGGTCAACTCCCTCTGAATATCTGCATCTTTGCATAAACCACTGGAGTGTACTCCCTCTTGATCTTTGCTTCCTGAATTACTTGTCCTTGAACTTATATTCATTCTCGATCCCTATGCATGCTTGTTAGTATCACCATTGTGTTATCCTCTAGGTCTCATACATAATCAAACATTCATTAGTATAATCTTAATATTATTAAAACACAATAATCTCAAGCATATATAGTCAGGATCAATTCAAACACAGATAATAAACATTAGTATTCAAGGTTTTAGGGAAGTCTTCTTTTACTCATACATTTTCTTATTTGATCATAGGACTTTTCTGGTTAGTTGAATCATCAATCAAGATAAGAGATATAATATGCATAAAACCTGTGATTATTCAAATCTATACCTTCATGATTCTTCTGGTTAGTCATATCATCAATTATAGTAAGAAACATAATATGCATACAATGCATACAACCATGACTATTCAAACCTATGACTTCATGAGTAATCATTATCAACAACACAACAGTATAAGATCCTAACACAAGGTAGGATTCTAGCTTGATATAGGAAAAACATACCTGGATTAGCATGCTAGATAGTTATGTCTAACATACCCACATGATGTCTTCTTGTTCTTCTTCAATGACTTGTGCTAGTAACCTGTATATCTCATAGGTTAACCATTATAAAACCAAGTTATACATACCTCGTAAATAGATCTTCTATGTGATCCATGACAATGGATGAATCCTTGTCTTCATGTCACCATGATCATACGTTCTTGAAGTAGAACATGATTTGTCTTTCTTGGTGTACCTTTTATGTTAACAGACAACATAAACCTCATACAACACCATAATGCATTAGTACAATCATAAGTGTCAACACCCTAACCAATGAATATCTTCTATCATGCATTCAAAATTTTGTTAAGTTGATACGACAAACCTAAAATCAAGATTGTACTAACCGTAATAACATGAAGACAAACATACCATAAACTTAATCATGAACAAATATCGAAACATACCTTGATGAGTCATACCTGTCGAGATCGCTTGTAATATTCTTATGTAAGGCCTTAGCCTCATCTCCCTCTGAAACAGGAACTTCTTCACTTATGCAGGTGCCCAATCCATCTTCTTCTAGGATTAACCCAATCCACTTGATTTGCAAGAACTGTATCTGGAGTTGGATTAGGGTTTGTCAGAGAAACCCCAAAAATTCAAACTTTGAATTTCAAACTTCTAAAAGGATAGAAATATGCGCCTTGATGAGTTGATCAAGCTGGTATATTCAGAATTTGAAAAATGCAAAGTTTCACTCCTCAATTTTGCCTTTGAAACTTCCGGATTCACTGGATGTGACCTTGAACTGGGGTTTGATGAAGCACACTCTTATGCCCAATCAAAAGGTTTGATCCAAATCTCTAAGCTTCTATTTTTCTGAGGAGCTTCCAGCCGTGGTCACAGATTTCAAAAATTCCCATTTTTACAGAAGCCCTAATTTTCCACTTTTCTGATCAAAGTCCTGAACTAGGGTCTGATCAAGCCCGACCATCTGCCCAACCATCTGCCCAACCAAAAATTCTGATATTGGTCTCTAAATTTTTATTTTGATGAGTAGCATTCAGCCGTGGTCTCTGATTACAAAAATTCCAACTTTCTCCAAAGCCCTAAATTCCAGAAGCCATGAATGAAGGTACTAAAAAATAATTATGTTTTGACAGAAATATGTACTTGATTGTTTCTGGTGTAACTCCAAACTTTTTGATCCACAGGGTCTGAAAAAGCTTCCTGCGATAGCCTGACCTGTTATCTTTCCATCTTGACAGGTCTGACCTCAATTGGATTCTCTGAGAGAGAGTTATGACAAATGTCGCAACGTGACCTGTTTTGGGATAACACAAGAGAGCGAACTTGTACGGCGTGCCACGTGTCACTGTTTGAACTTCGGCCTCTAAATTTTTTTCCTGAGATATCTTACCCTGTTATCATTCCATCATGATAGGTATGACCTCAATTGGACTCTCTGAGAGAGAGTTATGCCAAGTGTCGCAACGTGACCTGTTTATGGGATAATACAGGAGAGCGAACTTGTACAGCGTGCCACGGGTCACTGGTTCAACTTCGGCCTCTGCAAAATTTTCTTGAGATAGTACAGTCTGTGTACTACCTATCACTTTTTACTAAATTTCATTTGGAGCTTCGTATCCCAAGTTATGACCTTTTTCCCAAGGTCACCTGAATTTGACTCAGATCTTGAAGAGGCAGAAACCCTATATTGTACAGATCATAAATCACAAAGTACAACGAATTAGAGGTTTTCCTTTGGACACAAGGTACATGGAGATTTAATCTTCGACCTGTAAATATTTCAGATCCGAAACCTTCGCCAAAACGGTTTTATAGCGAAAGTGCTACGACGACTGGTTTTTGCTATATCAAGCCCTAGCATCGTAAGTGCAACAAATGTCATACATGCCATATCATGCCTTCTTTCAGGCTAGCTCTGATACCATGTTAAATTTTTAGAATTTACTTCAATTTGATCTAGGATATTAACTGAGAGAACAACATGTACAGCAAATCTACAGCATATCATTCATGGAGACAATAATGCAAGCACACAAGAGACACAAAGATTTACTTGGGGAAAACCATAAAGGTGAAAAACCCCAATAACTTCCTCAGAGATAGATAGAGCAATGATACAACCCAAACATGAGAGATAGACATAACCTAGTAGCAGATCCTCCTCCTCCATAAGTGCGCCACTCCTCCTTGAGTGCATGAGTGAGAAGTGAGTGATCAAATAGAGTGCCTCCCGCACTCTATTTATACTTGACTTGACTTGCCTTTTACCTAACTCATGTAGGCTCGAACTTAACCACATAACATAATGCTGACTGGGCCGACCCCCAATAGGGTGGTCTCATAACCCTTTGACCCACATGACTTATACAGGGCCGACCCCAACAAGGTGGTCTAATAACCCATCAAATATATGTTACGACATTTAAAATATAAATGACGACACTTCCGTATAGAGGAATACTACCATCTCTATAGGAGTACATACAACATATATGAAATACATTCCGAAGTTACATATACATCAACATTGGAATTATAATGTATTTCGGTTATCGTTTCCCTCTGACCTCACACATTAGGGGGCATCTGTTATAGGTCAAATCTACACTTCTCCATCCGTGATCACATTGCCCTGTCGATCACACAAACGGACACTATGGATGGACGAGATGGATTGACCTTGGATGAGTTACTGCTGAGATCATACATTTTCAGCTAAAAATCATATTTTTTCTGCAGTTTTCATTATGTGTGCGCTAATATTTCCATTGACATCTAGCGTTCTAAACGCTGGTTCTATTGAAGACAACCCGCTCACTTATACCAAAAGATGTGTATGCTAGTTGTTAAGAGCACTAGTTGCTTACTATGCGCTAGTTTACTATGATGATACCTGCACATATATTAAGATGAATGGAAAAAATATATTAAGATTACGAATTAGGATTAGTTGAGGTTGGTTTTGTAACTCCCCCAACCTCCCAATTCAATTGCCTCATGAATCTAACTTCCAGCCTTGTGCCATAAATATAAGGGGAATCCATGAGGGAAAGGCAATGAAGAAGAATCTATTGTTACGTTGAAAAAATTTCTAAGTCATTGTGAGGAGCAGGAGCCCAAGACTCGGTTGCATAAGTGTTTAGACAGATAAGGTATAACTGTATTTGGCTACATTTATTTGGAAATAAAAGATAGAGATACCCTTCCCGTCACAATGGAATGTATTTTCTATTGAATATATGATGGTAATTAATGTTAACTTCTTTCAATTTCGTTATATATTTATAGTCAAGATATGCTGAGGAAGGTTGAATTATTTTGCAGGTACAGTACTGTGGAGATTTGGCAAAAGCTAGGACCAACCATCGTTAAAAAGGTACTGATTTCAGATTCCTAATCTCATTTCATTCATAGTAACTAATGCAAAGTAGAATGTATCTATCTGCCACCCCATGTAAGTTGATAGTGTCATTTCCCCCACTATAAGGTATATTCCTGCACAACAAACCCAGTCAATGAAATTCCATACCATATAAATGGCGGCTATCATTAAATACTGTGGCCATTATCAATGATTTTCTCATCATTGGGAGTCGAAAAAACATCCCATTTATTTTACAGACAATAATGGCCGCAGCCCACGGTTCCGAACACCACTCATTATCAATCATGATCTCCAAATTTGAGCTTTCTAAATATGCAATAATGTGTACTTGCAGCTTCCTAAATAAGGAATACAATATTACAATAACAATTTTTAATTTACTCGATGTGCCATAATAACAAACTGCACTGGTGCATCCTGATTGAATTGACGCACCGATGCTTCTTAACCACATACGCAACATGGTGGAACATCCGAAGAAAATCCCATAAAAGAAACTATCTGCTATATTTGATAGCGGATAGTTATCTATGTTGTTTTCAATATTGTTGATACTGGTGCGCTTAATATACAAATATAGATCGGTGCAGTAGAAATTTTTTTACGCATCGTAGTATGCTATTTTTATTTTCCTTTGGTGTCAATATGGTGCATTGTGGAAAACAAACCACACCGAAACGTTCATAT
This sequence comes from Larix kaempferi, assembly GCA_027924585.1. Taxonomy (NCBI): domain Eukaryota; kingdom Viridiplantae; phylum Streptophyta; class Pinopsida; order Pinales; family Pinaceae; genus Larix; species Larix kaempferi. The sequence goes on along the minus strand of BSBM01000299.1, from coordinate 50,780,285 downwards.
ATGTATGGTGCAACGATATTCCAAATTTTTTTAAATATATTTATTCATAGTGCGTTTCAAGTTATGATGCATCGGTGCTTCTATTTAAAGAGCGAACCAATGTCCAGAAAATTGAAAAATAAAAAGTCAATGAATTATTTTCCCATAAACTAAAAAATGAGCGGGAATTTCAATTTTAAAAACTAATTCTACAAGGTATTAAAAAAAACCTAATCAATCTTTCATTATTTTCCGAAATTTTGAGGGGAGGGTTTTGGGAGAGAGTTATCAGGGAGGAGTTTGGAGCAACTAGAGTATTTTGAAGATTGAAATTTGTAAGGTATGTTGAATCTAAATTATTACTGTTATTTTCATATTTATATTTTCTTGTTGCTTCCTTTCGTTTTATGTGGTTGCAAAATTTTACATTATAGTTTAAATCCCTATATTGTTTCATAATTAAGATTTTTATTTTTAGGGACTTTAGATTTAATGGGTTTGTATTTTTATATAGATGTTGTTGGGTGTGATGGGACCACTTCCTGGGTCGAATCCGAAACCCTATCGACCCTGCTAGTTTTGTTCAAATTCTTTTAAGAAAAACGCTTTCGTAGTTTTCGGTGCGTTTTATTTGTAGAAACACATCAGTGCATTTGTAGTAATAATGCATTGATAATGTCTGGTATGTTTTTTTAATTTGAAAAAACTTACACAGTTTTCAGTGTGTTCAAGTTGTTCTAAAGCACTGGTGCGTTAATAATGAAAGCACATTATTTTGATTGCTAGTGCTTTAAAAGAAAGAAATCGCACCGATAAATGCATATATGATGATTTTTATTTTGTTGTGGTTAATGGTGCATTCAATTACAGAGCACTGGTGTGATCATGCATCAGAAGCACCAGTGCATTTCGTATGTTTCAACGCACCGAAATGGCATGATTTTTTTTGTTTTTTGTTTTAATTATTATTTTGAATATATGTATTTTTTGTATAATATATATAATAGCTTATTTATTTAATGGTCTAGGTTGTTTATTGATAGGAAATTGAGTGATAAGATTTCAATGAACAACAATTCTATTCGACATGATGGGGCCACATCCAAAGTCATGAAGAAGGCAAGTTCTTTGTAATTTATGTATCAAATTAATATGTTTGAATTATTTGTAAATTTAACTAATATGTGTTGGTTAATGTCTCACATGAAGGGACATAAAATGAGGAATCTCAATAAGATTATTTCCAATCTATGTACAGAAGAGCATAAAACCTTAATGGAAAAGTTGTAGAGAGATGAATCAGGTGAATAAAAAAGAAATCAATATGATTTTTTTCTTGAATTTTGAGTAATATTGTACTTAAGAATATTGTACAAGCTAAAAATGAATTGTATCAGTCCAAATTAATCATGTAATGGTCACAAAACCACTGAACAAGAGACTCCAAATCAGAAAAATTGAAAACGTACACAAGGGATCAAGTTAACCCAAGGGGATTTCAAATTTCAAAGATAGAACCTAGTCTTCCAAACAAAGAAAAAGGGGCACAAATATTCCTAAATGAGGTTTGGAAGGGTTCAAAGTTATGTTATAGTGATCCTAAAGTGACTGGGAAGGTACACTTGACTCCTAGAACTAAAAAATGGCTCAGAGGACTCAAAATTGACCAAATGGCCTCAAAGATGCCAATGAAGGACTAGAGACAAAAATGTGGATGAAAAGGACTCAAAAGAGACTCAAATATCTTCAAAAACGTGTAAAAAAGAATCCAATGGACCATATGGAGGCACCCCAAGAGTTTGGGAGCAAAAAACCCAAGGGAACCCCTCCAAATAAGCTCAAAAATGACCAAAAACTGACAGTGCCGCCCCCTAGAACACTGTGGGGGAGCGGTAGTTTTTGACAGTACCGCGCCCTATAAAACTGTGGGGGAGCGTTAGTTTGACAGTACCGCGCCCTAGAACACTGTGGGGGAGCGGTAGTCTCCTGTAGGATTAAAAAATCAAAGTTTGGCCAAGATCCGAGCAAGGATAAGGTCCTAAGTTTAAAATGGTCCTCAATGATGATCAAAGAGGATCTAAGGTGATGAGAAACAACGCTTAGAAGAGGATTTTATGATCTAAACAAGCAAGCAAAGGTGAAACTAGGGAAGAAAGGATCCCCAGCGGAGTCACCAGTTTCTGTTGTGAGAAAATCTCCCTACGGATAGGTAGATATCCCCTTGGGATTAGAAAAGGCCCCTAGTTGCCTACCCAAGACATAGATGAAACAAATAGACACTATAGTCCTCCTAGATCTAGCTCACACACCATCTAACAAGCTATGGAAATACAAAGCAAGTAGATGGCATACCTTACTTTGATGGTTGTCCTGCTGCTCCTAGGTTGCTACAACTCCGGCATTTGATTATGGACTTATGAACCTGTTCACAAAGCAAACACAACACCTTCTCCAGCGCAATATATGTATAAACAAAGATCTAACTATATAAAGAGAGACAATTTCATGCATTCATCATTAAAGACATGAAAATGAGAGGAATAGGCTAAGTTATATTAATGATAAGAAAGCCAAAAGAAGCTGATTACAATGTTATACCTTGATGTCCAAAGTAGTAGCACCTCCTTCCAAGCTCTCCAACATCACCCTTGCAAGACTCATAGGATCATAGGTTTAGTGTTTCCAAGATCACCCCCCCCTAGCTCATGGATGGCTCTCTTTAAGTAGGATTTGGGAGGCCAACCACTAAGAGGAGATTATGGATCTAAGTGAATAATATGTGGATCAAAGATCTAAATCAAGCCAAGGAGGGAAAGTGAGATGGGATTCAAAGGGGTACCTCATCCCAAGAAAATCTCCATAAGATCCAAGATCCAAAATAAAAGGGATAAGCCTAAACCAAAACTACCGCTCCTCTATAACTAAGCAAAGTGCGGTAGTACCGCTCCCCCCTAGGCATGCAGAATGCGGTAGTTTGACACTACCGCTCCCCCATAGGCATGCAGGGCGCGGTAGTTCCAGAAGACTTAATTTTTGGAGGTGGTTAATGTGGGTTTCGACCCCTTGTTTGTTGGATTTTCTTCCAAGTGTGACTAGGGAAGGTACCAACATTAGAATGAAGGGTCCTAACACCCTTAGGAGGCATAAACATCATGTTTTCCATGGTGGTGAAACATGTATATTCTCACTTACACATGGTGTGGCAATTTGAGTTATAACAGTGCATGTTATGTTTGTTAGCACTAGTGTGTTTCATCCAATAAAGCACACCAAAAAAAAAACATCCGCAAAATCCTTCGGCCTTCGTTTTGTTTTTATAGTTATAATACATTTTTGTAAAAACCTTTGCTAAAACATATGGTACCATTTGTGGAGGTCATAGCATAGGTATTTTGGACAATTTTGGACAATCTTGTAACAAAAAACCTCTGTTATAACCTCCGCTACATGGCCTTTTCCTTGTAGTGGAGTGAGTCCAAGGAAAATTACTTGAATATTGGAAGTTGTGCCAAGCCTCCACCAAGATATTGTGGGCCATTTGAAGTGCTTGAAATAATAGGGCTAGTTGCATATAGAATTGCATCTCCTACTAAGACTAAATCTCATATTGTTTTTCATGTTTCTTTAGTTAAGAAATATGTACATGCTCGTAACCATGTGATTGATTGGGATGTGATTCAGATGGAACCTGAGGGAGAGTTCCAAATAGAACCACTAATCATCCTCAATAGGAAGGTAACATTTCTCCAGAACCAATCCATCATATATGTAAAGGTGAAATGGAAGCACTTTGGTCCTAGTGAGGCTACATGGGAGTTGAAGGATTCCATGAAAGAGGGATATCCATTTTTGTTCTTATTTTAATAAAAAACCAAGGACATTGTTATTTCAAGGGGGAGGGGATTGTAATTCCCCTGGTTTTGACTTGGAATATATTAAATCAAATCATGTAAATGATGTAAATATGATATTATGGGTTCCTAGTGTGGAGCTCAAGGTCAAGGCCTAACTAGTGAATATCTAAGCATGTATGATGTAAACGTTTAATTAGGGATTGTGTGGTTGGATTATCATGCCAATTTGAATGCTATGTAAATATTATGTTGAAAAATAGTAAAATGGCCCATGTTGGTTGAGTAAAGAGCACTTCAGGGGCTATGATTCCACTAGAGGGGAAGAGGAAAGTGAGCCTATCGGAGATTAAATCCTCTATTTCCAAGTGTAAACCTTAGAACTCATTCATTTTCTTCCATGTTCCTTAAATTATCCAATTACTTCCTTTTTACTATTTCACCCAACCATTGAATGCATGTACGAGGTTGGTGGGGAAAGCGTTCTCATGTATTTATGGAAGCATGAGATGAATCTACTTCCATGACTGCTGTAAGAGTCCTCTATCCCATGTTCAAAAGTTATGTCAGTTGTATTTTCCACCATTCTCTCAATTTTTGGGGAGTCTATTGTCCATTTTCCATAATGTATATTTTTACCAACAGTTTTAGGCACTGTACATGAATTATCATTTTGTTGTTCATTACCAATTCTCTCACTGTGCAAAACCATAAATTCGAATTTGGAAACATAGTTATGTTTTGAAGGAGAAAGAGATGGTTGTAGGTGACATTAGAGGTTGGGAAAGCTAGGGACTATTACCCCTTGAGTTCTGCTACTTTTTCATACTTGAGAATCTATGAATTAAGGTTACATATGGTTCTCCAACAACATATAACAGGTTGGTCTCCTTCTATTCACACACTGGAAGCTCTTGGAAAGAAGGATCACCCAAGAGAGTCATGGATCATTGAAGGGGATGCATGAGCCTAGAAGGGTGTTGTGTGGGGAAAACATTGTTGGGGCCAAGGCTATGATGGATGAGTGATATTCTTGTAGAACTCTAGGTGAGAATTTGGCCAAGCATAGAGAGCATAATGGGTTGTGGGATGAGAGAGAGAATCATGTAGGATTTCCCTTCGCCCTGCTTGCCTCATAGCCCAGCTTGGGGGTGTCCTCTTTACAGGAAGAGTATATGCTGAACATAGTGCCTAAAATCACCCTTACATATCCAATTGCTTGGATATTCTTTGTTTAAAGATAAGTATTCTCTTGTATTTGAATGTGCAATGTTTTTATTGTATTCCTATCATGATTATGCTTGTATATGCATGCTATGTTTGTGTGGATGGATTTTATTTCAACTGTGTATTTTTTTTTATGCATCTGTGCACACATTTCATGTTTATAAATCCATACTATGGGCATGGGGTGAAATCTAGAACCCCATAAATCGTAAGTGCCCCCTCTGTTATCCAGATTGATGGATGGGGACGTTACACTTAGGGAGACATAAGAAACAATAGTGGATGTCCATCATAGTGTTAATTATCCTAAATAGACTTAATTTGGTTTTTATGTGAATAAGTTTAATATTTAATGTGTATAGTTCATTTACCTTTCCTAACTTCCTTGTTGCTAATGATTTTTCTATCCTAATCATATTGTGGATGAACACATGTGTGAGTAGGAGGTAAGCACTGAATCCACCTACCAGCAATTCCAAAGTGCACCAAAATGAGAAAATTAAGTAAGACCTGGATTTGTGGTAGCTACCTATAGATCCCGAAGAAGCGAATCATTATGAACTCAAGAAGACTAGCACCAATTAACTTTAGTTCTTTCTTAGTTCAAAGTCTCATATATTGTACTCTCTTTTTGTATAAAGGAAGGCATATGGTAGCAAGAAAAAATTGTTTCGAATTATCATTCTTGTAATAGCTTAGTTACACTAAGGATTTTCAGTATTGTTGTTGATTCAATACTTATGCTATATAATTTACAGCTTTCATAAATAAATGAGAAGGATGCTTATTTGTGGTATTTGAGTGAACAATTTTCGATTCTTGTAGGGTCATTGGGGAGGTACCAACATAAGGACTTGTAGGGAGGTTATGTTTATTTAGTTTATATTCCATTTTAGTACCATTTATGTGTGTTTTTACTTGTTATTACTTTCCCGTAGAAACACTGCAACTTTTCCTATAGATATTCTATTTGTTCCTATAGAAATTTCGATGTAGATTGTAGTTTAGCTTATGCTCGGTAAATAGACTTGTTTTATTTGCTTCATAGAAGTTTGAATGCTTTTTTAATTTTATGGTCTTTACTTTTCATGTTGGAATGATATGTCCATTGCTTGGTAAAATATCAAACCTTACATATTTGCACATTTGTAAAACCATAGTTTACTTTGTTTCTAGTTCTTGTACATTTGAGAAATATTAAAAGGTGGTTTCATCCTTCTAGGTTTCTTGACCTTGTAGGGGAGGTATTCCTTCACTTTCCCCTAAGAAGTGGATAAAGAAATAGGGTATGAGGGTGAACATTATTATCTTGCAATAGCACAACAAGTAGTTAGATTCCCATTTATGTTTCAAGTATTTATTTCTATTTGTAGATGCATATATTTTGTTGAACACATCTTACGTTTATACAAAATCCTAGGTTAAGAATGACAGTTAAGATGAGTATTCCGTATTATTGTTGTGAATACAAGGCCCACCAATACCTCAATTCAAGAAAACATGAGCTACTTGGTCAAAATGAAAATATTGAATATCGCAACACATTAGGCCCTTGAAGACTAGTGTGACTATTAATAGCCTATTTTTTCTTACCTACTTTGTCACGAGTTCCATCACCATTATACATCACTTCCATTAGTATTAACCCCATTTCCATCATCTCCATCACCATATGAACTCAATAATATGACTAAAACTGAACTAAAGTCAAGAATTGACCATAAAATGTCATTGTTTGGAATTTCCTAAAAATCGATGCCAACCCATCGCACTAAAAGCCTAAAAAATTATAACATGATTCCAAAAACAAAATTTAGTTACTCATAAGTATTTTGTATAATTGTTACAACATGCTCTGATACCAAATGTTGAGTATAATTGTCATTGATGCCAAAAGTATTCATTAATGACAAAGGATATGATGATATGGAATATATGATGATGAGGTATGAGTGATGAGTATGCAAATCCACCTGATGGTGTTCTAGTACCTTCATTATGTCAGTATTACAATTTGACCTAATTATATAAATATTTGTCAGTTTGGAGGAATTCTGGAAATTGACTAAGTGTTGGAAACTTGGTCCAAGTGGCCTCAGGAAAATGCCCGCCATACCTCATAAGAGAATGATAAAAAGTATATGAAAATATTAGGCTATACCTTGTTGAATAGGATATTTGACCATGGTCTCATTTCTCCAAAGAGTGTGTTATGACAAAGTTATAGGTCTGCCAAAAGTGTCCTCTGGCTTGATTTGCAATGCTCCAGTAAAATGCCTGCCAAGGAGAGAGGATGAGGTTTCAGAGGATGAAATTGGCATGGATGGAATCAGCATGTTGTCCCCCATGCTTTGGATGCTTCATATTTCCAAGTTGGTGAAAATAAAAATCACCTCATGTTGACTTAGGGTTTGATAAAATTGTCTAAGTGTTAAATCCAGAAGTTTAAAAGGCCATTTATAAATGCCCTCCATATGCTCTAGTTTTGTAAATAAATTTATCAAATGGTATGAGGTTGTTCCTTGATAATTTATCCATCCATCCATGATCTTGGTTTCCTCCTTTATGGTCACACGTGCGAGATTTTGGTCTGCCAAAACAGAGAAAAAATATGGTTGGTCACACTTTACAATATGCCCACAGGGTTGTGAAATATGCCTGCATAAGGCATAAGGATATGCCCACATAAAGCATAAGAATATGCCCGCAAAAGACATAAGGATATTCCTGCATAAGGGCTAAGAATATGCCTGCAAAGGCTTAAGGTTATGCCCGCAAGGGCTTAAGAATATGCCCGTAAAGGGGCCCAAATATATGCCCACAAGGGCTTAAAGATATTCCCGCAGGGCTTAAGGGTATGCCTGCAGGGCTTAAGGATATGCCCATAGGCTCATATACATGCCCATAGGGCTCATATATATGCCCGCAGGCTCATATATCTGCTCGCAGGGCTCATACATATGCCCATAGGCTCCTGTATGTGCCCGTAGGATCTACAATATGATAACAGGTTACAATATGCCCAAAAGGTTTAGAATATACTCGAAAGATTTACAATTTGTATACAGAAATATATTAAACATAGATCTAATTCAGTAATTAATAAACAAGATATAATTCTTCTGGAAAGACACGACACGAAAAGACACAAACTTCAGAATGAAGAGACGTGACTTGAAAAATATGAGATACATGAAGAATATATAAACAAAAGAATTGAAGGAAGATGTCTCTGTGGTTCCAATAAGAAGATTAGAAACATAGGTTAAAGATAGAGAAGAGTAACAACAATTCTTGAAGAAGTTCTAAAGATTCTTAAAAACATAAAATAAGGGTGGTTGGGAGGTGCAAGGATAGGCTGCAAGCCTATAATGGGTCGTAGCCTCCTTCCAGTCATTGATGGTAAACAAGGTGTTGTTGCATCCTTCAGTTGTAGCTGAAAATTTAGGTGTTGGTGCTTGCAAACTATTTGTAAATATAATTTTGCAGTAATAGAAAGTTTTGGTGGTTTTCCCAATTGGGATTCCACAATAATATTGTGTGTTCTATCTTCTTTGTTGATTTTGTTTTAAAAGTGATAAAATTTTAAAAAATAGCCTAATACTGATTCACCCCCACCTCTCAGTATTGATTGATATTCCAACAATTGGTATCAAAGCAGGCTCTTCACTAAAATTTTAACCACTTGAAGATAAATATTTTATCATTATGGATCATCAAGTGAATATGTCCTCCAAGGTTCCAATATTCAATGGAGAAGATTATGTGTTCTGGAGCATCAGGATGAAAAGCTATATAATGTCTCTTTGACTAGATGTTTGGATGTCTATAGAAACAGGGTACACATATCCCAAAGCCCCTCCCACAAATCTTGAAGGAATAAAACTATTTGGAAGCAATGCCAAAGCTGTTAATGCAATCTTGGATGGATTATCTAGAACAATATTTTCCAAAGTAATGTGGTGCAAGACATCAAAGGAAATCTGAGACAAATTGCAAACCATCTATGAAGGAGACACCAAGGTAAAAAGGGAAAAACTCCAGACTTTTAAAACCCAATTTGAAATTCTAAAAATGAAGGAAGAAGAAAAAATTTCAGAATACTTTGAGAGAATTGATGAAATTGTAAATGCAATTCAAGGGCTAGGAGAAGAATTGGAAGAAAAAGAAATAGTTGAAAAAGTACTAAGATCGCTTCCAATGATTTACAATCCTAAGATTTCCACACTAGAAGATAGAGAAAATCTTGACAAACTCACCATGGAAGAACTATATGGAATTCTCATAGCTTATGAAATGAGGATTGGGCAAGACAATTCTCAAAAGAAGGAAGTATATTTTAAAGCATCAAAAGTAGATAAGAAATCTAAAACAAAGTTTCAATCAGAAGAATATGATGATGAAGAAGCACTTCTAGTAAAAAATCTTAAGAGAGGTACTGGTAAGTTCAAAGGGAAATTGCCCTTAAAATGTTTTAATTGTGGGGGAATTGGTCACTTTGTTGCCAAATGTCCCTATCCCAAACAAGAAGAAGATGGCGAGTGCCCTGATAATTTCAAGAAAAACAAAAAGTTTTTAAAGAAAAACAATTTTTTTAAAGAAAAATAAAAATAAGACCTTTTATTCCATGGATGATAGCTGCTCAAATGAGTCTAGTGAAGATGAAGAAGCATAATTCTTATTCATGGGAGAAAAAAATAAAATATTTGAAGAAGAAGTAGAAGGTGTGGTATATCTTAAAAAGGAACTTGAAAGTGTTGTCGAAGAATTAGAAGGAATTATTATTGACTCAAAAAATCAGCTTCAAGAAACCAGAGAGGACAAATACAATCTAGAACAATAGCTTAAGAAACAAAAAGAAAAATTAGAAAAGCTCGAAACTAAAATAATCTTGCTTAGAAAGAGGACTTATGAAGAATCCTTTCAATCAAAATTTAAGAGCAACTCAAAAAATCTAGATGACGTCCTAAGTTGTCAAAGATCATTCAACAATAAAATTGGACTCGGTTATGACAAAGGAAAGAATTCAGAACAATCCTCTTTCATGAATAAAAAAGGAAATAAAATGAGTTATGCTGATGCACTTATGAAACTAGTTGTAAAAGAATACAGTCAAAAATTTTCTCACTCTCAAAGCAGGACAGATAATGTGCCAAGCAAACATCAAAACTAAATGCTCCTATTGGAAAAGGCCTTACATCACAATATCTGTTGTATAAGAAGAATGGAACTGGAAGTAATCCAAAAGGAAGAAACTACAACTCTTTTGATCCTCTTTAGAATTATAGTATAAAATGTTACAAATGTGGTAACCTAGGACATATATCTAGAAATTGTAAACTTGAGTGATACCTATGGAGAATTATGCCACAAAACCTCAAGACAATGAGGAAAAGAAGGCTTGGAAGAAGAAGGAATATTTGAAATGCTCAATATCTCTATGTGCAACTGAAAAACAAAATATATGGCATGTAGATAGTGGATGTTCAAACTATATGCCATAGAAAATTTTTGGAGATAACCTATCCTCTAAAATAACTGGGAAGGGTACAATGGCTCTTAGAGACAAGATGAAAGCTGAAAATGTTTTACTTGTAAAAAACTTAAAACCAAATATTTGAAGTGTAAGACAAACATGTGATCAAGGACACATATGTATATTTGATTCCAATAAATATGAAATAAAAAAAAAGGATTCAGGAAAAATTGTTGGGATTGCTATGAGAACTCCAAGCGATGTGTATATTCTAGAAAATGAAGAACAATGTCATATGAGTCAAATTGATGAAATTTTTCTATGGCATAGAAGGATGGTACACTTGAACTTTGACAATCTTGTAAAATTTAGTAAGAAGGGATCTATAAGAAATTTACCAAAGATCATAAAACCACCAAACCATGTTTGTAGACACTGTCTTCATGGGAAGCAAACAAGAACAAGCTTCAAGGTCAAAGAGCATACAACCCCTTATCCATTAGAAATAATTCACAATGATCGTTGTGGACCTACAAGGACTAAAAGCTTTCAAGGTGAATATTACTTCATGTTATTAATTGATGTTTATACAAGGATTACTTGGGTGGTATTTCTTAAAGAAAAATCAGAAGCCTTTATGAAGTTCAAATCCTTCAAGCACTTGTTGAAAATGAAGCAAATATCAAGATTAAGTGTCTAATATCAGATAATGGTGGCGATTTCACCTCAAATGAATTCAATGAGTTTTGTGAAACTCATGGAATCAAGAGACAATTTTCAGCCCCCGGAACTCCTCCACAAAATGGAGTGGCCGAGAGGAAAAACATGACTGTTTAAGAAGTAGCTAGAACTATGCTAAATGAAGAAAAAATTCCTGATGGCTATTGGAGGGAAGCAGTATATACAGTTGTCTATGTACAAAACAGAGGACAACTCAGAGTAAATAGTGACAAAAATCCTTATGAGCTATGGTTTGGAAGACCAGCTACAGTTAAATACTTTAGAGTTTTTGGAAGTAAGTGCTACATAAAACTAGATGATGATAATCTAGGGAAGTTTGACTCTAGAACAGATGAAGGCATATTTCTGGGATATTCTTCCACCAAAAGAGAATACAGATGTTATAATCTAAGGTTGAAAAATATCATATAAAGTGCAAATGTAATTATAGATGAAACTAAACAAAGAAGGATACAAATTCAAGACAATGTGGATGTCGAAGAAACTGATGATGAAATTGATGATGAAGAAAAAGAAGAAATTTCACAAGAAGAATATATTCTTGAAATGGAAGAAGAAGAAAAAGAGGAGAATGAAGAATCCCCCAGATCAGACACAAGAACACCATCGAGACGAGTTCAAAAGAATCATCCTGAAAGTCAAATTATTGGTGACAAAAATTCAGGAGTTCAAACAAGGAGACAATTGTTTTATGATGAAGAATAAGCACTGCTTTCGATAGTAGAACCTAAAAAATTTAAGAAGCTTGCAAAAGTGAGGATTGGATCAATTCTATGAATGATGAAATTGATCAAATAGAAAAGATCCAAACTTGGGAACTTGTCCCAAGATCTAAGGACATGAATGTCATTGGGACCAAATGGATTTTTAAAAACAAGTTCAATGAGGATGGTCATGTGATAAGGAACACGGCCAGATTAGTATGCAAAGGATATTCTCAAGTAGAAGGTGTTTATTTTGAAGAAAATTTTGCACCTGTGGCGAGAATTGAAGCCATTAGAATGTTCTTAGATTTTTCATGCTACAAGGACTTCAAAGTGTATCAAATGGATGTAAAATCCAAATTTCTCAATGGATAACTTGAAGAAGAAGTATATGTAGAGCAATCTGAAGGTTTTATCTTATCATAAAATAGAGATTATGTTTGTAAACTTAAGAAGGCACTCTATGGTATTAAACAATCTCCAAAAGCATGGTTTTCAAGACTTCACAAGTCTTTAAAACAACAAGGATATAAAAGAGGGGCTACTGATAGTAATTGTACATAAAGTTTGAAAACAAAAATATGATCATTGTTGTAGTCTATGTAGATGATATCATATTTGGAAGTGATCTACAAATTCTGACTGTAAACTTTGCTTCAGAAATGAAGAAGGAATTTGAAATGCCAATGTTGGGGGAACTAACATTATTTCTAGGTTTACAAGTATCTCAATCAGAAAAATGGATCTTCATCTCTCAAACTAAGTATATCAAAGAGATGTTGAAAAAATTCAAAATGGAATAATCCAAACCTATTAGTACTCCTATGGCTACTGTTTGTAAATTGAGAAAAGACGATCAATCCTTAGAAGTAGATCATACTATGTATAGTTCAATGATTGGTAGTTTATTATATGTAACAACTGCAAGACCAGATGTAATGCAGGCTATAGGTTTGGTTGCCAGATTTTAGTCATCCCCAAAAGAAACACATGTGGCTATAGTAAAAGGAATTCTTAGATATCTAAAGGTACTATGGATTATGGACTATGGTATAACAAAAAAAATAACTTCACTCTAAAATATGTTAAGATTCAAGATGCTAGGACAGAAAATATTAGCATTACATTCCATTTCACAATAATAGCATATACAGGATCACTGAAAGAACAACAAGCACAACATAAACACAAGAGACATAGATTTATCCTGGGAAACCCTCACGGGGTAGAAAACCCAGCAAAGCTTCCTCAATATAGATGACCAGCAAATATAACGATGCAAACCCTAGACATGAGCTCCTTCTCCTCCATAGCAGATCTCTCCCTCACCTATGCGCTAATCACAAGTGAGTGTAATGTGTGTTAAATGAGGAACACACCTCCTCTATTTATACACAACTCCGACTTGTCTTTTACACAAGCTAGGTCGGCCCCAACTTAATTAATCACTTTACATAATGCTGACTGGGCCGACCCCTCTAGGGTGGTCTAATAACCCTTTGACCCACATACCACATACAGGGCCGACCCCCACTAGGGAATTCTAATAACCCAAGTTACCAAATTATCCATGGAGGAATAAAACATCTCTGGATATACAATAAGGTCTTCAAGGAGGAATGGAACATCTCCGGAATAATAAAGTACACATATAATATTCTTAGAAGTTACAATATTTCAACACTCCCCCTTGACAAGAAGGATATTATAACAACATCTACAGGAGAAAGGAGTCATCAACATCATACATGATACACCTATAAATCATTGGAATATTTCTTCATACATCATCAGTAACTCAACCAGTTACTGGAACATCTTTAAATCTTCAATACTGGAACATCTTCAGTATTGAGTCTTCATCTTCTGCAGCATCCAAATAGATACAACAATCTGGACCATCTTGATCGACAACATCATCTGGATCATCTCAATCAACAATATCATCATCTCGATCATCCGGATCATCTCGATCAAAAACATCATCTGGATCATCTCGGTCAATAGTATCATCATCTTGATCATCTCGATCATCATCATCTGGATCATCTCGATCAACAACATCTGGATCATCTCGATCTACAGCATCTGGATCATCTCGATCTACAACATCATCTGGATCATCTCGATCTACAACATAATCTGCAATACACATGATCTAGTTACAGGATGATCAATCCTTATCAATTTTAGACAAGTCTCATGTCTATGGATGATGCAATCTAGATCTACTTCCAGGATGATCAATCCTTATCAATTTTAGACAAGTCTCATGTCTATGGACGATGCAATCCAGATCTACTTCCAGGATGATCAATCCTTATCAATTTTAGACAAGTCTCATGTCTATGGACGATGCAATCCAGATCTACTTCCAGGATGATCAATCCTTATCAATTTTAGACAAGTCTCATGTCTATGGATGATGCAATCCAAATCTACTTCCAGGATGATCAATCCTTATCAATTTCAGACAAGTCTCATGTCTATGGACGATGCAATCCAGTCACGTATAGTTTGAACCAAAGGTTTAGGGACGATGCAATCCTATCACGTACCTTTTGAACAAAATGTTCAGGGACAATGCAGTCCTATCATGTACCTTTTGAACCAAATGTTCAGGGATGATGCAGTCCTATCACATACCTTTTGAAAAAAATGTTCAGGGACGATGCAGTCTTATCACGTACCTTTTGAACCAAGTGTTCAGGGACGATGCAGTCCTATCACGTACCTTTTGAACCAAATGTTCAGGGACGATGCAGTCCTATCACGTACCTTTTGAACCAAATTTTCAGGGACAATGTAGTCCTATCACGTACCTTTTGAACAAAATGTTCAAGGACGATGCAGTCCTATCACGTACCTTTTGAACCAAATGTTTAGGGACGATGCAGTCTTGTCACGTACCTTTTGAACAAAATGTTCAGGGATGATGCAGTCCTATCATGTACATTTTGAACCAAAGGTTCAAGGATGATGCAGTCCTATCACGTACATTTTGAACCAAAGTTTCAGGGACGATGCAGTCCTATCATGTACATTTTGAACCAAAGGTTTAGGGACGATGCAGTCCTATCACGTACATTTTGAACCAAAGGTTCTAGGACGATGCAGTCCTATCACGTCCACAAGGGACCACTTTCTCGGAGACATATGTCTACGGATCTCTTTTAGGACATGTTTCCAAGGATGATACAATCCACTTGTCAACTTAGACCAAGTCTAAGGAACACTTCATCAACCTCATCATCGGTATCACCAATACAGGCATCCACATCATCGACCTCACCGTCGGTATCACCAATACAGGTATCCACATCATCGACCTCTCTGTTGATGCAGGAAATCTCATCATCAACAGCCACATCACTCCCCCTTTCGAGGAGGGTCCTTCTGAACTACACCAAGCTTGTCTCAGAAATACTCAAACTTTACTCGAGACAGAGTTTTGGTAAATATATCAGCAACTTGTTCGTCAGTGCTCACATACTCGAGCTTGATAGCCCCTTTCTACACCATATACCGTATATAAAAATATCAGATCTCTATGTGCTTTGACTTATCATGGAACAATGGATTCTCTGTCATCTTGATACAACTTTGGTTGTCACACAGGATCACAGTGGGGTCCATCTCTAAGTCAAACAATCCATAACACTTCACAACTAGCAAAGCAAGCAGCTATCTATTCTGCTTGAGCTGTGCTAAGAGCCACATTAGACTGCTTCCTGCTAAACCACGAGATCATGGCAAATCCTAGACAATAACATCCTCTTGATGTGCTCTTCCTGTTTGATACTCTTCCTACCCAATCAACATCTGTGTAGCCATGCAGTCTGAAGTCATGATCTCCTAGATAACATAGACAAAAATCTATCGTACCCTTTTAGGTACCTCATCACATGCTTTGCAGCTATTAGGTGAACTTGTCTAGGTTCCACTAGATACTAACTCAAGGTGTTCACCGCAAAGCATATATCTGGCCTTGTATTCGTCAGATACATTAATGACCCAATAATCTTTCTGTATAGAGTCATATCCACTAACTCTGATGAGTCATTAGCTAGCAACTTCAAGTTGGAACCAATGAGAGTGGCCATGGTTGTACATTCCAACATATCAAATCTTCTCAAGATTTCCATAGCATACTTTCCTTGGTTAAGAAATATTCCTTTTGATCCTTTCCATACTTCCAGACCTAGGAAGTAATGCATCAATTCGAGATCTTTCATCTCAAATTTTGTAGTTAGCTTCTTTTTGCTTTCCATGATCTGTTTCTCATTCCCTGTCAGAAATAGATCATCCACATACAATAATAGTATCATCCATAACCTTAAGGTAAAGGTTAGGATCAACTTTACTTCTGGTAAAGCCCAATCTTGTCAAGAAACTATCAATTCTCCCTCCGTGACTGAACATCATTCACACTCTGCATTGAGTGATCTTCTGCATATCTATCTGTGCCATCTCTCGTCAGATGGGTCTACTGATATGAGCCTCAAGATCATTCAAACTCTGTGGTGAGTTCCTTCTTGCATCCATTTAAGAGAAGAATGCCATCTGTATATAGACACCATCTTCAACCTTGTAGCAAAGGTTGAGATCCGCATCACCCATGTTGATCATCAAGCTCATCAAATGACTATCGATCTTGGGTTCCTGTACATAGTTTTCTTCTATTTCACCATTAGGAGAGTGGTCTTTATCTATCCACTTGGAGCAGACATCTCATCATTATCCTCTTCTTCTTTCTAAGAGAATATTCTAGCCATGAGCTTTCTATAGTATGTTTGATTTGTAAGTCTTCTTGTTGAACATCCATCACTCGTTTGGTGTTCATCATCATTCTTCATGATCTTTCCTACAAATCAAAGTTAATTACATGATTAGTAATACTTCATAATCATCAAATCATGTTGACATGATAACCTATTATGCATACAGATATGATCCACATAGTTATGAACTATCTTGACCAATACTTTGGAACAACACTTTTCCATATCCTGTATGCATACAGTGGCTATCTAGATGCCTTCCATATCTACCAGAACATACTATCAAGAGCGTGCATAGCTCTCAGCATGTCAGCAAAGAGGTTTCATTCTAGATAAACAACAATGGAATGTTTTTCCAACTTACCTATCATATGCATATTAGTAGTATACTGTCAATGCCATATGAATGCTTACACTATGCAAATATGCATACAACTATTACGAGCAATATCATTTACTATTTCAGAGATTCAAATAACAACTCAAATACTTATCTTTTATGGTTTCCTCCCGCTTGATCTCTATATGTCTTTGAACTTCTTATCCATCCTGGACCACTATGCATGCTTAGGTGTGCACTAGTGTCATCCTCATTATCTCATACATAATCATACATTTATTAGTATAGTCTCAATACTATCAACACATTATGATTCTAAATAATCTTAAGTATGTATGGTCATGATCATTTCATATATAGGTATACTTACCTATGATCCTAACAAAGTAGGATTCTAACTTGATATAGGAAAAACATACCTGGATTATCAAGCTTGGTTATGTCTTAACATACCCAAACAATATCTTCTTTTGTTCTCTTCAATGATTTAGAGACCTTGTGCTAGAACCTGGATATCTCATAGGTTAAGCAAAGTAGAACAAAATCATACATACCTCGTAAGTAGATATTTTATGTGATCAAAGACTATGGATGAGTCTTTGTCTTTATGTCATAATGGTCATAGAACTTGATTTGTCTTTCTTGATGTACCTGTATCTTGTTAGCAGACAACATCATCCTCATACAACACCATAGGTGCATTAGTACAATCATATAACGCTAATCAATGAATGTCTTCTATCATTCACATGCATTCATACTTTTACTAGGGTGATAAGACAATTCTAAGATTAATCAAGATTGTACTAACCTCAATAATATGAAGACAAACATATCATAAACTTAATCATGAACAGATTTCAACACATACCTGCCAAGATTTCTTGTAGTCTTCTTATGTAAGGCCTTAGCCTCATCTCCCCCTAAAACTGGATCTGGATCTAGATTAGGGTTTGTTAGTGAAACCCTAAAAATTCAAATTTTGAATTTCAAACTTCTGAATGGATGGAAAGATGTGGCTTGCTGAGCTGATCAAGCTAGCATACCTCAATTTTGAAATCTTCAAAATTTGACCCCTCAAAATTTCCTTTGAAACTTATGGATCTTCTGGACAGGATCCCGAACTAGGGCTTGGTGAATCCCACCCTTCTTCCCAATCAAAAGGTTCGATCCAAAGCTGTAAACTTTGATTTTTTTTAGGAGCTTCCAGCCATGGTTATAGACTTAAAAAATTCCAACTTTTGCAGAAGCCCTAATTTTCCACCTTTTTTATCAAAATCCCGAAATAGGGTTTGATCAAGACCGGCCTTCTTCCCAACAAAAAAATTCAATCTTGGTCTCTAAATTTTGATTTTGATGAGGAGCATTCAGCCATGGACTTTGATTCCAAAAATTCCAACTTTCTTCGAATCCCTGATTGTTTTTGGTGCATCTCTGAAATTACGAATCCACAGGGTCTGAAAGTTTGGCCTGTGGTAGCTTGACCTATCATCTTTCCAACCCCATAGGTCTAACCTCAATTGGATTCTCTGAGAGAGAGTTACTCCAAGTGTCGCAACGTGACCTGTTTATGGGATAAAATAGGAGAGCGAACTTGTACGGCATGCCATGTGTCACTGGTTCAACTTCGGCCTCTGAAAAACTTACCTGAGAAACTATAGTCTGTGCAATACCTGATAATTTTTACGAAATTTCATTTGGAGCTTCCTAGCCCAAGATATGACCTTTTTTTCCTAGGTCACTTGTTTATGACTGAGATCTGGAAGAGGCAGAAACCCTAACTTGTACTGATCATATCTCACAAAGTACAATGAATCTGAGGTTTTCCTTTGGACACAAGGTACAGGGGGATTTTATCTACGACCTGTAAAGGTTTCAGATATTGAACATTCTCCAAAATGGATTTATAGCGAAAGTTCCACGATGACTGGTTTTTTTCTATATAAAACCCTAACCTTCAAATTGTCATAAGTGAAGCAAGTGTCGTAAGTGCCATACATTTCCTTCCTTTAGGTTAGATCTGATACCATGTTAATATTCAATATCCTAGGACAGAAAATATCAGCATTACATTCCATTTCACAACAATAGCATATACAGGATCACTGAAAGAACAACAAGCACAACATAAACACAAGAGACACAGATTTATCTTGGGAAACCCTCATGGGGTAGAAAATATAGAAAAGATTCATCAATATAGATGACCAGAAAATACAAAGATGTAAACCCTAGACATGATCTCCTTCTCCTCCATAACATATCTCTCCCTCACCTATGAGCTAATCACAAGTGAGTGTAATGTGTGTTAAAGGAGGAACACACCTCCTTTATTTATACACAACTCCGACTTGTCTTTTACACAAGCTAGGTTGGCCCCAAATTAATCACTTTACATAATGCTGACTGGGCTGACCCCTCTACGGTGGTCTAATAACCCTTTGACCCACATACCACATATAGGGCCGACCCCCACTAGGGAAGTCTAATAACCCAAGTTACCACATTATCCATGGAGGAATAAAACATCTTCGGATATACAATAAGGTCTTCACAAAGGAATGAAACATCTCCGGAATAATAAAGTACAAATATAATATTCTTATAAGTTACAATATTTCAACAAAAACATTCACTAATGCATATTGGGAAGGAAGTATTGATGATAGAAAAAGCACTAGTGGAGCAACATTTTACTTAGGAAATTTCTTGGTGTCATGGATAAGCAAAAAGAAGTCTTCCATTTCACTATCTACAACAAAAGATGAGTATATTGATGACGCATCATGTTGTACACAAGTCATTTGGATGAAGCAAACATTGGAAGATTTACTTGTAAAATATTCAGATCCCATAGTTATATATTGTGACAATACAAGTGCTATAAACATATCCAAAAATATTGTCATGCATTCCAAGACAAAACATATTCCAATCAAATATCATTTTTTAAGAGAGCAAGTATCACAAAAGATTGTCAAACTAGACTATTTTGATACAAATGAACAAATAGCTGATATTTTTACTAAAGCACTTCCTAGAGAGTTATTTGCATATCTCAGGCAAAAACTGGGAGTTATCTCTCCTCATTAACATAAAATGAAGATTGTAACCCTGTCAAAAAAGGGACATAATTGACAAGGAGAGAAATAGTGATAGGGGGAGATTTATGAATCTTTGTCATTAATGTAAAAAAGGGGGAGAAAAAATTTGAATTTGTTGTCATCAGGGACAAAGGGGGAGAATGTTGAGTATAATTGTCATTGATGCCAAAAGTATTCATTAATGACAAAGGATATGATGATATGGAATATATGATGATGAGGCATGAGTGATGAGTATGAAAATAAACCTGATGGTGTTCTAGTACCTTCATGATGTCAGTATTACAATTTGACCTAATTATATGAAATTTGTCAGTTTGGATAAATTCTGGAAATTGACTGTGTTGGAAACTTGGTCCAAATGGCCTCAGGAAAATGCCCGCCATACCTCATAAGAGAATGATAAAAATTATTTGAAAATATCAGGCTATACCTTGTTGAATAGGCTATCTGACAATGGTATCATTTATCCATAAGAGTGTGTTATGACAAAGTTATAGGTCTACCAAAAGTGCCCTATGGCTTGATTTGCACTGCTCCGGTAAAATGCCCGCCAAGGAGAGAGGATGAGGTTTCAGAGGATAGAATAGGCATGGATGGAATCAACATGTTGTCCCCCATGCCTTGGATGCTTCATATTTCCAAGATTGGTGAAAATAAAAATCACCTCATGTTGACTTAGGGTTTGATAAATTTGTCTAAGTGTTAAATCCATAAGTTTAAAAGGCCATTTATAAATGCCCTCCATACGCTCTTGTTTTGTAAATAAATTTATAAAATGGTATGAGGTCGTTCCTTGATTATTTCTCCATCCAGCCATGATATTGGTTTCCTCCTTGATGGTCACACGTGTGAGATTTTGGTCTTCCAAAACAGAGAAAAAATATGGTTGGTCACACTTTACAATATGCCCACAGGGTTGTGAAATATGCCCGCATAAGGCATAAGGATATGTACGCATAAAGAATAAGAATATGCCCGCAAAGGGGCCCAAAGATATGCCCACAAGGGCTTAAAGATATTCCTGCAGGGCTTAAGGGTATGCCCATAAGGCTTAAAGATATGCCCGCAGGCTCATATACATGCCCACAGGGCTCATGTATATTCCCACAGGCTCATATATCTGCCCGCAGGGATCATACATATGCTCGTAGGCTCCTATATGTTCCCGTAGGATCTACAATATGATCCCAGGTTACAATATGCCCGAAAGGTTTAGAATATACTCAAAATATTTACAATTTGTCTACAAAAATAAATTAAACAAAGATCTAATTCAGTAATTAATAAACAAGATCTAATTCTTCTGGAAAGACATGATGTGAAAAGACACGAACTTCAGAATGAAGAGATGCGACCTAAAAAATATGAGATACATGAAGAATATATAAACAGAAGATTGAATTGAAGGAATATGTCTCTGTGGTTCCAATAAGTAGATAAAAAAAAGAGGTTAAAGACATAGAAGAGTAACAACAATTCTTGAAGAAGTTCTAAAGATTCTTAAAAACAAAAAATAAGGGTGGTTGGGAGGTGCAAGGACACGTTGCAAGCTTGTAGGGGGTTGTAGCTTCCTTCCAGTCGTTCTTGGTAAACAGGGTGTTGGTGCATCCTTAAGTTGTAGTTGAAAATTTGGGTGTGGGTGCATCCTTAAGTTGTAGCTGAAAATTTGGGTGTGGGTGCATCCATCAAGTTGGTGCTTGCAAACTATTTGTAAATACAATTTTGCAGTAATAGAAAGTATTGGTGGTTTTCCCAATTGGTCTTCCACGATAATATTGTGTGTTCTATCTTCTTTGTTGATTATGTTTTAAAAGTGATAAATTTTAAAAGATAGTCTAATATTGATTCACCCCCCTCCCTCTCAATATTGCTTGATATTCCAACAATGTGATTTCCAAAAAGGTGTAGTGGTTAGATCTAGACATCCCCAAAATATTATTTCTATAAACAATCTTTGATCTATTATCAAATACCTATCATTATCCCTCTAATTCATCAATGAAAAGGGATTATTCACATTGGAGCTAGTTCATAAAAGTGTACATCTCCTTTTATACTTTCCTTTAAATCAAATATCTCAAGGTCGTTATGCCATATATATCACCAACATTAATTAGAGCAAGGTTATATTGGTGGATTTCCTACAAAAGAGAGAACATTCTACATGCCTTTCCTTTCGCCATTTCGAGTCCTTCACATACTTTTTTTGGTTGGGAGTAGAGCATAAAAGGAGTAGAAGAACCCTATTTTGGGTTGGCTAGAGACGTCCACATCACTTCATCCAACACTAAGGTGTGTCTCACAAAATTTATTCTTTCACGAATATTAAAACCAATTCTCTTGCCCCCTTTTGTAGCTAGTTTCTTTTGTGTTGCATTCGATGAATGCTAAATATTGTTCTCTATTTATTTTCATTTCCATGAAATATGTTTTTATATAGTATCATGATTTTTCAAACCCCGAGTAAGTACTTTTGGTATGGGTTAGTGCTAAAACACCAACATTAGTGACTTTGAAGACCAACTTAAGAAAATCTCTCCTCGCATCTATAAAGTATTTTCATATATGACCTTAAAAGGTTCTCCTCAGATCCTAGAAGAATCACATCCTTTTCCCCAAAGCCAATATTTGCATTCTTTAACCCAAGAAATTAAATGAATCAACTTTCCATCTTAGTAGACTCATGAAAGAACAAAAATATGCAAATAGAGAAACCATAGTTGACTTGTAAAACTTTTTATATAAGGGTATTCCCATGAACATGGGTAACACATTTTGTCAAGTGGAGGGGATGAGTATGGTAAAAATGAACTCGATCGAGCTTTTGACAAGTCCTCAATCGAGCTTTAAAAAGCTGGATTGAGGGCTTAACAAAATGCTTGATCGAGCTATTTTAAAACACTTGATTGAGAGTTAATAAAACCCTTGATCGAGTTCGATAACTCGATATAGGGTTTTATTAACCCTCGATAAATATTTCAAAGCTCAATCAAGCATTTATGTTTGATACAAAAATTAAAACAACAGGGTGCGAAATATTTCCCACCCGTGGAATTTAGGAGCTCAATCAAGCTCCTACAACAATTATAAAAATAAAACAACAATAGACTATGGCTTATTTCACCATGTTTGTTGCATAAAATCTTGACCAAGGACTAGAAGAGAGGGGTTATAGATGTAATAACAGAGTAATTGATGTTTATAGATATGATTGAAATCATGGAAAATATAGATAAGGGTCCTTTGATTCTTAATCCTTTCTTGTAATCAAGAACCAAGAACCAAGAACCAAGAACCAAGAACCAAAGGACCCTTATCCCCATTTTTCATAATTTTTGTCACATCTATAACACCAATTACTCCGCAACCCATATCTACACATATAAAATATAGAGCAAGTGTCAGTCATGTTTCCTTTACCTGATTCCTCTTCAAGGTATTTACTAGGACCCACATGTATCATTCTTCTTCTTGAAATTGAGTTTTACTAAAGTTGATTATCTTATAGTTCTATATTTGATTTTAATTTAATTATAAGATCTCAATCCCATGAAGTTTATAAATATAATAAATATTAACAAATTTATTAATTTACAAGGGCACCCAAATAGTTAAGTTGTGCCCAAATAGTTAACTTTAAGAGGAAGAATGTGCACACCAAATCCCTTCTAATCGAAGTCAGGGAAATTTCCAATTAGGAGAATTTTGAGGTCTAAAATGGGTCTCCTAAGAGATATAATAAAATATTATGAGTGAGGCATTTTGTGGGGGAGGTATATTTACAACTCAACTTTTACACTACAACCAATGTAACTATAGTTAAATTAGATTGAAAAGATGTCTAAAATAAAAACAATTAAAAAAACTTCTTTGATGTCACCAAAAGTAAGTGTACTTTTAAATACATGAATTGTTTTTAAATATAATATGATGAATGTACTTATAAAGTAATGTACTTACAATTTTGAATTTTGAAATATAACTTATTCAATATTCAAAATATATTTACAATTTTGAATTTTAAACATAAAGTAAATTTATGTGAATAATTTTTCTTTTTTTAAGAGTATATATTTATTATATAAATCTAACTTGCTCATTAAAAATAAAACTCAATCATATATTCATATAAATCATATTTATATTTATTTATAAATCTAACTTAATCATTTATTTATATTATTAATAATATTTTTAAATATATTAAACATCTATTTATATAAATATCTGCATTATTTAAATATACTTAATAAAATTAAATATTTTTAAAATATTCATTTAACAATCAATAAATTTCTTTCGTTTTATTTAATTCAATAACATAAAGGATTTAATAGGGATCAATGATCCCATAACAAGTATTCCATTGTATATATATCTATACATTATTAATTAAATATAAAATTAAAATTCAATAAATTAATATAATATGGATTTGTTTTAAATATTAATTTAATGGATTTACTTCTCATTTAATTTATTTTATTTTATGTCAGAATACGTGACATAATAATTATGGATTTTTAAATTGAATACTAGTATTCATTAGATAAAAAGTAAATATTTAAAATAATATATTTTATATTGAAAATTATTTACACATGTTTCAATGTATTTTATATTTTTAATTTATTATTTAAAGGTATACATTATATATTATAAAAATCATTAAATATATAAATATACGTATTATAATATTTAATATATATTATATATTATATATTGTAAAATATAAATTATATATTTTATATTAAAAAGTATTGAGGTGATTTTGATTTTGAAGAGATTTCAATGATTTTTATATTTATAATTTATTATTTAAAAATATATATTATGTACATTGAAAAAAATTATAGATTTGATTTTGAATAAAGCATTTATGTTTTTTGGTATTTGTATTTTATTTTATATTGAAAGATAAAGAGTACCTTTCTTTTTAAGTACTTGAAGAGTACTTTAATACATTTATATTATATTCAAAAGTAATTTATAAGTACTATTTTCATTATGAGTACTTTACTTACAACATTGATATGGTTAACTATGAGTTTTTATTCCCCATTTAGAATATGGGAAATAAACACTTTTAACTCAACCGATTCCACTTCAACTATTATAGATGATGTCATCCTCTAAAATGAGATTGGTTCTTTTAAAGTTGATTTTGATAGTACATTTTTTGTTTTGATGCCTATTTTTGACCTCAAAATCCCCCTAATTAGTAGGAGCGAAATTTCGCCAATTGGCTATTTTTGGGGCATTTTTTCAAAAAATAAATTTTCTATTTGGTCATATTTAGTCTCCAATATCACCTATATTTACATAAAATATGTTTTATACAATAATATTCACCAAAATTTACAAGTTTCAGTAGTAAATTGTTTGTTTCATATTTAATATTTGCATACTAATCTATATTTATGTTTTTTTCAATCCAAAATAATCGCCTAAAATACTACACTTAAGCATACTTTTATCATCCTTAAAAAATACTTTGATCGAAGTACTTTAAAGATCGATCGATCTTTTGTCTTAACCACACATAAAACCTCGATCAAGTTATTTAAAATGTGTGTAAAACCTCGATTGAGCTAATAGCTTGTTCAAGGGATTTAAAATAGGATTTTATCCCCCTTTTCTGCAAATTTAATTTTTCTGGCTTCTTTTCCAGGCCTAAACCCTGTCCTAGGATGCACCTTAGGTGGTGGACTTTATACCAATGGATTTGTTAATGAATCGTCTATCAATCGACATATAATTTATGGGTTTTTGAGTTCATATGATAACTTTTTAAATTTTATTTTCAAACTTACACTTAAAAACCATGTCCGGAACTTCGAATTAGTGCAAAGAAAAATAAACAACATAAAAAGTATACAACCAAAAAATTTCAAAAAATATATACACTCCACATCAACACATTGTCTTCAAAAGGGAATTTTTTATTTTTTGACTTTTTTAACCAGTAAATTTTTTTTACGTGCACACACGTGTACAAAATGCGATTAAAAATTTCTATCATCAATTTTAAAAATTAATTAAAAATATAAATTTCCAAAATAAATTAAAAAAATGTGCGCCCCAATGCATTTTGTGTAGCTTATGTTCATATTTGTTTCTCAAAATAATTCATTTATTACTAAATTATTTTACATGCACACAAGCCACTTGTTAAATTTTCTTGAAATTTACAAAAACAAACATATCATTAAATGCAATTTTTGCATATTAAATAATATTATTATTTTAAAAAAGTATAGGTGGAAAGACAACAAAATTCCTTACAATTTTTTGTTGTTGTTTCATATCAGAATTCACAAACATACATGAGTTTTGAGGGCTTCGATTCAATAAAGGAGTAAAAAATTGAATTTTCACCATCGCTTTTGGCTAAAAAGTGTTACCCATCTTCATGGATTCACCCACAAGTTTTTGTAACTTGATCTCCTTCTTTCTTTGGGATGAATAGTATTTTAAAATTAGGGAATATGTTGGACGAATCCTAGTTGGATAGTTGTCCAGAATTAATATTTGACTAATTTATTGCATTAGAGTAAGATGGCTAAAGGATGTAGATAAATTAGTAGTTGAATCGATCGACTGATTGATTGTGTTGATCAACAAAGGGAGTTAGGATAGTTGGAAGTACCTTCATCTACTAAAATTTATAAATACATAATAAATATGAAATGTAATAATGGGTCAATTCATTGATCTTATAATAAAATATTACTTCATGTTTCTTCTATAATTACTCTTGTTCTCCGTCTCCTTCTTCCATGAATGTATACTTGTATATTATTATATATTATGGTTATTGACTACACTAGTGGTGAGTATATTTTCTAAGTAATTCTTAGATTACAATAAATCCATATATAATTTTTCATCTATTTAGATACCTTTTTTATGGACAGATTGGATTTATTATCTTGTAGGGATTATTTTAGGGGTAGGTCTAATTTTGGTGATTTGGGACCTCTATAAAATTTTGATTTCATTTGAAGCAATAAAATGAATTTTAGGAGCTTATACTTTGCCAAAATGGTTCGCACCTTCTCAAAGTTGTTTCACACGTTGGGAGCTTTCCTATGACATAGAAAATCTCAAATAAAGTTCATATGAGAAACTTATGCCTCATGCAACTTGGCTTGTGTTATTGATCACCATGGTATTGAGTGGATGTGACATCAACACTTATTATCTACACATGTGGGGCTATTCATGTGTGTACTTTCAAAAAGATTCTAGAGGATCAAATATCCTAAGCCTTGAATCAAGAATTGAGGCATGAAAAATCACTAACCCTAACCCCATATGACTACAAAAAAATATTAAATATTAAGATGTTTGAAAAGGAAGGTTACTTTTCATAGTTGAGAAAATCAAGGGAGTAAGATCTTGAAGTAAAATAGAGGAAGTAGAAGATTATGTAGTACCCATACAAAAAACTATGTCCATGGAAACTCTATAATATGTTCACCTTTATTTGTATTTGCATATCATAACTCAAAAGAAAAGAGGAAGGAATAGTTTTCAATTTCTAGATAGGTTTTCCAATATTGAGTTTCCCACGGTAGATCTTCTGTTCATTGTACAGACAGAGTGGTGTTTATTTTAGCTTATTTTATTTCAACTTTAGATTTAAACATTTTGTGCACTAAAGTAGTAATATTAAATATGAATAAGTAAAACACTACATATTGAATTTGGATAAAGTTATAAAATCTATTATGACACATTTTTCTAATAAAATATCCATGATAATTTATGTATCAATCCATCTCATTACTTCTTATATACATTCTTTATAGTCCAAATATATAAAAAAACCATAATTTATTATAAATCATGCAAAGCTCTACTAACATGATACATTAGAGGACATTTTCTATTTTGTGATTTCATTTATATGTATCAAGTAGTTGTATAAAAAAAGTAGTTCCAGTGTCATTGTATAACAAATGGTCTATTGATCATGGAATTAAATAAAAATAATTTTGATAAATTATGCAACTTAATTAATTCATTATGTATTTAATTTAACTATACACTCTATCCTTTGATAAATGAATGCTTGCACTCACAATGTAATTTCCTTTATTGTGCCCAAAACATGGTTATTTTGAGAATTTTATCAATGTAATTTCCTTTATTGTGCCCAAAACATGGTTATTTTGAGAATTTTATAGAATATGGGCCTTTTTCTTCATGTAAAAACATTAGGAAGAATCTTAATATTATAAAATGGCTTCATTCACATACAATTAAGGAATTAGGAGCTTGGATGTCATATTATTTGATATTGTGCATACATAACTTATGCTATGTGTGCATGCCTTGTTTACATTGAAAAGGTTTATAAATGTTCACCTTTTCTTCTTTTTGCACAATTTTCTTAATAATGGGTTTTTTAATGTAAGATTGAGGAGAAGATGATAACATAATTGGACTTGATAGACTTTTAAGACGAGAAAACCATAAGGATAGGGGATTTGGATCGATCTCATCACTCGAGGGTGAGATATTATGTATGTATGTTCTCTCTCTCCTCCCTCCTCCTCTCTATTTTCTTGTAGTTGATTTGTTGTTGTAATTTGAATGTTTTTTCTTTCTCACATTAGATTAATTAAGTATATTAGAATGATTTTATCATATTCACTTGAGTTAGATCAAAGCATTTATGTCGCATAATAAATAAGGGTGAGAGAAGGGATTTGTTTATTTTATGTAGGTTACATGGATCTAGTTCTTACCCTCATCGTACTCCTCCTAACATAACTATCACCTAGGGAGTTCTTCAATGAAGGTGCTTAACATGTTTTTTTCTTTATATTTCTCCAAATCCTATCTTAGATCTTGTGTTGAATGATAAAGTTAAAAATCCTTATTTCTGATTGTCTATCACTAACTTTAGTTAATCTAATAGATGTTCAAGTAGTACTCACCATGTGAAGATTAACATGTCAAAAAAACTTATTGAAATCCATGGTAAATAAGGATTCAAATAATAAAGCTAAAAGAGCTCAAGAAAAATCATTGAAGAAACTAAACTAATCAAATTTCAAATTTGAATATTTAAAAAATTCATGGAAAAGTTGTTTTTGGTCTAATTTTGATCCTTGTATGCATGTGTTCTTTATGAGAAATGCACTTTTTTTTTGTTTACTCGAATGTTAGGAACCCATGTCTTTACTTTGTTAGTATATTGTTGTTGGATGCATATGCTTTGTAAGTCGTCCCGTAGTATTTGTTGATCCATAGTTTATATTAGCCCATAGTATTGACCCATAGTATTGGACGCATATGCTTTGTAAGTCGTCCCATAGTATTATATGTCCCATGGTTTTGACTCATAGTATTTGCGCCTAGACTTAGCCCATGGTTTGTATTGACACATAGTATTGACCCATGGTATTGGCGCATAGACTTAGTATATAAGTGTGTGTTGAGGCCTATGAAGGCACCATGAAGTTAATTGTATTGAGCTTGCTCAAATGAGGTTGCCCCCTCGAAGTGGCCCGTGATCAATATAAAAGTGATTCTGAGTTCTATTATTTCTGATATCTCATGTATTTGCATTAATTAATTATTGCAGGTTCATCACATCTGGTATCAGAGCACTTTCTTGGGCTCGTTGGGTGGAATTTCTGCCAATTTTTTTTTTGCATCTGTTGCAGCTTCGGATTTGGGAATAATCCATATCAACTTAACTGTGGGAAGTACTTGGGCATAATCCCTAAAACTCATTGTGAGAAGTACCACAGGAACCCCAAAGTAGTTGTCCCATTGAGAGGACCTTCCAGCAAAAAGAGAAATGACCCCTACCTGATTGATTAGTTCCCACTCGTGAGGTAAACTAAGAGCTGTCGTTTGTGGCAAAGCGGTTATTAGTTTTACCTGAGCCGTGGAGTGAGGGGTACTGCCCCAATACGCAAGCCGTCAGACAGCATTGGTGGCCAAGTGAAACACCTGAACTGTTAGGAAGCCGTACATACCTGGGGTCCATATCTATTTTCAGTTGAACTGTTTCCGATCACTTCCGCTCCAGATCCAGCCGTTTCAAATCTATTCTGAAAGTTGTTCCAGATGCAGTCGCCGTTTCAAATCCAGCCGTTTTTGATCCCTTCCGCGCTGTTGCAGATCCATCTGTTGCGGATCATCCCTTCCGCACCGCTATTTTCGATCATCCATTTCAAATCCAGCCGTTTTCGATCCCTTCCGCGCTGTTGCAGATCCATCTGTTGCGGATCATCCCTTCCGCACCGCTATTTCCGATCATCCATTTCTGGAAAAAAAAAAAAAAAAAAAAAAAAAAAAAAAAAAAAAAAAACCAAACCCTATCCATGCAATCCCATTCTGCATATTTCATTCCTGAAAACCCTATCCCAAAAAAACCTTCTTTTCGGCCATATCTCCCTTGTTTCAACTCTGTTTTCCTTGAAACTTCACTGACATCCATGCAATCCCATTCTGCATATTTCATTCCTAAAGACCCTATCCCAAATTCCACTTCCCAAAACCAGAAATCCCACATTTGTCTATTTTTAGGGTTTGCCATAACTTCTTCATTTTTCACCCGATTGCCTTCAAATTTCACCATAGAGTTCCCGCTTTTGAAATCCCAATTTTTTGCTTTCCTGTCCCTCAGAAAGTGTCAAAAACCTAGTCAAACCCCATTTACCCCTCCGAGTTTTTCCCAAATCCAAATTTCCCCTTACTAAATAAGCTTGTGTTTGTGTTTTTCTATCCATCCCCCCCCCAAAAAAAAAAAAAAAATTACTGGTTATGGTTGTCACTCGCACAGGAGCAAACGCCATGGAGGAAGCACTTGCAGCCATCCAAACCAAACTCCAAGATCTGGATGAAAAATTTCTCATCCTCCATCTTCAACATTCATCCATGAACAATAACTGACAGCTAGAATCTTTTGCAGCCATCGGGTTCTCTTCTTCCAGCAATTTTCGTGGGCCGAAGCTTGATTTTCCTCGCTTCAATGGTACTGATCCGACTGGATGGATATACTGAGCAGAACAATATTTCAGTCTGCATAATACTTTTGATGTTCAAAAAGTTCCACTTGCATCCTTTCATTTGGAACAGGAATCCCTTCAATGGTACCGTTGGTACATCAAAGCTCATCCCGAGCCAAATTGGACAGATTTTTTCCAACTCCTTTTGCCGCGATTTGGTCCTAGTGCTTTTGACGACTTCACAGGAGCACTCACTAAACTTCACCAAACTGGCACAGTGAGAGAGTCTTAGACGGAATTTGAGAAACTAGCCAATCACACAGAAGGATTGTCAGATGAATTCTATAGGAGTTGTTTTATCAGTGGTCTCAAGGATGAAATCCACTCAGAGGTCAAAATGTTTTGTCCCAACACAATGATGGAAGTCCTAGGGTTAGCTAAGCTGGCCGAGGACAAGATCGCAGCTCAACAACGCTCCAAAACCACCTTTGTTCCCTTCAGAAATATGGGTTCCCAACAACCTCCCATCACGCCTTCTCCTCAACCAAATCCTATCAAGCAATTGTTTGAAACAGAGATGCAGGCATGCCGAGAAAAAGGGCTTTGTTATAATTGTGATGAGAAATTCACTCGGGGACATAGATGTGTTCCACAAAATCTCTATCTCTTGGATGTGGATTCTCCACCTGCCTCAGAACTTGATGAAGAAGCTCCAGATACAGTAGATGATCAGGTCGACATTCAACACCCGCCTATTGACACCCCATCTCAGGACGACCCACTCGAGATCTCTCTCCATGCTGTAACCGACGTCACCACCCCACAAACAATGCGAGTCAGGGGATACTTCAAGAAGCTCCCTCTTACCATACTCATTGATTCTGGTAGCACTCATAACTTCATTGATCCTCGGATTGCCAAACAGGCTGATTGTTTTGTCCATCCTTGCTCCAACTTTGAAGTCATGGTTGCCAATGGGGGCACCTTACCTTGCAAGGGGAAGTGTCACAATGTGCATATCTCTATGGAAGATTATAACCTGTGCTCTCACATGTTTGCCTTGTCCTTAGGTGGATGTGATGTAGTTTTGGGCGTTCAATGGTTACGCACACTTGGCCCCATCTTATGGGATTTTGCTGAACTTTGGATGCAGTTTTCAGTCAATGGGGCACAACACAAATTTATGGGCTTACAACCAGGGTCTCTCTGCATCATCAGTTCACATCGCCTAGAAAAAATACTTAAGAAGAATTCACATGGTGTCATCGCTCAGCTCCATTCCATTCAGATGCACCCATCAATAGTCTCCACTACTTCCTTGGATAGATATGCAAGTGTCTTTGCTGAACCAATGAGCTTGTTTCCTTCAAGAGACCTTTCCGGTAAGAATTTAGCCGCATCTACCTCTCAGCAGGAAATGATGACTATTTTGCATACAGTCCAGAAGTGGCAGCCATCCCTATTGGGGAATTATTTCTGCATCAAGACTGATCTCTAGAGACTAGAAAATTTCCTGGAACAATGGGTCTCCTCCCCAACACACCTGAAATGGGTTATCCAACTCATGGGTTATGACTATGCGACCACTTACCATAAGGGTAAGGACAATATGGTGGAAGATGCTCCTCCTCGCATATTTGATGACCCTGTTTCTCTTACAACTATTTCTCTGCTTGTTCCAAATTGGTTGCAATCTATTCAACGGGGCTATTTCTTCTATGAACTCCATGCTTCTTCATCAGTAGGGAACTCCGGGTTCCTCAAAATGTATGACTAGGAACAATGTAACTTCTTTTGGCAGGGACTCAAAAGGACAATTCAACGGATGGTGGTTGACTGTGATACTTTCCAGGTCAACAAGGGTGAAACGACCCTCCTTTCGGGACTGCTCGAATCGTTGCCCATCCCTCCACATATTTGGACAACTATTTCTATGGATTCCCTAGAAGCGCTCCAGTGGTATAGTACCACATCTCAAAGGACACCATATGAAGCAGTCTCTGGACAGGCACCACCAGTTCTTATTCCATACACCTTCAACAACTCCCCAGTTTAGGCAATTGACTCAATTCTTCGAAACCGTGATCAACTTCTTCTCATTCTGCAGGACAATTTTCACATGGCAAGAATTCGACTGAAACAACAAGTCGATCATCACCGTTCTGAGCGCACTTTTCACATCGCTTATATGGTTCTTCTTCGTCTACAGCCTTCCATGCAATCCTCCCTAAAACACCAAAGGCACCAGTGGCTCAGAATGCAACCCGAGGATGCTACAGGGGACCCACTCCTTCATATTCTGCATCGATTTCCACATCTAAATCTTTGAGGTCAAATCTTTTTCTAAGGGAGAGGGGATGTTAGGAACCCATGTCTTTACTTTGTTAGTATATTGTAGTTGGACGCATATGCTTTGTAAGTCGTCCTGTAGTATTTATTGATCCATAGTTTATATTAGCCCATAGTATTGACCCATAGTATTGGACGGATATGATTTGTAAGTCATCCCATAGTATTATATGTCCCATGGTTTTGACTCATAGTATTGGCGCCTAGACTTAGCCCATGGTTTGTATTGACACATAGTATTGACCCATGGTATTGGCGCATAGACTTAGTATATAAGTGTGTGTTGAGGCCTATGAAGGCACCGTGAAGTTAATTGTATTGAGCTTGCTCAGAGGACGTTTCCCCCTCGAAGTGGCCCGTGATCAATATAAAAGTGATTCTGAGTTCTATTATTTCTGATATCTCGTGTATTTGCATTAATTAATTATTGCAGGTTCATCACATCGAAACTCCCTCACTTGGAAGGAAAGGCCTTTGGTCTGAGAAACCATGATCTAGAGGCATCTATTTCGTCAAAATCACCCTAGGATCATAGGCATCCTGGACCACACCAGTTGTCAACTTGGTTAGATTTTTGGGGTGTCTCCTCCCAACTAGTTCACCCTTAAGGGAAATTGAACCCAAGACGCCTTGCTGACGAGACCCACACCTTAAGTGAATGAGTTGGTGGGAATTGACCTTTTCTTAAAGGAGGACATGGAGTGGGCTTTGATCCACTTATGTGTGCATGGGTCATGAGATAATTTAGTACAATTTCTGGGTGCAACCACACATTCGACCACTACCTCAAGGTGACTGATGACTTCAAGTTTGACCCCCATTGGAATTGAACCTTTCCCATTGGTGAAAAACTCCCAGTTCTTCACCAATAAATCAAACCCCTTTGGGTTCTATGAGAAATGTACTTTAAATCAAACTTTTTTCAATAAAAAGGAGTAGAACTTGTATTTATAATTTATGGTGTATTATTAAAATAAGTTTAAAATTGTATATAAAAAAGTAAGGTGTTTTTAGAGATTAAAATGGTATAAGACGTTTATGGTTTGTTATTAAAATAAGTTTAATTACATATAAGGAAACAAGGTGATTTTAGAGTTTAAAATAGTTTAATTTTTCATAAAAAGAAAAAAAAATTGTATAATATATTTTTCAATGGATGAGATGTTGTCACTTTCTTTGATGAGATATTGAAACACTTTCTCTATATAGTTTAAGAAATTCAATAAAAAAACATTTTTTACAATAAAAATAAATTTATAATTAATTTTTTTAAAAAGAAAAGAAACTATTTTTAATTTCTTTGATTTTATAAATTATTAAATTTTTAAAGTAAAAATAAAATCATTTTATTAAGTTTTTAAAATAGAATAAAAGTTAATAATAACTTTAATATAAAAAATGATAATAACTTATTTTTTAATATGCTTTCTCCATTTAAGTAATCAAATAAAAAACCATTTCTCATAATAAAAGTAAATTTATTATTAAAATTTTAAAATGAAAGTAAAATTATTTTAAGTTTTTAAAATAAAATAAAAATAAAATAAATAATAAAAAAATTATAATACCTTATTTTTTAATATATTAATCATGTTTAATAAGTATGTAACATGATAAGCACTATTATTATTAACACATATAATATAATAGACATGGTAAGCACTTGTACATTGTATAGTTCACTAAATACATTTATAAAGGAACTCAGATAAGACAAATTGAAAAAAATGAAATTGCTTAACAGATTTTCAATTAATTGTGTAAATTCAAAAAAAAGCCAAAACCCTAGATAGAGAGTTCCACCATGGACAGCACTCAAACAAAGGTGAAAGAACTATGATATCATTAAGATATTTTTCATTTAAATAATCAAATAAAAAACCATTGCTCATAATAAAAGTAAATTTATTATTAGTTTTTTAAAATGAAAGTAAAATTATTTTAAGTTTTTAAAGTAAAATAAAAATAAAATAAATTATAATAAAATTATAATAAAATATATTTTAATATATTAATTATGTTTAATAAGTATGTAATGCCAACATTATTATTATCACATATAATATAACAGACATGATAAGCACTTGTACATTGTATAGTTCACTAAATACATTTGTAGATTGTATAGTTCACTAAATGCATTTATAAAGTTTGATAAGGAACTCAGATAAGACAACTTAAAAAATGAAATTGCTTAAGTTTTAACAGATTTTCAATGAGTTGTGTAAATTAAAAAAAGCCAAAACCCTAGATAGAGAGTTCCACCATGGACAGCACTCAAACAAAGGTGAAACAAGTATGATATCAGTCAGATATTTTACTGCATTTTAATCAGAAAGCTGGTTGAAAATGGGGACGTTTGAATGGCCCTTATGGTCTTTTACTTCTTCAACGAAGAGATATAGTAGAAGTGCTGGATACTGGCTACTGTACGGCTACCTGTTGCCAGCTTTAGTGGTAGCAGCATGCAGGCCCAGGGGTAGCACGGTTCTATCAAACAAAAAAACTGAGCGGTCTCGATTCTATGATTGATATACTGAGATTAAATTAAATGTCTCAAGTTTCAACTCGTCTTCTAAAATAACCCTAACCTAATTTGGAATAGCGTCCAAAAATGGTGTGTGTGATATTCGTGTGAGAGTTTGGAATGGGTTCCAATAGCCTGGCGAGTGCGCCCCAAAAGCTGCCAAACTCTGCAGCGGCAGCTGTATTTGAGTTAGCAGTTATGGGTTGTTTTAGTGCTGAGTGATAAGTAGAGTTCCGTAATTGGTCTACTATCAACTATGTACCTGGGTAGAGTCCTGACGGCATAATTTTATTCCAAAGTAACCTGCTCTGTTAAAGCAGAATCTACCCGAATTCTGCGGAAAGTTTGCAGGGTGCAAATATGCAGTGAGTGATTCAGCTTTTGTTCTGTTGCGACATGTCTTTCTCAAGAGTGCGGTGATTGAGATTGATATTGGCTTGCAGATATAGTGCAGAGACTGGAGAATATAATCCATTATATCTAAAGAACTCTCTGTAAATTGTATCGTTAGGTTTACGAGAAATGAAATAAGAGATTCCATTGCCTCTCCCCGTATGATCAGGACGAATCTGAAGCTATTCATTTGGCTCAGTGCTGCATGCATTCAGCGTTCTGACAGCAACACAGGTGACCGAATGGAATTCACTTTTATTAGCATTTCAAGGGAGTTATCGACGAGAGCCATTCAATAAATCCTTTCGTTTCGTTAAAAAGTGAATGCCAATCCTGCAAGTTTGTCTCAAGTGCCGACCGAATAAATTCCCCGAGCTGCATGACAGTTTCAATCCGTTCTTGCTGATAGACGACACATCATTTATGTCATCTCATACCATCGCCGCAGCTGCTTGAAATCGGATCGTTCACTTTGCAGAAAATCGGTGGAGGCCACGTGATATGGCCGGCTTGACTCTATGTCAACTTGGGTATCGTTGAGCTATCTCATGTCTCACTATCTAACAGCGACCGCTGGATAATGGTTGAAGCTATCAGCATAGTACAAATTAATAATATTAAAATTTATGATGTTTAATTTGATAGCATAATTATTTAACTTGTGGTGGGTGAAAATCCATAGGTAACAAGTTAAGTGTCAATTATCCATGCCTTAGATACCATACACATGTAAACTGAGATTTCATATATCGAATTTGGAACCATGACCATAAAAAAAATCTTGATAGTACATTGTCTCATCTTCCATCTTCCAGCAATTTAGAAAAAAGATCCTTCATTATCCACCCCAAATTGTAAAATATAAAAAGCCTATATACATCTCTTTAGTAAAAATCATCAATATACCACTTTTATGCAATAAATTATTAAAATAATCATTTTAATATGTTGCTATCACAAAAACTAGTAATTGTTTCTCTTTGTGTTAAAAAAAAACATTGTCTTAAAATGAAATATATGATGTGGATTTGAGTAGAATATATGCATGAAAAAAAGAATATCAAAGGAGGTGTGGTGTTTGTATTGGGTTAGAACATGAGAAAAATGAGATTTTAAGGTTGGAAAGACTTCCATGCAAAAAGTCTTAGTTGTGGAATATATCAAATACTTGTGGGAACTAGTTAGAGAAAAACAAATTAAAAAATTAGAGCGTATGAGAAGTCTCTTTTTTCTGAAGGTGAGATTTTTGGAATTCAACGTGGGAAAACTAATTATAAACATCTAAAGATAGCTCGAATTGCTTTGCAATGAGCTTTAACATTGAATGAATAGCAATGTTAGACCTAGTGTCCTATTTTATGGCATCTAAACCATCTATCTAAAATTGCAATAGGGTAGTTTCTTTCATGAAATTTCTAGGTTAAAAGAATCATGGCTAGCCCTTGAAAGCATTG
Organism: Larix kaempferi; assembly: GCA_027924585.1. NCBI lineage: Eukaryota > Viridiplantae > Streptophyta > Pinopsida > Pinales > Pinaceae > Larix > Larix kaempferi. The sequence continues at coordinate 50,742,383 of BSBM01000299.1, read as the reverse complement.
GAGTAGTCTCCTTGTTCGAAGGGTCTTTGAGGATATACTGTGGACTAAGGAAGATTAACACTTACATCCCTAGCCTCAATCATTGCTTGTTTCAGTGACATGGTCATCCATTGAAATAAATGTGTCACCTGAATATGTTTTCATAATGTTAATCTATAATAATCTTTATTGTTTGTAATGGACGCCTTTTATTTTTTTATTTTTGTCTCAAATCTATTATTTTGTTGCTTTGAAATTTGTAGCATTTTATGAGGTTCCCAATGTATTTATTCACCAAATTTAATAACCTCAGTTTTGACCCTTGGAATGTATTTTAAAAATAAGATTATGTAAAATGATGTAAATATTCTAGTGAGGATCTCAAGGCCAAGGCCCAACTAGTGAATGTCTAGGCAAGTATAATATAAATATTTCTATATGGGCCATGTGGTTGGTATTATGATGAAAAATAATAAAATGGTCAAATATTGTTATGTAAAGAGCACTAGAGGAGCTATGGTTCCACTAGAAGAAAAAAGGAAAAGGGGTAATGTGGAAGATTAAATTCTTTTTTTCCAAGTATTAGCCTTAGAGCTCATCCATTTAAGCCATATGCCTTAAATGAACAATTGAACTCATTTTGACTTATTAAATCCAATCATTGAATGCATGTCTGAGGTTGGTGGGTAAGTATTCTCTTGTAGTTATGGAAGCATGGGATGGATATACTTTATGAAAATTGTAAGAGTCCTTACTTTATGATTCTATTACTCATTTTTCAAACATAATTTATACACAATGTAGCCTTCATGTTGTTTTCTTCATTGCCAATAACTAGACTCAGATGATTTCGGAGAAACCACAGTAACTAGTTGACTAGCTCGACGTTTCGAATTCATATCAGGATCCATCATCAAGCCGCAATGTCAAATGTGAAGAGCGTGAGAACTAAGATATTAATATTAGAGACATGGAGATAAACGGATAAGATATGGTCGACTTATGTGGAGAAGCTAGGGTTTATTTGGTGAAGAAAGTAGGGTTGCTAATGAGGATTTGTCAAATAGTTTAATTAAAATTACATATTTTGTCAACTGGTTACTGTGGAAACTAACCACCACAAAAATCTGCCAATAGAAATAACTACACTACGAAGTTAACGAGAAATTAGCATTGTGAGTAGGGAATTTTTAGACTTCAAAACAAGCATACAATAACATTAAGAGAGAGAATAACCATAGAAACCATAGAAAATTTAACACAACACAATTTACCCTAGAAAACCCCATGAAGGAAAAAACTAGCACAATGAAGATATTCATTAACCTTGACCAAAATTGGCCATCTGGGTCAAGTGAGCTCACCCACTCCATGCCACATTAAAATGGGGTATGCCAATCAGTTTATAGGCTTCATTACATGCAATAACTTGGGATAATACCATGGGATAGCAAATACCATGGGCCACCAAATACCACGGGACAAAAAATACCATGGGCCCAAAAAACCACTTACTTCAGCCTAAACCAATATTAGCTCATTGAATCATTCAGTGAGTCAAGGTTAACCTAACAATCCCCCCTTTAAACTTGAATTGGAGTAATCACCAACCCCCCTCAATGTTTTAACTCACGAAATCTCACATGCTCCCCTATCACCTAGATCTACTTCACTTTACAAGTGAGTCACTAGAGGTGCAATCCCCCTGTCACCTAGGTCAAAATTTGGACTTTATTGATGAATTACTAGGGGTACACATGCCTAACCATGACTTACAACCTTATGCTCATTTACATGCAATCAATTTCCTACTCTAGTAAAAAAATAATTTCATGTGTCTCATGGTGACTTCACCATCACCATCTATTGGTACATCCTCTTGATTTTCTATGCACATCTTCATGCTTGTCATATGCCATTCCTACTTTTGTACATGCATACAAACTTGTCATTGACGTCCATATAAAAGGAACCCATCTACCATATTACATCATGGGTAATCATCCATTGTAACCACCAATTTTATAAGAATTCTATTCACCTACATGGTTCATCAATTGGTCCCAACATTGAGACCAAACCATCTCACATTCTCCCCTACAATTGAAGATTCACCTTCTCCCATTCCACATTAAGCTAGAATATGAGTACACCTACCACCCTCGTACCTATGTCAGTGGTTCATTCCACAACTTGATGCCAATCCTTTCTTTGCACATAAGAGGGATACACTGATATTTAGTGATTCAAAGCACTCAAGGAAATCAAATTCTAGACAGGAACCAAAAACTGGGTTGTCGGGTACAACGGATCATGCACCTCATACAATTTTAACTCATATATAAAATATGGCCTCGAGGATCTCCAACCACATGCTTTGATACCATTTTTAGGCTTTAAAACATACATACAATAACATTAAGATAAAGAATAAATTGTAGACACTAGAGTGAAGATGATGGTTGTAGGTGTGCATAGAGGTTGGGAAAGATAGGAACCTTTACTCACTATTTATTTTCTACTCCTATATTATTTAGAATCCATTCAAATTGATTTTACAAAGGGTGAACTCTAAAACCATACAACAAGTTGGACTCTTTTTGCACACACTAAAGAGCATTGTAAGGGTTGGGTACTTTAAGGGATTGTTGAGCAGAGAAAGTGTAGGTCTTATTTGTGTTGTGTGCAGAAGTGGAAGCGAGTTCCATGGTTGGGATGACTAAATGAGATTCATATAGTGCTCAATGGTGAGAAGATTGGCTACGCATGAGAAAAAATGGGTTTTGGGCAGAGTGAGAGAAGCATGTAGGTGTTTTCTTCACCTTGGTGGCCTCATAGCCATCTTGGCGGTTGTATCTATAGCTACCTATGGTTGGGTGAATATTTCTTTTACATAACTAGTTGCTTGGATGTTATTCAATTAAAAGATAAGTATTCTTTATTGTCTATGAATATGCAACGATATACATGTTTCATGTTATAAATATGATGGCTTATGCATATTATGTGTGAAATATAGTTCTTAATTTCGTAATGTTTTATATCCAAACACCTACACATTCATTTATTGTATTAGTTTATGTTACTTGTAGAAAGCTTAAATTAATTTTGAATTTGAATATGATTTCATGAGATAAATTTGAAAACATATAATTTGTAACTACCCCTCGTGTAATTAGAATAATGGATAAAAATGCTACACCAAAACAATTCAAAACTATTTAAAAGTAATTTGAATATAAAATATTTTGGCATGACAATATAAATTGGATATCATTAAAAATGTTTTTTTTAAGTGGCATGACAATATAAATTGGATATCATTAAATATGTTTCCCATTGCAAGAAATAAATATCTATTAAGCCAAATCTATGATTCGTTATATAACATTACATTATGAATGTGCGTTCGTTATAACATTACATTATGAGGGTGTTCCTTCGTACCCTCGAGAGAAATTGCTAATACTAAATTGATATGTGAATTTTCCATTATATTTTGCATTCACTTATGTTTTATTTTTATTTTTATGGATTGTATGAATTATGAGTATATCAACTTTGGTGTAGTGTCTAGTTTCATCATTTAACTATTATGTTGATTTGAGTTTTCTATGTATGTGTTTATTATATTTACGATAAATGGTATATAAAATTATCAAAATTTATATATATTTCATAGTTAATATAAAAATATCAATATTAAAATATGATATAAAAAATAAGTATTAATATATATGGATTGTATGAATTATGAGTATATCAACTTTGGTGTGGTGTCTAGTTTCATCATTTAACTATTATGTTGATTTGAGTTTTTTGACTTTTCAGCACCTGTTTCCTGTCCGCGGTTCCTTGCTCGTCGTTTTTATCCTTTTCTAGGATTATTGCTAAGACATTCGGGACGTGGTTCTTTACCGAGTCGTGGTATTCCGATGGTTGGCATTAGTTTTTCCCCTTGCCCCTGTTGTTGGCAGCTACACTATTTTGCTTGTGGAATACTGGTTTATCGGTGACTTGGGGGTTTTCCAGCTAGGTTTTTACCGAAAGGGCTACTTCTTTAGTTTTTGTGCCATTGCCTTATGTCAGTGGGTTGACAGGTGTGGATTCTTTGTTATCGCTTTGTGCCGAGTGTTTCGGTAGTTCAGTGGCCTGAAGCACGACATTCCTTCCCGTGTGTGGGGTTTTTATGGTCGGTTGCTCAAGTTTACATTACCTGACTTTGCATTTTGGCCTGTTTTGCGTCGGACTTGGGATTTCCGACTTCTTCATTGTGTTGGTTGCACCGGTTGTTGGGCGTTGCGACCGAGGTCCGGGGCACATGTGTACATTGGGTGCTTCCTGTGGTGCACAGGTGTTCATTGGGGGTCCAGTTGGTGCACAGGTTTTCATTGGGGTTTCTGTTGGTGCACAGGTGGCTGCAGTTGGGATACATCCTTGCCGCAACATGGGGGAAGCACAAAACGTCGGTGGTCCTAGTCAGCTAGCTTCATTAGAAATGGATATTTTTTTTGAAGAGTCCCGTGTAATGAAGCTGAACTCCTTTTATCGTGAGTTGTTAAAGAATAAGCAGGTGGGTTTGGTTGGCTTGGCTTAGGACAAGTTGGGTGTTGAAAAGGGCCAGCTAACCAAAAAATCCAAAGTTGATGTGGGTTCTGCTGATGGTCCTATGTTGGAACAATTAACGACCTTTCCCGTGGATAGTTCTGTTACGACGGGAAGTGGGGGTGTTTCGAGCATCTTGGGGGATGATGAAATTCGGGAGATTCCTCAAACCATTAAAAAAAATAGTCGGCCCAACTCCCTCAATCGACGCCCTGGGGAGCACTAGTTGAATGTTGGTTGGGATCTGGGTTTGGCCGAATTGGTCGAGCTAAACATTGTTGGGTATGTTATATCTCTTCACATGGTCGCTGCGTGTACAACACGATCCCCATGGCACTAGTACTCTATCTAATCCCGGTAAAAGGGATTAGGGTTGTAACCTAATTTCGGGTAAACGAATTAGGGTTTTAGATGCTGCGGAATACCATTTTATTGTATTGTACATGGTTAAATAAACATATAATGAAAAGGAGCTGTGCGGCTCTAAGTTTTGCTGGTTTTTTCCCGGTTAAGGGTTTCCAGGTGAAAATCTCTGTGTAATGTGTGTGCCATCGTGTATTTTCTGTTAATGCTTAAGAGTCGATATAAGTTTGTACTTCACTGTTAAGGTTTAAAACTTACATTTGGTATCAGAGCATTTTTTGGGTTCAGAGGGACGCCTTTGTTTCCAAGGGTTTGGCTCGATCTTGGATTTGTGATAAACCTGGTTTCAGTGGGAGCTTTGCAGCGGTGATTTATTTTTTTCTTTAAAGAATGGCGAACAGTTCTAGATTTGAGATTGAGAAATTTAATGGTCAGAGCTTTGAGCTATGGAAGCTCAAGATGGAAGATCTTCTGGTAGATAGAGAACAATGGATCCCAGTAGATCCAGGTACCATGCCCTCTGGTGCGGTAAAAGAAGAATGGGAAAAGCTGGAAAGAAAAGCAAAGAGCACCATTCGTCTTTGCCTTACAGATTCGGTATTGGTGAACGTATCTGGAGAAGACAGTGCAAAGAAGCTATGGGATAAACTGGGAAGTTTGTATCAGTCAAAGTCCCTGGTAAATAAGTTATTTCTGCGAAAGAAATTGTACCTTCTGAGGATGACTGATGGAGACTCTGTGTCAGAGCATCTAAATGCCTTCAATACTCTGGTAAGTTAGTTGACATCTGTTGGTATTACAACTGCTGATGATGAAAAATGTATTAGTCTATTGTGCTCTTTGCCAGATTCATGGGATAATCTGGTTATAGCTATTGGGAGTAATGCAACCACGCTAAACTTCGATGATGTGGTTGCATCCCTACTATCAGAGGAAATGAGGCGGATATCCATAGATAGTTCAGCCAAGGATGCCTGATTTGTAAGAGGTCGCCCTGGAGACAGATCTAAAAATAAGTCTTCAGGTGGTAGATCTAAATCTAGAGGGAGATCTAAATCTCCAGGACCTTCTGTAAGAAAATGCTGGAAGTGCGGTAAAGCTGGGCATTACAAGAAGGATTGTAAATCCAAAAATACTGATAAAAGCAGAGGACCTAATGATGCTCCATCCGCAGATGGAAAAGAATCTACAGAGGAAGGAGGAGATGTGTATCTGGAATCTTCAAGTACACATGCAGAGCATGATTTGTGGTTGATTGACTCAGGTGCGTCTTATCATATGACTCCTCACAGGGAGTGGTTTTCTGAATACGAAAAGTATGATGGAGGAGATGTATTTCTGGGAGACAACTCGGTGGCGAAAATCATAGGTCGAGGAAAGATCAAGCTACTGCTCAAAGATGGAAGGGTTAAAACTCTTCCCGGGGTTTTGCACATTCCAAAGCTGGCTAGAAACCTTATATCTGTAAGTAAAATGGATGATGCAGGTGTGAAAACATTATTTGAAAAGAACACATGCAAGATGGTTCGAGAATCACTGGTGCTGATGAGGGGAGTTCGGATTGGAACTCTATACAAGTTGTTGGGAAGCACCTTCAAAAATGGATGTAATAGTACTATTGTTCTTGAGGATAAAAATGAAGGAGACAGAGTCCTTACTGTCTCTAGTGAGAAGACATCGCTATGGCATCGAAGGCTGGGACATATTGGAGAGAAGGGTCTTCGACTATTACAAGGTAAAAGTATGGCCGAAGGCATGTCTGATTTCACATTAGATTTTGATTTCTGTGAACATTGCTTATATGGTAAACAGAATCGGGTAAGATTCTCATCTGGTGTTGTAAGAGCTAAAGGAATCTTAGAGTTAATACACAGTGATGTTTTTGGACCTGTGCCTGTTCCATCACTTGGTAAATCTGTGTATTATGTTTCATTTATAGATGATTTCTCAAGGAAAACTTGGATTTATTTCCTGCGTAAGAAATCTGAGGTTTTTAATAGATTCAAAGAATTTAAGGCTCTTGTAGAGAATCAAACTGAGAAGAAAATAAAAGTACTCAGAACAGATAACGGTGGAGAATTCTGTGAAAGTGAATTTGAGGAGTTCTGTAAAACGTGTGGAATAGCAAGGAAAAAGACTACTCCATACACACTTCAACAGAATGGGGTTGCAGAAAGGATGAACAGGACATTGATGGAAAAGGCAAGGAGTATGCTCAGTGGTGCAGGGCTAACACAACAATTCTGGGCAGAAGCTGTTGACACTGCGTGTTACCTAGTGAATAGGACACCCACATCAGCGTTGGTTGACAAGACACCTCATGAGGTTTGGACTGGTAAGAAACCCTCTCTCTCTCATCTCAGAGTGTTTGGGTGTGATGATTTTGTACATGTTCCAAAGGAGAAAAGGAGCAAGTTGGATAATAAAGCGGAAAAATGTATCTTCATTGGTTACAAGGATGGAGTGAAAGGTTACAAGCTGTGGAACCCAGTAAAAAGGCAAACAGTTTACAGTCGAGATGTGATCTTCAGAGAAGTTGAAAGCACTTCCAAGATTGAGGATGTACCAAAGGAAAAGGATTCAGAGAAGCTACACTTTGATATCAAGGATGAAAGAGGTGACTCTTTTGAGGAACCAGATTCGTCTGAATCAGATGAGGAGGCAGAATCGTCTGAATCAGATGAAGAGGCGGATCCACAGACTCCGGTATTGAGGAGATCTGACCGAGAAAGAAGGCAAGTTGAAAGGTACAGTCCCCCTGATTTTCATTCTAATTTTGTGTTATCTATTACTGATGATGATCCTAGAACTGCTAAAGAGGCAATGGATTCAGAAGATAGTAAACTATGGAAGAAGGCCATGATAGAAGAAATGGATGCCTTGGACAAAAATGAGGCATGGGATCTGGTTGAGTTGCCAGAAGGAAGAAAGCCTATTGGAAGCAAATGGGTATTCAAGAAGAAGTTAAATGCAACAGGTAAAGTGGAGAAGTACAAGGCTCGACTAGTAGCGAAAGGTTATTCCCAAATTGAGGGCATCGATTTTGGTGAGATTTTTTCACCTGTTGCAAAATTGACTTCTATTAGATTTCTTCTATCTATTTATCCTGCTTTTGACCTTGAAGTAGAACAGATGGATGTAAAGATGACTTTCCTACATGGAAATCTTAATGAAGAGATCTATATGAAGCAACCAGAACAGTTTGTGGTGAAAGGAAGAAAGGAGCTTGTCTGTAAGCTGAAAAAATCTCTCTACGGATTGAAACAATCTCCCAGAATGTGGTATCAAAAATTTGATACTTATATACTGGGACTTGGTTTCTCAAGAAGCAAAGCTGATCATTGTGTTTATTTTAAGCTAACTGGTGATCACTTTATTTATGTAATATTGTATGTTGATGATATGTTGCTAATTGGAAACAACAAGGAAATCATCAAGGATGTCAAGAATCAGCTGTCATCTGAATTTGACATGAAAGATCTTGGTGCTGCAAATTTCATTTTGGGCATGGAAATAAAAAGAGATCGTGAAAACATGAAACTCTGGTTAAATCAGAGAAAATATGTTGAAACGATATTGAAGAGATTTAATATGCAGGAAAGCAAACCAGTGAAGGTGCCCATTCCTGTAGGTGTAAGGTTATCTGCAGAACAGTGTCCCACGACATAAGAAGAGGTAGAGGACATGTCTCATGTTCCCTATGCTAGTGCAGTTGGCAGTCTGATGTATGCCATGGTCTGTACTAGACCAGATATAGCCCATGCAGTGGGAGTTTTGAGTAGATACATGTCAAAACCAGGAAAGGAACATTGGACTGCAGTAAAGAGGGTCTTCAGGTATTTGCGTGGCACTACAGATTCTGCAATATGCTACCAAGGAAGACCCGGTCTAAACAGAGAGATAGATATACAAGGATTTGCTGATGCTAACTGGGCTGGAGATCTTGATCACAGAAGATCTACAAGTGGCTACGTTTTTAATCTATTTGGAGGAGCAATCAGTTGGATGAGTAGAAGACAAGCTGTAGTTGCACTCTCAACTACAGAATCTGAATACATGGCAGCTACCCATGCAAGTAAGGAAGCTGTATGGTTGCAAAGATTGTGTTTAGGTATTGGTTTTGTTTAGAATGCAGTAAAAATTGGCTGTGATAGCTCAAGTGCAATATTTCTGGAAAAGAACCCTGCTTATCACTCGAGGACAAAGCACATTGATGTGCAGTACCATTTCGTCAGAGACATGGTTGAACAAAACAAAGTGTTGCTGGAGAAGGTTGACACTTTGGTAAATGTTGCAGACTCTTTGACAAAGTCTGTGAGTACTTAGAAGTTCTCTTGGTGTAAAGAGAACATGGGCATTGTTGCCCTGAATTGTTGAAGTCATAAATTTCTCCTGTATGTGAAGAGAACAACAAGTGGGAGAATGTTGGGTATGTTATATCTCTTCACATGGTTGCTGCGTGTACAACACGATCCCCACGGCACTAGTACTCTATCTAATCCCGGTAAAAGAGATTAGGGTTGTAACCTAATTTCGGGTAAACGAATTAGGGTTTTAGATGCTGCGGAATACCATTTTATTGTATTGTACATGGTTAAATAAACATATAATGAAAAGGAGCTGTGCGGCTCTAAGTTTTGCTGGTTTTTTCCCGGTTAAGGGTTTCCAGGTGAAAATCTCTGTGTAATGTGTGTGCCATTGTGTATTTTCTGTTAATGCTTAAGAGTCGATATAAGTTTGTACTTCACTGTTAAGGTTTAAAACTTACAAACATGACTTCCCTTGTTGGGAAATTTAGCTACAATGCTATGCCCCATCGTGATATTGTAAAGTGGGTTACTCGGTCTTGGGAGCCTCTTCTGAACTCAACGCCGAGGGTATCGATTCTGGCCAAGGGCTGGTTTGGTTTCAAGTTTTGGACGGAGGTACATGCTTTGTTGATTCTGGAGAAGTTTTGGTTGAAAGTCTCGGGGAGCCTCATGCTTCAACGATGGTACACAGATTTCGATCCACGTCGTGCAAGGATTAAACTGAGGCACTTGTGGGTGTTGTTGCCGGATTTTCCTTTGGCTCTTTGGAACCAGGAGGATTTTGAATTGGTGGGTAACTGATTGGGCCATTTTCTTCATCTTGGGGCAGATATGCTGAAGGGGGTGGAAAAACGCATCGGTCGTATCTTGGTTGAGGTTGATGTTTCTCTTGGTCTGATAGACGAGCTTGACATTGAGTGGCGGGGGAGACAATTTACCCAGATTATTGAATACTAGGGGGTCCCATTCAGATGCTCCAACCGTAAGATGGTTGGCCATTTATGGCATGATTGTGTGGGCTCCTCGGCGGGACTGGCTCCTCCTTGAATGAGGCATACTGGTCTTCGGATGGATGTAGCGATGGGGAACTGGACATGGTTGGTGAATTGGATGGGTACTCCAACCGGGTCACACCTCCCTCGTCTGTTCCTGTCGATTATTTGGGTAAGCTCCATCTTTAAGACCCTTCCTTTTATCAGTCTCTCAATGATTTAGAGAAAGCATTTATTGTATCACTAGAACTTAAAAAAGATGATGTAGTCCGTAATGAAAATGAAAATGGTTTGGTTTCTCCATCTTCTGTGGTGCCCGATTTGGAAATTCTCTTTAGCTTTGAGGGGTCCTTGCCTAGGACTATTGTGTCTAGTGATGACAGGGGCTCCGATGCCACTATACATATTTCCTCTGACTGCGAGCCTATTGTTTCGACGAACCGAGGTGGGGTCTTGACGGATGGGGATTCACTTACCCTTGGGGTTTCTTATCCCTCGGACTCGGTAAAGAATTATGATTTTGTTTAGGAATGTGATTTTACCCCTCTCGACCAACTTCGATGTATACATATCCCTTCCTTCTCAGAGGTTGTAAAAAAACACCCCTTCCGACTTTTCATAAAAACCGGGTCGTAACGCCGGCTGTGGGTCCTGCTGTGTCTGTGCCAGTTAAAACCACTACTAAGAACAAAGTGAGTCATGGTGCTCAGGAGGGTGGCTTGGCCGTGGAGCTCTCTCCACTAAAAACCTGAAGCGGCCGTAAGGGCATAAAACACAAAGTTGTGACTCACAAATGTGATCCTTTGCTGGGGAATGATGTGGCTTCTCCTTCTTCTGATTCCAGGGAACTTAGAGATATTAAAGCCATTTCCAGGGTTAAGAAATGATCTGTCTCTCCTTAAACATTCGGGGAGTTGGGGGCCTCTCTAAACAACTAGTCCTCAAACGCATTCTGTTGGTTAACAATCCGGATTTAGTTATGCTACAAGAAATTATGGTTTCATAAGAAAGGGCCTGTGTTTTCTTCACCAAGATTAAACCTTTTTGGAAACTCTCTGCCATTAGTGTGAATGGTTTGTCTGGGGGTCTTCTTGCAGTCTGGAACCCTCAGGTTTTGGATGTGCAGTCATATATTACTCATGCTGGTATTTTACTCTCTGGTCGATTGGTCGGGATGGATCGGGCTTTCCATTTTCTCAATGTATATGGTCCTTATATTAACCGATAGGTTTTCTGGGATCAGTTTGTGCCGATAATTTGCTCAATTTGGAGAATTTAATTCTCTCTAGGGACCTCAATTTCACTTGGTTGGTAGGAGAAATTTGGGGTAAAAATGAAAAAATTGACTAGCTGGGTCCGTATTTTAACAATCTGTTCTCTTCTCACCATTTGGTGGACATGGAACCGGTTCCCCTTGCACCTACTTGGAAGAATGGTCGGGCGGGGGATGAGTTCATTTCCAAACGACTTGATCGGTTTTTTGTGGCTGAGGATCTTATCTCTAGGTTCTTTCGACATCGCTCGTGGATCCATCAATGTAATATCAGTGATCATCGTCCTGTCCTCCTCCAAATGGAATTTTCTGATAAAAAGGTTTCCTACCCTTTCAAGTTCAACTCTACTTGGCTAAAGGATAGTGATTTTTGTGCTGAAGTGTCGGATTTTTGGTCTCATTTGATTGTGGAGGATGGGGTTTCTGCCATGGACGCCCTGGAAAAAAAATTATGGTGCCTCAAGAAGTTTACTTGTCGATGGGAAAAAAAGAAACGTTAGCTGATGTAGCGGGATCTTGTATGTGTTGAGCGGGAGATTGCGGATATTCTCACTAACTATAAGGCATCTGCTATTTCTGGTCCTGATTCTATTCGTCTGGTGGTTTGGAAAGGAAAGTACAAGACTTCCTTCGTTTTCAGGAGGAATCGTGGCGATTGAAAAGTTGTGCTTTGTGGTTGCTAGCTGGGGACAATAATATGAAAATTTTCCATAAATTTGTCGATAATAGGCGGAACCAAAACGCCATTTGGGAACTTAATAACAGTGTGGGTGCTAAAATTTCCACGGCTAAAGACCTTCGTGGGGAAGCAATTCAACATTTCCAACACATTTTTACTGACCTGCGAGACACTTCTTTACTTGAACAATTCAAAGTTATTAGGAATACCCCAGATTGTTCTCGGATGTGGAAGGTTATGCTATTTTTTCCTAGGTTACATTGTCTAAAGTCGAAAACACTCTAAAAGGGTTGTCTAAGGAAAAGAGTTTGGGTCCGGATGGCTGGTCTGTGGAAGTTTTTCTTCATTTTTTTGATATTATGGGACAAGATATTCTGATGGCGGTGGAGGAGTCTTGGACAAAAGGAGAGGTCTTCGGTGCGATCAATTCCACCTTTTTGACTTTGATTCCTAAATGTTCACATCCTGATAATTTCAATGATTTTCGTCCTATTTCTCTCTGCAACCTAATATACAAGATCATCGCCAAAGTCATTGCAGTTAGACTGAAGCCTGGATTGTCAAAATATATCTCTAAGGAACAATTTGGTTTCTTGCATGATAGGAAAATTCTGGATGCGGTTGGGTTGGCACATGAGTCCTTCCACTCTATCAAAGTCAAGCATCTTGAAGCTATCCTCCTAAAACTGGACTTAGTTAAAGCTTATGAACGTGTTAATTGGTCCTTCCTGCGTTTAGTTCTGATTCAGATTGGGCTTCCTTGGGTGTTTAGCAATTGGATTATGGTCTGCGTCTCCTCGGTCAATTATGCGGGCATTATTAATGGGGTGCCTTTGAAGTTCTTCAAAAGCTCTTGGGGGTTACGTCAGCGTTTCCCTCTTTCACCATTGCTATTTATTTTGGTCATTGAAGGGCTCAGTTGACTCATTCATGTTTCTCGAGGGGCACAACTTTTCCCAGGCATTAAAATTTCTCCACACTCGGTGGTTTCACACACCTTGTTCGTGGATGCTGTATTATTATATGGTGGTGCCTCTCTTGTGGAATGGGTTTGTTTAAGATGGGTCCTGAAAAATCCGTTCTTTTATTTTCTGATGTTGATATGGATGTTTTTGAGTAGATCTGGTTATTCTTTCCTTATGATTTTCAACCCTTGGAAAATGGTACCAAATACCTTGGTTTTTTTCTCAAGCCAAATAAGTATAGGGTTCCGGACTGGCATTGGCTCCTAAAAAGATTCGACAAATGCATCAGCCATTGGTGCTGGAGATGGCTATCACTAGGCGGCCGACTTAGTCTGGCTAAATCAGTATTGCAGAATATGGCGGTGTATTAGTTCTCCATGTGCAATATTCCTGTGTCTATTGTGGATGGGATCCGCAAGCATATTTTAAAGTTCATCTGGGGCGGTGGAGACTCTAAGCGTCATATTCATCTGGTGGATTGGAAAAAATTGGCACAACCTTTCAATCTTGGTGGCTAGAACATAAAAAACATGGCACTTTTTAGCAAAGCATTAAAATCCAAGAGTCTTTAGAGGGCCTTGTTTTTTGACTCTTTATGGGGTTTGATTATCAGAGATAAGTATCTCCAACAGACTTCGGTGATCCACTGGTTCAGAATTGGGAGGGCGATCCAACTTGGGGTGTCGAACATGTGGAAAGGTTTACTGGGATCCTTCATGTTAATTTCTTCGTGGCTGTCTTGGTCGCCGGGGAATGGACGCTATATTCAGTTGGGAGATGACCCTATTTTGGGTGGCCCTGTGTCTTTTGTGCTTTCTCCCAAGCTTAAATTTTATCTGAGGTCTATGGGTTACTTCACATTGAACCATATTGCAATTTTTAATCCTACTCATTTTGGGAAACACTCATGGATCTTAGCAAATCAACTAGGTTTATTTGGCACTATGGGTGCAGAATGGTCTAGCTACATCAGTGGTCTCCAACGAATGAACCTTCAGCTCAGTGCATAACCGGATGGTGTGGTTTGGTCCTAGAACACGGAGAATGGTGTGGTCACGACGCAGTTGGCTTATGAGGCACTTACTACTTCTGGGTCGCCGGGGGGTTTTTTTTGGCACAAGCTGGTGTGGTCCTTAAACATTCCTCTTAAGCTGAAATGCTTTATTTGGATGGTGTTGGATAACCAGATTCTCACTTGGGACAATATTTTGAAAAGGGGGGGTTGTGGTCCGAACCGTTGTGCCCTATGTGGCTGTGGTGAGGAATCGGTGTTACATCTATTTTTTTAGTGTCCATTTTCTTGCTCCATTTGGATGGACTACTGCTCCCGGATGGGGGTTACTTGCTGTGGGTCCTGTTTGTCTTTCGTTGAGATTATCTATGATTGGTTTTCAAATCGGCGAACGACATTATCCCTTCCTGTTTTTGGAAAGCATGCAACCGTCTTATTTTTGGAGGGGTGGCTACATGGCGCTACTATCTCGGTAGTGGCATACTAGCTTCCTATTTGGAGGTGGTTGGGTCTCCCGGTCAAAGTAGATCTGCCCCTCGTTTGGCTTCGCCTATTGTTGATTCATGGCCATGGGGGGATTTTGATGGTGCCTCTCAGCAGGGCTTGCTTTTGGGTGGTGCGGGGGCTATTATCCATATTGCAGCTAATCATTGTATCAAGTCCTGGTTTAATTGTGGCATGGGATCCAATACGCGCAGTGAGTTCATTGCACTTTGGTTGGTTATGCACATTTCCATGGGTCGTAATACCCCCCTTGTTCACATTACTGGTGACTCTTGTGTCATTATTGAGTGGGCTCGTGGTTTATTTTCTCTCAACGTGCTCCAACTGGATTACTGGCTCCCTGATGCTCGTAGACTTATCAATTGTTTCGGGCAGATTTCATTTGCTCACATCTTTCGTGAATTCAATTCTCTAGCGGGCGAACTCTCCAAAAGGGCACTACTTTCTCCGGAGGGCACCATTTTTGTGGAGGAATGGAGGGATGGCTTACTTGTTGAGCATTCTTCTACGGTTTTTTTTGTTTTGTTTGAGTGGGCCCCTTTGTGTTTTGACCGGATTATGTCTTCATGCAGATCACTAATTATTTGGATGTAGCCATTTTGGGATTCCGGTTCTTGGCCTCTGGGGGCTTTTTTGGGCATGTGTATGCCTTGATTATGGTTCTGGTTGTTGTTCTGTGGCGACAGTGTTTTATCTGTTGTGCTGTTATCTTTGTCCCATAGGGACCTTTGTATTTGGACTCATCATTTTGTCCGATGTGGACTGCCATGTGTTTTTATTTCTAAACATTCGTAGTTTATGTATTTCCTTATTATGTATTTTGGACAACTGTAGATCTCGACCTATATACTTTCGTTACTATTTTAATATAATAGTAAGTATTTTTCCTTTGTGAAAAAAAACTATTATGTTGATTTGAGTTTTCTATGTTCTTAATAAAGTATGTGTCTATCATATTTATGATAAATTGCATATAAAATTATCAAAATTTATATATATTTAATAATTAATATAAAAATATAATATAAAAAATAAGTATTAATATATACTGTACTTTTTATAAAAGTATATTGATATTTTGTATTTAAAAGATTAAAATTATAATAATAATATATACTTCATTTCTTTTTCTTTAATGTTTTTTTTTACAAACCTTTAAAGAAAAGTCATAGTAATCCGTTTTTAATCTAATTGGAAACATCAATTTGTTGATGCCTTTATGTTCCACTTAAAATAGCTTTAAATACCATAACCTATCCATTTCTTTATACACAAATTCATTTTTTATAACCAAAACATATACAAATCAAAGAAAATTTGTGTACAAAAGATTTATTATGCAAACTATATGCATTTTTTAATATTTCTATTCTATATACATAAATTATAAGTTATTTAACTACGACATGGAATCAACTATATACGATAATAATGATTAACATATATTTTGAAAAATAGGTGGATGATTCAATTCTCTTAGACTTGTTTTTTAATTTTTTTTTCTTTGGTTTATTTTACGATTTTATTCACTTTTCAGACGTGTAGAAAATCATTATCCTTAGATTCATACTTTTACAATTAGTTTTATTAAATGAAAAATGAGGTCATGTTAAAACAAAAAAGAAACCTATAAAATCTATTCACTTTTCACACGTGTAGAAAACCATTATCCTTAGATTCATAGCACAACTTGTTCTTTACCTACAAGAGTTCATGATGGATTTTGTTCCCAATTCCATAAATACGTTTGTATTAAAATATATTAGTTTGAATTTCAAAACTTTATTTTCAAAATCTAATATCCTTCTTTGATAGTGTCTTGCAATTCACAATTGTTAAACATAAGCTCTTTAAATCATTTTTCTATAATCTTTGATTAAAATGAAAATTATATCCATTGAAAATACTTTACATTTGAAAATCATTAAACACCAACTCTTCAAACCAATTGTTAATATTCATTGATTAAAATGAAAATTATTTCCATTGAGGACATAGTAGTAATAGTAATAATAATAAGGTTGAAATCTAGTAGAGACAAATTGATAATTTGAACCCCACTCTTGCTAGCTTAAAATAAAGATAAAAAAAAATCATTGTAAACAAATAACTTACCAACCATACTTGCATTCAAGTCGGTTATACCCCAAAGTCTCACTTTGAGTATCGTTTCACTCCGTCATGGTCTCTCCCCAAGTGAAACCTAACGACACTTCCTCCTAATGAATGTCAGAACTTACTCCCACCTAGTTGGTCCCCTCTTTGGCCTTCCTTGGAATCCCTAGAGCCAAATCCAACTTGTTTGAGCCAAGTGCCACATCATCAGGTCGAGATGCCACCCTAGTTGACCCTCTTTACTAGAAGTTTCGTGCCCTGCTAGTAGTGCAGCACGCGAAAATTCCCCTTCTTCGTGTTCTGCATACCTGCACGGGCGCGAAAATTCCAACTTCATCGCGTTCTGCATACTTGCTAGGGCACGAAAATACCTTGCAACCACCTTTAGCTTGGATCTTGGATCTTATCCTCGAGAGATTTTTATGGGATTGAGAGTTCCCTTCGAATCCTCACTCACCTTCCTTCTTTGGTATGGATCAATCTCCTAGATCCACCATTGTCTCTCCTAGATCCACCTTCCTTTCCTAGTAGTTGGCCTCCCAAATCCTTTAATAAGGAGGCCATCCATGGGCTAAGGGGAGAACACTTGAGGTATCAAACCTGTGGCCTTGAGAGTTTTGTAGAGGTAGCAAGGAGGAAGGCTTTGAAGTTGAAGTTGTTGCTTGGACATCAAGAGTGACTTTGTAAGATTCTTATAGATTTCATCAGTATAACTTGTCTTATTTTCCCATCTTGTGCTTCTTGTTTCAATCAGTAGCATGATATGTTTCTAGTTTGATTTAGATCCTAACTATTATACATAGTATTTGGAGATTGTGCTGCTTGTTGTTTGTTTGACTTGGACATGTTCTACTTGTGTAATTCAAGGCTAGAGCTGGAGTTAAGACAAACATACGATTTGGAGTAAGTCATACTACTTCCCCTTCTTCAAATACATTAAGAGCTTGTATGCATAGTTAGATCTAGGAATTTAAGGTAGCATTTGTTTGTTTACTGTCTTAGATTAGACTTAGTTAATCTTAGTTTAATATTTGGATAAATATAACTACCCGTAGAATGGATTTATTAACACAAATTCAGTTATGTTTAGGGACAAATATATATTTTTATGTTGAATTCAAACAACATGCTTCATGTTAGATGCCCCAAGGGAGATGCAATGGAAAGAAGTGATCTGGGATATATTTGAACAAAAGTTTCTTAGGCATTTTAGATAGGTTCATCCCTTTAACTCATGCAATATAAGTGGGGCATATAAGTCAAGAAAGGAACCCTAACAGACTAGTTTACACTCTTTTGACACCACCAATAACTCAAGGCCTTATAGATGAAGTCAAATAAATTCATTAACACTAGGTATCTAGCATTTGTTTGAGGTATATATGTATGTATGTGTGTGTTATATTTTATCTTTGACTTCAAAAATATTCTACAAAAATGAATATAATTTTTTTAACATGAATGGCAGATAATGCAAAACAAAAATAAGTTAAATAATCTCTATCCATCATTCAATATATCACCAAATACTTTGTGATAGTTGCAATTTAATTTGGTCTCTAAATTTTGATGTCAACTAAACCTCAATAAATTTGGTCAATAGATGTAAGGCCTAGGCACAACTTTATAATTAAGTAGTGAACCAAACTGGTGCAAATTGGTCCTAACCATATGAGAAGAATGTATTCTATAATAAACTTTACGAGATAACTAAAATTAGCTTTATATTTTTCATGTTCAAACCCTCTAAAGAAGCAACCCGTTTAAAATACATTATTGATTGTATTCATATTTTCTTTATAACCAACCCTATCTTCCTTGTTTCAAACCAAGCATAAATCCATTCATTGTCCATGAAAATATTTTTAATAAACACTTATTTTGTAAAAGTACATGTAGAAATAACAAGAAAAAAGTATTGATGATCCTTAGTATCTAATACATATATAAGAGACTAACCATTAAATGTATATCCCCAAGGTTGTATTTCATCAACAAATATTTTTAATTTTTTCAAGAAAATTAGGTTTTTATGAGGATGCTATGTATGTTTCAAAAATTTTAGAGGTGAAATTTAGCCCACGGGCTATTTTTTACCTTTTTTTTCCAAAAAAAGATTCTCCAATTTCCTTTTTCATTTCTAAATTGGTTCACCTAAATTCGATGGGGTAAATTTTTTTACTCTAAAGTGAAGAAAATAGAAAAATATCACCCAACATTTTATGGTTGGAAATTTAAGAATAGTAAGATTTGCCAAGGTTTCTACATTTCAAAAAATCTATCGATCCTTAAAATTTTTCTTGGTATGCATGTGAGAAATTATCTAGATCAATTTTGAGTGATACTCTATCTTCCACCCAACTTAATGATCATTGCTACAAAACCCAACAATATAATGAGCAATAAAAATTAATTGTATACATTGTTCTTGTAAAAATGAAACAACACCTTACAAATTGTAGCTAGACATAAGAAAATGTTGCATTAGTTGACATCTTTTGTCACATACCTGCTAACTTCTTTCAACATGGAGACCACAAAGGCACTTAAATTGCACTTATAAAACTCATCTATTGATGACATTCTAATTTCCCATGGGTATCATACAATTAAAAAAAATAAAATAAACATATGGTTTCCCAAATTATCATATCCATATACTAAAACATAATTTATAATAATTTTTTAGCATGAAAAAAATCATAGCACGCCAAGAAATCCATGCAATTAGATATTCTCATAATAGTAAATTAAACAATATGCAAACACAGATACAAACATGGCAATTCATACATAGTTATAAACTTATCTTTTAATGTCCTCCAACTCGTTGCAAACAAAGGACACTCCTTCTAGTCGTAAGCATATTGTCACACCATTATTTCTATGACAAAATCCACCCTCAAGTTTTCCCTATCAATTCACAAGGGAATATATTTCCCCAAGGCCTCTACACATCCCAACACACATGCAACCCCCTAGTGTAGAAACCCCCTCCACAACTGTCCCAATCCTCAATTCCCATTCCCCGTCAACCTGCACAATGCAAGGAACAAGCCCCCTTCTATGAGCTAATAGTCCCTCTGGTAGCCTCCAATTCGCTTATAGCGCTCCAACATAGATTGTGTAGGAAGTATCCAAAATGGGAATCAAGGGAATATATTTGTAGTCCATGTTCATCTCACAAGGGTACACTCCCTTAGAAATAGTTTCCCTAGAGTCAATGACACGAATAGGCCTCTCCACTATTGGAAGCACTGGTTATCTCTCTAATGTACCAGTCTTTCAACAATCCAAGGTGATGGAAATATTGAGGAGGAATGAATGAATCTCCAACTAAATTCTCACTTTTTATATACATGACCTTAGATTTCCATGTGGCTTCCCCACAAGAAAGCACATTTCCCCTCTTAATCCTCTCTTAACATAATTAAATAATTTTTTAATTAAAGGATGAATCTTAGTCATGGTTTAGGTGCTTTGGGTTAAATTGATAATTCTAAGGAAATAAGCTAAATCCCACTAGGGTAATTTCCCTTAGCTTACTATCACTTCTTCACTTGTGGAATCATATCCCCCCATATCTTCTTCATCCTTCTTCATCTACAACCATTAGGAATTTTATATTAATATTAAAATGTACATATTTACAATGTCTTGGTAATCCTAGACCATTTGTTTGGGATTCGAGTATTTACATCAATATATACATGATTACATTATAGGGTCAAACACGGGGTGTTACATTCCCCTCCCTCTTAATTTATGCACCATCCTTAGTGAATATCAACATTTTGTACATTTACAAAAATTTCATTAAAATTTCAAAATAGTTATGGTTATGCCTCCTGCATTACATATCCTAGATCCCAAGTTGCATCTTCATGGTCGTAGTGGGTCCGTTGGACATGGCCCTGTTCCTCAGCAATGTGAATTTTGGATCGACGATACATAGTGGTTACACTAGAATATCTCCTTCTAGTTACACTTGAATCAAATCCCAATTAATAATATGGTTAGGATCATGTACATTCTTTTTCAATAATGAAACATGAAACATATTATGCACTTTTATGCAAGAAGTAAATGCAATCTCATATGCAACATGACCTATCCTAGATAATATCTCAATCGAGCCATAAAATATGTCCACTAGCTTATGACAAATCCCTATATTTAGGGAAATTTTCTTTGGCCTGAATTTTGAATACACGCGATCCCCCACTTTAAAATATTTTTATATTATGCCTCTATCTACATAAATTTTCTATCTGTCCTATTCTATTTTCAAATTCTTCCTTATCTTAACCATTTTCTCTTCCATCTCTTTAAGATATTATTTCGCAATCGCTACTCTGTTAATAGGATTATCTCAACTGATTAGAGTATTGTGCTTTCTACCATATAATGATTTAAATGGACTCATCTTAAGAGAATCATGATATCCATTATTATATGTAAACTCTACCAAATACAGGTAGTCTTCCCATTTTGATGACTAATCCATCACATACACTCTAAACATATCTTCAATAACTTGATTGAATCTCTTAGTCCTCCCATCTATTTGTGGATGATATGATGTGGTTAAATTAAGATTTGTTCCAAATCCCTTGAATAGGGCCTTTCAAAAGTTTGAACTAAACATTGTATCTCTATATGAAACAATTGCCTTAGGTATCCCATGTAACCTAGAAATCTCTTTCATATAAATAACTTCTATATCAGCTTCCTTGTGAGTTGAATTGACTGGTATACAATGAACAACTTTTGTTAACTTATCCACCACCACCATGATGGAATGATGTTTCTTTCTCATCTTGGGCAACTTAGTGATGAAGAAAATGGTCACCACATCCCATTTCCACTCAGGTATTGGAAATGGTTTAATCAATATTGCTAAATGTCTATGCTCAACCTTTACTCTTTGACATTCCTTACACCTTGCTATATATTCGTCAATATATTTCTTTATTCCTTGCCAAAAGTATTGAATTATTACTATTGCAATTGTCTTTTGGTATCCAATATGCCCCACATATTGAACATTATGCATCACATTCATTACCAATTTCCTTAATCCCCCTGAATTAGGAACATAAAATCTACTTTTGTATATAATAATTCCATCGTCTTCCAACTTGTAACCTTGTTATTTCTTATGTACATTTTCATGTTGTAATTCTTGTTTTACCTAAAGGTAATGTTCATCTAAGATGAAAACCTCAAGAATTATGGTTTTTAAATCTAGTGTGCAGATATTCATAGATGAATCATGCATGGCATGAACTCTTCTACTGAGTTCATCAACAATCGCGTTCTCCTTTTCTTTAATATGTTTGATATCAAAATCAAAATCACAGAGAAATTCCAGTAATCTTGTTTGTATTGCATTCAAGATTTTCTTCTCAAACAAATACTTTATCCCACTATGTTCTATTCTCAACTCAAAATTTCTTCCCATGAGATAATGCCTCCACATATTTAATGCATGCACAATAGCAACAAGTTCCAAGTCATGCATGACATACTTTTTCTCATTCTCTTTAATATTTTTAGATTCATACAAAATATCATGTCCATTTTTCATAAGGACTCCACCAATTCGTTATTGGAAAGAATTTTTACATACCGTGATATATTCATTTGGATTAGTAATCTTGAGAATTGGTATACTGGTGTTAAATCTCTTTAATTATTGGACTCTTTCTTCACATTATGGTTTGCATTGAAACTTGACTCCTTTCTTCTGCAATGATGTAATTGGATGTGCTACTCTGGACAAGCATTCTATAAATATTTTGTAGTATCCATCTAATCCCATGAATGACCTTTTGATACATTCTTGGGTGTAGTCCATCCTATAATAACTTCTTTGTTTTATGGATCCACTGTTATTCCTTATTCATAAATGGTATGCCCCGAGTAATGAATTTTCTTTTGATAGAAATAAAATTTACTTAACTTAGCATAAATTTGATGTTCTCTTAACACTCATAATACCAATCTCATGTGTTCCTCATGTTCCTCTTCTGAATATGAATAAATAAGAATGTCAACCAGAAATACAATGACAAAATTACATAAATACTTCCTGAATACCCCATTCATCAAACACATAAATGTAGCCGGTGCATTCGTTAACCCAAATGACACCACCAAAAACTCATAATGTCCATATTTGGTTCTGAAGGTTGTCTTGCTAATGTCTTCTTATTTGACCCTCATCTAATGGTAACCAGATCTCAAATCTATCTTTGAGAAGATATTTGCTCCTCTTAGATGATCAAACAAGTCGTCAATTCTCAGAAGACGACACTTATTCCTCACATTAACCTTGTTCAACTATTTGAATTCAATACACAACCTCAAAGTTCCATCCTTTTTCTTTATAAATAGTACAAGTGCTCCCCAATGAGACACACTTGGGTATTGATTTAGGATTAGTCTGCGAATGTAGACATAATATTTCCTCCCTAGTTTAATCGTGAAACTAGAACAAAACAACCAATAATACATACACTTCCCTAACTTGATCCAATCACAAATTGAAAGATAAGAGACATACCTTTGACCGTGAGTTGTCTCCAATAATCTAATGTTCTAGCAAGCTTTCTCATCCACTTATGATAAGTATCTAAAAAACATGTGAGCCAAGCAATGCAAGAAGACAACTAGATTTGGGATTAGATTAAGTTATGTATATGACCAAGGATATATACGATAAACAAATAACACACCATTTATGGGAAATGAAATGCAGTACTGTATTGACAAAAATAGTAAAGATTACAACCACTTAAGCTTTGGTGTTGTATCTCCTTTCCAATAGATTCCTTTTTTCTCCAAGATGTCACCTTAATGAAAGAAGGGTAAGGACCTAAAGTCTATTACTTCTGGTGTAATTTATCCAGCATAACTCTATTCTCTATTCATCCTCCCCTCTACTCATGGCCAAGACTTGCTTTTATAGGACAATATGGATAGGGGAGAGATAATATATTTAGGTATAATGGATGAGATATGACCCCAAGAAGTGTGGAATTCGAGTGAGATCCTAGAAAATAGGGAGGGGATATCATATAGATAAGATTTGGTTCTAGAGATTTCTTGAAAACCTCTCTCTGCCCATATATACCTTGATGCGATTTGACAGTAAAACATTATGCATCAATAGAAAGCGACGTGGTCTGCTCGATAAGCAAGGTGCGTTGACGACGCAAGTTGTCAACATAGCAAAACACATCGGTTGGATAATGGCCCATTTTGCTGAATAAGCAAAGTGCGTCGAAGTTGCTAAATGGGTTGATTCACACGGAAAGAAAGATGGGATATATCTTTCAGAATGAGGACTTCAGGGAACAAGGAAATGGAAAGTTACTGGTTCAATGTGACAGATGGAAATATCGTATAATAAGATCCCCCTC
The DNA here is from genome assembly GCA_027924585.1 of Larix kaempferi. Classification (NCBI taxonomy): domain Eukaryota; kingdom Viridiplantae; phylum Streptophyta; class Pinopsida; order Pinales; family Pinaceae; genus Larix; species Larix kaempferi. The sequence continues at coordinate 50,718,159 of BSBM01000299.1, read as the reverse complement.
AAAGTACAAAGCTAGAGAGAAAGGTGATAGGTGAAGTGCTTTGATATGATCACAGGAGAAAGGAACCATTGGTTGGATAACTGTTGAAAAAAATCAAGGACTTTCTAATACAAGCTCTAACATATGTATCCAAATATCTTAACGAATCAAAAAATGACTGCCTACCAATACACTGTAGATCCATGTTGATACTACATGATTGAACATAATCATGGATACTAAGATACAAGTGTAGATCCATGATGAGAAAATTACACAACCACGACCAATACAAAATTGGATTTGTGTGATATGACTCAAAAAACATCCATCGCAACTGATAAGAGTGTTAAGTGCAGGGACATGTCTACACTAATTTGACTAATATTCTAAGAGCTGGTGAGTCTCTACGTCAGCATTAAGAAAAAATTATCACAAGTTATTTTAAATCTAGATTAATTCATCCATTTAAGACAAGCAAATTTAAGATCTACAAAAATTTAACAGTTTAAACACGGGGGCTTCACTAGAAGGCAATATAATATCACGTTCATTCATATTGCGGTATTAAATATTCATGAAAATCTAAAAAATATATTGCTTATATATTAAGGGGCAAAGGGTTTTTTTATTTAATGTAACAATACAAAAATACTTTGGGGTCTTTTTTATATGGGCAGGTTGATAAATATCGGCCAAATGGAGATGGAGGGATCACGGTCGGATGAAAAATCGCGTTGAGGCAAGGCTCAGGCTTACCAGTACGCAGAGAAATGCATCTTGAGGCATGATTAAGGACATGGGTTTCATGGTGAAGTGGTTTTCCAGTCGATCATAGTTGAGAGACAGTGCTCATTGACAGCCAATTGTTACCAATAACACTCAGTCAGTTGTTACCAATAGCCTTGGGAGGCTCTAAGCCTTCAGGGCCTGTTATAGATCCTCAATAGGCCTTGGGGGCTTGAATACCCAACCACTCATGCCTATTACAGGCCTTGGGAGGTTTAGTCACCCTCCTAGAGCTTGTTACAGGCCCTAGGGGCTTGGATACCTATCCCACAATAGGCTTAGTCAATGATTGGGAAACTGCAACATGCAATCTAAATGTTGTACTATGTGCATTGGCTCTAATGACATACAAGAAATGATCTCCTATCTCTTCATTAGACCATTAGATGTTGCAAATCATAATGATATGTGGTTGAGTAATTGCATTGTGGGTGAATTAATGTGCATCCACAATATACATCGAAAGAAGCAAGGTGCATTGTAGAATGCATGTGGGGTCATAAGAGGGGTATCATATCAATATACTAGGTAGAACTATAAAGGGGTATAAAAAATGTTAATGAAAAAATTGATACATACAATATCTAGTGAAAACAAGGGTTTTTTTAAATTGGGAAGGCATATTGGGAGGGGGTTAAAAAAATGATTTTGGAAGGTATTTTCCAATATTTAGTGAAATTAGGGGTATTGTTTCATATTCCATGAACGAACGTGCTATGATAGTGGTTTATTGAGTGAAGCCCCCGTGAGTTTAAATCACACAATAAAAGCAACATTTAAACATCATAATGGCAGAAACTTGAATCTATTCATAGTAGAACAATAGAGAAATACATCCTTACCATGACATTAGACATGCATCCTTCCTCCATTGACATGAGCTTCCCTTCCTTCACCCTTGCTTTTGAATAATTTGAGCTCTTTCTCCTCCTTCAGAATCTTTCCAACATTCCTTTGCTCTCCCTTGGTGTATGTTTAACATGCCCCAAAGCCTTTCTTATATAGCCTTGGTAAATGTGCCTTAGGTTTCTCTTTTGAGTGTGGGATAATCCATTTTAGATTAATTTATCTTGAAAACCCACTTTTCATAGTTTTTAGGCTCTTTGCACCATTTATAATGATTTTAACCATCATTAATGCATTTTAATGCATTGCTTAGAGATGATTCATCTTTGCATGAACTTGTGTCATGTCTTCCTATTGCGGGTGCATGGTGAAATGCACTTCTTCCGTCACTTGAATAAGGGTGTTAATTTTGTTGTTAATAGATTCCCCCTAACGTGTGAGGTCCGAAGCAGAGCTAAGGGCCGAAATACATTACTGAAATTTATATTATGTATACTGATACTCTTTATCGTTCAAAGCAAGGATAAGGGAAGGAAAGCTCACATGTGATGGATTGAGAATCACACCTGTAAAACATAGCAATTTATCAAATATAAAATATCTTCCTGAAGCGGGAATACCCATGCTCAACAGTAGACAAGCATGGCCACAAACAATACACAATGGAGCCATGTCAAAAGCAATTTTTTTTGAAAATGTAAATGTGCACTTTTATGAGTGCGATGACAAAGTCTTTTTGGGCTTTTGACATGGCGGTCTAATCTATCGCAACTCGGGCAGTTCATCGATGAGTAATACAACTGTTTTTCCCAAGGTCTTCAATACAAACTGATGATGGTACGAGTTTACATCATGCGAATAAGTGATCTGATGTCGAGCATAATAAAACACCATTTGATTATCGGTCATTGATGTATACCGTTAATAGATGCGAAGAGACCCACCGATAATGATGATGGACTCTAAGGTATTGAGTACAAACTAACAAGTGTGAATAAATGATCTGAAGTCGAACACTTTTAGAGTCAAACAATTATGGGTCATTGATGTATACCCACTATCATTTGCGAGGAAACGTGCCACTAATGACTACAAGATCCAAGGTACTCCCGGCTTTCTAGATCCATGTCCTAGATGATGATTTGATGTCGATAGGAATAGATCCATTGGAAGGAGGGAATTAATGCATCCCACATCAACCGATACGAAACAAAGATTAATAGTATGATATAATTTGGTAATTGCGAGATCCAACACTGTAAACTGACACAAGGAAGGCCGACATGACTGGTTAGGAATATTTGAGGAATGTCTAACTCGATTTAGACTTCCCTTGAACACATAACACGACGCATAATGGACACTTGGAAACATAGGACTTTGAGTAACCGACCTTTAATGAAAACCACTAATGTTAGATGCATTAACGGAAGCTCCATTGTTAACGAGAACGATAACCCATTGGTGGAGATTTGTTCAAAATACTGGTACAATTTCCTAAGGAAAATGTAGATGGTGTACTGACAGCGGAGACCAAATTACGTGCTGTGTTCAAGGGTGACAAGGACTGCCTGTTGCCATTTTCTCCAAGGATTATACTATGAAGTGATTCAAGTCTCTACCTTTTTGGGATTTTGTGTTTTTTAATTTTTATGCTTTTTCATTTTTTGTAAAAAAGAATAAAGAATGTTATGATACATAGGAGGGTGCGAGTGTTGCATGGGCATACACCTATTTTTCAAGGGTACGGGTTAGGCCAAGGAAAATATCCATATTGCCAACAAGGGATAAGCTAGTTGTGCACACTCTTACAGCTGTTCCTTCCCAAGGTAGGCTATCTGAAGCAGGATTATGTGTCGACGAACGGTGAAGTAATACCATGTGACTGAGGTTATCCAATTTGGTGAAATGACCAAGTTGGAATGGTTCAATGAGGTTTACTTCAGCTTGAATCTTGTGAAAAATGTCGAAATCATAGATCATCATGAATCATGGTCTGTCTCAACCACCTGAGTCAAATAGTTATAACCGTCAGAGTCTTCAAGTCCTGAAATCAAAACCATTTCACTAGCCAGCAGTTTAGTTAGAAGCTGGTTCAAATGTGCCTTTAATATCTAAAAAGATAGCCAAAAATGAGGAATTATGCATCTTTCTATCATTCAAAAGGATACGGTTTGTATATGTATGAATACAAGATAAGTAAATATACTCATGATTTACCATATGTGTTCTTTGTGCATCCGATGTATGAGAGGAGGAATTCCCTTTCAGCTTGAATTCCTAGAAGCTATGAACCTTTAGTCTTTGATCTTCCAGTAGTGGGTTAGTTTCGATGTTGAACTAGAAGATTTTGAAACAGTTTCCCATGTTTTCGAGTTTTTCCAAATTTTTTATTTTTTTGTTTGTATGAACATTTTTTGGGTCTTATCTGTAAGAAAAAGAATAAAACAGGGAAATAGTACATTAGATAGATTTTGAGGTCAAAAAATGGCCTCCTAAGAGATGTACTACAAAAATATGAGATATATTAAAATATTATGAATTGGGGGTTTTATGGGGTAGGTATATATGACAAGTCACCTCCCACACTATTTTCTATACACAATATAAATAACCATGGTTGAGTTATTTTTCAAAATACACTAGAAATAAAATTAATAAAAAAACTCTACATTGATGTGACTAAGATTCATTGTAAATTCCCAAAACTTTATTGTCTTTTAGCATTTATTTGTCTTGAACTTGCAAATGAAATTAAATAATAAAAAATATTTTTAAGAGCTATTTTTTTAATTTTATGTTGACTTTTTATATTTAGTACTTTTCTCATGAATTTAATATAATGTAATTTAATTGAAAATTTATTTACATGTACAATGTTAATAATATTATTATAACCCACATTGCATTATTATTATTATTCTTTATTGATTAAATCTATTATTATTTTTTATTCATTAAATATATATTGGTAATTTAATATCAAAATCATAAATTTATACGCATAACTAACATACATTTTTTAGAGTAATATCATTCACGAATTTAATTTATTTGAAAAGTACAAGGATATATATATATATATATATATATATTAGTTTGGCATTATAATATTAAATAAAATGGAGTGAATATATAATTATAAATTAAAAATATGAAAATGACAAAAATATTATTTTATGAAAAAGTGTGAAATGAATATATATATATATATTAGTTTGACATTATGATATTAAATAGAACAGAGTGAATATATAATTTAAAATTAAAAACATAAAAATGATAAAATATTATTTTATAAAAAATGTGAAAGGACCTTCTTTATGAATTTTGAGTACTTTACTTGAAAATGACAATAATATTATTTTATGACAAAGTGTGAAAAGACATTCATTATGAGTACTTTATTTGAAAATGACAATAATATTATTTTATGAAAATACTATCATTATGAGTACTTTACTTTATGACTTAAAAGTACTTACACCACTAACTTGGTTAACTATGTGTTTTCATCCACCATAGAAAATTTGACAAATAAGCATTCTTAACTCATACAATGCCACCTCAACATGGGGGATGATGTCATCTACTAGAATGTGATTGGTTGTTTTTTATAGTACATTTTCTTTGTTTTGAGGCCATTTTGACCTCAAAATCTCTCTAATGGACTGTGCTATATTCTGCAACATTGTTGGTTGCAGATCCGAGAAAAGTGCCTCCTGAAATAAGAACTTCGTTATTAGGTGAAAAAACCACCCATGCGGCGGAAGCAACGTTCTGAGAACTATGACTGGCTCCGTCCGCATATCCCAAATATATGAAAGATTCTTGTGCCATCTACCAAAGTGACAATGCCAAGCAAGATCAGTGTGTTCCCGAAACAACTAATGTACAAAATGTTATATAGAAAATACAACATAATACAACAAATGGTGCAAGGCATCAATGCCTACGCGAAGTATTTCTTCAGATAGAGACCATTTCTGATCTCCGACATGGGTTCCCCATCAAAGTTGACCAATTCATAAGCTCCATTTTTTAACACAGTTTTGACAATAAGTGGGACAAACCATTTAGGTACAAATTTTCCTTCTCCTATTTTATCTTGGTCTTGATCATAAACTAAAACCAGATCGCCTTCAGAGAAGACTCGAGGACGAATGGACTTGTCATATTGTGTTTTGACCCTCTTCTTGTGTACTTCTATGTTTAGAGAGGCTTCTCTTCTAGTTTCATCCGAAGCATGGAGATGGAGCAGCCTTTCCTCTTCTACAAAAGTGTTAGGTAAGAGTTTGATAGCTGTCTTTAATGATGGGATTTCACATTCAATCGGTAACATGGGTTCTTCTCCGTAAACCAGTTGGAAAGGAGTGAATTTGGTTGCAGTTTTAGCAGTTGTTTGGTAGGCCCAAGGAGAAGTAAACAACATCAAGTGTCAGTTATTCTTGTTTTTATTAATCATCCTTTGTAACATGGTTTTCAAAACCTTTTTGATGGCTTTGAATTGTCCGTTAACTTGAGGATAATATGGTGAGGAGAAGTCCTGCCGCAATCCTAACTGGTTTGTAAGTTCATCTATACAGGAATTCCTAAAATGACTTCCGTTGTCTGTAGTGATTTCTTTGGGTGCACCAAACCTTGCTATCACATGATTGAATAGAAAGTATGCTGCATTTTTACCCGTGCAATTGAATGTAGGCATCGCCTCAGCCCACTTGGCGAAGTAGTCCACTACTACAATGATGTAGTGGTGGCCATCCGCTGAAGGTGGGTTGACTGTCATATAATCAATGGCCCATTTTGAAAATGGACCCACGGTTACTACAGGGTGTAAAGGAGCAGGATGTGCACGCATTTTTCTTGTGTAAATTTGGAAAGGGTGACATTTTTTGACAACATTTATGCAATCTTTGAAAATTGTAGGCCAAAAGTATCCCGTACGCAAGATTTTATGAGCAGTTGCTAACCTAGAAAGATGACCACCGCATGCTCCAACATGGCAATCATTCAATACTTGTTCAGCTTCTTGGTGTACTAAACAACGCCTTAATATCATGTATATTCCACGATGGTACAAAGTATCCCCAATGATGAGCTATCTTCAAGCTTGATGTTGAATGCGACGTCATTCAATACTAGAAAGATGAGGATCGATCCTTTGGGTTTGAAGGTATATAATGAATGCTCCATACCATGGATCAGAATGTGCAATGAGGAATACATGTTCATCTACCCAAGTTTCAACAGATATAATACCCTCCTTCTCTATGGGTAACTCAGACATTAACTCAGCAAATTCCAACAACTTCTTAGCTTTAGTGTTTTTGAATTTGAGGTCAAATTCTTGTAAATTTACTGTCCATTTTGAGTATTTTCCACCAACGATATGGGGGGACAAAATGTGTCTCATGGGGTTCATTTTAGCCACTATGGTTGTTTTCCTTGGAAGTATGTAATGTCTAAGTTGTTGGATAGCATGGACTGCTACCAAGGCCAACTTCTCGACCTGAGAATATCTCAATTCAGGACCTGCAAGGCCCTTACTAAGATAGTAAACAACATGTTCTTGAGAGGATTCATCTTCTTGTGCTAAGACCATTCCAATTGTGGTAGGAGAGGCGGCCAAATATAGAAAAAAGTCTCGATTATAGTTCGGTGGACTAAGCACTAGGGAGGAGACCAAAGCTTTCTTTAGTTCATCGAATGAGCATTGAGCTTGGTCATCCCATGTAAATGTTGCATCTTGTTTTAAGAGGCGCATGAAACCTTTAGCTTTTTCAGCAAAATTTTCAACAAATCTTCTCGAGTAGTTGGATTTTCCTTGAAGGATTTGAAGTTGAGTGATTGTTTTTGGGGAAGGAAACTGACGTATTGCCTCAACCTTGATGGGATCAACCATGATACCTTTTTGGGATACTACGAACCCAAGTAACCTCCGAGAGTCTACACAAAACATGCTTTTATGTGGATTTAACCTATTGTTGTACTTGCAGCAACGCTCAAATATGACTTGTAAATGTGCAGCATGTTCAGCTCTCTTTTTAGATTTAGCTGCCAAATCATCAAGGTAAACTTCAACTATATATTTAATATCATGAAATGCGTATGACATTTCTCTTTGAAAGGTAGCCCCGACGTTTTTAAGGCCAAATGGCATTTTCCTATAAGCGAAGGTTCCCCAAGGGCATATAAAAGCTGTTTTATGTTGGTCTTCCTTTTTAATTTGGATTTGGTTGTAACTGGAGAAGCCGTCCATAAATGAGAAGATTTCATTCCCGGCACATTCATCGATGATCTGATCAATGAAGGGTGTGGGATAGTTATCCTTAGGACATGCTAAGTTTAGATCTCTAAAATCGGTACAAACCCGGATAGTCCCTTGTTTTTTGTTAACTGGAACATGGTTGGGTATCCAATCAATCAAAGGAACAGGATAGATGAATCCAGCGTTTAAGAGCTTTTCGACTTCTGTTTTAATGGCAGCTGATTTCTTAGGGTTCATTGGACGTAGTTTTTGCCGTACAGGTTTAACATTGGGATAAGTTTTGATTTCATGTTCTATGATGCTGGGATCGATGCTTGGCATTTCCGCATAAGACCATGCGAATATATCACGATTTTTTTTAAATAAAGCAGTGTAAAATTTGATTTTCTCAGGAGAACAATCCGCACCTATGTTTATATACTCAATGATGCCAAGTTTGATAGAGATATCAATTTGGATGGTTTTCGAAATGTTCACCAAATTGCCTTCTGAATTCACATCGTAGATTGGTACTTACGGTTGTCACCTTCGAAGTAAAATTTTTTAGGTTCAACTTCTAATGAGTCGATCTTAGGAAGAAACAAGGATTTGTGATGCATATCCACCCAGGGTCGTTCTCAGATGTTCATAACCTCTAAGATGGCTTTGTCTGAAGGGAAAGTTTGATCTAGGATATCATGGTTACTTTGCGAGTTCAAGGCCCAAATAGGTGAAGTATAGGGACCAAACCCCTCCGGCTTAGGAGGCTTTTGATACGGTTCTACCGAAGCCATATGAATAGCTTGATAAGCAAGCTCTGTGGCAGAAAAGGGAACACTATTCTCCATTTCCTCATGGTGTGCAGAAGCATGTATCTTGCCGTCATTATTTTCATCTAAGATGTTTTCTTTGGAGGTTCCAACCGACCTCCGAAACAGAATTAGAGAAAACTCTTAATGGAAAGTATACCTCCGATGTTATGGTGAAAATGGGAGCAATGTTAGGGGTCAATATTGGTGTTGGAAGTGGGAAAGTTCCCAAAAGGGACGAGTCTTTAAACATTCCTACCCCAACATCTTGAATAACCATCATTCCATCCCCTACATAAGGTACATTTGAATGGATACTAGTTTCAGGTGAGCAGTAATCTAGTTGATCGATTGTAACAATCATCCCTTAGTGGGGGAACCGAATGACTCGGAATACGGAAGACACTATTGCCGTCATCTTGTGTATCCAACTGCATCCCAATAGAAAATTATAGTCTATGGGTGCATCCACTACCTCAACATCTACTTGCACTGTTTTCCCCCCCAGTTCAACTGGGCAAGCCAAGATGAGTCCATGAGGTGGTAACAAATGTCCATCAAATGCCTTGAGTATTGTTTGGGATGGTACTAAGGTGGGTGATCCCAAAGCTTTCCAACAAGCTAGGGACATGACGCAAGTGGAGGATCCTTCATCCACAATGGTTCAAAAAATATTCTTCCCATGTGAAGTTACTTTAATTTGGAAAGCAATTTGTGAGGGAAGCCTACTTGTGGGCTATTCTAAGTCAAATGTGATTAAATTGGTATTTGATGGATCAACAACACCGATGGAAGACAATAGTGCTTTTCGCTAAGTGGGACAACTTTGCAATACCTCCAAGGCAGACATTGCACAAGGGGCTTGAGCTAAATATTCAACCACATTGTAGTTTTGAGCAGCTCGCACATTGGGATTGCGTGTTGTTTTGCGAAGGACCCCTTTTGGAGGTCGAGGCACCATGTCTATGGTTGGTTTTTCAATATTTAGAAAACCACTAGGATGAGATCCAGTTGCTTCAACATCTTTTGAAGGTATGTTGTAAGAACAGGCCCTAGTTTGGATATGAATGTTATGTTCACCAATTGTGAAGATATTTGCATTGGGTGGATTTCCCCCCTGTGGGGGGTTCGCCTGGTTTCCTCCTGCTGGAGGTGCGGGAACCGCAACAACCATTTGTTGTTGCTGGGGGAAGGGTTGAGTTAGGAAAGCAGGTTGTGGTTGTTTCCCTCCTCGTTGTGCCAACATGCGATGAATATCATCCATATGAGGACAAAGATGAGTAGGATGATCTTCTTTGCAAATTTTGTAAGGATATTTGTTCTTTCTACTCTCATGGTTTCCTCCATTAGGATTATTCACCTTAGGTGCATCTCCTGCCATAGGGTTAGCATTAGGTTTCTTCTTTTGCTTATTCTTTTTTCCTTTTGGGTCCACAGTTTGAACTGTAAGGACTTCAAAATTTTGGGCAGGAGTTGCAGCTTGCTAATGTGGCTAGCCAGCTGTGGGTTGTGGGTTTTGAATTGACATTTGTCCCAACTGCTGGGTAATCTGTTGCACTTGGTTAATGGATCCAATCACACCATCAGTATGAGGTCCTTTTGGTGGCCTAGCTGGATACACGGAGGTCTTACAACATGGGGTATTAAGTCATAAAGTGTGCCCGATTGGGAATATACTAAATCCATATGGTAGGCACTCTGAATGAGTTGTTCTTTAGTCATGGCTCCTGACATGGCTACATCTTTGGCAAGAGTAGGTAATAGTGATTTAATGAACCAATCTGTTAAGAAGTGATCAGGGATTTCAGCTTTTATAAGCCTTCGACGTCTCCTCCACTCATGGATATGATCCGAGATGTGAGTAGTGGTGGATTGCCTAAGTGAAGTTAAAAGTTCAGTTCCCGTCTCATAGCAGATAGGTAATTGAAAATGTGTAAAAAATGCCATAGCTAAAGATGAAAATTCAGTAAATGTATTGCGGGGAAACTCAATGTACCATTTCGCAGCATTTCCCGTTAGGGTCCGTTGAAACAACCTCAACCTAATACTATCATCGACTAGGGAATTGGATGAACACCACAAATGGAATGTCATCACATGATTTGATGGATCTTCCCCTGGTTTTCCGTCAAACTTGTGTATGTCTGAGGGTAGTTTGGTTGGTATTGCTGGCCACCCATTCAAATGAAGAACAGGGTCATTGGTCAGCCAAGATAAATCCGATAGATTCAACGTGGCCAGAAATGGTGACTTGGATGATGCCGAAGCAAATGTTTGATATCCGGGTGAAGCTTGATGGATCCACTGTTGTGGTCCTTGGGATTGAAAAGTATTCCAAGTGGGATTACCTCCTTGCGGAGATTGCATCCAAAAAGATGGGTTATTTCCTGAATATTTCCCATTCCATTGTGGGATAGGATGCATGTACGGATTGCCCCCTTGCGGAGTTATGTTCCATTGAGTTTGGTGACTTGGGAGAACATTGCCACTCCATTATGGCATAGGGTTAACGGGTGGATTTCCCCCTTGCGGGGGTATGTTCCATTGAGATTGGTTATTCGGTGGAACATTACCACTCCATTGCAGGTTGGGATTCATGGGTGGATTGCCCCCTTGCGGGGGTATGTTCCATTGAGATTGGATACTTGGTGGAACATTACCACTCCATTGGTTGTTTCCTTGGTTTGGATAAGCATTCCAAGGTGGATTGCCCCCTTGCGGGGGTGGTGCCCAAGAATATGGGGTATTTCCTGGAACCTTCCCACTCCATGGTGGAATGGGGTTGATGGATGGGTTACCTCCTGGTGTGCTACCTATTGGGGGAATGGGATTGCCCCCAGGATTTGTGTTAGGAAAGTTTGGATACAGGTTTCCTGAGGCATTTCCACCAGCTTGTGGAGTATTACCCCAATTAGCATTAGTGTTCCATGGTCCACTAATGCCACTAGGGATATTGAGGTTCCAAAATGAAGGATTCCCCCTAGGTGTAGAACTTGGAAGACTGTTTGGTATGCCAACAGGATTTTGATTTAATTGTTTTGAACTTGAGTATCCAAAACATATGGAAAACCCAAGTTTGGTAAGGTACTCCCTCTAGTAAGTATTCCTGCAGGTAAAGTGGATGTACTTCCAGGATTGGGACCCGAAACTGTACCAACTGGCATTGAAGTGCTAATTGAACTTATGGTAGAAGCAGGTAAACTAACTGGTGGAGTTGTGGTAGAGGTTAAGTTGGAAATATTACTACCTCCATCAACCATGTGCGATTGTGATGATGTGGTCCCTTGTGCTCCTGATGAAGCCATAGGGATGTTGGGAGTATTGCTACCTCGAACACTTGTTTGAGATGGTGTTGATGTGGACCCTTGTGCTCCTGATGAAGCCATGGGATTAGTGGTTGAATTTAGCATGTGTACCAAGTGTCCCACAAGAGGATTGATGGTGTTCAAAGGTTCATTGATGTGGAGTACCAGTGGGTCTGAAATATTTGTCAGAGGTGGATTTACGGGATTTGCAGTGTTGTCTTCTAATGTTTCAATTGAAATCGAAGCAAGAGGATCAACAATTTCTATGTTTTCCTGGGTAGGTGGTGTTGTAGTATTTGTTTGATATGTCTCTTCTCTACTGTTTATTATTGAAGTTAGAAGTGTGTTGGTTTCAAAGTGAAAGTGTCTTGTATATTGTAGTCATCTCCGCAATGTAGCGGGGCTTTCAACTTTTGGTGACTCACCTCTACGCCGCCGTGACTGGCGGGTCAAAAGATTAGCCACTTTGAAGGATATTGATAAAAGGATATGTTTAAATTTTTTTTGAAAACATAATCAAACAATCCTATGGATTTCTAGATGCAACAAAATAAAGTGTCCACACAGTAAAAATTCCCTAGAGATTTCAAGCAAGCAAACTTACTTTTCCAAAGAACTGAAGCTCAGTGAAAAGATGGATTGTAGGGACTTTCGAAACTAGTAGCTACTGAGGGATGTTAGGAACCCATTTCTTTACTTTTTTAGTATATTGTTGTTGGACGCATATGCTTTGTAATTCGTCCCGTAGTATTTGTTGATCAATAGTTTGTGTTATTGTTGTTGGCACATATGCTTTGTAAGTCGCCCGTAGTATTGTTGATCCATAGTTTGTAGTGGCCCATGGTTTTGACCCATAGTATTGGCGCCTAGACTTAGTATATAAGTGTGTGTTGAGACCTATGAAGGCACCGTGAAGTTATTTGTATTGAGATTGCTCAAAGGAGGTTACCCCCTTGAAGTGGCCTGTGATCAATATAAAAGTGATTCCGAGTTCTATCATTTCTGCTATTTCGCATATTCTTATTAATTAATTGTTGCAGGTGCTTCACATCTGGTATCAGAGCACTTTCTTAGGCTCGCTGGGTGAAATTTATGCCAAATTTTTTTTTCGCATCTGTTGCAGGTTCGGATTTGGGAATAATCCCTATCCGCTTAACTGTGGGAAGTACTGGGGCATAAGCCCTAAAACTCATTGTGAGGAGTACCACAGGAACCCCGAAGTAGGTGGCCCATTGAGAGGACCTGCCAGCGAAAAGGGAAACGACCCCTACCTGATTGACTAGTTCCCACCCGTGAGGTAAACCAAGAGCTATCATTTGTGGCAAAGCGGTTATCAGTTTTACCTGAGCCGTGGAGTGAGGGGTACTGCCCCAATACGCAAGTTGTCAAACATCATTGGTGGCCGAGTGAAACCCCTGAACTGTTAGGAAGCCGCACATACCTGGGGTCCATATCTATTTTCAGCTGAACTGTTGTCTATCACTGCTACGCTATTTCAGATCCAATCGTTCAGATCCATTCTGAAAGCCATTCTAGATCCAGTCGTTTTCAATCCATTCGATGCCATTTCAGATCCCTCTGTTTTTGCTCACTTCCGAGCCATTGCTGATCTATCTGTTTCAGATCCCTTTCGAGCCATAGTCGCTCCAGTCTAAAACAAAAAAAAACCATGGATCTGGATGAAATTTTTTTCGGCCTCCATCTTGAACATTCAGCTATGAAAAACAAACAGTGGTCCAAGTCTTCGTCAGACAATGGGTTCTCTTCTTCCAACAATTTCCGTGGTCCGAATCTTGATTTTCCTCGCTTCAATGGTACTGATCCAACTGGATGGATCTATCGTGCAGAACAATATTTCAGTTTGCATAATACTTTTGATGTCAACAAAGTTCTGCTTGCATCCTTTCATTTGAAACAGGAAGCTCTTCAATGGTACCATTGGTACATCAAGGCTCATGAAGAGCCAAAATGGCCAGACTTTTTCCAGCTCCTTTTGCAATGATTTGGTCCTAGTGATTTTGATGACTTCACAGGATCCCTCACTAAACTTCGCCAAATTGGCACTGTGAGAGACTAGCAAACCGAATTTGAGAAACTAGCCAACCACACTGAAGGATTGTTTGATGACTTTTACCGGATTTGTTTTATTAGTGGTCTAAAGGATGCCATCCGCTCTGAGGTCAAAATGTTCTATCCCAACAAAATGATGGAATCCCTAGGGTTGGCTAAGTTGGAAGAAGACAAGATTGCAGCCCAACAACGCTCCAAGCCCACTTTTGTTCCCTTCCGAAATATGGGTTCTCAATGACCACCCATACCGCAGGCTCCTTGACCAACTCCTATCAAGCGTTTATCTAAAACAGAGATGCAAGCACGCAGAGAAAAGGGGCTTTGCTATAATTGTGATGAGAAATTCACTCGGGGACATAGATGCGTTCAGCAAAAGCTCTATCTCTTGGATGTGGATTCTCCGCCTACCTCTGAAATTGGTGACGAAGATCCAGAAACAATGGATGCTCAGGTCGACATTCAGGAACCTCCTATTGACCCTCTGTCTCAGGATGACCATCCAGAGATATTTCTACATGCTTTAGCTGGAATCACCACCCCCCAAACAATGCGGGTCAGGGGTTACTTCAAGAAGCTTCCTCTTACAATACTCATTGATTCTGGTAGCACTCATAATTTCATTGACCCTCGGATTGCCAAACAAGCTGATTGTTTTATCCATCCTTGCTCCAACTTTGAAGTCATGGTTTCCAATGGGGGCACCTTACCTTGCAAAGGGAAGTGTCGAAATGTGCGTATCTCTATGGGAGATTATACCTTGCACTCTGACATGTTTGCCTTGACCTTAGGCAGATGTGATGTGGTTTTGGGCGCTCAATGGCTATGCACACTTGGACCTATCTTATGGGATTTTGCTGAACTTTGGATGCAGTTTTCCCTCAATGGAAAAAAACACACATTGACAGGATTACAACCAGGGTCTCTCAGCATCATCAGTTTACATCGCATGGAAAAAATCCTTAAGAATAATTCACATGGTGTCATCGCTCAGATCCATTCCATTCAGATGCAACCATCAGCGGTCTCCACTACTCCTTTGGATCTACAACAAATTTTGGATCGATATACAGGTGTCTTTGCTGAACCAGTGGGATTTCCACCTTCAAGGCCAGAATACCATCGTATTCAGATCCTTCCTGGAAGCGTTTCTCCCAACATCTAGCCCTATCGTTACCCATTCACCAAAAAACGGAGATTGAAATGCTCGTTTGGGACTTATTGAAGCAAGGTATTATTCGCCCAAGCACTAGTTTCTTTTCTTCTCCAGTTCTTCTTGTCCGCAAAAAAGATGGGTCATGGCGCCTCTGCATTGAATTTCGAGAACTTAATCACCTCACCATCAAGGATAAGTTTCCAATTCCTGTTGTTGATGAGCTTGATGACATTCATGGGGCTCAATTTTTCTCCAAGTTGGATCTTTGTTTTGGGTATCATTAAATTCAGGTTCATGAGGATGATATCCCTAAAATAGCTTTCCGCACACATGATGGCCATTATGAGTTTTTGGTCATGCCCTTTGGCCTCACTAATGATCCTTCCACATTCCAGGCCTTAAAGAATAAAATATTTCAGCCCCACTTGTGGAAATTCATTCTAGTATTCTTTGATGATATCCTCATCTTTAGTAAAACATGGGATGAACATCTCCAGCATCTGGATCTTGTCATGCAACTTTTCTCTGACCATCATCTCCACGCCAAGCAGTCTAAATGTGTTTTTGGACTGAAGGAAGTTGAGTATCTCGGGCACATTGTCTCAGCACAAGGGGTTCGCATGGATCCTGCCAAAATCGATGCCATGAACAATTGGACGCATCCTTAGACACTCAAGAGCCTTCGTGGTTTTTTGGGGTTGACTGGCTACTACCGCAAGTTTGTCAAGTATTATGGGAAGATTGCAGCTCCATTAACTTCTCTATTGAAAAATGATGCTTTTACATGGACACATGCTCCTCAATGTGCATTTGACAAACTAAAACAAGCTTTGTGTACTACACCTGTTCTAGCTATGCCCGATTTTTCCAAGCCCTTCACTATTGAAAGTGATGCTTGTGGCAATGGACTTGGTGCTGTTCTCCTTCAAGATGAACACCCCATTGCATTCACCAGCAAATCCCTTTCAGGTAGGAATTTAGCTTCCTCTACATATGAGAAGGAAATGATGGCTATTTTGCATGCAGTACAAAAGTGGCAACCATACCTATTAGGGAATCATTTCTGCATCAAGACTGATCACCAGAGTCTGAAATATTTCTTGGAACAGCATGTCTCCTCCCCAGCAAAACAGAAATGGGTTAGCAAATTCATGTGTTATGACTATGAGATTACTTACAAGAAGGGTAAAGACAATATTGTGGCAGATGCTCTTTCTCGCACATTTGATGCCCAAGGTTCTCTTTCAACTATTTCTATGCCTGTTCCAAATTGGTTGCAATCTGTTTAACAGGGTTATGTCAATGAATCTTCCTTATATCAAATCATCCAACGCTTGACCAACAACCCTTCTGTTGTACCACATTACTCTGGGATGGTGCTTCTCTGAGATACAAGGGTCGTTTGGTGCTTCCCCAAAGCACAGATCTTCAACATGATGTCTTCTATGAACTCCATGCTTCTCCATCAGTAGGGCAATCTGGGTTCCTCAAAACGTATGAACGGGCACAGCGTAACTTCTTTTGGCAGGGCATGAAAAGGACAATTCAATAGATGGTGGCTGAATGTGATACCTTCCAGCGCAATAAGGGTGAAACAACACTCCTTCCAGGATTGCTCGAACCCTTGCCCATACCTACACGGATTTTGATAGATATTTCTATGGATTTCATTGAAGGGATCCCTAAATCTGGCGGGAATACAATGATTCTCATTGTGGTTGATGGCCTCTCCAAATATAGTCATTTTTGTGCTCTCAACCATCCCTATACAGCCTCCTCAGTCGCTCAAATTTTCCTGGACCAGATATTTCATCTTCATGGCATCCCTTCTTCCATTGTCTCGGATTGTGATGCGACTTTCACCAGTCATTTTTGGACATAACTATTTCACCACACTAGCACCAAACTGAAGATGAGTTCAGGGTATCACCCACAAACAGATGGTCAGACTGGAATTATCAATAAATGCTTGGAAACTTATCTTTGTTGTTTCACCTCTGAACAACAACATTAGTGGGCAAAGTGGCTCCCTCTCGCTGAATGGTGGTACAATACTTCTTACCACACTACCTCTAAAATGACCCCATATGAAGCAGTCTATGGTCAATCACCTCCAGTTCTTCTTCCATACATCCCCAACAGTTCACCAGTTCAGGAAGTTGACACGGTCCTTTGAAACCGCGATAAGATTCTTCGCATTTTGCGGGACAATCTTCACATGGCAAGAAATCGCATGAAGCAACAAGCTGATCAGCACCATTCTAAGCGCACTTTTCAAGTAGGCGATATGGTTTTTCTTCATCTCTAGCCGTACAAGTAATCCTCCCTGAAACTCAAAGGGCGTCATAAGCTCGCTCCAAAGTTCTATGGGCCACATCGGATTCTTCAGAAGATTGGGTCTGTTGCTTATAAATTGGAACTTCCTCCTTCTTCCCGCATTCATCCAGTATTTCATGTCTCTTGTCTGAAGAAAGTTCTTGGCACCAACATCTGTGGACAAACTATTTTACCTGAACTGGATAATGAAGTATCCATCCTTTTGGAGCCGGAGGCCATCCTCAATCAGCGCACTCGTCAGCTTCACTCTCGCTCTATCACAGAGGTCTTAATTCAGTGGCACGGCATGCAACTAGAGGATGATACATGGGAACCACTCCTTCAGATTCAACAACAATTTCCACATCTAAAGCTTTGAGGACAAAGCTTTTTTTAAGGGGGAGGGGATGTTAGGAACCCATGTCTTTACTTTGTTGTTGGACGCATATGCTTTGTAAGTTGTCCCTTAGTATTTGTTGATCAATAGTTTGTGTTATTGTTGTTGGCGCATATGCTTTGTAAGTCGCCCGTAGTATTGTTGATCCATAGTTTGTAGTGGCCCATGGTTTTGACCCATAGTATTGGCGCCTAGACTTAGTAAAGTGTATGTTGAGACCTATGAAGGCACCGTGAAGTTATTTGTATTGAGCTTGCTCAAAGGAGGTTTCCCCCTCGAAGTGGCCTATGATCAATATAAAAGTGATTCTGAGTTCTGTCATTTCTGCTATTTCGCATATTCCTATTAATTAATTGTTGTAGGTGCTTCATAAGAGATTTCATGTCCTCATACAATTGCTAGGAGCGAAGGTGTGAGAAACAATTACAATAAACTTTAATTGCCAGGGGTACAAGTGTTGGTACCTGACCACTCACCCTCCCAAGGAGTAAAAGTTCCAAATTCTATCTCAGGTATTGTAAGTGTTTCCCACTCACAACAGCCAGTGTGATACCCTAAGAATAGCCACTAAAGTTACCACTTCACAATCGACGGTCGAGCGGACAGTTGTAAGTCGAGGACAACTCTTATTACCAAAAAATATAGAAACAATGATGTCACCCGGAGGACTTGTCACGGAACATAGAATCCCTTCGATAAGCTCGTGTCCCACCAAATAAGAAAGAAGGGGGAACCACCCTTACTTATTCAGATTGGCCTCGTGCTTGATGCATGTTTCAGAATCACTTTCCCGACAAGCATTTTTTACGATAATGGATTTACTCTCTTTAATCAATGCTAGTTTCGAAGTTTTGCAGCCCAGGAGTGTTAACTCTCCAAACCTAATCCAGGGAACTAACCTAATCTTTTTGGTGATATTAAAATCAAAAGGTTGTCAATTTTATATTAAGCGCCAATTTTAGTGGAAGTTTGCTTAGTCTCAGGAGTGGAAGTGAAACTGATGGTGTTTTGACTCGAAAACAAAATGAACCACACAATGCAGAATGCTCACGATGCTATCTTTCAGTTCGATGAATATCCTAACTGAAGGAAGGGTTAGAGGTTCATGAGCTTCTTTCAAACATGCAAAATTTCTAGTAGATGTTTTATGTTCATGCACAGTTTTCTTGAAATATGGATAGTAATCGATGTGTAAAGATCAATGTAATTCAAGCAAATATCTCAAGTAAATCTGAATCGAATTCTATTACACGGGGGATCCTTGTTTCTCATTCACAAGATCGCCTGAAAGCCCAAGTGAAGAGGATACAAAGAGCCCTTTGGTATGCTTTTGAATTAAATCCTAAACTGTTACACGGAGATACACTTTCTCATTCACAAGATCATCATAAGATGCAAGTGAAGAGGATATGGTGCCTCAATATAAGATGCTTGAAAATCAACCCCTAAACTATTACACATGAGATACACTTTCTCATTCAAAAGATCATCATAAGATGCGAGTGAAGAGGATACGGTGCCTCATACACAATTTATCTCAAGAAAAATGAACTCTAAAGCTACAACTCTCTCTAATTGTGCATGAAAATCATGAAAATATTCTGACTGTAAAACAAAATGCAACTAATCAAAGTCTTAATTCTGTTTTATGGAAAGAAATGATTCTCAAATTAGCTCAAACATGTGATGTGTAAGGTGGTTTTCAAATGCAAATGTGTTTAGATGGTGTTTGCAACGATATAAAGTGCCAATCATAGTGTGTTTTAAACCAAAATTTTGAAGCTTTTTAATAGAAAAATTTCATTTTTTTTTTCTTTTTTAATCTAAAATTAAAGATTCAAAAAATCAAAATTTTTGTAATTTTTCTTTTCTTTTTAAATCAAAAATTAAAGATTTGAACTCAAGCATACACCAAACTTCTAAAATTTTGCAACTTTTTCTTGTTTGTTTTAAATCTAAAATATACCCAAAATTTCCAAAATGCTTCAATTTTGTGTATTTGTTGATTCAAAAACTAAGGAATTTAAATGCAAGTGTGCCAAATTAGCAACATTTTTTTGCTTGAATAAAAAAAATAAAATTTGAAATCTCTTTAATCAAATGAAAAGATTGTATCCTCACTATGCATCCTTGCTTAATTAAAACTCAAACATTTTTTTTTTTAAATTTTCATAATCCAAAATTAAAGATTGTTAAATAAAACTTCCAAAAATTTTGAAAGATTTTGTGTAAAATCCAAAGTTAAAGGTTAAAAACAAAACTTCCCAATTTTTTTTTGTAATGCCATGGAAAAGATTTTTTGCAAAATTTCTTTTTGTTTTTAATCCACAACGCAAGATTTGAATTTGTTGAAAGGTATATAAATCTGCATGTCTCCACTTGCTCCAAAATTTTCAAAGTTTAAACCAAAATATACAAAAATGTTGCAAAGTGTTTTGTAATCCAAAATTAGATATTTTGACAACCGGTGTGGTGAGTCACGCTTCACCCGATATGGTTCGTGGTTAATTTCAAGGAGTTTAAGCCTACCTAGTGTAAGATTGTCGGGCTTCTTGCTCAAGATCCACACAGAGGGCAAACTCGAATTGCCCGGGACAGAGAGGGGTGTTTCATGTTGAGGTTTGCAATCAATTGAAAATGAAAATGTGTGCATACAATCAAGGCACCTTTAACCAATACAGTCGTCAATCCTGGATCATAGAGCATTGAATAAAAAACGTACTTACAATTTATCAGACAATTAAAAGGCTGAGGTTGCAGGGTTTTTGGATTGTGGCTGAGATATTAGGATTGGTTTTCAAGGTTTAATGCCAAGATGTAACGCTGGTCATGACCGACACGCAGTTGTACATTGAGATTGTAGGGTTTCAAGAGATATACACACCGACCTTAAGATTTTACACTACATAAACTGCATGTACCAGATATTTAAAGAACCTTTGTGGTAAAAAATTAAACACAGAGTTGAATCGAGCCTTCCACGCAGAGTCTTTTACTACGCTAGGGATTCAAGCTTCTGTAGACTGAGGTCTAAAAATTGATTCTGAGATCTGGAAAATCAATGCAGAGTTTCAACAACCAGACGCAGAGGTTAACACAGAGGTAGAGTGTCCAATTTGGGCAAAGTTTGAGCCAAAGATTCAAGAAATTCAAAGCTTTAATGCCAAGGGTTTAAAGAAATCCTCAATGCCTCCTAGTAGCAATTTGTGGTAGCGTTTATGTGAGGGAGAATTCAAGGTTGAAGGCTGAGATAAATGCTTCACACAGGGTTGAAGAGGCTAAAGCAGAAAATGCATCACATGTAGAGATGGACGAGCTAAGGCATCAAACCTTTAATCGCTGGGTATGAGGGACGAGCTATAGGCATCAAACTTCACAATTATTTAATCGCTGGATTGATAAAGAATGCAGAGGTTAAGATCTTCGTGGATCTTGAAAGGTTGCAACCTAATCTTGCAATTATTTTATGCAGAGTGTAAGGACTGTAACAATCGACTCTGGTAACAATCAAAGATTGGACTGAAGACGGAGTTGAAGCTTGCAATCGCTATGTAGATCCCTCATGCAGAGATAGAATATGGAGATCTTTCAATTTAATGCAAAGCTACTATGAATGCAGAGAGTAAGTACTCAGGGTTTTAAAAACACATAGATGAGAATTAAAGTTTCTGCAATTTCTTTGCAATTCAACCTATCAAGCGGAGTTTGTAACAAAATATCTCAAATGCTTCAAATTGCAGAACGTAGAGGGTTTCATGGCAGATCGAGAAATTAATCATAATTTTACAAATTTGAAGAATGATACCACATCTTTTAAGATGAAAACAAAGTTTTAACACCAAATTCTGGGCATACACTAAAAAAAATCAAGAAACTCAGATTTGAATAGAATTTGAGTTAATTTGATGAATTAGAAGTGTATGTAAGTTGATCCTGAGCTGTGTAAGCTGAAACTTAAGTTCTGTTAATGTTCTTTAAGCTACAAAGTAGTAGAGTTGAAGGAAGAACACCTTAAAACTTGAAGAAAATTCAGGAAAAATCAAGAAAGTTCAAGAAAATTCAACAAGCTAGTTATGGTCGCCAATCTGATAACAATGTTTAGTGCAGGGACATGTCTACACTAATTTGACTTTTATTCTAAGAGCTGGTGAGTCTCTACGTCAGCATTATGAAAATATTATCACAAGTTATTTTAAATCTATGTTCATTCATCCATTTAAGACAAGCAAATTTAAGATCTACAGCCATTTAACAGTTTAAATCACACAATACAAGCAACATTTAAACATCATAATGGCAGAAACTTGAATCTATTCATAGTAGAACAATGGAGAAATACATCCTTACCATGACATTAGACATGCATCCTTCCTCCATTGACATGAGCTTCCCTTCCTTCACCCTTGCTTTTGAAGAATTTGAGCCCTTTCTCCTCCTTCATAATCTTTCCAGCATTCCTTTGCTCTCTCTTGGTGTGTGTTTACCATGCCCCAAATCCTTTCTTATATAGCCTTGGGAAATGTGCCTTAGGTTTCTCTTTTGAGTGTGGGATAATCCATTTTAGATTAATTTATCTTGAAAACTCACTTTTCATAGTTTTTAGTCTTTTGCACCATTTATAATGATTTTAACCATCATTAATTCATTTTAATGCATTGCTTAGAGAGGATTCATCTTTGCATGAACTTGTGTCATGTCTTCTTGCTGCGGGTGCATGGTAAAATGTGCTTCTTCCATCACTTGACTAAGGGTGTTAATTTTGTTGTTAACAACAACCTTGGTGTAATAATAAGACATCAGAGTAACCGAGGGTCTTGTACTCGTTCCGAAAATGATATGAATCTAACCATGTGATTACAATGCATTGAGGTTTAACACGGTAGAAACCACTTGATTACCGGTCAATGATATGAATCGTTAACAAGTGCGAGGGAAATCACCAATGATGATAATGATTCCCAAGGTATCTTAGTACATTCCAATGAATGTGAATGAATGACTTGGAGTCGAACATCCGTGGAATCATTCGATCAAGGGTCAATGATGCAAACCCATTGTCGAAAGAGATAAAACATGCAATTGAGGTATGCAGGCTTCAAGGTATTGGATGGTCTCTAAATCTAGTCTCTAGATGATGTGTTGGCATCGACAAGGATATATTCGTCGAAGGAGGACCACGATGTATCCCCCATCATTGAAACGAAACTAATATAGGAAGATAATTTTGGATGGTAGGTAAAAATGAGTATGAACCGACACAAGGTGCGTGGACAAGTGATGTTGAGAGACTGCTTCAGGGATGACCGACATTAAATATAGCTTGACGATTTCAAAGTTCGACTCAAATGGAGGACTCCTCTTGAACATTTTATGGCATGACAAATGACCTGGAAGCATGGAATCAATGAGATGGAAATCAAGACACAATGAAACATGAATGGAGCATTCTACGGATGACCCAAATGAGCAAAGAGACCCATATACTTGGCACAACTAAAAGACAAGATGATTACCCAACTGTTCGAATGAAATACAAACATGAGCCATGTTCAAGGGTGACAATAAGCTTCCATAAACGCGAATACATATGCATTTTCCTTCCCTTATCCCCCATCATGATTGACGAGTACCTCTTTGTTTATTAACGAGCTTGAGGAGAATAATAGATGCTCGGTATAGCTCACCCTTTAGACGAGTCCAATATCACATGTTTTAAGAACCTAAGAAAGGAGGATTTCGGTCCCAAAAGGGTCCTTCAATGTTTGATTTTACGAGTCTAGAGAAGGGAAACTCAATGATTTTACATATTTAGAGAGTCTGAAAAAACTAAAAAAGACTCCACGGTGAACTTTTTCGTAAATTTAGTCTTCAAGGTTAAAAAAGTGTAAAATAATACCTAGAAGAACTCTCCTAGTAGTTGACTAGGGTATTCCTTTTTCGTAATTAATACTACTCAGCCCGAAAAAGGGATAAACTAAAATTGAATAGATGCCCTTTCAAATCATTTTACGAGCGTGAAAGGAAGCAAGTCCATTGGGAAATATTTTCATATTTTAAGAGTCTGAAAAGAGCTTAAATACAAATCCAATTGAGTTTTCGACCATTAAAGATAGTTTGGACCATAACTTCATCATTATGTTTGACCTATAATCTCAACAAGAAGTTGTTAAAAGAAAACTATATCAAATAACCAACAAAGGGTTTTCAAATTAAAAAATGATAAAAAACAATACAAATTAGAAGGTAAAATATTAAAATATTCATCCTCAATCCAATAAAAGGGAGTGAGAGTGACTTATTTTAGCATTCCATCATTGTTCTTTTTAGCAATAAGGGTAAAAACCTATTTGTGGTATAAATATCGTGTTGAATATTCTGATCACTTCAAGTTGTGGATTCGAGCTCTTTCAACTCCACGTAACTTCCTTCACCTTCTCATTTTATTTTCTAGGTTAAAACGATGCAAATTTTATGGTTTTTTGATGGATTGGGGTTTTTTTTTAGCCAAAAAATGTGTGCTTTGGTCGACATGATCTTCCCTTTCAGGACCCGCGTCTCATTCAATCGACGTGGTCCACAAAAAGGAAGGATGCATCAATGATGCACTATATATGAAGTCGGGTCGCTTCAGTCGTAAAAAAGGGTCACAAAGATGAACACATCAATTTATTTTTGGGTTTTTCTTTCAGATGTTTGATCCTTAATCTCCATTTTCGGTTTTGCAGGTCTTCAAGAAAATAAAATGGTGCTATAATGGAAGTAATGAGACCATGAATTGGAGGATTTGGAAGGATTAAATGATTCCAATACAATGTTGGCACTTCAAGAATGTGGCTTAAATAAATTCTTCCTTACTCTGAATATGAGGGCCCAAGTGCATTTGTTGTGGTATTTAGTGGACATGTGGGACCCCGATGAATAATATTTTCAGGTAGGGACCCACATCCTTACCCTTGAGATAGATTACATCTATTTTTTGATCGGGCTTTCAAGAAGAGGGGCTCGAGCCACGATTACTGGTAGAGCAGAGGCGACATAAATACATATGAACTCATCATCCAATATTGCGAGCCCAGGACTAGGAATTCTGTCAGGAAGATCCCAATTGCACAAATCCATGATCTATCATTGAGGAATGTTCTCTTCACAGTGGTTCAATTAGCAGGGACCAAGTCCCGCCACCAGGAAACCAGGTCCCAGATGTTATGTGCCATAGCAGGCATGGAACCTACTATGTTTAATTGGCGTGAGAGTCTACTGAGCATTATGAAATATCAACCGACCAAGTTTCAGACAAGTAGAACTAAATAGTTTGGATACAGGTATATGTTGGTATCTTTCTTTATGGAGCGGGTTCCTCACTTCCACCCATAGTATATAGAGATAGCTAGCCCGAATCCGAGAGAGCCGCGCAAGATGATATGGGTTGAGTTGTTTGGTCGTCATGGTGGTTTGATCCATAGTTATGGGACAAATTTCTTTTGATGGATGTGTATGCATCTTCTCATGGTAGAGGATTATTCCTATGCAGGCACATATTTCTGACGGGATCCTAACTTGGCACTACCAGAGGGGTCTGTATGGTGCGACATAGGTAAGAAAAGATATTCATTCTCTTTCAAGTGTTTATGTATTTTTCAAATATATCATTTTTTTAGTGTACTAAGAATTTTTATTTTTTTACTAATGCAGATGTGGGGCTAGAGAGGCCACCTGGAGCCTCCCCTATTCACTGATGAGGAGAGGGCAGGGTCATTTCTTCTCATGATCGAGAAATGAGCGACATAATCACGGATACCAAGGAGAACTTATAGAGGTTGTCTGTTAACATCCCAAACATGTCGCTGAATGATTTTCCTCGGCACTATCAGTGCCACACGATGGGAGTTTCTGTGAGTATCGAACATCTGCTAGTCGGGTAGCTCGTGCGGTGATATATTATCGCGAGCACCACGAATAGCCCCATTATCTATATGTAGTAATTTTTTGAAAGCCATGAGCTTCAGAATTTTTCCATGATGATGTACTGAAAGCTATGAGATTCAGATTTTGTCTTAGTACTTTTTCCGGAACTTTTATCACACTAATATAAAAACTATTTTTAGTGGTTTTATATACAATGTATCTTATGGTGGATGTGGATTTCCTCTTGACTGCTTACTTATATATAAATTATTTACATGTTATTCGTTTACACATTTTATTAATGAAATGTTCAAGAATGTGAGATGTACCAATCTAACACGAAATTGGCCAATGAATCAATAATCATATTCATATGTCTCGGAATATGTAGGTATTGAATGAACTCAAAATACCTCTCCAAGAGACATACTCATCGTAAAATATGGAGTAGTGTAGGGTTGTGAACAATGTAGAATCGGTTTAGATGGGAGACCACAAGTTGGGAATCGAAATAGACAATAATGTGGTCCACACCAAGGGAAGATGCGTGGGTTAACAATCCAATCACCACATGATACTCGGTGGTATTATTAGTTGCGGAACCTAGGAAAGTTCCTCCTGATCTTATAAGTTCGTCGACAGGGGAATAAAGTACCCAAGTGGCCGAGGTGAGTTTTTGAGTATGCCAACTTGCACCGTTTGCAAATACTGAATAGGTTGTCATCTGTGCATTCAAGAAGAACATGGTATAAGTAGTCATGATGGGGATGAGGCCCTAACCTATGGAAGAAAAACTTCACACCATATTAAACATACATCATATACAAAGTGCACAAGGTACTTATGGATGATTTCTATAAGCATAGTACCACTTGAGGTCAAGCCCATTTCTAGGATCCCCCAAGGTGTCCCATCATAATTAAATAACTCATAGGCCCCTTTTTATAAAACATGTTTCACGATGTAGGGCCCATGCCACATGGACTTGAACTTACCTACCCCCAGTTTACCATGTTTTTGGTCATATGTCAAGACCAGATCACCTTCATTGAAGATGTGAGGTTTGACATACTTGTCATACTAGGATTTGATGCACTTCTTATGTGCTTCATTAGCGAGAGAAGCATCACGATGGGTTTCGTCTAGTTTGGCTATATATAGGAAGCATTCCTCTTCAACTGTGGTTTTTGGTAAGAGTTTGACGACTAGTTTCAAAGACGGGATCTCGCACTCTATAGTAAATACTTCTTCCAGTCCATATACCAATTGAAAAGGTGTGATTTTGGTAGCATTTTTTATGGAGGTTCTATATCCCAAAGGGCTGAAAATAGCATTAAGTGCCAATTTGATCTATGGGTCCCTACCATGCATTGTATCATGGTTTTCAAGACCTTATTGATGGCCTCTACTTGAACATTCGCTTTGGGGTAGTAGGGGGTTGAGTGTTCATGACAAATACCAATTGGGCGCTCAATTCAGTTACCATTTGGTTCTAGAAATATGAGCCATGGTCTATGACAATGGCTCGTGGAACCTCGAACCTAGCGATGACATGATTGAACATGAAGAGTGCGACAATTTTGTTGTCTTCTTTCTATGTAGGAATAGCCTCGACCCATTTTGTGAAGTACTCAATAGATACAATATCATATCCATTCCCCCTGGATGAGGTAGGATTACAGTGAATGAAATCTATGCCCCATTTTTCAAAGGGGCCGACGACAATAAATGGGTGTAAAGGGGCAGAATGAGTGCGCTTTTCAGAATGAAAAAAATGGCAGGGAGGACACTTCTTAATGAATTCCATGCAATCTTTAAAAATGGATGACCGAAAGTATCTAGTGCGTAAGATCTTCTGGGTTGTAGCTGGTGAGCTCCCAATATGGATGCCTAATGAGGGCAGCTTTACTAAGAGCCTACTTTTAAATGTCAACCCAGGGGATGTACAAACTTTAGAGTTGTAGGCACTATCTGTGCTCTTATAGGATAATCTCTGTCACAGTTGGATGTCGATATCGATGTTCTAAGGGTTGCTTACTAAATATGTAAATTGGTTATGCTACAAAATTAAATACTGGAAAACAATAAATCTAATTAAAAGAATTAAAGTGCTGAAAGCAGTAAACCTATTCTAAGAAATAAAGATACCAAAAGCAGTAAATCTGTTCTAAGAAATAAAGCAGTAAATCTATTTTAAATAATTAAAATGCTAAAAGTGAAGGGGATGATCTTATGAAATTACTTAATGCAGAATGGTAAATCTAGAAAATGAAAATGCCATAACAGATCTATTCTAAGATTTGGGAAAAGGAGGTCTGTAGTTACTTTATACCTAAAACTAGAATTCTAATCTAAACCATTTTAAATCCCAAGACTTTATCGAAGTGCGATTGTTTCGAGCTACCCATCTATTACTAAAGAAATTAATCACGATGTGAAATAGTCAAAAACCTCAGATATAAACCATGATATTAAAAGCAAAGCTAATACACATGCAATCGTTGATTCAAATATGCATTGAAAGAAAGAACCTACAGGACTACTGAAACTGTTTTGCTATACTACAGAATGTATTATAAACTACTCCAGAAATAATAAATCATTCAAGCGCTTCCATATGCAATATAAATGTTCATCAATGTAAAATGCATAATTGGAAAAATACCTAGAAATAGAAATATCTTGACCTACGTGTTGGAGGGGCCCTCCCCAGCCCCTACTCAGGAGAGAATAAAACTTATAAATGCTGGATGGAATTAATCATCAATCTCTTATTAAAATATAAAATCCATGTCAAAACAAAGGTCTGTACTTCGTAGTATCGATATGGCAGAAAATGTTAAAACAATGCTTTTCTCAAAATAACAGTAGGGGGGATCTCGCTACCCGAGAGGTCCATATTTATATGATTTAATGCTGATCCTAACCAATTGTCAAAATGCTGAGCCTCCTTGAACTGGAGTGCATTCCCTATAAGTCAGGAACAGGGTGCCGAGCTTGGTGATCTCTCAGTCTTCTACGCATTCATCCTTTACTGCCTTGAACCTACTCAATCACGCTTGGTTTCCACAAAATTAGTTCATTGTATATGCATTTCAACATTCAAAAATAATCATCAAAAACAATTTCATAAAATAATTAAAGTAAAACATTTCCCCACAATTGAGTGTGTTTCTTCGCCATTGCTTGAGCTTGACTGTGGGAAAAAGAGGTCCATTAAATACCTGAAAATTGGGCTCATCATTCTCTCCCATACTTGAAGCATTTGCCCATCCTTGGGTGACTTATTCAATTCATCGATGACCTCCCTGATATCCCATGCTATCACCTTAGGTATCCCTGCCTGCCTGTGATATCCAAAATTCTGATCCTCCCTGGCCCATGCCTTCCTCTCTTCCTCTTCATTAATCTGTTCTTTGATGATTCAGTAAAGAAAGAATGGGGGATTCAGCCTCATCCCGATCCACCTGAGTTGATTTATTGCCAGGGATTCTTTGTAGAGTATGGTTTTGAAAAGGGCATCATCGAGCCTGAGGGGAGAGTGGAGTTCTCTTCTTTTTAGATCGTTTTCCACCCTGATCCACCTTTCCCTGATGGACTCATTAACTTCCTTTTGTGTGCTGCAGAGTGTAATGTCAAAATGAATCACTTCCTCCTATTGTTTTGCAAGGAGAATGGGTATTAGTTCCTCGTCTTGGGTGAGGATCCTGTGGTTATAGATTATCCCTTTACGGTGAGTTGACTCTGGTCTGATCATTAATGGGGTTTTCCATTTGGATGCAACATAGATATGGTAGTCCTAGGCTCGCTCAATTTCATTGTTCATCCACAAACACAATTCCCTTAACTGGAAATCGCCCACATATGGGTTTGGTGACCAGTTGGGTGAGCTAGAAACTACAAAATTATGTAAGAAGAACTCACTCAATTGGTCTTCTCCAGCTTTGTGGAGTTCAAAGATGCATCAATAAACTCTTTGGGAGTGCTTACCTCTATAGAGAGTTCTTTCTTCAACCTCTGGAGCTGGAATTCGCCCCATTTCTCCTGTAAATAAACTGCATTTACCGTCGATAGTGGTTTGAGGTCCCGTAGTCTCTCATATATGCTGATAGTAGTGGCAAAAACATCCTTAAATTTGATAATCTCCTAGTCTTTCTTTCCTAATTTGTTCTGTGCCTCAACCAACTTTTCTTGCAGTGCTAAATTTTTCTGCATGGCCATCCAGAGCTCTTCTGCATGATGCATCTTCAGGATTTGTGTCTTCTCGACTGAGAATGGGGGAGGTGTGGCCTAGCTTCCTGGCCCAATTCTTAATATTGCCAACTCATTTATGATCCTTTCCAATTCTTCTCGTGCTTCAGGGAGCCGGGAAACGACCTTGGGGTCTTCATTACGTTCTGGAGGGTTTTCCTGGAAGTTGCCTTGCTCTTGTAAGCTCTACTCTTCTTCTTTATCCATTTCTTCTTCTGCATCCTGTTCTTCCTCTTATTCATCCTCCTCTTCTTTTTCTTCTTCGTCCTCTTCTTCATCTGTAGTGGGATCCTTTTGATCTATAAAAGGATCAATGTCATCATCAGACACATTGGTAATCAGGGAGCTGGGTTCCCTTTCTTTCTCCTTGGAGACTCGGATTTTAGATACCTACGTGAATCTCTTGTTGCTCCTCTTCGACCCCTGGCTACTGGTAGGAATATCTGGGTCTGATTTGGGGGAGTCCTCTTTGGAGTGTTTTATTTTGACCAAGGTGTCGGCCACACTGTCCAAGTCAATTTTTCGCTTTTCCCCTGATACAGAGGTGGTCTTACTTTTTGATTCAGGTGGAAAGGGCATATTCCTCATTCTCTGAATGTCCTCAGCAGATACCACGATGAACTCCTCCCAAGAGAGCTCTGGAATCTTAGCCTTTAGCTCCTCACCAACTATTAGTTTGATTAGCCCATGATGGGCCAAAGCATCCTCTTTTCCCTTAGCCACCTTCCTGCTCATCTCTGCTAGGGATTGGAGCAGGTAAAATGGAATGCTAATATTGTTGTTTGATGAAATGTGACTTCTATGCCTGAGAATCTCTAAAATATAAAAATGGAAAATGGGAACATAGCTTAATCTTCCAGTGCATGTAATGTACCTCAGGACAATTGCAACCATTTCATCCCATGGTGCTGGCATGGAGGGTTGTTTGACTCCATTTTTGTCTTCATCATAAACCTCTCCACGCTCAAAGAATGCTTCTTTTGCTGTGTGGTTTTCCTCCCGGTCATTACTGCTCCAATGCAGGCCCATTGGAAGACCAGTGTGTTTGGATATCATGTCCTCATCCAATTTTATGCATAGCCCCTTCACCCGGGTGACGTACTGTTCATCCTTAATATGCTTGAAGTTTCTTGCAAACTCCAGAGCTACCCTTGTATCGTATCCTCTCAGTCCAAGGATAAATGGCATCCATCCTGAATTGCGAACGATCTGCAGGACTCTTGGGCTCTGATAAATGGAACTGTGATCTTCCGGTTCACTCTTCTTAAAACCCTTTGTCATTTTTAAAATATTCTTTATAACCAGACAAAACCATGGCTTTTGGAATGCAGTTTTATACCTTCAACTTAGTTAGGCTCTGCCTACAGGCTCAAGGAATACAATGGTGGCTGCTTCTCGGGAATTTTGAGTGGTTACTTATATGCAAAGTCGTGGAATATTATGCGCCCTAATTCACTGCCTTTCTGCACCTATCCTTTCCGTCATACCTATACTTGCCACTTTTAATCCCCTATTTTTCATGATCGATCTCTGCCTTCTCATGATCAACCTCTGTACTTCATGTGGTGAAGGTTGCGATCATGATTTGCTAAGGGTGATGGGACTTTGGTAGCAATCATGAGTTATGAAGGTCATTCCACCATGTCGCCAATTTGAAATGGAAGCTGTCCTCAACTGACTTAGAAACAAATGTGGTGTGGGATAATGTTTTACCTTAAAAATAAAATTAAATCGTTCGAGAGATTACCTTGGTATGTATGCGTACCTGTATTGATGATTGGGTGCATTTTTCTTGCATGGCGGATTCTGTAGTATATTTGGTGGTGTCTGTAGTTGATTTTTGCATGTCAATAGTTACATGTGTGGGTGCTTTTTCCTTTTTGCTCGTTTTGAATTTGCTGTAGTTTCTTATTTTGAAAATTGTGCCATTTGCTGATGCAACTGATATGATGATGCTTTGTATTTGGATGATTGCATGGCTATATGTGACTGGATCTCTTGAATACATGGCAGCCTCGCTTGAATCATTTTGCAGGCTCGCTTGAATAGATGGAAGCCTCGCTTGAATTTATTCTGCAGGCTCACTTGAATAGGTGGTAGCTTCTTGTGATGATACTGTAGAGTGAATGAAGAGTCTGTAGTTGTAGAAATTTTTGCTGGCTCTCTTGAATGCTGAGTTTGTTTGCGAATTTGTTGGCTCGCTTGAGTGTATATTCTTTTTTTTGAATTGTGGTTGATGCCCTTGAAATTTCCTATTACCTTTTTTGTGTTGTTTTTTCATTTTTATTTCCATTTTTTTATTATATATTTTTCTCTTTTTTCGTTTTTTTTTTCATGATATGCGTTGAACTTCACTGATTTGCAGCATGCTCTATTAGCATCAATTGTTGCTGGTAGAGTACTTGTGTAAATTCTTCTTTGGACTGTGGTTTTTTGTAGAGTTTTAGGCAATGCCCATTCACTATCATGGGGAACTCATCATCATCAATTGTAATAATTCTCACAGCCCCATTGTCATAAATTTTTTGTATACTGTAAGGTCCAAGCCATCTAGTGGTTAGCTTTCCTTTGAATGTGTGAAATCTAGAGTCGTAGAGTAGTGCCCAATCACCTTCGTTGAATTTCTTATCCTTCAAATTTTGGTCATGCCAATTCTTTCTTTTATGTTGGATGATTTCAGTATGTGTAAGTGCTTGTTGGCGGTGTTCATCCAGTTGATTTAGCTGTAGCATGCGTTCTTTTTGAATCTCTGATAGGTTCATATTTAAATCGGCTACAATTCTTAATGTTTTTAATTCAAATTCGATTGGTAGCATGACCTTTTTCCCATAGACCAGTTCATAAGGTGTGAATCCTGTTGTTGTTTTCCATGTAGTATTGTAAGCCCAGACTGCTTCACCAATTCTGTCAGCCCAATCCCTTTTGTGAAGTTGGACAGTTTTTGTCAAGATTCTCTCTAATTCCGTGTTGGTTACCTCATCTTGACCA
This sequence comes from Larix kaempferi, assembly GCA_027924585.1. Classification (NCBI taxonomy): domain Eukaryota; kingdom Viridiplantae; phylum Streptophyta; class Pinopsida; order Pinales; family Pinaceae; genus Larix; species Larix kaempferi. The sequence goes on along the minus strand of BSBM01000299.1, from coordinate 50,685,104 downwards.
TTTCCTTGAGGGTGTTAGGAGGCTGACTGTCTGTGCTTTACATTGTTTCTTTTCACTAAGTCTTCAATTAAATTTGATGTGAATTGTGGTCCCTGATCAGAAACTACTTCTCTTGGCACCCCAAATCTGTGAAATATCTGCTCGGTAAAGAATTTATCCACACTGGTTTCATTTGTAGCAGCCAGTGCTGCTACCTATGTCCATTTTGTAAGGTAATCAATGCATACAAGGATGTAGCTCTTTTGATTGGACTGTGGGTTGAATGGGCCAACAAAATCAAATCCCCACTCATCAAATGCCTCTAAGGAGATTTGTGGATGTAGTGGCATTTCTTGTTTTTGTTTTGGTTTTCCCATTCTCTGGCAATCGTCACAATGGGACACATACTCATAAGCATCTCTGTGGAGTGTTGGCCAATAATACCCTATTTGCAAGATCTTGTAGGTTGTCCTTTTTGCAGCATAGTGTCCTCCACAGGGTTCATTGTGGGTGGCATGCATTATGTCATGTACTTCATCTTCCCTAATGCATCTTCTAAGTACTTGATTTGGTCCTTGTTTAAAAAGCATGCTCTCTATCCATGTATATGTGGCACTTTGCCTTATTATTTTTGTCCTTTCTTTATAACTGTAATGCTCTGGAAACTTTCCTAATACTAATAGTTTGCTATGTCAGCAAACCATGGGATTCTTATTGATATGGAAAAAAGGTGCTCATCAGGAAAGTTATCGTGAACCAATTTGTTATCTTTTCCATGTGTGACTCTTGACAAAAAGTCAGCGACCACATTATGCTTGCCTGTTTTATCTATTATAGTAATGTCAAATTGCTATAGAAGTAGCATCCATCGAATAATTCTTGCACTGGTATTAGGCTTGTTCATAAGATATCTGATCGCTGAGTGGTCAGTATGGATAAAACTTTGGTATCTTGCAATGTAATGCTTGAATTGATTGATTGCATGTATGAATGCCAGAAATTCCTTCTCTGTGACTGTGTAGTTGAGTTCTACCCTAGCCAAATTTTTGTTTATATAGTATATGGCATAGGGTTTCTTGTCTTATTCTTGCCCAAGCACAGATCCGATGGCTTTATCTGATGCATCTATGTGAATGTGAGATGGAATTTCCCAGTTTGGTCCTTGAAGTATTGGTGCTGTGATGGTTTTCTGTTTAAGACTTTCAAAGGCTGCCATGCAATTGCTTGTCCATATGAACTCATTGTATTTTGTGAGAAGTGCAAACATGGGGGCATCAATTCTGCTATAATTCTCAATAAACCTTCTGTAGTACCCTGTCTGTCCAAGGAAGCTTCTCACATCTCTTTGTTTGATAGGTGGGGGCAGTGTTCTAATTACCGAGAATTTGGCTTGATCCACCTCTATACCTCTCTGTGATATATTATGTCCTAGAACAATTCCTTCTTCCATTAACATCCTGCATTTGTCATTGCTTAGGCACAAGATCATTTTAATACATTTTTTTAATACTAATTCAACATTGTTCAATGGCTGGTCAAAGCTCTGTCCATAAGGTGTGAAATCATCCATGAAGACTTCCATTTTGTCATTCAGAAAATCAGAGAAAATACTCAATATGGCTCTTGAAATGTTGCTGGGGCGTTACATAGACCAAAGGGTAGGACTCTATAGGCGTAAGTTCCCCATAGACATGTAAAGGTTGTCTTATCTTGATCAGCTGGGTATATTAAAATTTGATTGTACCCACTGAAACCGTCTAAGAACGAAAAGTATTTGTTTCCAGATAATGCATCCAACACCTGGTCTATAAATGGAAGTGGAAAATGATCTTTCTTTGTTGCTTTATTCAGCTCCCTGCAGTCTACACAAATTCTCTATTTGCCTCCTTTTTTGGGTACTATGACTAGTGGTGAGACCCACTCACTATCAGATATTGGATAGATGAACCCTGCATCTAATAACTTTTGTAATTCCACTTTGAATATGTCTTTTAGTGCAGGGTTCAATCTTCTTTGTGGTTTCCTGATAGGAGTAGATCCTTCTTTGATGTAAATGTAGTGCTTGCAGATATCAGGATGTATTCCTTTCATATCTGCATATGTCCATGCAAATGCTTTACTTTGTTATGCTAGTATCTTCATCAATTTCTTTTCTTGCTCTGGTTGAAGTTTGAAATTTATGTTGACTGATTTGCCAAGGTGAATTTCCACGAGTTTTACCTTTTCAATCTGTTCTTTGAGTACTTCTGTCCATAAGTCATCCATGTTCTGTTTTGAACTGTCACTTGTTTCTGTAGAAAAAAATTCTTGAATAACATGATTGTTAGGAGATACATTTTGTATAAATCTATCTATATGGCCATCTTCATCTACTGCCTTTAAAGATATTGCAGCATCAATTGTTAGGATAGGTCGGAGGTTGTGATTTGGTGTGTTTTGGTAATCATCAGTCCAATTTTGATATTCTAACTCTGAAGATTTCATTGCTGGTGGGTAGATTGTGATTTTCTTCCTGGTGTGTCCACTGGTGATTGTCATATTTCCTGATCCGCAACCTATGTAAGCGTCCGTAGTTTCTAACCAAGGTCTACCTAGGATAATTGGATAGCCACTAAGTTTGCTTCTGATTTTGATTATTATAAAATCAGCTGGGTATTCCCAAGACTCGATATTGATCATAATGTCTTCTAGCATTCCTTCAAGCTTCACAGTGGATGTGTCTTCTAGTTGGAGTACTGTTGTGGTTGGTCTGACCAGTGATTGGAGTCCGAGGTATAACATGGTTTCCTTAGTCATGACATTGATCGTAGCTCCCAAATCAAGCTTTTATTTATTTGTTTATTTATTTATTTATGGTGATGTTTACTACAGGACTACCGGGATCAAGATATTTAGGGTTTATTATGACACCCAGCATCAAATCAGCCAATTGTCCCACTACGTTAATAGTTGGTGGGTCACGCTTCCTCCTTCCTGGCTTCTTTAGGCAATTTTCTCTAATGAATTTGTTGCAGATGGGCACATCCCTTATGGCTTGTAAAATTGGGATTTGGATGTTTAAGTGTTTGAATTCGTTTAAGATTGTATTCTCTTCCTCTTATTTTGTATTTCGGACAAGTTTTTCTGGAAATGAGGGATTTCTGTTGCGTGGAAGTGGTTGGGTTTTGTCCTTGGGAGGTTTTGGTTCATCGGGATGTTGAACATAGGGTTCTGATGTGTGGTCTTGAGCTTCAGGTACAGGTTGTTGGATGTTGTGTGGGGATGTATTCTACAATGTTTTTCCAGATCGCAGGTTTATTTCATTTATTTCTATGGTGTCTACAACATCAGTTGGGAATTGTGTGATATCAGTGTTATAAGCCTACTGTTGTTGTGGGGGTCTATTATTATTGGGATTTGGAATTGGTTGGGTTGGAATAGGTGGAGTTCTGGGGGGTGGTTGAGTTTGTGGGGGTGGCATAATAAGTGGCTGTTGTAATGGCACCCTCCAATTTGATGGATGGGGGTACTGGTTTGCATAATTTGTGGTGGATGGAAAAGGTGGGGGGTATTGAGGATAAGACAGTGGATAATACGGCTATTGATAGGATGGTTGATATGTTTGCTGGTTTTGTTTCCATTGGTTTTGATTTGGATATTCTTGCCATGGAGTCGGTTCAGAGTTCCAATTTGGCTGTCCTTGATTATAGTAAGTTTGATTGCTCTGCTGATATGGTCTAACAAAATTATTCCTCCTCTGATTTATAAAGCAGAGCTGCTCTTCTGCTCCTTTAGCTGCTGGGTCTTGAATAGCTGCCTTACATGAGGGTAAGAGGGGACATTTATCAGTGGAATGGTCATCGGTGCAGAGACCACATACTTCTATTGTGTTCAAGGTGCAATGCCCCTTCTCATGCTTCTTTCTACAACGAGGACAAAATACTGCCAAGGCTTGGTTAATTTCGTCCTGTTTCTTTTTGATTTGAAGAGCATCAAGTTGCATGGCCAGAGATTGCAGTATGTCAGTTTTCATGTCATCCAACAGGTTTCCTAAATCAGATTTTGTAAGTGTTGGTGTTGAGAATGATGATCCAGTAGTGGTTGTATGTGTATCCCTTGTCCCATTCTTAGTTTTCCTAGATCTTGAGTAGTTTTTGAAGATTTACAGGATTTGGTCAAAATATTTTTGGAATATATCTCCATCTACACAGAGATTTAAGGCTTCAAAATTATCCTCTTTTACACCTCTGAGAAGGACAAGCTTTAATGATTCAGGATCCAAAGTGCAATGGCTGGCTGATTTGTAGTTGAGTTGAAATATTTGGGCATAATCTTCTAATGACTCTCTATCTCCTTGTTGCATCCTAAAGATTTCATCCCTAGTATCTTTGGCCTTGCAGTAGTCCCTATATTTTTCCAAGAATGACTGTTTCATTTGATCCCAGCTAAAGATACTATTTCCTTCAAGGCTCATGAACCACCGAAGTGATAGGTCTTTCAATGTGGAAGGAAAAAGCCTTAGCTTTTGTGCATCAGTAGTGTAATCAAATGATCTGCAGACTACCTCAAATTCAAAAAGGAATGTGTCAGGACCTTCTGAAGTAAACCCATGAAAGTTTAGCAGTTTATTAGGATTTATGTTCTTCATTCTGGCATCTCCAAGAGGTATGCTAATGGGAAAGGTGAAAAGCTCCCTAGGTTCCTCCTCTTCGTTTGCCATTGAGGTGTTTGAGCTAGCACTGGTAGTGAAGTTTTCTCTGTTTGGGTCGTATGTGTGGTCAGTTTCGTCTTTAGAGTGTACCAATTCAAACTGAGAATGGTCAGAACTATTATTACCGTTGTTGCTCATGGGGTTCTTGGGCAGAAAGAGGCAAATCTATCCCTTTGCCGACGAGGCATTCATTGTTACAAATATTTATGTTTTTGTTTTATGTAATTTTTGTTTTCTTTTTGTGGTTTTTAGGTGATGTCTCCTAAAAGATTTAGCACCTCCTAAGAAATGACGCCAAAAAGTGGTGAGCTCCCAATATGAATGCCTAATGAGGGTAGCTTTATTAAGAGCCTACTTTTAAATGTCAACCCGGGGGATGTACAAACTTTAGAGGTGCAGGCACTATCTGTGCTCTTATAGGATAATATCTGTTATAGTTGGATGTTGGTATCGATGTTCTAAGGGTTGCTTACTAAATATCTAAATTGGTTATGCTTGGAATTAAATAATGGAAAGCAATAAATCTAATTAAAAGAATTAAAGTGCTGAAAGCAGTAAACCTGTTCTAAGAAATAAAGATACCAAAAGCAGAAAATCTGCTCTAAGAAATAAAGCAGTAAATCTATTTTAAATAATTAAAATGCTGAAAGTGAAGGGGATGATATTATGAAATTACTTAATGTAGAATGGTAAATATAGAAAATGAAAATGCCATAACAGATCTATTCTAAGATTTGGGAAAACGAGGTCTGTAGTTACTTTATACCTAAAACTAGAATTCTAATCTAAACCATTTTAAATACCAAGACTTAATCAAAGTGCAATTGTTTCGAGCTATCCATCTATTACTAAAGAAATTAATCACAATGTGAAACAGTCAAAAACCTCATATATAAACCATGATATTAAAAGAAAAGCTGATACATATGCAATCGTTGATTCAAATATGCATTGAAAGAAAGAACCTACAGGACTACTGAAACTATTCTGCTGTACTACAGAATGTATTATAAACTACTCCAGAAATAATAAATCATTTTAGCGCTTCCATATGCAATATAACTGTTCATCAATGTAAAATGCATAATTGGAAAAATACCTGCAAATAGAAATCTCTTGACCTACGTGTTGGAGGGGCCCTCCCCAACCCGTACTCAGGAGAGAATAAAACTTATAAACGCTGTATGGAATTAATCATCAATCTCTTATTAAAATATAAAATCCATGTCAAAACAAAGGTCTGTACTTCGCAATATCTATATGGCAGAAAACGTTAAAACAATGTTTTTCTCAAAATAATAGTAGGGGGCCTCTCGCTACCCGAGAGGTCCAAATTTATATGATTTAATGTTGATCCTAACTAATTGTTGAAATGTCGAGCCTCCTTGAAATGGAGTGCGTTCCCTATAAGTCAGGAACAGGGTGCTAAGCTTGGTGATCTCTCAGTATTCTACGCATTCATCCTTTACTGCCCTAAACCTACTCAATCACGCTTGGTTTCCATAGAATTAGTTCATTGCATATGCATTTCAACATACAAAAAAATCATCAAAAACAATTTCATAAAATAATTAAAGTAAAACATTTCCCCACAATTAAGTGTGTTTCTTTGCCATTGCTTGAGCTTGACTGTGGGAAAAAGAGGTCCATTAAATACCTGAAAATTGGGCTCATCAGTAGCCATCCCAAAGAGGTGACTACTACATGCCCCTAAGTGACAGTCATTCAGAACATGCTCGGCCTCCTTGCGAGTCAAACATCGTCATAAGATCAAATCAATAGAATTGTGATAGGGGGTGTCATGGATGATTAGATAATATTTGGCATGATGGTGGATATGATGATGTTCATCATGGAATAAGTGAGGCCCGAAGCATTGTGTTTGGAGATACAAGGTGATAACTCCGTACCATGGATCAGAGGTACTGATAAGGAACAATGAATCATCAGGAAGAGAGTCAATGGGATCAGAATATTTAGCAATATGGAGAAGGTCGCAGATTAGCTCTGCAAATACTAATGAAATTTTAGATATTTCCTTTTCAAATTGTAAATCGAATTCTTGAAGAATCGTGATCCAGCACGAATATTTCCCCCCTGGTACTTGATGAGTTAAGATATGGTACATAGGGTTTGAATTGGTGATGATAGTAGTTTTATGGAGCATAATGTAATGATAGAACTTCTGGACAGTGATGACAATTGCTAGATCCAACTTCTCAACATGTGAATAATGAGTTTCAGAGTCGATAAGACCCTTTATAAGGTAATAAATCACATGTTCTTGCGCGTTGCTATCTTTCTACACTAAAACCACACCAATAGTTGAGTTAAAGTCAACAAGATAAATGATATAATCATGTTTTTGTAACATGGGTGCATGGGTAATGGTGTTCTTGAGATTTTCAAATTCTCTTAGGGCGTAGTCATCCCAGACAAAAGAGACGTCCTTTTTTAACAACCGCATATAACCCTGTGTCTTTTCTGCATAATTACACAAAAAACAATGCAAGTAGTTTTCCTTCCCCTGCAAACTTTGAAGTTTAGTGATGTCCATAGGTGGGGGTAGCGAAATAATAGCCTCTACCTTGAGGGGATCAATGCATATATCATATTTTGAGATGATGAATCCAAGGAGACGTCTAGACTCCATGTAGAATATGCATTTGTGAGGATTTAGGCGGATGTTCTAGCGTTGACATCTAAGGAAAATAGTCATCAGATGATCAATATGAAACTCACGATGTTTTGAATGAGTTGTCAAATCACCGAGGTAGGGATCCATGCAATCCTTAATATAGTGAAAGGCATATGAATGGATGCGCAAGACCCACAAAGGATGACACATCAAGATTGTAGAAGATGACATGTGGTGAAAGAAAAATATGTGAAGTATGGAAGAAGGGATGCCACAACCAACTTGTGAACATATAATATATGCAAGGCATGTATAAATAGAGATGCAAGTTGGAGATTTGAAGTAATATTGATGGAGATATCATAGAGCTTCAAGAGGAAGATATAGATTTGTATTCATTACGTTAGGGGCTCGAGGACATAACAACATGATCTATCAAGGAGCCGAGTGCACACATGCAGTAGAAGGGAATACTGATGGTGCACAAAATGATGTTTTAGATATGTGATGGTTGCGAAAATACTAAAAGGTAGAAATGAATAAGTATGCGCAACTGTGTGATGATTGAATGCTAGAATTGCAGACAACACATAGACAATCACAAATGTTGTAAGTAAGGAAGTAGCACATAGACATAACCGCATTATATTAGATGATGCATAGATGTTTGGCTAATGCATGAAGACTTAAGTGAAGTGTGAAAAGTTGAGAAGTCCATTTGATGTGCAGTAGCATGATCCAGTAAGCGTTTCATGATGAGGATGATCTGATACAAGTGCGTTAAACTAAAAGGACGAAGCAATTGATGCACAACATGTCATAGGTTATCTGAAATATTGTGGCACTTAAACATAATGGACACATCAGTAAGTGCATAGTTCCATCTGTTACTGGTGCATTATCTCAGAGAAACAAACTATCAGTTGAAAGAATATTAGTTGAGTTGCATGGTAGCAGATCAACAGAGCATACCCTAGTGCAAAATTCAGAATCAACAAGAACATAGTACATGAAGTAAGATATCAGTAGAAGTGTATCAATGCAATACAGTGATATTGAATCATCGGCATATGAAGGTAGCGCATAATAGAATTAATATCAAAAGATCATATGTATGCTCAAGTTGGAATTTCAGTAAGTCAGAATCATATATTGGATATTTGGGCGGAAGGATGGTACAAGGAGTAGGGGATTGTAGCCTCCTTCCAGTTGGTGATGGAGAAAATAGGGAGTTGAAGCTTCCTTCAGGGTTCCTATAAAAATTGGGGGTCGGTGCCTCCTTCTAGTGGTGCTGGTAAATACAGGAATTTGGTGCTTCCTTGAATGTATTCTTTGCATTACAAAAGAGCATTTCATGGTCTTTTCCCAATTGGGTTTCCACGTCAAAAATCATGTGTGTTCTGTGTTCTTTTTCTTGGTGCATATATGGATGAATGATTTTGTTTATATTGGATGCATAACTAAATATCAATATGAAGTTAAGACTAATATTTTAAAGAAGGTAAAAATTGTTGATTACTTCGCGAATACTGATTCACCCCCCCTCTCAGTATTAAATGGATTCCAACATTATTGCACCAAGTGAAACGAGGTGCTATACAACTCAATATGGGGGAGTATGGGGGAGATGTTGTAACGTTGCATTTGTTACTAACAAAATAATTAAAAAATTCATGTCGCCTCATAAAATAAAAAGTTATGGAAAGTATTTAAAAAAAATCCATGTTGGTTCATAAAATAAAATATTATGAAAAGTAATTAAAAAATAGATGTTCGTTTATAAAATAAAAACTTAAAACTTAAACCCGGATCTATCAATCAAGAGAGATCAAATTTCTTAAGTTTAAATTAAAAAAAAGAAATACACGTCAAGAAATTGGATCCCTCTCGGTGCTTTATAGATACGGGTTTAAGATGGATCTATACTGGTTCTTAAAACATTTAATCATAAATTGAATCAAAATGATAAAATTAGTTCTTTGAAAAAAATTAATTATAATCCCACATATAAAAATCAAAATGGTGTCATTGCAAGGTTACGGTAAAGTGAGAAATTGTTAAAAGTCAAGGGAAAAAGATGTGAAAAGATGACATTTTGGAAACTCAACATATTCCTCCAAATGAAAAAATTGCATGTCCTCATGCAACCTTGATTTTGATTCTATGAACTATGTGATTAGGTCTTCCTCCTCTAAAAGTATCTATGTGACAGTTGAGCTTCTTGTCGTTGGTTCTTGTGTGGCCACCACAAGTTTTGCAAGTGTTAGTTCTTGCATGGAAACACTTACCCTTTTGATCTCAAGTTTATTTTGGTTGGTTCTTGTGTCGGAACGATAAGTTTGTGAGTTTTAGTTCTTGTGTGGCAACACTTTATCTTTTACTCTTCTCCTTGCTCAAATCATGAAATACACCATGGACAAGAATTTTGGTAGTCACTACTGAAAAATGACCATGAGATAGCACCATGTTTATTTATCCTAGAACCGATTTGATCGACATGAAACCATATAATGACACCTAGGAACAAAAATCATATGGCAAATTTTGGTTTGAAGTTGCACTACTACCAAAATTTTTGTTTTAGGAATTTTGGTAGTAAATTGCCTAAAACAAACCCTATTTTACTACCAGAATTCTGTAGCATATTTTCATTGATTTCTCAAAATTTTCCGACTCGATCCTAGAGAAATTTTGTGGGAGTGTTAGTAGTGAATTTATTCCTCTCCCCAAATAAATTTTTTTCCATTAGATGCACAGATCTAAAGAAATAATTAAAATGGTTGTAAGTGACAATGTTGATTTCTCTCAAAATATGAACTGGTTTAACTTGAAATATTCTGAGTTTTTTCATCTTACCTTCGTGCATTTTGATGAGTACGAATAGATGTGTTGAAGTCAAGTTTGCCGCAAAATATAATAATCGGGATACATTGATTTATTCTCACTATTGTCAATGAGGAAACCCGCCATTGATGTATGCAAGCTCCAAGGAATTATGAAATGTCTCTAACCTTGATCTGTTGGGCCTGACCCAAGTGGGGCATTTTTGAGCAAGTCATATTTTGGAACTGCGGGGATAAGGACAGTTCAGCTGAAGGATTTTTGGACAGGTTAGTTTTTGGGATGTTGCGAAGTAGAGCGCAACAGAGCATCGGAAGTGCTGCGAGGAGTACAACATTGCGATGTGCCCAGTCTATGGAGATCCGACAAAGCAGAGTGTTGGACGGAATATAACACATATTCCGGTTAGACTATTGGTGGTCTATTTTTGGTAAAGATGCTCCATGATGGCCAAATGACAGGTAAGGAGCAATGTGGAAGGAAAGCGACTGGTCACACATGTAAAGAAACACTACACACGCCAGTCGCATAAGACCGTTAGAGGAAGAATGGCTTAGTGAAAGCGACATATTGGCATGCATGCAACAAGGAGGTTGATAGCGACATGAGCATGTGCTGAGAGTGGACACGATGGAAGATTCACTACCATAAACCAGCAAGTCCGGTTAGCTGAAAACTGTGACAGTTTTGTAAACCTTAGGGTTTTTTCCTGAAGATTGTAAAGACATGGCCTATGGGCATGATCTATAAATAAGGCATATTTTTTATGGGAAAGGGTTACTATTCATTGTTATTATTTTGGTTAATCTCTTGTTTATTGAGAGATCTTCTGTAGAGAGATAATTTTGTAAAGGTTCTGCACGCTGTGTGCGAAGAGGCCTATTGAGAGAGAACAGAGTCTGCAGACTCGAACTATTGTACCCTTCCCAAAGATTAATACAACAATAGTTCCTGTGGACGTATTTCCCATCCTGGGAGTGAACCACGTTAAATCTTGTGCAGTGTGATTGTTTATGTGTTTGCACTTGTCTGTTTGCTTACAATGAATGCTTGAATTCTCATTTATCAATTGATATGTTCATGCTTTTATATGTATTTGCCATGGGAATGAGATGGGAATAATATATTAAGTATTACATGTATGGATGAATGTTGAATGCGCAAAATTTATGAGTTAACGAATGCATACGTCATTTAGATAAGCAGTTAAGTTGGAGAGTTCACGCCGTATGACTCCCTTGAAGCGCAACACTAGGTGTGCCCGGAGTATTGTATTTTGTCCTGTTGCATAAGTTGTGAGACTGAATAATCTAAAGTAGTATATGAATGAATGAGTATAAAGTAAATTCCTCAATATCAGTTAAGTCCAAAGAGGAAGCGTATAATTCAGTTGCCCTGTCCTGTCGAGTGAATTCTACCCGAACTGCCTAGTCATTGGATGCGCTGGCTCTGCAAGCATCCTAGCTTGTAGAAGTGTTGACCGCGATGAAGGCTATCGTCTCACAGTCTTCAGTCCGCAATGCGCTGCGCATTAGTTCTGTCTAAACAACTCATCATGCAGTTGTGGAAACCTGATTCCGTAGCTTCCCCATAGTTCCACCTCGGGTGAGACCTCATCCTGTTCGTAGGCTGTTGCTGAAAGGGTTGGTGAAAAGGGGTTTTCTTGGTTCCTTGAACCACAAAGAACCTGGGTATTTATCGAAAATCTCAAGAACAGTTATATAAGCCAACAAATGGTTCCGTTTCCGCGCTAAGAATTCATGATGAGTTGAAGTCATGATGTGCGACGAAGAAGAATTTTTGCTGGGTATTGATGTTTGGCATCTCGACAAGAAAGAAATTTGGGCTTGGTGTGATAAGACAGAAAGAGGTTTCGCAAGAAAAGAAAATAGACACCCACATCTCTCTGACATTCAGTGGTTGAACAAATACTTGTGGAAAGACATTCACGAAGTGTTTTGGGCATCTTTTGGAAATGAGCTACATGAGTGGTTGTCAAGGCTCGCAGAGCATATAAACTATACCCCACGAGAAGTACCGACCAAGTGGACACCGGATCTCATTGAAAGGCTCAAATCAGTAGACATCCCATTCACGAGAGCAATCGAATTTTGGGTCGACAATACACTACAGAGCTTTGTGACATAGTTTGCTGTGGACATGCTAAAGTCCTATAGAGCAGCCGAAAGATATTTTTTCAAGGGATTCAGAGATAAGTTTCTGAACAACCTCAATTTATATGTTAAAATTCTTTTAGCCGAAAAATGAGTTTTTAGAATGTTGTGACAATTTTGGAATTGTAATGGTCAATAGCATTTATAGTGAGTTTGGCGAAGAGACACATAATATAAGAAGTGGGAAAAGATATAAATATACACCGAAGAAAAATTTCAGTGGACATGGACTCTACGTAGCACAAGCTGAACCTGATAACCAAACCGCACCTCAATATTCCACCTTCCAGCCTATTACTCCATAGAACCCACCACTTGTGAACACTAGGCCTTCCATTGCACAAAGTTCCCCAGTTGTGAATATCCCTAGCACTCAGAACATTTCGGGTTAGACTGTTCCATGCAATACCAGGTTAATGTTTCCACTCAGCAATCTGCACAGAACCCTCCACGACCTAGAAGAAGCATGAAGGAAGATATTAAGCTACCGATATTCAAAGGAACGGGTCTAGAAGACCCTGATCAACATTGGTTTCTATGTGAAGCCGTATGGAATCTTAAACAAGTCCAGGATGATGCTGTGAAGCGAGCATAGCTCAACATCACCTTTAGAGACAAAGCCTTGCATTGGTTCATGAAATATTCGCAGGGATAGAATAGAACCCCGGTAGAAATCAAGGTTGCACTCTTAGCAGAATTTAAGAAGCAAAAGTCTAAATCACAGTGTATAACAGAGTTAAAAGAGATCAAGCAGAAACCTAATGAACCAGTTTGAGAATTTGACCAGAATTTTAAGACACTGTTGGACCAAGTAAGCTTCGTTATAGCACCGCAACAACACCAAGAATGGTTTATAACTGCGTTGTTGCCCCATATTAGACTGCCGTTGATGAAACAGAAAGTGGCTTCGCAGGTAGAAGCCTTGGAGATCATGATGAAGTTAGAAGCTTCACCTATTGGAGAAAATAGCACTGGGATGTCTTAGATTTAGACCGAGTTGGCTACCCCGACACTACAACTATAGGATATCAAGAAAGGAAAAAAAGAGAGACAAGAATTCTGGTTTACAGGTTGTAAGGGAGAAGGACACACTAAGGATCATTGTCCTTTATTCCAAGACTTTCTTAACATGGGTGCGCCAAACCCATTAAATCAAAACCAAGGGCCATGGTGTGAAATTTGTAGAGCTAGAGGACACCGACTAGAAGACTGCTACCTGATTCAGAAATATGTAAGAACACCTAAAAACCTATATTGTAATTTTTGTAAGTTAGTTGGGCATGATGAGTCCAATTGTCGCGCATATGAGCTCATATTGGAAAAGAAGACAGTTATTGAGAATATGTATGGCAGAGTATAAAGAGTCCAAGAAGAGACTCCATAGAAACAAGATAATATCCAGCATGATCAGGGAGCATACAGAGGTTGCAGAGGATACCGCAAGAGAGGAAGGAATAACGACCCAACGCAAGGACAAGGACAAGGTCAAGTAATATGTTATAGCTATGGCCAGGCAGGTCATGTATCTAGAGATTGTACCAACCCATGCACTACGTGTAATTATTGTAAATAATTCGATCATGTTATTGAAGACTGCTTAGTGTTAGAGGCAGAAATGCAGAAACGAAAGTGGCAAGATGTGCCAAACCCAAACATTCAGTTGATTGCAGTAGAGAAGAGACCTACAGATCCAAGTATCAATGTAGTGACACGAAGTGGTGCTACAACAAGGAGAGATAGAGGAGAAGAAGCTTCGACTTCTGGAGACTTTAACACTAAACAGACCCCTCTTGAAACAATATGGATAAGAAAAGATAATGGGAAAGCACCTGCTTTCAACTTGGAGAAGAATAGATAATTCTTTGGAGAAGCACAGGATATCTTCAAAGAATCAGCACCTAAATCACCAAGAATCCCGTTGCGCAGTGAAATACCACATATAGAAGATATGTCGACTGCTTATGACAAAACAAGCACCGCAACAAAGATAGGAAACTCTGCTGCGCAGTTCCTAAGGAGCTGCATGAAATTGCTAGAGAGCCCAGATGCTATCGTAGAATTGCAGAAACTGTTAAATCACTATGATCCACAGAGTGAGCCAGAGACTACCGATAGCGAAGTTCACCAGACCAAGAAACACAAAAGAACAGACAGAGAAATGAGACTCAGTGTACAGATAGGAGACTATGAAATGGATGAGATCATCCTTGATCTGGGATCTGAAGTAAATGTCTTAACTAAATAGACATGGCAGTAGATGGGGAGACCAAAGCTGTTATGGTCACCTATCTAGTTTAGAATGGCTAATTAGGAGAAATTCATACCCTTTGGAAGGTTAGCCAATGTTATCGTTGACATTGATGGAGTGGAAATTCATGTAGATTTTGAGGTTATCGAGATTGTGGATGATAGTCAGCCTTATCTTGCGTTGTTGGGGATTGAATGGGATATGTATAACCTCGCTATCATAAACGTGAAGAAAAAGAAGATGATCTTTAAAGGAAAGCATCTCAAGGTCATCGCACCATTGGACCCTTCAGACGAAGATAGATATAGCGAGTCGATTTAGGAGGAATCCAGAGCTCAAGATTTGGACCGCCTTTACAAAATGACCGTGAACCAGGAGGACTATATTAATACTACTGCGGATGGAGCACTCAGCTGGAGAGGTGAAACATATTGCATATCAGACTTTGATACAGGATTGGAGAACTGGCAAAGTCGTATGCATGAAGTATCTTCAAGGAGATGCGCCCAGGTTACAAAGTCATTGCGTTGGATTGGAAAGGACGTAAGCCCAATTACCACCTATGAGGGTTTATCTAATTTTTATTCCTTTATCAAAGAATATACTATAGCAATTGTAGATGAGCATTGCTTACCAGCATTAGACATGGCACTATGCGAGACACTTGTCAAATGGTGGGCTGCGCATAGGAAGACATTGACCACATGAGATCAGTGCAGAATCAAGATGCATATCAAGTTTGTCGACAAGGTTACACTACCCTTTGAAAAATATAATGGACAGACAGATCCAAGACATCATATTGAAATCTGTTCACAAGCATGGGAGGAGAGACCACAAACAGAGTGGGTGCATCCGTTTTTGCATGCGTTGGAGGAATAAATTCCAAAGAAATGGTACCTAAACATTGAGTTGCATAGAGAAACTACAGATTGGCCTACCCTGTGTTAAATTTTCAGAATTTACTTCAATCTAATCTAGGATCTTAACTGAGAGAACAACATGTACAACATATCTACAACATATTAATCATGGACACAATAATACAAGTACACAAGAGACACAGATTTTACTTGGTTAAAACCATAAAGGTGAAAAACCCCAATAACTTCCTCAGAGATAGATAGAGCAATGATACAACCAGAATACAAGAGATAGTCTTCTCCTAGCAGTAGAGCCTCCTCCTCCACAAGTGCGCCACTCTCCCAAGTGTGAGTGAGAATAGAATGTGTAAAATGAGAGAGAAACACTCTCTATTTATACACTAACTTGACTTGACCTTTACTCAACTAGGTCGGCCTCAACTTAACTGCTTAACATAATGCCGACTGGGTCAACACCCAATAGGGTGGTCTAATAACCCTTTGACCCACATGACTTATATAGGGCCGATCCCAACAAGGTGGTCTAATAACCCATCAAGTATAAGTTACGAGACTTACAATATAAATGACGACACTTCCGTATAGAGATATAATAACATCTCTATAGGAATACAACCACTTCCGTATAGAGTAATAATACCATCTCTATAGGAGTACAAAATACATTTATGAAATACATGGGTGATGTTAAATTTTCAGAATTTACTTCAATCTGATCTAGGATCTTAACTGAGAGAACAACATATATAGCAAATCCACAGCATATCAATCATGGACATAATAATGCAAGTACACAAGAGACACAGAGTTTACTTGGGGAAAACCATAAAGGTGAAAAACCCCAATAACTTCCTCAGAGATAGATAGAGCAATGATACAAATAGAATACAAGAGATAGTCTTCTCTTAGCAGCAGAGCCTCCTCCTCCACAAGTGCGCCACTCTCCCAAGTGTGAGTGAGAGAATAGAATGTGTAAAATGAGAGAGACACACTCTCTATTTATACACTAACTTGACTTGACCTTTACTCAACTAGGGCGGCCTCAACTTAGCCACTTAACATAATGCTGACTGGGCTGACCCCCACCAGGGTGGTATAATAACCCTTTGAACCATATGACTTGTACAGGACTGACCCCAACAAGGTGGTCTAATAACCCATCAAGTATAAGTTACGACACTTACAATATAAATGACGACACTTCTGTATAGAGGAATAATAACATCTCTATAGAAATACAACCACTTCCGTATAGAGGAATAATAACATCTCTATAGGAATACAATATACATATATGTGAAATACATTCCGAAGTTACATATACATCAACACTCCCTCTTAACTAGGAAGGTATTTCTCGACACAGGTCTTCTAGCACAAGTCATCTTCTCTGCATCATCGTCACTAGATAATCGTCATCGAGTCATCATCATCGTCACTGCTGCTTCTATCTCAATCAATCTTTGAATATACTCATCATAGGAAGTTCTACAGAGCCAGTCCTTTTTCATACTGGATGTAGTCCCACCACCTACAGGTCTTCATCATCTATGCGAACAGTCTGATAGAGGTGGCCTCTCAGGACTAATTTTATGTGCGGATGCAATACTGAAAAGAGTATCCCAGGAACATTTATGTTCCTAAGCATGATCGACAAGATCTCCCAGGACTGATTACATGCATCTCCTCCACAATACCTTTAAATATCATCCCATGAACATTTATGTGCCACATCACGACCGACAAGATCTCTAAAGAGCATCCTAGGACTTATTACCAGCACACAACTCAACCTCTCGGATCTCCAGGCCTGATTACATGTGGATAAAAAAAACCTTTAAATAGCATCCCAGGAACATTTATGTGCCATAGCATGACCGACAGGATCTCTAAAGAGCATCCCAGGACTAATTACGAGCACACAGCTCAACCTATCGGATCTCCAGGACTGATTACATGTCTCCGTAGTAATACCTCATCCTAGGACTGATTACGAGCACACAGCTCAACCTATCGGATATCTGAGGACTGATTACATACTACATAGCAATACCGGAAAGAGTACCCCAAGAACATTTATGCACCACATCACAACCGATAAGATCTCCCAGGACTGATTACATGCTATTTGCACAACCTGCCACATATCATCTCTGACCTCCAAGTATCAAACTGATACTCATGATCCAACGGATCATCATCGCACGAGGCATCATCTTAATGCCCATGATCACACTGATCATCATCACTGTACCATCCTGATACATATCATCTGGAGCAACATCCTAAAGCTCATCATCATGATCATCCTGATCATACAATGCATCCACCTGATGCATACCAAGTATCTACCTGATACATATCATCATACATGATCCACCTGATTGTACAGTGTATCCACCTGATACAAATACAAATACATGATACATATCAACATACATTATCTACCTAATCATACAATGTATCCACCTGATACATATACAGATACATGGTCCAAGCATCCGACATGATGCATATACAAAATACATACAAATGATCCAACCGATCATATCCAACATCCAACATGATGCATACATACATATACATATAAATGATCCACCTGATCATACAAAGCAGAAACTAGAACATCATCCCGATGCTCATCATCCAACGCTTACATCCACAACCATGTGAAGGATCCTCCTTCCAACATGCTTGGAATGGCTTCAGCAAATATGTCCATCACTTCTTCCTCGAAGTGTCATCAATTTGAAGAACACCAAGCCTCTCCCTGAAGTACTCGAACTTCACCTTGACTAGTGGCTTTGTTAGTACATCTGCAATATACTCCTCCGTCGCAATATACAGGAGATTCACGGTTCCTCTCTGCACCACATCCCTGATATAGTGATATTTTATCTCTATGTGTTTCGACCTGTCATGAAACACTGGGTTCTTGGACAGCTTCACACAACTCTGGTTATCACAAAAGATACCAGTAGCATCCAATGGGATATCAAATAACTCAGACAGTATCTTCTGTAGCCATACTGCCTCACAACTAGCTGAACACACTGCAACATACTCTGCCTCAGCTGTACTCAGTGCTATGCAGGACCGCTTCTTGCTAAACCAAGAGATCACACCTGATCCCATACTAAAGTAGCATCCAGATGTGCTCTTCCTATCTGTAGCACTGCCATCCCAATCTGAATGAACATAAACCTATAGGTTAAACTTTTGATTCGCTTCATACTTGAGCCCATAATCCACTGTACCCTTCAGGTACATGCTTTACAACAACCAGGTGAACATCTCTCGAATCCATCAGGAACTGGCTCAATGTGTTCACCACAAAGCAAATATTTGGTCTCGTGTTCGTCAGGTACATCAAGGACCCAATCATCTGACGATACATAGTGACATCAACTGGTTCAAATGAAGCATCACACAGAAGCTTCAGGTTTGATGCCATAGCCTCGCAGTCCATCATCCCGAACCTCTTCAGGATCTCTACTGCATACTTCCCTTGTCCAAAAAAAATTCCATCTGCACTATGCCACACCTCCATACCAAGAAATTAGTGCATCATACCCAAGTTCTTCATCTCTAACTCGGCAGTAAGCTTCCGCTGCGTGTCGGCAATCAATCTATCCTCACCTGTAACAAACAGGTCATCCACATACAAAAGTAGTATCACTGGATTGCCTTCCTCAACCTTGTAGTAAAGGTTGGAATCCGCTTTACTCTTGGTAAAGCCCAAACTGGATAGAAAGCTGTCTATCCTACCATACCAAGTTATTCTCATATATGACTCCCTGTCATGTGTCTCAGAACCAAGTGGTTGCTCCATATACACTTCTTCTTCAACTACACCATTCAAGGAAGCTGTCTTGAAATCCACCTGGTGTATCTTCTATTTCATCACTTTTATATTTCTCTATGCTGCCATCTGCAGCATGCTTGATCTGATAGATCCATATGGAAGTCATAACAAAACTTCCCTTTAGGTCTTGGGTGCATCCCAAAGATCATTCTTCATGATCGACGGATCATGTCATTCTTTCATTTCTTCATCCCAGATCCTGGGAACTTCAATATCTTCAATATATATCTTTGTTGCTGGAACAAATGTTGTAGTCCTTCTTTTGTAGGTGAAGGTATATGGTTTTTCCTACAAAACAAGTTAAATTGCATGATTAGAAACATCTCATAACTTTCATACAGTCATGCATCTATATTAGCCAATGCTTCAATACAACATTTAGCCATGTTCCATAACTTTATAGATGCCTTCCAGTCTCTACCAGAACATTGTTAAGAGTTTGCATAGCTCCCAATATGTCAGCAAAGAGGTTTCATTCTAGATAAGTAGCAATGGAATGTTGTACAGTGACATAGGCCACTTACCCATCATATGCATATTAGTAGTATACCGTTCATTAATGCAATCATTCTAATATGCACAATACATATCCTAAGTCTAGGAACATGAGCATATACATTATTGAATAATTTTATTTAAACGAACAAATATGCAAGAAATGATAATTAAAATACTTATCTTTGTTTGATTGTTGGTTTGACTCCCTCTCAGTCTTTGCTTCTTTTCTACAACTCCATTTTGATATGGATTGTGAGAAGTAGTCAACTCCCTCTGAATATCTGCATCCTTGTAGAAACTACTAGAGTGTGCTCCCTCTTGATCTATGCTTCCTAGATTACCTGTCCTTGAACTTATATTCATTCTCGATCCCTATGCATGCTTGTTAGTATCATCATTGTGTTATCCTCTAGGTCTCATACATAATCAAACATTCATTAGTATAATCTTAATATTATCAAAACACAATAATCTCAAGCATGTATAGTCAGGATCATTTCAAACATAGATAATAAACATTAGTATTCAAGGTTTCAGGGAAGTCTTATTTTACTCATGCATATTCTTATTTGATCATAGGACTCTTTTGGTTAGTTAAATTATTAATTATGGTAAGACACATAATATGCATACAACCATGACTATTCAAACCTATGACTTCATGAATAATCATTATCAACAACACAACATTATAAGATCCTAACACAAGGTAGGATTCTATCTTGATATAGGAAAAACATACTTGGATCAACATGCTAGCTAGTTATGTCTAACATACTCACATGATGTCTTCTTGTTCTTCTTCAATGACTTGTGCTAGTAACTTGCATATCTCATAGGTTAACCATTATAGAACCAAGTTATACATACCTCGTAAATGGATCTTCTATGAGATCCATGACAATGGATGAATCTTTGTCCTCATGTCATCATGATCATATGTTCTTGAACCAGAACATGATTTGTCTTGGTGTACCTTTCATGTTAGCGGACAACATAAACCTCATACAACACCATAATGCATTAGTACAATCATAAGTGTCAACACCCTAATGCATGCATTCATAATTTTGTTAAGGTGATATGACAAGTCTAAAATCAAGATTGTTCTAACCGTAATAACATGAAGACAAACATATCATAAACTTAATCACGTCGAGACATACCTGTCGAGATTGATTCTAATCTTCTTATGTAAGGCCTTGGCCTCATCTCCCTCTGAAACAGGAACTTCTTCACTTATGCAGGTGACCAATCCATCTTCTTCTAGGATTAACGCAATCCACTTGATTTGCAAGAACTAGACCTGGAGCTAGATTAGGGCTTGTCAAAGAAACCCCAAAAATTCAAACTTTGAATTCCAAACTTCTGAAAGGATAGAAATATGCGCCTTGATGAGCTGATCAAGTTGGTATATTCATAATTTGAAAAATGCAAAGTTTCACCCCTCGAAATTGCCTTTTAGATTTCTGGATTCACTAGGGAGGACGCTAAATTAGGGTTTGAGTTTCCCGGAGCTTCACCCAATCAAAATATTTGATTCAAAACTCTAAGCTTTGATATTTCTGAGGAGCTTCCATCCGTGGTCGCAGATTTCCAAAATTCCAATTTTTGCAGAAGCCCTAATTTTCTGTCTTTCCAATCAAAGTCCCGAACTGGGGTTTGATCAAGCCCGGCCTTCTGCCCAACCAAAAAATATGATCTTGGTCTCTAAATTTTGATTTTGATGAGCATCATCTGGCCGTGGTCTTCGATTACAAAAATTTCAACTTTCTCCGAAGCCCTAAATTTCGGAAGCCATGAATGAAGGTACTCAAAAATAATTCTGTTTTGACAAAAATATGTACCTAATTATTTCTAGTGTAACTCCAAACTTTTCGATCCATAGGGTTTGAAAATTTTACCTAAGATAGAATGAACTATTATATTTCCATCCCGATAGGTCTGAACTCAATTGGATTATTTGAGAGAGAGAGTTATGCCAAGTGTCTCAACGTGACCGGTTTATGGGATAATACAGGAGAGCGAACTTGTACGGCATACCACGTGTCACTGGTTCAACTTCGGCCTCTGAAATTTTTTCTTGAGATAGCACGACCTGTTATATTTCCATCCTAACAGGTCTGAACTCAATTGGATTCTCTGAGAGAGTGTTATTCCAAGTGTCGTAATGTGACCTGTTTATGAAATAATACAGGAGAGCGAACTTTTACGGCTCGCCACGTGTCACTGGTTCAACTTCGGCCTCTAAAAACTTTGTCTGAGATAGTACAATGTGTGTACTACCTGTCACTTGTTATGAAAAATTAATTTGGAGCTTCCTAGTCCAAGTTATGACCTTCTTCCCAAGGTCACATGATTTTGACTCAAATCTGGAAGAGGCAGAAACCTTATATTGTACAAATCATAAATCACAAAGTACAATGAATTAGAGGTTTTCCTTTGGACACAAGGTACATGGGGATCTGATCTTCGACCTGTAAAATTTGTAGATGTAAAAACTTTGCCAAAATGGATTTATAGCGAAAGTGCTACGATGAATGGTTTTTGCTATATCAAGCCCTAGCATCGTAAGTGCAACAAGTGTCATACATGCCATATCATGCCTTCTTTCAGACTAGCTATGATACCATGTTAAATTTTCAGAATTTACTTCAATCTGATCTAGGATCTTAACTGAGAGAACAACATGTATAGAAAATCTACAGCATATCAATCATGGACACAATAATGCAAGTACACAAGAGACACAGAGTTTACTTGGGGAAAACCATAAAGGTGACAAACTCCAATAACTTCCTCAGAGATAGATAGAGCAATGATACAAACAGAATACAAGAGATAGTCTTCTCCTAGCAGCAAAGCCTCCTCCTCCACAAGTTCGCCACTCTCCCAAGTGTGAGTGAGAGAATAGAATGTGTAAAATGAGAGAGAGACACACTCTCTATTTATACACTAACTTGACTTGACCTTTACTCAACTAGGTTGGCCTCAACTTAACCACTTAACATAATGCTGACTGGTCTGACCCCCACTAGGGTGGTCTAATAACCCTTTGACCTACATGGCCGACCCCCAATAGGGTGGTCTAATAACCCTTTGACCCATATGACTTATACAGGGCCAACCCCAACAAGGTGGTCTAATAAATCATCAAGTATAAGTGACGACACTTACAATATAAATGACGACACTTCCGTATAGAGGAATAATAACATCTCTATAGGAATACAATCACTTCCGTATAGAGGAATAATAACATCTATATAGGAATACAATATACATATATGTGAAATACATTCCGAAGTTACATATACATCAACAGATGAAATACATTCCGAAGTTACATATACATCAACAGGTGAAATACATTCCGAAGTTACATATACATCAACACTCCCTCTTAACTAGGAAGGTATTTCTCGACACAGGTATTCTAGCACAAGTCATCTTCTGTGGATCATCGTCACTGGATAATCGTCATCGATTCATCATCATTGTCACTGTTGTTTCTATATCAATCAATCTCTAAATCTACTCGTCATAGGAATTTCTACAGAGCCAGTCCTTTTTCATACTGGATGTAGGCCCACCACCTGCAGGTCTTCATCATCATTGGCCATACTGTGGAATCCTCAGGACTTATTACGTGCATCACAAAACCTGGCTGCAGCATCCCAGGCTATTATGAGTACATAGCTCTACCTTTCGGATCTCCCAGGAGCACATTACATGTGACCCATCACAAAACCTGGCTGAAGCATCCCAGGCTATTACGAGCACACAGCTCTACCTGTCAGATCTCCCAGGAGCACATTACATGTGATCTCACCACAAAACCTGGCTGAAGCATCTGAGGACTTTTTCATCCTGTCCAGATCTCCCAGGAGCAAATTACATGTGGTCCACCACAAAACCTCGAAAGAGAATCCCAAGACTGATTACAAGCACAAGGCTCAACCTATCAGATCTCCCAGGGCACAAATTACATGTGGTCATGGAAAAACCTCAAAAGAGCATCCCAGGTCTGATTACGAGCACATGGATCAACCTATCGGATCTTCCAGGGCACAAATTACATGCCATAGGACAAAACCTCGAAAGAGCATTTGCCAGATATCCTAGGGCACAAATTACATGCCATAGGAAAAACCTTGAAAGACTATCTGCAGATCTCCCAGGGCACAAATTATATGTCCTCCCAAGAAAAACCTCTAAAGAGAATTTTCCAGATATGCTAGGGTACAAATTATGTGCCATAGGAAAAACCTCGAAAGACTATCTGCAAATCTCCTAGGGCACAAATTACATGCTTATCTGCACAACCTGTTCCACGGCCATAGAGTATCAACTTGATACTCACCATACATCATCCTGATGTATATATGATCATCCTGATCATCATCACTGCAACATCCTGCTGTATGTCATTTGGAGAAACATCCTGAAGCTCGTCATCCATGATCATCCTGATCATATAATGCATCTACTTGATGCATACCAAGTATCTACCTGATACATATCATCATACATGATCCACCTGATCATACAATGTATCCACCTGATACAAATACAGAACATGATCCACCTGATCATACTTGATACATATCAACATACATGATCTACCTGATCATACACAATATCCAACTGATACATATACAGATACATGGTCCAAGCATCCAACATGATGCATATACAAAACATATACAAGTGATCCTACTGATCATATCCAACATCCAACATGATGCGTACATACATATACATATAAATGATCCAACTGATCATATCCAACATCCAACATGATGCGTACATACATATACATATAAATGATCCAACTGATCATATCCAGCATCCAACATGATGCGTACATACATATACATATAAATGATCCAACTGATCATATCCAACATCCTCCTGATGCATATACAGAGCAGTAACTAGAGCATCGTCCTGATGCTCATCATCCAACACTTACATCCATAGCCATGTGAAGGATCCTCCTTCCAACATGCTTGGAATGGATTTTGCAAATGTGTCCATCACTTCTTCCTCAAAGTGTCATCAATCTGAAGAACACCAAGCCTCTCCCTGAAGTACTCGAACTTCACCCTAGCTAGTGGCTTCGTCAGCACATCTGCAATCTACTCGTCCGTCGCAATGTACAGGAGCTTCATAGCTCCTCTTTGCACCATATCCCTGATATAGTGATATTTGATCTCTATGTGTTTCGACTTGTCATGAAACACTGGGTTCTCGGACAGCTTCACACAACTCTGGTTATCACAAAAGATACCAGTAGCATCCAACGGGATATCAAATAACTCAGACAATAGCTTTCGAAGCCATACTACCTCACAACTAGTTGAACAAGCTGCAACATACTCTGCCTCAGCTGTACTCAGTGCTACGCAGGACTGCTTCTTGCTAAACCAAGAGATCACACTTGATCCCTATCTGTACCACTGCCTGCCCAATATGAATCAACATAACCCTGCAGGTTAAACTTTTGATTCACATCATACTTGATCCCATAATCAACTGTACCCTTCAGGTACCTCAGAATATGCTTTACAACAACCAGGTGAACAGTCCTCGGATCTGTTAGGAACTGGTTCAATGTGTTCACCACAAAGCAAATATCTGGTTTTGTGTTCGTCAGGTACATCAAGGACCCAATCATCTGACGATACATAGTGATATCAACCGGCTTAGATGAAGAATCACATAGAAGCTTTAGGTTCGATGCCATAGGTGTGGCCATAGCCTTGCATTCCATCATCCTGAACCTCTTCAGGATCTCTGCTGCATACTTCCCTTGTCCAAGGAAGATTCCATTTGCACTTTGCCACACCTCCATGCCAAAAACAAATAGTGCATCATCCCCAAGTTCTTCAACTCGAACTTTGCAGCAAGCTTCCACTGCATGTCGGCAATCAATCTATCCTCACCTATTACAAATAGGTCATCCATATACAAAAGTAGTATCACTGGATTGCCTTCGTCAACCTTGTAGTAAAGGTTGGAATCCGCTTTACTCTTGGTAGAGCCTAAAATGGATAGAAAGCTGTCTATCCTACCAAGTTCTGTACATATATGACTCCCTATCATGTGCCTTAGAACCAAGTGGTTGCTCCACATATACTTCTTTTTCAACTACACCATTCAAGAAAGCTGTCTTGAAATCCATCTAGTGTATCTTCCATTTCATCACTTTTATACTTCTTTATGCTGCCATTTGCAGCATGCTTGTTCTGATAGATCCATATGGAAGTAACAAACTTCCCTTCAGGTATTGGGACTGCATCCCAAACATCATTCTTCATGATCGACGGATCATGGCATTCTTCCCTTTCTTCATCCTAGATCCTGGGAACTTCAATATCTTCAATTGATATCTTTGTTGTTGGAACAAATGTTGTAGTCCTTCTTTTGTAGGTGAAGGTATACAGTCTTTCCAACAAGACAAGTTAAATTGCATGATTAGAAACATCTCATAGTTTCATAACAAAATCTTACACATAAGAATATATGTCATACAGTCATGCAATTATCTTAGCCAATGCTTCAATACAACATTTATCCATATTCCATAACTTTCTAGATGCCTTCCAATCTCTACCAAAACATTGTTAAGAGTGTGCACAACTCCCAACATGTCAGCAAAGAGGTTTCATTTTAGATAAGTAGCAATGGAATGTTGTATAGTTCCATAGGCCACTTACCCATGTATATTAGTAGTATACTGTTCATCAATGCAACTATTCTAATATGCATAATACACAACCTAATTCTAGGAACATCAGTATATATGTTATTGAACAATATTATGTAAACAATAAAATATGCAAGTAATGACAATTCAAATACTTATCTCGGTTTGTTTGTTGGGTTGACTCCCTCTCAGTCTTTGCTTCTTTTCTGCAACTCCATTCTGATGTGGATTGTGAGAAGTGGTCAACTCCCTCTGAAAATATGCATCCTTGCAGAAACTACTGAAGTGTGCTCCTTCTTGATCTTTGCTTCCTTGCAAGAACAACTAGAGTGTCCTCCCTCTTGATCTTTGCTTCCTGGATTTCCTGTCCTTGAACTTATATCCATCCTTAATCACTATGCATGCTTATTAGTATCATCATTGTGTTATCATTGAGGTCTCATACATAATCATACATTCATTAGTATATTCTTAATACTATCAAAACACAATAATCTTAAGCATGTATAGTCATGATCATTTCAAACAGAAATAATAAGCATTAGTATTCAAGGTTTCAGGGAAGTCTTCTTTTACTCATGCATATTCTTATTTGATAATAGGACTCTTCTGGTTAGTTAAATCATCAATCAAGATAAGAGATATAATATGCATAAAACCCATGATTACTCAAACCTATAACTTCATGATTCTTCTGGTTAGTCATATCATCAATTATAGTAAGAAACATAATATGTATACAACCATGACTATTCAAACCTATGACTTCATGAATAATCATTATCAACAACAAAAAAGTATAAGATCCTAACACAAGGTAGGATTCTAGCTTGATATAGGAAAAACATACCTGGATTAGCATGCTAGCTAGTTATGTCTAACATACCCGCATAATGTCTTTTGGTTCTTTTCAATGACTTGTGCTAGTAACCTGCATGTCTCATAAGTTATCCATTGTAGAACCAAGTTATACATACCTCGTAAGTAGATCTTCTAAGTGATCCATGACAATGGATGAATCTTTGTCCTCTTGAACTAGAACATTATTTTTCTTTCTTGGTGTACCTTTCATGTTAGCAGACAACATAAACCTCATACAACACCATAATGCATTAGTACAATCATAAGTGTCAACACCCTAATCAATGAATATCTTCTATCATGCATTCATAATTTTGTTAAGGTGATACGACAAATCTAAAGTCAATATTGTACTAACTGTAATAACATGAAGACAAACATACCATAAACTTAATCATGAACAAATCTTGAAACATACCTCGATGAGTCATACCTGTCGAGATCTTTTGTAATCTTCTTATGTAAGGCCTTATCCTCATCTCCCTCTAAAACAAGAACTTCTTCACTTATGCAGGTGACCAATCCATCTTCTTCTAGGATTAACCCAATCCACTTGATTTGCAAGAACTGGATCTAGAGCTTGATGAGTTAACCAAGATGGTATATTCAGAATTTGAAAACTGTAAAGTTTTACTCCTCAATTTTGCCTTTGAAACATCCGGATTCACTGGACGTGACCCTGAACTGGGGTTTGATGAAGCCCACTCTTTTTCCCAATCAAAAGGTTTGATCCAAAGCTCTAAGCTTCTATTTTTATGAGGAGCTTCCAGCCATGGTCACAGATTTCAAAAATTCCCATTTTTGCAGAAGCCCTAATTTTCCACTTTTCTGATCAAAGTCCCGAACTAGGGTCTAATCAAGCCAGACCTTCTACCCAACCAAAAATTATGATCTTGGTCTCTAAATTTTTATTTTGATGAGTATCATTCAGACGTGGTCTCCGATTACAAAAATTCCAACTTTATCTGAAACCCTAAATTCCGGAAGCCATGAATGAAGGTGCTCAAAAATAATTCTGTTATGACAGAAATATGTACCTGATTGTTTCTGGTGTAACTCTGAAATTTTCGATCCATAGGGTCTGAAATTGTTTTTTGAGATAGCCTGACCTATCATATTTCCATCTCGATAGGTTTGACCTCAATTGGATTCTCTGAGAGATATTTATGCCAAGTGTCGCAACGTGACCTGTTTATGGGATAACACGTGATAGCGAACTTGTACAGCATGCCACGTGTCCTTGGTTCAACTTTGGCCTCTAAAAACGTTTCTTGAGATAGTAAATTATGTATACTACCTGTCACATTTGACGAAATTACATTTGGAACTTCCTAGCCCAAGTTATGACCTTTTTTCCTAGGTCACCTATTTTTGACTCAGATCTGGAAGAGGCAGAAACGCTATATTGTATAGATCATAAATCACAAAGTACAACGAATTAGAGGTTTTCCTTTGGACACAAGGTACATGGGGATCTAATATTCGACCTGTAAAATTTTCAAACCCGCAAAATTCGCCAAAACGGATTTATAGCGAAAGTTCTACGATGACTTGTTTTTTCTATATCAAGCCCTAGCATCGTAAGTGCAACAAGTGTCATACATGCCATATCATGTCTTCTTTCAGGATAGCTCTGATACCATGTTAAAATTTCAGAATTTACTTCAATATGATCTAGGATCTTAACTGAGAGAAAAACATGTACATCATATCTACAGCATATCAATCATGGGCACAATAATGCAAGCACACAAGAGACACAATTTTTACTTGGGGAAAACCATAAAGGTGAAAAACCCCAATAACTTCCTCAGAGATAGATAGAACAATGATACAACTAGAATACAAGAGATAGTCTTCTCCTAGCAGCAGAGCCTCCTCCTCCACAAGTGATCCACTCTCCCAAGTGTGAGCGAGAATAGAATGTGTAAAATGAGAGAGACACACTCTCTATTTATACACTAACTTGACTTGACCTTTACTCAAGTAGGTCGGCCTCAACTTAATCGCTTAACATAATGCTGACTGGGCCGACACCCAATAGGTTGGTCTAATAACCCTTTGACCCACATGAATTATATAGGGCCGACCCCAATAAGCTGGTCTAATAACCCATCAACTATAAGTTACGACACTTACAATATAAATGACGACACTTCCGTATAGAGGAATAATAACATCTCTATAGGAATACAACCACTTCCGTATAGAGGAATAATACCATCTCTATAGGAGTACAAAATACATATATGAAATACATGGGTGAAATACATTCCGAAGTTACATACACATCAACACCCTAACTACGAACTTCCAGAATAGCTTCAGTTTTGAAGACAAGAGTCCTACCATAAATGATGCTTTGCATATTATTAAGGAAAGAATATTTAGACCAGAATGTCCACATAGAAACATGAAATTAGAGGAATTCTTTGGACATGACAGCATACCTGCAAGCCTACAGACATAATGGAAGGAATAGGTAGAAGATGCCATGGAATGTTATAACCTAGTTGAAGAGGCTGGACAAAAAGAAGAAAGTGATGAGGATTATCCGCGCAACATAAACATACCTGAGTCAGAAGGAGCGCGTGACGTAGAGTGACCTCCGCTAGAAATCCCAGAGATGAGTGGACCTATGAAAATGAGGAAAGTGAACATTGGCACTAGCGAAGAGTTTAAGTTCGCATCGATCGGAGACTATTGGGAAGATCAGACTGCTGTGGAGATTGCAGACATGTTACATAAGTATTGGGATTTATTCCCGACAAAGTTTACAGAGATGAAGGGAATTTTGGAGGACTTAGGGGTTATGAAGATACCTCTTAAGCCAGGTGTGAAGCTTGTTAAGAAGAGGCCCTATAGACTGAATCCGTGATACAAAGAACGATTCAAGGCAGAACTCGATAAAATGCTCGATGCGGGGATCATCGAGCCAGTTGAAGAATCAGAATGGATAAGCCCTATGGTTGTCCAAGATAAGAAGATAAAAGGAAATATCAAGATCTACGTTGATCTCAGAAAGTTGAATGATGCTTCGATGCATGACCCATTTCCTACTCCCTTCACTGATGAGATTCTCGATAACGTTGGAGACAACGAGGCACATTCCTTTACTGATGGATTTTTGGGATATCATCAGATAAGAATTGGTCCCACGGATAGACACAAGACCACTTTTGCCACTGAATGGGGGTCGTTCCAATACACAGTGATGCCATTCGGTCTGAAGAGCGTTTTTTCCATCTTTTCCAGAGTTGTGGTCGCAACATTTAAAGATTTCATGCACAAATTCTTAGAAGCCTATTTTGATGATTGGACAGTATTTGGGTTGCTGAAGGACCATTGCGCAAACCTCAGATTGATGGTAGAAGAGTGCAGACAACATCAAATGTCATTAAACCTGAAGAAGTGTATCTTTTGTGTACCCTATGGAGTTCTATTGGGACACATTATGTGCAAGCAGGTCTTGATGGTTGATCCTGCGAAGATCGCAGTTATTGTAAACTTGCCAACACCAAATTCAGTAAAGCAGTTGCGCACCACATTGGGGCATACAGGTTACTACAGGAAGTTTATAAAGGGTTATGGGAAGATAACCGTAGCTATAGAGAAGCTATTAAAGAAAGATTTGCTGTTCATTTGGAACGCAGAATGTGAGCAACGCTTTGACACATTAAAAGAGAAAATGGTAATTGTGTCGATCCTAGTTTTCCCAGGTTGGGAGAAGCTGTTTCATGTACATGTTGATGCCTCATGTATCATCATTGGGTGTTGTTTTAGCACAACTAGGAGAGGGAGGTATTGACCATCCCATCACATATTTGAGCAGGAAGCTCTCATCTGCAGAGAAGAATTATACCACCACTGAGAGAGAAGGCCTAGCTATGGTCTATGTGCTGCAGAATTTTAGGCACTATTTTCTTGGTGCCCACTTCTCCATGTTCACTGACCATTTTGCTTTGAAATACCTGGTCAACAAGCTCGTGTTAGGGGGGAGAATCTGCAAATGGTTATTACTCTTTCAGGAGTATGACTTTGAAATAGTGGTTAAGCCTGGAAGATTGAACTTAGGACCTGATCATCTATCAAGGATCGAGTCAGGAGAAGAACATATGAACCTCGAAGACAATCTACCTGATGCACAGTTGTTTGCTATTCATATTGCCAATGACTACTATAAAGATATCATAGAATTTTTTACTACTAGGTTGGCACCCATAGAGTTTAATATGTAGCAGAAGAATCAGCTGGTAGTAAGAGCAGCAGACTTCACCATAATTACCAGATAGCTATACAAATTGGGTCCGGATGAAGTACTGCATAGGTGTGTGTTAGAGCACGAGAAACCATTCATATTGGCTGATGCACATTCCAGAGTAGTAGGAGGTCACTACGAAGGAAGAGCCACTATGCAGAAGATATGGCGGACAGGGCTATGGTGTCTTACGATTCACAAAGACACGAAGGAGCATTGCCAGAGCTACGATGTCTGTTAGAGGATAGGAAGGCCGTCGCGAAGGAATGAAATGCCATTAAATCCATAGTTGACATTACAAGCATTTGAGAAATGGGTCATTGATTTTGTGGGGCCTATAAACCCACCGGGAAAGAGAACTGGTGCGAGGTACATTATTACTGCAATTGAATACCTCACCAGATGGGTGGAAGCGAAGCCAGTGAAGGACTGTAGCGCAGTTATTGCCACGAGTTCATTTTTGTGAACATCCTTACAAGGTTTGGATGCCCGAAGATTTTGATGAGTGATCAAGCCACTCACTTTCTCAATAGAACTATTGAAGTTTTGATGGAAGAGTTCCACATCCATCATCAGCAAAGCACACCATATCATCCACAAGCAAATGAAACTATGGAAGCGTTCAATAAAGTACTAGAGAATGCACTAACCAAGGTATGCAATGTCAATCGCGATGAATGGGACCTACACATTCCAACCATTTTATGGGCATACAGAACTACTTGCAAGAAGTTGACTAGCCACACACCTTTCATGTTGGTGTATGGGCAAGAGGCAATAATTCCTATGGAGTACATTGTTCCTAGCTTAAGAACATTTGCATTCACAGGCATGGCAGATCATGACGCATTAGAAGAAAGCCTTCTACACTTGGTTGTTCTAGAGGAGGATCGCTTCATCGCAGGATTTCACCAACAAGTGCAGAAGGAAAGAGAAAAAGCATGGCATGATTGCCACATCAAAAATAAGTCTTTCCAGGTAGGTGATCTAGTCCTCTTGTATGACAGCAAGTTCATGAAGTTTCTTGGAAAGTTTAAGATGCATTGGCTTGGCCCATATACTGTTGTACATATTACTAATGGTGGCGCAGCTCAGTTAGCTACGTTAGTAGGAGATAGCTTGCCCGGTCTAGTCAATGGAAGAAAACTAAAACCCTATCGAGATAGTACTGCTTTGTAGAACCCTTGATGATCAGAAAATGAGGAAATTTCTAAGTGCCAAGTAGAGTTGAAATTGGGTACTAGAAAGGGGAAAGAGTCTGTACGTGAAGTATGATGAGGAAAATGTATATACTGCCCAGCACTTGTTAAGCAGTGAAGCTACGCCAAAGAAAAAAATGAAAAGAGAAAAATAAAAAAGGAACTGCGCAGTCGCGAAGATCAGAATGCAACTGCGAAGACCAAGTTGAATGAGAAAAGAGCCTAAGTTCAGAAGCAAGAAGTTAGGCACCGCGAAGTAACTGCGTAGGATTAGTAATGGTATTCCGCACAATTTGACGCATCACTCCAGAAAAATAGCTGTTAGAATGTCAGTCAAAAAAATAGCCGTTATACAGTACTTTGTCAGCGATTGCTTGAGCATTTAATGAAGAAATAGCCAGTCCGAACGAGTTAATGAAGGAAAGGAACGAAATCGTCGCCCGATATGGCGAACGAATACCGCATTTAATGCTTATATAGCCATTATGGAGTGCATAGGAGGCTAGTTGCGCCTATAAATGCCACTGTATTTCAACTCGTGAGCGTCACCGAAACCTTTGAATTTTCTGTGAGCGATACTTTGCATTTGTTTACAGCAAGTTATCAGTGATTCCGTGCCTTGCCCAGATCCGTCCAGTGAATGTCTGAGAGGTCTTCTATTGAGGAAGAATTCACGGTCCAAGAGACTGTGAAGGTGTTTAAATACGAGGGAATCGAAGGGTTAATGAGAACCCCCACCAAGAAAGTTGTCATAGAACAAGGTTAAGCATCTAGAAGATCACCGAGACACGCTCCAGCAATGGAAGACAAAGGAAAAAGACTAGCGGCTTCGCAAGTGAAGCAACCAAAGATGAGTTCCATAGTACCACAAGCTCTGCTGGCCGACAGGGAGATATTGTTGAAGCTAACCCCTGAGTACATCTATCCGTGTGCACAGGATGCACCAGCCATTAAGCTATTGAAGAACGCCAAGTATGAAATTCTGCTCTCACCCATATCAAAGCATGTTGAGGTGGACACAAATCTGTTGGGTAAGATCCAAGAATGTAAGTGGGAGGACTATGATCTGCTTCAGATGTAGAAATATCCCAATGAACTTAAGTTTCTGCAGTTCCATCCCGACCAGTACATGTGCTCGAAGAAAGATGTGAAAGGAAACCTTGCCTTTGTCATAGAAAATTGGATGTCCGGAGTAGTCCAGTCAGGACTACTCAACTTGTTGTGACTTCCACACTTTGATAGATCGCCAGAGCTAAATGCGGTGGTGCGAAATATGATGTTGCGCATGCACCAGGGATACCTCTGGCTGGATTGCAACATAGACCTGAACATTGACTTGATCCAATGGATTACTGGATTAAGCAAAAGAGGCGAAGATCTGAAGTAGTTTTTCGGGGGAAAGAACAGAGACAAAGAGGTCGTTGCAAAGATGAAGAAATCTACACCTGCTGCGAAAGGGAAGAGAGGCTTCCAAATTGAGGACATAGATGATAGAGCTACATGCTTTGTCACAAAACTCCTAGAAGGAAAGATCCTCAGGAAATCAAGACCATTAGAAGTACCTGCGAGCGCAGTTCTACTCTTGGAAAAGGTCATGAAAGGAGGCAGATTCAACTGGTGTGTTGAATGAGTTCCTGGAGGAACTGAATGATACACAGGAACATGGCGGTAATTTCCATTTTACCTAGTTAATAGTAATGATTAGATTTGTAGGGTGGAAGGACCCGAAGGAATACGTTGGCATAATAACCGACAGCGGTGACTGCAGAGGATCCCGCTATACAGACCTTTGGGAAAAATTGAACTCACAGAGACAACACGCGACAGCCAAAGTATTCTATACTTATTATGAGTATTTGTGCAAGGCCATTATCGTCACACCATGGATAATGAAAGAGGTAACAAGTAAATACATTCGCACTGTAAATTTTTATGCTGACGTGCGTTGTATTCACATTTTATCCAAGGCACAAACAAAGAACCCTGAATGGTTTGCAGAAAGATACCATATGACTGAAGAGGACATTGAAAAAATCATGAAGGAATAGCCTGCCGAGTATCGAGTCAAAATTATGGATATCCAAAGTGACTCCGGTGAGGAAAACCCCATTCCATGTCCCATTATTGAAGAAAAAGAGAAGGGAAAAAAGAAGGAAGATGAGAGTCCTGTACAACCAAAGGGACCAAGGAAGAAGTAGAGAGAAAGTAAAGGCCAAGAAGAAGCAATACCTCATGATGATGATTTTGAGATGATCGCATCAAAGGTCATGGAACAGATGGAAGACCTGATGATTGAAAAAGATAAAAAGACTGAGGCAATCCAGCAAAGTCTGCAGAAGAATCTGGTCACGTTGCAAGGAATCACAGAGAAGATTGAAGAAGTACACAAAAGGTTACCCTTGCCACCGGATTCAGATTCTGAAGGGAAGTCAGGAGGTACTTCGCAGTAGAAGACACCACAGTTATCCATGACCGTGCCTGTGAAGTACCACATTGTCCATCTTGATCCCCTAAGTGTAAGATGCCATTGCCAGAACATTTACTATTAGGCACGCAGGACCTAGAGCATGTGGACCCAGAACTTGTGAAGATACCACTGCCTGGTCTACACAATCTACATCTGTAGGTTGTTGAGGAGATTCATGAGTGCATTATCGATGCTCTGAACCTGCACGCTGAGCTGTAGGAAAACTATAAGCAGTTGGAAGAAGCAAGCTCGTGAAGAGCTATGGAGCTACAAGATGAGCACGATCAACGGACGACATTAGCGTCTACGATCACTGTAGTGGCCGAGGAGATACCGGAGTGTGATGTACAGCTAGACCCTGTGGACACTGTCATTAAGATCGATGAGGTGGTTAGCAATCTTAAGGCAGAGATAAAAGATATGGAGATCAACCAAACAGCTCAGATTGCTACCTTGGAGGCGTAGAATCAGCCGAAGACTCCACCTGATCAGCAACAGTTAAGAGCAAAGGAATTCAAGGTTGTAGCAAAAAGTATAGCCTCCGAGGTGGCTAAATGCCAAAGTATGTTAGATGAGGCGTAGAAGGCAATCACTTCCCTCGAAGAGGATCCAGAGTTGCTGAATATCAAGAACACTATGAAGGATAAGCAAGCAGCACTAGAACTATTGGATGCAGAAGTCAAAGCCTTGATTCCAAGAGAAAGACTCCAAAGGCACCGGGAGTTCAGTGTGCTGAAAAAGGAAGTTCAAGCCTTAAGAGAAAAAGAGACTTAAATGACAAACAAGTTGCAACCCGTGCTGGAGGAATCCCACACGATCTCGCAAGAGATTGAGGAGAAGTTAATGGAGTTGCGTGAAGGACAAGAATAGGTGGAACAACAATCCGATGATGAAATAACACTTGAGATGCTGGAAACCATCAAACAAGTTGAGCAAGACACTAAGGAAGCAGTTGCACAATTGGTTGTCACATACAATGAGTTTGTTGTGAAGTTAGCTCCGCAGGAGGAGGAACAACTAGGTGAAGTAGAGGTTGAAGGTGGCTCAGGGACGAGCCACATGTAAGTGTTAGGGGCCTGTTGGGCCTGGCCCAAGTGGGGCATTTTTGAGCAAGTCATATTTTGGAACTGCGGGGCTAAGCGCAGTTCAGCTGAAGGCTTTTTGGACAAGTTAGTTTTTGGGATGCTGCAAAGTAGAGCGCAGTTCAGCGTCGGAAGAGCTATGAGGTTCAGCACTGCGAGGAGTACAGTGTTGCAATGTGCCTAGTCTATGAAGATCTGGAAAAGCAGAGTGTTGGACAAAAGACGACACATATTCCGGTTAGACCATTGGTGGTCTATTTTTGGTAAAGATGCTCCATGATGGACAAACAACGGGTAAGGAGAAATGTGGAAGGAAAGCGACTGGTTGCACATATAAAGAACCACTACACACGCTAGTCGCATAAGACCATTAGAGGAAGAATGGCTCGGTGAAAGTTACCTATTGGCGTGCGCACAACAAGGAGGCGGTCATGATGGAATATTCGCTACCAGAAACCAGCAAGTCCGGTTAGCTGAAAACCATGATAGTTTTGTAAACCTCAGGGTTTTTTCCTGCAGATTGTAAAGACATGACCTACGGGCATGATCTATAAATAAGGCATATTTTGTATTGGAAAGGGTTACTCTTCATTGTTATTATTTTGGTTAATCTCTTGTTTATTGAGAGATATTCTGTAGAGAGACAATTTTGTAAAAGCTCTGCAAGCTGTGTACGCAGAGGCCTATTGAGAGAGAAGAGAGTCTGCAGCTGAGTGTGCAGATTGGAACTGTTGTACCCTTCCCAAAGATTAATACAACAACAGTTCCTGTGGACGTAGCTCCCATATTGGGGGTGAACCACGTTAAATCTTGTGCAGTGTGATTGTTTATGTGTTTGCATTTGTCTATTCGCTTACAATGAATGCTTGAATTATCATTTATCAGTTGATATGTTCATGCTTTTATATGTATTCTCCATGGGAATAATATGGGAATAATATGTTAAGTATTACATGTATGGATGAATGTTGAATGCGTAGCATTTATGAGTTAACAAATGCATAAGTCATTTAGATAAGTAGTTAAGTTGGAGAGTTCGCGTCGTGTGACTCCCTTGAAGTGCAACACTAGGTGTGCCAGAGTAGTTTATTTCGTCATGTTGCATAAGTTGTGAGACTGAGTAATCTAAAGTAGTAGATGAATGAATGAGTATTAAGTAAAGTCCTCAATATAGGTTAAGTTCAAAGAGGAAGCGTATAATGTTCGGGTACACAGGGTACTACCAAAGGACCGAACACCAAGAGCAACCACTTCACACAAACAGATCACAGATCAACACACCGATGTTTTGACGTGGTTTAAACCCTCTTGAGGGAAACACTCCACGGCCCCGGCCAAATAGCTTCTACGGGACAATTTATTATGCAAAGAAAGAAAGTTACAAATGAGCTTCTCATGATCGATCAACTAAACAATGACCCTCCATGCTCTTTAAATAGAGATCATGGACCAATCGGGTGTTAAGCCACGGATCAAGGTTAGGTTTGATCTAAGAGAAGTTGAGCCGTCGGATCACTCTATGTCGGAAACATATCGTGACCGTCGGATTAAGTATTTACAAATGCATACTAATGCATACTAAAGAAACACACTATCCCTAACGGATATATTACACAAGTTGATCTTAACTAACTCCTAAGTGTCTAAATATCCTAACATCCCCCCTTAAGAACAACTTGGGATAGGATTGAAGGATTTACAAAAGTGACACTATTAGGAGAAGGAAGGAGGCATTAGAGCCTATCCCCCCTTAATGACAAGTTCTTGAACTCCTAACATAGATCGAAGTTTAGAAAACTTCGCTTCTGTAAGAGACTTGGTGAAGATGTCTGCAACTTGATCATCTGTAGGGAAAAAGAGCACTTCAAGAACACGATCATGAATAAGATTTCTGATGAAGTGCATATGTAGCTCAATGTGTTTGCTGCGTTGATGTAGAACTGGATCTTTGCCAAGCTTGATGGCACTTTGATTGTCGCACCAAAGTGGAGTAGGCTGCTGCTGCTCGAATCCAAACTCTGAAAGAATCTGTCGAAGCCATAAAGCTTCCTGACCGGCATTAACTGCTGCTCGATATTCTGCCTCTGCTGAAGAAAGAGCAAGAGCTTGTTGTTTCTTACAAGCCCAAGTAATAGGTCCAGATCCCAGACTGAAAACATAACCTGCAGTAGACTTTCGATCATCAGGATCGCCGGCCCAATCTGAATCAGTGAAACCAACCAACAAAGGTTTCCCCCCTGTACTGTAATGAATCCCAAACTGAACTGTACCTCGAATATATCGAAGTATTCTTTTAGCTGCTTTCCAGTGACTTTCATGAGGTGTCTGCATATAACGGGCAACTCGACCAACGACAAAGGAAAGGTCAGGACGGGAATGAGTCAAGTATAAAAGACTACCAACAAGCTGACGATACAAGGTGGCATCTACTTCAGGTGAAGTACAA
This sequence comes from Larix kaempferi, assembly GCA_027924585.1. Taxonomy (NCBI): domain Eukaryota; kingdom Viridiplantae; phylum Streptophyta; class Pinopsida; order Pinales; family Pinaceae; genus Larix; species Larix kaempferi. The sequence continues at coordinate 50,646,262 of BSBM01000299.1, read as the reverse complement.
GTGGCAGAAAGTTTAACTCCAGAATGGAAGGGAGAAGGGGCTGGTGTACAATATTCCATGTGAAAGCGACGAAGAAGGTCACAAGCATACTTAGACTGAGAAAGAAAGATTCCTTCTTTGGTTTGCAGAACTTGGAGGCCAAGAAAATAATGCAAATGTCCTAAGTTTGACATTTCAAAAGTTTGTTTAAGACTGGATTTCACATGGGTTATAAGATTAGGGTCACTACCAGTAAGAATAAGGTCATCAACATATAGAACAAGTATGATGAGATGGTTTCCTACTTTCTTGGTATAGACATTGGGGTCAGAATGGCATCTAGAAAAACCAGTGTCAAGGAGAAAGTTATCCATTTTGGCATACCAAGCTCTAGGAGCTTGCTTAAGGCCATATAAGGATTTCTTAAGGCGGCAGACAAGGCTAGAGTTATTCTGAAAATAGCCAGGAGGTTGTTCCATGTAAATTTCCTCCTGTAAATCACCATGTAAGAAGGCATACTTGACATCCATTTGATGGACTTCCCAATTGTGTAAGGCTGCAAGGGAAAGAACAAGGCGGATGGAGTTCATTTTGGCGACGGGAGCAAAGGTTTCATTGTAGTCAATCCCTTCAACTTGGGAAAAACCTTTGGCAACTAACCTTGCCTTAAGTCTTTCAATACTTCCATCTGATGCATACTTAGTTCTGTAGACCCATTTACATCTGACAAGTTTTCTTCCTTTTGGAAGAGGTACAAGATCCCAAGTATCGTTCGCCATTAAGGAACGATATTCTTCATCCATGGCTGCATCCCAATCTGGATTCCCTAAAGCTTCTGCAAAAGTTTCTGGATAATGATTCTCGGAAACTTGAGCCAAAAGAGAAGAGGCTCGCTGAAACTGAGAACGTGTTCGACGTTGATCTCTAGGATCACCGGCAAGATCACCAGCTGCTTCACATGTTGAACGGACCCATCGAGGAAGCACTTGTGCTGGTGCAACTGGAGGAACATGAGCAGGCGGAGGTGGATTTTCATCCTCACTGTCATCATCAGAAACTGAATTTGGAAACCTGTCAAGGAAGTTGGAAGAAGAAGAAGAAGGCACAAACGCCGAATCAGGCTCGCAGGCCAAAGATGGCACACTCGCCGAGTTAGGCTCGCAGGACAAGATATTTTCATCAAATTTAACATCTCTTCTAATGATTATAGCATGAGAATGTGGTTGAAGAAGTCTATAACCTTTTACATCTTCAGAATATCCAACAAATATGCACTTTTCACTTTTAGGTTGCAATGCTTTCCGTTTTTCATCCGGAATGTGAGCCCATGCTTCACTACCAAACACACGAAAGTGACTTACATCAGGTTTAATTTTACTCCATGCTTCTTCCGGTGTTATACCTTGTAATGCTTTTGTGGGGGTGCGATTAACTATGTAATTTGCACAATTTATGGCTTCAGCCCAAAATTGAAGACTTAGTCCCTTAGATTGGATCATACAATTAGCCATTTCTTTTAAAGTGCGGTTCTTCCGCTCAGCTACACCATTTTGTTGTGGTGTATATGGAACAGTGTGCTATTGTTGGATGCCTTGTTCAGTGCAGAAAGTAGTGAACTGTTTGTTAACATATTCTCCTCCATTGTCAGATCTTAACTTAATAATTTGATGACCAGATTGTTTTTCAACAAGGGCCTTATAGGCCAAGAACATGTTAAATACTTCGCTCTTAAGTTTTAGGAAATAAACCCAAGTGCGTCTGGTGTAATCATCAATGAAAGTTAAGAAATACTTGAAACCAGAAAAGGAAGCAGATGGAAGAGGGCCACACAAGTCACTATGCACAAGCTCCAAGGGAACCGAGGCGTGCCAAGAGGCACGTTTGTCAAAACTGTCCCGATGATGTTTTCCAAGTACACAACTGGAACAAACACCATCTCTGCAAGATACCATCGGAAGACCTATCACCATATTTTCTTTACATAGTTGTTGCAATGAGCGATAATTTAAGTGACCAAATCGCTCATGCCAAAGTTTGCTCAAGTTATCACTATGAGCAACAAAAACTGAAGGGAAAGGTGATGACCCAAAGTTGTTAAACTTGTACAACCTGGTAATATCATCAACAATTCCGGCAGCTAGAACATGTTGAGGATCTTTAAAATCCTTGATTACAACTTGGTGAGGTGTAAAGGTCACAGTTTTACCTTCACCAGAATGAGTGATCTGATAGACTGATAACAATTTGCAGGAAATTCTTGGAACACATAGTACATCACTAAAATGATCATTATCTACTGGAACTATTCCAGCTTCTACAACACTTAGAGATCTATCATCACCAACAAATATTTGTTTGGTGTTACATTCATGCATAGTAGAAAAGATGGCTTGATCCTTAGCCATATGATAAGATGCTCCAGAATCAATGAGCCATTCATTTGAAGTAGAAGAAGAAGATGCATTATAAGAATAACCAGAAGCACAAAGTGCATGTCCATGAGAGGTAGATTCTGATGGCGAATCTAGGCTGATGTGGTGCTTCTTCATTGCTGCTTCCAAGGCTGCCATCTTCTTGAAACACTTTGATTCATCATGATTATCTTTCCCGCAATAGTTGCAATGCCGCTCAGTCTTCTTGCCTTTTGGCTTGGATCCTTTGTCATTTTTTAAAGAAGGAGCTGACTGAGAGGGTTTGGGACCCTTGTTTGACTTATTATTGCGAAAATTTTGTTTCTTAGGAGGCTTGGACTTTTCTTTCTGTTGGGACAATAAGGCTTTCCCAGATGTATCTGCATTGTTGATTATTCCAAGGTGAATGAGTTTATCTTGTTCTCTAATCAAGGAATCACAAAAGGATTCAAGACTAGGCTCTTGATAGCTAGCTGCATTCAAGGATGCTTTCATGGAGTAAAATGTAGATACAAAAACAGAATATGCAGGTCCAAGTTTGGAAATAATATGATAAATGCACTGTTTGTCTTCCCTCTCAATCTTACATTCTGCACATAAAAGCTTGAGAGTTTTGTACTTAGATAAATAATCTTGAATGCATGGAAAGTCACTTGGATTTAAAGAAATCAACTCATTTTCGAGTTGGTGACCTCGAATTTCATTGTGTTTACCAAACACAGTTTCCAACTTGTCCCAAGCAGTATTAGGTTCATCAATTCCAGATATGTGGAATCGCAAATCAGTAGAGATTGACATCCCAATCAATCCATGAGCTTTATCACATCTATTTGCCCATTTTATTTTCTTATCATCATCAGTGGGTTCTTTTTCTTTCCCTGTGGTAATTCTGAAAAGTCCCCTACTTCGTAGAACATCCTCCATACGAGATTTCCATGAGAAATAGTTAGAACTGTTAAGTAGAATATCACAATGGGCGGTCATATTTGTAAAGTAATGGCTGTAAAATCAGAAACCAATAGTCTGGATGTGAAGAGCTCAAAAAAATAGGCGGTTTAAAAAAAAACGGCACTGAAAACTGACTCTGTATGATGAAGTTATGCTTGAACAAAGAAACTGTTGAAGACGTCCCCAATAGTGACGTGGCAGCTAGAGAATGTCCAGCAAAAAAAGAACCCCCCTCTTCCCAAGATGAACCTTTTGACAATCACTTTAAAAAAGTTGCTTTAAGTGAATCACTTTTGTAAAATAAGTGATTTCACTTTTACAATGATATTACTTTTTAAATAGTGCAACAATAAATAAAAAACTTAAGTGACTCACTTGTATTTTTGTTTTTTATTATTTAAGTGAGATGCACTTTTACAATAAAGTAACTTGAAAATAGAAATTGCATGCACTTTTCCTTTTAAAAGTAACTTCCTAAGACTTGAACTCAAGACCTATTAAGGAATAAAGCAACTTGAACCAAGTGAGCTAGATTAAAAGGTATGTAAAATATGGGAATGAGGAAGGAGGCTTTTTTTTTTTTTTTTTTACTCTTCTTGCTCGGTTTGCGTGCTTGCCCTTTTTCCTGCAAAACAGACCACAAAACGAAACAAAAAAACTTTTCCACACTTGTGGAGTTAGATCTCGTTAGCTTGCCCGGAAAGTCTACGTTTTCTCTCTGTTTCTGATTTGCCGAGATCGCGCAAAGGTGCACGACAAAGAGCATACGCAGCTGAGAAAAACCCTTTCCCTTTCTGTTTCTGATTTGCCGAGATCGCTCAAGGTGCACGGCAAAGAGCATACGCAGACGGGAAAGCAACAATCCGAACCCAAAAAAAAACTAACGGTAAAAAAAATGAAATATGAAATTTCTTTTTTTATTAAAAAACGAAATAAAAAAAAAATGCGTCACTGTAACATTATATCTTCAGATCTGATGAAATACGCGTTTCTGGAGCAACCGGGAACCGTTTTCGATCAAACGAAAACTATTTCCCAATGGAAACGATGCTCCAGACGCAATGGAACACCTCCCAAAGCCCAGAAATGCACCTCTTGGTGTTCGGTCCTTTGGTAGTACCCTGTGTACCCGAACATGGTATCAGAGCAACCACTTCACACAAACAGATCATAGATCAACACACCGATGTTTTGACGTGGTTTAAACCCTCTTGAGGGAAACACTCCACGGCCCCGGCCAAATAGCTTCTACAGGACAATTTATTATGCAAAGAAAGAAAGTTACAAATGAGCTTCTCATGATCGATCAACTAAACAATGACCCTCCATGCTCTTTAAATAGAGATCATGGACCAATCGGGTGTTAAGCCACAGATCAAGGTTAGGTTTGATCTAAGAGAAGTTGAGCCGTCGGATCACTCTATGTCGGAAACATATCGTGACCGTCGGATTAAGTATTTACAAATGCATACTAATGCATACTAAAGAAACACACTATCCCTAACAGATATATTACACAAGTTGATCTTAACTAACTCCTAAGTGTCTAAATATCCTAACATATAAGTCAGTTGCGCTGTCCTATCGAGTGAATTCTACCTGAATCACGCAGTCGTTGGATGCACTGGCCGTGCAATCATTCTAGCTTGTAGAAGTGTTGACTGCAACGAAGGCTATCGTCACGCAATATTTAGTACGCAACGTGATACATAGTATTTCGGTCTGAACAACTCATCACGCACCTGTGGAAACCTGATTCCACAGCTTCCCCATAGTTCCACCTCGGGTGAGACCTTAGCTTGTTCGCAGGCTGTTGCCAAAAGGGCCGATGAAAAGGGGTTTTGTTGGTTCCTTGAACCACGAAGAACTTGGGTATTTATCGAAAACCTCAAGAACAGTTATATAAGCCAACATGATCTCAATGTGTTCAAGTTGTTGGGACAATATTTGTTGGAAGGAGGGCCTTAATAAATCCCATATCATCCAACTCGATCATAGAAAAAATGATTTGAATAACCATACAAGAAATATTTTCTCTATTACGAAGGTTTTATTTGACAAATAAAAAGGATAGTGTTAACAATCAAATTATTACCCTTAACAAGTGAAGGTTAGAAGCACAATTTACTGATCATCCACAACATGAAGACATAATCCAAGTACATACAAAGAGAACATTCCTCTCTTATTTGATCACTACTTCCACAATTGGAAGGATTGAGTGAAGACATAGGTATCCTAAAGAAGAAAATTTCAGTGATTGAACTAGCCACTTGAAGGCCCAATCTAGTCTCCACCAGTCAACAGTAGAAAGAAATGCGTGGAATATGCATTAGTTGTGCCTGAAAATTCTGAATTTGTGATAAAAAATCCTGAAAATACTATAGAAAGTGGGGTTTTTATGAAAATAATCAAAATTTTGGAAAAATGTATTATCCCACTTTCAATTTTGGTTTTTGATTTCCCAATTCCCAATTCTATAAAAGCAGGCATTTTGGGTGAGGTAAGACACACATGAGAAAGAGCAAAGGCATGCTAAAGGATTGAAAGAAAGGATATCCTTACTTAAAAAGGAAATTGGTGATCAAAGGATTAGAGGTGAAGGAGATGATTAAAGGAAAAGGAGGAGGAAAGTAGATCCAAGGTTTTGTAAGTGTTTCTCCATTGTTCTAATATGAATCAATTCAATGTTTCTCCCAATTCTTGTTTAAAGTTTTCCCTCCATGTTTGAATTTGAATTTTGAATTACGATGCATAAGATCTAGCTTGAATTTCAAGGTTTAGTAGGAGTGTTGGAGGGATTTGTGGGAATAGAGAGGATCTAAAGGATTTGTAGAGATCTACTACCAAGGATATTCACCAACATTCAAGGATTCAAGAGGTATTTTTATCCCTTCAAACCCTTCTCAAAACTCCATGAAAGTAGGCTTAGTCTTTGAATATTGTGATAATTGTTTTCTATATGTTGTCTATGGACCTCACCTACCCATAGGAAAGGAAGGGTGAGCCTTAGCTAGTGCTACTAAATACCCATCTAACAAATCAACAACCATACTGGGGAGGGTTTGAATTTTCTTCATTTTTCTTTTCCCTAATTTAGGTGTTTTAGCAATTAATTCTTCAGTTTATTGTCCTAGATCTATAAGGAACTCATGCAGGGCTAATTTAGAGAGAAATTTAGCCAATTGGAGTCCTGTTTTGGTCATTTTTTGAGCAAGTTTTCCCAACATTAATGCAAAGTTTCAATTGTCTCTTAGAAAGTAGCAAGCTTGTAGTAGAGTCACTCGATCTAGGCCAAATTATGCGACTGGGTCACACTTGTTGTCCTGGAACATGCGTCTGGGCCCTAAAATTTGAAATTTAACCTCAATTTCAAGTAAATGTTTCAATGTTAAGGGTAGATCTAGAGGCGAGGAAGTGATATTGGCATCTAGATCTTTGATTTCATCAAATATGTTGATATTTGACTTATTTGGTTGTGTTTGGGAAGATTTGGAAATAGTTTGTAAATTTTTTAAAAAATGAACAAGACTTGAATAAAAAATTTGATCACACTTTAGGCCTTTTAATGGCTGTTTTTTGAAGTTGCAAACCTGCTACACAATTTAAACCACATTAAACATCATATTAGTACCATTTTGTGAAGAGTTTGGAAGAAAAATTTAAAAAATTTAAACATAACACTTAAGATAAATTCAAAAAAGTTTCCCTCGAACACAAGAGAAAATGACTAAATTGTGTATTTCTTAGTTTGGATCTTTGATTTTTTATGCTTTTGAGTACAATTAGAGATATTTATTTCAATTTCAAGTTTATTGCAATATATTGTACCCAATCCACGAGTATCCTCTTTTATTGTGCTTTCGGGAGGTCCCGCAAACAAGAAAGTGGATCTCAAGTGTAATAGTTTAGATTTGATCTTTTGAGCATAATTTCCAACCACTAGTATCCTCTTTTCTTGCACTTCCGGGTGGCCCTGCAAATGACAAAATCAATCTCAAGTGTAATAGAGTATATTTTAGTTTAGAGTATATTTTTCGATCCACAAATATCCTCTTTGCTTGTGCTTTCGGGAAGCCCTGCGAATGAGAAGTGGATCTCTGATGTAAATGTTTAAGTCATTGTATTTGAAAGGGCTTTGCGTCTCCTCTTTGCTTGCACTTTCGAGTGGCCTTGCAAATGAGAAACAAGGATCCCTAGTGTAAAGAGTTGGATTCATTTCATTTTAGGTAATTGTTTGGTTTAAAAATATTCGTGAAATTAATAATTAACCATAATTCAGGGAAGAACTGTTCCAAAACCTCAACAATCTACCAAAGTTTGCATCACCTTTTCAAGAAATTGAAAAACTTCACTTGATTTGCAGACTTATTCATACATGTGGAAAGAACTTGATGCAATTTGTAAACCAAGATAGAACCATAGTTCCAATATTGAAACACTAATTTAATAGACTTTTTGGAAAACCAAAATGAACTAAAACATTTGTCATTCAAGATTTAATTTCCAATTAAGTAGATTTGATTATTTTTGAGACACATTTCACAAACTGAAACCAAACTCTTGAACCCTTGCTTCAAAACCTTGTTCAAAAGAGAAAAGTAGTCATTTGTGACATTTAAATGTCGCTTTATGAAAAAATTCCTTTTCAAGTTAAAAAAATGATTCCATTATGAAAAGTTTGTGATACTTGCATGTTTGAATGAACAACAAAGAACCTCTTACTCTTCTATATCTTAGAGATTTCATCAAATTAAAGGATAGAGTAGTGAGCATTTGTGCATTCTTTGGTTCATTATCTCGAGTCTAAACACCATCAGTTACATTGCCATTCCTAAAAATAATCAAATTACTTTTAAAATGGGTGCTTAATCTAAAACTAACCAATATTTTATTTTCATATCACAAGGAATATTAGGCTAAGGCATTGGATTAGGATTAGAGAGTTAACACTCTGGGGCCACACAATTTTGAAACTAGCATTAATTAATGAGTAATTAAATGTATTTGTAACAAAGAATGCTTGCCAAGAAAGTTCATCTAAAACATGCATCAAGCATGAGGTCAATCTGGATAAGGAAGGGTGGTACCCCCCCTCTTGAGTTTTTAGTGGGAAATTAGCACATCATGGTATTTGTTGGCTGTATATCACCTTCTTGAGGTTTCCATTATAGACCCAGGTAATTTGTGGTTCAAGGAACCAACAAAACCTCTATTCACCGGCCCTTTTGGCAACAGATTGCGTGCATCCTAAGGTCTCACCCGAGGTGAAGCTGAGGGGGTGTTTGTGGAATCATGTTTCCACAACCTGGTGATGTGAAGGTAGATGGACTGACGAGTGACACACACTAAGCTGGCTGTTGTAGGCAATAGCTGCGCGAAGTCTCTACTTCGCGTCAAAATACTTCGGCAAGCAGAGGCGCTTGCGCAACCAACGCATCCATGAATTGCGCGGTATGTGGCTCTTTCGTGTGTCATGATGATAAGCTATCAACATCTTACCTCGTAGCATTCTCAAAGGGACAGCGCGTCGACTAGACCGCATGTCTACTTGGGGTTAACCCAACGTTAACCAGGACTCGACGATCTTTATCCATTCATAACACTTAGCTGACTTAATGTATATTGCATGCAATTGAATAAACATACAATACTGCGCACTCTACTACTATGCTTAAATTCAATGTTCAACTATGTGACTAATCAACAGATTCATACATTCACAGACTTGTAGTTGTCGAATGCTTAACATTCTTCCATGCATGTGTTCGTTTATCAACCAATACATTTACAATTTGAAATACTTTGCATCCATCAACCATTCATTCATGTGATACTTAACATACTATCCCCATCTTTCTCCTATGGCGAATACATATAAAAGCATTAACATATAACTGATAACTGGAATTCAAGCATATATATAGCAAACAGATAATTGCAAACAACACATTTAATCACACTACATCAGATTTAACATGGTTCACCCCCCGGATGGAGGCTATGTCCACAATAACAGTTGTTATTATTGCTTTTTAAGGGAAGGGTAAAACCATTCTTAGTCTTCGCACTCAACTGCAGACTCTCTTCTCTCTCAGACAGGACTCTGCGCACTTAGCTTCATAGCCTTTACAATGGCTTCAAGCTCAATTGATTTTACAATGTTCAATAACCCACAATGAGAGTTCAACAATCAACAACCCCTTCCCATACAAAATCATGCCTATTTATAGGTTATGCCTGTAGGCATATCTTTACAATTCGTAAGAAAAAACCCTTAGGTCTACAAAATCGGTGTGGCCAGCTGCCAGCCTAACGGTTTCCATCAACAGCTTACTCTGTGCGCTCCAAGCCATCCAGCTAGACCACTCGTGCTTCACACACTTCTTTGACAGCCGCAGTCCTCAAAACGATTACACTGCATCATGGCATGTCCCTTTCTACTGCTTCCGCCTTCCTGTCACCATTGACATCGTGGCCTAGCTTCTCAACTGCTTGCCGCCACTTGCTCTGACAGGTTCTTTCCAAAACAGGTCACTTTCTCTGCTCCAACCTTCCCTTCCATTCTTTCTCCAGAATGGTTATTGCGCGCGGGTCGTGCACCAACATATTGCGTAACCTTTCCTATTCCTTACCACTACGTGAACATGTGCAATTCCTCAAAACTGCTTCCTCTTTCGGCTACAATGCTCAATGCGCGATTAAGAAAAACTTGTATATTTTTCCATCCCATTTGGGCCCTGCCCAACAGGCCCCTAACACTCACCTGTGGCTCGTCCCAAGCCACTTCCACTTGTGGAATTTGGGGCCGCAACTTCCGGCGTACTGAGCTTTGATGTACACTAGATCTTCCTCAAGTCACGGAGTGAGTTTTAGCAGAACTCCAGATATGTTGCACTGAATCTCGCAACAGTATTCCTCTCAATGATCAGTATCATGGTCATGTATTTCTTGAAATTGACTGTCGGGTCGCGGCTCACAGCTCGCTGCCATGTACTTCTTTCCAACGACCATCATTCTCACGGAACCTTGATCATCTAGCTCTTGTGTGCCCTTTTGAGTGTTCCATCGGTTTTCTGACTGGCACAAAAGTTCATCCACATCGCCAAGTTGTGAAACAGGCCAACTATTATGGAACATCCGTTTCGTGACTCGGGTTGTCTCCTACAGGGCTCTATTTACCTTTTCTCCTTGTGATTTTGTATGCATGGAGACCGTGGCTCTTGAAATGGTGACTAATAGCATAAACATCTTGGATGAAACTCCATAGTTAAGCTCACCAAGTGCCATGTTACTCTTAACGATTAGGAATTGTGTAGACATCTCAAATGAAACCCCAGAGAGATGTCTATCGAGTGCTATAACATATGCTTCTGTGGATTTCTCATGGACGCTCGTCGTCCTAGATCATAGGGCACCTACGGTGCTTCCACTGGAGATGAAGTGCACCATGGAACCCAGTCAGTTCTCTCTTCTAAGGCCTTCTTGGCATCTCTCTTAATCTGTGAAACTCAAAATATATCCCGGCTTTAGTCACTACCCTAGATAACTATTATCCTAAGAATTATTTTCTCAACGCATCTAAAGTTCAGTATATATAGCTTGCTTCACTCATCTCCTTGTATTTTAGAGTTGCCAGGGAGGATCGACTCCATGTGATTCATGTGCTCGGAATGGGGTTAGCCATGTTTTCCTTCGCGTAGGATGATTAGCGGGCATCGTCCCCCATGGCATGTGATCAGTGATAATGATGCTTGTTTATGGTGGCCATGTGCCAAATGTCAATTTAGTGACATGTCACGTGGGTAGCTAGACAATCATTTCTGAACGTGATGGGCTTCACTCATATCGTTTGGATGTGTGATGTCACACTGGGCTAAATTACGGCTTCCGCCGTCTGGATCTCAGTCGTCGCCAACATCAAATATTATCAAGTAGATTGGACGGTCTTATAATGATTAACTTCGTCAGTGCTGTTATTTCAAATAAGGTTGCATTATCTTGTTGATCGCACTCCATTCAGTAGTTGAACTTGCAATTTTCTCTACGGAAAAACGTTCCCTCATATTCCTTGTGTCATGCATTTGGTTGCCTTCGTGAGCAACATCTTTGCCAAGTACCATTCCGCTCTTTGTGTGCTTCCTGTTTTGTTCTACGTAGCTATTTAGCGAAGTTGGTAATCACGCGTCGTTCCTTTCCTTTTCCAATGGTGCTGAACTGAACCAGTTATGCTTTGGATCCTAGATCTCAGACTCCTCTTTCTTGTACGGGCTGTAGTACAGCTTCAATACTGTGGTTCCTGCAATGTTAATGAAGTCATCAAAATCTACATAAACATATATAGCTAGAATGTTAAAGAGAGCAGAAAAGTCCTATTGATGGTGTTGATTAAGATCTGCAATGGCTGTCATGGCGTTGCGGTCTTCAGTGTCAATGTAGTTAGTATTATTACTCGAGGCTATGTTGAGTTCAGCCAGAACAGTCATTTCATTTGCTTAATCTTCAAGCTTGAGCAAGTTAATACTACTCGTAATGAACTGATTAGCTGATGTGATTTCCCTCCTTAGCAGAAGGATTTCCTCTGGATTCAAGGTCTCTTCATCGTACATTGCTTCTGTGCAACCTATTTGTGTGGAACTCATTTCTGTCTTGAAGTTCCCTCCACCAGTATCTGTTCAACCACTGTACGTCAGAGAGACATGGATGTCTGTTCTCTTTCTTTGCGAAATCTTTTTCGATCTTGTCACACTAATCCTAGATCTCTTTCTTTTTAGGATGTCAATTGTCTAAACCCAATGGGAGCTGGTATTCTTCATCACACATTAATTTCCAAATGCACTATCGCATCACTGGTCTTAGCCGAGCAACATAACCATTTTTTGGTTGTACATCACCTTCTTGAGGTTTCCAGTGAAGACCTAGGTAATTTGCAATTCAAGGAACCAACAAAACCTCTATTCACCGGCCCTTTCAGAAACAAAATACGCGCAGCCTGAGGTCTCACCTAAGGCGAAGCTGAGGGGGTGGTTGCAGAATCAATTTTCTGCAACCTGGTGATGTGAAGGTAGATGGACTGACGAGTGGCGCACACTAAGCTGGCTGTTGCGGGAAACAACTGTGCGAAGTCTCTACTTCGCGTCAGATACTTTGGCAAGTAGAGGCGCTTGCGCAACTAGCGCATCCATGAATTGCACGATATGTGGCTGTTTCGTGTGTCACGACGATAAGCTATCAACAACTTACCTCGTAGCACTGTCAAGGGGACATCGCGTCGACTAGACCATGCATCTACTCTGGGTTAACCCGACGTCAACCAGGACTCAACGATCTTTATCCATTCATAACACTTAGCTGACTTAATGTATGGTGCATGCAATTGAATAAACATACAATACTGCGCGCTCTACTGATGTGCTTAAATTCAATGTTCAACTATGTGACTAATCAGTAGATTCATACATTCACAGACTTGTAGTTTCCAAATGCCTAACATTCTTCCATGCATGTGTTCGTTTATCAACCAATACATTTACAATCTGAAATACTTTGCATCCATCAACCATTCATTCATGTGATACTTGACATATTATCCCCATGTTTCTCCTATGGCGAATACATATAAAATCATTAACATATAATTGATAACTGGAATTCAAGCATATACATAGCAAACAAATAATTGTAAACAACACATTTAATCACACTACACTAGATTTAATGTGGTTCACCCCTCGGATGGAGGCTACATCCACAAGAATGATTGTTATTATTTCTCTTTAAGGGAAGGGTACAACCGTTTTTAGTCTGCGCACTTAGTTGCAGACTCTCTTCTCTCTCAGATAGGTCTCTACGCACTCAGCTGCAAAGCATTTACAATGGCTTCAAGCTTAATTAATTTTACAATGTTCAATAACCCACAATGATAGTTCAACAATCAACAACCCCTTCCCATACAAAATCATGCCTATTTATAGATTATTCCTGTAGGCATATCTTTACAATTCGTAAGCAAAAACCCTTAGGTCTACAAAACTGGCGTGGCCAGCTGCTAGCCTGACTGTCACCATCGACAGCTTACTCCGTGTGCTCCAAGTTATCCAGCTAGACCACTCATGGTTCAAATGCTTCTCTGATATTTGCAGTCCTCAAAACGGTTACACTGCATCATGACCTGTCCCTTTCTACTGCTTCCGCCTTCCTGTCACCATCGACATTGTGGCCTAGCTTCTCAACTGCTTGCCGCCACTCACTCTAACAGGTTCTTTCCATTCTTCTCCACGTCCCAAAAGAGGTCGCTTTCTCCGCTCCGACCTTCCCTTCCATTTTTTCTCCAGAATAGCTATTGCGCGCGGGATGCGCACCAACATATTGCGCAACCTTTCCTATTCCTTACTGTTGCACGAACATGCGTAATTCCTCAAAATTGCTTCCTCTTCTTGCTACAACGCGCAATGCACGGTTATCAAAACTTGTATATTTTTCCATCCCATTTGGGCCCCACCCAATAGTATTCCATGTAAGTGACAAGTCCTCAGAGTGACATCACTTTCTAGAGTATCTGGTTTATGTGAGTTTTCCTAGACTTACAACCATTCCTCCCAACCGTCGATTGTGAAGTGGTAACCTTATTTTCTTCTCCTAGGATATCTCACGTGCTATTGCGAGTGAGGTACACTTGCGGTACCCAAGACAGACTTTGAATATTTTACTCCTTAGGAGGGTGATTGGTCTAGAACCAATACTTGTTCCTTTGGTGATTGAATTTTATTATTACTATTTCTCACACCTTTGATATTAGTAGTTGTTCGAGGCATGGTATCCATTAAGAAATACTAGTTTTAGAAGGCCCTTTAATCCAACTTTTCATTAAGCTTCTGTTCTTTGGGAAAATATATTGCTTTCTTGGATTCATAGGACATTTTTACTATGTGGACATGGACACTTCGCTTTTTGTTTAGTCTATATTTCCTTTAGTATTGTTTGATTATATTTTTAATTAAGTATACCACTATAAACAAATACTTACATAAAAAAACTTCAAAGTGGATACTCTCTTGATCCGCTAGTCACGGCGGTAGAGTCACTGGAATTTAAATTCCCCACTAAATCTCAGAGATAGATACAAAAACCACACCCTAGTGACTTGGAAATTGAACAACTTATAGGTTCAATTAATAGTAATAGAGAAGAACAACATTAAAAAAACTTGATGATCCATTGTTACATAATGAACAAAATACACAAACAGTGGATGATCTTGCTCCATTTGAAATTGAAACTTTAGAGAAAGACACAAATACTCATGTAAACCCACCCTTGACAGGTCCTTCATACCCAGTTGTACTTCACGTCAGCGAGTCACTGGATTATATCAATCCTCTTTTCATTTATTTTAATAACACACAAAATATAACACTTGACCCTATGGATTCTTAAAAATATTAAGGGACCACATCAACATTACCCTCAACATCAATGCAACCTGAAATGGTTTTGGGAGGTAGCAATACATCCACTTTGATCTCTACATCAATGCCAACAATTAACATAGTTTTCATTAGCACAAGTTCAACTATCACTTCAGTTTAGGTAGGTATAGTTCCGAGTTCCAATGTTGGAAGTAGGTCCACTTCATCTATAGGTACACCTACTGGTGCGCGTGCCTTACCAAACATGGGTTTTCCATATGGTTTTTCCAATCAAGGTAAAAGAACACAAGGAGTAAACCAGAATCCTCTTGGTATACCAAATACTTTTCCAGGTTCTACGTCTGGGGAAACCCTTCACCATGGAATGGTAATATTCCTGGCAAAAGAAATGGGACATGGAACATTAATTCCAATTGGGGTTATCCTCCACCGATGGGTGGAAATACCTTGGGAGTTTATCCTCCAATGTTTCCTAGCACAATTCTTGGGGGAAATCCCATATCCCCAATAGGTATCATGTCAGGAGGAAATCCACCTATCAACCCCATTCCATAGTAGAATGGGCAAGTTTCAGGAAGTAACCAATTTGCTTGTGGCCCGCCTCCAAAAGGAGGAAATCAACCTTGGAACATTAATATAAACAAAGGAAAAAATCAATGGAATGGTTAGGTTTAGGAAAATAACCAATCTTATTCAGGCCTACCTCCATAAGGGGGAAATCCACCCATTAATCCTATTCTGCAATGGAAGGGACAAATACCAAGAATTAACCAATCTTTATGGTCACAACCCCTGTAAGAGAGAAATACTCCTTGGAATGCTTTTAAAAACCAAGGACAACTACCATGGTATGGTTAGGACCTAAGAAGTAACCAATCTTCTTGGGGACCATCTCCGCAAGGGGGAAATCCACCCATTAGTCATGTTCCAAGAAGTACCCAATCTTCTTGGGGGTAGTCTCCACAAGAGGGAAATCTGTTGGAAATATTATTAATACTAAGAGGGGGGTGAATCAATATTATGCAAAATTTTGAACAATTTTTACTTTTACCAAATATAAATAGCACTTATACTAAGCATTCTTCATAAACAATGTCAGTCAACATCACATGCACAATACACAGAACACAAAGATTTTACATGGAAACACAATTGGGAGAAAACCACAAAATGCTCTCTTATATTATAAATATTACATTCATGGAAGCACCAACTTCTAAATTTCTCCAACACTAATTGGAAGGAGGCACCAACCCATGATTTACATGCTACAACCTTAATGAAGAACCAACTCCCTGATTTACAAGCACCAACTAGAAGGAGGAACCGATGCCCTGGTTTTATAGGCGCCGACCTAAAGGAAGAACCGACTCCCTATTCCTTTCCCTGTCCTACCGCCCTAATATGTAGAAGATTATTCTTTGCTTTGTATTGATCAGTGCACTCTTTAGATTTGTTGCAATACATTTAATTGTGCACACCTGCTGTATACTCCGATCTTGAAATTGTTGTACTATATCACACACTTCACTTCACTCCATCAATATTACACACTAATTCTTATATTTCATACCCTTCTACAGTCCATGCGTTGTTCTAGCATACTGTTTCTATGCATATGCAAACTCAACTAATACTGTGCATCCTCCACTGTTTTGTAGTTCCATTCTTGCGCATCTATATCAGATAAACTATAACCTTCTTTGCACCATCTGCAATACTGTCTTTCTATTCTTGCACACTTGTATCAGATAAACCTCATCATAGTATGCATCATATGCTATGTTTCATTTCTATCTTTGCACATCTGTCTCAAATAAATCACATCATCCTGCGCATTACCTATTGTGCTTCATTTCTACTTTTTTGTACTTGTCTCAGATAAATCACATCATCATGTGCATCATCTAATGTGCTACATTTCTTTTCTTTGCACACCTATCTCTTTGCTTGATCATGTTGTTCTAGTTCAACGAGCCATTGAAACCCCAATAATACGAAGCTTGCAAAATCAAAATACTACAACTTTCGAATCTTCAAGCTTACTTGAATTCTCCAACTCGGCTTCGTATTTATACTTGACTTGCATAGATCATATGTCCACAAGTTAGTCATATCATCCATTCTTCCTTTCTTTACGGTCGACTTGACTTACACATCCACAAGTTGTCATGTTCTACGCAACTTGAGGTATCATACATTGTGGCTCTTGTGCACACTTGGTCCTTTGCATAGTGGGACTTGCACACTTGGGAACCACTACACATGGGATCTTTTGCCCTTGAAGTATCAACACTTGGTGGGTCTTGTGCACTTGACTTTTCCAACCACTTCTTACTTCTGAGACTCTTGTGCACTTCCAAGATTTGTATACTTGTTCAACTTGGTGGGTCTTGTGCAATTTTGAGATTTGTGTGCATATCCAACCTCTTCTTGATACTGAACCTGTTGTGCACTCTCGAGACTTATCTATTGATGTAATTGTAACTTCGGAATGTATTTCACCTATGTATATTGTATTCCTATAGAGATGTTATTATTCCTCTATACAGAAGTGTCGTCATTTGTATTGACAAGTGTCGCAAGTGTCGCAACTTGCAAGTGATGGGGTTATTAAACCACCAAGTGTGGGGTCGGCCCTGATTAGTATAACCATGGGTTATTAGACTGAGTTAGACAAGTCGGAACTGCTAGGTTATTAGGCAGGTCAGGTCATGTATAAATAGAGTGTGGGAGGCACTCTATTTGATCATCTCATTATTCACTTCTACACTACTCGGAAAGTGGTGCACTAGTGGAGGAGGAGGTTCAACTGCTAGGAGGACTATCTCTGTATAATTTTGTTGTATCATTGCTCTTTCTATCTCTGAGGAAGTTGTGGGGTTTTTCACCCTTATGGTTTTCCCCAGTGAAACTCTGTGTGTCTATTGTCTCATGTGATTGCTTGGTGTGATTGATATGCGTTGTTATGCTTGATATGTTGTACATGTTATTCTCTCAGTAAAGATCCTAGAGTATGTTGAATTAATGCTAAAAAATTAACATGGTATCAAAGCTAACTTGAGAAGAAGACACTGTGCAGTTGCGAAAACTAGGGTTTCTTGTTTATTGGGTTTCTCTCTACGGATCTTGAAATGTAGTAGGGTATTTTGACTCTCCTCATCAAAGCGCATCTTTTTGTCCAATCAAAATTCAATTCTGGGCACTTTCATTTTTGGCCCTAAAAATTAGGGTTTCCACAAAAATAGGAATTTATGAATTCTGAGACCATAGCTGGAATCGCCTTGGAAAAATCAAAGTTTAGAGCTTTATATCGAACTTTTTGGTTGGGTGAAGCTCCGGGAAAATCAAACCCTAATTCAGGGTCCTCCTTAGTGAATCTGAAAGATTGAAAAGCATTTCTAAAGGGTGAAACTTTGTAGATTTCAAATTCTGAATATACCAGGCTGATCAGCTCATCAAGGTGCATCTTTCTATCCTTTCAAAAAGTTGAAATTCACATTTTGAATTTTTAGGGTTTCTCTAACAAACCCTAATCCAACACCAGATCCAGATTTCTGCAAATCAAGTGGTAAGACCTAAACCTTTTCTATTTCCATTTGAAGTACTCTTTAAGATGTCTCACCACACTAAGTTTGAGGATAAGCTTGAAGGGGTTGATAACTTCCGAGCACGGAAGTATAGGATTGGGTTAATCATGGAAGAAAATGAATTGGACACTTATATAAGTGAAGAGGTCCCTGTCCCAAAGGGAGAAGAGGATAACGCCTTACATAAGAAGAACTTGGTCAAGGAAAAGAGGATCATTTCTGATTCTATCAAATACCATCTCATACCACATGTGTCATCTCTAAAGACACCTAAGGAGATGTTTGATTCCCTAACCAAGCTATTTGAAGGGAAGAACATAAATCTGAAGATGACTCTGCGGAACCAATTGAAAGGGGTAAAGCTTCAGAATGGAGATACCATTCAATCTTATTTTTATAAGGTCTCTCAAATCAAGGAACAAATTGAAGCTGTGGATGAAGTAGTGGACAATGGTGAAGTTGTCATGACTACATTGAATGGCCTACCTAGGTCACGAAACTCCTTCATCCAAGGAATCTGTGCAAGAAGGAAGTTGATATCATTCAGTAGACTATGGGAGGAATGCTCACAAGAAGAAGAAAGGATTGTGGCTTGAGAAGAGAAGATGCGGAATTAAGGTCAAGCACTCACAACACACACCAAGGGAAGCAAGTTTAAGAGGGAGAGATCACATAACAAGAAACATTCTCACCCTCATCACAAGAAGAAAGATCTATCTCGTGTTCAATGTTTCGAGTGCAATGAAGTAGGACACTTTGCTTCAAATTATCCCAAGAAGAAGAAATACAACAACAACAAATTCAACAAGAAGAAGAGGTACAACAAGAAGAGATTTCATGCTCATGCTGCTGAGGATGATGAACCTCCCAAGAAGAAGGCGAGGGTAGAAAGTGATACTTCATCAAGTGAAGATGAATATGTTCTAATCTCTGCTCTCACATGTACTATCTATCATGGATGTAATGATTGGCTTATTGATAGTGGGGCTTCCAAACATATGACTGGGTTTAAAGAATCTTTTGTAAATCTATCTGAACATGAGTCACCCCATAAAGTGAAACTTGGGGATGACTATCAATATCCTATCAAGGGAAGTGGTGAAGCTTCCTACAACCTAGACTTTGGGAAGTCCTTGAAGATGAGAGATGTTCTATATGTACCTGGGCTCAAGAAGAACCTACTCTCCATATATGCATTGGATGCAAAAGGCATAAGGGTTGCATTTGTATATGGCCAAGTCCTAATGTGGACAAAAGGTAAAACTATAGATGATGCAGTAGTGATTAGCGAACAAGAGGGAGGATTGTACAAATTGAAGGGACAACCTGAACATGCCATGGTACATGAATCCATGGAGCCAAGTGAACTTTGGCATAAAAGGCTTGCACATGTGCACTATAGGGCACTACGAATTGCAAGTAAAGTTGTATAGGGTCTTCCTGAAATCAAGACAAAGCATGAAGGTATTTTCAAAGGATGTGCAATAGGAAAGAACATTAAGAAGGCATTTCCAAGCAGTGAAAGCAAAGCAAAATGAATCTTGGAGATTATCCACTTTGATGTATGCGTTCTGATGTCATCCATTTCTCTAAGTGGGTATGTATATTATGTCTCTTTCATTGATGATTTCTCTAGGAAGACTTGGGTCTATTTCTTGAAGAACAAAGATGAAGTGTTTGATAAGTTCAAGGAGTTCAAAGCCTTGATGGAAAATCAAACTGATAAGAAGATCAAGACCTTCAGATCCGACAATGGCAGAGAATTCACTTAAGGTGATTTTAAGAAGCTATGCAGTGACTCAGGGATTAAGAGGGAGTTGAATGCTCCCTACAATCCACAACAGAATGGAGTTGCAGAAAGAAAAAATAGAACAATCATGGAAGCATCACGGGCAATGTTGCATGACCAAGATATACCTATGCATCTTTGGGCAGAAGCAGCTAGGACAGTTGTATATGTGCAGAATAGAATACCTCACAAGATATTGGACAACAAGACACCAGAAGAGGTATTCTCTGGTAAGAAACCTGAAGTCAGCCATCTCAGAATATTTGGTTGTCTAATATATACACAAGTTCCAAAGGAAAAGAGGACAAAGCTAGATCCTTCAGGAAAGAAGGGCATTTTTCATTAGAGAGATTTTGAGGTCAAAAAATGGCCTCCTAAGAGATGTACTACAAAAATATGAGATATATTAAAATATTATGAATTGGGGGTTTTATGGGGTAGGTATATATAAGTCACCTCCCACACTATTTTCTATGCACAATATAAATAACCATGGTTGAGTTACTTTTCAAAATACACTAGAAATAAAATTAATAAAAACACTCTACATTGATGTGACTAAGATTCATTGTAAATTCTCAAAATTTTATTGTCCTTTAGCATTTATTTGTCTTGAACTTGCAAATGAAATTAAATAATTAAAAACATTTTTAAGAGCTATTTTTTTTAATTTTATGTTGACTTTTTATATTTAGTACTTTTCTCATGAATTTAATACAATGTAATTTAATTGAAAATTTATTTACATGTAAAATGTTAATGATATTATTATAACCCACATTGCATTATTATTATTATTCTTTATTCATTAAATCTATTATTAATTTTTATTCATTAAATCTATTATTATTTTTTATTCATTAAATCTATATTGATAAATTAATATCAAAATCATAAATTTATATGCATAACTAACATACATTTTTTAGATTAATATCATTCATGAATTTATTTTATTTTAAAAGTTCAAGGATATATATATATTAGTTTGGCATTATAATATTAAATAAAATGGAGTGAATATATAATTAAAAATTAAAAATATGAAAATGAAAAAAATATTATTTTATGAAAAAATGTGAAATGAATATATATATATATATATATATATATATATATATATATATTAGTTTGACATTATGATATTAAATAGAATGGAGTGAATATATAATTTAAAATTAAAAACATAAAAATCATAAAATATTATTTTATAAAAAATGTGAAAGGACCTTTTTTATGAATTTTGAGTATTTTACTTGAAAATGACAATAATATTATTTTATGAGAAAGTATGAAAAGTCATTCATTATGAGTACTTTATTTGAAAATGACAATAATATTATTTTATGAAAAGACTATCATTATGAATACTCTACTTTATGACTTAAAAGTACTTACACCACTACCTTGGTTAACTATGTGTTTTCATCCACCATAAAAAAATTGACAAATAAGCATTCTTAACTCATGCAATGCCACCTCAACATGGGGGATGATGTCATCTACTAGAATGTGATTGGTTGTTTTTTATAGTACATTTTATTTGTTTTGAGGCTATTTTTTGACCTCAAAATCTCTCTAATGGCGGGGTACAGTGAAAGCTCGAAGGCTTACAGAATATACTTTCCAGGGTTCAAAAAGATTGATGTCAGAAGGGATGTAACATTCGATGAGGACTCAGATCACATCAAATCAAAGAAGGCATCTATTGAAGATCATGAAGAACCAAATGAAACCAGATTTCAAGACACTACTATGATTGAAGCAGTTCTAGAAGCAGATCGCGAAGTTGAAGATCTGTAAGAAACTTTAGATCCACCCCATGAGAAGAAATCTCACAAGAGAAAACTTGCATGGGCTAGAGAGCTCATTCAAGATGTAGAAAGATATGGCATTCCAGAAGAAGAACATAGAGAAAGGAAGAGGACTAGATCAAATACCAGTTATGCTACCCTACTTTGTGATATTATGAACAAAGAACGTTCCAGTGATGAAGAAGAAGCGAAAAAGAAAGAATTGAAGGATGCCATGGTCTAGGAATACCAGTCGATCATGAAGAATGATGTTTGGGATGTAGTCCCAATACCTGAAGGGAAGTCAGTTGTGACTTCCAAATGGATCTACAAGATCAAGCATGCTGCATATGGCAGCATAGAGAAATACAAAGCGAGATTTGTAGCTCGTGGCTTCTCCCAAAAAGAAGGGATTGATTATAAAGAGACTTTTGCTCCTGTAGCCAGGTACACTTCCATTAGATCGGTACTTGCCCTGGCTACAGTGATGAAATGGAAGATACACCAGATGGATGTCAAGACAACTTTCTGAAATGGTGTAGTCGAGGGGGAAGTGTATGTGGAGAAACCACTTGGTTTTGAGACATATGGCAGGGTGTCATATGTGTGTAGGTTGAAGAAATCCTTGTATGTCTTGAAGCAAGCTCCTAGGACTTGGTATGGTAGGATGGACAGTTTCCTATCTAGTTTAGGCTTTGCTAAAGCAGATTCCAACCTTTACTACAAGGCTGAGGAAGCCAATACTGTGTTACTACTTCTCTATGTGGATTACCTGTTTGTTACAGGTGAGGATGGATTGATTGTCGATACCAAGAGGAAGCTTGCTTCCAAGTTCGATATGAAGGACTTGGGGATGATGCATTGTTTTCTAAGCATGGAGTGTGGCAGAGTGCAGATGGGATATTCCTTGGACAAGGGAAGTATGCAGTAGAGATCCTGAAGAGGTTCGGGATGATGGAATGCAAGGCCATGGCCACACCTATGGCATCGAACCTGAAGCTTCTGTGTGATGCTTCATCTGATCCGGTTGATGTCATGGTGTATCGTCAGATGATTAGGTCCTTGATGTACCTGATGAACACTAGACTAGATATTTGCTTTGCGGTGAACACATTGAGACAGTTCTTGATGGATCCTAGAGGTGTTCACTTGGTTGTTGTAAAGCATATTCTAAGGTACCTGAAGGGTACAATTGATTATGGGCTCAAGTATGATGCGAATCAAAATTTTAACCTGCAGGGTTATGTTGATTCTGACTGGGTAGGCAGTGTTGCAGATAGGAAGAGCACATCTGGGTGCTGATTCAGTATGGGATCAGGTGTGCTCTCTTGGTTTAGCAAGAATCAGTCCTGCGTATCACTGAGTACAGCCGAGGCAGAGTATGTTGCAGCTTGTTCGACAAGTTGTGAGGCAGTATGGCTCTGGAGGCTACTATTTGAGTTACTTGTTCTCCCATTGGAGGATATTGGTATCTTTTGTGACAACCAGAGTTGTGTGAAGTTGTTTGAGAATCCGGTTTTCCAGGAGAAGTTGAAGCACATTGAGATCAAATATCGCTATATCAGGTATATGGTGCAGAGAGGAGCAGTGAAGCTCCTATATGTTGCGATAGATGAGCAGGTTGCAGATGTGTTGACGAAACCACTAGCCAGAGTGAAGTTTGAGTACTTCAGAGAGAGGCTTGGTGTTCTTCAGATTGATGACACTTTGAGGAAGAAGTGATGGACACATTTGCAGGAGCCATTCCAAGCATGGTGAGAGGAGGATCCTTCCCATGGCTGTGGATGTAAGCGTTGGATGATGAGAATCAGGACGATGCTCCAGTTACTGCTTTGTATTTGCATCAGTTGGATGCTTTGATCAGTTTGATCATGTATTTGTATATGCATCATGTTGGATGTTTGATATATTTGTATATGCATCATGTTGGATGCTTGATATGATCAGGTAGATCATGTATTTATGTATGTATCAGGTGGATACATTGTATGATCAAGTAGATCATGTGCTTATGTATGTATCAGGTGAATGCATTGTATGATCAGGTAGATCATGTACTTATGTATGTATCAGGTGGATGCATTGAATGATCAGGTAGATCATGTACTTATGTATGTATCAGGCGGATGCATGGTATGATTAGGTGGATTATGTATGATGATACATATCAGGTAGATACTTTGTATGCATCATATGGATATATTGTTTGATCAGGATGATCATAGATGATGAGCTTCAAGATGTTGCTCCAGATGATATGCATCAAGTTGATGCTATTGTTAAATTTTCAGAATTTACTTCAATCTGATCTAGGATCTTAACTGAGAGAACAACATGTACAAAAAATCTACAGCATATCAATCATGGACACAATAATGCAAGCACACAAGAGACACAGAGTTTACTTGGGGAAAACCATAAAGGTGAAAAACCCCAATAACTTCCTTAGAGATAGATAGAGCAATGATACAACCAGAATACAAGAGATAGTCTTCTCCTAGCAGCAGAGCCTCCTCCTCCACAAGTGCTCCACTCGCCCAAGTGTGAGTGAGAGAATAGAATGCGTAAAATGAGAGAGACACACTCTCTATTTATAGACTAACTTGACTTGACCTTTACTCAACTAGGTCGGCCTCAACTTAACCACTTAACATAATGCTGACTAGGTCGACCCCCACTAGGGTGGTCTAATAACCCTTTGACCCACATGGCTGACCCCCAATAGGGTGGTCTAATAACCCTTTGACCCACATGACTTATACAGGGCCGACCCCAACAAGGTGGTCTAATAATCCATCAAGTATAAGTTACGACACTTACAATATAAATGATGACACTTCTGTATAGAGGAATAATAACATCTCTATAGGAATAAAACCACTTCCGTATAGAGGAATAATAACATCTCTATAGGAATAAAATATACATATATGTGAAATACATTCCGAAGTTACATATACATCAACGCTCCCTCTTAACTAGGAAGGTATTTCTCGACACAGGTCTTCTATCACAAGTCATCTTCTCTGAATCATTGTCATTGAATAATCGTCATCAAGTCATCATCATCGTCACTGCTGGTGCTATCTCAATCAATCTTTGAATCTACTCATCATAGGAAGTTCTACAGAGCCAGTCCTTTTTCATACTTGATGTAGGCCCACCACCTGTAGGTCTTCGTCATCACTGGCCATACTGTGGAATTCTCAGGACTTATTACATGCGTCACAAAACCTAGCTGTAGCATCCCAGGCTATTACGAGCACACAACTCTACCTGTAGGATCTCCCAGAAGAAAATTACATGTGACCCATCACAAAACCTGGCTGAAGCATCCCAGGCTGTTACGAGCACACAGCTCTACCTGTCAGATCTCCCAGGAGCACATTACATGTGATCTCACCACAAAACCTGGCTGAAGCATCCCAAGATGTTACGAGCACACAGCTTTACCTGTCGGATATCCCAGGAGCACATTACATGTGGTCCACCACAAAACCTGGCTGAAGCATCTGAGGCCTTTTTCATCCTATCCAGATCTCCCAGGAGCAAATTACATGTGGTCATGGCAAAACCTGGCTGAAACATCTGAGGCCTTTTCATCCTGTCCAGATCTCCCAGGAGCAAATTACATGCCATAGGACAAAACCTCGCAAGAGCATCTTAGGATGTTACGGGTACACAACTCCGACCTGAAGATCTCCCAGGGCACAAATTACATGTCCTCCCAGAGCAATGTCTCGAAAGAGCATCCTAGGCTGTTATGGGTACGCAACTCCGACCTATAGGATCTCCCAGACACGCTCATCTGCACAACCTGATCCACGGCCACAAAGTATCATCCTGATACTCACCATACATCATCCTGATGTACACATGATCATCCTGATCATCATCACTGCAACATTCTGCTGCATGTCATCTGGAGAAGCTCGTCATCCGCGATCACCTTGATCATACAATGCATCCATATGATGCACACCAAGTATCTACCTAATACATATCATCATACATAGTGTATCCACCTGATACATAGATACATGATCCACACAATGTATCCATCAACATACATGATCTACCTGATCATACATGATACATATCAATATACATGATCTACCTGATCATACAATGTATCCACCTGATACATATACAGATACATGGTCCAAGCATCCAACATGATGCATATACACAATATATACAAATGATCCAACCAATCATATCCAACATCCAACATGATGCGTACATACATATAAATGATCCAACTGATCATATCCAGCATCCAACATGATGCACACATACATATACATATAAATGATCCAACTGATCATATCCAACATCCAACATGATGCACACATACATATAAATGATCCAACTGGTCATACCAAGCAGAAACTAGAACATCATCCTGATGCTCATGATCCAGCGCTTACATCCACAGCCATGTGAAGAATTCTCCTTCCAACATGCTTAGAATGGCTTCAGCAAATGTGTCCATCACTTCTTCCTCGAAGTGTCATCAATCTGAAGAACACCAAGCCTCTCGTTGAAGTAGTTGAACTTCACCCTGGCTAGTGGCTTCGTCAGCACATCTGCAATCTGCTTGTCCGTCGCAATGTATAGGAGCTTCACAGCTCCTCTCTGCACCATATCTCTGATATAGTGATATTTGATCTCTATGTGTTTTGACTTGTCATGAAACACCAGGTTCTCGGATAGATTCACACAACTCTGGTTATCACAAAAGATACCAGAAGCATCCAACGGGAGATCAAATAACTCAGACAGTAGCTTCCGTAGCCATACTGCCTCACAACTAGTTGAACAGGCTGCAACATACTCTGCCTCAGCTGTACTCAGTGCTACGCAAGACTGCTTCCTGCTAAACCAAGAGATCACACCTAATCCCCATAATAAAGCAACACCCATATGTGCTCTTCCTATCTGCAGCACTGCCTGCCTAATCTGAATCAACATAACCCTGCAGGTTAAACTTTTGATTCGCTTCATACTTGAGCCCATAATCCACTGTACCCTTCAGGTACCTCAGAACATGATTTACAACAACCAGGTGAACACTCCTTGGATCCGTCAAGAACTGGCTCAATGTGTTCACCGCAAAGCAAATATCTGGTCTCGTGTTCGTCAGGTACATCAAGGACCCAATCATCTGACGATGCATAGAGACATCAACCGGCTCAGATGAAGCATCACAAAGAAGGTTCAAATTCGATGCCATAGGTGTGGCCATGGCCTTGCAATCCATTATCCCGAACCTCTTCAGGATCTCTACTGCATACTTCCCTTGTCCAAGGAAGATTCCATCTGCACTCTGCCACACCTCCATGCCAAAAACAAATAGTGCATCATCCCCAAGTTCTTCATCTCGAACTCGGCAGCAAGCTTCCGCTGCGTTTCGGAAATCAAGCTATCTTCACCTGTAACAAATAGGTTATCCGCATACAAAAGTAGTATCACTGGATTGCCTTCCTCAACCTTGTAGAAAAGTTTGGAATCCTCTTTATTCTTGATAAAGACCAAATTGGATAGACAGCTGTCTATCCTACCATACCAATTTCTGCACACATATGTGACTACACCATGCTGTCTTGAAATTCATCTAGTGTATCTTCGATTTCATCACTTTTATATTTCTCTATGCCGACATTTGTAGCATGCTTTATCTAATAGTTCCATTTGGAAGTCACAACAGACTTCCCTTCAGCTCTTGGGACCGCATCCCAAACATTGTTCTTCATGATCGATGGATCATGGCATTCTTCCCGTATCTTGGGAACTTCAATATCTTCAATAGATAATTTTGTTGCTTGAACAAATGTTGTAGTCCTTCTTTTGTAGGTGATGGTATATGATCTTTCCTACACAACAAGTTAAATTGCATGATTAGAAAACATATCATAGTTTTTAGAACAAATTCTTACACATAAGGAAATATGTCAAACAGTCATGCAATTATCTTAGTCAATGCTTCAATACAACATTTATCCATATTCCGTAACTTTCTAGATGCCTTCCAATCTCTACTAGAACATTGTTAAGAGTGTGCACAACTCCCAACATGTCAGCAAAGAGGTTTCATTCTAGATAAGTAGCAATGGAATGTTGTACAGTGCCATAGGCCACTTACCCATGCATATTAGTAGTATACTGTTCATCAATGCAACTATTCTAATATGCATAATACACAACCTAATTATAGGAACATCATTATATACATTATTGAACATTATTATTTAAACAATAAAATATGCAAGTAATGACAATTCAAATACTTATCTTTGTTTGTTTGTTGGGTTGACTCCCTCTCAGTCTTTGGTTCTTTTCTGCAACTCCATTCTTATGTCGATTGTGAGAAGTGGTCAACTCCCTCTGAATATCTGCATCCTTGTAGAAACTACTGAAGTGTGCTCCTTTGCTTTCTTGTAGGAACAACTAGAGTGTGCTCCCTCTTGATCTTTGCTTCCTGGATTACCTGTCCTTGAACTTACATCCATCCTTAATCACTATGCATGCTTATTAGTATCATCATTGTGTTATCCTTGAGGTCTCATACATAATCACACATTTATTAGTATAACCTTAATGCTACCAAAACACAATAATCTTAAACATGTATATTCCTGATCATTCACAAATAATAAACATAAGTATTCAAGGTTTCAGGGAAGTCTTCTTTTACTCATACATATTCTTATTTGATCATAGGACTCTTCTAGTTAGTTGAATCATCAATCAATATAAGAGATATAATATGCATAAAACCCGTGATTATTCAAACCTATGCCTTCATGATTCTTCTGGTTAGTCATATCATCAATTATGGTAAGAAACATAATATGCATACAACCATGATTATTCAAACCTATGACTTCATGAATAATCATTATCAAAACCACAACAGTATAAGATCCTAACATAGGGTAGGATTCTAGCTTGATATAGGAAAAACATACCTGGATTAGCATGCTAGCTAGTTATGTCTAACATACCTGCATAATGTCTTCTGGTTCTCTTCAGTGACTTGTGCTAGTAACCTGCATGTCTCATAAGTTAACCATTGTAGAACCAAGTTATACATACCTCGAAAGTAGATCTTCTATGTGATCCATGACAATGGATGAATCTTTCTCTTCATGTCACCATGAGCATATGTTCTTGAAGTAGAACATGATTTGATTTTCTTGGTGTACCTTTTGTGTTAGCAAACAACATAAACCTCATACAACATCACAATGCATTAGTACAATCATAAGTGTCAAAACCTTAATCAATGAATATCTTCTATTAAGGTGATATGACAAGTCCAGTAATTAATCAAGATTGAACTGTAATGATATGAAGACAAACATATGATAAACTTAACCATGAAACATACCTGTAATCCATACTTGTCAAGATTGCTTGTAATCTTCTTATGGAAGGCCTTAGCCTCATCTCCCTATGAGACAGGAACTTCTTCACTTATGCAGGTGACCAATCCATCTTCTTCTAGGATTAACCCAATCCACTTGATTTGCAAGAACTGGACCTGGACCTGGATTAGGGTTTGTCAAAGAAACCCCAAAAATTCAAACTTCTGAAAGGATAGAAATATGCGCCTTGATGAGCTTATCAAGTTGGTATATTCAGAATTTGAAAACTGCAAAGTTTCACCCCTCAAAATTGCCTTTTAGATTTTCGGATTCACTCGGGAGGACCCTGAATTAGGGTTTGAGTTTCCCGGAGCTTCACCCAACCAAAAGATTTGATTCAAAACTCTAAGCTTCAATTTTTCTGAGGAGCTTCTAGCCGTGGTCACAGATTTCCAAAATTCTAATTTTTGCAAAAGCCCTAATTTTCCATATTTCCGATCAAAGTCCCGAACTGCGGTTTGATCAATCCCGGCCTTCTACCCAACAAATAAATCTAATCTTGGTCTCTAAATTTCGATTTTGATGAGTAGCATCCAGCAGTGGTCTCCGATTACAAAAATTCCAACTTTCTTCGAAGCCTTAAATTCCGGAAGCCATGAATGACGGTACTCAAAAATTATTTCTTTTTGATAGAAATATGTACCTGATTGTTTCTGGTGTAATTCCTAACCTTTTGATCCACAGGGTCTGAACATTTTTCCTGAGATATCCCGACCTATTATCCTTCCATCCCGACAGGTCTGACCTCAATTGTATTCTCTGAGAGAGATTTATGCCAAGTGTCGCAACATGACCTGTTTATGGGATAATATAGGAGAGCGAAAGTGTACGGCGTGCCACGTGTCATTGGTTCAATTTCGGCCTTTGAAATTTTTTCCTGAGATAGTACATTCTGTGTACTACCTGTCACATTTTACGAAATTTCATTTGGATATTTCTATCCCAAGTTATGACCTTTTTCCCAAGGTTACCTGGTATTTTACTCAGATCTGGAAGAGGCAGAAACCCTATATTGTACAGATCATAAATCCCAAAGTACAATGAATTAGAGGTTTTCCTTTGGACATAAGGTACATGGGGATCTTCGCTTCGACCTGTAGATGTTTCAGATCTGAAAACTTCGCCAAAACAGATTTATAGAGAAAGTGCTACGATGACTAGTTTTTTCTATATCAAGCCCTAGCATTGTAAGTACAACAAGTGTCATACATGCCATATCATGCCTTCTTTTAGGCTAGCTCTGATACCATGTTAAATTTTCAGAATTTACTTCAATATGATCTAGGATCTTAACTGAGAGAACAACATGTACAGTAAATCTACAACATATCAATCATGGACACAATAATGCAATCACACAAGAGACACAGAGTTTACTTGGGGAAAACCATAAAGGTGAAAAACCCCAATAACTCCCTCAGAGATAGATAGAGCAATGATACAACCAGAATACAAGAGATAGTCTTCTCCTAGTAGCAGAGCCTCCTCATCCACAAGTGCGCCACTCTCCCAAGTGTGAGTGAGAGAATAGAATGTGTAAAATGAGAGATACACACTCTCTATTTATACACTAACTTGACTTGACCTTTACTCAACTAGGTCGGCCTCAACTTAACCACTTAACATAATGCTGACTAGGTCGACCCCCACTAGGGTGGTCTAATAACCCTTTGACCCACATGGCCGACCCCTAATAGGGTGTTCTAATAACCCTTTGACCCACATGACTTATACAGGGCCGACCCCAACATGGTGGTCTAATAACCCATCAAGTATAAGTTACGACACTTACAATATAAATGACGACACTTTCGTATAGAGGAATAATAACATATCTATAGGAATACAACCACTTATGCATAGAGGAATAATAACATCTCTATAGGAATACAATATACATATATGTGAAATACATTCCAAAGTTACATATACATCAACAACTATGATGATGATGAGGTTGATCATGTGATGATGCACATCAGGATGATGTATGGTGAGTATCAGGTTGATACTCTGTGGCCGTGGATAGGTTGTGTAGGTGACATAAAAAAGAACCTTTAAAATCCGGACAAGTAGAGCGGTGTGCTCGTAATAGCCTGGGATGCTCTATTGATATCCAGATAGGTAGAGTGGTGTGCTCGTAACATCTTGGGATGCTTTGAGTAGGTTTTGCTAAAGTTTCGCATAGAAAAGATCCTTTGAAATCCAGATAGGTAGAGCGGTGTGCTCGTAACAGCCTGGGATTCTCTATAGAGATCCAGATAGGTAGAGCGGTGTGCTCATAACATCCTGGGATGCTCTGAGTAGGTTTTGTGACATATCACATAGAAAAGATCCTTTAAAATTCGGATAGGTAGAGCAGTGTGCTCGTAACAGCCTGGGATTCTCTATCGAGATCCAGATAGGTAGAGCGGTGTGCTCGTAACATCCTGGGATGCTCTGAGTAGGTTTTGTGAAGTTCAACATGTAAAATATCCTGGGATATCCGATAGGTTGAGAAGTAAGCTCATAATCAGTCCTGGGATGCTCTTTCGAGGTTTTGTTGACGCATGTAATAAGTCCTGAGGATTCCATAGTATGGCCAGTGATGATGAAGACCTACAGGTGGTGGGCCTACATCCAGTATGAAAAAGGACTAGCTCTATATAACTTCTTATGAGGATTAGATTGGATATTGATTGAGATAGCAGTAGCAGTGATGATGACGATGGTTCGATAACGATGATCTAGAGAAGAAGAATTGTGCGAGCAGATCTGTGTCAAGAAATACCTTCCTAGTTAAGAGGGAGCGTTGATTTAATTGTAAATTTGGACTGTATTTAACCTATGTATATTGTACTCCTATAGAGATGTTATTATTCCTCTATACAGAAGTGTCGTCATTTGTATTAACAAGTGTCGCAACTTGCAAGTGATGGGTTATTAGACCACCAAGTGTGGGGTCGGGCCTGGTTAGTATAACCATGGGTTATTAGACCGAGTTAGACAAGTTGGCACTGCTAGGTTATTAGGCAGGTCAGGTCATGTATAAATAGAGTGCAGGAGGCACTCTATTTAATCATCTCATTATTCAATTCTACACTACTCGGAAAGTGGCACACTAGTGGAGGAGGAGGTTCAACTGCTAGGAGGACTATCTCTGTGTACTTTGGTTGTATCATTGCTATTTCTATCTCTGGGGAAGTTGTGGGTTTTTTCACCTTTATGGTTTTCCCCAGTGAAACTATGTATGTCTATTGTCTCATGTGATTGCTTGGTGTGATTGATATGCATTGTTATGCTGTACATGTTATTGTGAAGAACCTGCAATTATTAATTAATGTAAATACATGAGATATAAGAAATAATAGAACTCAGAATCACTTTTATATTGATCATGGGCCACTTCGAGGGGGAAACCTCCTTTGAGAAAGCTCAATACAATTAAATTCACGGCGCCTTCAATGACCTCAACACACACTTATATACTAAGTCTATGCCCAATACTATGGGTGAAAACCATGGGACATATAATACTACGAGATGACTTACAAAGCATATGCGTCCAATACTATGGGTCAATACTATGGGCTAATATAAACTATGGATCAATAAATACTATGGGACGAATTACAAAGCATATGCGTCCAACAACAATATACTAACATAGTAAAGAGAAGGGTTGACATGGGTTCCTAACATCCCCTCTCCCATAGAAAAAGCTTTGTCCTCAAAGCTTTGGTTGGAGAAATTGCTGCAGAATCTGAAGGAGTGGTTCCCCGGTAGCATCCCTGGGTTGCATTTCGGGCCATTGACGCCTTTGGAGTGTCAGGGAGGATTGCTTGGAAGGATGTAGATGAAGAAGAACCCTATCATCTGCGTGGAAAATGCGCTCAGAATGGTGCTGATCGGCTTGTTGTTTCAAGCGAATTCTGGCCATGTGAACATTGTCCTGCAGAATGAGAAGAATCTGATCGTGGTTACGTAGAACCGAGTCAATTTCCTGAACTGGGGAGCTACTAAGGGTGTATGGAAGAAGAACTGGCGGTGTCTGTCCATAGACTGCTTCATATGGTGTCCTTTGAGATGTGGTATTGTACCACTAGAGCGCGGCTAGGAAATCCATAGAAATAGTTGGCCAAAGCTGTGTAGGGATGGGAAAGGGTTTGAGCAATCCCGAAAGGAGTGTCGTTTCACCCTTGTTGACCTGGAAAGTATCACATTCAGCCACCATTTTTTGAATTGTCATTTTCAGTCCCTGCCAAAAGAAGTTACATTGTTCCCTGTCATATGTTTTGAAGAACCCAGAGTGCCCTGCTGATGAAGAAGCATGGAGTTCATAGAAGAGATAGCCCTGTTGAACATATTGCAACCAATTTACCACCATATTGTCCTTACCCTTCTTGTAAGTGATAGCATAGGGATAACCCATGAGTTGGATAACCCATTTCAGGTGTGTTGGGTAGGAAACCCATTGTTCCAAAAAAATTTCCAGACTCTGGAGATCAGTATTGATGCATAAATAATTCCCTAATAGGTATGGCTGCCACTTCTGTACTGCATGAAAAATAGCCATCAGTTCCTGCTGAGAGGTATATGTGACTAAATTCTTATCGGAAAGGTTTCTTAAAGGTGACAAACACATTGGTTCAGCAAAGACACCTGCATAGCTATCCAAGGAAGTAGTGGAGACCGTTGATGGGTGCATCTGAATGGAATGGAGCTGAGCGATGACACCATGTGAATTCTTCTTAAGTATTTTTTCTAGGCGATGTGAACTGATGATGCAGAGAGACCCTGGTTGTAAGCCCATTAATTTGTGTTGTGCTCCATTGACTGAAAACTGCATCCAAATTTCCGCAAAATCCCATAAGATGGGGCCAAGTGTGCGTAATCATTGAACACCCAAAACCACATCACATCTGCCTAAGGACAAGGAAAACATGCCAAAGTGCAGGTTATAATCTTCCATAGAGATACGCACATTGTGACACTTCCCCTTGCAAGGTAGGGTGCCCCCATTGGCAATCATGACTTCAAAGTTGGAGCAAGGATGGACAAAACAATAAGCCTGTTTGGCAATCTGAGGGTCAATGAAGTTATGAGTGCTACCAAAATCAATGAGTATGGTAAGAGGGAGCTTCTTGAAGTATCCCCTGTCTTGCATTATTTGTGGGGTGGTGACACCGGTTACAGCATTGAGAGAGATCTCGGGTGGGTCGTCCTGAGATGGGGTGTCAACAAGCGGGTGTTGAATGTCGGCCTGATCATCTACTGTATTTGGAGCTTCTTCATCAAGTTCTGAGGCAGGCTGAGAATCCACATCCAAGAGATAGAGCTTTTGTTGAACACATCTATGTCCCTGAGTGAATTTCTCATCACAATTATAACAAAGCCCTTTTTCTCGGCGTGCTTGCATCTCTATTTCAGACAAATGCTTGATAGGAGTTGGTTGAGGAGCAGGCGTGATGGGAGGTCGTTGGGAACCCATATTTCTGAAAGGAACAAAGGTGGGTTTGGAGCGTTGTTGAGCTGCGATCTTGTCCTCTTCCAACTTAGCCAACTCTAGGACTTCCATCATTGTGTTGGGACAGAACATTTTGACATATGAGCGGATTTCATCCTTGAGACAACTGATAAAACAACTCTTGTAGAATTCATCAGACAATCCTTTTGTGTGATTGGCCAGTTTCTCAAATTCTATCTGATACTCTCTCACTGTGCCAATTTGGTGAAGTTTAGTGAGTGCTCCTGTGAAGTCATCAAAAGCACTAGGACCAAATCGTGGCAAAAGGAGTTGGAAAAAATCTGTCCAGTTTGGTTCGGGATGAGCTTTGATGTACCAACGGTACCATTGAAGGGCTTCTTGTTCCAAATGAAAGGATGCAAGTGAAACTGTCTAGACATCAAAAGTATTATGCAGACTGAAATATTGTTCTGCTTGGTATATCCATCCAGTCGGATCAGTACCATTGAAGCGAGGAAAATCAAGCTTCGGCCCACGAAAATTGCTGGAAGAAGAGAACCCGGTGGCTACAAAAGATTTTGGCTGTCGGTTATTGTTCATGGATGAATGCTAAAGATGGAGGCTGAGAATTTTTTCATCTAGATCTTGGAGTTTGGTTTGGATGGTTGCAAGTGATTCCTCCATGGTGTTTTCTCCTGCGCGGGTGACAACCACAACCAAGAGTTTTTTTTTTTTTTGGGGGGGGGAATGGATATAAAAACACAAACAAAAGATTATTTAGTAAGGGAATATTTGGATTTGGGAAAACTCAGATGGGTAATTGGAGTAGGACTAGGTTTTGGACACTTTCTGATAAACAGGGAAGCAAAAAATGGGGATTTCAGAAGCGGGGTGAAAGAATGAGAAAATTTGGTAGAGAGGCACATAGAAGCAAAATTAGGAAAGGAACACGGTGGGAAAATTTTAAGGCGTTTGGGTGAAAATTGAAGGAGTTATGGCAAACCCTAAAAATAGACAAATGTGGGATTTCTGGTCTTGGAAAGTGGAATTTGGGATAGGGTCTTCAGGAATGAAATATGTAGAATGGGATTGCAGGGATGTCAATAAAGTTTTAGGGAAAACAGAGTTGAAACAAGGGAGATATGGCCGAAAAACATAATTTTATACATTTTTATTTTTATTTTTAGAAATGGATCGGCAACAACGATGCGGAATGGATCCGCAACAAATGGGTCATGGATCTGTAATGGTGCGGAAGAGATAGAAAACAGTTGGATCTGAAATGGCGACTGGATTTGGAGCGAAAGTGATTGGCAAAATAGATCTGAAACGGCTGGATCTGGAGTGGAAGTGATCGACAATAGTTCAGCTGAAAATAGATATGGACCTCAGGTATGTGCGGCTTCCTATCGGTTTAGGGGATTCACTCGGCCACCAATGTTGTCTGATGGCTTGCGTATTGGGGCAGTACCCCTCACTCCACGGATCAGGTAAAACTGATAACCGCTTTGCCACAAACGACAGCTCTTGGTTTACCTCATGGGTGGGAACTAGTCAATCAGGTAGGGGTTGTTGCCCTTTTCACTGGCAGGTCCTCTCAATGGGCTAGCTACTTTGGGGTTCCTGTGGTACTCCTCACAATGAGTTTTAGGGCTTATGCCCAAGTACTTCCCACAGTTAAACGGATAGGGGTTATCCCCAGATCCGAACTTGCAATAGCGCAAAAAAAAATTTGGCAGAAATTCCACCCAACGAGCCCAAGAAAGTGCTCTGATACCAGATGTGAAGAACTTGCAATAATTAATTAATGCAAATACACGAGATATAAAAAATAATAGAACTCAGAATCACTTTTATATTGATCATGGGCCACTTCGAGGGGGCAACCTCCTTTGAGCAAGCTCAATACAATTAACTTCACGGTGCCTTCAATGACCTCAACACACACTTATATACTAGGTCTATGCCCAATACTATGGTCAAAACCATGGGACATATAATACTACGGGATGACTTACAAAGCATATGCGTCCAATACTATGGGTCAATACTATGGGCTAATATAAACTATGGATCAACAAATACTATGGAACGACTTACAAAGCATATGCGTCCAACAACAATATACTAACATAGTAAAGAGAAGGGTTGACACGGGTTCCAAACAGTTATTCTCTCAGTAAAGATCCTAGAGTATGTTGAATTAATGCTACGAAATTAACATTATCCAACCATATCTTTGACATTAAATTTGAATTATAACAATTAGATGGATTGGGAGCTTGTGCATGTACCTTATGTACATATTCAAACTGGATATACGTTATATCCATATTCAAACTAGCACAAGGATATTGAGTCCTCTTTGCAATCAGTTGACATCAATGACAACCAAATTTGAACAATATTTCCCTTTGGCATTGATGTCAACACCTCATGAAGCTGTGTATATAAACACCTCATGAAGTTGTGCTCTTCCTGATCATGAATTCCTCTTTTCTATTCGCACACAACACAGTACTCCCCCTATGTTCTTTCCAGTTTGAACCTATGTTCTTCTATGCAAATTGCTATCAGTACTTTTATGTTGTCTTTCATTTATGCACATATCGTTGTCACTTATGCATGTTGATCTTTATCCTTTGTTACTTTGCGCAATATTTGATTAATACTTCTGCTATTTTTCATTTCTGTGTAGATCATTGTCACTAATGCATGCTTTATGATCTTTACCCCCCTTTGAAATCAATGGAAAAGAGGTGCTTTCCATGTGCTACTTCAGGTTCTCTTTTGTGCTCATGCTTCAACTTTGCACTTGCTTTGATTTCTTCTCTGTCTTAAAGCTTCATTCTCTTTCCTTTTCTTTGAGTTTGTGCGCAGACTTAGTTGCCTTGCCACCTATACATTAACATTGTATTTGTAGTTGTCTTGAATAAGATCCCCTCTATAGTTGCCAACTTCATTTTATCTTTATCTTCTATTCCTGTCAAATTTAATCATTTGTGCTTCTATATTCATATCCCCATCGCAACAACATGTTCCACTTGTGCAATTGCAATTTCTTTGTGCTTTTGGTTTTGCGACTTCTTCCAACATTCATATTTCCTACATTTACTGCGTTGTGACACGTCTTTATCATGTATTTATATTTATGGAATACATCCTTTTTTTTGACTTCGCACAACTTTCCACGACATCTTATAAATTCCTACTTTATATTGCACATGTTTCTATTCCGTCATTCGGCTTGGCAATAAGTCGATGTGACTAATAACTCGTGCAAAAAATAAGACGTGTTTTTGTTGTACTCGATCTTTTAGGCGAAATAATTTCGATCACATAGAACAATGAGTTTTATTTCTTCTTTTTGTCCTCTTTCTCAATCTTATTAACTCATGCAATAAATTTTGACGTCTATCTTGTCAGCTTCGAATCGCACAGCCATGAATGGAATTAAAATCAACATCTTTTCAATTCATTTTTGCGTGTGCAGGGAACCACCTTCCAATTCTATATATGAGTTGAGTATGGCTTGGTTCTTCATCATGGTTCATTCCTTTTCAAACTTGTTCTGAGTGTCATAGATTTTAAGTGTCATGTCTTTATATACCATGTCTTCTTACTTTCAGAGATTCAACAACTCATTCAACAATCTGTGTTCAGCAGTTCAATCGCAGCAAGACGAATTCGCAATACTGAAAGTGGATATGGGGATTTGGAAATCCCAAATGAAAAAATCTAATTTCATGCATTGGTATGTGAAGTCTCAGGTAGGGAAATTCAGAGGAATTGTCAAATTTGAATAGGAGGATCGACTTCCTGGATAAACAACAACAACAAATTCTTGACTTGCTGAATTAAATTCAGATAGAGAACTATAGCGTCAACCCGTCTTCTTCAACCCTACATATTTTTCCATTGTTGCAATCTTCTGAGTTCGTCGTGTAAGATCCATTGGATCTTGAACTTCACCTATCTCAACAACCAACCAATCATTTCGTGGAGTTGGACCTCGAGCTTCGATTGTAAGTAAATTTTGTACTTGTCAATTTTGTTCAACATAGTTCCCATCAATGTAATGCACTTGGATTGTTGTTAGGCCTTAGCATGTTTCCTCTTGATACTTCGGCTCTTCTTTATGTGACATAGGTCTCATGTAGTTTTGTAAAGGAAACTTTTGAATATAATACAAACTTATTTGGAATTTATGTTTGTCATTAGCAATACTTATTTGTACCCTTCTTTTCAATCACATGTATGACTCCTTTGTGCAACAATTTTACTTCAACATATTTTCACAAATAATTTACTATGACAATATGCGCATTTCATTAGTGCGGATTCAAATATCTTCTAACTACAATACATACTAATACATTCCTTGAATTCTTAATTAATAGCATGTTGAATTCAAGGATCTTACTTATCCTTTTCAAGATTAGCAAGATGTGAAACAATTACTTGCTTCTTGAGACATACTTGGGTCATTTACTTTGATTGTATATGCTTGAGGATATTTATTTACCAATTTATTCATGTGCACACACTCCTTTTGATACTACACCTAGCTGCTTTTCTTTTTGGTCCAAATGCTACTGTTGATGTTATTTCTATCTGGATGATTTAATGTTCTTCGACAATATTGAGTCTTGTTCCCAAAACCATCATAGATATAACATCTCATAGTATGATAGTATTTTGCAACATGTCCATAGTAGTTGCACCTTGCGCACTTCAATGAATTGAACTTTCCTTTAACAATGTAATGAAAAGAATAGTAATCATTGAAGAAACTATCATACCTGGATTGTAATGGATTCATTTGATTTGAAGTGTACTTGATTTTGCAAACCTTATTAGTTGTTCTGTCATAGCCAAGTCCTAATTTGTCTATAGGTGGTCTTTGATCGTTCAATATATTATCCCTAATTTATGTGTTTTTTTTTTAATTTGTTCTCTACTTCAAGACAAGTCTGGTTATTTCCATGGTTTGCACAGTCCAGAGTGTCATTCATGTTGTGACCTTGAGCATGTTCCTTCCCTTTTATCTTAGATAGATTTTCTTCTAAGTTAGATATTTCTCTATTCCTTTTCTCAAGTTGGTTTGTCAGTAGCTCATTTTTCTCCCTTGAATATTCCAGTCATATATTCAATATAGATCCCTCTTATTCAAGCTTCCTTAATTTATCTACTGCGCGATTTAGCTGTTTCTCAAAATCCATGTTTCTTTTTCACTCACTTGCTTTTCAAGTGACTCTTGAATAGCCTTAGTATTCTTGAAATTTTCTTCATATTTTGACATCTGATCCTACAAAATTTTGTACTAACAAGTTCACTCTCCCAGTCAACCTCTGTAGCTTCTTCTTCTAATTCTTCTTAATATTGACTGTTTGATCCAATTTCTGCGATAGGTTTTGGAGGTGAATTAAAGGTTCCACTAAAGAAGTACTTATCCATAGTTCTTGATTGACTTTTTGATGTTTCTTTGGAGGAAAAAAACCTTTTATTTTCTTCATTGCTTTCATCTTCTAGAAAATCCATGAAAAGAACTTCTTTTGGACTGTCATCACATTCACTTTCTTCGGATGAACTGTCGCCTTCCCTGGAGTACAAACTCTTCCTTTTATTAGGGAACTTATTCAATCTCTCAGATTTGTTTTGTGGGTTTTCCATTATTGATTCATTTGTATCTTCTTCACGGTCATTATCTATATGTTCTTTATAAGGACACTTTGAAACAAAATGGTCCACTCTTCCACATTTAAAAAATTTGAAGGGTAACTTACCCTTATACTTGCCATGCTCTCTTTTCAACTTTCTCACAAATTTTTCCTCTTCCTCATCTGATTCATCACAAGAGATTATTTTATGCTCATGCTTTAATTTCCTAGTGGCTTTTAAGGTTGCTTCTTTACTAGTAGGAATTTCCCTTTCAATCCTCATCTCATATGTAGTGGGGATTCCATGAAGCTAATCTTTTGTCAAATTTCCAAGATCAATCCTATCTTCTAACATAGATACCTTTGAGTCAAACCTTGGAGGTAGATTTCTCGATATTTTCTGCACAATCGATTCTTTAGTTAGAGAAACTCCAAGACCTTTGATAGCGTTGACTATATCATCAACCGAAAGAAAATATAATGCAATGTTTTATTCTTCTTTCATCTTCAAGGACTCAAATAAACCAAAATATGTTTGCAGTTTTTCCTTATTGACTTTATCATATCCTTCATAGATGTTCTTGAGTTTGTCCCATACGTATTTTTCCGAGGAACAATGCATGACCTTAGTGAACTTAGTGTCTACTAATATGAATAATATTGCATTTATTGCTCTTCCATTTCATTCATATTTCCTTCTATCAACTGGATCGACTGGTGTAGTTGGAGGAACATTATAGCCATTTTCGATTGATTGCCAGACATCAACACTAAGGGACTCCATATGTACCTCCATTCTTATCCTCCAGAAGGTGTAGTTGGAGCCATCAAATCTAGGTGCTCTTTTGGTGGAGATTCCTTCTTGCTTGTCCATATCTACACAAGGATCTATATTCTAGTTGTTAAGCTATTACTGAAGACACCTACTATGATACCAATTGTTGGAAATCTTATTAATACTAAGAGTGGGGGTTAATATGTATCATGCAAAATTATGAACAATTTTTACTTTTACCAAATATAAACAACACTTATACTAAGAATTCAACATACACAATATTATTCAACACCACATGTGCAATACATAGAACACAAAGATTTTATATGGAAACCAAAATGGGAGAAAACTACGAAATGATCTCTTATATTATAAATATTGCATTCATAGAAGTACCAACTTCCAAATTTCTCCAGCAACAACTAGAAGGAGACACTAACCCCCTGATTTATAGGATACAACCTAAAGGAAGCACCAACTCCATGATTTACCAACACCAACTGGAAGGAGGCATCGACCCCCTAGTTTTACAGTCACCGACCTAAAGGAAGCACCGATTCCGTGTTCCTTTTCCTGTCCTACTTCCTTGGTATGTAGAATATTCTTTTTTTCTTTTTACTGATCAACACACTCTTCAGATTTGCTTCAATAAGTTTTGTTGTACGCACATGTTATATACCGTGATCTTGCAATTGATGTACTATATCACACACTTCACTTCACTACATCAATATTACACATTGATTCTTATATTTCATACCCTTCTGCAGTTCATGCATTGTTTTAGCATATTGTTTCTATGCATATGCAAACTCAACTAATACTGTGCATCCTCCACTGTTCTGCAGTTCCATTCTTGTGCATCTATATTAGATAAACTATAACCTTCTTTGCACCATTTGCGATACTGTCTTTCTATTCTTGCGCACTTGTATAAGATAAACCTCATCATACTGCGCATCATATGATGTGCTGCATTTTTGTCTTTGCGCATCTATCTCAAATAAATCACATCATATGTTGTGCCACATTTTTGTTTTTGCACATTTGTCTCAGATAAATCACATTAGCCTATCCATCATCTGGTGTGCTGCATTTCTATTCTTTGCATGACTGGCTCTTTGCTTGATCATGTTG
Organism: Larix kaempferi; assembly: GCA_027924585.1. Classification (NCBI taxonomy): domain Eukaryota; kingdom Viridiplantae; phylum Streptophyta; class Pinopsida; order Pinales; family Pinaceae; genus Larix; species Larix kaempferi. The sequence goes on along the minus strand of BSBM01000299.1, from coordinate 50,603,872 downwards.
TTGTAGTTCAACAAGCCATTGAAACCCCAATAATCCGAAGCTTGCAAAATCAAAATACTACAACTTTCCCATCTTCAAGCTTACTTAAATTCTCCAACTTGGCTTCTTATTTATACTTGACTTGTGCAGATCATATGTCCACAAGTTGGTCGTATCATCCCTTCTTCCTTTATTTACGGTCAATCTGACTTATGCATATACCACTTGTCATGTTATAGGAAACTTCAGGTATCATATCTTGTGGTGTTGGCACCCCAACAACCTCGCTTGAAATTTTCAATAAAATAAGGGGAGCACCATTCAGAATTTTGAAAAACACACCCCTTTCACTGTTTCTTGATTTTTCTTAGTGGGTGTTTTTCCTGCTTAGATGCTTTAGCTTAGTATTTATGCCATGATGATCTTCTTTCTTAATAGTTTGGATTTCATGATTTCTTTCTAAATGACGGTCATGTGGTGATTTGGATTTGTGTTGATTTGGTCTCTTGGCTTACTTGGAGTGATTTCATGATTCTACAGTTCGGTGAAATTTTCATTTCACTAGTGAGTGAGTGAGCATTTTAATCAATATAAATAAATTCAATTGGAGCTCATTCATGAGCATTTATTTTGTGCTTTGAAAAAGTGTGTATTAAAGAGAGCAACCAAGCTAGTGGTTTTTTCATCTTGAATTACATATTGATTTTTTATAAATCTTCCAATATTAGTTGAAAATTAACACAATTTTGTGCTATATGGCAAAAATAAAATAATTTGATTAAGGCAATCCATATGCAATTTATTTTAGCGCAAAAACTACTTAAGAATTGATTTTTTTTAATTTAAATAAAAGGCATCTAATTTTATAAGGCTTTTTGGAAACAAATATGGTTATTTATTTTTAGGAAAATAAATTAAATTGAAAATGGATAAACTTTGATTTATATTTCTCTATATATATAGTCATATTAATGAACCAATATATATATTTTTAATAAAATGACTTTCTTTCATGTTAAATCTTATCCAAATATTTTTCAAAGGATTCTTTTATTATTATTTATATGTTCATTACAAATATTTATTAAAAATAAATAATTTCATTATCATTTATAAACTAGAAAACACTTGTGACCAAATTGTTCTGCCTTTTGGGATCACCAAATTTGAAGTCCATCACACTTAAAAGATATTAAAATATTTGATGCCTAAGTCAAGAGTCTTTTCATATTTAAATTGGGGATTTCATTTTGATCATTTATATAGATGAAAAGACGTTATATTGAAATATCTTTTATCATTTATGCCTAGCATAATTGATTTATTTTGTAAACAAACTTTTGAAATTGGTGATGTGGACTATTGAAACTTTGGCTAATATTTGGTGATTTTGTCTTGTAGTTCAAACCTTAAAGTATTTCATCCACGTTAATTGAAACACCAACGGACTATTAAATGTTTTAAAGCTGTGAAACATATTTTTTTGTCAAAATCATATCACGGAAGTCAAAAGCTATAAGACTCGAGATGTCACGGATTCCAAGCCATATGAGATTTTTATCATTAAGATCGCCATGTTTTTATCACCGGCTTGAAGATCTTCTTCTTTCGACAATGCACATTCAGGCTTTCAAAGGGATTATTCGAGAATATGGTTTTATTGCCACCTGAATGTTAGAAAATCAATCATTCAGATCGCTGCCATGATAAGCCCAACGGGATGCAAGAATTTTCAAGGCATGCAGATGACGTGAAGAACATAGAGACTGGGATATTTAGAGCATTTACCTGTCCACAGGTCGCCGGTGTTATGGAGCAGCTTACACATTGCCAGATCTTATCATATTTTGAAGAGATGTGTCATCAAATTATTCAAATTGCAGGTTTACAAAGGCCCCAAAAAAATCGAATGTTGCTGTGTTAATCACTCCTTTGACAGTTTGATATCAACGCATAATTCGAGATGGCAGAAATCGTTCAAGAAATCTGGTAGCTTCATTTGGAAAATTTTATGCCTTAGATTGTGAAGGGTTAATACGCAGTCGATGTACAAGAAATTGCAGTAAATCTAGCTCACTGATTTACAGAAAGCGTGCAGTTGGATCGATCTTCGAAGTTTTATCATTTATTTAGACTTTAATTTAAAGTTTAATATATTTGATTTTGTTCTATCGATTTCTTTAGATCTCCAATTTTAATATAACCTATTTTTGTATTGCAAATTTACAATCAAGATAGGGAAACCTAAATATTCTAATCATGGGAGTTAAGAATTCAAAATAACTAAGTATGTGCAAGACCCACAAGGTGTGATACATTAGTGGCACTGAGCATGACAAGTGGCAGAAGCGAGAAGTAAGTTGAACCGTGAAGCAAGGAAGAAGAGACGCTATGACTAACTTGTGGACATACCATCTGCGCAAGACAAGTATAAATAAGAATCCAAGTTGGAGAGTTGAAGTAAGCTTGAAGATGCGAATATGATAATACTATGATTTGGAAAGCTTCTTATTTGTGGTATCAATGGCTCGTGGAACCAAAATAACATGATCTAGTGGAGATCCAAGTGTGCATGAACAGAGGAACAAAATTGTTGATGGTGTGCAGGATGATGTAGTTTATCTGTGATAGATGCACGAAGACAGACTTGATGCACAACTAGTGATGTGCGAAGTGATATAGTTTATATGTGACAAATGTGCGAAGACAAACTTGATGCACAGCTAGTGATGCATGATGTGATATAGTTTATCTGTGACAGATGCACGGAAATAGACTTGAAGCACAACTCGTGATGTGTGAAGACAAACTTGAAGAACAACTTGTGATGCATGAATTAAATTAGTTTATCAGTGACAGATGCACGAAGATAGACTTGATGCACAGCTAGTGATGTGCGAAGTGATATAGTTTATCTGTGACAGATGCACGAAGATAAAGATGTAGCATAGTAAAATATGCACAGTATGATGAGGGTAATCTGAGACATGTGTGAAGAACATAAAAGCAGTATTGCAGTTGATGCACAAAAGGTCACAAAGATAGATGCACCAAGACAAAAGTATAGTATATCAGCAGGTATGCAGTTTGATCTGATACATATGTGCATTGTTAGAACAACAACACAATAGAAGATGTGCAGTATCAGTTGAGTTTGCAAATGTGCTGAAACATAATAGCATACAGGACCAGAGTGTGGATTGTAGAATGTCAAGAAGTATGAAGTCAAGTGTGTAATGTTGATGTAGTCAAGTGAAGTAAGTGATATAGCCGCAATCCAAGGTCTCAATATATAGAAGGTGCACACAACAAGATGAATTGCAGATGATCTGAAGTGTGCACAAATCAGTAGAACAACAAATAAATATCTTTCTGCATTCATACAAGGGAAACAAGATGGGGCAAGGAATAGGGGGTCAGAGCCTCCTTCCAGTTGAATCTAGTAAATTAGGGAGTTGGTGCTTCCTTTGTTAGAAAAACAGGATCACAGAGCAATAAGAATAAACACAAATGCAAATATAATCACACATACACATTACAAGAGAGACACAGATATATCATGGTTCACCCAACTTGGGCTACGTCCACACTGAATTTGCCAGTCCTTATTATTATTACCGTCCAGCAAGGTGAAGGGATACAACCTGCAGCACAACCATTGCACTTCCTCTTCACTATTTCACAGTCTCTCTCCTGATCTCAAAGATCTTTACAATGCATAAAACCTAATACATCAACCAACCCTAGCCGTATTACAATGTCTTTATTTATAAGGGAAATACAATGGGAAAATACCATGGGATACCCAAAACCATGGGCCCGCAAAACAGCTGGCGAAAACAGCCCCAAAATTTTTCTTTGGGGGCGTTTCCCCCGAACCCCCATTTCTCGGGGGTGCTGCCCCCGAACCCCCGTCGGGGGACCGCTGGCCCCCAGACCCCCAAGCCAGGGGGGATGGTCCCCCCTGAAACCCCGTAGGGGGGCGATGCCCCCCCACAGCCCCCCGCTGGGGTGAGTGTACAGTCCACCTACATATCATATAGAACTGGGGTACCAACACGGCTGATACAATATCATCTATGAGACTAGAATATCTGGCTCCACAACCAACATCCTTCAGGTCATAGCCTGTAAAGTTAGGGGGTCGATGCCTCTTTCCAGTTGGTGTTGGAAAACTTCAAAAGTTGGTGCTTCCATGACTGCAATCTTTTCAATATAAGAGAGCCTTATGTGGTTTTCTCCCGTATGGGTTTACACATAAAAATATGTGTGTTATGTGTATTGCGCATGTGATGGTGATTTTTTTACTTTTATTTTTTATGATGGATGCTCAATTTAAGTTCAAGTTAAATTGATAAGAAGTAAAAATTGTTCATAACTGCGCTAATATTGATTCACCCCCCTTCTCAATATTAATAAAATTCCAACAATTGGTATCAGAGTGAGTGTCTTTAGTAACAACCTAACATATGAAAGATAGATATGTGCACAGATATGGACAAGCAATAAGGTCTCTCTACCAATAGAGCACCACGATTTGATGGCACCAGCTACACCTTCTAGAGGATTAGAATGGAAGTATATCTGAAATACCTCAGAGATAATGTCTGGTAGTCTATTGAGAATGGTTACAACGTTCTTGCAACTGCACTGGTTGATCCACTTGAGAGAAAATAGTATGAATGCAATGCAAGAGCAAGCAATGCACTTTTATGTGGATTTTTAGATATCGAATTCACTAAAGTCATGGATTGCGCCTTAGCTAAGGATGCATGGGATAATGTCATAAATATCTATGAAGGTGACAAGAAAGTAAGGAAGGCCAATCTATATACTTAATCTAGACTATCTGAGTCCTTGAGAATGAAAGAGGAATAAAATGTTTCTTCATACTTCCTTCGAGTTGATGAATTAGTTGATTCCACCAAGAGTCTCGGAGTAACTCTAGATGAAGAATCATTCATTTATAATATACTAAGAACTCCGCCTCTAAGGTTTGACTCAAAGGTGTCTGTGTTAGAAGACATATCCAAGCTTTTAGATTTAGCAAAGGATGAGCTTCAAGGGATCCTGACTACGTATAAAATGAGAACTGAAATGGAAAATCCCATCAGAAAAGAAGCATCCTTTAAATCTACCAGTAAATCAAAACATGAACATGACAAAATCTCTTGTGATGAAGCAAATGAGGAAGAATCAAACTTTGTAAGAAAGTTGAAAAGAGGATGTGGTAAGTATAAGGGTAAATTACCTTTCACATTTTTTAGATATGGAAGAGTATTCCACTTTGCTTCAAAGTGTCCATATAAGGAAGATGGAGATAGTCATAGTGAAGAAGATGCTAATGAACAAAGGATGGCATGCACACAGGACAGATCTCAGAACAAGAAGAAAGTCCTAGAAAAAAAGAAAACTTTGTACTCCAAAGAAAATAGAAGTTCATCCACTGCAATATTCAAACCTAAAATCCGATGAGAAAATTCGACGACATCCGACAAAAAGGACTTTGTCGTCATATTTCACCTTCAAAATTACAAAATTTGATGAAAAAAAAATTGATAAAATTGGCAGTTGGATTTCCGATGGCCTTCGGATATCCAATGATGTCTGTCGAATAATGACCACTGTCGTTGGCTATCCGACATAATGTTATGCTCATGGATGTCGGATATCCGACGAGATATTGTGCTCGAGGATGTCAGATATCCGATGGTATCTATTGAAAATATCAAAATATATATAAAGTCTCATGTTTTTTCATTCAAATTAATTCTACAATTTGTTATGGATAGAGCTTCTAGGGTAAACATGGATGGTCTTTGAGCTTGGTATTCAATCTTAGTGATTGGTCTTCAATATTATTGGTAATTAGATGTGGTATTGGCTCCTAGGTCTACACTCATGCTTTGTTCATACCCACATACTACTATTATGACTTATGGAAATAAAGCAAGGTTATGTTCTTATTTTGTTATCAAGCCATTAGAAGAACACTATTGAAGTGCATCATCTGGCTTGTAAATTAATTTCTCTCCCAATTGCAAGAGTGATATGTTGCTCTTGTTTCAATTTGTTGTAATAGTGGTGAGGGATTCTTGGTGTTCAACCAAGTGTTATTTTAACAAAGGTAATATTTTTGCAGAAGTATCGATATCCTTCTTCAGGTTTTCTATTATATTGTCAAACCTTTGTATTTCTCCTCAAAGTGTTGATAGCTTCTTCAAGTTCATGGATATAATTTTTCCTAACCTTTGGAGCATACAGATCATATGCTTCACTATCTAGTCAATTCATCATTTTACTAGGCATTTTGTTTAACCGTTGGACCATACACAAAATTTTACTTCACATTGTAGAATGGAGTATAATATATGGATGGTAGATAATGTTTCGTAAACATGAACCTTAGTAGGCTTTAAATTAGTAGATAATGTGTGCGTATGAATATCATTGATAGAGAGGTTGAGTCTAAACATGTGTAACAAGTGATTCCAAGTTCAAGTTATTGAGAGTTTACTATTACTTATTGTCTCACAATATTAGTAACATTTACAAGGATTGAAGAGATTGGACATTCATTCATTAAGGATCCCTGTTGGTGAAATAGACGAGCTCTAATTTATATTCGGTGAAGGTTGTTACTATTCCCCCACTTATACTCGCACCACCAACCTCATGGGCCTTGCGGGCCAAGCTTAAGTACAAGATCCTATACAATTAAGCATTAAACCCATTCTAAACTAAAATTGTTATTAGTGGCCAAATTAAACTTTCATTTAAGATTTGACCTTGGCATCGGTTCTCTTTATTGCAAGTCAATCATGGCATTTGAAGACTAGTTTCCCTTCTTAAAAAATGTCTTAACTAAGAACCAATTCAATTTTACCAAGGGCTTACCCTCATGTAGTCACACAAAGGATCACCATAGACAATGATCATTGAAGAACAATCCAATTCAAATGGAGAGATCTCACTCTAGGATATAAGTGATTAATGGCCTCCCAAGGCTTCCATATATATACTATGCAAAATAAATTTACACACTTGTTTATATCCAGTATTGACGCACTTGTTTTGGATGGTTAACAATGTGCCTTGTTACTAAACTCTAATGGTTTTATTTTTAATAGGTAAAAATGCTCTTTAGATATATCTTGTAAACTCTAAGAGCTTGAAGGTTTGGGGAAAGGTGACTATGGTCCTGACTTACTTAGCTTAAATGCTAACTCATGACTTACCCTTATTTTGCAGGTGTTTAAGGAAAAGATACTTAAGCTAGATCTTTAAAGAAAATTTGCAACATAACATAATAGATTTTTATCCTGTTATTAAAGTGAGTAGTTATGGTTGTCATCTTTTGATTTCCTTCGCAGGTGTAGAAGACCTTACCTAAGTTGTCTAACAACATCATGTTTTTATAGCTATGGATAATTGAATGATGTCTTGGTGAAATTTTGATGGTTCAAATAGAAAAGAGTTGGTTTATAATATTGCTCTCCCACTATATGAAGTGGGTGCAAAAATTTAAACACTTGGCAACATTTATTTCGAACCTAAAATCGAAATGAACCCTAGCTAGTGTGGCAAAAATTTGACACGATTTTGTTGCTTGGCTTGTTCATTTGTCATTTCATTGTTTTGAGTTTTGGGAGGAGGCATCGCTCCTCTAGTGGTTTAACGCTGGTGGTCATGGGGCCTGCGCCATGAACATAGCTCAGGCGTTCCCTCGTTCTGGTGGTAAGGAGCGCATCGCTCATGGAACAACAACCTGGTAAGTGGTTTGTTCAATCCAGTTCTGTCCATAAATTTCATTTTGATTCGTTTATTCATTTGTATTCATGGAATGGTGTTAACCCTGTTTTGTTTCTATGGCAGGGTGAGTGGTATTTGGAGTAGCGAGTTGTGGCATCGGTGGTTTTTGTCTGCAAGGGTTTCGAAGATGTCGAATGGACCTGGTAAGTTTGGACCATTGCGACTCTCCCCTTTCATCTGAAGCTTGATACCTACTCTGTTCATGGATGAGGGTTTTTTATTGTATATTGTGTTTGGTACCCCTCGGGGTTTCTGTAACTAATTTTCGATTTGGGTCAAGTCGTGGGCAATGAGAAAATGTAATGGTTTTGACCCATAATGGGAATGTACTTCGAATGAGTGTTTTGGCAGTTAATTGTTTATGGCGTGTTTAAAGTAATGGAGTATGCCCATTCTGGGTGCTTATGACATGGCCGTGGGCAACAATGGTTTTAAACCCTGTTTGTAATTTAATCCATGATTTTGACTTACCTCTGTAATTTAATATTGCATGTAAATTGATGGTTTGGAAAATGAATTGGGGTTTCATTGTGTGTAAATACTAGCTTTGTTTTTAAACATGGGTTTTTGTACTTTGCTAAGTAAATGTGTAAAAATCGATCCTGTAGCTATTTGTTTTGGACTCTGGGCGCAAGTATTTTGGCTAAGAGATTCGAACCTGTAGCTAATGTAATTAGAAAATGATTCTATTTATGAGTTTTGACTTTGATGAAACTATTCTGAACTTAACGGTTTTGGTTCTAGGCATATGTTCATGGTCCACGAACCTCCCAACCATAGGAAAATCTATAAAAAAATAATCTTTGTCTCAGATGCCACCCCCGATCCAATCCACGATTCCACTAGGGAAAAATAAATCTTAGGTACTACAACCTCTTTGGATTGTATTCAATATTCAACAATTAAACCTTTTTCATCTTTTATGAACCAACATATATCTCACAAACTTGCCATACGGTTGGGTGTGTGAGCTATCTCAAAGAAAACACCTAATATTTAATTATCGACCTGGGTTGGTAATATTAGAGTTGAGACAAAGTATATGCTAAGGTAGAATGGAACCTAAGTTTTTCGGCTTGTCAGACCTTAAAAAGATTTAATAAAAAAAAGATCGAAAGATCTTTCAAAATGAAAAACCGAGTCAAACTTCAGAAAAATAGTAAAAGGAACTAAATTAGATTTAGTTAAACAAATGAATTAGAATAGTATCAATTCATACTACTCTATCTTATAATTACAATAAATAGAAATTGATTAAAAGAAAATTGCTGAATATGAAAATGGAAACTATGCAATTTCAGATTCTAGTTAAGAATTAGGAAACAACTGTAAACATATTAAAGACTATTAAATAACTTCAACAATTCATTCAAGAGAAACATCTATTCCCATGTAATAGGAACTAGAGTGAGTGTATCACAATGGCTCTCAATTGAAATAGCAAAACAGAATGGAAGTAAATCTAATCTAACTTCAACAAAAAGATGTAAACTACAAAAAGACAAGTTACAGTTAACTTTAAACATTCTGATCTATCTACTATCCATGAGCAGAATAATAATATAAAACTAATGGAAACTAGAAGCAAGTAGAAAACTTGATAAAGATATTAACTTAGAAACAAGTAGAAAACTTGATAAAGATATTAATTTCTGAATCCAAATCCTATTCCATAAACATCTTCATTATTTATTAAGATAAGAAATTGATCTTAATCTAAATAAAGGAAACTATAAAAAACTAGAATGCTTGAAAAATGAAATTATTAACTCTATTCTAACTACGTCTTAACAACATGTAATAAATTAGACTAGGAATAAGATTGATAAATTCTGAAACAACAACATGTTAGCAAGATAAAATATGAAAGACATAATCGAAAGGACAGTTAAAAAAAACTAAGAAAAATAAGAAGACTTGAATTAAAGCTTTATGAAATGTAAAACAAAGGCCTAATTATGGTTGAGAAGACTAATTAAGAACAGGAAAGATTACAGTAAAGAAAACTAAGAAATTGGATTCAAACTAGCATAAAACAGTGCAGAAAGAGTAAAAATTCGAATGACGATCCGAATGCCAGTCCGAACAACAGTATGAATGAATTAAACTAAGGAAAAGGAGAGTTTTGATGATCTTGACCTTAGCTGGCGAATGCAGATGAACATACAATGCAAATAAATTCGTGAGAAGACTTGTTAAGAAGCTAAGATAATAGAAAGCAACCTATTCTAATCATGGTTGAAGAGATAAACTATTCCTATTCTATGCTAAATCAAGAGTGAGATGAGAGAAGAGAATTATCCTATAGCTACATAGAAGAAGCTAACTAAAGTAATTTTATCTATTAACGGAGCTTAAAACGTAGGCTAACTAAGTTCTATTTAATTGTAAGAAACAAACTAGTCAACTATAAAACACTGTAATTAAACTATCAAAACTATGATGTTGGTCGACCATTTACTAATCTTGTAAACACAAGTTATGTTAGCAGCACAAAACAAATTACAAAAAATAAATATCATGTACATAAAACGAAATTAATAACAAATACAGGAAAATAAACTAACTAGTTGCAGAAAAGGAAATATAGAAAACAAAGACAAAACCTCCGGTTGATGAAGGGCCCTTCCCAACAATCAGAGACGGAAAATGAAACTGGTTTAGCTACTCAGAATATCAATAAACTGGAACTTCCATTAATATTAAGAAAATTACAGACTATCAGCTATCTGCTTGCAAATCTATGAACTATCTGCGATCTTCTCCAACTATAAGCTAACTAGACTAACTCTGTTTATGTATGCAAGCATCTATTTATACATTTTACAATGGATGAGAGGGTCGACAGAGTTGAACTCTCTAATAACAGAGACGTTTAATGAATAACTGGATGCTTTAAATGGTGCGTGACAGCGTACGGAGTATACACCAAGCTAAACGGAATTGATTCCTTTATGAGGTAGTTGCAACGTTGGTTTTCCTTGGACGTGGGAAGAGATATAACATGATGGTGAGCTGAACGAACGAAGGAGAGGCTACTAGAGCACGGCCATGGAAAGGCGTTGTGATGGAAGGCTAAAACATGTGCAACCTGGACTCCTTCCAGAACAATGGCGTGAACAGGTAGCGTGATCCCAGGCTGAACGCGAGGCTGAATCGGTGTGTTGGAGTGTTTACGTGGACGTGGGATGCGTTGTCGATCTTGGGGACGAATCTTCTAGAGATATGGCTCATTAACCATGCCCATTGTGTGGCAAACAGAACCCACGTTCCCTTTTCTGCATTTAACGGTCTGGGATATGCCAACCGTGGATTTCGGGGCTAAACGCAAGGCTGGACAACGAGCTGAACGCGGTTTAGCTTAGCATCATAAGCACGCGGTCTGAATGAAGGGTCGTTTGAAAAATAAAACCTGTTAATCAAAGATTAAATACCATGCATGACTGGAAATGTCACTTTAATCCTTAATAAATCGTAATATACAAGATTTGACCAAAATTTATATGATAAACGAATACATGCATACCTGGTCTGTTTGATGAGCTGAATGGCTAAAAGAATAACTTATTATATCAAAAATAGTAAAATTAACACCATTTAGAGCAGATTTAATGATAAAAAATAGTGACAAAATGAACACCAACACTCCCCCAAATCGGAGATATGCCAGGTCCAATTGAGCAAAATAGAGAAAAATTAGGAAGAAGGATGAGCTGCGGTAGAAGCTGCCTTCGACTTGGATGATGAAGATATAGATTTGGCCTTGATCTTCTTGAACTAGTCCTTTAAATAATTATATCTCATCTTCAGGGCAGTATTGGATTCTGTTTTTGCGTTAACCAAACATTCAATGTCTTTTAATTGTGCACGCAGTGCCTTGTTTTCTTCAAGAAGTTCAGAAATTGTCTCCACATAAATTTGATTTTGGTCTGTCAACCATGCTATTACTTGGATCAACTTATCCATATCCCATTGAGTCAGAATGAGATGTTCTTTATAATGATCGGGGCTCTTTGGGGGACTCAACTCTTTTGAAAATGTTTCACACTCAACAGTATGATCTTCAAGAATTGTATCTTTGTTGTGTGCAGGAGGAATTTCAACAGCAGAGGCTTCACTCATTCGAGCAGATGCGTTGGCTAATGTGAGGAGAGGTGATTCAATGGTATGATCGTCCAACTGGATATTTGAGCATGATGGTTGAACGATAGTCTGAATGACAGACTTATCAACGGATTGGTCACAATTTGATCTTGTGGATTTAGTAGGCTCTAAAAAGAGTGGAGGTTCCGAAGTAGGGTAACCAAGATTAAGTTCAAGAGAAGGTGATGACTGGGCAAGGTTCTCATCACCTAGGGGATCCTCATCAAATCGTACACATTTAGCATTTGGTTCTTCTTGGGTATGATGAAGTTCTTGAGAAGAGGAAGATTTGACAATAGATAAATGAGGCTTCAATATCTCAAAAACAAAATGATCCTAGGTTTGTCCTTTCTTTTCTAACTGGTGAATGATCATAAGCTTAATAAGAAAATGGTGATACAAACTGCCAGAAGGGTTAACTGTATTCTTTCTGACTTGGCTAGACATCTTCTCCAAACTCTTCAGGAAATAAAATGGGAAGTTAAGGGTCTGATTATTGACAAAATGAGCTAACAACCTGAAATGGCAAGCTTTAAAGATAGTGAACTTACCCTCGCAAGTAATTAAGTGGATGATAACGGTCAAAAGATCTAAATATTATATCTTGATCCATTCTCTGTGAAAACCTTTGGTACCAGCAACGTGTTGAAAATCGGTCTTCATGGAAAATTCATGGTCCTTTTGTGGAAGGAAAAGATGCTTATGCCATTGGGCACCTTCCCTCGAAAGCTTGGTAGCTAATGCGATTGACTCTTCTGTCATGGAGAAAACAAGATGGCCAACCTTGGCCATATTTCCATCAAAACCTTTGGCAAACAAAAATGAAATCTCATGGTCGTGGCCTTGGAGAAGGCAGAGAAATGGTTCCCAACCTGCTCGCAAAAACACTTCATGGCAGGCTTTAAACTCATAAATGCGAAGGAGATCCTAGTAGCTAACAAACTCATAGCGACTTGGCCTTTTTGATAGAGGACGGGGGAATACAAATGGATACAAGAGGTGCAAGGATTTGCAGAGGACGTGGCTCAGATGGAGAGCGAACAGACTGAGGCAAAATTCATGCGATTACCATTTTAAACTAAGGTCCATTTGATTGTTTGAATGGCAGTGGACGAGGGCTTGCCATGCTTGAAAAGATCACATCTGTCATTCGAAGATCTTAAGTTAAGTGCCAGAGTAGAGGTGCATGAATCCAATCAATACGTGTGGTTTAAATACTATTCAACCATGTCCAAAGCCAAGCTTTGGACAGGTTGAATGTAATTCACGTAATGAAAATAGATTACACGTGAGAGATCATGATTCGATTGATATGGTGGCAGATCGTATAACAGGATAAGTGAGACCGAATGGCGGTCATGTAATGATTCGAAATGATTTATAATCCATTCGTTAATGGAGGCGAGATGGATAAGAGAACGAAGCCATGTGTGAAATCGACATTTGATTGATCCCTGTCATGATTAGCCAATAAAACTTATCGGAAATATTCAATTTTGAACATCTTGGCATATTAAATAAAACTATTATAGGCTATGGTTTCATTCAACACTCCATTCAGAATGTTGTTTATTTGCCTCATTCGGATCGACATTCAACCCGTCATTCAGTCCTTCGTACAAACTTTTGTTTATACAAGATCTTATTTTTGGTGCAGACCAGAGCTGATTTTGTAGAGAATTTTTGAAGCTGTTAGTGCACAAAATATGGTTTAAACTTTGTTTTTTTGTCTCTTTTAGTTGAGTTCCTCTTTTTTTTCTTTGATTAGATCAATTTCCTTCTGCTTTTGCATCAACCTGAAAACACCTTTCATTGTATCATAAATAAATCAATTTTTCATAAAAATTCAGAGAGTAAGAACAGTTCTAATCTCCCCCCCAAACCAAAAATATGGTGCGTCCTCAAGCCATCACACAGAAAATGATTAAAATTAAAAAAAAAATCAATTGAAAGTCTTACAAATAGTTTAAAAAAAATAAAATTTGTGATAATTTTCATAAGGAAATGAAATATTAACTAACAACGTAGATTATTCAGATATGTACATTCATAAAAAAGAATACAACAATGCTTAAAAGACCATATAAAGAGTAGTAGTGTACGAGATGCGAAAAATGCCATAGGAAAACTAGTCATCCATGACTCATTGTAAAGATCTCTTGTCATCTAAAGAATATAGATAAGGTTCACCATAAAAATTTGTGAAATCTACTACAATTAAGGGTCCCATTTCTAGGATAGTTATATCCTAGGTATTGTTTGAATTAGATGACAAGGTCCAAGTCTATCTTACCGCCATTATCTAACGACAGTATACATAATAGGCCTAAACATGTGTTTGTATACTCAGGTTTTTATGAGTTATGTGAATAGCAACGCATTAACCAAACCTCTTTTACCCGATATTGACCCGCTGCCAGTAGGCCTGTCCAATACCCTGACGGGTTTATCTTGGTACCATGCAAGCATAGCCTTGCTTCCAGCGAGCCTGTTCAGTACCCTGGCAGGTTTGCTTCGTATAATGATATATATATAATTTTTTTGTAAGGAAGTTGGTTGGCACTAGAGTGTGCTAAGCCTGTTAAACACATAATGCAAAATTTAGCACAACCTTATGAGTAACTTTATTTATAATGGCCTAAATTATAGATCATGTCAAAAGATAATAACCTAAAGCTTTTCTTTGACTTCAGAATCTATCTTCTTCATAAAAAAAGTCAGTAATGTTCCCCACATAATAGAAAATATCACCCATTTTTAGGCTACCTTTTAAAGGTGCTTTAGAGACAAGTTTTGATAATGAGTCAAGGATGAACTAGCAGTCCATAGGTGTAAGATAGAGTTTTGTGGAGATCATAATAATTGAAGTAGGTCTTTTAACACCTGTTCTAATGATAAATCAGAAGTGTACATGTCTGAATCAAGTACTATAAATAGAATCATAAAAGAAAGTGGTTATAAATGATATAAAAAATGCTTTATCTTTTCACTAAAAATTTCAATTTTAGCAGTAACCGAAAGAGAGGGAGAAATATAAATATTTCTTTTTAGAGCACTCCCCTTTTCGCATAATATCACATGAGCTGATTACAAAGATAGGGTTCTTGTGATTAATCTACAAAACCACTTGTCAGATGATTCAAATTTTTATTCAAAACAAAACATATGTACAAAACAAGTCATGTAAAATTTTGAAAGGAAAAAGAGTCTTCCTGTTTTATTTACAATACTTTACAAATTGATCATAATAGATTTCCTGTAAAAAGAAGAATGTAATTAGTTGTTTTTAGAGACGACTCATTATTATTGAAAATCAAAAACATATTTACATATATACAAAAGAAGATAACCCAAAATGATGCAAGGATTCTGTTATCACTCCAGGAAACTCTTCTAGGTTGTAGCTCGAAGATGCCTGGTAACTTAACTATTCTTTCAATGGTTCACTCAATGATGGGTAATATTGGATGAAAATGAATATCTAACTCGCTGAATGGTATACTCAAGACAGTCTTAATTACATTCAGAAAAAACAAGGCCTTCAAGAGCTACTGTCAGATAGCTAATATATCAATATGGATGAAGAAACTGACTTTATTAACCAGAACACATACACACAACCATATATATATGATGGGCCAATAAAACTAGTATGATTACTTATGATCCTTTGCTCACTAACCAAATGGTAAGATGACAGTCACCAATGGATTATGTAAACATAGATAAAGAACAAAATTCCACTCATAAGCATAGAACATAAATGTAAAAGAAGATCTGATAAATAACAATGAAGAAGCTTGCATACCAAATATATTATAGAAAGTGTCTTTATCACAACAACAGTATAGTTTAGAACTCAAAATCGAACCTTTTTTTTCTACAGAACGGGCTTTATAACCTTTACAAAACAATTCAAGATCTTGAAAAACTGGATCGAATTTTCTAAAAATAGACAGTCAAAACAGTTTCATGAAAAAAAGGAAGGAGTCCTATTCAAGGGGGCCATCTCCTATCCTGCTAGTCTTTATTTCTTTGACATCTGTAGCAAGCCTTCAAAGGATGATGAATAGGGTCGAAAATACCACCTAGAAGACTGATAGGTCATCTTTTGCCAAAAATAGACAAGAAGCTTCATCGTTTTTCACCTTGCTAGCACCTTTAAAACTGAAATAGAACCTTAATATTTATACCTCTGATCTTTATCTTGCATTAGAAACCATCTTCGGGGTATCTGGATTTGAGAATCTCGGATCTATGAAAAAATAATACCTCTCTACCCTGTATATGCTTTTGGTGGCTTGTGAGCCAAAATTCTAACCTGTAAGCACCCAAAAGTTCTACTTTTGGTGGCTAAGAATAGTTGTGAAATCTTGCCTAAGCCACTGAAAGCTCTGTTTTGAAAAATGCTTTGAAAGTTGCAAAATTGCAAAAAATTTCAATCTTTTTACTGCTCTAGATTATCATTTCAATACTGTAGCTGCATCATGGTTCAGAGTATCTTCTACCAAACTACTATCCAAAATTCTTCAGCAAGTTTACTATTATGACCATGCCCAAGTTACTCTGTCCCTAATTCAAAATCAATACTTAAAGGAGTGGTCTCAGTTTATCCATGGTTGTGATTTTAATGCGAGGAGTGAATATTCACTTTATATTCTCTAGAATTTATTTCACCAGAAGCTTGACCTTGCATCTTTTCACTACTTATAGAACTGGATGCATTTGATGAAGCTCCATGCCTACTCATTTGGATCATTTCAATTCCATATTATTGCAAAGAAAATAGTTCCAATGGAAAGGTAACCACCTGAAACCTAGTATTAGATATAATAGGAAGAAGGAGATAAATAAACAAATGAGTCCTCGCTGAATAGAAAAACATGCAAGCACGTTCCTTAGCTAATTAGAAATACTATTGTTGCAGTACACAAACCAAGTATAACTACTGAAATGGCATTATTCATTCATCTATTCTCCTCATGGCGTCTTACAAAACCTCAGAGAATCTAGATTCTACTCTTGTGTGATGCATGATATAATTAGTTTGCTCGGACATATCAAATTAGATACGATCTTAACTAATTCCCTCTGACGATGTCACTTTGAGATTGAATTTAACACCTGTATGAAGGTTTAGATAACTAAAAATAAGCTTACAAACTGTAACCTTACTTGGCATTTAATAACCTATTAATCAGGTGCAAGACACCTTGATTTAGGCACATCACACTTGAATCATTTAATAGGACACCTAACAGCTTGCTCTGCGTTTAATTATTATTTTTTTATTTGATTTGTTCAGGGACCAAATCCCATATGTATCGAATGTCTTATATATTTTGGGATTTAACTGCACTATCATATACATAGTTGATGAAACCAATGGTGTATAGAGTATAAAACTCAACACTTACACTTGGCTTGTGGCTGGGCATGTGTTAACTTTATGTGTTTAGTATTGTTTACTCATAAAATTTAATATGTGCATTAGTTGAATGACATAAAACATGTCGCTAATGCACACACACTTTTTATTATATATATATATATATATATATATATAATATTATAATATAAAAACTTCAGTTTTAATATTATAATATATATATATGTTATAAAAATGAAAGGAAAATTGCATAAACCTAATACTTTTGGGAAAATAGATAAAAAAAACCTTAGATGGTTACCAGAGATAATGAGACTCGATGAAGAAAAAATCTATGACCTGGGAAAACTATTAAGAGGATTTAACGAAAAATGCTAAAGACATTTTATATTTTTTGAGAAAAATTGAGCACTAACATCTGGCTCCAACTAGGATGGAGAACTCCCTGCGAGGTTTCCAAGAACCTGGTAGTTCTAGTCGCCTTTATCATTGGGCTATGGAGTCATTTGGCCTGTGCAACTGATCTTCTGCAAACCTGTAGCTTTCCTGTATCCTTTACCATTGGGCTATGGAGTCATCTGGTCTGTGTAGTTGATCCTCTGCAAACTTGTAGCCTGCCTGTAACTTGCTCTGCTTATTCAAGAAAACCGAAAACAATCTATGTGCTCGTATGACAAGCTTATTCTTCTACCTATCCCTACACTAACCAACTGTACTGCCTTTTATCAAGTGAACTCATGCTTCCAATGAAGCCATGTAAGAAAATGATTTACTGATATCCTCCTTGATCTGGACCCCAAAAATAATGGAAGCCATAACCAACATACATGTGGTTTAAACATATGATAGAACCAATGTTCATTTGACATGAATATTTTAACATCTATGCTGCTCATAAACTCCAGATAATTAGCAATAGGGTCATCAAAAAAGAATACATCTTCAAGTAGCTGTTCCAACTGAAGAATGAAATGTTGCTACTGATTGCTTTCCTTGATCTCAATGCTGAATGTGGACTGCTCAACTTCTGTCAGAGAGTCATATAGGATGGATTGCTGATTTGAGCTTTTCAGCTCATCATCTTCCTCTTCATATCTTCCGCACTCTCCCTTTGTCTGTAAATCTGAAAACTGTGGATTACTCTTACTGATTTCTATTGGCTTTTGACCAACAGAAAACTGATCCTCATGGTTCATAATTAAAAATATTAAATATTTAGATTTATGAAAATCATAAATAATAGTATTCGAAGAACCTTCAGCTTCTTCATTACTCCTTTCTAATTTATATTTATGGGAAAGTACATCATCGTGAAGATCATAAGAGAGATGAGGTAGCTCTTGAGTGAGATTTTATTCTCTATTTACATTTTCAACCTGGGAATGCAACCTATATTCTTCACAGCAATTATCAAATGCAAAATCATCTGAAAAATAGCTTTTGCAGTGTTTGGTGAATGCTCTGTGAAAATCCTTCAATGATGAAATGCTAGAAGGAGGTAAAGAACAATACCACTGATGTGCATCACCATACAATGAATACATGAACATATTCATATGAACATCTTCATGCTGCAAATCTAATAGATCCATGCATTCATGAAACTTGAGGAGGTGTTTTGCAGGATTGTCTTCTATGCTCTCTTTGAAGATAGGCATAAAATATCCCCATTCTGACATGTCAGGTATTGGATGTGGGAAACCAGGAACTGAAGAGAATTTGAGAGGTGCAAAACTTCGAGCCAACAAAGCAACACATGCTTTTGACATCTGAATATTGTGGAGTTGCCACTGAATCCGTCCTTCATGGAGTCGCTAGATAGATGATTACAACAAAAATAGTATCCATACTTTGTCTATCATCAAAGCTGGATCTATGTTGTTCTCCTAGGGAAACTAACTTCAACTTTCTCTCCCCGGCAACGACGCCAATTTTTTATCACTCTAGGAAACTCTTCTAGGTTGGAGCTCGAAGATTCCTGGTAACTTAACTATTCTTTCAATGGTTCACTCAATGATGGGTAATATTGGACCAAAATGAATATCTAAATCACTGAATGGTATACTCAAGATAGTCTTAAGTACATTTAGACAAAACAAGGCCTTCAAGAGCTACTGTCAGATAGCTAATATATCAATATGGAGGAAGAAACTAACTGTATTAACCATAACACATACACACAACCATATATATATGATGGGACAATAAAACTAGTATGATTACTTATGATGCTTTGCTCACTAATCAGATGGTAAGATGGCAGTCACTAATGGATTATGTAAACATAGATAAAGAACAAAATTCCACTCATAAGCATAGAACATAAATGTAAAAGAAGATCTGACAAATAACAATGAACGAAGCTTGTAGACTAAATATATTATAGAAAGTGTCTTTATCACAATAACAATATAGTTTAGAACTCAAAATCGAACCCTTTGTTCTACAGAAGTCACAGGCTTTATAGCCTTTACAAAACAGTTCAAGATCCTGAAAAACTGGATCGAATTTGCTAAAAATACACAGTCAAAACAGTTTCATGAAAAAAAGGAAGGAATCCTATTCAAGGGGGCCATCTCCTATCCTGCTAGTCTTTATTTCTTTGACAATTGTAGCAAGCCTTCAAAGGCTGATGAATAGGGTCGAAAATACCGCCTGGAAGACTGACAGGTCATTTTTTGCCAAAAATAGACAAGAAGATTCATCTTTTTTCACCTTGCTGGCACCTTTAAAACTGAAACAAAACCTTAATATTTATACCTCTGATCTTTATCTTGCATTAGAAACCATCTTCGGGGTATCTGGATTTGAGAATCTCGGATCTGTGCAAAAATAATACCTCTCTTCCATGTTTGTGCTTTTGGTGGCTTGTGAGCCAAAATTCTAACCTGTAAGCCATCGAAAGTTCTACTTTTGGTGGCTAAGAATAGCTGTGAAATCTTACCTAAGCCACCGAAAGCTCTGTTTTGAAAAATGCTTTGAAAGTTGCAAAATTGAAAAACTTTCAATCTTTTTACTGCTCTAGATTATCATTTCAATACTGCAGCTGCATCATGGTTCAGAGTATCTTCTACCAAACTACCATCCAAATTCTTCAACAAGTTTACTATTATGCCCATGCCCAAGTTACTCTGTCCCTAATTCAAAATCAATAATTAAAGGAGCGGTCTCAGTTTATCCATGGTTATGATTTTAATGCGAGGAGTGAATATTCACTTTATATTCTCTAGAATTTATTTCACCAGAAGCCTGACCCTGCATTTTTTCACTACTTATAGAACTGGCTGCATTTGATGAAGCTCCATGCCTACTCATTTGGATAATTTCAATTCCATCTTATTGCAAAGAAAATAGTTCCAATGGCAAGGTAACCACTTGAAACCTAGTTTAAGATATAATAGGCAGAAGGAGATAAATAAATAAATGAGTCCTCGCTAAATAGCAAAATATGCAAGCACGTTCCCCAGCTAATTAGAAATACTATTGCTGCAGTACACAAACCAAGTATAACTACTGAAATGGCATTATTCATTCATCTGTTCTCCTCATGACGTCTTACAAAACCTCAGAGAATCTGGATTCTACTCTTGTGTGATGCATGATACAATTAGTTTGCTCATACATATCAAATTAGATACGATCTTAACTAATTCCCTCTAATGATGTCACTTTGAGATTGAATTTAACACCTGTGTGAAGGTTTCGATAATTGAAAATAAGCTTGCAACCTGTAACCTTACTTGGCATTTAATAACCTATTAATCAGGCGCAAGACACCTTGATTTAGGCACATCACACTTGAATCATTTAATAGGACACCTGACAGGTTGCTCTGCGTTTAATTATTATTTTTTATTTGATTTGTTCAGGGACCAAATCCCATATGTATTGAATGTCTTAGATCTTTTGGGTTTTAACTGCACTATCATATACATAGTTGATGAAACCAATGGTGTATAGAGTATAAAACTCAACACTTACGCTTGGCTTGTGGCTGGGCATGTGTTATATTTATGTGTTGAGTATTGTTTACTCATAAACTTTAATATGTGCTTTAGTTGAGTGACATAAAACATGTCACTAATGCACACACATTTTTTATTTTATTTTTATAATTATATATATAATATTATAATATAAAAACTTTAGTTTTAATATTATAATATATATATATATATATATATATATGTTATAAAAATGAAAGGAAAATTGCATAAACCTAATAATTTTGGGAAAATAGATCAAAAGCAAAGATTAGATGGTTACCAGCGATAATGAGACTCGATGAAGAAAAAGGCTATGACCTAGGCAAACTATTAAGAGGATTTGACGAAAAATGCTAAAGAAATTTTCAATTGTTTGAGAAAAATTGAGCGCTAGCAGACTCAGAGGAGGAGGAATGACTTCCTCTTCTACCAGTTCCATTTATTCCTGTTGCAAGGCATTCTGCACAAAATCTTGTCTAGATATTGGTTGATGATAAAGTCTAAGTCTATGTCCATTTACAACAAAAAAAATTTGTGAATCATCAATTGTCTTAATTTTAACGGATCCATTATCAAAGGCGGTGACATTTTCATATGGACCCATCCAACGAGTAGTTAATTTACCTTTAAAATTTTTGTATCTTGAATAAAAAAGTAGTGCCCAGTCTCCAGTTTTGAATTGGTTTTGTTTAATGTATCTATCATGCCACTTTTTCCGTTGGTTTTGTATTAAAATTGTGTGTTGAATAACATCTTGCCTAATCTTGTCTAATTCATTTATTTGTAGGATTCGTTGACTTTGTGCTTCTTCTAAGTTCATCCCTAACTGTGCAGCCATACAAAAAGTTTTGACTTGAACTTCGATGGGAAGAAGAACTTGTTTACCATAAACGAGCTCATAAGGTGTGTGACTAGTGGTGTTCCTCCAAGTTATTCTATAAGCCCATAGAGCTTCTGGAAGCCTGTCTGCCCAGTCTTTGTGGTGTAACTGGATAGTTTTAGTCAGGATGGCTTCTAATACTTTGTTGGTGGATTCCACCTGACCATTGGCCTATGGGTGATATGGTGAATATTTACAATGTCTAATACCATATTTTTCAGTAAGCTCTTTCATTAATTTGGAGGTAAACTGAGATCCTTGATTGGTCACAATTTCCCTCGGTACACCAAATTGGGTAAATATTTCTTCATAAATGAATTCCACCACAGATTTCTCTATGGCTCGGAATAAAGCTTTAGCTTCTACCCATTTGGTTACATAATCTGTACAGACTAGGATGTACTTCTTCTTGTGAGACATCGGGGAAATTGGTCCAACGAAATCTAGAGCCCATTTTTCAAATGGCTCAATCATAACTTGGGGTTGCAAAGGCATATCATAGGACGGTGTAGGTCTACCCATTCTTTGGCAACTGTCACATCCCTTGACATATTTGGAAGCATCGTTAAAGATGCTTGGCCAATAGTACCCAGAGTGCAATACTTTGTATGCTATCCTTTTATCATAAAAATGCCCACCGCAGGGTCCACCATGACATGTATGTAGGATCTCTGCCATCTCGTCCTCTCGTACACATCGTCTAATAATAAGATCAGGACCAGTACGAAAGATATCATTATCTACCCAAGAATAATTGGAACTTTGAACTATGATCCTACGTTTCTCATGTGGGGAGAGATGGTTAGGTAGCTTTCCAGTTGCTAAATAATTGGCTATATCTGCAAACCATGGGATTCAAATAGATATAGAAAAAAAATGTTCATCTGGGGAGCTATCATCGATAGGGATGGCATTATCGTCAATTTGAATTCGAGAGAGAAAATCAGCTACTACATTCTCTCTACTAGGACGATCAACAATGGTGATGTTGAATTCTTGTAACAAAAGAAGCCACCGAGTCATTGTGCCATTGGTGATAGTTTTATTCATCAAAAACCTGACAGTGGAGTGGTCAGTGTGTATAAAAATTTCATATCCTGTGATATAATGACGAAACTTGTTGATGGTGTAGACTACTGCTAGAAACTCTTTTTCAGTAACAGTGTACTTCGATTCTGTAAGAGTCAAATTTTTACTAGCAAAGTAAATGGCATGTGATGTCTTTCTCTCTTTTTGACCTAAAACTTCCCCTATGGCTATGTTAGAAGTATCAGTGGATATATGGAAAGGAAGGGACCAATTTGGGCCTCTAAGAATTGGTGCCATTGATAGCTTGGCCTTCCAAGTTTCGAAGGACTATTGACACGGTTCAGTCCATTGAAATTATGTGTCTTTCATGAGTAGTTTGAACATAGGTGTGGATATCTTAGTGAAATTTTCAATGAAACGTCTATAATAGCCGACATGGACAAGAAAACTTCTTACCTCCTTCGAATTTTTAGGAGGAGGAAGATTAACAATTATTTTGATCTTGGCAGGATCTACCTTGATACCTTGAAGAGAGACATGATGTCCCAGGACTATGCCCTCGGTCAGTAGCATTTTACATTTTTCATTACTAAGAGCTAAGTTCATTTCTTGGCACCAAATAAAAATTGTTTCGAGGTTATCAAGGCTTCCTGGAAGGTGTTACCATAAACTTTAAAATCATCCATATAAACTTCTACACAGTCGTGTATGAGGTCAGCAAAGATTCCTAGAACTACACGCTGGAAAGTAGCAGGTGCATTACATAGGCCAAATGGTAACACTCGGTAGGCATACATCCCCCAAGAGCAAGTGAAGGTTGTCTTGTCTTGATCCTGAGGTGCTATCAATATTTGATTGTATCCACTATACCCATCAAGGAATGAGAAATATTGTTTCCTTGATAAGGTGTCTAACACCTGATCGATGAAAGGAAAAGGGAAGTAGTCCTTAAGAGTGGCATTGTTTAGTTCTCGGAATTCAACACATATACGCCATTTCCCTGTGACTTTCTTTGGAACTAACACTAGAGGAGAAACCCATTTAATGTTGGAAATTGGGTAAATGAATCCAGCGTTAAGGAGTTTTTGTAATTAATCCTTTACTATGTCCTTTAGTGCTGGGTTCATTCTTCTTTGGGGATTCCTAATAGGAGGTATGTTCGAGTCTATGTAAATGTGATGGATATAGGTGTCTATGTGTATACATTTCATATCGGTATACTCCCATGCAAATGCTCTAGTTTGACTCTTGAGAACCTTTAGTAACTGTTTTTGTTGACTCTCATCTAAACCTGCATTTATATGCAGAAATTGTTCGGTACTAACCTCACATGGTATGGTATAGGATCCTAGGTGCTCTTCGATTGCAAAGACACAGGGTGTACTTGTAAATGTTGAGAGGCTCATGTTTTCTTGGAATTCCTCTCCAAAGATCTGGTCAAATTGGGAAAAAGATTGAGGAAAATCTACACATGTTGTAGAAGCGATAAATTGGTTCAACACGTTCTTGGTATTTTTCTCTTGAAGTGCCCGAGAAAGATCACTGACAAGGGAAAGTTCTTCCAAGTTCTCATCTCCAAAAGGACAATCTAACCAAAACAGGTTCTCAGCTATTGGCTAAGCTAGTGGGTATAAAGTTAGTTTTCTTGTAGATAACCCATCAGAGATGATCATCTCTCCATCCCTACATCCTATTAATGCATTGGCAGTAGCCAACCAAGGTCTTCCCAAAATAATGGGGTGACCTTTGGAAGGGTCTTTTGATTCGATGACCATGAAGTCCACGGGATATTCCCATGAGGCTATTGATACCATGATGTCATCTAAGATCCTAGTAGGTTGCACCATAGTATGGTCTGCTAATTCTAGCATTGTTGGGGTAGGGCGAAGGAATGGTCCTAAATTGAGAGTTTCTAAAACTGTGGTAGTCATCAAATTGATAGCAACTCCTAGATCAATAAGTGTGTTCCCTATGGCAGTGTTATTGATGATAATAGTCATCACAGGTTTCCTGGGTTTGAATACTTTGGAATTATAGGTTGGTTTGCTATGCAATCTAAAATTTCTCCTACTACATGGATCGTCGGAGGGTCTTTTTTTTTCCTCCCTGGTCTCTTAATATAGAGTTCCTTTATTACCTTACTATATATTGGAATATCCTTAATAGATTGTAACAAAGAGATCTTAATGCAAATATTTTTCAATTCGTTAATGATATTGTACTATGGATAAGTTACAGGTTTTTCTATTACTAAACGATTTGCGTATGGAGGTGACTTTTCCTTTGGAATTACTTCTTTATGTGGATGGTTGTTTGTTGAATATCTAGAAATAATCAAGTCTTCAAGGATGGAATTATTCAAAACTTCACTGGGTATGTCTTATTCATTCTCTTCTTGAATAACAACTGATGACTTGGGATTATCTTGCATAACTCTTCTAGACCGCAGTTGTCTCTCATGTATTGGTGCGGTCGAAATAACATATGATGGAAGAGGTAACAACCCAATGTTATTAAGATCTTGGGTTGGTTTGTTGTTAGGATTCGGTGTGGGCTGTGCAGGTAAGATTGCGGGTCTTGGAGGATTCATGTTCTGGAAATGGTGAGGTTGATTCGAGATAGGGGGTAATGAAGGAGGTACAAATCCAGGCAAAAAATGTTGAATATTAGGTGGGCAAGGATAGTTAGGCATAGGAGGAGAAGTTGAGCATAAGCTTTCCCTCTCCATCCATGTGGCCATTGCTGATGTTGAGCATTCTAAGGAGGGTACTGCAGTGGCCAATTTTTCCAACCTGAATTATTCCATTGTTGCAGAGGTTGATAAGGATATTAATAAGGTGGAATTTGTGATGAATCTTGATATGATGGTTGATCTCTAGGTTTCCAAGGCCTCCTAGGTATTTCACCAAAATTTTCACTCTTGTACACAGCTTGTAATCCAGGCAACGATGGACAATCATTGGTTGGATGTTCCTCTATACATAGGTGACAAACTGAAACATTATTTAATGGAAATTCTCATTGAGGATGTTTAGTTCTACACCTAGGACAAAAAAACTCATTGTTGCACGCTCTTCATCTTGTCTCTTTTTAGCTTGTAGTGCATCTAATTGAGAACCCATGGCCACTAAAATATCTGTTTTGAAATTTTCTAATAGGTTTCCCAATTCTACCCTTGTAACTCCACCATGACCAGATGTGTTTCCTTTGGGATTCCTATCATAAGACTCTCTAAAGTGTTTTCCACCTTTCCCTCCGCTCCTAGAGTAATTCCTACATAGTTCACAAATATCTGTAAAAGATTTGTGAGAAATGTCTCCTGCTGCCATGAGATTAAGGTTATCTAAGAATTCTTCTGAGATTTCTTTGAGGAAGATTGTTCTTATTGCATCTTCTCAAAGATCACTATACTTAGATTTGTGTAACACATAGTTAAATCTATCGAGATAGTCTTCTAAGCTCTCGTCT
The DNA here is from genome assembly GCA_027924585.1 of Larix kaempferi. Lineage (NCBI taxonomy): Eukaryota > Viridiplantae > Streptophyta > Pinopsida > Pinales > Pinaceae > Larix > Larix kaempferi. The sequence goes on along the minus strand of BSBM01000299.1, from coordinate 50,577,186 downwards.
TCAAGTTGTTGAATTTTAAAAATATCATTGCGAGAGTCCTTAGGTCTACAGTAATCCTGATATTTCTGAAAAAATGCATTCTTCATGTCTTCCCAAGTTCTAATACTAGATTCTCCTAATCCCATGAACAATCGAAGAGAAGAATCTGTTAATGTGGCAGGAATTTTTTTTAGCTTTTGGCCATCTTGTAGGTAATTATAACTCCTACACACAATGTCAAACTCAAACAAGAATGTATCCAGATCCTCACTACTCTTCCTATAAAAGGTTGGTAGTGAGGAGGGAGGGATGTTTTTCATAGTAACATCTTGTGCAGTGTCTAAGATAGGGAACCCGAAGGTACCTTCAGTTCTAACTTCTCCATCTTCTTCATCTTGTCGGACACGATCTTCATTTTCGTCCCCCATGAAGATTCTATTACCAAAGAGAGAAAATCTAGGTTGCTCCTTTCTTAGTGAATATGGGATGTCCCAGCATTCTGTTTCAGGAAGGGTATTCTTCTTTTTAGGAGGAGAATTATCAGCTACATGGGAATCCAGATTTAGAGGTCCTATTGCTGTTGTATCAATCTGTGAGACAACTATGTTCACAGAGCTCTCAAAAAGAGTGTCTACTTGTGTAGGATCAACAAAATCCACCAAGTTTGGACCACCTACTATTGAAAAAGTAGTGTCTTTGGGATTTTAGACTAACAGAGAGTTAAGAGGTCCTAAAGTTTTATCCTTTTGAGTTTCCTCTTGTCTAAGTTCAGTCTCAATATGAGATTGAGGTTCTTATAATGGAATTTCTTTATGAATAGACTATTTTGATGTCCCTATGTTTTCCCCTAATTGATTTCCAGAAAGGATTTCCTTTGCTTTCCAAGTAGGACTATCCCCTTTAGGTGTCTTCCGATACCTTTCTGTTGAGTTAGTAGTTGGGGTGGAAGGCCCCCTATATAAGCTAATAGGAATTTTAGTGGGAATTTTAGTAAGGGAATTAGTTTTAATACATCTACCTTGTGAATATCTAGACCTATTCATGAAAACAAATTATAACTTAAAATAAATTCTAACTACATAACTGCTACTGCTGGGTTTTGGGGATGACTGTTATAACAGATGCGCAAGTTCTTACCTCTTGCCTTACCGCTCACCCGCCACCAGCCTATTTTAAAAAGAATAAAATTAAAAAGGAATTTCACTTATCTATGACTTAATTCTACCTATCTTCTACAACTCCCCGGAAACGGAACCAAAATGTTGGGTGCATGAGCTATCTCAAAGAAAACACCTAATATTTAATTATCAATCGGGGTTGGTAATCTTAGAGTTGAGGCAAAGTATATTCTAAGGTATAATGGAACCTAAGTTTTTCAGCTTGTCAGACCTTAAAAAGATTTAATAAACAAAAGATCGAAAGATCTTTCAAAATGAAAAACCGAGTCAAACTTCAGAAAAATAGTAAAAGGAACTAAATCAGATTAAGTTAAACAAATGAATTGGAATAGTATCAATTCATACTAATCTATCTTATAATTACAATAAATAGAAACTGATTAAAAAGAAAACTGCTGAATATGAAAATGGAAACTATGCAATTTAAGATTCTAGTTAAGAATTAGGAAACAACTGTAAACAGATTAAAGACTATTAAATAAATTCAACAATTAATTCAAGAGAAACATCTATTCCCACGTAACAGGAACTGGAGTGAGTGTATCATAATGGCTCTCAAATGAAATAGCAAAACAGAACGAAGTAAATTTAATCTAGCTTCAACAAAAAGATGTAAACTACAAAAAGACAAGTTACAGTTAACTTTAAACATTCTGATCTATCTACTATCCATGAGCAGAATAATAGTATAAAACTAATGGGAACTAGAAGCAAGTAGAAAACTTGATAAAGATATTAACTTAGAAACAAGTAGAAAACTTGATAAAGATATTAACTTAGAAACAAGTAGAAAACTTGATAAAGATATTTATTTCTGAATCCAAATCCTATTCCATAAACATCTTCATTATTTATTACGATAAGAAACTGATCCTAATCTAAATGAAGGAAACTACAAAAACTAGAATGCTTGAAAAATGAAATTATTAACTCTATTCTAACTACGTCTTAAGAGCATGTAATAAATTAGACTAGGAATAAGATTAATAAATTCTGAAACAACATGTTAGCAAGATAAAATATGAAAGACATAATCGGAAGGACAGTTAAAGCAAACTAAGAAAAATAAGAAGACTTGAATTAAAGCTTTATGAAATGTAAAACAAAGGCCTAATTATGGTTGAGAAGGCTAATTAAGAGCAGGAAATATTACAGTAAAGAAAACTAAGAAACTGGATTCAAGCTAGCATAAAACAGTGCAGAAAGAGTAAAAATCTGAATGACGATCCGAATGCCAGTCCGAATGACAATCTGAATGACAGTCCGAATGAGAGTCCGAAAGGAGGAAAAAAAAATTAAACTAAGGAAAATGAGAGTTTTGATGATCTTGACATCAGCTGGCGAATGCCGATGAACCTACAATGCAAAGAAGTTAGTGAGAAGACTTGTTGAGAAGCTAAGATAATAGAAAGCAACCTATTCCAATCATGGTTGAAGATCTAAACTATTCGTATTCTATGCTAAAGCAAGAGTGAGATGAGAGAAGAGAATTATCCTATAGCTACAAAGAAGAAGATAAATAAACTAATTCTATCTATTAACAGAGCTTAAAATAGAGGCTAACTGAGTTCTATTTAATTGTAAGAAACAAACTAGTTAATTATAAAAGACTGGAATTAAACTATCAAAACTATGTTGTTGGTCGACCATTTACTAATCCTGTAAACACAAGTTATGTTAGCAGCACAATACAAATTACAGAAAAGAAATATCATGTACAGAAAATCAAATTAATAACAAATATAGGAAAATAAACTAACTAGTTGTAGAAAAGGAAATACAGAAAACAAAGACAAAACCTCCGGTTGATGAGGGGCCCTTCCCAGCAATCAAAGATGGAAAACTAAACTGGTTTAGCTACTCAGAATATAAATAAACTGGAACTTCCATTAATCTTAAGAAAATTACAGACTGTCAGCTATCTGCTTGCAAATCTATGAACTATCTGCGATCTTCTCCAACTATAAGCTAACTAGACTAACTCTGTTTCTGTTGTTAAATTTTCAGAATTTACTTCAATCTGATCTAGGATCTTAACTGAGAGAACAACATGTACAACATATCTACAGCATATCAATCATGGAGACAATAATGCAAGCACACAAGAGACACAAGGATTTACTTGGGGAAAACCATAAAGGTGAAAAACCCCAATAACTTCCTCAGAGATAGATAGAGCAATGATACAACTAACCATAAGAGATAGAAACAACCTAGCAGTAGATCCTCCTCCTCCATAAGTGCGCCACTCCTTCTTGAGTGCATGAGAGAGAAGTGAGTGAGCAAATAGAGTGCCTCCCGCACTCTATTTATACTTGACTTGACTTGCCTTTTTACCTAACTCATGTAGGCTCGAACTTAACCACATAACATAATGCTGACTGGGCCGACCCCCAATAGGGTGGTCTAATAACCCTTTGACCCACATGACTTATACAGAGCCGACCCCAAACAAGGTGGTCTAATAACCCATCAAGTATAAGTTACGACACTTACAATATAAATAATGACACTTCCTTATAGAGGAATAATACCATCTCTATAGGAATACAATATACATATATGTGAAATACATTCCGAAGTTACATATACATCAACACTCCCTCTTAACTAGGAAGGTATTTCTCAGCACAATTCTTCTAGCACAAGTCATCTTCTCTGGATCATCGTCATCGATGCATCGTCATCATCATCATCACTGCTGCTGCTATCTCAATCAATCTCTGAATCTACTCATCATAGGAAGTTCTACAGAGCCAGTCCTTTTTCATACTGGATGTAGGCCCACCACCTGCAGGTCTTCATCATCACTGGCCATACTGTGGAATCCTCAGGACTTATTACGTACGTCACAAAACCTGGCTGCAGCATCCCAGGCTATTACAAGCACACAGCTCTACCTGTAGGATCTCCCAGGAGCACATTACATGTGACCCATCACAAAACCTGGCTGAAGCATCCCAGGCTGTTACGAGCACACGGCTCTACCTATCGGATCTCCCAGGAGCACATTACATGTGATCTCACCACAAAACCTGGCTGAAGCATCTGAGGCCTTTTTCATCCTGTCCAGATCTCCCAGGAGCAAATTACATGTGGTCATGGCAAAACCTAGCTGAAGCATCTGAGGCCTTTTTCATCCTGTCCAGATCTCCCAGGAGCAAATTACATGCCATAGGACAAAACCTCGCAAGAGCATCTTCCAGATATCCCAAGGCACCGAATTACATGCCATAGGAAAAACCTCGAAAGACTATCTGCAGATCTCTCAGGGCACAAATTACATGTCCTCCCAAGCAAAACCTCGCAAGAGCATTTTCCAGATGTCCCAGGGCACCGAATTACATGCCATAGGCAAAAACTCGAAAGACCATCTGCAAATATCCCAGGGCACAAATTACATGCTTACTTGCACAACCTGATCCACGGCCACAGAGTATCAACCTGATACTCACCATACATCATCCTGATGTATCCATGATCATCCTAATCATCACTGCAACATCCTGCTGCATGTCATCTGGAGCAACATCTTGAAGCTCGTCATCTGTGATCATCATGATCATCACTGCAACATCCTACTGCATGTCATCTAGAGCAACATCCTAAAGCTCGTCATCTATGATCATCCTGATCATCAATGTATCCACCTGATATAAATACAAATATATGATACATATCACCATACATGATCCACCTGATCATACAATGTATCCACCTGATACATATACAGATACATGGTCCAAGCATCCAACATGATGCATACATACATACATAAAATGATCCAACTGATCATATCCAACATCCACATGATGCGTACATACATACATAAAAATGATCCAACTGATCATGTCCAGTATCCAACATGATGCGTACATACATACATAACATGATCCAACTGATCATATCCAAGCAGAAACCAGAACATCATCCTGATGCTCATCATCCAATGCTTACATCTACAACCATGTGAAGGATCCCCCTTCCAACATGCTTGGAATGGATTCAGCAAATGTGTCCATCACTTCTTCCTCGAAGTATCCTCGATCTGAAGCACGCCAAGCCTCTCTCTGAAGTAATCGAACTTCACCCTGGCTAGTGGCTTCGCAGCACATCTGCAATCTGCTCGTCCGTTGCAACATACAGGAGCTTCACAGCTCCTCTTTGCACCATATCCCTGATATAGTGATATTTGATCTCTATGTGTTTCGACCTGTCATGAAACACTGGGTTCTCGGACAACTTCACACAACTCTGGTTATCATAGAAGATACCAGTAGCATCCAACGGGAGATCAAATAACTCAGACAGTAGCTTCCGTATCCATACTGCCTCACAACTAGCTGAACAGGCTGCAACATACTCTGCCTCAGTTGTACTCAGTTCTACGCAGGACTGCTTCCTGCTAAACCAAGAGATCACACCTGATCCCATACTGAAGCAGCACCCAGATGTGCTCTTCCTATCTGCAGCACTGCCAGCCCAATCTGAATCAACATAACCCTGCAGGTTAAACTTTTGATTCGCTTCATACTTGAGCCCATAATCCACTGTACCCTTCAGGTACCTCAGAACATGCTTTACAGCAACTAGGTGAACACTCCTCGGATCCGTCAGGAACTGGCTCAATGTGTTCACAGCAAAGCAAATATCTGGTCTCGTGTTCGTCAGGTACATCAAGGAGCCAATCATCTGACGATACATAGAGACATCAACCAGCTCAGATGAAGCATCACATAGAAGCTTCAGATTCGATGCCATAGGTGTGGCCATGGCCTTGCAATCCATCATCCCGAACCTCTTCAGGATCTCTACTGCATACTTCCCTTGTCCAAGGAATATTCCATCTGCACTCTGCCACACCTCCATGCCAAAAAAACAAATAGTGCATCATCCCCAAGTTCTTCATCTCGAACTCGGTAGTAAGCTTCCGCTGCGTGTTGGTAATCAATCTATCTTCACCATACCAAGTTCTGCACATATATGATTTCCTATCATGTGTCTCAGAACCAAGTGGCTGCTCCACATACACTTCTTCTTCAACTACACCATTCAAGGAAGTTGTCTTGAATCCATCTGGTGTATCTTCTATTTCATCACTTTTATATTTCTCTATGCTGCCATCTGCAACATGCTTGATCTGATAGTTCCATTTGGAAGTCACAACAGACTTCCCTTCAGCTCTTGGGACCGCATCCCAAACATTGTTCTTCATGATCGATGGATCATGGCATTCTTCCCGTATCCTGGGAACTTCAATATCTTCAATAGATAATTTTTGTTGCTGAACAAATGTTGTAGTTCTTCTTTTGTAGGTGATGGCATATGATCTTTCCTACACAACAAGTTAAATTGCATGATTAGAAAACATCTCATAGTTTTCAGAACAAATTCTTACACATAAATAAATATGTCATATAGTCATGCAATTATCTTAGCCAATGCTTCAATACAACATTTATCCATATCCCGTAACTTTCTAGATACCTTCCAATCTCTACCAGAACATTGTTAAGAGTGTTCACAACTCCCAACATGTCAGCAACGAGGTTTCATTCTAGATAAGTAGCAATGGAATGTTGTACAGTGCCATAGGCCACTTACCCATGTATATTAGTAGTATACTGTTCATCAATGCAACTATTCTAATATGCACAATACATATCCTAAGTCTAGGAACATGAGCATATACATCATTGAACAATTTTATTTAAACAAATACATATGCAAGAAATGATAATTAAAATACTTATCTTTGTTTGTTCGTTGGGTGGACTCCCTCTGAGTCTTTGCTTCCTTACAGGAGCTGCTGGAGTCCTAATCTGAAGTAGCTTCTTCTACACCTTTCTGTTGTGGAATGTAGAGAGATGGACAACTCCCTCTGAATATCTGCATCCTTGCAGAAACTACTGAAGTGTGCTCCTTTTCTTTATTGCAGGAACAACTGGAGTGTGCTCCTTTGCTTTCTTGCAGGAGCAACTGGAGTGTGCTCCCTCTTGATCTTTGCTTCCTGAATTACCTGTTCTTGAACTCATATTCATCCTTGGTCCCTATGCATGCTTATTAGTATCATGATTGAGTTATCCTTGTGATCTCATATAAAATCATACATTCATTAGTATACTATTAAAACACAATAATCTCAAGCATGTATAATCATGATCATTTCAAACAGAAAATAATAAGCATTAGCATTCAAGGTTTATGTAGTATTCTTATGGTTAGTCAAATCATAAGAAGCATAACATGTCTAAACCTATAATTACTCAAACCTATGACTCTTCAGGTTAGTTGAATCATCAAACAAGATAAGAGATATAATATGCATAAAACCTGTGATTATTCAAACCTATACCTTCATGATTCTTCTGGTTAGTCATATCATCAATTATGGTAAGAAACATAATATGCATACAACCATGATTATTCAAACCTATGACTTTTCAGGAATAATCATTATCAACAACAGTATAAGATACTAACACAAGGTAGGATTCTAGCTTGATATAGGAAAAACATACCTGGATTAGCATGCTAGCTAGTTATGTCTAATATACCCGCATAATGTCTTCTTGTTCTTCTTCAATGACTTGTGCTAGTAACCTGTATATCTCATAGGTTAACCATTATAAAACCAAGTTATACATACCTCGTAAATGGATATTCTATGAGATCCATGACAATGGATGAATCTTTGTCCTCATGTTATCGTGACCATATGTTCTTGGACCAGAACATGATTTGTCTTTCTTGGTGTACCTTTCATGTTAGTAGACAACATAAACCTCATACAACACCATAATGCATTAGTACAATCATAAGTGTCAATACCCTAATCAATGAATATTTTCTATCGTGCATTCATAGTTTTATTAAGGTGATATGACAAGACTAAAATCAAGATTGTACTAACCGTAGTAACATGAAGACAAACATACCATAAACTTAATCATGAACAAATCTCAAAACATACCTCGATGAGTCATACCTATCGAGATCGCTTGTAATATTCTTATGTAAGGCCTTAGCCTCATCTCCCTCTGAAACAGGAACTTCTTCACTTATGCAGGTGACCAATCCATCTTCTTCTAGGATTAACCCAATCCACTTGATTTGCAAGAACTGGACCTGGACCTGGATATGGGTTTGTTAGAGAAACCCCAAAAATTCAAACTTTGAATTTCAAACTTCTGAAAGGATAGAAATATGCGCCTTGATGAGCTGATCAAGCTGGTATATTCAGAATTTGAAAACTGCAAAGTTTCACTCCTCAATTTTGCCTTTGAAACTTTTGGATTCACTGGATGTGACCCTGAACTGGGGTTTGATGAAACCCACTCTTCTGCCCAATCAAAATGTTTGATCCAAAGCTCTAAGCTTCTATTTTTCTGAGGAGCTTCCAGCCGTGGTCACAGATTTCAAAAATTCCCATTTTTACAGAAGCCCTAATTTTCCACTTTTCTGATCAAAGTCCCGAACTAGGGTCTAATCAAGCCCGGCCTTCTGCCCAACCAAAAATTCTGATCTTGGTCTCTAAATTTCTATTTTGATGAGTAGCATTCAGCCGTGGTCTCCGATTACAAAAATTCCAACTTTCTCCAAAGCCCTAAATTCCGGAAGCCATGAATGAAGGTACTCAAAAATTATTCTGTTTTGACAGAAATATGTACCTGATTGTTTCTTGTGTAACTCCAAACTTTTCAATCCATAGGGTCTGAAAAAGTTTCTTGAGATAGCCTGACCTGTTATCTTTCCATCTTGACAGGTCTGACCTCAATTGGATTCTCTTAGAGAGATTTATGCCAAATGTCGCAACGTGACTTGTTTATGGGATAAAACAGTAGAGCGAACTTGTACGGCATTCCACGTGTCACTGTTTCAAATTCGGCCTCTAAAAATATTTCTTGAGATAGCTCAGCCTGTTATCTTTCCATCCTGATAGGTCTGACCTCAATTGGATTCTCTGAGAGAGAGTTATGCCATGTGTCGCAACGTGACCTGTTTATGGGATAATACAGGAGATCAAACTTGTACGGCGTTCCACGTGTCACTGGTTCACCTTCGGCCTCTGAAAAAGTTTTTTGAGATAGTACAGTCTGTGTACTACCTGTCACGTTTTACGAAATTTCATTCGGAGCTTCCTAGCCCAAGTTATGACCTTTTTCCCAAGGTCACCTGATTTTAACTCAGATCTGGAAGAGGCCGAAACCCTATATGGCATAGATCATAAATCACAAATTACAATAAATTAGAGGTTGTCCTTTGGACACAAGGTACCTGGAGATTTAATCTCAGATCCGAAAACTTCGCCAAAAGGGATTTATAGCGAAAGTGATATGATGACTGGTTTTTGCTATATCAAGCCCTAGCATCGTAAGTGTAACAAGTGTCATACATGCCATATCATGCCTTCTTTCAGGCTAGCTCTGATACCATGTTAAATTTTCAGAATTTACTTCAATCTAATCTAGGATATTAACTGAGAGAACACAACATATCAATCATGGAGACAATAATGCAAGCACACAAGAGACACAAGGATTTACTTGGGGAAAACCATAAAGGTGAAAAACCCCAATAACTTCCTCAGAGATAGATAGAGCAATGATACAACCAACCATAAGAGATAGACACAACCTAGCAGCAGATCCTCCTCCTCCATAAGTGTGCCACTCCTTCTTGAGTGCACGAGAGAGAAGTGAGTGAGCAAATAGAGTGCCTCCCGCACTCTATTTATACTTGACATGACTTGCCTTTTCACCTAACTCATGTAGGCTCGAACTTAACCACATAACATAATGCTGACTGGGCCGACCCCCAATAGGGTGGTCTAATAACCCTTTGACCCACATGGCCGACCCCCAATAGGGTTGTCTAATAACCCTTTGACCCACATGACTTATATAGGGCCGACCCCAAACAAGGTGGTCTAATAACCCATCAAGTATAAGTTACGACACTTACAATATAAATAACGACACTTCCTTATAGAGGAATAATACCATCTCTATAGGAATACAATATACATATATGTGAAATACATTCCGAAGTTACATATACATCAACATCTGTCTGCAAGCGTCTATTTATACATTTTACAATGGATGAGAGGGTTGACAGAGTCGACATCTCTAATAACAGAGGTGTTTAATGAATAACTGGCTGCTTTAAATGGTGCGTGACAACATAGGGAGTATACACTAGCCTAAACATAATTGATTCCTTTACGAGGCAGCTGCAACGTTGGTTTTCTTTGGATGTGGGAAGAGAGGTAACATGCTGGCGATCTGAATGAACGGAGAAGAGGCTGTTAGAGCACTGTCGTGGAAAGGCGTTGTGCTGGCAGGCTAAAACGTGTGCGACCTAGACTCCTTCTAGAATAATGGCGTGAATAGGTAGCATGAGCCCAGGCTGAACGCATGGCTGAATCGGCGTGTTGGAGTGTGTACGTGGACGTGGAATGTGTTGTCGAGCTTGCTGAGCCTGGGGACGGATATTCTAGAGTGACGACTCATTAACCATGCCCATTGCGTGGCAAATAGAACCCACGTGCCCTTTTCTGCATTTAATGGTTTGGGATATGCCAACCATGTATTTCGGGGGTTGAACACGGTTGAGCTTAGTATCATAAGCACACGATCTAAAGGAAGGGTTGTTTGAAAAACGCAACCTGTTAATAAAATCTTAAATACCATGCATGACTGGAAATGTCACTTTAATCCTTAATAAATCGTAATATAACAAGATTTGACCAAAATTTATATGATAAACGAATACATGCATACCTGGTCTGTTTGATGAGCTGAATGGCTAAAAGAATAACTTATTATATCAAAAATAGTAAAATTAACGTCATTTAGAGTAGATTTAATGATAAAAAATAGTGACAAAATGAACACCAACACATACCTAACACTTTAAATTTCTTAGAACAATATACAAGCAATAGTTCTTTTCTTTTATGGTTCATTCTTGCCAAGAAAATCATTTTACCAATATCACAGGATGACCTTATTAATCACTCCCAATCTAGTGCATCATACAATACAAATTGTATTTCCAATATTATGAGAGAAAGTATTCTAGTCTTTTAATGGTCTAAATTAAACTTGGAAAAAAATGGTTTTTCAAAAAATAAAAACTTTTTCCTTTCTTTGTCTCTTGATCCCCTTCCCTTCAAAATGAAAGTATATCTATCTCCCCCTTCTTTCACACACCCCCCTAGATTTTATAAAACATAGCTACCAACCTGGGTGAGTGGGTCTCGACCTCTTAAGAAGTTAGGATAGGGTTTCTTAGAGGTTGACACATCGTTATAATTAATTTTCCCACTTGTGGAATCATGGCTCATTCCTTTATCATGACCACCCAAGTCATATTATATTATATAATTATTTTTAATTAAACACTTAGTTATGTACAAAAGTACAATCTCACCACTATTAAAAAACAATGTATTGTGGTGTTTAAATGTTCAAATGTTTACTAAACATCTATTAAATAACAACAAAATAAGGATAATAAATGTTTTATTTAGAAAAAAATAAACTTAAGGGATATTACAAGGGGTCCCCAACATTTCAAAGAAGAAAGGCGCTTTTGTAGGATTTGCATTTCTTTGGATTTGAGGTAAGATAAGACATTAATCTTATCCCACTATTCTTAGGGTGAAATATTCCACAAATGTGTAATCAGTGAACATGGCATTACTAATACACAATATAATCCTTGAATCTTGTAATTATAATCTATTGCTTGGATCAACCCCTATATCAAAGACACCTATTGGTTTTTGTTCTGGGTGTAAGTATCGATTTGGATGTGATGCGCATGGTAGTTGCAAACTTGTTGTAGGTACGGTGATAGACATCTTGGTGTAGAGTAAGGTGAAGTGTTGGTTACAAGTCTATTTACACTAATCCCTCACATTAAACCCTTCCAAAATGGTATATTTACCATTGAATCTTGGCTTCTGAAGCATGATATTTGCAACTAATTTAGCATACACCAACAACAATTAGAAACATGCTGCTTGTTGTCAATGATCACCATTTGTTAGGGCTGCAACTTGCCCATAATGGCTCCTCTTACGCTAGGGAATTCCACAATTTAAATCAACACCCATCTCCATCTTTTTGCATAGAAAAAATAACAAGGTACGAACTAAACTGAGGAGATTCAAACCTACGACCTATGTCTAGTCCCAAGGCTACCACCTTCAAGCTTGAAGTGCAGCTAACAATGGGAGACCACCTTCAAGCTTGATTCATTCTGCATGAATTTCACAATGGGAGACGGTAGGCTACCACCTTCAAGATTGATTCATTCTGTATGCATTTCACTATGCAACCGTCTCAGATTCTCATTATGTTTTCCCTCAATTAGTTTCTCAATTTAGTATGACCCGCGCCTACCTTCCGAGGAGTGTTTCCAGCTATCTTAAGTTTCAGCCTGGCAATGGTGATGATTCATGGTATTATGTTTCCCTTCAGCTGCAATATGGAAAACTGAAAGTTCACTACGAAGGTTTGTCTGAAAATGTGATGGTTTGGGTTCCGTAACCCTGGTGCCATTCAGGGACACTTTGAAGAATTGCTCTAGGGGCATGGAACCCAAACTGTCACATTTGTCAGACAAACCTTCGTAGTGAACTATGAATTTTCCATATTGCAGCCGAAGGGAAACACAATACCATTAATCGTCACTGTTTCCAGGCTGAAACTAAAGACCACTGGAAACACTCCTCGGATGACAGGCATGGCTCATACTGAATTGATAAACTAATTGAGGGAAAAAGCAGTGAGAATCTGAGATGGTTGCATAGTGAAATGCATGCAGAATGAATGAAGAGTGGGTGTCAAGAGAAATGGTTGTGGGACGTTGTATGAGAGGAATGGAGATGGGAATTGATTGATAAGATCAAGCTTGAAGGTGGTAGCCTTGGGAATAGACATAGGTCGCAGGTTCGAATCTCCGCAGTTCAGTTCGTACCCTGTTATTTTTTCGATGCAAATTATATGTTTTCTTTAATTTCCTTTGTCAACTCTACATATCCCTTTATATGTTTTCTTTAATTTCCTTTTTCAACTTTATGTATCCCCTTGTGATAATGGGGATTGTTAATATCGAGTCATCGGGTAATTTAAGTATAAAGATTACATGTCTTTACAAATTACACATCACCAAAATACGTATAAAAATTACATGTCTTTACCTCCTCTTCATTTTAAATCCTCATCTCATAGTCATTATAACTAAGGATTATTCTCACCACATTTGTCTTTGGCGCTCACCGCCAAAAAAATATAAAAATTACATGTCTTTACATCGTCTTCTCTTTATATCCTCATCTTATAGTCATAACTAAGCCTTTATCATGCATACACATCCTCACCTTATAATATCAATTGGGTCAGGACGTAGAGACAACCATAAAATATCAAATGTGTCAAGATGCAAAGAGTAAGAGACAACTATAAGTAAGTCTTATATTAAATTTACCATATATGTATTTAATTGACACTATCAACTAAGATTTGACACGTTGGATTGTAATGATCTTCTTATCACTCCTTATCAATGTGATTGTAAGGCACTCTTTGAAGGTGAAGTACACAATTTTAAGACTTCTTCCTCATTCTCATGCCTTTTTGTAAGATAATAAGGAGGGCAGTGGCATCAACATTGAAAATGGTTTCGACATAGAGGTAGATACATTAATTATTTTCATTAAACAAAATGAAACATAATGAAACACATCAGAGTTGTGGAAACAAAATGAAATAACCTTCCACACAGAAGATGTGTTAGGAGAGAAAATTTTGAGGATGAAGATGGTAACATGCGTGAGGAAGTTGTTGGATTTGGGTTACATGGCCAGCATTCCCTAATCGTAAGTACCAGATTTGTAAGTATCCTTTCCTGAAGGTTGAAGCCAATGTTCTAAATTCCACTCCCCCTTCAAGTTTTTCTTACTTTGATACATGTAACAAATTTTCACCAAAACTATCTACGAGGCCTAAATTATGATAAGGTACTCAAGGACATGATCATTAATTTATGGCCGTACTTTAATGGGATTTGAAATATACAACTACCACGAACAAAACTCTTAAACGGATCCGGTGTCAATACAAAGAACGAGATTAAATTAATGAAATCGCATGTAAGATGACAATAAAATATTCACATTAGTGGAAAGATCTTGAAAATAAATGTAACAAATCCCTGAAAGATCTTGATGGTGTTCATTATAGGGAAACTTCTTTCAGGGCTTTGTTACATTTATTTTCAAGATCTTTCCACTAATACGAATAATTTATTGTCATCTTACATGCGATTTCATTAATTTAATCTTGTTCTGTGTATTGACACCGGATCTGTTTAAGAGTTTGGTTCGTGGTAGTTGTATATTTCAAATCCCATTAAAGTACAACCATAAATTAATGATCATGTCCTTGAGTACCTTATCATAATTTAGGCCTCGCAGACAGTTTTGGTGAAATTTTTTGACCTGTATCAAAGTCAGAAAAACTTGAAGGGGGAGCGGAATTTAGAAGATCGGCTTCATCCTTCATGCAAGGATATTTAAAAATATGGTACTTACGATTAGGGAATGTTGTCCATGTAACCCAAATCCAAAAACTTCCTCGCGCGTGTTATCGTCTTCATCCTCGAAATTTTTTCTCCTAACACTTGTTCCGTGTGGAAGGTCATTTCATTTTTTTTCAACAACTCTGATGTGACGGAAAATGTATAATTTGTGTCCTCCATCTTTGGAAGCGCTTGTATAATTATAATTTGTGTCCTCCATCATTTATTCATTTAAATATTACAAAGTTGTGCATGGAGGTGACATGTGTAAGGATGAATAATATGCATTTATGAAATAAATAAATAATATTTTTGTCTGAAACTAACAATTGTCATGAGCCTCTAGGGGTGGCAAGTCGGGGGGTACTCTATGACCTTAGAGGAATTGTACTCTATGACCCTAGGGCATCACCTTGGAGGTTTTTTTTTTAAATACAAACACGTTGTCAGATCTCTGATGATCACATCTGACTACCACTTCTAAGATATCCGACGTTCTTTCCATACCACCGATGGCTAAGAACGTCAGGTATCGACCATTTTTACATGGAACTGTCGTCGGACATCTGACTTCCACGTCTATGATATCCGACGTTTTTTCCATGCCACCGACGGCTAAGAAAGTCGGATGGTGGCCATTTTTACATTGAACTATCATTGGATATCTGACTTTATATTAAGTGCTGGCTGTCAGATAACCGACATCATATTTGTGGGAAGTTGGTGTCGGATATCCGACGGGTCAGCCTACCGTTGAATATTAGCCAAATTTCGACTGACGTTTAAAAAAGATGAAGGTTGTCGGATGGTCGACGACAAGATGTAGAAAATCCGACATATATGCCGTCGAATTTTGGGTCCAAAAAACCAAGTGATCCAAAGAAAGTGAATGTGATGAAAATACAAAATAAGTACTTTTTATGGCCTTTTTGAAATATGAAAGTAGTTAAGAGAAGAAAAAGTGTTGTCCTTCTATCAAGAGAGACACATCAAATATGCACAGTCAATCAGAATCTACACTGGATACACATTTCTTTAGTGGATCCTTAATACAACTTCTAAGACTATCGCAAAAAATAAATTAGACAGTCAATCTAAAGAAGAAAAAGCTACAAAGGTTGAATGGGAAGTTGAACTGGTTAGTGCCTTGGATGAATTGAAGAAGTCAAGAAGGAAGAGCAAACTCTTACAAGACCAAATTTCAAAGTATGAAGAACAAGTCAAGCAATCCAAGGCGATTCAAGAGTCTCTTGAAAAACAAGTAAGTGAAAAGGTAATGAACTATGAGAAATAGCTAAATAGCGCAATTGACAAAATCAAAACACTTGAGGAATATAAATCAATCTTGAAGACATCACTAGAATAGTCAAAGAAGAAAAATGAATTGGTGACAATTCAAATTGAGTAGAAGAATAGAGAGATCTCTTTCTTAGAAGAAAAAATGGCTGAGATAAAAGGGAAGAAATAGGTTCAAGGTCACATCATGATTGATACTTCGAACTGTGCACATTTAGGAAGTGACAAGGCTTGTCTTGAATATGAGAAGAAGAACAAATTCAAATACAACACATTAATCCTGAATAAGATTCGGAATGATCAAAGATCTCTAGTAGATAAGAAATGACTCGGCTATGACAGAACATCTGAGAAGGTCCGCGGAAGTAAGCACAATATGATAATTCCTTCTGTAACTACAAGTCTTGATGTTACACTACCATAAAAGGGATTAGTACATTGAACTGCGCAAGGTGAAATTACATTGGTCATATTGCAAAGTATTGTCAAACAATGAGATGTTATGTATATGATGGCTTTGGAAACAAGGCTCAATACTATCGAACAACAACGAATTGTCTAGATAAAAATATTCTACATAACAACAATCGCCATACAAGGATCGAAAGGGAAGACAGTCAGATGTAGTATCAACATGGAAGTACGCACATGAATATGTGGGTAAGGAAAACTCCTCAAATATGCGTAGAAGAAACAAACAACCCAAGTATGTCTCAAGCAGCAAGTAATTTCTTCCCATCTTGCTAATCTCTAAGAGATTGAGTAAGATCCTTGAATTCAACATGACAGTCTTTAAGAATTAAAGGATTGTGTTAGTGAAGTTTTGCAGCTAGAAAATTTTTGAAGTTGGTTGTCGCATTAGTGTGATGTTGCAAAAGAAAAGTGCATTTATTGAAATTCAAGGAGTGTTTTAGTGAATTTTTTGAGTTGGTTGCCGCATTAGTGTGATGTTGCAAAGGAAATGTGCATTTATTCAATCATGTGCGAGAATGTGTTGAACTGTCACATAAAGGAGCTCATACATGCAAAAGTAGAAAGAAGAGTACAAAAAGACATTGCTGTAAAAAAAACACAAGGCTCACACAAATACATAAATGAAGTGTGTATTATATTCAAAATTTGTCTTTACAAAATTTCGTGAGACCTTTGTCGCAGAAAATAGAATTGGAGTACAAAGAGGCAGCATGCTGAGGTCTAACGTCAAATTGAAGTACAAAGACGATGATGGGATCCAAATTGAAAAAAATTGAAGAATGAAATCGATTCAGAGTCGCAACTCAAGATCCAACTCTACATCATGATTGGAAGGATGTTGTGAAAGGTGAAGCTATAGATCCATCGAAGCTGGCTCAACAAATTCTGTAGGTTGCAGCAATTGACAAAGTTGTAGAGTAGAAGACAATGCGTTGACTGTGGATTGTTCGGCCCAGATTAGGTTCAGCAAGTCGAAGATTTGTTGTTGTTGTAGCTCCAAGGAGTCTACTCTCTTGTTTAGACTAGATAATCCCTCAGTAATGATGTGATTGACCTTTGATTGCGCATACCAGTGGTTGAATTCAAACTCTTTCAATTGGGATTTCCAAACTCCCATGTCCACTCTCAAATGTGCAAATTCTTCCTATTGCGACTAAACTATTAAGTGAAGGTTGACAAACACACTGTTGAACCTATGAAAGAAGGAAGGCATGATGAATGAAGAAGAGAAACTTAGATGTTGTGACATGAAGAACAATCTTGATAGATAAATGAATTAGGTTGATGAACTAGGCAATATGAAGCTCATTTATAGAATTGAAAGGTGGTTCTTCATGCGCGCGAAAATAAATTAAAGAGACATTGAGATTAATGGAATTCATGATCGCTTGATTTGAAGATGTTTATGGAGACATCAAAATTTATTGCATGAGTTAATGAATTTTGGCAAGAGGAAAAAAAGCGGAAATCCAACTTATTGCTCCACACGACCAAAATGATGTTTCCCAAACTTGAGTACGAAAATGACATCTTGAAATTTCCACACGAGTTAACTGTCACATTTCCTTGATGCCATGCTGGCTTACAGATGAAAGTATGTGCGAAATTAAGAAGGAATATTGGATATCATGGAAAGATATGTGAAGTCAGAAAATGCAATGAATTTTGGCCATAACGCAATAAATATGATAAAAATTAAAATTTGGATGCTAGAAGAAATCGATGGGGAAAACAATGCAAATTGAAAGCAAATGTAACTCTGTAGTTTGCAGTGAATGCGGAAAAAACATGGCATGAAATATTGCACAAAATGAGAGTCAGTAATAACTATGAGAAGAACAGAAGATCAAGATAAAAGGAAGATAACAACTTTACAGGGGATGCACATTTGGGATAGCCACAGAGACAGTGTTAAATGTACAGATTGAAAGATGACTGAGCTTTGGTGCAACTACTCCAACAAAAGGAAGAGAATGAAGCATAAAGATAGGGGGAGTAATAGAATCAAGCATATGAATGAAGGTTAACACAAATCAAAGAAAGAAGGATATGGAATTTTTCATTGAAGGAATCTCTTTTCCATTGATGTGAAAGTGGGAGAAAGATCATGAAGCATGAGATCAGCACATAAATGTGAAACAAAAAAAAAGTATTCATCGGAGGATGCACAAAGAAACAAGGGACAAAAGATCAAGAAAGCATGCATAAGTAGAAGGATCCGTGCAAAAATGAAATATAGCAGAAAAACACTGACAGCAGGATGCACAGATGAGAAACGACTCAAACTGGAAAGACCACAAGGGGAGTACACATAGGGGGAGTACTACGAATATAACAAATGAATAACAAAAATTCATGGGATGGTTAACATGCACATCTTCATGAGGTATTGAAATCAATGCCAAAGGGAGAGATTGTTGAAATTTGGTTTTCATTGATGTCAACTGATGTCAAAGAGGAATTAGTATCCTTCTACCAGTTTGAAGAAGTATATGAAGACTACTTTGAAGAAGTATATGAAGACTAGTTTGAATAAATATATGAAGAGTAGTTTGAAGAAGTACATAAGAAGTAGATCCATAATGTACAAGTACATATAGTTTGAAGAACTACATAAGAAGTACATTTATCTTAAAGAAGCACATAAGGCATATGTACAAGTCTCAAGTCCACTTGTTGACTCAAACCCAATCGACAGGGGCCCCACTCACTGTCGACACATACCGCAGTCTTCCTGAGCACCAGCCCGGAAAGGGTTTATCTCGCCCAGCAACACCTGCAGAGCAGATGAGGTCTCACCCGAGATGTCCAGGAAGAGCAGACATAACCATCTTTCTGCCGAATGAAGGAGGATGGTTACAGCTATGATACCCAAACTTATTGTAGTATAGCAACAGAGATATTTAATCATTAAACATAATAGTAAAGCAATATTAAACCCAAACATTCATCATTGCAACAGTGTTACACCAAAATGTCGTCACCCTTGTGCAAGTGTCGTCATCCTAACCTAGTGTCGTCACCATGACCATTGCAAGTACCGTCATTATGACCAAGTTTTGTCATCATGACCATTGTGATAATGTCGTCATCTTGACCATTGTGTAAACTCTTTGCTATTTTACCTAAACCCATTTTAGAGTGAAAGTACATCCCTGAAGTCATCTGGGCCAAGTATTCATTTGAGAGGATTTTAACTCAGTTTGTACAACCTTTTGAGAGGTCGTCACAGGTTTCACACTAGAAACATGCGACGTCGTAGGGTGCTCCATAGAAAGGTGCGACGAGGTGTGTTAATGGGCAAAAATATCCATTTCGAGATCTTTCTCGAAGCTTTCCCATTTGGGGGCTTATCCTTGATCTCTTGGAGAGCTGGTACTTGACCCCTAACTCATTGGGAAGATCCCCTATCTCTCTCCTACCATCTCTCAACCTATCCTATCCATAATCTCATCCACTTAGTCATATATATATGAATCTCACTCCCATACCAAGGGGGGGAAGACTATGGTCTCTACATGCTGGTGAAATATCTTAGGACACCTTCACTCACCTCTTGGAGAATTCATGCTTCCTTGGAAGGGCTTGGAAATTGGCTTGTGGGGAGAAGGACTGCTACGTTAAGTCATTGGTTGTAGTTCTA
The DNA here is from genome assembly GCA_027924585.1 of Larix kaempferi. Taxonomy (NCBI): domain Eukaryota; kingdom Viridiplantae; phylum Streptophyta; class Pinopsida; order Pinales; family Pinaceae; genus Larix; species Larix kaempferi. The sequence continues at coordinate 50,557,023 of BSBM01000299.1, read as the reverse complement.
TATCTCTATCATGTACTCCTCTATTTACAGTAATACAAATGATTTCCACCAATATCGTTCTTATGTGTAATGATGTTGTGTTGTTTACCTGCTTAACTGTTTACATATATCTCTTATTGTATAGATGCTCTTTACTTGTTTCTCTTTTCTGTGTCTTAATAGGTCTTGCATCTTGGATCTGGCGACCGTGGGACGTGGAGCAACATTTGGGAGAAAGGATAACGAATCAAAGAGGTAGGAAATCTAGCACTTGATCCTTAAGTAGATCTAGGAAACGTGTTTGTAGTTTGTTTTATTTGTTCTAGACTCACATTGAGCTAGGGAGATCTGGATCTCCTCCGGTCGAGTGGATTGTCCGGTAACAAACAACAGTAATTGTAAAGCAAGTATCACATCAAAGAAGCATGACATTATTCGTATAGTGCAATATCACATTATCATAACTGAACAAATTGAACACAGGAATTGCACCAAAATAGATTCATCATATTATCATTGTCAACCCAGATACAACACCTCTGCAAAAACTAGATCTCTGCAATGACTCTTGACATCAAAACATACCCGAAAATCATACAACATCAAAGCTTCACAATCTTCTCCCGTGAATTATATCCTCAACACTTACAATTCTTATCTATATATAGGATTCCACCTTACAACTCTTGTCCACTTACTACTGACTTCCTAACTAACACTATGGACAAATGACCCAATATCTAACTGACTTATTGTTGGAGCCTAGGTCGTAGCTGCGGTAAAGCTGCGAATTTTGGGGAAAACACAAGTATGAAAGGAAAGTGCTAATTTTGGAACAAGCACTAAGTTTTGGGCAAGAAGGAGACGGTGCGCAGTACGGTGCCAGATGGACAAGCTCAGTAAATATTATGGACCGGAAATCGCGGAGCTCACGCGCACGTCATCGAAGAAAGAAGGTGGCTCAGCTACCATAATAAATAAGGCGATGGAGTAGAGGGCTCAGCTACCCTCATTTAAAGGCTAAGTACAGAAGTTATGGTTGCTCGGATCAAGGAGGAGCAACGGACCAGAGCATTGAAGGCGAAGGACGATCGCCCATACCCACAATCTGCGCCGGAATTCATGGAGCCTGCAGGAAGCGGCGACATGACTGCAAGCGGCGCCTACAGTACACCTAGCCATGTGCGTGGTTAGGGTTTTTGGGAATCACTGTTGGGAAAGGCCCACAGTTTTGTAAAGGTGCGACCGCCATGGCCACCTATATATATGAACAATTGTAATGGATAAAAGAGAGCTAGAGTAAGTTGGATGTTAGATAGAGAGAAAGCTAGCAAGTAAGAGTTAGACACTCTTGAGGATAGATCATGTGTTGATTGTCCTTTGGTATGTTTCTACTGTGTGTAGAACTAGAGTAGAATCGGATAGCCGAGGAGCTAATCCCTGAGTTGCCAGACAGTCTGTGTGACGTCTGTGCCTTTGTAATCTCTATAGAGAAGAGACTAGTGAAGAGAAGGGCTCCCAGCTGTGTGCGTGGAGCTTCCTGTAAAGATCTAAGGCTGCAGCTGTGTGCGCAGCATATTGTATAACTCTATGGTTTTCTGGTTAATATAAACTCCCGTGGACGTGGTTTTCCTTGAGGAGATGAGTTTCACATATATCTTCTTGTTATAATGTTTGCGTGAATGATAACTATTTAGAGTTCATTATTTGTGTATGCAAGACTCCTGTATTATCTTTGTGACTGTTTGAGCGGGTTGGAAAGGTCCCTTGATAGCTATAAGTGTTAAGTACCGAAGAAGTAGTAACGCGCGGTCGTTGCTGCGAGAGAAGACTGCATTACTACGCTGGATGTGAAGGGCGAGGAAGTATTTAGCGCGTCGACGCAAGGAATAGTTGCCTTCTGCGCTAGAGAGGAGAAACCGCGCAGTAGGCCTGCCGAGGAAGGAATCCGCGCAGCTGCGCCGAGCGGCCTGCGGGAAAGTCCGACCGCCGATATCTGAGGAACCATTCAAGGAAGAGCAATCTCCGCGTCACCCAGGTTAAGGAAACCTGATTCCTTAACCCCCCCATAGCCACTTCGGGTGAGACCTCGAGCTGCTGCGCAGCTCGTTGCCGAGAGGGCCAGTGCGCCAAGGGGTTTTGTTGCTGCGCTTCATTAAAACCCGGGTCTGCCCAAGAAAGCATCCAACACTTATCCAAAAATGACCAAAAACCTGCATTCTAGGATATAGCAGACTCAACATTACAAAATATGTGGTCCAAATGACCAAAAACCCACATTCTGCGGTACAATTGACCCAAAATGCATAACTAATCTTTCTCTCATCGCCATTCGCGTCATCTTCTCGCCATTCATGCCATCTTCTACCTTGTCGCAGCATTGGAGATGTTGCGATAGTACTCTACCAAACCGCCTGCCAACAGGCCCCCAACACAATCTTGTGGCTCACCCTCGAGCCACGTCAACTAAACATGGTGTAGTCTATGGTCTTCATTCTACTAGGGCGGAACTATAGTTCTGCAACTGTTCTTGCTGTATGGATTGTGCGGTGTTGTCCTGATCCTTCTACTATACTGATCATCTACTCGCTATCATGTACTTCTTTCCCAAAAGTGGACTCTTCCCATCTTACTATCGTAGTCCTTGCAAATTCATCCTCCAGTCTCGAGAGACCGATTGTAGACAGAGGGGAATTTTGTAAGCAACGTCAGGGTGTAAAACAGGCCAGGAGTTCTGGCGCACCTATTTCGCACCAGTAAGCACAAGCTACAGGGACCTGGGGGCGACAACCCCCCCTTTTTGTGTGGTCACAGGGACCACGAGACTTCAAACCATCACCAACTACCTAGATATCTTGGATGATACTTCATGCTTGTGACGCTGGAGTGTCTGAAATGCCACTTGCTCTAACCTCTCATGGACACTCGTGGTTCAGGCCCTCAGTGCACCAGGAGGGCCACCCTGTGAAATAAAATAGATCATTTCCACAACCTCCTTGGAATTCCTAACTTAACAAAATGCTAGAGCCTTTTGTAGCATAACCCTTCTTAACTAAACCAACCTCTATGTGCTTACTCCCCTCAGGTCCTCTGTTGATATAGCATGTTCGACCATTTTTTTGCCTTGGCAACCTTGTGCACGACCTACTCACACTCCAGGGTCATCATAAGATTCCATTGCTCGGACACCAGAAGTGGGCGGAGTGATCATACCCTTTCCTGTTTCCCTCTGTGCAAAAGTGTGCGAAGCAGTACTTCGTCCATACTACCATGGTGGATGCCTCATGCCAACCCTGCAAACCATCCCTCCAAGTGTCGTCGACCATGCTACCTCGGTGTACTCCTTATTCCAAATGTGTGTATTCTTGACACGATATGATGCAGCTAACAATCATATATTCTCAAAAAGGTAAAGGTTCCAGCTACATAATGATTTCTGATGTGACTCAATCGCAACACTGCCACTTGTTGCAGACTGCTCCGATCTTGCAGCATAAGCCTCCCTACTTCTACATTCTATCCCTGTTGGTGTGCCATCCTGCCACCACTGAATCTACTTCTCTCTTTCTTTCTTTTTTTTTCTTGATGCAACTCAGGCATCGCGGTATTCTAAGCCCGACTGATAGGGCTTCAACCTATGACCATTCACCAATTTTGGGAGCATCACCCCGTCCAGCTGCTGCAGCTGAAATGCACCCCTGAAGTAATACTACTGATGCCATACGGACCAAGCCAATGGATTTGCAACTTTCCTGGATGTTTCATAAACTTGTTGTCGTACAACAACACCAAGTCTCCCTGCTGAAACTATTTTTTTTTATGTGTTGATCATGCCATGCTTTCTGGCGATCCTTCTCTACCCCTTGATGGAACCCAACGATGAAACGATCTTTCTCCAACTACACCAACTGCTCTAGATGTGCACCTAGTGCTGCTGCATCATTCAGGCATGTTGTGGCCGTGATGCACAAACTCGGGACAATATACTCCATGGGCATAATTGCTTATTGTCCATACACCAACTTAAATGGTGTTTTCCCTGTTAGCCATTTACCTGTGGTGCGATAGGCCTACAATATTGCAGGGATTTTGAGATCCTAGTCATCACGGTTCACGTTACACACCTTTGTCAGTGCATGCTCCAATATCTTATTGAAAGCCTCCACCATGCCATTCGCCTGCGGATGATAGGGTGTACTCTTCTTATGCTGTATCTGCAACTCCTCCATCAATGCGCTGATGGTGTGATTAAGAAAGTGGCTGCCTTGATTGCTCAATAATATCTTGGGGAAGCCGAAGCGAGTGACAATGTGGTCAAAGAGAAACCGCGCGGCTGTGGCCACGGAGCAATCAGTGACTGGTGCAGATTTTTCCCATCGAGTCAAATACTCTGTTGTGGTAATAATATAGCGTGCACCCGTGCGCTTCCCTGGTAGATTGATCGGTCCTACAAAATACACCCGCCCATTTGTCGAATGGATGCAATGTGAACTCGGGCATCAACGACATCTCATCGCGTCAAGATGGTTTTCCAGTTCACTGATAGACATTACAGGACCACACATAGTCTGTCGCATCATTATGTAGTGTGGGCCACCATAGCCCAGCACGCAACAATTTCCTAGCAGTCGCCCTACCGCCATAGTGTCCTCCGGCTACTCCTCCATGAGCTTCTGCTAATATCTGTGATTTCTCATGTGGAAGGACACATCTGTGCAATACGTCATCAGCACCCATTTTATATAACTCTCCTGCAATTAGTTGGAAGTCTGCAGCTTTGACTACCAACTACTTCTTCTGACTGGTGGTGAACTCGTCTGGTGTAGTACCCATTGTCAGAAACTGAATGATTTCCGCAAAGTAGCCATCTGCAACCTCAACTCAAAACAATTGAGCATCTGGTAAACCATCTTCAATGTTGGTCGGCTCCTCTCCTGTATCGATCCACGAGAGATGATCAGGACCAGCATTCAACCGGCCTGGCTTCACAAGGACTTCAAAATTGAACTCCTAAAAAAGAAGTAGTCAGTGGCATATCTTCCCCCCCAACACAAGTTTATTGACTAGGTATTTCAACGCGGAATGGTCGGTGAAAATTTTAAAGTTCCCACCCAACAAATAGTGCCTAAACTTCTGCAACACATAGACCATTTCCAGACGTTCACGCTCAGTGGTAGTGTAATTCCTTTCTGCAGAGGACAACTTCCGACTTGTAAAAGCAATAGGATGATCAAGGTCTCCTTCTCCTGGTTGAGCCAATATGACACCCAACACAGTTGATGAGGCATCAACATGGACATGGAATTCCTTACTCCAGTCCAGAAATACCAATATCGGTGCCGACGCCATCTTCACCTTCAGCATGTCAAAGCTAGCCTGAAATTTTGGGCTCCACTGGAATGCCGCATCCTTCTTTAAAAACTTCTCCATAGGGGCAGTAATCACAGCATAACCCCTGATGAACTTGCGATAATACCCCGTGTGTCCCAGATTCGCCTGCAACTGCTTAACAGTGGTCAGTGGTTGCAAACTCAAAATGAGCACAATCTTAGCCGGATCGACCAACAACCCTTGCTTACACACAATATGGCCGAGTAATAGCCCAAACGATGCACAAAAGATGCATTTCTTCAGATTCAACGATATCTGGTGCTGTTGGCATTGCTCGATCATCAATCGCAGATTCACCAAATGATCATGGACCAAACCATAGACTGTCGAATTGTCCATGTATACCTGTAAAAATTTCTGAATGAAGTATTTAAACGCAGCAACGACAACCCACGAAAATATCGCAGGTGCGTTCTTCAAACCAAACGGCATTACAGTGTATTGAAAGCAGCCCCATTCAGTAACAAAAGTTGTCTTATGGCGATATTCTTTGGCAATGCGGATCTGATGATAGCCAGAGAACCCGCCTATGAAGGAGTACATCTCCTGGCCACCCACACCTTCAAGCACTTCATTGGTAAATGGAGTGGGGAATGGATCATGCAAACATGCATCATTTAGCCTCCTGAGGTCAACGCAAATGCGCACTTCACCAGTCTTCTTATCCTGTACCACCATAGGACTAATCCATTCCGAATCCTTAACTGGTTCAATAATACCAGCATCCAACATGCGATCAAGCTCAGCCTTGACATGTTCCTTATGTCACTGATTCAATCGATAGGGTCGTTGCCGGTTCGGCTTGGCATCTGGTTTTAATGGAATCTTCATTTCTCCTAAGTCACCTAGAATCCCCTTCATGTCGGAAAACTTAGTAGGAAATATGTCCTGAAACCCATGGAGCAAATCAGTGACCTTGCTTATCATCTCATCATCCCAGTAATCCCCGACATTAGCAAAATTCGGAGTGTCCTCTGTCCCAATATTGATCTTGTGGAGCTTCAGTGGCTGACTGATTGGGTCGCTTGGTGCATCAAGTGGTACCACAACATGACTTCCTTTTGACTCTGGGATATTCACATTCCACAGATCATCACCATCTTCTGGCCTGCCACTGATATTGAAACACTCCATGAGAGACTACATTTGGCAGTGCGTGTGCAGATCTGCAGGATATGCTACCGGGACAACCTGCAGAATTACATCACAGATGAGTTGTAATGCATTATTAACCTCTGGATCGGCATCCGCGAAACTGAATGTATGGGTAAAACACACTGTGAGATCCAACCAAGTAGAAATTTCCCCTCGCAACTCAGCTACAGTATACCATGAACATGGCATCTCAACCAAAGTATGGATAAAAGCATGGACCCACTCATCTTTTGTTCGCGATACCCATAGCCACTGACATTCCATGAAGTGACCACCCGGATCAGTCCGACCATCATACTTTCCAGTTTGGTAAACCTTAGGATCACCAAAACATACAATCATCAATCTTCAGCGTTTCGACCATCCATCAATCGATGCCTTGTGTGTCACCCACCAGCATGTTGGAGTAGCCTTCAATGCTTCATTCAATGCCAGCAAGCGTTGTGGTTCGGAAAATATTTCTTCAAACTCGGTTAGAAAGTCAGATAAGCCAAGTAGTCCTTCATATGTTGGTAGTGTAACCATTTCAGTCGTGACACGACATAATGACTGTGTGACCAACCCGCACTTACGGAGCGACACTTCATGCAAGCGGTTCTGCCAATATTCCAGTGCATCATCAGAGTCGGAAGACACAGAGCTGTCACTGCACCATCCCATCTCACCGTTGGTAGTCGGATGTATATAATCTTTAGAAATATTGAATGCATGGTCCCATACACTGGGATCATCGTCCTTCATTGGCTCTATGTAGCGGCATCCTTTAGCTGGATCCAACAGGGTTATAACTTTGAGATCACGATTTTTCAAAAGTCATCATTCATCGCTTGAAGTTGATTACAGCTCCACTATCATTAGTCGATCCAATCCCCAACAGTGCGGGATAAGAGCTGCCACCTTCGACAACTTCTATGACATCAAAGTCGGCATAGGTTTTCATACCATCGATATCTACCACTAGCCGTGGAACTCGCCCAATTGGTGTTACTTTCCCATGGTTATCCAATCGGAGCTATACAGGAGACCAGCTCAATGGGGGGATCCCCATCTTCTGCCAAGCCTGCTTGGTCAAGATGTTAACATCCAAACCAAGAGCTAGAATAACTGAATCAACATCATAGTCGCCAATTTGAATATTCATCCGCATCTCCTTACCCGTCTTTCGTCATTGCAAGGAATTAACCGCGAGCTCTTGTTGATCCTGGGCCGGTCATCGCAACAAGGCTTCAATCGCAGCAAGAGCGTCAGGATCTTTTTCCAGGGACAAACAATGTTCCAAAAATGCTCGAAGTGTGCTGGACCGCCGCGACGGGCTAACCTCCGAAGTAGCATCAAAAGAGAGGACATGTCATACATGACGGCTTTACCTCAATCGTTCCCTAAGGCCCGTCGTGTCTGAAGAAACGTCTCCCATTCCGCATCAATATCAAATGATACGTTCTTTTGTCCAGCTAAACGGATCATTGAACTGTCTTCTCTAGTTGTCTTTCCTCCTCGAGTGACCACAGCAACAGAAGCATCTTGCGGTCTTGGTTATGCAGAAATTGTCGCGTTGTTTGCACCCTGCTGCTGATTTGGTGGTACATTCTCCGGCTGATTTACATTTGGATTTATGTTCTGATTCGGCCGTAGATTCTGATTTTGCATTGGTTGCTGTACTTGGTTCTAAGCGGGCTGCTATGCCTGGGGCTGTGTCTACAACTGTGGAGTGTTCCCTTCCTACCATCATGTAATAAACTATGGACAATTCTCAACTATATGATCGTTAACAAAACAGAACGTACACTTGTTTTACAACAGTGGGCAGTCTTGCTGATAGTGTCCCCATACCGCACAATGATAACATTGAACAGGTCTGTGACCACCTCATCCTCCTCCGCGACCAAATCCTCTACCACGTCCTCCCCGATATCCTCCCCAGAATTCTCCCTACTGTTGGTAATATGGTTGGTTAAACTGTTTCTGCATTGGTGTCGGATGCATCCCTTTCCCTTATGGTGCATACTGCGGTTGCTGTACATATTGTGGCTGTTGTGGAGCCATCTGCATCAGAGCATATTGCAGCATGAACTATGGTGGTTGTTGTTGCTGCGGTACAAACTGTATCTGTGGTTGAGGTAGCGGCTGGGCTACCTGTGGCTGCAGTTGCGATTGTTTTACAGCAGGATGATCATCCTTGACGTAGAATTCATCATAAATTCTTTCTTGTAGCAACCCATATGCATGGCAATCTTTGTCATCGTGACCCATTGACTTGCAAAATGTGCAATAAATATTTCTCGGGTTTGTGAGTTTTTTTTTCATATAAGGGAAATTGTCGTGACTGTGCCCATATACGTGGTAGACATGACACCATGGCATGCTACCACCATTCAATGGATTAGGCGCTCCTGAAACCAAATAATTGCAGATGTCCAGGCAATTGTCCTTCGTATGCCCTTCTCCTCGGCATCGCGTACACCATACTTCTTCGCACTGCTCCTTGTCCTTCTTCAAATATTGCAGCTGTATAGTCAAGTTAGCGAGCTATGTCTGTATCTATGACATCCCGGTTGCGTTATCTCCAATCGGTGATGCCTCTAATCGCATTGCAATCTCTAGAGCTTCACTGGGCGTCGAGATGTTTTGTTGCATCAATGGAAGCCAAATGTGTGGTAGCAGTGCCATGATGAACCACTCTTTATGTTGGATGGTGCTCATATCAAAACTAACCTTTTCCATCCGCATCTTGAATCGCTGGTCGAAATCCCATACCGTCTCATTGGGATACTGCTTAATTTCCTTCAATTCTGTAATATATTGAGCCTCAGACTTGGGCCTTCTAAATTCAGCAATCAGCCCATCCCAAATCTCATCTAGTAACTTCTCTGGGGATCTTGTAGGGACTAAAATGAACTTCATAAACCAATCTAATGCACGACCTCGCAGAGTCGTCGCTAACTGTCCTTTCTTAGCAACAACATCGATTATCTGTTTTGTGGTCCATACCACTTCACACAAAAACCAATACTGTTCTCGGTTGTCAGTTGCACTTCCATGGAACAATGGTAACTTAGCATCATCGCCCTCTATTCTAGGATTCCTTCCTCCTTTCGCTGTACTACTACCAATTAACTTCTGTGAAATTGACGAACTTGGTGGTGTCAAAGTGGTATTTTTTGCTATATGAGAGATAGTGAGCGGAGGTGTGGGTACGTTGGTGCTAGGGTTTGGTCCTGCCTCTATCATGGGAATATCCTGGTTGTCCTTGTCAGGAATGTGAGTTCACTTCGTCCCGTGTGGCCTTCCTTCATGGTCTTGCGGTTTGATCGTAGTAGGAACTTCTCTCATCCTCTGCCTCTTTTCCTGTCGGAACCTCGCTCCTCCCCTCGTAAGACCACTTTCTTCCTCGGCTTCACTCACAGTCTCATCATGACTTGAACCCATCTACCCCTTACCATTCCATGTACCACCCCACAATGGTCATAGTACCCACGGCCTCCTCCCACTAGGATGTCTACTGATCAAGATGCATCTTCAATATACCCTTTTCGCAAATAAGCATCTTGATCAATAGTTGAAGCGACAGTAAAAACCTACCCTGAGGTTCGCGGAAAAAATATCTTTCGGATTCACTATAGGAATTCTGAGTATCAACCATGAACTCCGTGATATAGCCTCCTAGGATGCTATTGAACCACACTTTGACAGCCCGCGATGCTTTATTATCAACTTCCTGCAGTTCCTTAATCAATTCGGGGGTCCAGGTCGTCGGTTGACCACCTTGGAAGTTCCTCTTTTCGAAGGTCAACTTTGCCAACCATTCGAACAATAGGACCGGAAATTCATAGAAGAACCATTCATATCGACCGTCGTGAATGTATCTATCCACCCACTAATATACTGTCAATCGAGTGTTCCTGCTTTCCTCTTCAGCGAATTCCTGCAACTTTTGATCAAACCATTCTTGGATCTCCGGTTTCATCAGGTGCCACAACATGTCCTCCTTTCACTCCGTACACGGTCCCGACAACGGAACCATTTGTTGACTCAAACCCAGTCGACAGGGGTCCCACTCACTGTTGAAACATACCACATTCTTCCTGAGAACCGGCCTGGACAGGGTTTATCCTTCCCAGCAACACCTGTAGAGCAGATGAGGTCTCACCCGAGGCATCAAGGAAGAGCAGATGGAACCATGTTTCCGACGAATCAAGGAGGATGGTTGCGGCTATGATACTCAAACTTATTGTAGCACAACAACAAAGATATTTAAGCATTAAACATAATAGTAAAGCAAAATTCAACCCAAACATTCATCATTGAAACAACAGTAATTGTAAAGCAAGTATCGCATCAAAGAAGCAAGACATTATTCGTATAGTGCAATATCACATTATCATAACTGAACAAATTGAACACAGGGATTGCACCAAAATAGATTCATCATATTATCATTGTCAACCCAGATACAACACCTCTGCAAAAACTAGATCTTCACAATGACTCTTGACATCAAAACATACCCAAAAATCATACAACATCAAAGCTTCACAATCTTCTCCCGTGAATTATATCTCCTGAATTATATCCTCAACACTTACAATTCTTATCTATATATAGGCTTCCACCTTACAACTCCTGTCCACTTACTATCGACTTCCTAATTGACACTATGGACAAATGACCCAATATCTAACTGACTTATCCAAAAATGACCAAAAACCCGCATTCTCATGTATAGCTGACTCAACATTACATAATATGTGGTCCAAATGACCAAAAACCTGCATTCCACAGTACAATTGACCAAAAATGCATAACTAATTTTCTGCTCATTGCCATTCGTGTCATCTTCTTGCCATTCACGCCATCTTCTGCCTTGTCACAGCATTGGAGATGCTGCGATAGTAATCTACCAAACTGCCTGCCAACACCACCAAGTCATGCTACTTCAAATTTATATGCCAAAGAGATGGTTGGATAAGTTTCAGGAGTGCACAATAGGCATGGAAGAAAGAAGCGATTGAACATGTAATTAAGTCTCGAAAGTGTGCAAGACTCACCAGTCAGAAGAAGCATACAAGTTGTTGAAGCGAGCAAGTGCACCAGAAGGAAGTTGACGGTTAGAAAAGTCAAGTGCACAAGACCCAGAAGTGATGATACTTCAAGGGCGCAAGACCACACACAAAGTGTGCAATACCCACTATGAAAAGGACCAAGTATGTGAAAGGACCACAAGGTGTGATACATCAATGCCACAAAACATGAAAAGTGGAGGAAGCATGAAGTAAATAGAACTGTGAAGAAAGGATGAAGGGACACTATGACCAACTTGTGGACAAGTATAAATAAGAAGCCAAGTTGGAGAGTTGAAGTAAGCTTGAAGATGCAAAAATGGTAATACTCTAATTTGGAAAGCTTCTTATTTTTGTTAACAATGGCTTGTGGAACCAAAATAGCATGATCTAGTATAGATCCAAGTCTACACGAACAAAGGAACAAAATTGTTGATGGTGCGTAGGATGATGTAGTTTATCTTTGACATATGAAAAAAAGACAAACATGATGCACAACTAGTGATGCACAAAGTCATATAATTGATCTGTGATAGATGCGTGAAGATAGACTTGATGCATAGCTAGTGATGCGTGATGTGATATAGTTTATCTATGAAAAATGTGTGAAGAAGGACTTGAATCATAGCTTGTGATGCAAGAAGTAAATTAGTTTATCAGTGACAAATGCATGAAGACAGAATTGATGCACAACTACTGATGCTTGAAGTGATATAGTTTATATGTGATAGATGTGCAAAGATAGAGATGAAACACATCAGAATATGCGTAGTATGATCAGGGTATTCTAAGACATGTGACAAGAATAGAAAATAAGTATCACATTTGATGCACAATAGGTCATAGAGATAGATGCACCAAGACAGAAGTATAGTTTAAGAATAGGTGCATAGTTTGATCTAATACATATGTGCGAAGTGAAAACAACAACACAACAAAAGATCCACAGTATCAATTGATTTTGCAAATACGTTGAAATCGAATGACATACTCGACCAGAGTACATATTGCAGAATGCCAAGAAGTATGAAGTCAAGTGTGTAAAGTTGATGTAGTCAAGTGGAGTAAGTGATACAACAAATGCAATATATCAGTATTCAAAAGGTGTGCACAACATAATGAATTGCAGATGATCTGAAGTGTGCATGAATCAGTAGAACAACAAATAAATATCTTTCTACATTCATACAAGGGAAGCAGGACGGGGCAAGGAATAGGGGGTCAAAGCCTCCTTCCAGTTGAAGATGGTAAATCAGGGAGTTGATTCTTCCTTCAAGTCATAGCCTGTAAAACTAGGGGTTTGGGTCCTCCTTCCAATTGATGTTGGAAAACTTTGGATGTTGGTGCTTCCATGAATGTAATATTTTCAATATAAGATAACATTCCAAGGTTTTCTCCTGTTTGGGTTTCCACGTAAAAAATTGTATCTTCTGTGAATTGTGCATGTGATGGTGAATGTTTATGTTTATGATGGATTCTTGATTTAATATTAGAAGTAAAAATTGTTCATAACTACGCTAAGGACGGGACTGTCTTAAGATAACGCCAGTTAGTTGTTGGTGTCCATTTTGTCACTATTTTTTATCATCAAATCTATTCTGAATGGCGTTAATTTCATTATTTTTGATGTAATAAGCTATTCTTTCCGCCATTCAGCCCATCAAACAGACCAAGTATGCATGTATTCATTTATCATATAAATTTTGGTCAAATCTCGTTATATTATGATTTATCAATGATTAATTTAACAATTCCAGTCATGCATGGCATTTAGTTTTGATCTACAAGCTGCAATTTTTCAAATGACCCTTCATTCAGATTGCATGTTTATATTGCTTAAGCTCAACCGCGTTCAGCGCGTCGTTCAGCCATGCATTCAGCCCATGAATCCACAGTTCGCATGTTTTGGGCCATTAAAGACAAGATCAAGCACATGGGTTCTATTTTCCACGTGAAGGTCATGGTTAATGACCTCTCGTTCTGGAAGATTCGTCCCCAGGCATGCTAAGATCGACAACACACCATGCTTCCACGTCAACACTCCACACACCAGTTTTCTTCTGTTCAGCCTCGAATCACGCATGCCCATTCACGCCAGTGTTCTGGAAGACTTCGCCCGTCCATGCTCATCATGCCAACACAACACTTTTCCCATGTCAATGCTCCAACATCCCTCTCCTCGGTTCATTCAGTTCGCCAGCGCACTACCTCTCTGCCCACGTCAAGGGAAGATCAACACTACAACTGCCTCGTGAAGGAATCGTCCCCGTGAAGCCTGGTGTATGCTCCCTGTGCTGTCACGCATCACTTAAAGAAGCCAATTACAGCCATAAATGCCTCTATTATTAGAAAGTTTGACTCTATTGACCTTCTCATCCATTGTAAATGTATAAATAGATGCTTGTAGACAGAAACATAGTTAGTATTTAATTGGCAAGGATCATTAGATTAGTAGATAGTTCGTAGAATTTGCAAGCAGATAGCAGATGCTTTGTAATTTTCTTAAGTTATTGGAAGTTCTAGTTTGGTGATATTCTGAGTAGCTAATCAATTTCGTTTTCCATCTCTGATTTCTATGAAGGGCCCCTCATCAATCGAAGGTTTTGTCTTTGTTTTCTGTATTTTCTTTTCTGCAAATAGTTAGCTTATTTTCCTGTATATGTAATTAATTTCGTTTCATGTATATGATATTTCTTTCTTTTATGTAATTTATATTGTGCTGCTAACATAGTTTGTGTTTACAGAATTAGCAAATGGTCGACCAACAGTATAGTTTTGATAGTTTCATTTCAGACTTTCATAACTAGATAGTTTGTTTTTCTAATCCTTTGCAATTAGATAGGACTTAGTTAGTTGTTGTTTCTAGCTCTGTTACTAGTTAGAATTAGTTAGTTGTAGGTTAATTCTCTTCTCTCATCTCAATCTTGCTTTAGTATAGAATAGGAATATCTTATCTCTCCAACAATGATTAGAATAGGTTGCTTTCTATTATCTTAGCTTCTCAACAAGTCTTCTCACTGATTTCTTTGCACTGTAGGTTCATCTGCATTCGCCAGCTGACGTTAATATCATCAAAACTACTCTTTTCCTTAGTTTAATTCATTTTTCCTCTATTCGGACTTTCATTCGGATTGGCATTCAGATCGTCGTTTGAACTTTTACTCTTTCTGCACTATTTTATGCTTATTTCGAATTTAGCTTCTTAGTTTTCTTAATTGTAATCTTTCCTGCTTTTAATTAGTATTCTTAATCATACTTAGGCCTTTGTTTTACATTCCATAAAGTTTTAATTCAAGTCTTGTTATCATTCTTAGTTTGCTTTAATTGTCTTTTAAATTATGTCTTTCATACTTAATTTGCTAACATGTTGTTGTTTCAGAATTTATCAGTATTATTCCTAGTTTAGTTTATTGCATGCTCTTAAGACTTAGTTAGAATAGAGTTAATAATTTCATTCTCTAAGTATTCTGGTTTTCATAATTTCCTTCATTAAGATTATGATTAGTTTCTTATTCAAATAAATAATGAAGATGTTCATGGAGTAGGATTTGAATTAAAAAATTAATATCTTTATCAAGTTTTCTACTTGCTTCCAAATCAAGTTCAGAAGTAAATATCTTTACTAAGTTTTCTACTTGCTTCTAGTTTTCATTCATTTTATATTATTATTCTGCTCATAGATAGTAGATAGATCAGAATGTTTAAAGTTAATTGTAATTTGTCTCTTTGTAGTTTACATCTCTTTGTTGAAGTTAGATTAGATTTACTTCCATTTTGTTTTGCTATTACATTTGAAATCCATTATGATACATTCACTCCAGTTCCTGTTACATGGGAATAGATGTTTTTCTTGAAATTAGTTGTTGAAATTATTTCATAATTTGTAATTTTCTTTGATCAGCATAACTTCTGCTTATGTAGTTTATTATTAAATTAATCCATTTCATAGATAGGTGTCTAATTTATTTATTTACAGTTGTTTTCTAGTTCTTAGATAGAATCTGAAATTGTACAGTTTCCATTTTCATAGTTCATAGTTCATAGTTTGTTTTTTAAACAGTTTCCATTATTCAATTATAAGATAGAGTAGTATGAATTGATACTATTATAGTTTATCTGTTTAACTAAGTTTGATTTAGTTCTTTTATTGTTTTTTCTGAAGTGTGACTCGGTTTTTCATTTTGAAAGATCTTTCGATCTTTTGTTTATTAAATAATTTTAAGGTCTGACAAGCCGAAAATCTTAGGTTCCATTCTACCTTAGCATATAATTTGCATCAACTCTAAGATTACCAAACCCGGTTGATAATTAAATAATAGGTGTTTTCTTTGATATAGATCGCACACCCAACATTTTGGTGCCGTTGCCGAGGAGTTGTAGAAGATAGGTACAATTCAGTTGTAGAAGATAGTTAGAATTCAGTTGTAGAAGAGTAAAACTCCTTTTTATTTCTATTCTTTCCTTTGAAAATAGGCTGGTGGTGGGTGAGCGGTAAGATGAGAGGTAAGAACCTACGCATCTGTTATAACATGCATCCGCAAAACCCAGCAATAGCAGTTATGCAGTTAGAACTTATTTAAGTTATAATTTGTTTTCATGAATAGGTCTAGAGATTCACAAGGTAGATTTATTAAAACTAGTTCCCTTACTAAACTTCCCACTAAAATTCTTGCTAACCTATACGGGGGGTGTGCCACCCCAACTACTAACTCAACAAAAAGGTATCAGAAAACACCTAAAGGGGATATTCCTACTTAGAAAGCCAAGGAAATCCTTTCTGGAAATCAATTAGGGGAAAACATAGGGACATCAGAACAGTATATTCATAAAGAAATTCCACTAGAAGAGCCTCAAGCTCATATTGAGACTGAACTTAGACAAGATGAAACTCAAAAGGATAAAACTTTAGGACCTCTCAACTCTCTATTAGTCCAAAAACCCAAAGACACTACTTTTTCAATAGTAGGTCATCCAAACTTGGTATATTTTGTCGATCTTGCACAAGTAGACGCTCTTTTTGAGAGTTCTGTGAACATAGTTATCTCATATATTGATACAACAACAGTAAGAACTCCAAAAATGGTTTCCCACGTAGCTGATAATTCTCCTCCTAAAAAGCAGAATACCCTTCCTGAAATAGAATGTTGGGACATCCCATATTCACCAAGAAAGGAGCATCCTATATTTTCTCTCTTTGGCAATAGAATCTTTATGGGCGATGAAAATGAAGATCGTGTCTGACAAGATGAAGAAGATGGAGAAGTTAGAACTGAAGGTACCTTCGGGTTTCCTATCTTAGACACTACACAAGATGTTACTATGAAAAACATCCCTCCCTCCTCACTACCAACCTTTTATGGGAAGAGTAGTGAGGATCCAAACACATTCTTATTCAAGTTTGATATTTTGTGTAGGAGTTATAATTACCTACAATAAGGCCAAAAAATAAAACTCTTTCCTGCCACATTTAAAGATTCTTCTCTTCGATGGTTCATGGGATTAGGAGAATCTAGTATTAAAACTTGGGAAGAAATGAAGAATGCATTTCTTTGAAAATATCAGGATTACTGTAGACCTAAGGACTCTCGCAATGATATTTTTAAAATTCAACAACTTGAAGACGAGAGCTTAGAAGACTATCTCGAGAGATTCAACTATGTGTTACACAAGTCCAAGTATAGTGATCTTCAAGAAGATGCAGTAAGAACACTATTCCTAAAAGGAATCTTAGAAGAATTCTTAGATAACCTTAATCTCATGGCAGTAAGAGACATTTCTCATAAGTTTTTTACAGAGATTTGTGAACTATGTCATAATTACTCTAGGAGCAGAGGGAAAGGTGGAAGACACTTTCGAGAATATTATGCTAGGAATCCCAAAGGAAACACATCCGGTCTTGGTGGAGTTACAAGGGTAGAGTTGGGAAACCTATTGGAAAATTTCAAAACAGATATTTTAGGAGCCATGGGTTCTCAATTAGATGCACTACAAGCTAAAAGAGACAAGTTGAAGAGCATGTAGCAATGACTGTTTTTTGTCCTAGGTGTAGAACTAAACACCCTCAATGAGAATTTCCATTAAATAATGTTTCAATCTATCACCTATGTACAGAAGAACATCCAACCAATGATTATCCATCCTTGCTTGGATTACAAGTTGTGTACAAGAGCGGAAATTTTGGTGAAATACCTAGCCAGCCTTGGAAACCTAGAGGTCAACCATCATATCAAGATTCATCACAAATTCCACCTTATTACTATCCTTATCAACCTCCTCAACAATGGAATACTTCAGGTTGGAAAAATTGTCCACCGCGGTACCCTCCTCAGAATGCTCAACAACAGCAATGGCCACATGGATGGAGAGGGAAAGCTTATGCTCAAACACCTCCTCCTATGCCTAACTATCCTTACCCACATAATATTCAACAACTTTCGCCTGGATTTGTACCTTCTTCACTACCCCCTATCCCAAATCAACCTCACCATTTCCACAACATGAATCCTGCAAGACCCACAATATTACCTGCACAAACGATATTGAATCTTAAAAAAAAACCATCCCAAGATCTTAACAACATTGGGTTGTTACCTCTTCCATCATATTTCATTTCGATTGTGCCAATACATGAGATACAACTGTGATCCGAATTTTAGGGGGCATATGGTCTAAATTCGGATGTATAAACCATAAAAGCATTAAATGGAGAGGCCACCCTCTCCCATTTATCATAACAACATTAAATGAAGAGGTCACCCTCTCATATCCATGGTATTTGGTAGCACATGGTTTTGGCCCATGGTATGGCCTCAAGACATATTGTAATAATGCTATATAAAGGCCTAGCAAGCCTTCTCATGAGAACAGGTTATTCATTTGGTTTCTCTCATATTTTCTATTGTTCATTGCGAGATTAATTAGATCTGAGTGACTTATTGGTAATTATTTTCAGAGGCGGGTCTCCTCCTTGAGCCTCACCTCCAATCACTTCATATGTTTTTGTTCATTCTTATTCTCATGAAAGATTAGTGTTTTTCATGTGAATTTTATGACAGATTTGCATGCTTAACCTCCTCCTCTCTCAACATTCAAGCCTTTCGGTTCTCAGCTCCCAAGATCTGGATCAGTGGTATCAGAGCGGGTATGCTCTCCATTGGAACAATATTTTGAATCATGATGCAGGTTCAATGGAGGTTCCACAACCTCTACAACAACCCATACTTTCTTACAAACCCTTGGCATCTCTACACTTAACACTCTCACATTCAACAAAATTTGAACAAGTTCCATGGAACTCAAAGGATGTTTCATAGGCTTTACCTTATTTCACTGGAAAGGTATTTTCGTCAGCTCAAATGCGTATTTCACAGAATTTCATTTCGTTTCTTGGTTTGTGAGATATGCTTGTTTGAAGTAGCATATGTTTGTGCATAATGCGGTCGGACGTACAACAACTTCAAAAAAGTAATACAAATTCCACAGAATGTTTCAGAGGCTCTACCATAGCTCATTGGAAAGCTCTTTCTGTCAGCTAAAATGGGTATTTCACGGAATTTCATTTCATTTTCTGGTTTGTGAGATATGCTTGTTTGAAGTAGTACATGTTTGTACACAATGCGACCGGACGTACAACAACTTTAAACACGTGTTACAGAATCCAAAAAATGTCTCAAAGACTCTACCATAGCTCGTTGGAAATCTCTTTCCGTCAACTAAAATGGGTATTTTTTGGTTTTCCATTTGACTTTCTGGTTTGAGAGATATCATCGATTGAAGAAACATATGTCTGCAAAATAGTGTGCGCGCGTCTCTTAAACTTCAACAAACATTTTTTCAATCTCTGGGCCACCCCAGAGCAAGTATGTTATATGGATGGAAAGGTCTCTTCGAGATCTCAAATGGGTCTTCAATGGAATTCAATTTCAGTACATCTATCAGAAGCTATGAATGGATTTGCAGCAAGACATCAATTGCACCAAAGATCATGAATTTTCATTTTTTTTAAAATTTTAATGTAATCATGGTTATGGTTAACCACACAAAACCCATGGTTATGGGTCAACCACACAAAACTCACAGTTATGTATTGTAATCATGGTTGTGGTTCAACCACACAAAACCCACGGTTATGGGTTAACCACACAAAACCCTTCTCTTAAGTGGAAACAAGCTTGTCATTGCCACCATGGTTATGGGTCAACCACATAAAATGCACGGTTATGTATGGGTCAACCACGCAAAACCCATGGTTCTGAGTCAACCACACAAAACTCTGCTCTTCATTGGAATCAAGCTTGCCATTTCCATCATGGTTATGGGTCACCCTTGCAAAACCCACGGTTATGGGTCAACCACACAAAACCCTTCTCTTCATTGTTAACTAGCACATTGTAATCATGGGTCTCTTTTTAGCATGAAATGATGGGGACCATCATTTTCTAACGGGGGAGGAATGATCTGAATTTTAGAGGGCATATGGTCTAAATTCAGATGTATAAACCATAAAAGCATTAAATGGAGAGGCCACCCTCTCCCATTTATCATAACAACATTAAATGAAGAGGCCACCCTCTCATATCCATGGTATTTGGTAGCACATGGTTTTGGCCCATGGTATGGCTTCAAGACATATTGTAATAATGCTATATAAAGGCCTAGCAATCCTTCTCATGAGAACAAGTTATTCATTTGGTTTCTCTCATATTTTCTATTGTTTATTGTGAGATTAATTAGATCTGAGTGACTTATTGGTAATTATTTTCAGAGGTGGGGCTCCTCCTTGAGCCTCACCTCCAATCACTTCATATGTTTTTGTTCATTCTTATTATCATGAAAGATTAGTGTTTTTCATGTGAATTTTATGACAGATTTGCATGCTTAACCTCCTCCTCTCTCGGCATTCAAGCGTTCCGGTTCTCAGCTCTCAATATCCGGATCAAATTGTGGCCTGGAAGAGTTTTGCAAGATAAGCTCAAGTCATCAGTTGTTATTCAAGAAGAGAATGAAGAAGACATACCTAGTGAAGTTTTGAATGATGCCATTCTTGAAGATGTGGTTATTTGTAGATCTTCAACACACAACCATCCACACAAAGAAGTAATTCTAGGGGAAAAATCACCTCCATATTCGGAGAGTCTAGTAATAGAAAAACCTGTAACTTATCTAGAGTACGATATCATTAACGAATTGAAAAATATTTGCATTAAGATCTCTTTCTTACAAGACATTAAGGATATCCCAATCTATAGTAAGGTAATAAAGCAACTCTGTATTAAGAGACCAGGGAGAAAACAAAAAGACCCTCCAACAATTCATGTAGTAGGAGAAATTTCAGATTGCATAGCAAACCAACCTAGAATACCAAAGTATTCAAACCTAGGAAACCCTGTGGTGACTGTTATCATCAATAACAATGTCATAGGGAACACACTTATTGATCTAGGAGTTGCTATCAATTTGATGACTACCACAGTATTAGAAACTCTCGATTTAGGACCATTCCTTCGCTCTACCCCAACAATGCTAGAATTAGCAGATCGCACTATGGTTCAACCTACTGGGATCTTAGATGACATCACTGTATCAATAGCCTCATGGGAATATCCCATGGACTTCATGGTCATTGAATAAAAAAACCCTTCCAAAGGTCACCCTATTATTTTGGGAAGACCTTGGTTGGCTACTACCAATGCATGTATAAGATGTAGGGATGGAGAGATGATTATCTCTGATGGGTTATCTACAAGAAAACTAGCTTTATACCCACCAGCTCAACCAATAGCTGAAAACTTGTTTTGGTTAGATTGTCCTTTTGGAGATGAGAACTTGGAAGAGCTTTCCCTTGTCATTGATCTCTCTCGGGCACTTCAAGAGAAAAATACCGACAATGTGTTGAACCAATTTATCTCTTCCACAACATGTGTAGATTTTGCTCAATCTTTTTCCCAATTTGACTAGATCTTTGGAGACAAATTCCAAGAAAACATGAGCCTCTCAACATTTACAAGTACACCCTGTGTCTTTGCAATCAAAGAACACCTAGGATCCTATACCATTCCGTGTGAGGTTAGTACCAACAAATTTCTACATATAAATGCAGATTTAGATGAGAGTCAGCAAAAACAATTACTAAAAGTTCTCAAGAGTCAAATTGGAGCATTTGCATGGGAATATATTGATATGAAAGGTATACATCTAGATACTTGTATCCATCACATTTACACAGACTCGAACATACCTCCTATTAGGCATCCCCAGAGAAGAATGAACCCAGCACTGAAAGATATATTAAAGGATGAATTACAAAAACTCCTTAACGTTCGATTCATTTACCCAATTTCCAATAGTAAATGGGCTTCTCCTATGGTGGTAGTTCTAAAGAAAGTCACAGGGAAATGGCGTATTTGTGTTGAATTTCGAGAACTAAACAAGGCCACTCTTAAGGACTACTTCCCTTTGCCTTTCATCGATCAGGTGTTAGACACCTTATCAGGGAAACAATATTTCTCATTCCTTGATGGGTATAGTGGATACAATCAAATATTGATAGCACTAGAGGATCAAGACAAGACAACCTTTACTTGCTCTTGGGGGACGTATGCCTACCGAGTATTACCATTTGGCCTATGCACCTGCTACTTTCCAGCGTGCAGTTCTAGGAATATTTGTTGACCTCATGCATGACTGTGTAGAAGTTTACATGGATTATTTTACAGTTTATGGTAATACTTTCCAGGAAGCCCTTGATAACCTCGAAACAGTTCTTATTCGGTGTCAAGAAATGAACTTAGCTCTTAGTCATGAAAAATGTAAAATGCTACTGATCGAGGGCATAGTTTTGGGACATCATGTCTCTCTTCAAGGTATCAAGGTGGATCCTGCCAAGATCGAAATAATTGTTAATATTCCTCCTCCAAAAACTCCGAAGGAAGTAAGAAGTTTTCTTGGCCATGCCGGCTATTATAGACATTTCATTGAAAATTTCACTAAAATAGCTGCACCTATGTTCAAACTACTCATGAAAGACACATAATTTCAATGGACTGAACCATGTCAACAAGCCTTCAAAAATTTGAAGGCCAAGCTATCAATGGCACCAATACTTAGGGGCCCAAATTGGTCCCTTCCTTTCCATATATCCACTGATGCTTCTGACATAGCTATAGGGGCAGTTTTAGGTCAAAAAGAGGGACACACATCACATGCCATCTACTTTGCTAGTAAAAATTTGACTCCTGCAGAATCAAAGTACACTGTTATTGAAAAATCATTTCTAGTAGTAGTCTACTCCATCAACAAGTTGGGTCATTATATCACAGGATATGAAATTTTTATACACACTGACCACTCCACCATCAGGTTTTTGATGAATAAACCTATCACCAATGGTAGAGTGACTCATTGGATTCTTTTGTTACAATAATTCAACATCGCCATTATTGATCGTCTCGGTAGAGAGAATGTAGTAGCTGATTTCCCCTCTCGAATTCAAATTGATGATAATGATAGCCCTGTTGATGATAGCTTCTTAGATGAACATTTGTTCGCTGTATTTGTTCGAACCCCGTGCTTTGCAGATATAGCCAATTATTTAGCAACTAGAAAGCTACCCAACCATCTCTCCTCACCTGAGAAACGTAGGATCATAGTTCAAAGTTCCAATTATTCTTGGGTAGATAATGATCTCTTTCGTACTGGTCCTGATCTTATTATTAGACGAAGCGTATGAGAGGATGATATGGCAGAGGTCCTTCATGCATGTCACGATGGACCTGTTCTGGCCACAATAGATCCCATACTTAGCTAAGCACGGGAACCCCCAATTTTTAATAAACGCAAAGGAATTTGCGTGAGTTATCTTGTAAATAATTCGATTTTTTATTTTACCTCTAAAATTCTCCACCCATGTGTTTGGTTTGTTTGTTTGTAAGGGTTTGATTATGTCTTCCAAAGTGTTTTGGTCTGAAGAAAACCAAAATTATGAGTATTTTGTTGACTGGTATCATCATTCCGAAACCCAAAATTTTGGAGAACCCGAAATCAGCAACCCGACAGGTGCGGATTGCGGGGTTGTTTTTTTTTAGTTTTGGTTTTGCTAATTCCGAAACCCGCAACTCGATAGGTGCAGATTGCGGGGTCATTCATTAATAAGATTAGAAAATAATCACCCCGAACCCCGCAATGACTGCATTTGACTTTCGGGATTGCGGTTCTTTTTGTTCATTTGGTGTGTCTTTCCAAAACCCGCAACCCATAATTTCGGGATGTGACTTTCGGGATGATCATTTTACAGTTAATATTTCCGAAGTCCGCCACCCGCTTGGTCGATTTTCAGCTTTCGGAATGGTTACCTCTCCTCACAGTTCCACATTCCCGAAAACTGCCACCCGCATGGTCGGTTTTCGGCTTTCAAAAATATTTTCTCCCATTTCCACTGATGTGAACCCGCAACCCACAAATCCGTACTTTTGGGTTTTCACTTGCGGAACCTTTGAATAAGAGTTTCGTCAACATACCTAAACTCGATTCCACATCCGCTGCGGTGAATCTCAGTCCTCCATCTGTTATGATCGCACGGTTGGTTTTATTTTGGTAAATGTATTTAATAGGGTTTTTACCTCTTATTTTTACATTTTAACTGTTGACGAAATTACGCTGTCGCATTATTGTTTTATTGTAGATTGCGTGTTAGGTGTCGTTTTTCGGTTTATTGGTTATTTCAGGTAAGTCCACTGTTATCCTTACGTTGTTAACCTGCAATTTTTCCATTTTTGGTTTGAATTTTATTTGATTTTATGTATTAATAAGATATTGCAAAGTTATTCCACCATGTCGAGAAATAGACGGTCTAAATCGTCGTACAAAGACCCCCTGATCAAAGACCGAAATTTTCGTTTCCTCTCTGACACCAGTGAACGAGTTACTAAAACGTACCAGGTGGATTGGTCTAAGATATACACCATTTTTTATAATGATGACCTGTCCCATATCGAGAATGATAGACCAGTCTACGAGAAAATTAGGGCTTCCCAAATTCATGCCATCGTTGCACGCCCTGCTGTCTTACCCTACATAGATGCAGTTAAGTGGATAATTGAAAATGTTGATGTGAAAGACCATTCTTTTAATGACAACACCAGTTGTCGATTGGCAAGTTTTTGCCCAGAGGTTTTTGTTCGAGCTTTTGCTCTAAAACCCCATGCACATATCCTCTCTGCTGAGTTCATACAATCATCCAAAACCTGGTATAATTTTGACCAAATGATTAAGTCCTGGATGCACAAGCCTAATGCATTTGTAATTAAGTCGGATAACCTTTATCCTCTTAGTTGGTTTAAGGAACCTTTTTCTATACTCGCAGCCAGGCTCTACCGGCTTTTTGGTCAACCCAACTGTTCTCATTTTAAAGCAGAGTGGGCACCCATGGCACACCATGTGTTACTCACAGGTGAGTCCTTTCCGTGGGCCTCTATTTTGTCAACAGAATTTAAAAATGACATCCATGAATATCAGAAGGCACTACTTCATAAGAAGACGCCTTTCTTCCTATCTACGTATGTTCTAGATGTTTTCTCCTCAAAGTTCCAGTACCCTAATTTGGGTTGGCATTGGACCCCTTTGGATCCACCTGTACACATCTACCATTCAACACTATGGGAAGGAAATTTTTCTCCTATGATATATGACATCTCTAACTGTTTTGTGAGTACCATCTATTTCAAGATCTTCCAGCAACAACCACCTGCATTCTCAGAGGATGCCAAAGATTTTATCAACACAATGGGTGACTGGTATGTAGGTGAGTATTTTTCATACATCAGAATCTGGGGAAGTGAAACAGTTCATTTGTTGTCCAGAATAGTTCCAGACGGGATGGTAATATAAGAAGTTTCTTTTCAAAATGCCACTAATGGCATGTACAAGAGACTCGTAGGACCCAAGAAGAAGAACTGGCCTAAGTTTCCTCTGACTCTAGGTCAATTGGTCAACCTGACTTCAACCTGGGCTGCAATACTGGGTGATCAGATAGCTGCTCTAAGAGTAGGTGTTTCCCCAAAAAGGAAACATGATCCCAAGAAGTTCCTGGATGCACACCTAAAGCAAGTTCACATGAAAATAGACTATACACATGAGTCTATCCCCGATGATTCCATATATCAGGGGTGGGCATATTTTCTCAAGTCCTCGCCAAAGTAAAGGACTCTCAAGAACAACATGACATTCTGAATTATCATAAAGAATTAAAGGATAAAATCCTAAGTTACAGGGCCATGCAGTTGAATCTTGTTGAATAAACAAGAAAGGACAGGGAAGAGAAAGAAGCTCAGAAGTCTAACAAACCTCCTTTTCCCACCAGTCATGATGGAGATAAAGGTAAAGGTATTCAAGGGGAACTATCTAAAAAGAAAGCTAATGAACAAGCTAAACTCATGCTGTAGATAGCTCATGAATCCAAACATCAAATGGCGCAATTGTCATCAATGTTGCAGACTCAGCTGTTAGAACCCTCAAAGCCTGTAGACAAAATTCAGCCACTAGGTACACTGGATGACCATCTCTCGAATCCAAACACTCTAGAAGATGATGAATTGGTCATAACCAAGGCCAACACAGCTAAAAGACAGAAGGTGATGCCTTCCTCATCACAAATTTCCACTATGGATGTAATTGACTATGATGAAGAAATACTTCCACCTTCCCCAGTACCAGTAGTTGAAGAAGTTACCGGAGATACTAAGTCTGATATTGAATTGTTGGATAACATTGATATGGATCAGTCTTTCCATGAACAGTCAGCGTTGGAATTTAATGTTGCCCCTGGTATCACATCATCAACAATCGTGTTCCCATCTGTTCATCCAAATTCTACTATGCCCCTGGGAGGAACACTTCCATTTACATTATCCCACTTGTTTAATACCCTCAACAACTCCACTACTTCATTACCTGAACAGTCAGTCTCTTTTTCCATTTCACCATCTGCCACTACAGAACCCCAGTCTTTGGTTATCCATCCGCAATCATCTACAGTTGATCTAGCAATAACCTCTATTGGTGCATCTTCGAAGGTTTCCCCTACACACTCACCTGATAAAGTGCAGAGTCCACTTCCTCTCCCCGAAGTCAGTATTCTTTCTCAGGTTCCACTTTCTGAGGCATTGGTCTCGCTTCCCTTCCTAGACAAAGGTGTGTTAACTCTTGAAGTCATCATTACACCCTTAGTTACTGCTCAAGTCACTTTACCTATCTCGACCTCTGCTATCACTCAAACACCTTCTTTGGTTTCCACAATTAGTCTCACTTCTGTTCCTACACAGTCCATTACTGAGTATATGGACACAATGTTGTTAGAAAATCTCCCTATGGATAGGTAGATATCCCCTTGTGATTAGAAAAGGACCCTAGTTGCCTACCCAAGACAAAGATGAAACAAATAGACACTATAGTCCTCCTAGATCTAGCTCACACATCAGCTAACAAGCTATGGAAATTCAAAGCAAGTAGATGGCATACCTTACTTTGATGGTTGTCCTGCTGCTCCTAAGTTGCTACAGTTCCAGCCTTTGATTATGGACTTATGAACCTGTTCACAAAGGAAACACAACACCTTCTCCAACGCCATATATGTATAAACAAAGATCTAACTATATAAATAGAGACAATTTCATGCATTCATCATTAAAGACATGAAAATGAGAGGAATAGGCTAAGTTATATTAATGATAAGAAAGCCAAAAGAAGCTGATTACAATGTTATACCTTGATGTCCAAAGTAGTATCACCTCCTTCCAAGCTCTCCAACATCACCCTTGCAAGACTCATAGGATCATAGGTTTAGTGTTTCCAATATCACCACCCCTAGCTCATGGATGGCTCTCTTTAAGTAGGATTTGGGAGGCCAACCACTAAGAGGAGATTATGGATCTAAGTGAATAATATGTGGATCAAAGATCTAAATCATGCCAAGGAGGGAAAGTGAGATGGGATTCGAAGGGGTACCTCATCCCAAGAAAATCTCCATGAGATCCAAGATCCAAAATAAAAGGGATAAGCCTAAACCAAGACTACCGCTCCCCTATAACTAAGCAAAGCACGGTAGTACCACTCCCCCATAAGCATGCAGAACACAGTATTTTGACACTACCGCTCCCCCATAGGCATGCAGGGCGTGGTAGTTCAAAAAGGCTTAATTTTTGGAGGTGGTTAATGTGGGTTTCGACCCCTTGCTTGTTGGATTTTCTTCCAAGTGTGACTAGGGAAGGTACCAACATTAGAATGAAGGGTCCTAACACCCTTAGGAGGCATAAACATCATGTTTTCCATGGTGGTGAAACATGTATATTCTCACTTACAAATGGTGTGGCAATTTGAGGTATAACACACAGATGTGGTTCCTCTTGGAGACATCTTCTATCATCAAGATGACAAGGCGATAGTTAAAAGAGGCAGGAAGAGGGGTCAAGGACAGGGTGTTTTGAAAGCACATGAACCAGATTAGGTTATATGGGCCCCCATAACTACTAACCCAAGAATTGAAGTAGTTGAAATAGCAGCAGCCTTAGGGGCTTTCACCTCTGCTAATTGGGATTCAGTTCAGGTCTTGGACACGGAAGTTGACGTTAGGGAGGAAGAAATTAGAAACATGAAAGAAGAATTATCTAAAATAAGGGAACAACATTCTATTGATGTGGCTGACCTCAAAAAAACTTGGGTAGACAAAGTACAGGACCTGGAACAGAAGAATGCTACTCTTCTTACTGAATTTAACCTTTTGCAGTCTCAACATTCTGCTGATCTCGTAAAGATGGCCTCTTTAGAAAAGAAAGTGGAAGATGCAACTGCAAGTGCAACCTCCTCCAATATTCTCAAGTTCACACCTTGTGACCTCAAAAATTTAGCCCTTGAAGTGAATCAGAGTCAGCATGAATTACTGAAGAAGTTATATATTGCCTTAGATGAGATCAGGGAAAGTTTCATCATTTTTTCTAAGATGTCTTCTACTCTTGAAAAACAGAAGGAAAAAAGGCTCCAAGCTTGTAAAGTTGAAGAGGAAATTGGTCAATGGAAGTTGTATATCAAGAATGTTCCAGAGAATATCCCAATCCTTAATACATTCCAGATGAAGAAAGTCAAGGCATCTCTGAACTTGTGGGTTGATTTGAATGAATTGGCTGAGGAAATCATTAATAAGCCACATGACACCTACACTAGACAATGGTATGCAGTTGATAATATCATGAATGACTTAATTTTGCCACTCATGAATCTTATTCTGGAAGCTCTCCCACCAAAATGCAGACTTGAAGAACTCAAAAACAGATGTGAAGAATTTGGACAGAAGATTTGAGATTTGGAACAAGTCAGCATTCAAGATGTAGATCATTTGGTTAAAGAACCGGTCATCATGGAAGGGAGGATTATCATGTACCTACGTATTTGGCATAAGCTAGCGAAGCATGATATGGAAAACAACACATGCAACGCTCAATTATATTTGGAATCTGTTATTTTCCCAAATGTAGATGAACTGTTAGATATTTATGAAAAATGGTAGGATTTCCTGGATCTTTGATTAGATTTGATTTTGTAATCCCTATTTTGCAGAATCTCTCTTTTGGAACTTTGATGTAAATTTAGTATAAAAGGAGGAAAGTTTCTCTTAGGAGAGGGGGAGTTTTTTTTGGTTGGGATTTTGGAACTGGAATTCGGCAGGAGATAAGACTGAAGATACTCTGTGGTTAGAGCTATTGTAATTTTGGTAAAAGGCATCTTAATACAGTAATGCTATTTTCGGATCCATCTTCTGGTTATCACTTAAATTTATTTAAGGATTCCTGATTTTATGTTCTAGATTTTGATCTCTTGTGGGATTTATAATGAATACATCGATCTGTTGTATTGGTTTCTCCATATAACTGATGTGTGTATGAAAATATTTGATTAAATTTCTTTGATTAAATACTTCCTTTATCGATTTCTGCAATTGATCACACACACACACACACACACACACACACACACATATATATTCTATCATTATTGATTTTTCAATCAACAAAAGGATAATAGGTTATATCTTGATGGTCTTCAAGCTTAGATTGTTTTGTTTAATTTTCATTAAATATATCATAATCTAAGTCAACAATTATTTCATCTAAAGGCATTTTTGTTAAGGATGATAGATTGTTTGTTCTCTTACACCTCAAGTTTAATCTGCATTAATACTCAACTTTCACTTTTACAACAGATTAGACTTAAGATTAGGATCTTTTCTGAATAGGCATAGTTAGACTTACTAACTATTTTCCACACTTTTGTTTCCCCAAATTGGGAAATTGATCTTATAGATCAAAACCATTTTACACTTAGAGTGCCAGCGGAGGCCTAATATCCATGGGTGATTACCACACTAAACAGCTCGAGGATAGGTTAACCCTTGCGTAGGGTTAACTGAAGCCTTTGGATAGGTTTTCATCCCCTATTGTGTGCCTTAGAACCTATTCTAGCATCTCGCACTGACCCTGCACCCCCGAGGCATCAACAAATGGCGCTAGAAGGAGGGCATGAACTAGCACATGCCCACGATAAGAGCTAGCTTCTAGTTATTATGATTTCATGGCTTTTTCCCAAATCCTTCCATGGGAGTCAGATACTGCATTGAGCCTACCAGGGCCTTTACATGAACTCCCTAAAAAGGTAGTTAAGATCTTGCCAAAATTTGACGGAGAAGGTAATGTTTCTGTCACCGAGCACATTAGAAGGTATGAATGTATTTTGTGTCTATATAATATCATACATGAAGATATTGCTTGTAGATTATTCCCATTTACGTTCGAAGGTAAGGCTTCTCTTTGGTTTTATTTTTTACCTTTGAATTTAATTTCTAGTTGGTTAGAATTCAAGAATATTTTTAGATATTCCTTTGAAGATTATGATGCAGTTGAAATTCATCAAAATCTGATTCAAATGCAAGTCCTTGATGGAGAATCGATTCGGGATTTCAACACACGTTTTCGACAAGTGTATTATAGTTTACGAGAAGAAAACAGACCTGCAGCACAAATCACTTTCTGTTGGTATGTTAGATCTCTTCCCAATATTATAGCAATGTTTATTTTGTGACAAGGGATAATAGATTTCAATGACGCATGTAAAGAGGCTCAAGTTCTTGAGAAAGACTTGAAGGGGTATCCTCCAGATTCTTTTTATCCTTTCCTTTCATATGATGTTTAGTCTGCTAATGAAGGATCAAATGATTTACAAATTGCTCAATTTAATTCTCAATTAAATGACATGGACAATGAAGTTATGTCCATAAAGAAGGAAAAGGATATTCAAAATACTCTACATAATTTGAAAAGAATAATTTTTGCATCCAAATTTCAATATTCACTAGAAAAATTAGATCCAGATTCTAATAGCCTTCTTTCTCCTTCAAATGAATGTGAGTACCATGAATGCTTTACATATTCCCTTCATTGTTAAGAACCTTGATCTGAAACTATTAAAGAAAATATTAATCCTAATATTTCTGATCTATGTAAAAAACAGTTTGTTCGAACGAATTTTGAACATCTTCCTTTCTCTCAATATGATCAGAATGATACAACTATCAATAAAAATGGAGATTTTGAAAATTATGAAGAGGATTTTCCATGTATTTCTGATAATTTTAAAAGTCCTTCTTATATAAAAGATATTCATTCTTCTTCATTTAATCAAATGATGGTTGTTCAAATAGATAGTTTTGAAGATACTGTTTACATTTAAGATATTGAAGGACATAATGATCCTACCCATTTTTCAAAACGTGAAGATTCTTATTCTTCGTCCTTCAACTTTTATTGCTATGAATGGAATGAGAACCATAAGTCTTTAGAGGATGAGTTGGCTGAAATTGAGATTGAATTTCAAAATATTTGTTCCAAATATACTTTCTCTATAAATCAAATTTCAAATGAAAAGTTATTTCGATCAAATGCTTTGAAATCAAATAAATCTCATACATTTAAAAAAAATGAATATCTGAAAAATGAAGTTGATCATTTAATAGGTATAAATTCCCATATTTCCTTTCAATACGATAACGATGATATATTGCTAAAGGAAATATTCCCCACTCTCAGTTTTGATGAAAATATTTTGGATCATGACCTTAATAACATCCAACATACCTTTTATGATTCAATTTATTTATGGTTGGAACAATCATTTTTTAGTAATTTTCCATGTCATTTTCATTTCTTTGTAAATAAGAAACTTAGTTCATTTTTTCCTATTTTTGGACCTCCAGTTACAAAATTTTCATTGTTGATTCATCATTTGTTTTATCTTGTAGGTTTTAAGTTACTCGATTGGCTCCATTGGATTTTCGAGTATACTTAATTTCTGTTAATTTTAGAATAGTGTAGGAGTAGGCATAGAATAGGTTAGATTCGACAATTTCTTTAATAATTAAATTGCCCTTCTAGTTCTCTTCAATAATTGTGACGGAAAACCAAATAAAAGATTGGTCCCAGCATAGTTCAATTACACACATTAGAGGGGGTTGTAGGCACCTATCCAGTGAATGTGTCTCTTCTTAAAAAGTATTTTGTTTAAACAAGCGAATGCACTAGTAGATAGGTGTGGTCTGTTTTTCAGCTATTCCTTTTCTTGTTTTATTGCATTGACATTTTGATTGGTTTTCTTTTTTGTTTTGATTTTCTTTAATAAGGCTTCACAATTGTGGTAATGAATTGTGATTATTTTTCGTGGCAACAATTGCTTTTGAAGTTCAGCATGATTATCAATCTTACTTTTTGGCTTTTGATTAGAATTTGCTTTGAAGAATAAACAATCAAATAAGTGTAGTACCTTTGGATACTTTTCACTTTGGTCATTATCTTTCACCATGCTTTATTTGTGTAATTGAGGTACGGAGGATGGTCATCATTTCTCTATCTGGTGTTTCATGGTTGAACGACATATCATAATAACCTGACCAGTTCTGATTGCTCATGGATCCTTTTACAATCACTTTGAATATGAATTTTGCTTAAAATTATAAGTTATAAGGTGGGTGGTCTTGTTATCAAGCTAGCCCATTAGGTTCATAGGTGTTTAAAGTGGAATGACATCTTCACATCAAGCCACCACACTTGGAAGATGACTTTCAGTTCTACTGGAAGGTGGAAGATCCTGTTACAGGTCGATCCATTCATGATCCGCAAAGCACTAGTGAGTGACATTATCACTATATGGTCACCAAGCCATGGTAATGCCTTGTAGCTTATGCCAAAATGAATTGTTTTGCTTTTATAAGATTTTGTTATATACAAGAACAGGGGGGTCTTATTACAATCCATCCCTGCTATGATCATGAGTTTGACCTTGGACTGGAATTATCACTATGTGGTCACCAAGCCATGATAATTTCTTTTGGTCTTACAACCAGAAGTCAAGGAGTCTCGTTATCGAGCTAGCTTGACCGGTTTCTGGATCAGGCCTGTGAATGGCGCTATTTCATCTGATCACCAAGTCAGTGAAGTGGTCTTGTAATTAACAAGGTTTTATATATATATATATACAAAAAAAAAGTAGGAAAAGACAAAAGAAAAGATAAAGGAATCCATAGAGGATCACTGAATATACATATAATTAATAAACCAAGGGGATCTGTAATTAGGATATCCATGAGCATTTCTAAGATTGTGCCTAGGTTCAACACAAGCTGGTTTTCAATGATTACATCATGGTAAAGTTTTGGTATTACTCTCTAAATCTCCTTATCGAATGAGTGTTATCTTTAAAATGGTCATTGTTGAGATCTTTCCCTTTTTATGTACATTGCTTGTTAACTGTTATCTTTTGAGTATTTTCTATGAATTGAGTTTCAAGAAATTGGTTGATTGACATGTTGTCTTTAGTTGGATTTGATTGTAGGGATAACTGGTTCTTACCATCCAGTCACCATTTGTTGTGGCCACAACAGATCCCATGCTTAGCTAAGCACGAGAACCCCCAATTTTTAATAAATGCAAAGGAATTTGGGCGAGTTATCTTGTAAATAATTCAATTTTTTATTTTACCTCTAAAATTCTCCACCCATGCGTTTGGTTTGTTTGTTTGTAAGGCTTTGATTATGTCTTCCAAAGTGTTTCGGTTTGAAGAAAACCAAAATTATGAGTATTTTGTTGACTGTCATCATCATTCTGAAACCTGAAATGTTGGAGAACCCGAAACCCGCAACCCGACAGGTGTGGATTGCGGGGCTGTTTTTTTTTAGTTTTGGTTTTGCTAATTCTGAAACCCACAACCCGACAGGTGCAGATTGCGGGGTCATTCATTAATAAGATTAGAAAATAATCACCCCGAAACCCAAACCCCACAATGACGACATTCGGATTTCGGGATTTCGGTTCCTTTTGTTCATTTGGTGTGTCTTCCCGAAACCCGCAACCCTTAATTTCGGGATGCGGCTTTCAGGATGATCATTTTATAGTTAATATTTCCGAAGTCCGCCACTCGCTTGGTCGGTTTTCAGATTTTGGAATGGTTACCTCTCCTCATAGTTTCACGTTCCCGAAACCTGCCACCCGCATGGTCGGTTTTCAGCTTTCGGAAATCTTTTCTCCCATTTCCACTGATATGAACCCACAACCCACAAATCTGTACTTTCCGGTTTTGGTTTGCGGAACCTTTGAATAAGAGTTTCGTCAACATACCTAAACTCAATTCCGTGTCCACTGCGATGAATCTCAGTCGTCCATCTGTTATGATCGCACGGTTGGTTTTATTTTGGTAAATGTATTTAATAGGGTGTTTACCTCTTATTTTTACATTTTAACTGTTGAAGAAATTATGTTGTCGCATTATCGTTTTACTGTGGATTGCGTGTCAGGTGCCGTTTTTTGGTTTATTGGTTATTTTAGGTAAGTCCAGTGTTATCCTTACATCGTTAACCTGCAAGTTTTCCATTTATGGTTTGAATTTTATTTGATTTTCTGTATTAATTAGATATTGCAAAGTTCTTCCAGAATGTCGAGAAATACACGGTCTAAATCGTCGTACAAAGTGTTGAGATATTGTAACTTCAAAAAATATTATATTTGTACTTTATTATTCCAGAGATGTTTCATTCCTCCATGAAGATCTTATTGTATATCCGGAGATGTTTATTCCTCCGTCGGAATGTGGTAACTTGGGTTATTAGACTTCCCTAGTGGGGGTCGGCCCTGTATGTGTTATGTGGGTCAAAAGGTTATTAGACCACCCTAGAGGGGTCGGCTCAGTCAGTTGTAGTGGGGTATTTAACCCATTGGTTAAATACGAGCCTACATGTCTTGTGTAAAAGACAAGTCGGAGTAGTGTATAAATAGAGGAGGTGTATTCCTCATTTGACACACACTCACTCAATTGAGAGTGGCGCACTTGTGGAGGAGAGGTATGCTATGGAGAAGGAGGAGCTTATGCTCAGGGTTTGCATCTTTGTATATTTCTGGTCATCTATATTGAGGAATCTTTATTGGGTTTTCTACCCCATGAGGGTTTCCCAGGATAAATCTGTGTCTCTTGTGTTTATGCTGTGCTTGTTGTTTCTTCAGTGATCCTGTATATGCTATTGTTGTGAAATGGAATATAATGCTGCTATTTTTTGTCTTAGCATATTAAATTTTAACATGGTATCAGATCTAACCTGAAGGAAGGCAAGGTATGGCACTTACGACACTTGCATTACTTACGACAATTTGAAGGTTAGGGTTTTATATAGCAAAAACCCGTCATCGTGGAACTTTTGCCATAAATCCATTTTGGTGAAGGTTCAAGATATGAAACCTTTACAGGTCGTATATAAAATCTCTAGGTATCTTGTGTCCAAAGGGCACCCTCAGATTCGTTGTATTTTGTAAGTTATGATCAGTACAAGTTAGGGTTTCGTCCTCTTCCAGATCTGAGTCAAAATCAAGTGACCTAGGAAAAAAGGTAATAACTTGGGCTAGGAAGCTCCAAATGAAATTTCGTAAAAAGTGACAGGTAGTACACAGACTGTACTATCGCAAGAAACATTTTTTGAGGCCGAAATTGAACCAGTGACACGTGGCACTCCGTACAAGTTCGCTCTCCTGTTTTATCCCATAAATAGGTCACGTTGTGACACTTGGCATAACTTGGGATAGGAAGCTCCAAATGAAATTTCGTAAAATGTGACAGGTAGTACACAGACTGTAATATCTCAGAAAACTTGTTCAGAGGCCGAAGTTGAACCAATGACACGTGGCATGCCATACAATTTCTCTCTCCTATTTTATCCCATAAACAAGTCACGTTGCGACACTTGGCATAACTCTCTCTCAGAAAATCCAATTGTGGTCAGACCTGTTGCATTGGAAAGATGACAGGTCAGGATATCATAGAAAAAGTATTTAGACCCTGTGGAGCAAAAATTTCAGAGTTACAGCAGAAACAATCAGGCACATAGTTTTGTCAAAACAGAATTATTTTTGGAGCACCTTCATTCATGGCTTCCAGAATCAAGGGTTTCGGAGAAAGTTAGAATCTTTGGAATCGGAATCCACGGCTGAATGCTACTCAGGAAAATCGAAATTTAGAGACCAAGATTGAATTTTTTGGTTGGGTAGAAGACCGGGCTTGATCAAACCCAAGTTTGGGATTTTGCTCGGAAAGATGGAAAATTAGGGCTTCAGCAAAAGTTGGAATTTTTGAAGTCTGTAACCACGGCTGGAAGCTCCTCAGAAAAATAAGAGTTTAGAGCCTTGGATCGAACCTTTTGATTGGACAGAAGGGTGGGATTCATCAAACCCTAGTTCGGGTTCCTGTCCAGAAGTTCCAGAAGTTTCGAAGGCAATTTTGAGGGGTCAAATTTTGGAGATTTCAAAATTGAAGTATTCTAGTTTGATCAGCTCAACAAGACACATCCTTCCATCCATTCAGAAGTGTGAAAGTCAAAGATTGAATTTTTAGGGTTTCTCTAGCAAACCCTAATCAAGCTCCAGATCAAGTTTCAGGGGGATTTGAGGCCAAGGCCTTACATAAGAAGACTACAAGAAGTCTCGATAGGTATGACTTAAGGAGGTTCAGGTATGTCTTGAAATCTGATTCTTGATTAAGTTCATGATGTGTTTGTCTTCATATTATTCATTATTACAATCTTGATTAATGTTAGAATTGTCTTATCACCCTAGTAACAGTATGAATGCATGTGAATGATCAAGACATTCATTGATTAGGGCTATATGATTGTACTAATTCATTATGGTGTTGTGTGAGGTTGATGTTGTCTACTAACAAGATACAGGTACATCACAAAAGACAAATCAAGTTCCATGACCATGACAACATGAAGACAAAGACTCATCCATAATCTTTGTTCTACTTACGAGGTATGTATGACTTTGTTCTATTATGATTAACCTATGAGATATGCAGGTTCCAGCATAGGATCTCTAAATCATTGAAGAGAACAAAGAAGATATTGATTAGGTATGTTAGACATAACTAAGTAAGTATACTAATCCAGGTATGTTTTCCTATGTCATGAATCCCTTATATAAGTATACTTGGTATGATTAGTTATGCTTATTCATAAAGTTAGTAATCAAGGGTTTATGCATATTATGTCTCTTATCTTGGTTGATGATTTAACTAACCAGATCAAACAAGAATATGCATGAGTAAAAGAAGACTTCCCTGAAACCTTGAATATTATCTAATGATCATGACTATACATATTTAAGATTATTTGGAACTATAATGTTTTGATAACAGGGTGAAAAAATGAAGATGGGTGTCTATTTTGGGGGGTCTCGTGAGAAAATAATTCTGTTTTTTTCATGTCTTCCAACTTCGGGCGAACAAAAGTGATATTTTTATTTAAAATTTCACTTTGCCGTAAAAAGAAAACTTTTGTAGAATTATGTTAGCTTTCTACTCATAATTTTTTCAATTTTTTTTATTAAGATTTGATATGTCGATTTCGCAAATGTTTGACAGTGTGTTCTTATAAAATGAAAAGACTACAAAAGAGTTATGATTTGTTGCACCACTAAAATCGTTGTTAGACTTGTCTTTTGCAAAAACTGAAAATGCTACGACAATCTACACACAATGTACTAACGCGTGACTATAAGTTTGTATCGAATGGACCTCTATACTAATTATTATATTTTTTTAAAGTCGATCCATGGGGAAACTCAGTCGATTTTCAACAACCTTTTTGTTGCACCACTTTTCTCTCAACCCGCTATAAAATCAAAAAATCTACG
Organism: Larix kaempferi; assembly: GCA_027924585.1. Classification (NCBI taxonomy): domain Eukaryota; kingdom Viridiplantae; phylum Streptophyta; class Pinopsida; order Pinales; family Pinaceae; genus Larix; species Larix kaempferi. The sequence goes on along the minus strand of BSBM01000299.1, from coordinate 50,519,177 downwards.
ACCACCCTTTTGAAGTAGACACGTCAATGAATCGACCCACATTTTCTTCGATTTTTTTGGTGTTGTATTTACAAAGTTATGGATTTTTCTTTTCGATGTTTTTTTAAAGAGCTGATTCATAACTCGACACATGTTACAAATATAAAACTTAAAAAATATCAGTTCTTATCTATATACAACAAAATTTATACCCTCGTAAAGTAGATTCAATGATGAATCTACTGGTATGAAGTCCGACATTCGTTTTGTTGTGTAAGAGGTGGTTTTCTCCTTCCGAAAATGGAGAAACCTGAAAATTTTGCAGAAGTCTGAATCGGCCATGTTTCAGATATTATTCGGCCGAACAAATTATTCGGCCGAATAATTGTTCGGCCGAACAATTGTTCGGCCGAACAACTTTTTTCGTAACGGCGCCGTGACTTATAGCGAAGGTTATTCGGCCGAATAACCAAACGGAAAAAAAATTTCGTCGGCCGGAAAAAAAATAAAAAAAAAAAATTATACTCATATAAATAAACGTAAAGTTAATTCATTATTTTCGCATGTTTGAACTTCGCATTTTTTTGTCAAACTAATTTCGGAAGGAGGATATAATTTTTGCAAAAGGAGGTTTTTACAAGGTATGTTTCTTCTTCTTCTTTACAAAAAGCACATTGAAGGAGTTTTTTTTTCTAAGGCATATTTGCAAGGAGTTTTTCCAAACTATCTCTTTTCTTGTTGCATTTTTACAAAGAAGACATTTTTTGCAAAATGAGGTTTTTACAAGCTATGTTTCTTCTTCTTCTTTACAAAAGGCACATTGAAGGAGTTTTTTTTTCCAAGGCATATTTGCAAGGAGTTTTTCCAACCTATCTATTTTCTTATTGCATTTTTACAAAGAAGACATTTTTTGCAAAATGAAGTTTTTACAAACTATGTCTTCTTCTTTTTTACAAAAGGCACATTGAAGGAGTTTTTCCAACATATCTCTTTTTTATTGCATTTTTACAAAGAAGACATTTTTTGCAAAAGGAGGTTTTTACAAGGTATGTTTCTTCTTTTTTCCAAAGGCACATTGAAGAAAATTTTTTTCTAAGGCATATTTGCAAGAAGTTTTTTCCAAATATTTATTTTCTTGCTGTATATTTGCAAAGAAAACATTTTTTTGAAAAAGAGATTTTTACAAAGTATGTTTCTTCTTCTTTTTTCCAAAACACATTGAAAGTGTTTTTTTTAAGGGATATTTGCAAGGAGTTTTTTCAAAATATTTCTTTTCTTAGACATGTTTGCAAGGAGGTTCTTTGCAAGGATGTTTTTTTTTCAAAGTAGCTTTGCACTTTTTATTTAATTGAAAGAGGTTTTTTCAAATAGTTGTTTTGCTAAGGTATTTTGCAAATGATTTTTTTCCAAAGTAGTTTTGCACTTCTTATTTATTTGAAAAGAGTTTTTTCAAATAGTTATCTTATTTTGCAAAGGATTTTTTACAAGGTAATTTTGTACTTCTTATTTCTTTGAAATTGGGTTTTTTTCAAAGAGTTGTTTTTTTACAATGATTTTTTCCCAGATATATTTATAAATAAGTTTTTATTGAAAGTATTTGTTTTTATATAAAGTAACATGATTCTTTAATTTATCGTCTATAGATTAAACAACCATGGGCAATAAGAGAAATCGTAAAAGAAAAGCTGATCGTAAACGTGATGATGATGATAATAGAGAGAAACAAAAACTCAGATATATTGCCAAAAAACAAAGGATTGCTGAAACGAAAGAGAGAACTATTGAAGATATAAATACAGATTTACATGACAATGTTGAAGAAATGGAAATTGAAAATAGAGTACAAGAAGAACAAATTGAAGTTGAAAAGAACATTGTAGAAGATGTAAATAGTGATTTACATGCTAATGTCGATGAAATCAATATTGAAGATCAAGTTCAAAATCCAGAAATTGAACCTGGTATGTATATATCATATATTTTCCAAATTCATTTTTTTATAATGAATTTTATTTTTTGATATATGTTAAATTAAATTTAATTTGATGTATAGGTACTTTTACTATTGATGATGAAATGTTAGAAGACATTGATTGCGACAAATATGGAGAAAAACTACCAATACATGTTGCACGATATCGTGCTACAAAATTTTATGATGAAGTTCTCAAAGATTACTCAATAGCAGGACAAGCACAAATTTTGAGATGTTTATTAGTGTCCAAGAAATTAGAAGGTGCTACATCGTTATTGGGTATTCACAAAGTAACAAAAGAGTCGAAATTGAAACAAAATGTGATGGAAAATATAGGCGATGCAATAAAAAATTTTGGAAAATCCAGGAAGAAAGATATCAGTGCTGCACGTAAAGCAATTCATACAGCAATTCTTTCAGCTAGTACTAAACAAAAGCGTTTGACAACAGAACTAGCAAAAGCAGTTGGAACATCAAGAAAAACATTATACAAACATAGCAAATTCAGAATGCAAATAGATGAAAATAATGAACTTGCTTGTTGGGCAATTATTTGTAGACAACCTTACAAAGATAGATTAGGAGCAGGGGTTAAAGATATTGTACGAGAATATTGGTTGGAACATGCTCGAGTTTCACCAAATGCAAGAGATGTGATACGCAAAAGAATATCACGAAATGTATATGAAAGCCAACCAAAACATATAATGGACATGACACAAGTACAATTGTTCAATAAATTCAAGGAAGATCATCGTGGAATTAATATATCAATCACTACATTTGTGCAACAAAAACCATGGTATGTTCGACCTATAACTATACGTGATACATGTTGTTGTCGTTATCATGTGCAATTTCAGTTATATTATGATACGTTTCTTGAATTTGGTAAAATGTTTTGGACAAATTCACCACCTCCGCCAACGATACGTGAATTCATATCTCAAATTTTATGTGAGAGAAATCACGATGAAGTATTTTATTCAAAGAAATGTGTCAATGGAAAACATTGTCATCATTGTGGAAATTTGGTGTTATTCCACAATAAATACCCTATCGACAATGATCAATCGTTGTCAAATGTAAATGTTGATTGGAAGAGATACGAATACATCAACTATAGTACAAGTTCTAGTGATTCACATTCCAAAAGAATTGATTTGCTAGAAGACAAGATATGCGTCACAGATTTTCTCAAAAAATTTGAAAACGAAATTTATAAATACACCCAGCATTCACATAGAGCACGATGGCAAGATCTTCAATTCAAACAGTCTCGTGAAATTTTTCCACCCGGAACAATTTTGTCAGTGGTTGATTTTGCTGAAAACTATACATTTGCTGCACAAAACGAAATACAGAGTGAATACTATCACTCTGACCAAGTTTCGATATTTGTCCATGTTGTATATAGACATTCTCAACAGGATATCGATGGCATTGAAAGCACATGTGACAATCGAGATGTGATTAAAGAATATCACTTCTATATAAGCGATGATCGTACACACGACACACATTTTGTCCAACATTGTATAGAAAATATTTTCTATGACTCACTGAAAAAACGCGAAGTCAAATTCAAAGAGCATTGGATATGGTCTGATGGATGTGCGGGTCAATTTAAATCTTCACGATCATTTTTTTGGTTATGTCGACTTCATAAAGCGCTGAACATTAAACATCGCTGGAATTTCTTTGAAACTGGGCATGGAAAAGGTGAGCATGATGGTGCAGGAGCATGCGTAAAAAGAGCACTTCGAAGATGGCAAATGAACTATTCTTCAGCATGGTTTCATTCAGCTGCAGAGGTTGTCCAATGGTGTCAATTAAATCTAAGCCATGATTATAATCAACAATCAAAAGACGTGCGCAGGTATGTCCACTATCTTTTTAATTTATATTATTTCTTAAAATTAAAAAAAATGTATATACTAACATTTAAGTACACATGTACACTATTTATTGTGTAGATTTTTTTGGCTTGTTGGGGTCCAAGATATAAATAGATCAATACCATATGACGCTAGCACCATACATGGAACTAGAGATCTTCACTCTATTCAAACAAAATCATTTCACAACGTGTTTGCATTTGACAGTAGAAAGCAATCATGCTTTTGTCATATTTGCATTGAAAATGTCGAGTCTACAGAAGTTTGTGAAAACATAACAAACAACTACGTAAAAGCTTGGAGACACACAGAGATTAATCCAAAAGGAAAAATGCCACTGGCAAGTGTTGAAGAATTAGAATCAGAAGAAATAGCAATATCGTCTGATGGCGATAGAATTTCAGATCTCGTAAGAGAAGGTAATAAACTTGTTTTTGACTTTTTAATCAATTGTTCATTCTAATCCTTCGCCATAAGTAGTCTTGATTCAATTCATTTAAATACGCTAACACCAATCATAACTTGCACAGGAGATGTTTTCGCTGTGATTGCACCTGTAGACAACAACGAAAATGTCAAATATTATTTGATGCGATGCACAGAAGGAAAAATGAAATTATTGGAGGACTACAACGACAACGGATATACATACGAAAGAGGATCCATCATTTTAAAAGGCTACTTTTTTCAGCAGACGCATATGACTAAAAGTTATGTCTACTTTCAAGATTATGAACCCGATGTTATATGTTGTCAATATAGTCATTTAGTATGTGCATCTCGAATAAAATTGATACAAGTTCCATCAAAAAAACAGTTAAAAACCAAAAAATGGAAACTATCCATATGTGACCGTGAACGAATAGTTGAAGATGGTATTCCATTGCGATGTTTTTAACTACATATCAAAAATAAATTGATCTATATTTTTGTCCATATCAATTGTTGTGTGCAATATATTTTTTGTCCAATTATCAAAATTGTTGTGCACAGTATATTTTTTCACTGAGATTTTATGAATATTTTCTTGAATGACAACTAACACAAAAGCTTAAATGGTTTATTTTTTCATTGAAATTTTATGAATATTTTCTTGAATGACCACTAACACGAAAACTTAAATGGTTGTACTTTAACATGCTTAAAAATGAATTCAAATATAATTTGTAAATTCAAAAGTACTTTATTCGGGTCCCCATATGTCTATTAGACCACTAAGGGATGAGATAACGGATGTGGCTATCCCCACTCCGCCCCGAATTTTTACTTTTGATTGATTGATAGTAACAAAAATTCACAAAAAGACCTATTAAATTTTGTATTATTTTAATCCATCGAACATGTTTCTTTAATACATACTTCACCATAAATATAATCTTAAATAGATGTCTTAAAATTGTCACCAAGTTCTCCGTCCCAAATCTTTAATTTAAAATATCGCTTGTGCAAATTCACATAACTGAAATCATGGCAAATGGAGATAACGATCAGTTGATTTTTAATCACAAGCAAGGATTCCAGGATTGTGAAGCTTATGTTAAATTAGAGAAATGATTATTTACAACAAATCAATGAAAATTCATCAAATTGTTGTTTAAAATCATTGCTCTAATTTAACGCAAACTTCACAATCCTGGAATCTTCGCTTATGATTAAAAAACAAAAAACCGTTACCCCCATTTGCCATGATTTCAGCCGCATCAAATGTACCTGAACATTGTAAATAAAAATTAAATTAATTAAAAATCCATTATATCAAAATTTGAACTTAACATATATTTGCTTTAAAACATCCTAATCCATCCATATTTTCTATCAAAACTTATATTTAACATTCCTAAACTTTCTATTTTTTCCATATTTCTATCAACTTTCTAACATTCCTAAAACTTCATAACATCCTTGAAAATTCAAACTTAAATTTCATTTTTAAACTTTATATTTCATCCATGTATTTTCATCAAAACTTCAAACATTCTTGAACTTGCTAACATCTCTAAAGTTTAATGTAATCACTTTTAATCTTCCTGATTCGTCGATATGTACGAAAACTTCTACCATTTCTAAACATTCTAACATTCAAAGACAATATTTTTATCAAAACTTCTATCATTCTCTAAAACTTTATATAACATTCTTAAACTTTCTATTTCTTCCATATTTTTATAGACTTCTAACATTCCTAAAACTTCTAACATCATTCCTAAAACTTCATAACATCCTTGAAAATAACATTCAACCTTACTTGAATTTCATTTTTAAACTTTATATTTCATCCATATTTTCATTAAAACTTCAAACATTCTTGAACTTCCTAACATCTCTAAAGTTTGAATGTAATCACTTTTAAACTTCCTGATTTATAAACTTTAAACCTATCATTCATTTGAATGTCGAACAACTATTTCTATAAACTTCTAACATTCCTAAAACTTCATAACATCCTTGAAAATAACATTCAACAGGTTACTTGAATTTCATTTATAAACTCTAAACCTATCATTCATTCATGTCGAACAATTATAACTTCCTCATTTATAAACTCTAAACCTATATGTGAACATCCACTTTTAAAAATTTCCTTTAAAACTTCAATCAAAACTTCCTCATTTATGAACTTTAAACCTAATATGTTTATCCATTTTTAAACTTCCTAAATAACATTTCTTAAACTTAATAATATTCAAGAATGTCATGTTTCTTAACATTCAGTTTTACATATATTCATTCATTCAAACATTCATTCAAACATGCAAATACATATTTTAAACTAAATTTAACACCAAATATGTCAAATAAACAAAAATAAACTTAGAAATCATTTAAAAACCATGATTCACGAAATATGTAAGTTCAAAATTTATTTGTATATAATCTCCAAAAAAAAATCATGAACATGTATATATCTCGTCCAAAAATAAACCTCCTCAACATGTCCAAGACAAATGTTTCCAATCTAAATGCATATCAACAACAAAAAATAGTGGACACCATGAACTATAAAATTAAAATGTCTGTGCTATCCTCCACTCGGGCCTCCCCCTCCTCCACTCAAGCCTCTCCCTGGACTCAACCCTCCCTGCAACATGTGTAAAAAAAAATTATGTTCATATCATTTAAATTACTTAAACTATAATCAAAAAATTAAAATATTAAACTAATATATCAAAATACAATTCAAATATTAACAATATTACATCAAATTCTCCAAATGCTTGTCCACCACCATCCTCCAAAAGACTTTTTTCTTTGCCTCCAAAAGATTTGAGAGACCCAAGCTGCAATCCATATATAAAATCAATTTATGAATCTCATAAATCTAAATCCACAAAAATTAAAATATTAAAACAGTAAACAAAATTAAAACAAAATTAAAGCAAAATTAAAGCAATCAATGAAATTACATCTCTACCAATATCTGCATCATTAAGCAAAGAACCGATATCTCCACCCTAAAATTTAAATTGTATTAATAAATAAAACATATAATACAAAACAAAAAAATTACTATACCAATTAAAACTTAAAAACTCAAACAAAAAATTTAAAAAACATTAGCTCACAATAGATGGTAAATCATTTATAAAGTTGGTATCTAAAGAAACCTGCATGGATGAGTCAAATTAACAATAAAATACACAGTTAAATTATCATTCAAAAAATAATAATTTATATATATATATATATCAAATTCAAACATAAGTACAAATATGTTGATAATAAATATGTACCTCTCTCCCTACATTTTCGCTAGTTGAAATGTGAAAAGAATTTTCGTTCATCATTCTTGAAAACTGCAACCAATTTAAACATTTACATAATGTACCTATGATAAGGTAACAAAAAAAATAAAATCAAGATAAATAAAATATTTAATTCAAATCAAATCATATCATGTAGTCAACGAACCTCTCCCAAACTCGATGTGTCGTTGGATATAACATTTGCTGCTAAGTCACGACAAATCTTTGCATATGCCCTGACATCTTCAATGCTCATTCCATTTATTTCATCGTCAGTTTTATAAACAAACTTTTGACGAATAGCAGAACGAGCCCTTTCTCTAACCAACCCCACATCTACTCCCACTAATACTGATGATAGCCCATCACCAACAAAATTCCTTGCTGTCGTCCCAAGTTGAGATGTGGGCTCCATCTCTGATTTTAATGCCACCAACCTAGGTGGACGAGATATCTGGGGCGGAGGTCTAAGAGTTGTAGGATCTCTATGTGCACCCTCTCGATCATATATTCGACCCTTCCCAACTCCATAAAATTTTGAATGAACATCAGTATAATCTGGCTTCATATTTAAAAAAAACTCGGCATAAAAAAATCTAGCAAAATACTGAGAAACCTCATCGTTCCATGGAAAACGACCATAGGCAGCAAGAAACCGATCATAAAGTAAGTGTGCCAGATGAGGATGTTTGAAATATTGCACTTTCAACATATCCTTTTTCAAACCTTCTTTGAAATTAAACATTGATTTGGCCTGCTCTCTTGTCACTCTTTCTTTCACAACATCCCATTTGTCTGGACCCATCACTTGATCCCTTCGTCTTCGCATCAAATCTACAAAACCATCTGTAGTCGGCCCAAGATTCTCATATGCTTGAATGAAGTTTTGCAATGATCCCAAGACAATCTCCAAACTTTGTTTACTCTCCGGAGGAAGATCCATAGTAGACAAATCATTTTGCAACTTTTCATAGTGAGATCTACATCTTTCAAGAGTCATTTGATGATTACCACCTTCCCATGGAAGCTCCCGAGGTAGATCAGATGGATATGTCGTAATGGGTGTACAACCCTCAGTTAATTCAACATATTGTGTCCTAGCTCTACCTTCATCACCTCGTGCCGAATGGTGAGCCTCTTGAGAACCTTGCTCTGCATCGTCATCCGTCTCCCTCGTTTGCCCTGTCTCCCTCCCTATAGAATTAGGAGCATCTTCCGAACCATCCTCTGCTTCAAATGACAAAGTCTAGTTTAAACACAACTACAAATTTTGCACTCTCAAAAAAACAATTTGCATATATATAAATGTTCAAAGATCGATATTCATATGTACCAATAGAGGGTCGAGATCGACGTTCTCCCATAGAAGATACAGGGGAATCATTTGTACCCCTTTCACCTTGTCGGTGTGAACTATACAATAAATTAGAGTCCCGAGGAGAGGTTGACAACCTCCGATTATCACTCGTACCACCTACGCCAGAAGATTGTGAAGACCTCCTACGCTTTCGCCTTAAAGAATCCTCTCTTTCCATTTGATATATAATGCCTACACCTAAAGACAAATCAACTAATTACATATTCAAATCCTACAAGTTAAATCTATGAACTCTAAAAACCAACTACTTAATAGACTAAGTTATTTAACAAGTACCTAGATTTACCTAATTTATCATCATGATGAATTAATGTACCAATCTTTTAGGTGTTTTTGATGTTTAAAATGAATGGAACCAATATAGTTAAGTACTAAATAATAGGTTTTTTTTTATGTGTATTAGTTCATGAATCTCTTTTACCTTCTTCATACATAACTTAATACCTAAAACATAAATCATGAATCTATTTAACCTCTTCACTACATAACTTAATACCTAAAACATAAATCATGAATTTCTCTTTTACCTTCTTAATACATAACTTAATACCTAAAGCATAAATCATGAATCTCTCTCACCTTCTTAATACAACTTAATATCTGAAACATAAATTAAGTCTTGAAAATATTTTCATTATTGACAATAAAATAAAAATTCACAATTCATGTTTTATGTTTTCAAAATTTTCCATTTGATAATCGTTTTCAATTTCTTAAACTACAAATTTAAACCAGAAATTTTATTACTCTAGACATAAGTTATATCTACAAATAATCTCATTGTCCCATAGAACAAAAAAAACTTACTGTTAAGTATTATGATTGAGTTAAATGTCATGTTTCTCAAATTGGCCTCGTTTGACAATGATCTTTAATTTCAATCTAATAATGGTAACAATTCTTGGTATTATGTTCTCCAAGCCAGCCATGTTGCAAACAAAAGAAAACACAATACCAATTTACCACCTTTACTAGAATAAAACTCGAACCATTCTGACATAACATCACCTAGTATTTTATAAAACTTACTGTAGTACATTCAGATTAAAACCTATTAATGTCTATAGTTCCCTTTTACATAAAATCCATTTAAATTATTGTTTTCTCAAAAATAGACTGTGTATCTAAGCTAAACTAAAACATGTTGACAGAGTTCATGAACTCTGTCAACTAAGACAGGTTGACAGAGTTCATGAACTCTGTCAACTAAGACATGTTGACAGAGTTCATGAACTCTGTCAACATGTCTTTTAGTTGACAGAGTTCATGTCATCATTGTTAAATTACATAAGACTTAGTATAATACTTATAAATTGAAATCTATTCATGTCTTTAGTTTCCTTATACCTCAAGTCCATTTACATTGTTGTTCTATCAAAAATAAAATTGAACTATCTGAAATTTGTTTCTATCTGAACTATCTATTGCCAAAGTAGATAATATAATTAATATCTGAGCTCTGTCAACTTAGACGAGTCGACAGAGTTCATGAACTCTGTCAACTTAGACGAGTCGACAGAGTTCATGAACTCTGTCAACATAGACGAGTCGACAGAGTTCAAAAGTAAAACAAGCCTACATACAACTTACAAATGTTCTTTCAAATTAAAATTAATGTTAATTTCTTTTCTAAACACAGCCAAATAAAACAATTTAAAAAAGTACTCAAAAAATTTCTTTATATTTAAATTTAAAGACTCTGTCCAACTGGGCAGAGTCCATGGACTCTGCCCAGTTGGACAGAGTCCATGGCCTCTGCCCAGTTGGGCAGAGTGCAATATACAGAGACTATGGGAAGTACAAAACGATTAAATTTTTTTTATATAAACGGGAATTAAAAGGATTATCCACCTTACCTCTAAAACGCAGCCAAAACAAATGAGCACGACCTGAAATCTTTCGGACAACAACGCAGATACAATTTCTTCCACCCGGAACAGAGCAGCCGTAGCAGACGAACTGGGAGACCTGCATAAGATCAATAACATTTTAGCAACAAAAAATAGCGATAACAATCTTCAATAAAATACACAAGCCGAAAAACAGAAAAACGAAACGATACCTGCGGTCTATGCCGAATCCTCCATGCGCGCCAGAACACCACCACTTAAAGCCGAAAACCAGAAAAACGAAACGATACCTTCAACCACCCGTAACTGTGAAGCCCTACAAGCAAGCAGGAAACAGCAAAAGTATAAGGCAAGCAGCAAACAGCAAGCAGCAAGCAGCAAGCAGCAAACAGCAAGCAAACAGCAAACAGCAAGCAAGCAGCAAACAAAATGTTGAATACCTGCAGTCTATGCCGAATCGTCCTTGCGCACCAGAACACCACCTCTTACCAGCAGCAAGCAGCAAGCAGCAGACAGTATAACCTGCATGCAGGGTGGCTAAACAACGAACGCCGTAATTACACACAGGCTTACAGGTCGAAAACACACGCCGTCGACCAATAGGGAAGCTAACAGGCGACAGGGCAGCGGGGTGACGGAGCGGACGAGCGACAGGGCAGCGGGGTGACGGAGCGGACAGACAACTACAGACCCGAAAGGGGTCCACAAGACCCCACGATAATGACGGGAGAGGGGCCGGGACAGAGCTTATATGCCGAATAATTGTTCGGCCCGAACACTTGTTCGGCCGAATAATTGTTCGGCCGAACAAGTGTTCGGCCGAACAATTATTCGGCCGAACAAGTGTTCGACCGAACAATTATTCGGCCGAACACTTATTTACACCGCCGTGAGTTTGCTCCGTCCGGCTAGCCCATGGCACATATTCCGAGGCCTCCGTTAAGTTTGACGGTGGCCCGTTAAAGATTATTCGGCCGAATAAATACTATATTATTCGGCCGAATAACGTTAATTATTCGGCCGAATAATTATAATTATTCGGCCGAATAATTAAAGTTATTCGGCCGAATAACATATGCTAGAGTTCTTACCCCGCCGATTCTCACCAAAGTGTTACCCACCTTCGCATTTCCACCCAACATTGAGAATATACTAATGGATGTATGTTTGTGTATGAGATCATGAGGATGACACTTGAGCATGCACAGTGGTACAGAATGAATAGAAGTTCAAAAGACATACAGAAGATCAAGTGGGAGACAACCACACAAACATAAAAGATAAGTATTTGAGTTGTTATTTGAAATAGTAAATGATATTGCCTGAAATAGGTTGTATGCATATTTGTATTCCTAGAGTATATCATGTTGAGTGTAAACATTCATAGAGCATTGAACAATATACTACTAATATGCATATGATTGGTAAGTTGGACAAACATTCCATTGTTGCTTGTCTATAATGAAACCTCTTTACTGACATGCGGAGAGTTGTGCACACTCTCGATAGTATGTTCTGGTAGAGATGGAAGGCATCTAGATAGCCACTGTATGCATACAGGATATGGAAAAGTGTTGTGCCAAAGTATTGGTGAAGATAGTTGCATAACTATGTAAATGATATCTGTATGCATAATAGGTTATCATGTCAACATGATTTCATGATTATGAAGTATTACTAATCATGTACTTAATTTTGATTTGTAGGAAAGATCATGATGAATGATGAAACACTGAACAAGTGATGATGTTCAACAAAAGGATTTACAAATCAAGCACACTATAGAAGGTTTGTGGCTAGAAGATTCTTTTAGAAAGAGGAAGAGAATCATGATGAGATGTTTTCTCCAAGTGGCTAGATAAGACCATTCTCTTAATGGTGTAATTAAAGAAGAAGTGTGAATCAGGTTCTGTATGGGTACCAAGGATCGATAATCAATTGATGAGCTTAATGATCACCATGGGTGATGTGGATCTCAACCTTTGCTACAAGGTTGAATATGGTTTCTATACACTGATGAATTGGATGCAAGAAGGAACTCACCATAGAGTTTGAATGACATTGAGGCTTATATCAGTAGACCCATCTGACGAGAGATGACACAGATAGATATGCAGAAGATCATTCAATGCAGAGTGTGAATGATGTTCAGTCACAAGGGATAATTGACAGTTTCTTGATAAGCTTGGGCTTTACCAAAAGTAAAGTTGTTCCTAAAGGTTATGGATCATACTATTATTGTATGTAGATAATATATTTCTGACAGGGAAAGAGAAACAGATCATGAAAAGAAAGAAGAAGATGGCTCCAGAAATGAAAATGAAAGATCTCAGGTTGATGCATTACTTCCTAGGTCTGTAAGTATGGCAAGGCTCAGAAGGAATCTTTCTCAACCAGGGAAAGCATGCTGAGAAATATTAAAAGGACTTGATGTGTTGGAACGACCACTCTCACGGATTCCAACTTGAAGTTGTTAGCAGATGACTCATCAGAGTTAGTGGATATAAATCTGTACAGACAAATTATTGAGTCATTGATGTGTCTAACAAATACTAGGTCAGATATATGCTTTGCTGTGAACACCTTGTGTCAGTATCTAGTGGAAACTAGATGTGTTCACCTGTTAGTTGCAAAGCATGTGATGAGGTACCTAAAGGATACGATAAACTTTGATCTATGTTATCTTAGAGATCATGACTTCAGATGGCTACACAGATGTTGATTGGGAAGAAATTGTATCAGACAGGAAGAGCACATCGAGAGGATATTACTGTCTGGGATCAGCCATTATGTCATGGTTTAGAAGGAAGCAATCTAGTGTGGCTCTTAGCACAAGCAAAATATATGGCTGCTTGCTCCGCTAGTTGTGAAGCGGTATGGCTTTAGAATGGACCCAACTGTGATCCTATGTGACAAACAGAGTTGTACCAAAATGGTAGAGAATCCAGTATTCCATTATAAGTCAAAGCACATAGAGATCTGACATTTTATATACAAGATATGGTGCAGAAAAGAATTAAAGTTTGAATTTGTAACAAGTTACCAATGTACTAACCAAACCTTGTCCGATCCGATGTACTAACCAAACTGCTACCTCAAGTAAAGTTTTCTGAGACAAACTTAAAATAGTTCAGAAGGACCCTCCTCGAAAGGGGGAGCGATGTGATCACCTATGATGAGATTGCTCGCATCGACAGTGAGGTTGATGATGTGGATACCTATATTGGTGATGCCGACAGAGAGGTTGGTGGATGGTCCTTAGACAGGGTCTAAGGTGACAAGGGGATTGAATCATCCCTGGACTTCAGTCCTAAAGAGAACCGTAGACGTATTTCTTCGAGAATGAAGTCCTTGATGGACATGAGGGGATTGAATCATCCCTGGACGTCAGTCCTAAAGAGAACCGTAGACGTATGTCTTCAAGAATGAAGTCCTTGGTAGACATGAGGGGATTGGATCATCCCTGGACTTCATTCCTAAAGAGAACCGTAGACGTATGTCTTCGAGAATGAAGTCCTTGGTGGACAAGAGGGGATTGGATCATCCCTGGAGAACCGTAGACGTATGTATTCGAGAATGAAGTCCTTGGTGGATGTGAGAGGGATTGTATCATCCTTGAACACATGTTCTAAAAGAGAGCCATAGACTGGGTCTCCGATAATGAAGTCCTGAATGAACAGGTAGGGGATTGTATGTTCCCTCGACTTCGGTCCCAGAATTGATCCGTAGGATGATGTATCTGAGAATTGAAGATAGGACTGCATCGTCCCTGGACCTCGGTTCAAAATGTACATGATGGGATTGCCTCATCCCTAGACATGGTGAGATGTCTTAAAGTGATAAGGACTAATCATCATGTAATTAGATTGGGATTGCCTCGTCCCTAGACATGGTAAGATGTCTTAAAGTGATAAGCACTAATCATCCTGTAAACAGATTGGGATTGTCTCGTCCCTAGACATGGTGAGATGTATTAAAGTAATAAGGACTAATCATCCTATAAATAGATTAGGATTGCCTCGTCCCTAGACATGGTGAGATGTCTTAAAGTGATAAGGACTAATCATCCTGTAAATAGATTGGGATTGCATCGTCCCTAGACATGGTGAGATGTCTTAAAGTGAGAGGGATTGATCATCCCGTAAGTGGATCAGGATTGAATCATCCTTGGACAGTAAATCCAGTAATTCCGAAAGGAAGGATAGTCCTAAATGAATTGAGTGGATTAAATCATCCTTGGACAGTAAATCCAGTAATTCCGAAAGGAAGGATAATCCTAAATGAATTGAGTGGAATAAATCATCCTTGGACAGTAAATCCAATCATTCCGGAAGGAAGGATAGTCCTAAATGAGATTGAGTGGATTAATCATCCTTAGACAGTAAATCTAGTAATTCCGAAAGGAAGGATAGTCTTAAACATGATTGTGACTCCGAAAGGAAGGATCATGTGTGTTGCAGGGTATGCTGCTATTGTGTATACTTGTATTGATGATGTGTATACTTGTATTGATGAGGATACTTGTATTGATGATGTATACTTGTATTGATGATGATACTTGTATTGATGATGTGTATACTTGTATTAATGAGGATACTTGTATTGATGATGTGTATACTTGTATTGATGAGGATACTTGTATTATTGATGATGTATACTTGTATTGATGAGGATACTTGTATTGATGATGTGTATACTTGTACTAATGAGGATACTTGTATTGATGAGGATACATGTATTAATGATATTTATACTTGTATTGATGATGTTGTTGATCGTAATGATCTAGATGACGATGTTGTTGATCGTGATGATCTAGATGACGATGTTGTTGATCGTGATGATCTAGATGACGATGCTGCTGACCGTGATGATCTAGATGACGATGCTACTAATCGTGATGATCTAGATGACGATGCTGCTGATCGTGATGATCTAGATGACGATGCTGCTGATCGTGATAATCGTATGATGATGATGCTGATGATCGTAAGGATCCAGATGTTGATGGTGTTGTAGCTGTTCGAGTGCTGTAGAAGATAAAGACTCAGTACTGAAGATGTTGATGTTCCAGTATTGAAGATATTCCAGTAACTGCTTGAGTTACTGATGATGTTGAGAAAGCTTCCAATGATTTATAGATGTATCATGTATGATGTTGATGACTCCTTGCTCAGGCAGATGCTGTTATAATATCCTTCTCGTTAAGGGGGAGTGTTGAGATATTGTAACTTCAAAGAATATTATATTTGTACTTTATTATTCCGGAGATGTTTCATTCCTTCGTGAAGATGTTATTGTATATCCGGAGATGTTTATTCCTCCGTCGGAATGTGGTAACTTGGGTTATTAGACTTCCCTAGTGGGGGTAGGCCCTGTATGTGTTATGTGGGTCAAAGGGTTATTAGACCACCCTAGAGGGGTCGGCCCAGTCAGTTGTAGTGGGGTATTTAACCCATTGGTTAAATACGAGCCTACATTCTTGTGTAAAAGACAAGTCAGAGTAGTGTATAAATAGAGGAGGTGTATTCCTCATTTGACACACACTCACTCACTTGAGAGTGGTGCACTAGTGGAGGAGAGGTCTGCTATGGAGAAGGAGGATCTTATGCTCAGGGTTTGCATCTTTGTATATTGCTGGTCATCTATATTGAGGAAGCTTTACTGGGTTTTCTACCCCATGAGGGTTTCCCAGGATAAATCAGTGTCTCTTGTGTTTATGTTGTGCTTGTTGTTTCTTAAGTGATCCTGTATATGCTATTGTTGTGAAATGGAATGTAATGCTTCTATTTTCTATCTTAGCATATTAAATCTTAGCACAAAGACCCCCTGATCAAAGACCCAAATTTTGGTTTCCTCTCTGACACCAGTGGACGAGTTACTATAACGTACTAGGTGGATTGGTCTAAGATATATGCCATTTTTGATAATGACGACCTGTCCCATATTGAGAATGATAGACTAGTCTACGAGAAAATTAGGGCTTCCCATATTCAAACCATCGCTGCACGCCTTGCTATCTTACCCTACACAGATGCAGTTAAGCGGATAATTGAAAATGCTGATGTGAAAGACCATTCTTTTAATGACAGTACCGATTGTCGATTGGCAAGTTTTCACCCAGAGGTTTTTTTTCAAGCTTTTGCTCTGAAACCCCATGCACAGATCCTCTCTGCTGAGTTCATATAATCATCCAAAACCCGGTATAATTTTGACCCAATGATTAATTTCTGGATGCACAAGCCTAATTCCTTTGTACCTAAGTCGGATAACCTTTATCCTATTAGCTGGTTTAAGGAACCTTTTTCCCTACTCGCAGCCATGCTTTGCCGAATTTTTGGTCAACCTAACTGTTCTCATTTTAAAGCAGAGTGGGCACCCATGGCACATCATGTGTTACTCACAGGCGAGTCCTTTTTGTGGGCCTCTGTTTTGTCAGCATAATTAAAAAACACCACCCATGAATATCAGAAGGCACTAGTTCATAAGAAGACGCCTTTCTTCCTATATCCGTATGTTCTAGATGTTTTCTGCTCAGAGTTCCTATACCCTAATTTGGGTTGGCATTGGACCCCTTCGGATCAACATGTACACATCTACCATTCAGCACTATGGGAAGGAAATTTTTCTCCTATGATATATGACATCTCTAACTGTTTTGTGGGTACCATCTATTTCCATATCTTCCAGCAGCAACCACCTACATTCTCAGAGGATGCCAAAGCTTTTATCAACACAATGGGTGACTGGTATGTAGGTGAGTATTTTTCATACATCAGAATCTGGGGAAGTGAAACAGTTCATTTGTTGCCCTGAATAGTTCCAGACATGATGGTAATATAAGAAGTTTCTTTTCAAACTGCCACTAATGGCATGTACAAGAGACTCGTAGGACCCAAAAATAAAGTTGGCCTAAGTTTCCTCTGAATCTGGGTCAATTGGTCATCCCGACTTCAACCTGGGCTGCAGTTCCGGGTGATCAGATAACTACTCTGAGATTAGGTGTTTCCCTGAAAAGGAAACATGATCCCAAGAAGTTCCTGGATGCACACCTAAAGCAAGTTCACATGAAAATAGACTATACACATGAGTCTATCCCCAATGATTCCATATATCAGGGGGTGTACATATTTTCTCAAGTCCTGGCCAAAGCAAAGGACTCTCAAGAACAACATGACATTCTAAAGTATCAGAAAGAATTAAAGGATAGAAACCTAAGTTACAGGGCCATGCAGTTGAATCTTGTTGAACAAAGAAGAAAGGACAGGGAAGAGAAAGAAGCTCAAAAGTCTAACAATACTCCTTTTCCCACCAGTCACGATGGAGATAAAGGTAAAGGTATTCAAGGGGAACTATCTAAAAAGAAAGCTAATGAAGAAGCTAAACTCATGCTGCAGACAACTCATTAATCCAAACAACAAATGGCGCAATTGTCATCAATGTTGCAGACTCAGCTGTTAGAACCCCCGAAGTCTGTGGACAAAATTCAGCCACTAGGTACACTATATGATCATCTCTCAACTCCAAACACTCCAGTAGATGATGAATTGGTCATAACCAAGGCTAACCCTCAGTCTCTTTTTCCATTTCACCATCTGCCACTACACAACATTAGTCTTTGGTTATCCCTCCGCAATCATCTGCAGCTGATCCAGCAATAACCTCTATCAGTGCATCTTTGAAGATTTCCCCTACACACTCACCTGATAAAGTGTAGAGTCCACTTCCTCTCCATGAAGTCAGTAGTCTTGCTCAGGTTCCACTTTCTGCGGCATTGGTCTTGCTTCCCTTCCCAGACAAAGGTGTGTCAACTCTTGAAGTCATCATTACACCCTTAGTTACTGCTCAAGTCACTTTACCTATCCTGACCTCTGCTGTCACTTAGACACCTTCTTTGGTTTCCACAATTAGTGTCACTTATGTTCCTACATAGTCCATTACTGAGTATATGGACACGGATGTGGTTCCTCTTGGAGATATCTTCTATCGTCAAGATGACAAGGCGATAGTTAAAAGAGGCAGGAAGAGGGGTCAAGGACTGGGTGTTTTGGAAGCACATGAACCAGATCAGGTTATGTGGGCCCCCAAAACTACTAAACCAAGAATTGAAGCTGTTGAAACAGCAACAACCTTAGGGGATTTCCCCTCTGCTAACTGGGATTCGGTCCAGTTCTTGGACAAGGAAGTTGACCTTAGGGAGGAAGAAATTAGAAACCTGAAAGAAGAATTAGCTAAAATAAGGGAACAACATTCTATTGATGTGGCTGAACTCAGGAAAACTTGGGTAGACAAAGTACAAGACCTGGAACAGAAGAGTGCTACTCTTCTTACTGAATTTAACCTTTTGCAGTCTCAACATTCTGCTGATCTCGTAAAGATGGCTTCTTTAGAAAAGAAGGTGGAAGATGCAACTGCAAGTGCAGCCTCCTCCAATATTCTCAAGTTCACACCTTGTGACCTCAAAAATTTATCCCTTGAAGTGAATCAGAGTCAACATGAATTACTGAAGAAGTTATATATTGCCTTAGATGAGATCAGGGAAAGTTTCATCAATTTTTCTAAGATGTCTTCTACTCTTGAAGAATAGAAGAAAAAAGGCTCCAAGCTTGTAAAGATGAAGAGGAAATTGGTCAATGCCAATTGTATATCAAGAATGTTCCAGAGAATATCCCAATCCTTAATACTTTCCGGATGAAGAAAGTCAAGGCATCTCTGAACTCGTGGCTTGATTTGAATGAATCGGCTGAGGAAAACATTAATAAGTCACATGACACCTGCACTAGACGATGGTATGCAATTGATAATATCATGAATGACTTAGATTTGCCACTCATGAATCCTATTATGGAAGCTCTCCCACCAAAATGCAGACTTGAATAACTCGATAGCAGATTTGAAGAATTTGCACAGAAGATTCGGGATTTGGAACAAGTCAACATACAAGATGTAGATCGTTTGGTTAAAGAATTGGTCATCATGGAAGGGAGGATTCTCATGTACCTACGTATTTGGCATAAGTTAGCGAAGCATGATATGGAAAACATCACATGCAATGCTCAATTATATTTGGAATCTGTTATTTTCCCAAATGTAGATGAACTGTAAGATATTTATGAAAAATGGCAGGATTTCCTGGATCTTTGATTAGATCTAATTTTTTAATCCCTATTTTGTAGAATCTCTAGTTTGGAACTCTGATGTAATTTTACTATAAAAGGAGGAAAGTTTCTCTTAGGAGAGGGGGTTTTTATTTTGGTTGGGATTTTGGAACTAGAATTCGGCAGGTGATAAGATTGAAGATACTCTGTTGTCAGAGCTATTGTAATTTTGGTACAAGGCATCTTAATACAGTAATGTTATTTTCGGATCCATCTTCTGGTTATCACTTAAATTTCTTTAAGGAAACCTGATTTTATGTTCCATATTGTCATCCGTTATGCATATGATCTCTTGTGGGATTTATAATGAATGCATCGATCTGTTGTATTGGTTTCTCCGTATAACTGATGTGTGTATGAAAATATTTGATTAAATTTTTTTGATTAAATACTTTCTTTAGCAATTTCTGCAATTGATCACACATATATATATTCTATCATTGTCAATTTTTCAATCAACAAAAGGATAACAGGTTATATCTTGATGGTCTTCAACCTTAGATTGTTTTGTTTAGTTTTCATTAAATAGATCATAATCTAGGTCAGCAAATATTTCATCTAAAGGCATTTCTGTTAAGGATGATAGACTAGTTGTTCTCTTATGCCTCAAGGTTGATCTGCATTAATACTTAGCTTTCACTTTTA
This sequence comes from Larix kaempferi, assembly GCA_027924585.1. Classification (NCBI taxonomy): domain Eukaryota; kingdom Viridiplantae; phylum Streptophyta; class Pinopsida; order Pinales; family Pinaceae; genus Larix; species Larix kaempferi. The sequence continues at coordinate 50,498,551 of BSBM01000299.1, read as the reverse complement.
CAATAGATTAGACTTAAGATTAGGATCTTTTCTGAATAGGCATAGTTATAATTACTAACTGTTTTCCACACTTTTGTTTCCCCAAATTGGGAAATTGATCTTATAGATCAAAACCATTTTACTCTTAGAGTGCCAGCGGAGGCCTAATATCCGTGGGTGATTACCACACCAAATAGATCGAGTATAGGTTAACCCTTGAGTAGGGTTAACTGAAGCCTTTGGCTGGGTTTTTATCCCTTGTTGTGTTCCTTGGAACCTATTCCAACATCTCGCAATGACCCTGCACCCCCGAGGCATCAACAAATGGTGCTAGAAGGAGGGCATGAACTGGCACATGCCCACGATAAGAGCCAGCTTCCAGTTATTATGATTTCATGGCTCTTTCCCAAATCCCTGCATGGGAGTCAGATATTGTTGGTCCTCTATTTTGACCATTCAGTATAATGTTTTCTAGCATTAAAGTCTTAATGGAATCCAATAATAATCAGTTTTGTGTGTCTTTTTGGAGGTCAACACTGCTAAAGTTATGGTAAGTGATTTTAATTACTTGCTTGTTATATTTTCTTGTTTTATACATATAATTTGGGTTTTAGGTTTTATTAAATGATATGCTAATAATAAGATCTGTTTCTCTTCTATACAGGGTTCGTTTGGCTACCTGGTCCAGCGCTCAAAGGAGGTTTATGCAGAGATCGGGGATTCGATCTACAATGAGGGCGTTTTTCCTGGATTCATATCATCCTTCAGATGCTTTTGAGAATTACTCGACTGCTATTTTAGGAATGATCTTTGATCGAGGGTTGTTGTTGTTTTCTCTTTAACAATATATGTATATTTTGGAATCTGAGATTCCATTTTTGGCTCAGAATTGCCAAAATATCTGTGGGTTGTTATCCATATCGACCTTTGTTTCCAGGATGATCTCACTCTGTATATTCAGTATAAAGATAACTCTTGAAACCCTGGGACGGGAGCAGATGTATTCAGCGAAGACTGTAACACTTGAATTTAATATAATCAGCGTTTATCTCCTTTAAGCTTTGACTTAAGACTGGAAGGCGTTGAGGGTAGGGCCCCCTTCAACACCAATCCTTAGCATTTTTGTATTGTGCATTTGACAGTAGTGAAATACCATTTTCTTACTTTGACAGTGTTTGCAGAGATATTAATGGTTTTGTTTATCTGTGGGCGGATGTAGAGTAGATGCCTGCAAGTTATTAAGTAATTTCATTGGCATTTTAATCTAGCGCAGAGCATAGACTTGTGAATAAATTGTATTTAAAATCTTCTTTGATTTTTAGTGTGAATAATTATAAGTGGCCACAGTAATGATGCGATGTGTGATAGTTTGGATTGGTTTTATCATAGAATTGATTTCGTAGGATTGAGAAATGGAGTGTATTAGAGTTTCCTTTCAATTTCCAGTATGAATTGTGACGTGGGCAAATTAGTGGTGAGCTTGATTTCAGTTGCTAAGGACTCGACTTGCTGAATAAAACAGAGTGTATTTCATATTGCCTCTTATTATTAAGGGTAGAACATAGCTCATTTCTTTCAACCTTTGAGCTCACAAACTGTAGAATAGATTTGCATTTACAGCATGTGTATTTAACAAAGATTGCAGTAGTGTAGGGTTTGAATATATATTGTTTATCAAATATTTAGGGTTTATTAATAATTAAATAGGAGTTGAGATTGGCATTGAATGAAGAAAAGTTCACAGCGTTGTTTCTGGGGTTGAACCTTAGCTTCACAATGTATATATGTTCTGAAACCTTCCTTAACAGTTCTGTTATTCGATGGTGAGCATCTACTGAAACTTCCAACACTCTTTTATGTGCACTTATATATACAAAACTCAAGAGTAGTATAGCAGTAGTAAACCGACCTGCCTTTGATGAAATGCTTGTGAATAAGTTAATAGGTTTTATTTCAGTAGTGATTCCAGGAGTGCTTGTGTGGATTGAAGTATCATATATATTGAGATCAATTGAGCATGTACTTTTGACAGATAAAGTTCTTTCCTTAGTAAGTCGATTGTTTTTAATAAACTTTAGTTATTGTAGCATTAAGATTGTTGTAGAGGCTGATAATTATTTTAAGAGATTGTTATAGTCAGGATTTCTTTGAGGGATTATTATAGTTACATCTTGCTACAGGTTGCTATAGGTAAATTGATTTCTATTTCTTTGTAACAGATTTAGGAGTCCTTAGTATAGGATAACAATAGTTACATCCATGTCATTGCTTTGATTGAAGTAGATTAGCATCTCTGTCAGCATGAGCACTAAAACTGCCTTACCCGCACATACAGTGTAGCAACTCAAAGTCTACGATTCTCCGGTTGATAAATTAAATTGAGGTGAATTAAATATCAATAATTTTGACCAACAGATACTACATTGAGCCTACCAGGGCCTTTACATGAACTCCCTAAAAAGGTAGTTAAGATCTTGCCAAAATTTGATGGAGAAGGTAATGTTTTTGTCATCGAGCACATTAGAAGGTATGAATCTATTTTTCCTCTATATAATATCATACGTGAAGATATTGCATGCACATTATTCCCTTTTATGTTCGAAGGTAAGGCTTCTCTTTGGTTTTATTTTTTACCTTTGAATTCAATTTCTAGTTGGTTAGAATTCAAGAATATTTTTACAGATTCCTTTGAAGATTATGATGGAGAATCAATTCGGGATTTCAGCACACATTTTCGACAAGTGTATTATAGTTTATGAGAAGAACACAGACCTACAACACAACTCACTTTCTGTTGGTATGTTAGAACTCTTCCCAATATTATAGCAATGTTTATTTTGCGACAAGGGATAATAGATTTCAATGAAGCATGTAAAGAGGCTCAAGTTCTTGAGAAAGACTTGAAGGGGTATCCTCCAGATTTGTTTTATCCTTTCCTTTCATATGATGTTCATTCTATTAATGAAGGATCAAATGATTTACAAATTGCTCAATTTAATTCTTAATTAAATGACATGGACAATGAAATTATGTCCATAAAGAAGGAAAAGGGTATTCAAAATACTCTACATAATTTGAAAAGAATAATTTTTGCATCCAAATTTCAATCTTCCCTAGAAGAATTAGATGCAGATTCTAATAGCCTTCTTTCTCTTTCAAATGAATGTGAGTACCATGAATGCTTTACATCTTCCCTTCATTGTTCGGAACCTCGATCTGAAACTATTAAAGAAACTATTAATCCTAATATTTCCGATCTATGTAAAAAATAGTTTCTTCGAATGAATTTTGAACATCTTCCTTTCTCTCAATATGATCATAATGATACAACTATCAATAAAAATGGAGATTTTGAGAATTATGAAGAGTATTTTCCATGTATTTCTGATAATTTTAAAAGTCCTTATATAAATGATATTCATTCTTCTTCATTTAATCAAATGATGGATGTTCGAATAGATAGTTTTGAAGATACTTATTACATTTTAGATATTTAAGAACATAATGATCCTACCCAATTTTCAAACCCTGAAGATTCTTGTTCTTCGTCCTTCAACTTTGATTGTTATGAACGGAATGAGAACCATAAGTCTTTAGAGGATGAGTTGGCTGAAATTGAGATTGAGTTTCAAAATATTTGTTCCAAATATACCTTCTCTATAAATCAAATTTCAAATGAAAAGCTATTTCGATCAAACGCTTTGAAATCAAATAAATCTCATACATTTAAAAAAACAAATATCTGAAAAATGAAGTTGATCATTTACAAGGTATAAATTCCCATATTTCCTTTCAATACGATAACGATGATATATTGCTAAAGAAAATATTCCCCACTCTCAGTTTTGATGAAAATATTTTGGATCATGACCTTAATAATATCCAACATACCTTTTATGATTCAATTTATTTATGGTTGGAACAATCATTTTTAGTAATTTTCCATGTCATTTTCATTTCTTTGTAAATAAGAAACTTAGTTCATTTTTTCCTATTTTTGGACCTCTAGTTTCAAAATTTTCATTACTGATTCATCATTTGTTTTATCTTGCAAGTTTTACGTTACTCGATTGGCTCCTTTTGATTTTCGAGTATACTTAATTTCTGTTAATTATAGAATAGTGTAGGAGTAGGCATAGAACAGGTTAGTTTCGAGAATTTCTTTAATAATTAGATTGCCCTTCTAGTTCTCTTCAAGAATTGTGACGACAAACCAAATAAAAGATTGGTCCTAGCACAGTTGAATTACGCACATTAGAGGGGGTTGTAGGCACCTATCCAGTGAAGGCGTCTCTTCTCAAAATGTATTTTCTTTAAACAAGTGGATGCACTATTAGATAGGTGTGGTATGTTTTTCAGCTATTCCTTTTCTTGTTTTATTGCATTGACGTTTTGATTGGTTTTCGTGTTTGTTTTGATTTTCTTTAATAAAGCTTCACACTTGTGGTAATGAATTGTGATTATTTTTCCTGGAAACAATTGCTTCTGAAGTTCAGCATCGTTATCAATCTTACTTTCTGGATTTTGATTAGAATTTGCTTCGAAGAATAAATAGTCAAATAAGTGCAGTACCTTTGGATACTTTTCACTTTGATCATTATCTTTCACCATGCTTTATTTGTGTAATTGAGGTACGCAGGATGGTCATCATTTCTCTATCTGGTGTTTCATGGTTGAACGACATATCATAATAACCTGACCAGTTCCGATTGCTCATGGATCCTTTTACAATCACTTTGAATATGAATTTTGCTTAAAATTATAAGTTATGAGGTGGGTGGTCTTGTTATCAAGCTAGCCCATTAGGTTCATAGGTGTTTAAAGTGGAATGACATCTTCACATCAAGCCACCGCACTTGGAAGATGACTTTCAGTTCTTTTGGAAGGTGGAAGATCCTATTACAGGTCGAGCCATTCATGATCTGCAAAGCACTAGTGAGTAACATTATCACTATATGGTCACCAAGCCATGGTAATGCCTTGTAGCTTATGCCAAAATTAATTATTTTGTTTTTAGAATATTTTGTTATATACGAGAACAGGGGGGTCTTATTACAATCCAACCCTGCTATGATCATGAGTTTGACCTTGGACTAGAATTATTACTATGTGGTCACCAAGCCATGATAATTTCTTTTGGTCTTACAACTAGAAGACAAGGAGTCTCATTATCAAGCTAGCTTGACTAGTTTCTGGATCAGGACTGTGAATGGCACTGTTTCATCTGATCACCAAGTCAGTACAGTGGCCTTGTAATTAACAAGGTTTTGTATATATATATAAAAAAGAGAGAATGAAAAGACAAAAGAAAAGATAAATGAATCCATAGAGGATCACTGAATATACATATAATTAATAAACCAAGGGGATCTGTAATTAGGATATCCATGAGCATTTCTAAGATTGTGCCTAGGTTCAACACAAGCTGGTTTTCAATGATTACATCATGGTAAAGTTTTGGTATTACTCTCTAAATCTCCTTATCGAATGAGTGTTATCTTTAAAATGGTCATTGTTGAGATCTTTCCATTTTTATGTACATTGCTTGTTAACTGTTATCTTTTGAGCATTTTCTATGAATTGAGTTTCAAGAAATTGGTTGATTGACATGTTGTCTTTAGTTGGATTTGATTGTAGAGATAGCTGGTTCTTTCCAGCCAGTCGCCATTTGTTGTGGCCACAACAGATCCCATGCTTAGCTAAGCACGGGAACCCCCAATTTCTAATAAATGCAAAGGAATTTGGGTGAGTTATGTTGTAAATAATTCAATTTTTTATTTTACCTCTAAAATTCTCCACCCATGCGTTTGGTTTGTTTGTTTGTAAGGTTTTGATTATGTCTTCCAAAGTGTTTCGGTCTGAACAAAACCAAAATTATGAGTATTTTGTTGACTGTCATCATCATTCCAAAACCCAAAATTTTGGAGAATCCGAAACCCGCAACCCGACAGGTGCAGATTGCGGGGCTGTTTTTTTTAGTTTTGGTTTTCTAATTCCGAAACCCGAAACCCGACAAGTGCAAATTGTGGGGTCATTCATTAATAAGATTAGAAAATAATCACCCTGAAACCCGAACCCCACAATGACGGCTTTAGGATTTCGGGATTGCGGTTCTTTTTGGTCATTTGGTGTGTCTTCCTAAAACCCGCAACTCGTAATTTTGGGATGTAGCTTTCGGGATGATCATTTTACAATCAATATTTTTGAAGTCCACCACCCACTTGGTCAATTTTTGGCTTTCGGAATGGTTACCTCTCCTCACAGTTTCACGTTCCCGAAACCCGCCACCCGCATGGTCGGTTTTCGACTTTCGGAAATCTTTTCGGGTTTCTGCTTGCCGAACCTTTGAATAAGAGTTTCGTCAACATACCTGAACTCGATTTCGCGTCTGTTGCGGTGAATCTCAGTCATCCATCTGTTATGATCGCATGGTTGGTTTTACTTTGGTAAATGTATTTAATAGGGTTTTTACCCCTTATTTTTACATTTTAAATGTTAAAGAAATTACACCGTCACATTATCGTTTTACTGTGGATTGCGTGTCAGGTGTCATTTTTCGGTTTATTGGTTATTTCAGGTAAGTCCATTGTTATCCTTATGCTATTAACCTGCACTTTTGCCATTTCTGGTTTGAATTTTATTTGATTTTCTGTATTAATTAGATATTGCAAAGTTCTTCCACCATGTCGAGAAATACATGGTCTAAATCGTCGTACAAAGACACCCTGATCAAAGACCCAAATTTTGGTTTCCTCTCTGACACCAGTGAACGAGTTACTGAAACGTACCAGGTGGATTGGTCTAAGATATATGCCATTTTTTATAATGACTACCTATCCCATATCAAGAATGATAGATTAGTCTATGAGAAAATTAGGGCTTCCCAAATTCACGCCATTGTTGCACACCCTGTTGTCTTACCCTAGACAGATGCAGTTAAGTGGATAATTGAAAATGCTGATGTGAAAGACTGTTCTTTTAATGAGAGTACCGGTTGTTGATTGGAAAATTTTCACCCAGAGGTTTTTGTTCGAGGTTTTTCTTTGAAACCCCATGCACAGATCCTCTCTAGTGAGTTCATACAATCGTCCAAAACCCGATATAATTTCGACCAAACAATTAAGTCCTGGATGCACAAGCCTAATGCCTTTGTACCTAAGTCGGATAACCTTTATCCTATTATCTGGTTTAAGGAACCTTTTTCCCTACTCGCAGCCATGCTCTGCTGGCTTTTTGGTCAACCCAACTGTTCTCATTTTAAAGCAGAGTGGGCCCCCATGGCACATCATGTGTTACTCACAGATGAGTCCTTTCCGTGGGCCTCTATTTTGTCAGCAGAATTAAAAAATGCCATCCATGAATATCAGATGGCACCAGTTCATAAGAAGATGCCTTTTTTCGTATCTGCATATGTTCTAGATGTTTTCTACTCACAGTTCCAGTACCCTAATTTGGGTTGGCATTGGACCCCTTCGGATCCACCTGTACACATCTACCATTCAGCACTATGGGAAGGAAATTTTTTGCCTATGATATATGACATCTCTGACTGTTTTGTGGGTACCATCTATTTCAAGATCTTCTAGCAGCAGCCACCTGCATTCTCAGAGGATGCCAAAGATTTTATCAACACAATAGGTGACTAGTATGCAGGTGAGTATTTTTCATACATCAGAATCTGGGGAAGTGAAACAGTTCATTTGTTGCCCAGAATAGTTCCAGATAGGATGGTAATACAATAAGTTTCTTTTCCAACTGCCACTAATGGCATGTACAAGAGACTCGTAGGACCCAAGAAGAAAAATTGGCCTAAGTTTCCTCTGAATCTGGGTCAATTGGTCATCTCGACTTCAACTTGGGCTACAATTCTGGGTGATCAGATAGCTACTCTGATATTAGGTGTTGCCCCGAAAAGGAAACATGATCCCAAAAAGTTCTTGGATGCACACCTAAAGCAAGTTCACATGAAAATAGACTATACACATAAGTCTATCCCTGATGATTCCATATATCATGGGGTGGACATATTTTCTCAAGTCCTGGCCAAAGCAAAGGACTCAAGAAAAACATGACATTATGAAGTATCATAAAGAATTAAAGTACATAATCCTAAGTTATAGGGCCATGCAGATGAATCTTGTTGAACAAACAAGAAAGGACAGGGAAGAGAAAGAATCTCAGAAGTCTAACAATCCTCCTTTGCCCACCATTCATGATGGAGATAAAGGTAAAGGTATTCAAGGGGAATTATCTAAAAATAAAGCTAATGAAGAAGTTGAACTCATGCTGCAGACAGCTCATGAATCCAAACAACAAATGGTGTAATTGTCATCAATGTTGTAGACTCAGCTGTTAGAACCCTGAAAGCCTGTGGACAAAATTCAGCCACTAGGTACACTGGATGACCTTCTCTTGACTTCAAACACTCCAGAAGATGATGAATTGGTCATAACCAAGGCTAACCTAGCTAAAAGACAGAAGGTCATGCCTTCCTCATCAAAAATTTCCACTATGGATGTAATTGACTGTGATGAAGAAATACTTACACCTTCCCCAGTACCAGTAGTTGAAGAAGTTACCAGAGATACTAAGTTTGATATTGACTTGTTGGATAACATTGATATGGATCTGTCTTTCCCCGAACAGTCAGTGTTGGAATTTAATGCTTCCCCTGGTATCACATCCTCAGCAATTGTGTTCCCATCTGTTCAGCCAAATTCTATTATGCCCCTAGGAGGAACACTTCCATTTACGTTATCCCACTTGTTTAATACCCTCAACAACTCCACTACTTCATTACCTGAACAATCAGTCTCTTTTTCCATTTCACCATCTGCCACTACAGAACCCCAGTCTTTGGTTATCCCTCCTCAATCATCTACAACTGATCCAACAATAACCTTTATCGATGCATCTTTGAAGGTTTCCCCTACACACTGACCTGATAAAGTGCAGATTCCACTTCCTCTCCCCGAAGTCAGTAGTCTTGCTCAGGTTCCAGTTTCTGAGGCATTGGTCTCGCTTCCCTTCCCAGACAAAGCTGTGTCAACTCTTGAAGTCATCATTACAGCCATAGTTACTTCTCAAGTCACGTTACCTATCCCGACCTCTGCTGTCACTTAGACACCTTCTTCGGTTTCCACAATTAGTGTCACTTATGTTCCTACACAGTCCATTACTGAGTATATGGACACATATGTGGTTCCTCTTGGAGATATCTTCTATCGTCAAGATGACAAGGCGATAGTTAAAAGAGGCAGGAAGAGGGGTTAAGGACAGGTTGTTTTGTAAGCACATGAACGAGATCAAGTTATATGGGCCCCCAGAACTACTAACCCAAGAATTGAAGCGGTTGAAACAGCAGTAGCCTTAGGGGCTTTCACCTCTGCTAACTGGGATTCGGTCCATGTCTTGGACAACGAAGTTGACCTTAGGGAGGAAGAAATTAGAAACCTGAAAGAAGAATTAGCTAAAATAAGGGAACAACATTTTGTTGATGTGGCTGACCTCAGGAAAACTTGGGCAGACAAAGTACAAGACCTGGAACAGAAGAGTGCTACTCTTCTTACTGAATTTTACCTTTTGCAGTCTCAACATTCTGCTGATCTCGTAAAGATGGCCTCTTTAGAAAAGCAGGTGGAAGATGCAAATGCAAGTGCAGCCTCCTCCAATATTCTCAAGTTCACACCTTGTGACCTCAAAAATTTAGCCCTTGATGTGAATCAGAGTTAGCATGAATTACTGAAGAAGTTATATATTGCCTTAGATGAGATCAGGGAAAGTTTCATCAGTTTTTCTAAGATGTCTTCTACTCTTGAATAATAGAAGGAAAAAAGGCTCCAAGCTTGTAAACCTAAATAGGAAATTGGTCAATGCCAATTGTATATCAAGAATGTTCCTGAGAATATCCCAATCCTTAATACTTTCTAGATGAAGAAAGTCAAGGCATCTCTGAACTCGTGGCTCGATTTGAATGAATCGGCTGAGGAAATCATTAATAATTCAGAGGACACCTGCACTAGATGATGGTATGTAGTTGATAATATCATGAATGACTTAGATTTTCCACTCATGAATCCTATTATGGAAGCTCTCCCACCAAAATGCAGACTTGAAGAACTTGACAGCAGATGTGAAGAATTTGCACAGAAGATTCGGGATTTGGAACAAGTCAGCATACAAGATGTAGATCGTTTGGTTAAAGAATCAGTCATCATGGAAGGGAGGATTCTCATGTACCTACGTATTTGGAATAATCTAGCGAAGCATGATATGGAAAACAACACATGCAACACTCAATTATATTTGGAATCTTTTATTTTCCCAAATGTAGATGAACTATTAGATATTTATGAAAAATGGCAGGATTTCCTGGATCTTTGATTAGATCTGATTTTGTAATCCCTATTTTGTAGAATCTCTCTTTTGGAACTCTGATGTAAATTTAGTATAAAAGGAGGAAAGTTTCTCTTAGGAGGAGGGGGGGTTTTTTTGGTTGGGATTTTGGAACTGGAATTTGGCAGGAGATAAGACTGAAGATTCTCTATGGTCAAAGCTATTGTAATTTTGGTACAAGGCATCTTAATACAGTAATGTTATTTTCGGATCCATCTTCTGGTTATCACTTAAATTTCTTTAAGGATTTCTGATTTTATGTTCCAGATTGTCATCCATTATGCATATGATCTCTTGTGGGATTCATAATGAATACATCGATCTGTTGTATTGGTTTCTTTGTATAACTTATGTGTGTATGAAAATATTTGATTAAATACTTTCTTTATCAATTTCTGCAATTGATCACATATATATATTCTATCATTGTTGATTTTTCAATCAACAAAAGGATAACAGGTTATATCTTGATGGTCTTCAAGCTTAGATTGTTTTGTTTAATTTTCATTAAATAGATCATAATCTAAGTCAGGAAATATTTCATCTAAAGGCATTTATGTTAAGGATGATAGATTGTTTGTTCTCTTACCCCTCAAGGTTGATCTATGTTAATACTCAGCTTTCACTTTTACAATAGATTAGACTTAAGATTAGGATCTTTTCTGAATAGGCATAGTTAGAATTACTAACTGTTTTCCACACTTTTGTTTACCCAAATTGGGAAACTGATCTTATAGATCAAAACTTTTTTACTCTTAGAGTGCCAGTTGAGGCCTAATATCCGTGGGTGATTACCACACCAAATAGCTCGAGGATAGGTTAAACCTTGCATAGGGTTAACTGAAGCCTTTGGCTGGGTTTTCATCCCCTGTTGTGTGCCTTGGAACCTATTCCATCATCTCGCACTGACCCTGCACCCCCGAGGCATCAACAGGACTCTGCGGTGGGAAATTTTCTGATAAGAGAACAACATACAAAGTATTTCGCTTTGGATATTATTGGCCAAGCATCTTCAATGATGCTTCCAAATATGTCAAAGGATGTGACAGTTGCCAAAGAATGGATAGGCCTACACCATCCGATGAGATTCCTTTGCAACCCCAAGTTATGATTGAGCGATTTGAAAAATGGGCTCTAGATTTCGTTGGACCAATTTCCCCTTTGTCTCGCAAGAAGAAGTACATCCTAGTATGTACATATTATGTCACCAAATGGGTAGAAGCTAAAGCTTTATTCTGAGCCACAGAGAAATATGTGGTGGAATTCATTTATGAAGAAATATTCACCCAGTTCGGTGTACCTAGGGAATTTGTGACCGATCAAGGATCTCAGTTTACTTCCAAATTAATTAAAGAGCTTAGTGACAAATATGGTATTAGACATTGTAAATCTTCACCATATCACCCACAAGCCAATGGTCAGGTGGAATCCAGCAACAAAGTATTAGAAGCCATCGTAACTAAGACTATCCAGTTACACCACAAAGACTGGGCAGATAGGCTTCCTGAAATTCTGTGGGCTTATAGAATAACTTGGAGGAACACCACTGGTCACACACCTTATGAACTTGTTTATGGTAAACAAGTTCTTCTACCCATTGAATTTCAAGTCAAAACCTTTCGTATGGCTGCGCAATTAGGGATGAACTTAGAAGAAGCACAAAGTCAACGAATCCTGTAGATAAATGAATTAGACAAGATTAGGCAAGATGTTATTCAACGTATAATTTTAATACAAAATCAACGCAAAAGTTGGCATCATAATGTTGTAGAAATTTCTCCCTACATATAGGTAGAAACTCTCTTAGGTTAAGGTAGACTTTAACTGACCCTAAACTAAGACAAAAAGATAACAAATGCCACCTTGAATTCCTAGATTTAAACAGACATCTCAAGATTATACTGCTGAAAGAAATGGAAGAGATCTAACTGACCTTCGATCCAATTGCTTGTCCTTATGGTCACTCCAATCTCGAAGTCCTCGCGAATGAACCTGTCAGAATGAAACCAAGATACAAGCATATACGATTCTCTAGCAACTTGAAATATGAGTTAGGATCTAAATCTATAACAGATACAAATCATATAATTGAAACAAGATCAACATACATAATTTGGGAAACAAGACAAGTTATGTTTTATTACCAACTTGAAGTCATTTACAATGGTTGCTTGATGTCCAAGCCAATTTCTAGGTTCAAGTGCTTTCTCCTCTAGCTATCTCGACAAAGGTTTAAGATCATAGGTTTGACGCCTCCAAGAGTCCTCCCTTTTGCTCATGGAAGGCCTCTCTCTTATAGTGTGTAGTAGGGTTAACCAACAAGAGAGAAGGATGGATCTTGGGAGTGTTTAGTGGATCATGCCCACTAATCTGAGAAAGTGAGTTAGGATCGAATCAGGGATACCAATCCTAAAAAATCTCTCGAAAATCAAGATTCCACAAGTCATGGCAAAAAGGATAAAAAAGGAGTACCGCGCCCCTTAAACTGAGCATAGCGTGGTAGTACCGCGTGGCAGAGAAGAAGCATGGCACGGTAGTGGGGACTACCTCTCCCTCAAGGCTAAGCAAGGCATGGTAGTGTAGGTATATGAAGTTTCAGGTGGGTTGATTCTTGACAGGATAGGTTTGTCTTCAAGGATCATTCATCATATTTCTCTTCTGGGTGTTTTAAGCAGTAGGGGAAGTGTCGTCAACTATTTTTATGGTGACGATGTGACACTGTGAAATATGGCGGTATAACAGATTCCCCCTAAAGTGTGAGGTCAGAAGGGAGTGATGGACGAAAGACTTTACAAATACTGTGTGGAGATAGCATCGAGGAGAGAAACAAGGAGCTGAAACAGAAACAAAATGTCAAATATACCACCGAGGCAGGCATCCCCATGCTTAGAAACAATTGACTTAAAGCATGGCTGCCGACCAATACATTGCAGATCCATGGGTACTGAGATGATATAGACTGTAAACACATCATGGCTACTATGAACAAGCGTAGATCCATGATACAGTAATGACACAACCACGACCAATACAAAAGTGGATATGTGTGACAATACAAAGGGCATCTCCATCGCAACCTAGACGCAATCAAAATACAAAGGTGTGTCCAGGGTCTTCTACTCAATCGCAAATGATACGAATCTAGCCATGTGATTACAAGGTGTTGAAGTCGAACATGGTAGAAACCATTTGATTACTGATCAATGATGTGAACCGTTAACAAATGCGAGGGAAATCACCAATGATGACGATGATCCCCAAGGTATCTATAGTACATCTCAACGAAATGCGAATGAATGGGTTGATGTCGAGCATCCGAGAGATCGTTCAATCAGAGGTCAATGATGTAAACCTACTGTCAAACACGAGGAAACCTGCCATTGAGGCATGAAGGTACCAAGGTACTAGTGGTTGATTCCTAAGTCCAATTCTCGGATAGTGATTTGGTGTCAACGGGAGAAGACTCGTCAAGGGTGGGCCATAATGATTCCCACATCATTGACATGAAATCAAAACGAAAGATAGTATAGGACAATGAAACGATAGAATATGTACTAACACAGCGGAGGTCTGACACAATGAATGACTCTGAACAATACAACCCTTTGAACATATACCGGCATGTAACAGGACTTGGCAGCAGGGATTATTGATAGCAGAGGATAGACACCGAACGAGTAGGCTCGTGGCCAGAGAGACGACTTAGGATGATGACCATAACTCAGTAAGAATAGATACCCAACAATAGACAAGGGACATACACATGCCATGTTCAAAGGTGACGACTGACAAGCTTCCAACAAAATAAACTCGACTTGTTTCCCATTTTCCCCTGACATGAAAGACGAGTACCTCTTTGTTTTTTTTCGAGGTTGAAGACGATAACAGATGCTGAGTATAGCTCATCTCATAGATGAGTTTAATCTCACATGTTTTACGAACCTGAGAAAGGATGGGTTTGTCCCAAAGTGGGTCCTTCGATGTCAAATTTTAACGAGTCCAAGGAAGGAAAACTTGGTATTTTTTCACATTTAGAGAGCCTACAAAACTTAAAGAAGGCTCCAAAGTCTACTTTTTCATAAATTTAGTCCCTCGATCCCGAAAAAGTGTAAAACAATTTCCAAGAGAATTCTCCCAGCCAGAAATTGCTTGAGGTATACCTTTCTCGTAAATAGTCTAGATAGGACGAAAAAGGGGTAACCTATCACCGAATAGATGACCTTGCAAATGCTTTTACAAGTGTGAAAGAGACAAGATCACTTGGAAAACTTTTCAATTTTAAGGAGTCTGAAAAGAGCTTAACTATGGACTCCAATGGTCTTTTTCGTAATTTTTAATTATTCTGGTCCGAAAAAAGAATAAAATACAACCAGGATAATACTTTCCTCATCGTTTAACGAGCATGAGTAAAGCTGACTAAGCTCAACGCCATTTATTTAAGTTTGACAAGCACGACATGGGTGCAAAAGCGCTTGGAATATTTTTCAAGTTTTAATCCAGAGCATGAAAAAGATAAAGTAGGCTCAAAATGAAGGTCAAATAATAAATGAATGCAAGTGTAAACATTTTTAAAGGAGACCCTGTCAACAAATGCTCATGGAACCAGATATTAGTGATGTGAAATGGGTTTTAATTTAACCAGATAAAATAATGAATAAAAAATAAGTGAAAAAGTTATAAAAGGAATAGGTAAATATGGAAAGTTACAATTTCACTTGTGCATTTTCCCAAAGAGAAAATTTTACCCATTGAGGAGAAAAAACTTCAAGAGTTCACATCTGGAGATCCAGAGCACCATTTCAACAACCGTTTGTGCCAGGTAAGAGCTTTCAAGCCCCTTTTTCATTTCATAGATATATAACTTGATTTCAGTAGGAAAAAATAATTTTTTGGGCAGGCCCTAATAGGCAATTTTTGTCTTCCACAGTACCGCGCGACAGCTATATCGGGAAACATGGTACTGTGTAATAGTACCGTGCTGTAGGGTTAAACAGGGGCACGGTACTATGCAGTACCGCACAGTCGCATTGCCCCCAGGCGTGGTAGTGGCATTTTTTAAGATGAAAAAATTGGTTTTTCTTCAATCCTTAGTTAAGATTAAGTTATTAAATGGTTAATGAATGTTTCCCATGACCTTTTGCAGGATTTTGTAACTTGTTTGGAGCAAAATGGTCAATTGGAAAGAAAGAGAGCATGAGGCGGATGATTTGCTAGCCGAAAATGACCAAAGGACTATGACTGCATTGTAGGAATGCGGTTTATTGAAATTCTTCAAGACCAAAGGTATCCGCAAGCAAGCCAAACTTCTCACCCATATTATTCAAATGTGGGACCCCGACATTCAAGCTTTCCGTGTTGGAGAACACATCCTCGAGATTGAACTCTAGGACATTTATTTCCTCATGGGCCTCTCAAAGAGAGGAGCCCGGGTGAGTTTTATTGGGTTCGCGGCCTCGAAGGCGAGCACTGATGCTTTAACTGCTCGTTATTGTCGTCAAGGTTCGGGGAAGAAAAGCGGTAAGGTGGTCATTAAGGATATTGTAGAAATTCCTTTAAAAACCGTGTTGTTCACCATCACACGTGCAACAGGGAGTACGGGTCCCCATTAGGCGTCTCGTACACATATGAATCTTGTAGTGGATTGTATGGCAGGGACAGTATTCAACTGGTGTGAGGCAGTATTGACCAACCTCAAGGAGCAAGTGAACAAGTGTAGGCTTGGAGAGAACTCTCAATTTGGGTACGGGAGCATTATGGTCACCTTCTTTTTGGCGAGGGTGCCTTTGTTGCACCCACAGCTGACCATGATCGCTTGTCCACCCACTGAGCCATGGATGGCTCGATGGAGTGAGTATGCAGGATGACTTGGAGGGCCGCAGCGTTTGGATTTTGGTGAGGATTTCTTCTCGTGGATCGAGGAACAAATCATGATGATCGATGACTACCCCTACGCAGGAGTGGACTTCCGTGAGGACATAGACTTGGCACTACCTGAAGATGAGGATTGGGACAATACAGGTATGACCTTCATAAATGCATTTTTTGATTTTTTGAATATATGATTTTTAATTATTTTTTAGAATGTGTAAAAAATATTTTAATATATATACATGTGCATGTCATAGATCGTGGACCACAGAGACCTGCGGGGTACTCGCTAATATGCCGTGGTGGTGTTGATCGCCGAGCCTCTCTGGATGAGGAAGAAGAAAAGGATGAGGCGGGAGGGGTCCAGGAGATAGAGAGGAACCTACAGTGTTCAACCCATGATGTCCCGGCTATGAGGATGGACGACATCCCTTTGCATCTCCAGCGGCACATCATAGGTGTGCCTAGGCATATTGGCCGACTCCTCTGTAGGGTGGCTCAGGCTATAGTGTGCTATCACCATCAGCGTGAGGAATCTGAGGAGGAACATGATATATCTCGTAGATCTCCTTAGATGGTATTTTTTTATCTTTTTGCGGCATGTACACGATATGTAGGCTTTGAGAGCCAAATTTTTGTATGGGACTAGGTCCCAAATTTTTCCCTTAAAACACAAACTGTATGTATTTGAAAAAAAACACATTTATATATAATGATATATGCATGGACCTACTTTTATGACCTATTTATTTACAATGACTTGTGTGTTCATTTTATGATGTGTTTCTTATGTATGGGAAAGATGCCAATCCAAAATGTAATTAACTAATGAATCAGCCATACAATTGAATTCTCTTGGTATGTGTTGATATGAAATAAAATTAAAAGATCGTTCCAAGAGGCGTACCCTTCGAAATATGCGAAGTAGGATAGGATCGCGAACTGTGTAAAGACGATTCAGATGAGAAACCACGAGTTGGGAGTCTGGAAAGACTTATAGGGAGTCAATTCCAAGGGAAGCAACCTTCGTCAAGAGTCCGATGACTGCATGGTACTCTACAATATTGTTGGTTGTGGGACCCAAACAATTGGCTCCTGAAGATAGCAGCTTTCCAGCGGGAGAATAGATTACCCATGCTGCGGAAGTGAGATCCCAGGTATGTCGACTTGCACCGTCGGTGAATCCGAAGTAGGCATACATCTGCGCATAAAAGCATAAGTCAAGGTAAGAATGGATACATGAGGTCCATGTGTGCACACAAAAGATAAGTGAAAACAAACTAGGTACATTATGTATAAAAAGTATCTCGTATAGGATGACCCTATGCATAGAAGCGTTTGAGGTACAACCCATTGCAGGGCCGTGCCAATGGTGTGCCATCACAATCGACAAGTTCATAGGCTCCTTTCTCCAAGACACGTCTTACAACAAAGGGGTCGTACCACATAGATTCTAGCTTTCCTTTTCCAAGCTTATCATGCATTTGATCATATGTGAGTACGAGATCACCTTCATTGAAAACCCGAGGTTGAACAGATTTATCATACTATGATTTGACACATTTTTTATGAGCTTCGTTGGCTAAAGCAACGTCTTGACGGGTTTCATCTAGCTTGGATAGGTATAGAAACCGTTCCTCTTCGGAAGTGGTGTGGGGAAGTAGCTCTATGGCTATCTTAAGTGATGGAATTTCACATTCAATCGGTAAAATGGCTTCCAGGCCATACACCAGTTGGAATGGTGTGAACCCAGTAGCACTTTTTACTGAGGTTCGGTATGCCCATAGTGCCGAAAACAGAGCTAAGCGCCAGTTGGACTTATGAGTACCCACAATACACTGAATCATTTGTTTCAGGACTTTGTTAATAGCTTCAACTTGGCCATTATCTTGTGGGTAGTATGGGGTTGAATTTTCATGGCGAAAACCCAACTTGGCACTCAGTTCCTTGATCATATGGTTCCTAAAGTGGGAGCCATGATCGGTCACAATGGATTGTGGGACACCAAACCTAGATATCATGTGATTGAATATGAATTGTGCTGTTATTTTTCCGTCTTCAGCATAAGTAGGCATCGCTTTAGCCCATTTTGTGAAATAGTCAATATATATTATGACATAGCTATGCCCCCCGACTGAAGTGGGCTTACAGTGCATGAAATCTATGCCCCATTTGGAAAAGGGGCTGAAGGCAATAGTAGCATGGAGTGGAGCAGGATGCGAGCATGTCTTACTATCAAAGAATTGATAGGGTGGACATTTCTTAACCGTTTCAATGCAGTCTTTGAAAATCGAGGGCTAGAAATATCCCGCTCGCAGTATCTTCTGGGCCGTAGCCATCCCAATATGACCACCACATGCTCCAGCGTGGCAGTCATTAAGAATGCATTCTGCTTCATCTAAAGTCAAACAACTTCGAAGAAGAGTATCGACACCATGCCGATAAAGGGTATCGTTGACTATGAGGCAGTACTTGGCATGATGTCGGATACGTCGACGTTCATCACGAGTGAGGTCAGGGTGGAAACATTGGGTTTGGAGATATAAAAAAATATCCCTGTACCATGGGTCAGACGTGCTAATGAGGATCAATGATTCATCAGGAAGAGAATCGATGGGCTCGAGTTGCTTGGTAGCACGGGGGAAGTTACAAATCAACTCAACAAAGACCAAAGACTTCTTGGATTCCAAGTCAAACTCTTGTAGGATAACGATCCAACGAGAATATTTGCCCCCAAGCACTTGACGCATGAGGATATAATACATTGGATTGAAATCTGCTATAACAGTGGTACGGAGGAGTATAATGTAATGACAGAACCTCTGGACAGTGAAAACTGTTGCCAGAGCCAGTTTTTCAACATGTGAATAACGAGTTTTGGAGTCGAGGAGACTCTTACTAAGATAGTATACCACATGTTCTATTCCATGTGATGAACCTACAATAATTAGTTAATGCAAATACACGAGATATCAGAAATAATAGAACAGAATCACTTTTATATTGATCACGGGCCACTTCGAGGGGGCAACCTCCTTTGAGCAAGCTCAATACAATTAACTTCATGGTGCCTTCAATGACCTCAACACACACTTATATACTAATTATATGCCCAATACTATGAGTCAAAACCATGGGACATATAATACTACAGGACGACTTACAAAGCATATGCGTCTAATACTATGGGTCAATACTATGGGCTAATATAAACTACGGATCAACAAATACTACGGTACGATTTACAAAGCATATGCGTCCAACAACAATATACTAACATAGTAAAGAGAAGGGTTGACATAGGTTCCTAACATCCCCTCTCCCTTAGAAAAAGCTTTGTCCTCAAAGATTTGGTTGGAGAAATTGCTACAGAATCTGAAGGAGTGGTTCCCTGGTAGCATCCTCGGTTTGCATTTCGGGCCACTGACGCCTTTGGAGTGTCAAGGAGGATTGCTTGGAAGGCTGTAGATGAAGAAAAACCCTGTCAGCTGCGTGGAAAATGCGCTCAGAATGGTGCTGATTGGCTTGTTGTTTCAGGCGAATTCTGGCCATGTGAAGATTGTCCTGCAGAATGAGAAAAATCTGATCGCGGTTTCGAAGAATCGAGTCAATTTCCTGAACTGGGGAGCTGCTAAGGGTGTATGGAAGAAGAACTGGCAGTGTTTGTCCATATACTGATTCATATGGTGTCCTTTGAGATGTGGTATTGTACCACCAGAGTGCTGCTAGGAAATCCATAGAAATAGTTGGCCAAAGCTGTGTAGGGATGAGAAAGGGTTTGATCAATCCCGAAAGGAGTGTTGGTTCCCCCTTGTTGACTTGGAAAGTATCATCGTTAGCCACCATCTTTTGAATTGTCATTTTTAGTCCCGGCCAAAAGAAGTTACATTGTTCCTGGTCATACATTTTGCAGAACCCAGAGTGCCCTATTGATGAAGAAGCATGGAGTTCATAGAAGAGATAGCCCTGTTGAACATAGTGCAACCAATTTGGAACAAGCAGAGAAAGAGCTGTAAGAGAAACTGGGTCATCAATTGTGCGAGAAGGAGCATCTTCCACCATATTGTCCTTACCCTTCTTGTAAGTGATCACATAGGGATAACCCATGAGTTGGATAACCCATTGCAGGTGTGTTGGGGAGGAGACCCATTGTTCCAGAAAATTTTTCAGACTCGGGAGATCAGTCTTGATGCAGAGATAATTGCCTAATAGGTATGGCTGCCACTTCTGTAATGCATGCAAAATAGCCATCATTTCCTGCTGAGAGGTAGATGTGGCTACATTCTTACCGGAAAGGTCACTTGAAGGCAGCAAGCTCGTTGGTTCAGCAAAGATACCTGCATATCTATCCAAGGAAGTAGTGGAGACTGTTGATGGGTGCATCTGAATGGAACTGAGCTGAGCGATGACACCATGTGAATTCTTCTTAAGGATTTTTTCCAGGCGATGTGAACTGATGATGCAGAGAGACCCTGGTTGTAAGCCCCTAAATTTGTGTTGTGCCCCATTGACTTTAAACTGCATCCAAAGTTCAGCAAAATCCCATAAGATGGGGCCAAGTGTGCGTAACCATTGAACGCCCAAAACCACATCACATCTGCCTAAGGACAAGGCAAACATGTCGGAGCGTAGGTTATAATATTCCATAGAGATACACACATTGTGACACTTCGCCTTGCAAGGTAAGGTGCCCCCATTGGCAACCATGACTTCAAAGTTGGAGCAAGGATGGACAAAACCATCAGCCTGTTTGGCAATTCGAGGGCCAATGGAGTTATGAGTGCTACCATAATCAATGCGTATGGTAAGAGGGAGCTTCTTGAAGTATCCCCTGACCCACATTGTTTGTGGGGTGGTGACGCTGGTTACAGCATGGAGAGAGATCTCGGGTGGATCGTCCTGAGATGGGGTGTCAACAGGCGGGTGTTGCAGGTCGACCGGATCATCTACTGTATCTGTAGCTTCTTCACCAAGTTCTAAGGCAGGCGGAGAATCCACATCCAAGAGATAGAGATTTTGTTGAACACATCTATGTCCCTGAGTGAATTTCTCATCACAATTATAGCAAAGCCATTTTTCTCGATGTGCCTGCATTTCTCTTTCAGACAAATGCTTGATAGGAGTTGGTTGAGGAGCAGGCGTGATGGAAGGTCGTTGGGAACCCATATTTCTGAAGGGAACAAAGGTGGGTTTGGAGCGTTGTTAAGCTGCGATCTTGTCCTCGACCAACTTAGCCAACCCTAGGACTTCCATCATTGTGTTGGGACAAAACATTTTGACCTCTGGGCGGATTTCATCGTTGAGAACACTGATAAAACAACTCCTATAGAATTCATCAGACAATCCTTCTGTGTGGTTGGCTAGTTTCTCAAATTCCATCTGATACTCTCTCACTGTGCCAGTTTGGTGAAGTTTAGTGAGTGGTCCTGTGAAGTCGTCAAAAGCACTAGGACCAAATCGTGGCAAAATGAGTTGGCAAAAATCTGTCCAGTTTGGCTCGGGATGAGCTGTGATGTACCAACGGTACCATTGAAGGGCTTCCTGTTCCAAATGAAAGGATGCAAGTGGAACTTTCTGAACATCAAAAGTATTATGCAGACTGAAATATTGTTCTGCTTGGTATATCCATCCAGTCGGATCAGTACCATTGAAGCGAGGAAAATCAAGCTTCGGCCCACGAAAATTGCTAGAAGCAGAGAACCCGGTGGTTGCAAAAGATTCTGGCTATCTGGTATTGTTCATGGCTGAATGCTGAAGATGGAGGTTGAGAAATTTTTCATCCAAATCTTGGAGTTTGGTTTGGATGGCTGCAAGTGTTTCCTCCATGTTGTGTGCTCCTGCACAGGTGAACCATAACCAGGTTTTTTTTTATAGGTGGAATGGGTAGAAAAACACAAACAGAAGCTGATTTAGTAAAGGGAAATTTGGATTGGGGAAACAATCGGATGGGTAATTGGGGTTTGACTAGATTTTGGACATTGTCGAAAGGATAAGAAGGAAAAAAGGGGGATTTCAGAAGCGGGTTGATAGAATGAGAAAATTGGGCAGAGAGGGACAAAGAAGCAAAAGTCAGAAAGGAACTCTGTGGGAAAATTTGAAGGTGATTGGGTGAAATCTGAGGAAGTTATGGCAAACCCTAAAAATAGACAAATGTGGGATTTCGGGCTTTGGGAAGGGGAATTGGGGAGAGGGTCCTCAAGAATGAAAGATGCAGAATGGGATGACAGGGGTTCCCTGAAAATTTCAAGGGAAACATAGTGAAAACAAGGGAGATATGGGGAAAAACTTGAATTTTATACTCTTTTTTTTTTCTATTTTTTTTTTAGAAATGGATCGGCAACAGCGGCATGGAAGGGGCCCGCAACAAATGGATCTGCAACGACACAGAAGGGATCGAAAACGGCTGGATCTGAAACGGCGACTAGATCTGGAACGACTTTCAGAGTAGATCTGAAACGGCTGGATCTGGGGCGGAAGTGATCGGCAACAGTTCAACTGAAAATAGATATGGACCCCAGGTATGTGCGGCTTCCTAACAGTTCAGGTGTTTCACTCAGCCACCAATGCTGTCTGATGGCTTGCGTATTGGGGAAGTACCCCTCACTCCACGGCTCAGGTAAAACTGATAATCGCTTTGCCGAAAATGACAGCTCTTGGTTTACCTCACGGGTGGGAACTAGTCAATCAGGTAGGGGTCGTACCCCTTTTTACTGGCAGGTCCTCTCAATGGGCCAGCTACTTTGGGGTTCCTGTGGTACTCCTCTCATTGAGTTTTAGGGATTATGCCCAAGTACTTCCCACAGTTAAGTGGATAGGGATTATTCCCAAATCCGAAGCTGCAACAGATGCGAAAAAAAAAATTGACAAAAATTCCACCCAACGAGCCCAAGAAAGTGCTCTGATACCAGATGTGATGAACCTGCAATAATTAGTTAATGCAAATACACGAGATATCAGAAATAATAGAACATAATCACTTTTATATTGATCACGGGCCACTTCGAGTGGGCAACCTCCTTTGAGCAAGCTCAATACAATTAACTTCACGGTGCCTTCAATGACCTCAACACACACTTATATACTAAGTCTATGCCCAATACTATGAGTCAAAACCATGGGACATATAATACTACAGGATGACTTACAAAGCATATGCGTCCAATACTATGGGTCAATACTATGGGCTAATATAAACTACGGATCAACAAATACTACGGGACGACTTACAAAGCATATGCGTCCAACAACAATATACTAACATAGTAAAGAGAAGGGTTGACATAGGTTCCTAACATCCCCTCTCCCTAAGAAAAAGCTTTGTCCTCAAAGATTTGGTTGGAGAAATTGCTGCAGAATCTGAAGGAGTGGTTCCCCTATAGCATCCTCGGTTTGCATTTCGGGCCACTGACACCTTTGGAGTGTCAAGGAGGATTGCTTGGAAGGATGTAGATGAAGAAGAACCCTGTCAGCTGCGTGGAAAATGCACTCAGAATGGTGCTGATCGGCTTGTTGTTTCAGGCGAATTCTGGCCATGTGAAGATTGTCCTGCAGAATGAGAAAAATCTGATCGCGGTTTCGAAGAACCGAGTCAATTTCCTGAACTGGGGAGCTGCTAAGGGTGTATGGAAGAAGAACTGGCAGTGTTTGTCCATAGACTGATTCATATGGTGTCCTTTGAGATGTGGTATTGTACCACCAGAGTGCTGCTAGGAAATCCATAGAAATAGTTGGCCAAAGCTGTGTAGGGATGGGAAAGGGTTTGATCAATCCCAAAAGGAGTGTTGGTTCCCCCTTGTTAACTTGGAAAGTATCATAGTTAGCCACCATCTTTTGAATTGTCAATTTTAGTCCCGGCCAAAAGAAGTTACATTGTTCCTGGTCATACATTTTGCAGAACCCAGAGTGCCCTGTTGATGAAGAAGCATGGAGTTCATAAAAGAGATAGCCCTGTTGAACATAGTGCAACCAATTTGGAACAAGCAGAGAAAGAGTTGTAAGAGAAACTGGGTCATCAATTGTGCGAGAAGGAGCATCTTCCACCATATTGTCCTTACCCTTCTTGTAAGTGATCACATAGGGATAACCCATGAGTTGGATAACCCATTGCAGGTGTGTTGGGGAGGAGACCCATTTTTCCAGAAAATTTTCCAGACTCGGGAGATCAGTCTTGATGTAGAGATAATTGCCTAATAGGTATGGCTGCCACTTCTGTACTGCATGCAAAACAGCCATCATTTCCTGCTGAGAGGTAGATGTGGCTACATTCTTACTGGAAAGGTCTCTTGAAGGAAGCAAGCTCATTGGTTCAGCAAAGATACCTGCATATCTATCCAAGGAAGTAGTGGAGACTGTTGATGGGTGCATCTGAATGGAATTGAGCTAAGCGATGACACCATGTGAATTCTTCTTAAGGATTTTTTCCAGGCGATGTGAACTGATGATGCAGAGAGACCCTGGTTGTAAGCCCCTAAATTTTTGTTGTGCCCCATTGACTTTAAACTGTATCCAAATTACAGTAAAATCCCATAAGATGGGGCCAAGTGTGTGTAACCATTGAACGCCCAAAACCACATCACATCTGCCTAAGGACAAGGTAAACATGTCGGAACATAGGTTATAATCTTCCATAGAGATACGCACATTGTGACACTTCCCCTTGCAAGGTAAGGTGCCCCCATTGGTAACCATGACTTCAAAGTTGAAGCAAGGATGGACAAAACCATCAGCCTATTTGGCAATTCGAGGGCCAATGAAGTTATGAGTGCTACCATAATCAATGAGTATGGTAAGAGGGAGCTTCTTGAAGTATCCCCTGACCCACATTGTTTGTGGGGTGGTGACGCCGGTTACAGCATGGAGAGAGATCTCGGGTGGATCGTCCTAAGATGGGGTGTCAATAGGCGGGTGTTGCATGTCGACTGGATCATCTACTGTATCTGTAGCTTCTTCACCAAGTTCTAAGGCAGGCGGAGAATCCACATCCAAGAGATAGAGCTTTTGTTGAACAAATCTATGTCCCCGAGTGAATTTCTCATCACAATTATAGCAAAGCCTTTTTTCTCGGCGTGCCTGCATTTCTATTTCAGACAAATGCTTGATAGGAGTTGCTTGAGGAGCAGGCGTGATGGAAGGTTGTTGGGAACCCATATTTCTGAAGGGAACAAAGGTGGGTTTGGAGCGTTGTTGAGCTGCGATCTTGTCCTCGGCCAACTTAGCCAACCCTAGGACTTCCATCATTGTGTTGGGACAAAAGATTTTGACCTCTGAGCGGATTTCATCCTTGAGACCACTGATAAAACAACTCCTGTAGAATTCATCAGACAATCCTTCTGTGTGATTGGCTAGTTTCTCAAATTCCATCTGATACTCTCTCACTGTGCCAGTTTGGTGAAGTTTAGTGAGTGCTCCTGTGAAGTCGTCAAAAGCACTAGGACCAAATCATGGCAAAATGAGTTGGCAAAAATCTGTCCAGTTTGGCTCAGGATGAGCTTTGATGTACCAACGGTACCATTGAAGGGCTTCATGTTCCAAATGAAAGGATGCAAGTGGAACTTTCTGAACATCAAAAGTATTATGTAGACTGAAATATTGTTCTGCTCGGTATATCCATCCACTTGGATCAGTACCATTGAAGCGAGGAAAATCAAGCTTCGGCCCACGAAAATTGCTAGAAGCAGAGAACCCGATGGTTGCAAAAGATCCTGGCTATCTGGTATTGTTCATGGCTGAATGCTGAAGATGGAGGCTGAGAAATTTTTCATCCAGATCTTGGAGTTTGGTTTGGATGGCTGCAAGTGTTTCCTCCATGGTGTGTGCTCCTGCACGGGTGAACCATAACCAGGTTTTTTTTTTTTTTTTTTAGGTGGAATGGGTAGAAAAACACAAACAGAAGTTGATTTAGTAAAGGGAAATTTGGATTGGGGAAACAATCGGATGGGTAATTGGGGTTTGACTAGATTTTGGACACTGTCGAAACGATAAGAAGGCAAAAAGGGGGATTTCAGAAGCGGGGTGATAGAATGAGAAAATTGGGCAGAGAGGGACAAAGAAGCAGAAGTCAGAAAGGAACTCTGTGGGAAAATTTGAAGGTGATTGGGTGAAATCTGAGGAAGTTATGGCAAACCCTAAAAATAGACAAATGTGGGATTTCGAGCTTTGGGAAGGGGAATTGGGGAGAGGGTCCTCAAGAATGAAAGATGCAGAATGGGATGAAAAGGGTTCCCCGAAAATTTCAAGGGAAACATAGTGAAAACAAGGGAGATATGGGGAAAAACCTGAATTTTATAGTCTTCTTTTTCTTCATTTTTTTTTTTCAGAAATGGATTGGCAACAGCGGCTTGGAAGGGGTCCGCAACAGATGGCTCTACAACGGCACAGAAGGGATAAAAAATGGCTGGATCTGAAATGGAGACTAGATCTGGAACGACTTTTAGAATAGATCTGAAACGGCTGGATCTGGGGCGAAAGTGATCGGCAACAGTTCAACTGAAAATAGATATGGACCCCAGGTATGTGCGGCTTCCTAATAGTTCAGGTGTTTCACTCGGCCACCAATGCTGTCTGACGGCTTGCGTATTGGGGTAGTACCCCTCACTCCACGGCTCAGGTAAAACTGATAATCGCTTTGCCAAAAACGACAGCTCTTGGTTTACCTCACGGGTGGGAACTAGTCAATCAGGTAGGGGTCGTACCCCTTTTTGCTGGCAGGTCCTCTCAATGGGCTAGCTACTTTGGGGTTCCTGTGGTACTCCTCACAATGAGTTTTAGGGCTTATGCCCAAGTACTTCCCACAGTTAAGTGGATAGGGATTATTCCCAAATCCGAAGCTGCAACAGATGCGAAAAAAAAAATTGACAAAAATTCCACCCAACGAGCCCAAGAAAGTGCTCTGATACCAGATGTGATGAACCTGCAATAATTAGTTAATGCAAATACACGAGATATCAGAAATAATAGAACAGAATCACTTTTATATTGATCACGGGCCACTTCGAGGGGGCAACCTCCTTTGAGCAAGCTCAGTACAATTAACTTCACGGTGCCTTCAATGACCTCAGCACACACTTATATACTAAGTCTATGCCCAATACTATGAGTCAAAACCATGGGACATATAATACTACAGGACGACTTACAAAGCATATGCGTCCAATACTATGGGTCAATACTATGGGATAATATAAAATATGGATCAACAAATACTACGGAACGACTTACAAAGCATATGTGTCCAACAACAATATACTAACATAGTAAAGAGAAGGGTTGACATAGGTTCCTAACATGCCGTTATTGTCTTCTTGGACTAGCACCATACTGATGGTGGAAATCGAAGCGGTGAGATAAAGAATGTAATCCCGTGTGTAATTAGGGGGTTAAATCACATGATCTTTAGTTAAGGCTGCCTTTAGATTATCAAAGGAGCGTTGGGCTTTGTCGTCCCAGATAAAGGGAGTGTTCTTCTTGAGAAGCCTCATATAGCTTTTTGTTATCTTGGAAAAAATACAAATAAAATGGCGTAGAAAGTTTGCGTGCCCTTGCAAACTTTGAAGTTCTAGGATGTTCGTGGGGGAAGGCAGGGCTAAAATAGCTTCTACCTTCACAGGACATAAGTGTATCCCACTTTTGGATATTATGAATCCCAAAAGTTTTCTGACTTCAATGCAAAAGATGCACTTATATGGATTCAAACGGATATTGTAGCGACGACACCTTTCAAAAATGGAACTTAAGTGATTGGGATGGTCTTCCTGGGTCTGAGAATGAGCAGGAAGGTCGTCAAGATACGGTTCTACAATATGTTTGATATCGTGAAATACGTACGACATCTCCCGTTGGAAAGTTGCCCCAACATTTTTTAGGGAAAAAGGTAACTTTCGATATGCAAATATTCCCCAAGGGCAGATAAAGGTTGTTTTATGCTGGTTGGCTGGGAGGATATCGATCTGATTATAGCTAGAAAAGCCATCCATAAATGATAAGATGACACTCCTGGCACAGTTATCGATGATCTGGTTGATGAATGGAGTTGTAGCTATCCTTTGGACAAGCTTTGTTCAAGTCACGGTAATTGACACAGACTCTAATCGTTCCCTATTTCTTAGCTACGGGAACGATATTAGATACCCATTCTGTCAATGGGACATGATAGATAAAACCAGCATGCAAATTTTTTTCAACTTCTGCTTTAATAGCAGCTACCTTATGAGGATGGACAGGTCGGAGTTTCTGTCGAATAGGTCGGGCACTAGGAAAGGTTGGAATCTCATGGACCACAATCAAGGGGTCTATTCCTGGCATTTCTTCATAACTCCAAGCAAAAACATCGCGGAAGGTTTTAAAGTAGGCAGTGTAGAACTCTATTTCGAGGGGAGTGCATGTCTTACCAATATGAATGTTTTCCATGACACCAAGCTTCACTGAAATGTTAATGGGAGTGGTTGCCATAAGGTTGGCCAAGTTTCCTTCAGAAAATACTTCGTCGAGGGAAGTGGTAAACTTGGTTTGAACCATTCCAAGTGAAGGGTTGGATTTTGTATCGAGCTCCATCGTATGAATGGTGGGGAATGAAGATCGATGATGGAAATCTCCCCATTGTGGCTCATCACTGCACATAACCTCCATAACTGATTCATCAGTGGGAAAAATCAATGTGAGAGGTGTTAGGAACCCATGTCTTTACTTTGTTAGTATATTGTTGTTGGACGCATATGCTTTGTAAGTTGTCTCGTAGTATTTGTTGATCCATAGTTTATATTAGCCCATAGTATTGACCCATACTATTGGACGCATATACTTTGTAAGTCGTCCCATAGTATTATATGTCCCATGGTTTTGACTCATAGTGTTGGCACTTAAACTTAGCACATGGTTTGTATTGACACATAGTATTGACCCATGGTATTGGCACCTAGACTTAGTAAATAAGTGTGTGTTGAGGCCTATGAAGGCACCGTGAGGTTAATTGTATTGAGCTTGCTCAAAGGAGGTTGCCCCCTCGAAGTGGCCCGTGATCATTATAAAAGTGATTTTGAGTTCTATTATTTCTGATATCTTATGTATTTGCATTAATTAATTATTGCAGGTTCATCACATCTGGTATCAGAGCACTTTCTTGGGCTCATTGGGTGGAATTTCTGCCAATTTTTTTTTTTTTTTTTCGCATCTATTGCAGCTTCGGATTTGGGAATAATCCCTATCTGCTTAATTGTGGGAAGTACTTGGGAATAAGCCCTAAAACTCATTGTGAGGAGTACCACAGGAACCCCAAAGTGGTTGGCCCATTGAGAGGACCTGCCAGTGAAAAGGGAAACGATCCCTACCTGATTGACTAGTTCCCACCCGTGAGGTAAACCAAGAGCTGTCATTTGTGGCAAAGCGGTTATCAGTTTTACCTGAGCCGTGGACTGAGGGGTACTACCCCAATGTGCAAGCCGTCAAACAGCATTGGTGGGCAAGTGAAACACCTAAACTATTAGGAATCCGTACATACCTGGGGTCCATATCTATTTTTAGTTGAACTGTTGCCAATCACTTCCGCTCCAGATCCAGCCATTTCATATTTATTCTGAAAGTCGTTCCAGATCCAGTCTTCGTTTCAGATCCATCCGTTTTCGATCCCTTCTGCACCATTGCAGATCCATCTATTACGGATCCCTTCTGCACCGCTGTTGCCGATCCATTTCTAAAAAAAAAAACAAACAAACAAACAAACTATTTTTTGGCCATATCTCCCTTGTTTCAACTCTGTTTTCCCTGAAAATTCACTGAAATCCCTGCAATCCCATTTTGCATATTTCATTCCTGAAGACCCTATCCCAAATTCTACTTCCCAAGACCAGAAATCCCACATTTGTCTATTTTTAGGGTTTTCCATAACTTCTTCAATTTTCACCCGATTGCCTTCAAATTTTACCATAGAGTTCCCGTTTCTGAAATCCCCATTTTTTGCTTCCCTGTCCCCCAGAAAGTGTCGAAAACCTAGTCAAACCCCAATTACCTGTTGAATTTTCAGAATTTACTTCAATCTGATCTAGGATCTTAACTAAGAGAACAACATGTACAGCATATCTACAGCATATCAATCATGGAGACAATAATGCAAGCACACAAGAGACACAAAGATTTACTTGGGGAAAACCATAAAGGTGAAAAACCCCAATAACTTCCTCATAGATAGATAGAGCAATGATACAACCAACCATGAGAGATAAACACAACCTAGCAGCAGATCCTCCTCCTCCATAAGTGTGCCACTCCTCCTTGAGTGCATGAGTGAGAAGTGAGTGAGCAAATAGAGTGCCTCTCGCACTCTATTTATACTTGACTTGACTTGCCTTTTTACCTAACTCATGTAGGCTCGAACTTAACCACATAACATAATGTTGACTGGGCCGACCCCCAATAGGGTGGTCTAATAACCCTTTGACCCACATGACTTATACAGGGTCGACCCCAAACAAGGTGGTTTAATAACCCATCACGTATAAGTTACGACACTTACAATATAAATAACGACACTTCCTTATAGAGGAATAATACCATCTCTATAGGAATACAATATACATATATGTGAAATACATTCTGAAGTTACATATACATCAACACTCCCTCTTAACTAGGAAGGTATTTCTTAGCACAGTTCTTCTAGCACAAGTCATCTTCTCTGGATCATCGTCATCGATGCATCGTCATCATCATCATCACTACTGCTGCTATCTCAATCAATCTCTGAATCTACTCGTCATAGGAAGTTCTACAGAGCCAGTCCTTTTTCATACTGGATGTAGGCCCACCACCTGCAGGTCTTCATCATCACTGGCTATGCTGTGGAATCCTCAGGACTTATTACGTGCGTCACAAAACCTGGCTGCAGCATCCCAGGCTATTACGAGCACACAGCTCTACCTGTAGGATCTCCCAGGAGCACATTACATGTGACCCATCACAAAAACTGTTTGAAGCATCCCAGGCTGTTACGAGCACGCGGCTCTACCTGTCGGATCTCCCAGGAGCACATTACATGTGATCTCACCACAAAACCTGGCTGAAGCATCCCAGGCTATTACGAGCACACAGCTCTACCTGTCGGATCTCCCAGGAGCACATTACATGTGGTCCACCACAAAACCTGGCTGAAGCATCTGAGGCCTTTTTCATCCTGTCTAGATCTCCCAGGAGCAAATTACATGTGGTCATGGCAAAACCTGGCTAAAGCATCTGAGGCCTTTTTCATCCTGTCTAGATCTCCCAGGAGCAAATTACATGCCATAGGACAAAACCTCGCAAGAGCATCTGCCAGATATCCCAGGGCACCAAATTACATGCCATAGGCAAAACCTTGAAAGACTATCTGCAGATCTCCCAGGGCACAAATTACATGTCCTTCCAAGCAAAACCTTGCAAGAGCATTTTCCAGATGTCCCAGGGCACCGAATTACATGCCATAGGCAAAACCTCGAAAGACCATCTGCAAATCTCCCAGGGCACAAATTACATGCTTACCTGCACAACCTGATCCACGACCACAAAGTATCATCTGATACTCATCAAACATCATCCTGATGTACACATGATCATCCTGATCATCATCACTGCAACATCCTGCTGCATGTCATCTGGAGAAGCTCGTCATCCACGATCATCCTGATCATACAATGCATCCATCTGATGCACACCAAGTATCCACCTGATACATACATAGATACATGATCCACACAATGTATCCATCAATCATACATGATCTACCTGATCATACAAGGATACATGATCCACACAATGTATCCATCAGCATACATGATCTACCTGATCATACAAAGATACATTATCCACACAATGTATGCATCAGCATACATGATCTACCTGATCATACAAAGATACATGATCCACACAATGTATCCATCATCATCCAACATGATGCGTACATACATAAATGATCCAACTGATCATATCCAACATCCAACATGATGCATACATACATAAATGATCCAACTGATCATATCCAGCATCCAACATGATGAATATACAAAATACATACACTTGATCCAACCGATCATATCCATCATCCAACATGATGCATACATATATACATATAATGATCCCACTGATCATATCCAAGCAGAAACCAGAACATTATCCTGATGCTCATCATCTAGCGCTTACATCCATAGCCATGTGAAGGTTCCTCCTTTCAACATGCTTGGAATGGATTCAAAAAATGTGTCCATCACTTCTTCCTCGAAGTGTCCTCGATCTGAAGAATGCCAAGCCTCTCTCTGAAGTACTCGAACTTCACCCTGGCTAGTGGCTTCGTCAGCACATCTGCAATCTGCTCATCTATTGCAACATACAGGAGCTTCACAGCTCCTCTCTGCACCATATCCCTGATATAGTGATATTTGATCTCTATGTGTTTCGACCTGTCATGAAACACTGGGTTCTCGGACAGCTTCACACAACTCTGGTTATCATAGAAGATACCAGTAGCCTCCAACGGGAGATCAAATAGCTCAGACAGTATCTTTCGTAGCCATACTGCCTCACAACTAGCTGAACAGGCTGCAACATACTCTGCCTCAGATATACTCAGTGCTACGCAGGACTGCTTCCTGCTAAACCAAGAGATCACACTTGATCCCATACTGAAGCAGCACCCAGATGTGCTCTTCCTATCTGCAGCACTGCCAGCCCAATCTGAATCAACATAACCCTGCAGGTTAAACTTTTGATTCGCTTCATACTTGAGCCCATAATCCACTGTACCCTTCAGGTACCTCAGAACATGCTTTACAGTAACCAGGTGAACTCTCCTCGGATCCGTCAGGAACTGGCTCAATGTGTTCACAGCAAAGCAAATATCTGGTCTCGTGTTCATCAGGTACATCAAGGAGCCAATCATCTGACGATACATAGAGATATCAACCGGCTCAGATGAAGCATCACATAGAAGCTTCAGATTCGATGCCATAGGTGTGGCCATGGCCTTGCAATCCATCATCTCGAACCTCTTCAGGATCTCTACTACATACTTCCCTTGTCCAAGGAATATTCCATCTACACTCTGCCACACCTCCATGCCAAAAAAACAAATAGTGCATCATCCCCAAGCTCTTCATCTCGAACTCGGTAGTAAGCTTCCGTTGCGTGTCGACAATCAATCTATCTTCACCATACCAAGTTCTGCACATATATGATTTCCTATCATGTGTCTCAGAACCAAGTGGCTGCTCCACATACACTTCTTCTTCAACTACACCATTCAAGGAAGCTGTCTTGAATCCATCTGGTGTATCTTCTATTTCATCACTTTTATATTTCTCTATGCTTCCATCTGCAACATGCTTGATCTGATAGTTCCATTTGGAAGTCACAACAGACTTCCCTTCAGCTCTTGGGACCGCATCCCAAACATTTTTCTTCATGATCGACGGATCATGGCATTCCATTTCTTCATCCAAGATCCTGGGAACTTCAATATCTTCAATAGATATTTTTGTTGCTGGAACAAATGTTGTAGTCCTTTTGTAGGTGAAGATATACGGTCTTTCCTACAAAACAGGTTAAATTGCATGATTAGAAACATCTCACAATTTTCAGAACAAATTCTTACACATAAAGAAATATGTCATACAGTCATGCAATTATCTTAGCCAATGCTTCAATACAAAATTTATCCATATCTCGTAACTTTCTAGATGCCTTCCAATCTCTACCAGAACATTGTTAAGAGTGTGCACAACTCCCAACATGTCAGCAAAGAGGTTTCATTCTAGATAAGTAGCAATGGAATGTTGTACAGTGCCATAGGCCACTTACCCATGTATATTAGTAGTATACTGTTCATCAATGCAACTATTCTAATATGCACAATACATATCCTAAGTCTAGGAACATGAGCATATACATCATTTGAACAATTTTATTTAAACAAACACATATGCAAGAAATGATAATTAAAATACTTATCTTTGTTTGTTCGTTGGGTGGACTCCCTCTGAGTCTTCGCTTTCTTGCAGGAGCTGCTGGAGTCCTAATATGCAGTAGCTTCTTCTACACCTTTCTGTTGTGGAATGTAGAGAGATGGTCAACTCCCTCTGAATATCTGCATCCTTTCATAAACCACTTTAGTGTACTCCCTCTTGATCTTTGCTCCCTGGATTACCTGTCCTTGAACTTATATACATTCTCGATCCCTATGCATGCTTGTTAGTATCATCATTGTGTTATCCTCTAGGTCTAATATAAAATCATACATTCATTAGTATACTATTAAAACACAATAATCTCAAGCATATATAGTCATGATCATTTCAAACAGAAATAATAAGCATTATCATTCAAGGTTTATGTAGGATTCTTATGGTTAGTCAAATCATAAGAAGCATAACATGTCTAAACCTATAATTACTCAAACATATGACTCTTTAGTTGAATCATCAATCAAGATAAGAGATATAATATGCATAAAACCTGTGATTATTTGAACCTATACCTTCATGATTCTTCTGGTTAGTCATATCATCAATTATGGTAAGAAACATAATATGCATACAACCATGATTATTCAAACCTATGACTTTTCAGGAATATGTTGATGTATATGTAACTTCAGAATGTATTTCACATATATGTATATTGTATTCCTATAGAGATGGTATTATTCCTCTATATGGAAGTGTCGTCATTTATATTGTAAGTGTCGTAACTTATACTTGATGGGTTATTAGACCACCTTATTTGGGGTCGGCCCTGTATAAGTCATGTGGGTCAAAGGGTTATTAGACCACCCTATTGGGGGTCGGCCATGTGGGTCAAAGGGTTATTAGACCACCCTATTGGGGGTCGGCCCACTCAGCATTATGTTATGTGGTTAAGTTCGAGCCTACATGAGTTAGGTAAAAAGGCAAGTCAAGTCAAGTATAAATAGAGTGCGGGAGGCACTCTATTTACTTACTCACTTCTCACACATGCACTCAAGGAGGAGTGGTGCACTTATGGAGGAGGAGGATCTGCTGCTAGGTTATGGCTATCTCTCTTGGTTGGTTGTATCATTGCTCTATCTATCTCTGAGGAAGTTATTGGGGTTTTTCACCTTTATGGTTTTCCCCAAGTAAATCTTTGTGTCTCTTGTGTGCTTGCATTATTGTCTCCATGATTGATATGCTGTAGATATGCTGTACATGTTGTTCTCTCAGTTAAGATCCTATATCAGATTGAATTAAATTCTGAAAATCTAACATGGTATCAGAGCTAGCCTGAAAGAAGGCATGATATGGCATGTATGACACTTGTTGCACTTACGATGCTAGGGCTTGATATAGCAAAAAACCGTCATCGTAGCACTTTCGCTATAAATCCGTTTTGGCAACGTTTTCGGATCTGAAATTGTTACAGGACAAAGATAAAATCTCCGGGTACCTTGTTTCCAAAGGACAACGTCTAATTCGTTGTACTTTGTGATTTATGATCTGTACAATATAGGGTTTCTGCCTCTTCCAGATCTGAGTCAAAATCAGGTGACCTTGGGAAAAAGGTCATAACTTGGGCTAGGAAGCTCCAAATGAAATTTCGTGAAAAGTGACAGGTAGTACACAGATTGTAATATCTTAGAAATCTTTTTCAAAGGCCGAAGTTGAACCAGTGACACTTGGCATGCCATACAAGTTCGCTCTCCTGTATTATCCCATAAACAGGTCACGTTGCGACACTTGGCATAACTCTCTCTCAGAGAATCCAATTGAGGTAAGACCTATCAGGATGGAAATATAACAGGCCGAGATATCTTAGAAAACTTTTTTAGAGGCCGAAGGTCAAATAGTGACACGTGGCAAGCCATACAAGTTTGCTCTCCTGTATTTTCCCAAAACAGGTCACGTTGCGACATTTGGCATAACTCTCTCTCAGAACATCCAATTGAGGTCAGAACTGTTAGGATGGAAAGCTAACAGGTCAGGCTATCTCAGAAATTTTTTTCAGATCGTGTGGATCAAAAATTTCGGAGTTACACCAGAAACAATCAGGTACATATTTCTGTCAAAACAGAATTATTTTTTGGTACCTTCATTCATGGCTTGCGAAATTTAGGGCTTTGAAGAAAGTTGGAATTTTTGTAATCCGAGACCACGGCTGGATGCTACTCATCAAAATAGAAATTTAGAGACCAAGATCAGAATTTTTGGTTGGGCAGAAGGCCGGGCTTGATAAGACCCTAGTTCGGGACTTTGATCAGAAAAGTGGAAAATTAGGGCTTCTGTAAAAATGGGAATTTTTGAAATCTGTGACCACGGCTGGAAGCCTCTCAGAAAAATAGAAGCTTAGAGCTTTGGATCAAACATTTTGATGGGGCAAAAGAGTGGGCTTCATCAAACCCCAGTTCAGGTTCACGTGCAGTGAATCCGGAAGTTTCAAAGGCAAAATTGAGGAGTGAAACTTTGCAGTTTTCAAATTCTGAATATACCAGTTTGATCAGCTCATCAAGGCGCATATTTCTATCCTTTCGAAAGTTTGAATTTTTGGGGTTTCTCTGACAAACCCATATCCAGCTCCAGGTCCAGTTCTTGCAAATCAAGTGGATTGGGTTAATCCTAGAAGAAGATGGATTGATCATCTGCATGAGTAAAGAAGTTCCTGTTTCAGAGGGAGATGAGACTAAGGCCTTACATAAGAAGATTACAAGCGATCTCAACAGGTATGACTCATCGAGGTATGTTTCGATATTTTCCATGATTAAGTTTATGGTATGTCTCCATGTTATTACGGTTAGTACAATTTTTTATTTTAGATTTGTCATATCACCTTAACAAAATTATGAATGCATGATAGAAGATATTCATTGGTTAGGGTGTTGACACTTATGATTGTACTAATGCATTATGGTGTTGTATGAGGTTTATGTTGTCTACTAACATGAAAGGTACACCAAGAAAGACAAATCATGTTCTGGTCCAAGAACATATGATCATGATAACATGAGGACAAAGATTCATCCATTGTCATGGATCTCATAAAAGATCCATTTACGAGGTATGTATAACTTGGTTTTGTAATAGTTAACCTATGAGATATACAGGGTACTAGCACAAGTCATTGAAGAAGAACAAGAAGACATCATGTGAGTATGTTAGACATAAATAGCTAGCATGCTAATCCAGGTATGTTTTTCCTATATCAAGTTAGAATCCTACCTTGTGTTAGGATCTTATACTGTTGTTGATAATGATTATTCATGAAGTCATAGGTTTGAATAATCATGGTTGTATGCATATTATGTTTCTTACCATAATTGATGATATGACTAACCAGAAGAATCATGATGGTATAGGCTTGAATAATCACAGGTTTTATGCATTTTATATCTCTTATCTTGATTGATGATTCAACTAACCTGAAGAGTCATAGGTTTGAGTAATTACAAGTTTAGACATGTTATGTTTCTTATGATTTGACTAACCTTAAGAATTCTACATAAACCTTGAATGCTAATGCTTATTATTTTCTATTTGAAATGATCATGACTATACATGCTTGAGATTATTGTGTTTTAATAGTATACTAATGAATGTATGATTTTATATGAGATCACAAGGATAACACAATCATGATACTAATAAGCATGCATAGGAACCAAGGATGAATGTAAGTTCAAGGACAGGTAATCCAGGAAGCAAAGATCAAGAGGGAGTACACTCCAGTGGTTTATGCAAGGATGCAGATATTCAGAGGGAGTTGACCATCTCTCTACATCCCACAACAGAAAGGTGTAGAAGAAGCTACTTCAGATTAGGACTCCAGCAGCTCCTGCAAGGAAGCGAAGACTCAGAGGGAGTCCACCCAACGAACAAACAAAGATAAGTATTTGAATTGTCATTTCTTAAATAATACTGTTCAATAATGTATATACTGATGTTCCTAGAATTAGGTTGTGTATTATGCATATTAGAATAATTGCATTGATGAACAGTATACTCCTAATATGCATGGGTAAGTGGCCTATGGCACTGTACAACATTCTATTGCTACTTATCTAGAATGAAACCTCTTTGCTGACATGTTGGGAGTTGTGCACACTCTTAACAATGTTCTGGTAGAGATTGGAAGGCATCTAGAAAGTTACGGAATATGGATAAATGTTGTATTGAAGCATTGGCTAAGATAATTGCATGACTGTATGGCATATTTCTTTATGTGTAAGAATTTGTTCTGAAAACTATGAGATGTTTTCTAATCATGCAATTTAACTTGTTGTGTAGGAAAGATCGTATGCCATCTCCTACAAAAGAAGAACTACAACATTTGTTCCAGCAACAAAGATATCTATTGAAGATATTGAAGTTCCCAGGATCTGGGATGAAGAAATGAAATGCCATGATCCGTCGATCATGAAGAATGATGTTTGGGATGTAATTCCAAGACATGAAGGGAAGTTTGCTATGACTTCCAAATGGAACCATCAGATCAAGCATGTTGCAGATGGAAGCATTGAGAAATATAAAAGTGATGAAATAGAAGATACACCAGATGGATTCAAGACAGCTTTCTTGAATGGTGTAGTTGAAGAAGAAGTGTATGTGGAGCAGCCACTTGGTTCTGAGACAAATGATAGGAAATCATATATGTGCAGAACTTGGTATGGTGAAGATAGATTGATTGCCGACACGCAGCGGAAGCTTACTACCGAGTTCGAGATGAAGAACTTGGGGATGATGCACTATTTGTTTTTGGCATGGAGGTGTGGCAGAGTGCAGATAGAATCTTCCTTGGACAAGGGAAGTATGCAGTAGAGATCCCAAAGAGGTTCGGGATGATGGATTTCAAGACCATGGCCACACCTATAGCATCAAATATGAAGCTTCTATGTGATGCTTCATCTGAGCCGATTGATGTCTCTATGTATCGTCAGATGATTGGGTCCTTGATGTACCTAACGAACACAAGACCAAACATTTGCTTTGCTGTGAACACATTGAGCCAGTTCCTGACGGATCCGAGGAGTGTTCACCTGGTTGCTGTAAAGCATGTTCTGAGGTACCTGAAGGGTACAGTGGATTATGGGCTCAGATATGAGGCGAATCAAAAGTTTAACCTGCAGGGTTATGTTGATTCAGATTGGGCTGGCAGTGCTGCAGACAGGAAGAGCACATCTGGGTGTTGCTTCAGTATGGGATCAGGTGTGATCTCTTGGTTTAGCAGGAAGCAGTCCTGTGTAGCACTGAGTATAGCTGAGGCAGAGTATGTTGCAGCCTGTTCAGCTAGTTGTGAGGTAGTATGGCTACGGAAGCTACTGTCTGAGTTATTTGATCTCCCGCTGGAAGCTACTGATATCTTCTGTGATAACCAGAGTTGTGTGAAGCTGTCCGAGAACCCAGTGTTTCATGACAGGTCGAAACACATAGAGATCAAATATCACTATATCAGGGATATGGTGCAAAGAGGAGCTGTGAAGCTCCTGTACGTTGCGATGGACGAGCAGATTGTAGATGTGCTGACGAAGCCACTAGCCAGAGTGAAGTTCGAGTACTTCAGAGAGAGGCTTGGCGTTCTTCAGATCGAGGACACTTCGAGGAAGAAGTGATGGACACATTTGCTGAAGCCATTCCAAGCATGTTGGAAGGAGGATCCTTCACATGGCTGTGGATGTAAGCGCTGGATTATGGGCATCAGGATGATGTTCTGGTTTCTGCTGGATATGATCAGTTGGATCATTTTTATGTATGTATGTACGCATCATGTTGGATGCTAGATATGATCAGGTGGACCATTTATGTATGGATGCATCATGTTGGATGCTGGATATGATCAGTTGGATCATGTGTATGTATTTTGTATATGCATCATGTTGGATGCTTGGACCATGTATCTGTATATGTATCAGGTGGATACATTGTATGATCAGGTGGATCATGTATGGTGATATGTATCATGTATCAGGTGGATACATTGTATGATCAGGAGGATCATGTATGATGATATGTATCAGGTAGATACTTGGTATGCATCAGGTGGATGCATTGATGATCAGGTGGATCATGCAGCAGGATGTTGCAGTGATGATCAGGGATGATGAGCTTTAGGATGTTGCTCCAGATGACATGCAGCAGGACGTTGCAGTGATGATGATCAGGATGATCATGGATGGTGAGCTTCAGGATGTTGCTCTAGATGACATGCAGCAGGACGTTGCAGTAATGATGATCAGGACGATCATGAGTACATCAGGATGATGTATGGTGAGTATCAGGTTGATACTCTGTGGCCGTGGATCAGGTTGTGCAGATGAGCATGTCTGGGAGATCCTATAGGTCGGAGTTGTGTACCCGTAACAGCCTGGGATGCTCTTTCGAGACATTGCTCTGGGAGGACATGTAATTTGTGCCCTGGGAGATCTCAGGTCGGAGTTGTGTACCCGTAACATCCTGAGATGCTCTTGCGAGGTTTTGTCCTATGGCATGTAATTTGGGCCCTGGGAGATTTCAGGTCGGAGTTGTGTACCCGTAACATCCTGAGATGCTCTTTCGAGGTTTTGCCATGACCACATGTAATAGCGCCCTAGGAGATTTCAGGTCGGAGTTGTGTACCCGTAACATCCTAAGATGCTCTTGCGAGGTTTTGTGGTGGACCACATGTAATTTGCGCCCTGGGAGATTTCAGGTCGGAGTTGTGTACCCGTAACATCTTGAGATGCTCTTTCGAGGTTTCGTGGTGGGGTCACATGTAATAGCGCCCTGGGAGATCCTACAGGTCAAAGTTGTGTACCCGTAACATCCTGGGATGCTCTTTCGAGGTTTTGTGACGCACGTAATAAGTCCTGAGGATTCCACAGTATGGCCAGTGATGACGAAGACCTGCAGGTGGTGGGCCTACATCCAGTATGAAAAAGGACTGGCTCTGTAGAACTTCCTATGACGAGTAGATTCAGAGATTGATTGAGATAGCAGCAGCAGTGACGATGATGATGACTCGATGACGATTATCTAGTGACAATGATCCAGAGAAGATGACTTGTGCTAGAAGAACTGTGCTAAGAAATACCTTCCTAGTTAAGAGGGAGTGTTGATGTATATGTAACTTCAGAATGTATTTCACATATATGTATATTGTATTCCTATAGAGATGGTATTATTCCTCTATATGGAAGTGTCGTCATTTATATTTTAAGTGTCGTAACTTATACTTGATGGGTTATTAGACCACCTTATTTGGGGTCGGCCCTGTATAAGTCATGTGGGTCAAAGGGTTATTAGACCACCCTATTGGGGGTCGGCCATGTGGGTCAAAGGGTTATTAGACCACCCTATTGGGGGTCGGCCCACTCAGCATTATGTTATGTGGTTAAGTTCGAGCCTACATGAGTTAGGTAAAAAGGCAAGTCAAGTCAAGTATAAATAGAGTGCAGGAGGCACTCTATTTACTTACTCACTTCTCACACATGCACTCAAGGAGGAGTGGTGCACTTATGGAGGAGGAGGATCTGCTGCTAGGTTATGGCTATCTCTCTTGGTTGGTTGTATCATTGCTCTATCTATCTCTGAGGAAGTTATTGGGGTTTTTCACCTTTATGGTTTTCCCCAAGTAAATCTTTGTGTCTCTTGTGTGCTTGCATTATTGTCTCCATGATTGATATGCTGTAGATATGCTGTACATGTTGTTCTCTCAGTTAAGATCCTATATCAGATTGAAGTAAATTCTGAAAATCTAACAGAATAATCATTATCAACAACAGTATAAGATCCTAACACAAGGTAGGATTCTATCTTGATATAGGAAAAACATACCTGGATTAGCATGCTAGCTATTTATGTCTAACATACTCACATGATGTCTTCTTGTTCTTCTTCAATGACTTGTGCTAGTAACCTGTATATCTCATAGGTTAGCCATTATAAAACAAAGTTATACATACCTCGTAAATGGATCTTCTATGAGATCCATGACAATGGATGAGTCTTTATCCTCATGTCATCATGATCATATGTTCTTGAACTAGAACATGATTTGTCTTTCTTGGTGTACCTTTCATGTTAGTAGACAACATAAACCTCATACAACACCATAATGCATTAGTACAATCATAAGTGTCAACACCCTAACCAATGAATATC
The DNA here is from genome assembly GCA_027924585.1 of Larix kaempferi. Classification (NCBI taxonomy): domain Eukaryota; kingdom Viridiplantae; phylum Streptophyta; class Pinopsida; order Pinales; family Pinaceae; genus Larix; species Larix kaempferi. The sequence continues at coordinate 50,456,213 of BSBM01000299.1, read as the reverse complement.
TTCTATCATGCATTCATAATTTTGTTAAGGTGATACGACAAATCTAAAATCAAGATTGTACTAACCGTAATAACATGAAGACAAACATACCATAAACTTAATCATGAACAAATCTCAAAACATACCTCGATGAGTCATACCTGTCGAGATTGCTTGTAATCTTCTTATGTAAGGCCTTAGCCTCATCTCCCTCTGAAACAGGAACTTCTTCACTCATGCAGATGATCAAACCATCTTCTTCTAGGATTAACCCAATCCACTTGATTTGCAAGAACTGGACCTGGAGCTGGATATGGGTTTGTCAGAGAAACCCCAAAAATTTAAACTTTGAATTTCAAACTTCCGAAAGGATAGAAATATGCGCCTTGATGAGCTGATCAAACTGGTATATTCAGAATTTGAAAACTGCAAAGTTTCACTCCTCAATTTTGCCTTTCAAACTTCCGGATTCACTGGACGTGACCCTGAACTGGGGTTTGATGAAGCCCACTCTTTTGCCCCATCAAAAGGTTTGATCCAAAGCTCTAAGCTTCTATTTTTCTGAGGAGCTTCCAGCCGTGGTCACAGATTGCAAAAATTCCCATTTTTACAGAAGCCCTAGTTTTCCACTTTTCTGATCAAAGTCCCGAACTAGGGTTTGATCAAGCCCGGCCTTTTGCCCAACCAAAAATTCTGATCTTGGTATCTAAATTTCTATTTTGATGAGTATCATTCAGCCATGGTCTCCGATTACAAAAATTCCAACTTTCTTCAAAGCCCTAAATTCCGGAAGCCATGAATGAAGGTACTAAAAAATAATTCTGTTTTGACAGAAATATGTACCTGATTGTTTCTGGGTTAACTCCAAACTTTTCAATCCACGGGGTCTGAAAAAGTTTTTTGAGATATCATAACCTGTTATCTTTCCATCCTGATAGGTCTGAACTCAATTGGATTCTCTGAGAGAGAGTTATGTCAAATGTCGCAACGTGAACTGGTTTGGGATAAAACAGAAGAGCGAACTTGTACGGCGTACCACGTGTCACTGTTTGAACTTCAGCCTATGAAAAACGTTCTTGAGATATCTCGGCCTGTTATCTTTCCATCTTGATAGGTCTGACCTCAATTGGACTCTCTGAGAGAGAGTTATGCCAAGTGTCGCAACATGACCTGTTTATGGGATAATACAGGAGAGCGAACTTGTACGGTGTGCCACGTGTCACTGGTTCAACTTCGGCCTCTGAAAACGTTTTCTGAGATAGTAAAGACTGTGTACTACCTGTCACGTTTTACAAAATTTCATTTGGATCTTCCTAGCCCAAGTTATGACCTTTTTCCCAAGGTCACCTGATTTTGACTCAGATCTGGAAGAGGCAGAAACCCTATATTGTACAGATCATAAATCACAAAGTACAACGAATTAGAGGTTTTCCTTTGGACACAAGGTACATGGGGATCTTAGCTTTGGGCTGTAACAATTTCAGATCCGAAAACTTCGCCAAAACGTATTTATAGCGAAAATGCTATGATGACTGGTTTTTGCTATATCAAGCCCTAGCATCGTAAGTGCAACAAGTGTCATACATGCCATATCATGCCTTCTTTCAGGCTAGCTCTGATAACATGTTGAATTTTCAGAATTTACTTCAATCTGATATAGGATCTTAACTGAGAGAACAACATGTACAGCATATCTACAGCATATCAATCATGGAGACAATAATGCAAGCACACAAGAGACACAAAGATTTACTTAGGGAAAACCATAAAGGTGAAAAACCCCAATAACTTCCTCAGAGATAGATAGAGCAATGATACAACCAACCATGAGAGATAGACACAACATAGCAGCAGATCCTCCTCCTCCATAAGTGTGCCACTCCTCCTTGAGTGCATGAGTAAGAAGTGAGTGAGCAAATAGAGTGCCTCCCGCACTCTATTTATACTTGACTTGACTTGCCTTTTTACCTAACTCATGTAGGCTCGAACTTAACCACATAACATAACGCTGACTGGGACGACCCCCAATAGGGTGGTCTAATAACCCTTTGACCCACATGGCCGACCCCCAATAGGGTGTTCTAATAACCCTTTGACCCACATGACTTATACAGGGCCAACCCCAAACAAGGTGGTCTAATAACCCATCACATATAAGTTACGACACTTACAATATAAATAACGACACTTCCTTATAGAGGAATAATACCATCTCTATAGGAATACAATATACATATATGTGAAATACATTCTGAAGTTACATATACATCAACATTACCCCTCCGAGTTTTTCCCAAATCCAAATTTCCCCTTACTAAATAAGCTTGCGTTTGTGTTTTTCTATCCATTCCCCCCCCCCCACAAAAAAAATAAAAAATAAAAAAAATTATTGGTTATGGTTGTCACTCGCACAGGAGAAAACACCATGGAGGAAGCACTTGCAACCATCAAAACCAAACTCCAACATCTGGATGAAAAATTTCTCATCCTCCATCTTCAGCATTCAACCATGAACAATAACTGACAACCAAAATATTTTGCAGCCATCGGGTTCTCTTCTTCCATCAATTTTCGTGGGCCGAAGCTTGATTTTCCTCGCTTCAATGGTACTGATCCGACTGGATGGATATACCGAGCAGAACAATATTCTGCATAATACGTTTGATGTCCAGAAAGTTCCACTTGCATCCTTTCATTTGGAACAGGAAGCCCTTCAATGGTACGTTGGTACATCAAAGCTCATCCCAAGCCAAACTGAACATATTTTTGCCAACTCCCTTTGTCACGATTTGGTCCTAGTGCTTTTGATGACTTCACAGGAGCTCACTAAACTTCATCAAATTGGTACAGTGAGAGAGTATCAGATAGAATTTGAGAAACTGGCCAATCACACAGAAGGATTGTCTGATGAATTCTACAGGAGTTGTTTTATCAATGGTCTGAAGGATGAAATCCGCTCAGAGGTCAAAATGTTCTGTCCCAACACAATGATGGAAGTCCTAGGGTTGGCTAAGTTGGCAAAGGACAAGATCGCAACTCAACAACGCTCCAAAACCACCTTTGTTCCCTTCAGAAATATGGGTTCTCAATGACCTCCCATCACGCTTGCTCCTCAACCAACTCCTATCAAGAATTTGTCTGAAACAGATATGCAGGCACACCGAGAAAAAGGGCTTTGTTATAATGGTGATGAGAAATTCACTCGTGGACATAGATGTGTTCAACAAAAGCTCTATCTCTTGGATGTGGATTCTCCGCCTGCCTCAGAACTTAATGAAGAAGCTTCAGATACAGTAGATGATCAGGTCGACATTCAACACCCACCTCTTGACACCCCATCTCAGGACGATCCACCTGAGATCTCTCTCCATGTTGTAACCGGCGTCACTCATAACTTCATTGATCCTCGAATTTCCAAACAGGTTGATTGTTTTGTCCATCCTTGCTCCAACTTTGAAGTCATGGTTGCCAATGGGGGCACCTTACCTTGCAAGGGGAAGTGTCACAATGTGCGTATCTCTATGGAAGATTATAACCTGCGCTCTCACATGTTTTCCTTGTCCTTAGGCGGATGTGATTTGGTTTTTGGCATTCAATGGTTACGCACACTTGGCCCCATCTTATGGGATTTTGCTGAACTTTGGATGCAGTTTTTAGTCAATGGGGCACAACACAAATTTATGGGCTTACAATCAGGGTCTCTCTGCATCATCAGTTCACATTGCCTGGAAAAAATACTTAAGAAGAATTCACATGGTGTTATCACTCAGCTCCATTCCATTCAGATGCACCCACTAACAGTCTCCACTACTTCCTTGGATAGATATGTAGGTGTCTTTGCTGAACCAATGAGCTTGTTTCCTTCAAGAGACCTTTCCGGTAAGAATTTAGCCACATCTACCTCTCAGTAGGAAATGATGACTATTTTGCATACAGTACAGAAGTGGTAGCCATCCCTATTGGGGAATTATTTATGCATCAATACTGATCTCCATAGTCTAGAAACTTTCATGGAACAACGGGTCTCCTCCCCAACACACCTGAAATGGGTTATCCAACTCATGGGTTATGACTATGCGACCACTTACCAGAAGGGTAAGGACAATATGGTGGAAGATGCTCCTCTTCGCACATTTGATGACCCAGTCTCTCTTACATCTATTTCTCTGCTTGTTCCAAATTGGTTGCAATCTGTTCAACGGGGCTATCTCTTCTATGAACTCCATGCTTCTTCATCAGTAGGGCACTCTAGGTTCCTCAAAACGTATGACCAGGAACAATGTAACTTCTTTTGGAAGGGACTCAAAAGGAAAATTCAACGGATGGTGGTTGACTATGATACTTTCCAGGTCAACAAGGGTGAAACGACCCTCCTTTTGGGACTGCTCAAACCCTTACCCATCCCTCCACAGATTTGGACAACTATTTCTATGGATTTCCTAGAAGCGCTCCAGTGGTATAGTACCACATCTCAAAGGACACCATTTGAAGCAGTCTCTGGACAGGCACCACCAGTTCTTCTTCCATACACCTTCAGCAGCTCCCCAGTTCAGGCAATTGACTCAATTCTTCGAAACCATGATCAGCTTCTTCTCATTCTGCAGGACAATTTTTATATGGCAAGAATTCGATTGAAACAACAAGCCGATCAGCACCGTTCTGAGCACAATTTTCACATCGCTGATATGGTTCTTCTTCGTCTACAGCCTTCCATGCAATCCTCCCTGAAACTCCAAAGGCGCCAGTGGCTCGGAATGCAACTCGAGGATGCTATAGGGGACCCACTCTTTCAGATTCTGCATCAATTTCCACATCTAAAGCTTTGAGGACAAAGCTTTTTCTAAGGGAGAGGGGATGTTAGGAACCCATGTCTTTACTTTGTTAGTATATTGTTGTTGTACGCATATGCTTTGTAAGTCGTCCCGTCGTATTTATTGATCCATAGTTTATATTAGCCCATAGTATTGACCCATAGTATTGGACGCATATGCTTTGTAAGTCATCCCATAGTATTATATGTCCCATGGTTTTGACTCATAGTATTGGCGCCTAGACTTAGCCCATGGTTTGTATTGACACATATTTTTGAACCATGGTATTGGCACCTAGACTTAGTATATAAGTGTGTGTTGAGGCCTATGAAGGCACCGTGAAGTTAATTGTATTGAGCTTGCTCAAAGGAGGTTGCCCCCTCGAAGTAGCCCGTGATCAATATAAAAGTGATTCTGAGTTCTATTATTTCTGATATCTTGTATATTTGCATTAATTAATTATTGCAGGTTCATCACAAGAGGATCGATAAGTGGTGGGGATGAATGAGTCTCAGATGAGAGCTATGCCTCAGTGTGATGGGTAGAACAATCAACCCAATCGGTGGCTGACTGGATCGCTTCGTACGCTGCGAGGTTTCCATTCAATCGCATGGATTTGCCATAGTTTTCAACCTTAGTGGGACTCGGGATCACCCAAGAATCATTGGAAGGGGTGACATTCAATGATATCATGTTGATTGGTTGAACGTGGGACCCCAGCTCTGGGAAAACTCCAATAAGGGAAGAATCCTTCATAAGACCAACGCCAATGTCTTGGAACCGGTACCGAGGCTGATCCAATAACGGGACGGTGTTGGCGAAGTTCGGATGAGAGTCTGGGATATAGTAATCAAGCTGATCTATGGTGACAATTTTCCCTTCATGAGGAAATTGCATGATCCGGAAGACAATAGATGCTATGGCAGTCATGGCGTAAAACCAGTTTCGACCAAGTAGAGATTGTAATCCAATGGTGCATCCATGACTTCGATGTGTACGGATACTGTTTTTCCCCCCAGTTCAACACCAATTGCAGGAATGAGTCCATAAGGTTGAAAACCCTATCCTTCAAATGCCCTGAGAGTGGTGGGAGACGTCGTGACTTCGGGTGATCCTAAGGCTCTCCAACAATTCAAAGACATGATCGATGTGGAGGCACCTTCATCTAAAACAGTGCGATGGATGCTATTTCCATGGATTTTTGTATGAACCTGGAAGGCTAACTCGTGGGAAAGCCGAGGTTTGGCATAATCAAAGTTAAACATAATAGTGTTTGAAGTATCTGGGTCTACTGCCCCCAATGCTGAAAGTAAGGTTCTACGTTGCACAGGGCAGTGTTGAAGAACCTTGAGAGTCGACATGGCACAAGGTGCTTGAGCTAAATCCTCAACAATGTTGTAATTCTAGGCAGCTCGCACATTGGGATTAAAAGTCGCCTTTGGTATGGTGCCCTTGGGTGGGCGTAGCACTGTGTCCGTAAGCGGTCTCTCGATATGGAGATGGCCGTTAGGGGGAGGGGTAGGAGATGGATCTTTGACAGGAGACTTGCCTTTGGCTGTATCTAACTGTTTGTTTAAACTCGGGGTGTTCTCATATGTCTTTGAATGAGTGGTTATGTGAATATCCTCATTACTCGTCATCAAGATTTCATGATTTGCAGATGTCTTTCCACGAGTTGGGTTGATCGGGTTGCACCGTTGTGGGGTTTCTTGGGAAACCATCTGTTGTTGCTGCTGAGGGAAAGGGTCAGTTAACACTGTCGAGCAAGAGGATCCTTGAATGAATTTGTTGACTTCATCCTTGTAGGGACAGTCACGTGTGTAGTGATCTTCTTGACAGATGAGGCAGGGAAACTTAGCCTTTCGACGTGGTTTCAGGTCGTTGTGGGTGGGTTGTGGCTTGGGGTTCTCATGCTAGTTCTTCTTGGATTTACCACAAATGTTCTTCTTCTTTCCTCCAGATGGTTGTGACGTAGATTGAACTGCATTCACTTCGCAGGAGACAGCAGGAGAGGGAGAAGCTTTTGAAGCATCCTGAGGGAGAACGGGGGAAGCGGAAGCTGGTTGCCCCATTGAGTTGGTGGTAGGTTGGGACTTGACTGAACCAACAATACCATCAACGGGGGGTTCAGTGGAAGGTTTTGTTGGATCAGTGGTAACGCGAGCGGCATGGGGAAGAAGTTCGTGTAAAGTGTCGGATTGGGTATATACCAAATCCATGTACTGGGATGCCGAGATGGCTTGTTCCTCCGTAAGTGGGCCGCGCATAGCGATATCCCTGGCTATGGGAGGAAATAATGACTTTGTGAACCAATCAGTGAGTAGTTGATCCAGAATGGGTGCCTTGATTAGCCTATGGAATCGACGCCACTCGATGTGATCCGAAATGTGCGTAGAAGTGGTTTGACGCAACGAGGTTAACAGTTCTGTTCCAGTATCATACCGGATGGGGAGCTGGAAATGGGTCAGAAACTACATAGCCAAGGTGTTAAAATCGTGGAAAGAGTGTTGTGGCAGCTCGATGTACCATTTTGCTGCCTTTCCGGTAAGCATACGCTAGAAGAGCGTAGTCGAATGGAATCATCCATCTGAGTTGGATGAACAACAAAGATGGAAGGTCATCACATGGTTCTTAGGGTCTTCCCCGAGCTTAGCATCGAACTTAGGAATGTCCGATGGAAGTTTGGCTAGAATGGGTGGCCAGTGAGGCTCATGCCATATAGGATTGTTAATGAGCCTCGATAAATCGGGTAAATCTAGCGTGGCCAAAAATGGAAGTTGACGGTTGGTCTGCAGGTATGAGTAATAACCATACGGTGCAGGGAAACCTAGGGGGCCCTACATAGCATATTGATGTGTGTTATATCCATATGTGTTTCCCACAGGGTACTGTTGGAATTTTTGGGGGTAGTAGGCCATCTGGTTAATCGGTTGTGTGTTGGAAGTCATTACCTGACTAAGAATCACGGTGGTAACCGGTTGTTGGATATTCTGCTGAGTGGGGATGGTAGGTATGGTACCCTTGGGTTGTTGTATCCCCATAATGGTTGCTGCTTCTAGTTGGGGAAAGGTTCCCTGGAGTTGTTGTGTTCCAGGGATGTTACCACTATGTTGAGTAAGTGGAGGGTTTCCCGTAGCAGGGTTGGGGGGTGGCTGCGATAGTGGTGTCCATGGAATGTTGGTTCCACCTTGATGAAGATGTGGGAATTGAAGGGATAGGTTCCATGGAGTTGTGGTAGCCGAAGGATAGGGGAGGTCGAAATTCAAGTTGGGGGGAATTTGATATTGCCCCCCAGCTTGGTCCCAGTTTCCAAACAATGAGTACCCCTCGCTCTGTGGGATTTGATATCCCCAAGAAGGAAGCATGCCTAACAAGGGATGTTGAAGATGAGGCCCGGTTGGAAAACCAGTATAAGTTTGTCCGCTGCTAGGTGTGTTGTATATACCATACTAAGCAGATGCTACTGGTTGGGAGGGTTGTTGGATGGTGTCGATGGGTTTCTTTCCAACAGATGGGTTGGATGGCCCTATAGGAGGAGGTTGTTGACTAGGAACGAGGTTCCCAACAAAGGGTTTTCCTCCAGTAGGTTGGGTTGATGGACCGATGGGAGGTGGTTGGTGACTAGGAGTGGGGTTTCCAACAAAGGATTGTCCTCTAGTAGACTGGGTTGATGGCCCACTAGGAGGGGGTTTGTTATTGGGATTAGGAGTCACAACAGTTGGTTGTCCACCTCCTGAACTGGTGTAGATAGTGGCCGAAGGTGAATCTCTGGTCAATATGGATAATCCAGCGGTATGACTTGTTGTTCTTCCGACACTAGTAAGGTAAGACAATGTCGATTGGCTAATGGCGTCGAAGGTGCCGTTTTGTGGAGGGGGTCTTGCATATGTGACGGGCGGGGACAGAGAAAAAACTGGGTTATCCCTCATAGAATGTGTGCCAAACATGGGTGATGGTAGTAAATGTGAGGAATTTAACCGAGGGGTGTCGAGGGTTTCGTCCATAGCGTGCTCAACAATAGGAGGGCCATCAAAGATTGGGTCCGGGTTCGTATCCTGCAAAGGGTTTTCGGGGTTCGACGGGAACAGAGGTATAGTAACATCTGAAGGTCCGGAGCCGTCTGCATAGGAGTGATGAAACTCTATGCTAGACGGAACATTGGGATCCCGATAGTCGGGAGGACAGGTAGCAGGGGGATATCTAGAAGCCGTCGAGAGCATTTGTTCTATATCATGTTTAAACTGTGCGGACGCTAACGGGGAATTAGCTAGACTACCCATACTAGATTGGATGGAGGCCATGATCTCATGTCCCAAAGGGAGGTTGGGGAGAGATATGGTATGAGGTATGTTGCAGGAAAAACCGGTTTCTTGTGGATGAACACTGGATGGCATAGTGGTAATAGGCGGAGGTTCCGCCTGGGAAGTGATGAAGCCATAGTCAGGTTCAAAAGGTGTATCAAGAAGTTGGGTTTCTTCGATAACTTCGACGTACCCTCCTGGGACTGGAATCAATCCAGATATATCCTGGTCAGATCCTTCGGTGGTGCCAACAGATCCTTCTGTGTCATCATAGAAAGTTTCTGGTGGAAGGGAAGTGTTGACATCAGGGAGGAGGATGGCCTCTGATCTAGTATCTTGGGCTGTACTAGATTCATCCACTGTAGTTTTGTCCATTGTGGCATATATATCTAAAATAACAGTGGGTGAAGTGATAGTGGGAGTCTCAGATGTACTAGTGGTTGCAGAAACTGCAAGAGGTTCTGAGACTGTGTTGTGAGTAATAGTTATAGGTGGAACTGAAGATGTAGTGCGTATCGGCGGTGGAATGTTCCCTCGACTGGCACCGCATCCAAAAGGGGCAGGAATACGTGATGCAGGTAGACCAGAGGTCCATGGTGGTGGTTGTGGTGGAGGTATTTTTCCCTGTACTCTTCGTGATCTCTGTGGTGGTTTTGACATAATGACAGGAATATCGAATCCCAAGGTAGTTTCGTAACAAAGAACTCAAAAACCCTAATGCAGCCGAGTGTGCAAAAGAGGAGATAGAAAAAGCAAGGCTCGCAGGCCAAAAAAGCAAGCTCTAAAATCTATACTGAGACCGACATCCCAGTAAGCGAGCTGAGAAAAACAATGGCCAGAATGCCAACAAGCAATCACTAAAAAGAAAAAATGACCCTCTACTAAGATGAGATAACAAGCAAACTCCTAACGAAGAGCTGGATACCTCAACAAGTTGTATCCTTCGCAAAGTGATGAAATCCAAGTCGAACAATACAACGTGAGAGACCAATATGAGAAGGATATCCCTCTACCAAAAGGGATCCTGGGTAAAAGAGCCCTAGTAGAAAAGTTTCTAAGCTACCTCGTTCATGACACGTTGGAAAAGGTTTTCGGCGCTTCTGCCTTATCACCCTTGCAATACTATGAATACAAGGAAAACAATGATTGATGTTGCCTTAGGGCTAAGTGGAGTGCGGCATTCCACAGAGTCCGTCCAGTTCTCGATCTTGCGACGGTTTAACTCCTGAAAGTTAAAAACAGTCAAGAGGCCCCTCCACAAACTGGTCTATGACTGTGTCAATAAATACTAGAGGATTTTAGTTCCCTAGAGGACAACAACTATGTCTTAGATGATAATGACAAGGGAGAATTATTTTGATTCCTATCCCCAGTGTCCTAACTAACTACCAAATTCTTTTGATTTCCTCAAGTGAGGTTAATGTTGGTTTAGTTAGGGAGATTAATTTTAGTGGTTGTATTACTCAATCGGGTAGATGGACGTGAAACGTGGTGGTGTTGCGACGATCCAAACCATGCAAGTGAGAATGAATCGAAATAACCCTTGTATTTGATGAAAACTAGCTATGGAAGAGAGAGAGTTCTTCGATCATAAATGCATGATACTTTCACAAACAATCAAAAAGCACTTCAAAACAAAAAATTTGTTTTCTTTTTCTAAGTAAAGCCAAACTGAAATAAACACTTCTTTCCAATTCACTGATCTTGCAACTAGAATGCTTAAAAAAATGAGAATTTATGTGGCAAATGAATGGTTCACTTCCTAATGCACAATAATACTGCTAGATCATTTCAATCCAAACAACACAAATGTTATCCAATGATAATTTTCAATATAAATTTGAATAACAATAATGGAAACAATGTGATTATGAAAGATACACAATCCAGTAAAAAAGGACAGTAGTAACAGTTTGGTTGTGATGAGAAGATCAAGCTAATGCAATTAGACTGAAAGGGTGACCCGATGTGCAAATAATGCCACTAACTCATAAAATAATCAAGCTCGGAGTAGGAAATAAACAAACCACAAAGACTGTGCAGTGAACTAGATAATGGTGAGCAATAGAAAACACCAAACTAAAGCAGAGAAGATAAAAAATGACCCAGGAAACCAAACAGGCAAGAGAAATTAAAAGAAATGCAAACACTACCGCGTGGCAGAAACAGGCTATAACGCGGTACTGGTACACTACCGCTCTGGTAATATTGTTGGGTACGTGGTACTACCGCACTATAGATAGTAGTGGGGGCGCAGTATTGTTGCAAAGGATGGAAAAAATGCAACTTTTGAAAAAGAAATTGAATTTTTCAGGGTTGCTGCAGACCCAGAGGACTCACTGATCACAGAGGGAGGAGAAATGCAGAGAGAAGGGGTGAATAAAGGTCAAACAGACTAAAATTCAGTACTGGTTTGAAGATAAAGAAGAATCACAATAAAAAATGACAGAAAGTGAGATAAATCAATCAAATGGGGTTCAAACTAGCGGAGTCGCTAGTTTTTGTTGTAGAAATTTCTCCCTACGGATAGGTAGAAACTCTTAGGTTAAGGTAGACTTTAACTGACCCTAAACTAAGACAAAAAGATAACAAATGCAACCTTGAATTCCTAGATCTAAATAGACATCTCAAGATTATACTGCTGAAAGAAACGGAAGATATCTAACTGACCTTCGATCCAATTGCTCGTCCTTATGGTCACTCCAATCTCCAAGTCCTCGCTAATGAACCTGTCAGAATGAAACCAAGAAACAAGCATATACGATTCTCTAGCAACTTGAAATATGAGTTAGGATCTAAATCTATAACAGATACAAATCATATGATTGAAATAAGATCAACATACATAATTTGGGAAACAAGACAAGTTATGTTTTATTACCAACTTGAAGTCATTTACAATGGTTGCTTGATGTCCAAGCCAATTTCCAGCTCCAAGTGCTTTCTCCTCTAGCTATCTCCGCAAAGGTTTAAGATCATAGGTTTGACATCTCCAAGAGTCCTCCCTTTTTCTCATGGAAGGCCTCTCTCTTATAGTGTGTAGTAGGGTTAACCAACAAGAGAGAAGGATAGATCTTGGGAGTGTTTAGTGGATCATGCCCAGTAATCTGAGAAAGTGAGTTAGGATCGAATCAGGGATACCAATCCTAAAAAATCTCTTGAAAATCAAGATTCCAAAAGTCATGGCAAAAAGGCTAAAAAAGGATTACCGCGCCCCTTAAACTGAGCATAACGCAGTAGTACCGCATGGTAGAGAAGAAGCATAGCATGGTAGTGGGGACTACCGCTCCCTCAAGGCTGAGCAAGGCGTGGTGGTGTAGGTATATGAAGTCTCAAGTGGGTTGATTCTTGACAGGATAGGTTTGTCTTCAAGGAGCATTCATCATATTTCTCTTCTGGGTGTTTTAAGCAGTAGGGGAAGTGTCGTCAACTATTTTTATGGTGACGATGTGACACTGTGAAATATGGCGGTATAATAGATTCCCCCTAAAGTGTGAGGTTAGAAGAGAGTGATGGCCGAAAGAATTTACAAATACTGTGCGGAGATAGCATCGAGGAGAGAAACAAGGAGCTGAAACAGAAACAAAATGTCAGATATACCACCGAGGGGGGCATCCCCATGCTTGGAAACAATTGACTTAAAGCATGGTTGTCGACCAATACATTACAGATCCATGGGTACTGAGATGATATAGAATTTAAACACATCATGGCTACTATGAACAAGCGTAGATCCATGATCGTTAATTTTGAAAATTTTACATAACTCTTTTTGTACATATGCTTTGTTTTGAATAAAATTTGAATCATCTAACAAGCGGTTTTACAGCTTAATAACAAGAACCCTATCTTTTTAATTAGCTCATGTGATATTATGCGAAAAGGGAAGTGCTCTAAAAAGAAATACTTATAGTTCTCCCTCTCTTTCGGTTACTACTAAAAATTAAACTTTTTAGTGAAAGGATAAAGCATTTTTTATATCATTTATAACCACTTTCTTTTATGATTATGTATATGGTATTTGATTTAGACATGCACATTTCTGATTTATCATTAGAACAGTCGTTTAAAATACATACTTCAATTATTATGATCTCCACAAAACTCTATCTTACACCTATGGATTGCTAGTTCATCCTTGACTCATTATCAAAACTTGTCTCTAAAGCACCTTTAAAAGGTAGCCTAAAAATGGATGATATTTTCTATTTTGTGGGGAACATTACTGGCCTTTTATGAAGAAGATAGACTGTGAAGTCAAACAACAGCTTTAGGTTATTATCTTTTGGCATGATTTGTAATTTAGGACATTATAAATAAAGTTACTCATAAGGTTTGTGCCAAAATTTTGAATTATGTGTTTAACAGGCTTAGCACACTCTAGTGCCAACCGACTTCCTTACAAAAAAAATTATATATATATATATCATTATAAGAAGCAAACCCGCTAGGGTACTGAACAAGCTCCCTGGTAGCGCGTCCATGCTAAGTAAAATATTAAACAAGGAAGCTCGGTAAATGCAAGTAAATCCGTCAGGGTATTGAACAGGCTCGCTGGCAGCGGGGCTATGCTTCCATGGTACCAAGATAAACCCATCGGGGTACTGAACAGGCCTGTTGGAAGCGGGTCAATATCGGGTAAAAGAGGTTTGGTTAATGCATTGCTATTCACATAAATTATAAAAACCTGAGTATACAAACACATGTTTAGACCGATTATGTATATTGTCATTAGATAATGGCTGTAAGTTGGACTTGGACCCTCTCATCTAATTCGAACAATAAATAGGATATGATTATCCTAGAAATGGGACCCATCATTATAGTATATCTCACAAATTTTATGGTGAACCTTATTTATATTCTTTGGATGACAAGAGATCTTTACAATGAGTCATGGACGACTAGTTTTTCTATGGCATTTTTTTCACATCTCTTACACTATTATTCTTCATATGGTCTTTTAAGCACTGTTGTATTATTTTTTATGAATGTACATATTTGAATCATCTACATTTATTAGTTAATATTTCATTTCCTTATGAAAATTATCACAATATTTTAAAAAGCTATCTGTAAGATTTTCAATTGAAATTTTTTAATTTTAATCGTTTTCTCTTTATGGCTTGAGGACACGTGTTGGCTGCTTTCTTGGGCAGACCCGGGTTTTAATGAAGCGCAGCAACAAAACCCCTTGGAGCACTGGCCCTCTCGGCAACGAGCTGCGTAGCAGCTCGAGGTCTCACCCGAAGTGGCTATGGGGGGGTTAAGAAATCAGGTTTCCTTAACCTGGGTGACGCGGAGATTGCTCTTCCTTGAATGGTTCCTCAGATATCGGCGGTCGGACTTTCCCGCAGGCCGCTCGGCGCAGCTGCGCGGATTCCTTCCTCGGCAGGCCTACTGCGCAGTTTCTCCTCTCTAGCGCAGAAGGCAACTATTCCTTGCGTCGACGCGCTAAATACTTCCTCGCCCTTCACATCCAGCGCAGTAACGTAGTCTTCTCTCGCAGCAGCGACCGCGCGTTACTACTTCTTTGGTACTTAACACTTATAGCTATCAAGGGACCTTTCCAACTCGCTCAAACAGTCACAAAGATAATACAGGAGTCTTGCATACACAGATAATGAACTCTAAATAGTTATCATTCACGCAAACATTATAACAAGAAGATATATGTGAAACTCATCTCCTCAAGGAAAACCACGTCCACGGGAGTTTATATTAACCAGAAAACCATAGAGTTATACAATATGCTGCGCACACAGCTGCAGCCTTAGATCTTTACAGGAAACTCCACGCACACAGCTGGGAGCCCTTCTCTTCACTAGTCTCTTCTCTATAGAGATTACAAAGGCACAGACGTCACACAGACTGTCTGGCAACTCAGGGATTAGCTCCTCGGCTATCCGATTCTACTCTAGTTCTACACACAGTAGAAACATACCAAAGGACAATCAACACATGATCTATCCTCAAGAGTGTCTAACTCTTACTTGCTATCTTTCATTCTATCTAACATCCAACTTACTCTAGCTCTCGTTTATCCATTACAATTGTTCATATATATAGGTGGCCATGGCGGTCGCACCTTTACAAAACTGTGGGCCTTTCCCAACAGTGATTCCCAAAAACCCTAACCACGCACATGGCTAGGTGTACTGTAGGCGCCGCTTGCAGTCATGTCGCCGCTTCCTGCAGGCTCCATGAATTCCGGCGCAGATTGTGGGTATGGGCGATCGTCCTTCGCCTTCAATGCTCTGGTCCGTTGCTCCTCCTTGATCCGAGCAACCATAAATTCTGTACTTAGCCTTTAAATGAGGGTAGCTGAGCCCTCTACTCCATCGCCTTATTTATTATGGTAGCTGAGCCACCTTCTTTCTTCGATGACGTGCGCGCGAGCTCCGCGATTTCCGGTCCATAATCTTTACTGAGCTTGTCCATCTGGCACCGTACTGCGCACCGTCTCCTTCTTGCCCAAAACTTAGTGCTTGTTCCAAAATTAGCACTTTCCTTTCATACTTGTGTCTTTTCCCCAAAATTCGCAGCTTTACCGCAGCTACGACCTAGGCTCCAACAGGCCCCTAACACTCACTTGTGGCTCGCCATCGAGCCACTCGCACTAGCGCGTGGTCGTTTGATTTGCGCATCTGCTTTTGCTTGAATCTCCGCGAATGTTTTCTGCCACTACGCAATAGCGGAGTCCAATTCCTCAATACACTCATCAGCTGTTTGCACCGTTTCTGCGGTCGCTTCGTCTTTAGTGAGGGTATCAATGATCTCCTGAGACTCAGCAATCTCTTTGATTTTTGTCTCAACCTGGCCAACGATTTCAGCATACTCATCCATGAATGGCTGAATGCTGTTGGTGAGCCTCTCATCTTCAGTTCTGAGCTTGTGCAATTGCTGCTGCATTTTGCGCACTTCGCCCATTTTCTTCATTTTTGGTAGGCCTGTTAGGGCCTTAGCTTCTTCATTGAGAATAGTGAGAGATTGTTCTGCAGCTTGCACCTGTTCTGACAGTCCCACTTTAAAAGGGAGGTTCACAAGCTCTGTCCAAGCTTCCATAGCCTGGTTCATCAGGTTCTTGGCTTCCTGTACTCGATCTTTCATCTGAGTGGAAGCTCTGCTCAGTGCTTCAAATTGTACCTGCGCATCATCCGTAAGATGCGCAGCAACGCGAGCTTCTAGCTCAGCGATCTGGGTTCTATGGCCTTCTGCCATAGCAACTATTTCTTGCTCCAGGGTTTTCGCCCTTTCGCCAATAATTTGAACTTTTGTAACCAGAGGGAGGTCTGGTTGAATCTCGCAAGTCGGCAATAACTGGGCAATCTCATCCACTGCGTTTCTGATACCGATGTCTTGCGCCTCATAAAGTGCAAGCTTCTCAGAGGTATTCTGATGGATTGCCTTCAACTCTAACTCCTGCGATTGCAGTCTTTGATTTTCCTGGAATGTAGAGAGCTCTCTAGCTCTCAACTCAAGAGAAACTTTCTCATGCACTAGCTGTAGAGTCTCTATAGGAATTAGAGACAAATTAATTTCAACGGGCCCAACGGCGCTTACCTGTAGTGCAGCTAGCGGATCTGGAAGTGTCATGCTGGTAGGCGGAATATGCACGACAGTATGCCTTTCAATGAGTTCTTCAACTCGCTTGGCACTTGGAATTTCTTGTGGCGCCTGCGAAGTAGATGCTGGCGCATGGGTCTGCACAACTCTTCCTGCGAGACCTTTTATTTCCACAAACTGTAGGTCTAGAGCACTTCTGATGTGAGCGTGCGCATTGCGCAGCTCGCGAAATTGCTCATGTATGTACTGGTCGATCCCCGAGGGAATAGCCTCAGCGGGATGCGACACTTTTTGCTTCTTGGTGGCTGGTTCTGTGGATCCTTCGTCACTTCTCTGCTGACGAGCTTCCTTTCCCTTATCCTTCTCTTTCGTAGCGGCGGTTGGCAGCGCAGATGCGAGATCGGCGACCTTCCTCCACTCATCCGACCAAGACTTGATGGTTTCTTCAACATCCTCGGTGGTCATTCTGTAAAGGCCTAGCGCCCATTCATCTGAAATGCCGCAAGGGCGGAGGTAAAGTTGATGTAAGTCGGCTGTAAAAGCCAACTTCCCGTCATATAACGTGGTTGTCTCCTCGCTCAGCCTTGGCATTTCTTGAATAGTATCTCGGAGGAGATAGTAGTACTCACAAAAGACAGCGCGATTCATCTTGCGCTTCGCGGGATTAGGGGAATCCCAGAGGTTGATGTAGCGCATGCCGGCAACCTCTCCTGCGCGGCGCGAAAGGAACTGAGTATTCGGGGGCTCCTTCCACCCAACGAGAGCGCATAAAACTAGAAGCCATGAAAAATGGAATGATTGGGCTGCATTGTCCTGCACATTCAGGCAATCAGCCAAAAAAGAATTCAGCAGAAAGAGAGACCAGTTGTACTGCTCTCCCTCCGCAGCTGCGATGGCGAGCTCCACGACAGCTCCAGTAACTTCCTTCGGTCGGCACTTTGTGAGAAGTCTGCCTGCAAGCAGACTTCCTGTAAATCGGAGTGCCTCATCTTCTACTGCAGTGAGGTCATAAGCCCGACCTCCTCTTGTTAAGTTGTACTTCTGCACCACCTGTGCAGTCAATTTTCTGTCCTTGTCCTTTCCCGCAAGATGAATATTGGGATCCTTACCAGCCTTAGATAGACCAGTAATGCGGTGAATTAAATCAACATTTAGATCAATTGGCCTCCCGAGCCAAAGGTAACCTCCATGAACGCATGATAGCAGTGTTTTAACAACTGCGTTCGCTTCATTGCTACGCCCAAAGTGCGGTAGCTTCAACAAATTCAAGAGTCCAGGACGCTCAAGATTTGCTGCAAATCCCTTCGGGATGAACTCGTCAACCTTCTTGGTGGGATTATGCACTATATCCAGATATCGGTCTGGCTGGAACTGAGGGTATGTCTTATAGTCTCCGAGGTTGAAGTCAGAGAACTTGACCAGTGGAATGTTTCCCAACAGTTGCCCTTCTACCCGCACACTAGCCGGTAGTGGCGGGTAGCGGAATAGGATACTTTGCATTCTTCGGGATCTGTACTTCTGGTGCATCATCTGGACGCGGCGGAATATAGTTTGCCATGGTCGCCAACGGCTCTAGAACAGGTTCTTCTGGCTGTGATGGCGACGCTCTTGTAGCCGGAGATTGTCTGGGATCCTGATAACCAGGATGTACATAAGTCGAAGCTGTGACTGGAGTAGTCATGCCGAAATCTAATCCTCGGCGCAAGAATTGACGAACAACTTCTTCAGTTGACAGGTTCTCCGTCGTGAATCTATGTAGGGAACAAAAACTTTGGATAGCAAATGGCGGACCTTCGTAGGATATGGACGCTGAAAACAAGGGAAAATACTCTGCACAACTCGGCTCTGAAAACAATAACTTGGATTCGTAAACAAGATAGCAACTCGAGGAAAGTAACCCAAAAATTATAGAAGTGTGAGGTATTTATAGCCAGAGGTGAGTAAATGCGACCAAGTGGGATAACGTAGCTATAGGCGGCTATAGATGAGTTGACAACACGCTATCCTCCTTGCCGTAGCGGTGCATTTAGTGTGATTGACGGGTTCTGACAGCCTTCCGGGAGAAGCTAATGCTTTCGGCGCCAGAGTTAAATGCAAATATTTCGGAGATTAAGCCAAATCCGTCAGAACGGCTAGACTTAATTAGCGGACTTATCCTTCATTTATTCAGACGTGGCTTCATAACTGCTGTAATTCAAATTTTCGGCGGGTCATTTCAACTTAGGAAACTGTGCCTTTAGGGGTCCACAACAAAACTTTTTCAAGCGGCAAATTATCAAAGGGAACTCCGCAAGAGCGATAGTTCAACGGTCCGGGGAGAAGCTTCACAAGAGCGCAACTATGTTCGCTCCAACCAAACTTTAGGCATGCGCGGATGTTTCTAGGAACTGCGCAGGAAGCCGGAGACTGGGTGTCTCGCAACTTCCGTGTAGACTGAATGCGGTGCCTCTTTCAACTACACTGGGCATCTGCATCTCTTTCAGCAAAATATTAGGTCGACAGAGCGGAGTGGCCGTCGCAATAAAGCTTGAGCCGACTCCCGTTGATCATTGTAGGTAGTAATTCTCCATCCAGCTTTGCAAGCTGAACTGTGTCTCCATCTGTTATTTTTATCACCTGAAAAGGGCCTAACCAGTGTACACGAAACTTGCCTGGGAACTTGGTAAATTTACTGTCATAGAGGAGTACCAAGTCTCGTTCCTGAAAGACTTTATTCTTAATATGCCTGTCATGCCAAGCTTTCTGTCTTGCCTTCTGTACCTGTTGATGGAATCCGGCTAAGAGTCTGTCTTCTTCTAAGGCAAGCAGTTGCGAAAGTCTTTCATTCATAGTATCAGGATCTGCCATTTCTGTAATTTGCGCAATTCTAAGGCTAGGAATAATGTATTCCATGGGCATAACTGATTCTTGTCCATACACCAAGCTGAAAGGTGTGTGACCTGTTAGTTTCTTGCAAGTGGTTCTGTAAGCCCATAATACAGCTGTGACTCTAAGGTCCCAATCATCTCTTTGTTGATTACAGATCTTCGTCAGGGCATTCTCAAGAATTTTATTGAATGCTTCCACCGTACCATTAGCTTGAGGATGGTAGGGGGTACTCTTATGGTGATTAATTTGAAATTCTTCAGTAAGGGCCTCTATAGTCTCATTGAGGAAATGTGTACCCTGATCGCTCATGAGAATCACTGGACATCCAAATCTAGTGATAACATTCTCGAAAATGAACTGTGCGGCCGTAGCAGCGTCGCAGTTCTTAACTGGCTTCGCCTCAGCCCATCTGGTGAGGTATTCAGTAGCTGTAATGATGTATCTTGCACCAGTTCTTTTTCCTGGTGGGTTAATAGGTCCTACAAAGTCAATGGCCCATTTATCAAAAGCGCGCAGTGTGATTTGGGGTCTTAGCGGCATTTCATCTCTCCTTGAAGGTTTTCCTGTGCGCTGGCACACATCGCAACATTTACAGAATTCCTTAGTATCCTTGTGCAATGTCGGCCACCACAGACCTGCGGCTAATATCTTTTGCGCAGTCGGCTTTCCTGCGAAATGGCCTCCTGCGGTACCTGAATGCGCTTCTGCGATGATAGAGTTCTTTTCATGTGGTAAGATACATCTGCGCAAAACTTCGTCAGGGCCTAACTTATACAGCTGGCCTGCTATCAAAGTGAAGTCTGCGGCTCTAACAACAAGTTGCTTTTTCTGCTGGATTGTAAGCTCAGCCGGTGCTTGCCCGGTAGTGAGAAACTCAAGGATATCAGGATAATATTCGTCTGCTGCTTGAATAGAAAACAACTGTGCGTCAGGCAGATTGTCCTCCAGACTCGTAGGTTCCTCTCCTGACTCTATCCTGGATAGATGGTCAGGCCCTGCATTCAATCTGCCTGGCTTTAAAATAACCTCGAAATCATACTCTTGAAAGAGCAGTAGCCATCTGCAAATTCTTCCTCCTAACACTGGTTTATTGACCAAATATTTCAGAGCAGAATGGTCAGTATACATTTTAAAGGGAACTCCTAACAGGTAGTGTCTGAATTTCTGTAGGGCATACACCATAGCTAATCCTTCCCTTTCTGTAGTGGTGTAGTTCTTCTCAGCTGTAGATAGCTTTCTGTTGGAGTAAGCAATCGGGTGATCAATACTTCCTTCTCCAGACTGTGTAAGCACAACCCCCAATGCTATAGAAGAAGCATCAACATGAACATGAAAAGGTTTTCTCCAGTCCGGGAAAACTAGAATAGGCGCTGTGATCATCTTTTCTTTAAGTGTGTCCAAGCTTTGTTGGCATTCCTCTGTCCATTGGAACTTCGAATCCTTTTTCAGCAATCTCTCCATAGGTGCTGTGATCTTTGCATAACCCTTGATGAATTTTCTGTAGTAACCTGTATGTCCCAATGTAGTGCGCAATTGTTTAACTGAGTTGGGCGTAGGTAAGTTAGCAATGATGGAAACCTTCGCAGGATCCATCAGGAGTCCTTGTCTGCATACAATATGTCCCAACAAAATACCAAAGGGCGCACAGAATATACATTTTTTCAAGTTAAGGGAAATCTGATGCTGTCTACATTTTTCTAACATCATGCGCAGATTTGCAATATGGTTCTTTAATAGGCCAAATACAGTCCAGTCATCAAAATAGACTTCTAGAAACTTGTGAATGAATTCTTTGAAAACAGCAACAACAACTCTAGAAAAGATAGCAGGTGCGTTTTTAAGACCAAAGGGCATTACCGTATACTGGAATGAGCCCCATTCAGTTGCAAAAGTAGTCTTGTGGCGGTCGTCCGGATGGATTCTGATCTGATGATATCCCGAGAAACCATCAGTGAAGGAGTAAGCCTCTTGTCCTCCAACATTATCAAGTACTTCATCTGTGAAAGGAGTGGGAAATGGATCGTGCGCTGATGCATCATTGAGTTTGCGCAAGTCGACACAGATTCTTATTTCACCTTTCGTTTTCTTTTCTTGGACCACCATAGGACTAATCCAATCGCTTTCCTCTACTGGCTCAATAATACCTGCTGCAAGCATCTTATCAATTTCTTCTTTGACTTTTTATTTATAACGCGGGTTCAACCTGTATGGACGCTGCTTTACTGGATTGGCGTCTGCTTTCAGAGGTATGCGCATCACTCCTAAGTCTCCTAGGATGCCTTTCATTTCTGTGAACTTGGTGGGAAAGATATCCTGGTAGTCACGTAATAATTCTGAAACATGTCCAACAGTTTCATCATCCCAATAATCTCCTATAGAAGCAAACTTTGGTTCAGCTTCTGTACCAATGTTAATCTTCTTGAGCTTGATGTGTTCTGTGATGGCAGGGATGTCAAGCTCGGGACCTTTAATATTGCGCGTCCCTTCTGATTCTGGGATGTTGATGTTGCGAGGATCGTCCTCCTCCTCTTCAACGGTGAAGTTATAGCATTCCAGGGCATGTTCTATCTGGACAGCCCAATCTGGTTGGGAATATTCTGATAAAGGGCATTCTTCAAATATCTTCTTTTTAATACACTTCAGAGCCTGATCAATACTTGGATGCTCTGATTCAAAGCTGAAGGTAAGTTGAAAACTTTCTATCATAAGAGGCCACGTGAAAGTGCCTTTCCGCAATTCTGTTTCAGTATACCAGTTCCTTGGAACTGTATCCAATGTGTGGATGAATAGGTGAACCCATTCATCTGGCGGAATATCTGACCATTTCTGAATGCATGCTTCAATGTGTGACCTAGGGCCACTCTGTCCCTCATATTTGCGCGACACTTCTGTTGTAGTGTCCTGGAATCTGCGCAGTATCAATCTGCGACAGTCTTGCCATGTGTGAATATTCTCCTTATGCGCAGCCCACCATCTTGCGGGTGTAGCGCGCAATGCTATATCTAGTGCCTGTATGCGCTGCGGTTCTGGAAGCTTTTGTTCATATTCCTGTAGGAATTTAGTTACTTCGGTTAGACCATCAAAAATTGGAGTGTCAGTTAATTCTGTGCCAATCCATCGAATGGATTTAGTCATCATTGCGCAACGTCTTGCAGAAACCTCATGTAAACGATTCTGCCAGTTTTCCAATCCTGTATCTGAGTCTGATGTGCACGAGCTATCGCATCGCCAGCTGAGATGGCCGTCTGCTGTGGGGTTGACATAGTCACTGTGATTAGTAGTCATTTGGTACAAACTTTCCATGTGGCGCGCTTCCTCTTCTGCGCGAATGGGTTCTATATACCTTGGTCCTTGAATAGGATCAAGTGGTGCGATGACCCTAATCTGGTCATCCTCAAAGGTCATCTGTCTTTTCTTCAAATTAATGACAGCCAAATTGTCTAATGCCCAGTCTATTCCTAAAAGTGCTGGGTATGGTCTACTATCGTCCATGATTTTGATTACCTCAAAATCTGCAGAACTTCTAACTCCTTCAATATCAATAGGTACATTGGGTAATCTGCCCAATGGAGAGACTCGTTGCTGATTTGCGAGTCTTAGCTGGATAGGGGATCTCGTAAGCTGAGGGCTTCCCATCTGTTCCCATGTCTGCATAGTGAGAACATTGGCTTCGGAGCCCAAATCTAACATGAATTCATTCATTTCAAATGCTCCAATCTGCGCTGTAAGCCTCATCTCTTTTCCAATTCTAATGTGACTCCTAATCTGGTGAACAGCACACTGCGGTGTGTTCATCGAAGCAGACTGTTGGCACTGATCCAACAGGTGTTGGAGTTCTAGAGTTGCCTTTTCATTGCGCAACAATTTTAAACATTGTCACAGGAACGCATGAACACTGCCTAGTGCATGCTCGTCGTCAGGCCTTCCAGCTGTAGTGGCCTGTTCTTGTACCAGGTTGTCTTGTCTTAGCACTTGCGATCTAATATTGTTCTGCGGG
This sequence comes from Larix kaempferi, assembly GCA_027924585.1. Taxonomy (NCBI): domain Eukaryota; kingdom Viridiplantae; phylum Streptophyta; class Pinopsida; order Pinales; family Pinaceae; genus Larix; species Larix kaempferi. Next base: position 50,432,691 of record BSBM01000299.1, on the reverse strand, counting down.
ATTGCGGCAGAACTTGAAGTTCTCGGATCTGAGAAATACTCTTGAGCTTGCTTGAATGCTTCTTTTTGATTCTGCAGGTTAAGTGGGGCTGGTTTAATATTAGCGCGGCGCACCCATTGCGTCGCTTGCTTTCCCGTTCCCATCTCTTGCGCACCAGTGGTTGCTCCACTGCGTGTCACTATATTAACTGTAGGGTCTGGTTCTCTTTTTTCTGCTGCAATCAACTGAATATTTTGATTGACCTGTGGGGTCTTTGGTTGCATCTTAGCTTGTAACTGAGGGCATTCTTCAATGATATGGTCAGAAGATTTACAATACCTGCAGAGGGTTGTAGGATTTTGGCAATCCCTGGCAAAATGACCTTGTGTTCCGCAATTATAACAAGTGATCTGTCCTCTTCCACGACCAAAATTTGTTGTGCGTCCGCGTCCCCTGTAATTTCCTGCTCGGGCGTCCCGAGTTTGGTCATAAGGTGGACCTACTGTGGGTCCTGGTGTCTCTGCTTGTACCCTATAAACATCATGCTTCCTTTCTATCATAAGATCATATGCTCTACAATTGTTCTCATCATGACCTACTGATTTACAGAAATTACAATATAGATTCTTTGGAGTTTGTACATATTTCTGAAGTAAGTGGCATTCTTGTGGTCTATGACCTCTAGTTCTACAGATTTCACACCAAGGCCCTTGTGCCTGTGGTAAAGGGTTAGGTGCTCCAGTTGCAATATAGTCTATAAAAACGGGACAATGATCCTTTGAATGACCTTGGGCTTTACATTTTGTACACCAAATTTCTTCCTTAATCTCCTTGCCTTTCTTAATATCATGCACTTGCAAGGTTAAGTTTGCTAATTGGTTCTGTAAATGCGCAACATCGTTGCTTGTTCCCGCAATAGGCGAAGCTTCTAGTTTCATAGCCATCTCTAGAGCTTGTTCCTGAGTATTGAGATTCTGTTGCATAAGAGGAAGTCTAATGTGTGGAAGCAGCGCAGCAATGAACCATTCTTTATGCTGCTGTGGTGCAAACTCGAAGCTTACTTGATCTATCAAGGCTTTGAACTTCTGGTCAAAGTCCCATACTGATTCTGTAGGTAACTGTTTGATGTCTTTGAGCTCTGTTATACACTGTGATTCTGATTTAGGTTTCTTAAATTCTCTAATCATAGCATTTCTCACCTCAGCAAGCGTTCTATTCTGTGCTGCTGAGTATTTCATGAACCAAGTCAAGGCTCTTTCTCTTACTGTGGTTGCTAACTGAACCAGTTTAACAGCATCATCATTAATTTGCTTAATTGTCCAAATAGCTTCACATAAGAACCAGTGCTGCTCAGGGTCTTCTATCCCTGTTCCTCTAAAAGTTGGTAGCTTCATGTCATCACCCATCCTTCTTGTGTTAGGTTGAGGTGAGGCTGCTGTAGCAGTGCTTCTGGGTTGGTTAAATAAAGGTGGTACAGAGGTACTGGAAGTACCGTGTGGGCTACTAGAAGGTGTTAGTGCGGGGTTATACTGAGCTTTGTCTGGCTTTTGCGGTGTAAAAGGGTAATAAGGGATATGAGCACTCTCTTGTCCTTCTATATGGCTTGGTCCAGGGACTTGACTATTGTCTGGGCTAGACTCAGAAGAATGTTGGTCAAGGCCTACTTTATACCGTTTTCCACTACGAGTGCAACCAATAAGTTCAGGATCGCTATTAGAATCTACGGACATTACTTTTCTATGCTATTCATCAGAAGTAATACATAGCTTTCCTTTTTCATACAGAAGCATTTTAATCCATAAGTTCAAAGAATTTAAGAACTTACCTCTGTGTACTTGGAAGAAATTCCTCTCAGCTTCACTGAAACTTTTTCTTGTATCTACTGCAAACTCGGTGATGAAACCTTTCAATAGACTATTCAACCAAAAGTCTACTGCGCGGGACACAGGATTGTCTATCCGCTTCACAATACTGACTAGCTCAGGCGTCCAAGCGACGGGTCGATCAATATGCACAGTAGGCCTAGAATCTGCTAACTTGGCTATCCAAGCATGTAACTCCAGTGCAAAGGTAACAAAGAAAATTTCGTGAAGGTCAGTGTAAATATACTTCTGTAACCAGTCTTCTGTTTGGAGCGTAGAACTTCTATTTTCTTGTTCAGCGAACTCTTTAGCCTTTAAATCAAACCAGTCTCCAATTTCTTTAGCTGTAGGATTCCAGTAACACATTTGTCAACTGAGCAAGTCTCAGTGTAACAGAACCTTTTGCTGGCTTCAGCAACAATCTCAGATGTCTTGGAAATAATAAGTCTCACAACAGTAAGTCGCAAGACAACGGAATCATTTGTTGGTTCAACAACAGGGTTCAAAGCAACAGAACCATTTGTTCTCCTTGATCTCGTGCGTCGGCTAAATAACAAGTCTCACAATAACAAGGTCACTAGGCAACGGAACCATTTGTTGGCTCCTTTCTTTCTCTAGGTTGCGCGTCAATCTCGCACATCACTGAAATAAGAAGTCTCGCTCACGCGGCAACGGAACCATTTGTTGGCTCCTACAGTATCTCACACGTCGCCGAAATAACAACTCACAGTAATAAGTCACAAGTCAACGGAACCATTTGTTGGCTCCTATCTCGCGCGTCTCTGAAATAAGTCACAAGGCAACGGAACCATTTGTTGGCTCCTATCTCGCGCGTCTCTGAAATAAGTCACAAGGCAACGGAACCATTTGTTGGCTCCTATCTCGCGCGTCTCTGAAATAAGTCACAAGGCAACGGAACCATTTGTTGGCTCCTATCTCGCGCGTCTCTGAAATAAGTCACAAGGCAACAGAACCATTTGTTGGCTGCTTTCTTGGGCAGACCCGGGTTTTAATGAAGCGCAGCAACAAAACCCCTTGGCGCACTGGCCCTCTCGGCAACGAGCTGCGCAGCAGCTCGAGGTCTCACCCGAAGTGGCTATAGGGGGGTTAAGGAATCAGGTTTCCTTAACCTGGGTGACGCGGAGATTGCTCTTCCTTGAATGGTTCCTTAGATATCGGCGGTCGGACTTTCCCGCAGGCCGCTCGGCGCAGCTGCGCGGATTCCTTCCTCGGCAGGCCTACTGCGCAGTTTCTCCTCTCTAGCGCAGAAGGCAACTATTCCTTGCGTCGACGCGCTAAATACTTCCTCGCCCTTCACATCCAGCGCAGTAACGCAGTCTTCTCTCGCAGCAGCGACCGCGCGTTACTACTTCTTCGGTACTTAACACTTATAGCTATCAAGGGACCTTTCCAACTCGCTCAAACAGTCACAAAGATAATACAGGAGTCTTGCATACACAGATAATGAACTCTAAATAGTTATCATTCACGCAAACATTATAACAAGAAGATATATGTGAAACTCATCTCCTCAAGGAAAACCACGTCCACGGGAGTTTATATTAACCAGAAAACCATAGAGTTATACAATATGCTGCGCACACAGCTGCAGCCTTAGATCTTTACAGGAAACTCCACGCACACAGCTGGGAGCCCTTCTCTTCACTAGTCTCTTCTCTATAGAGATTACAAAGGCACAGACGTCACACAGACTGTCTGGCAACTCAGGGATTAGCTCCTCGGCTATCCGATTCTACTCTAGTTCTACACACAGTAGAAACATACCAAAGGACAATCAACACATGATCTATCCTCAAGAGTGTCTAACTCTTACTTGCTATCTTTCTCTCTATCTAACATCCAACTTACTCTAGCTCTCGTTTATCCATTACAATTGTTCATATATATAGGTGGCCATGGCGGTCGCACCTTTACAAAACTGTGGGCCTTTCCCAACAGTGATTCCCAAAAACCCTAACCACGCACATGGCTAGGTGTACTGTAGGCGCCGCTTGCAGTCATGTCGCCGCTTCCTGCAGGCTCCATGAATTTCGGCGTAGATTGTGGGTATGGGCGATCGTCCTTCGCCTTCAATGCTCTGGTCCGTTGCTCCTCCTTGATCCGAGCAACCATAACTTCTGTACTTAGCCTTTAAATGAGGGTAGCTGATCCCTCTACTCCATCGCCTTATTTATTATGGTAGCTGAGCCACCTTCTTTCTTCGATGACGTGCGCGCGAGCTCCGCGATTTCCGGTCCATAATCTTTACTGAGCTTGTCCATCTGGCACCGTACTGCGCACCGTCTCCTTCTTGCCCAAAACTTAGTGCTTGTTCCAAAATTAGCACTTTCCTTTCATACTTGTGTCTTTTCCCCAAAATTCGCAGCTTTACCGCAGCTACGACCTAGGCTCCAACAACACGCCATATTTTTGGTTTGGGGGTAAGATTAGAATTGCTCTTACTCTCTGAATATTTATGAAAATTTTATTTATCTCTGATAAACTGACAGGTGTTTTTAGGTTAATACAAAAGCAGAAGAAAATTGATTTAACCAAGAACAAAAAGAGGAACCCAACTAAAAGATACAGAAAAGCAAAGTTTACAGCATCTTTTGTGCACTAACAACTTCAAAAATTCTTTGCAAAATCAGCTTTGGTCAGCATCAACAATAAGATCTTCTATAAACAAATGTCTGTATGAAGGATTGAATGACGGGTTGAATGACGATCCGAAAGAGGAAAATAAGCAACGTTCTGAATGGAGTGCTGAATGAAACCATAGCCTATAACAGTTTTATTTAATATGCCAAGATGTTCAAATTTGAATATTATTGATAAGTTTTATTGGCTAATTATGACAGGGATCAATCAAATGTCGATTTCACACATGGCTTCGTTCTCTTATCTATCTCTCCTCCATTAAACGAATGGATTATGCATCATTATGAATCATTACATGACCACCATTCGGTCTTACTTATCTTGTTGTACAATCTGCCACCATATCAATCGAATCACGATCTCTCACATGTAATCTATTTTCATTACGTGAATTACATTCAACCTGTCCAAAGCTCGACTTTGGACATGGTTGAATATTGTCTAAACCACACGTATTCATTGGATTCACACACCTCTATGCTGGGACTTAACTTAAGATCTTCGAATGACAGGTGCGATCTTTCAAGCATGCCAAGCCCTCGTCCACCGTCATTCAAACAATCAAACAGACCTCAGTTTAAACTAGTGATCACATGAATTTCACCTCAATCTGTTCGCTATCCATCTGAGCCGCGTCCTATGCAAATTCTTGCACCTCTCGTATCCATTTTGCATCCCCCATCCTTTGTCAACAATGGCAATGTGTTACGAGCCTGGTACCTACCAGGACCTCCTTCGCATTTCTGATTTTAAATCCTACCATGAAGTGTTTTTGTGAGCAGGTTGGGGACCATTTCATCGCCTTCTCCATGGCCATGACCATGAGATTTCATTTATGTTCTCTAAAAGTTTTGATGGAAAGATGGCTAAGGTTGGCCATCTTGTTTTCTCCGTAACAGAAGAGTCAATAGCATTAGCTACCAAGCTCCCGAGGGAAGGTGCTCGATGGCATAAGCATCTTTTCCTTCCACAGAAGGAGCATGAATTTGCCATGAAGACCGATTTTCAACATGTTGTTGGTACCAAAGGTTTTCACAGAGAATGGATCAATCCAGAGAACTTAGATCTTCTGACCATTATCATCCAGTTAATCACTTGCGAGGGTAAGTTCACTGTCTTTAAAGCTTGCCATTTCAGGTTGTTAGCTCATTTTGTCAACAATGAGACCCTCAATTTCCCATTTTATTTCCTTAAGAGTTTGGAGAATATGTCTAGTCAAGTTAGAAAAAATACAATTAATCCCTCTGGTAGCTTGTATCACCATTGTCTTATTAAGCTTCTGATCATCCATCAATTAGAAGAGAGAGGAAAAAATTGGGATCATTTTGTTTTTGAGATATTGAACCCTCAATTATCTATTGTCAAACCTTCCTCTTCTCAAGAACATCATCATACCCAAGCAGAACCAAATGCTAAACATGTACGATTTGATGAGGATCCATCAGGTGATGAGCACCTTGTCCAGTAATCCCTTTCTCCTAAACTTACTCTTGGTGACCCTACTCCGGAACCTCCACTCTTTTCAGAGCCCACTAAATCTATGAGAACGAATTATGACCAGTCTGCCAACTAGTCTATCATTCAAACTGTCATTCAGCCACCATGCTCAAATGTCCAGTCAGGTGACCATACTATTGAGAAAACCCTCCTCACATTAGCCAACGTATCTGCTCGAATGAGTGAAGCCTCTGCTGCTGAAAGTCCTCTTGCACACAACCAAGATAAAATTCTTGAAGGTCATACTGTTGAGTGTGAAATTTTTTAAAAAGAGTTGAGTCCCCCAAAGAACCTGAACATTATAAAGAACAACTCATTCTATCTCAACAGGAGATGGATAAGTTGATCCAAGTGATAGCACGGTTGACAAACCAGAATCAAAGCTATGTGGAAACAATTTATGAGCTTCATGAAGAAAACAAGGCACTACGTACACAAGTAAAAGACATTGAATGCCTGGTTAACGCCAAAACAACATCGCATACTGCCCTGAGGATGAGATATAATTACATAAAGGACCAATTCAAGAAGCTCGAGGCCGAATCTATATCTTCATCACCCAATTCGAAGGCAGCTGCTTCCGCAACTCAACCTTCTTCCTAATTTCTCTTTGTTTTGCTCAGTGGGACCTGGCATATCTCCAGTTTGGAGGATTGCTGGTGTCCATTTTGTCACTATTTTTTATCATCAAATCTATTATGAATGGAGTTAATTTCATTAATTTTCATGTAATAAGTTATTCTTTCCGCCATTCATCCCATCAAATAGACCAGGTATGCATGTATTCGTTTATCATATAAATTTTGGTCAAATCTCATTATATTATGATTTATCAATTATTTAATTAACAATTCTAGTAATGCATGGCATTTAGTTTTGATCTACAAGCTGTGATTTTTCAAATGACCCTTCATTCAGATCTTGTGTTTATATTGCTTAAGCTTAGTCGCGTTCAGCTCGTCGTTCAGCCTTGCATTCAGCCCGTGAAATCCACAGTTCGCATGTTTTGGGCCATTCAAGACAAGATCGGGCACATGGGTTCTGTTTTCCACGTGAGGGTCATGGTTAATGAGCTCTCATTCTAGAAGATTCATCCTCAGGCCTGCTAAGCTCGACAGCATACCATGCTTCCACATCAACACTCCACACGCTAGTTCTCTCATCCGTTCAGCTTGGAATCACACATGCCCATTCACACTGGTGTTCTGGAAGACTTTTCCCATCCACGCTCATCCTGCCAACACAACGCTTCGCCCACGTCAATGCTCTAGAATCCCTCTCCTTTGTTCATTCATTTCACCAGGGCACTACCTCTCTTCCCACGTCAAGGGAAGATTGACATTGCAGCTGCCTCGCGAAGGAATCAACCTCGTGAAGCCTGGTGTGTTAGGATATTTAGACACTTAGGAGTTAGTTAAGATCAACTTGTGTAATATATCCGTTAGGGATAGTGTGTTTCTTTAGTATGCATTAGTATGCATTTGTAAATACTTAATCCGACGGTCACGATATGTTTTCGACATAGAGTGATCCGACGGCTCAACTTCTCTTAGATCAAACCTAACCTTGATCCGTGGCTTAGCACCCGATTGGTCCATGATCTCTATTTAAAGAGCATGGAGGGTCATTGTTTAGTTGATCGATTATGAGAAGCTCATTTGTAACTTTATTTCTTTGCATAATAAATTGTCCCGTAGAAGCTATTTGGCCGGGGCCGTGGAGTGTTTCCCTCAAGAGGGTTTAAACCACGTCAAAACATCGGTGCGTTGATCTGTGATCTGTTTGTGTGAAGTGGTTTCTCTTGGTGTTCGGTTCTTTGGTAGTACCCTGTGTACCCGAACATGGTATCAGAGCTTTTATGAAGTGTCGCTTCCGGTTATGATCTAGATCTTGAACTATTGTTGTTGAAACTCGTAATGGTTTCTAGTTCTGGTATTTCTGTGCATTTCTGGGCTGTGGGAGGTGTTCCATTGCATCCGGAGCGTCGTTTCCATTGATCGAAAACGGTTCCCGGTTGTTCAAGAAATGTGTATTTCATCAGATCTGAAGGTATAATGTTACAGTGACGCATTTTTTTTATTTCGTTTTTTGAAAAGAAAAAATCTCATATTTCATTTTTTTTTCACTGTTATATTTTTTTGGTTCGGATTGTTACTTTCCCGTCTGCGTATGCTCTTTGCCATGCACCTTGAACGATCTCGGCAAATCAGAAACAAAAAGGGAAAGGGTTTTTTCGGCTGCGTATGCTCTTTGCCGTGCACTTTGCGCGATCTCGGCAATTCAGAAACAGAGAGAAAACGTAGACTTTCCGGGCAAGCTAACAAGATCCAACTCCACAAGTGTGGAAAAGTTTTTTTGTTTCGATTTGTGCTCTGTTTTGCAGGAAAAATGGCAAGCACGCAAACCGAGCAAGAAGAGTAAAAAAAAAAAAAAAGCCCCCTTCCTCATTCCCATATTTTACATACCTTTTAATCTAGCTCACTTGGTTCACAGTTGCTTTATTCCTTAATAGGTCTTGAGTTCAAGTCTTAGGAAGTTACTTTTAAAAAGAAAAGTGCATGCAATTTCTGTTTTCAAGTTACTTTATTGTAAAAGTGCATCTCACTTAAATAATAAAAAATAAAAATACAAGTGAGTCACTTAAGTTTTTTATTTATTGTTGCACTATTTAAAAGTAATATCATTGTAAAAGTGAAATCACTTATTTTGCAAAAGTGGTTCACTTAAAGCAACTTTCTTATAAAGTGATTGTCAAAAGGTTTATCTTGGGAAGAGGGGGGTTCTTTTTTTGCTGGACATTCTCTAGCTGCCACGTCACTATTGGGGACATCTTCAACAGTTTCTTTGTTCAAGCATAACTTCATCATACAGAGTCAATTTTCAGTGCCGTTCTTTTTGAAACCGCCTATTTTTTCGAGCTCTTCACATCTAGACTATTGGTTTCTGCTTTTACAGCTATTAATTTACAAATATGGCCGCCCCTTGTGATATTCTACTTAATAGTTCCAACTATTTCTCATGGAAATCTCGTATGGAGGATGTTCTACGAAGTAGGGGACTTTTCAGAATTACAACAGGGAAAGAAAAAGAACCCACTGATGATGATAAAAAAATAAAATGGGCAAATAGATGTGATGAAGCTCGTGGATTGATTGGGATGTCAATCTCTACTGATTTGCGATTCCACATATCTGAAATTGATGAACCTAATGCTGCTTGGGACAAGTTGGAAACTGTGTTTGGTAAACACAATGAAATTCGAGATCATCAACTCGAAAATGAGTTGATTTCTTTAAATCCAAGTGACTTTTCATGCATTCAAGATTATTTATCTAAGTACAAAACTCTTAAACTCTTATGTGCAGAATGTAAGATTGAGAGGGAAGACAAACAGTGCATTTATCATATTCTTTCCAATCTTGGACCTGCATATTCTGTTTTTGTATCTACATTTTACTCCATGAAAACATCCTTGAATGCAGCTAGCTATCAAGAGCCTAGTCTTGAATCCTTTTGTGATTCCCTAATTAGAGAACAAGATAAACTCATTCATCTTGGAATAATCAACAATGCAGATACATCTGGGAAAGCCTTATTGTCCCAACAGAAAGAAAAGTCCAAGCCTCCCAAGAAACAAAATTTTCGCAATAATAAGTCAAACAAGGGTCCCAAACCCTCTCAGTCAGGTCCTTCTTTAAAAAATGACAAAGGATCCAAGCCAAAAGGAAAGAAGACTGAGCGTCATTGCAACTATTGCGGGAAAGATAATCATGATGAATCTAAGTGTTTCAAGAAGATGGCAGCCTTGGAAGCAGCAATGAAGAAGCACCACATCAGCCTAGATTCGCCTTCAGAATCTACCTCTCATGGACATGCACTTTGTGCTTCTGGTTATTCTTATAATGCATCTTCTTCTTCTACTTCAAATGAATGGCTCATTGATTCTGGAGCATCTTATCATATGGTTAAGGATCAAGCCATCTTTTCTACTATGCATGAATGTACCACCAAACAAATATTTGTTGGTGATGATAGATCTCTAAGTGTTGTAGGAGCTGGAACAGTTCCCGTAGATAATGGTCATTTTAGTGATGTACTATGTGTTCCAAGAATTTCCTGCAATTTGTTATCAGTCTATCAGATCACTCATTATGGTGAAGGTAAAACTGTGACCTTTACACCTCACCAAGTTGTAATCAAGGATTTTAAAGATCCTCAACAGGTCCTAGCTACCAGAATTGTTGATGATATTACCAGGTTGTACAAGTTTAACAACTTTGGGTCATCACCTTTCCCTTCAGTTTTTGTTGCTCATAGTGATAACTTGAGCAAACTTTGGCATGAGCGATTTGGTCACTTAAATTATCGCTCATTGCAACAACTATGTAAAGAAAATATGGTGACAGGTCTTCTGATGGTATCTTGCAGAGATGGTGTTTGTTCCAGTTGTGTACTTGGAAAACATCATCAGGACAGTTTTGACAAACGTGCCTCTTGGCACACCTCGATTCCCTTGGAGCTTGTGCATAGTGACTTGTGTGGTCCTCTTCCATCTGCTTCCTTTTCTGGTTTCAAGTATTTCTTAACTTTCATTGATGATTACACCAGACGCACTTGGGTTTATTTACTAAAACTTAAGAGCGAAGTATTTAACATGTTCTTGGCCTACAGGGCCCTTGTTGAAAAACAATCTGGTCATCAAATTATTAAGTTAAGATCTGACAATGGAGGAGAATATGTTAACAAACAGTTCACTACTTTCTGCACTGAACAAGGCATCCAACAACAGCACACTGTTCCATATACACCACAACAAAATGGTGTAGCTGAGCAGAAGAACTGCACTTTAAAAGAAATGGCTAATTGTATGATCCAATCTAAGGGACTAAGTCTTCAATTTTGGGCTGAAGCCATAAATTGTGCAAATTACATAGTTAATCGCACCCCCACAAAAGCATTACAAGGTATAACACCGGAAGAAGCATGGAGTAAAATTAAACCTGATGTAAGTCACTTTCGTATGTTTGGTAGTGAAGCATGGGCTCACATTCCGGATGAAAAACGGAAAGCATTGCAGCCTAAAAGTGAAAAGTGCATATTTGTTGGATATTCTGAAGATGTAAAAGGTTATAGACTTCTTCAACCACATTCTCATGCTATAATCATTAGAAGAGATGTTAAATTTGATGAAAATCTCTTGGCCTGCGAGCCTTACTCGGCGATTATGCCATCTTTGGCCTGCGAGCCTGATTCGGCGTTTGTGCCTTCTTCTTCTTCTTCCAACTTCCTTGACAGGTTTCCAACTCCAGTTTCTGATGATGACAGTGAGGATGAAAATCCACCTCCGCCTGCTCATGTTCCTCCAGTTGCACCAGCACAAGTGCTTCCTCGATGGGTCCGTTCAACATGTGAAGCAGCTAGTGATCTTGCCGGTGATCCTAGAGATCAACGTCGAACACATTCTCAGTTTCAGTGAGCCTCTTCTCTTTTGGCTCAAGTTTCCGAGAATCATGATACATAAACTTTTGCAGAAGCTTCAGGGAATCCACATTGGGATGCAGCCATGGATGAAGAATATCGTTCCTTAATGGTGAACGATACTTGGGATCTTGTACCTCTTCCAAAAGGAATAAAACTTGTCAGATGTAAATGGGTCTACAGAACTAAGTATGCATCAGATGGAAGTGTTGAAACACTTAAGGAAAGGTTAGTTGCCAAAGGTTTTTCTCAAGTTGAAGGGATTGACTACAATGAAACCTTTGCTCCCGTCGCCAAAATGAACTCCATCCGCCTTGTTCTTTCCCTTGCAGCCTTACACAACTGGGAATTCCATCAAATGGATGTCAAGTCTGCCTTCTTACATGGTGATTTACAGGAGGAAATTTACATGGAACAACCTCCTGGCTATGTTCAGAATAACTCTAGCCTTGTCTGCCGCCTTAAGAAATCCTTATATGGCCTTAAGCAAGCTCCTAGAGCTTGGTATGCCAAAATGGATAACTTTCTCCTTGACACTGGTTTTTCTAGAAGCCATTCTGACCCCAATGTCTATACCAAGAAAATAGGAAACCATCTCATCATACTTGTTCTATATGTTGATGACCTTATTCTTACTAGTAGTGACCCTAACCTTATAACCCATGTGAAATCCAATCTTAAACAAACTTTTGAAATGTCAGACTTAGGACATTTGCATTATTTTCTTGGTCTCCAAGTTCTGCAAACCAAAGAAGGAATCTTTCTTTCTTAGTCTAAGTATGCTTGTGACCTTCTTCGTCGCTTTCACATGGAAGATTGTACACCAGCCCCTTCTCCCTTCCAGTCTGGAGTCAAAATTTCTGCCACTTGTACTTCACCTGAAGTAGATGCCACCTTGTATCGTCAACTTGTTGGTAGTCTTTTATACTTGACTCATTCCCGTCCTGACCTTTCCTTTGCCGTTGGTCGAGTTGCCCATTATATGCAGACACCTCATGAAAGTCACTGGAAAGCAACTAAAAGAATACTTCGATATATTCGAGGTACAGTTCAGTTTGGGATTCATTACAGTACATGGGGGGAACCTTTGTTGGTTGGTTTCACTGATTCAGATTGGGCCGGCGATCCTAATGATCGAAAGTCTACTGCAGGTTATGTTTTCAGTCTAGGATCTGGACCTATTACTTGGGCTTGTAAGAAACAACAAGCTCTTGCTCTTTCTTCAGCAGAGGCAGAATATCAAGCAGCTGTTAATGCCAGTCAGGAAGCTTATGGCTTCGATAGATCCTTTCAGAGTTTGGATTCGAGCAGCAGCATCGTACTCCACTTTGGTGCGACAATCAAAGTGCCATCAAGCTTGCCAAAGATCCAGTTCTACATCAACGCAGCAAACACATTGAGCTACATATGCACTTCATCATAAATCTTGTTCATGATCGTGTTCTTGAAGTGCTCTTTTGCCCTACAGATGATCAAGTTGCAGACATCTTCACCAAGTCTCTTACAGAATCGAAGTTTTCTAAACTTCGATCTATGTTAGGAGTTCAGGAACTTGTCATTAAGGGGGATAGGCTCTAATGCCTCCTTCCTTCTCCTAATAGTGTCACTTTTGTAAATCCTTCAATCCTATCCCAAGTTGTTCTTAAGGGGGGATGTTAGGATATTTAGACACTTAGGAGTTAGTTAAGATCAACTTGTGTAATATATCCGTTAGGGATAGTGTGTTTCTTTAGTATGCATTAGTATGCATTTGTAAATACTTAATCCGACGGTCACGATATGTTTCCGACATAGAGTGATCCGACGGCTCAACTTCTCTTAGATCAAACCTAACCTTGATCCGTGGCTTAACACCCGATTGGTCTATGATCTCTATTTAAAGAGCATGGAGGGTCATTGTTTAGTTGATCGATTATGAGAAGCTCATTTTTAACTTTCTTTCTTTGCATAATAAATTGTCCCGTAGAAGCTATTTGGCCGGGGCCGTGGAGTGTTTCCCTCAAGAGGGTTTAAACCACGTCAAAACATCGGTGTGTTGATCTGTGATCTGTTTGTGTGAAGTGGTTGCTCTTGGTGTTCGGTTCTTTGGTAGTACCCTGTGTACCCGAACATGGTGTATGCTCCCTGTGCTATCATGCATCACTTAAGGAAGCCATAAACACCTCTGTTATTAGAGAGTTCGAATCTGTCGACCTTCTCATCCATTGTAAATGTATAAATATACGCTTGTAGACATAAACAGTGTTAGTCTTTAGTTGGCAAGGATCATCAGATTAGTAGATAGTTCGTAGAATTTGCAACCAGATAACAGATGCTTTGTAATTTTCTTAAGTTAATGGAAGTTCCAGTTTGCTGATATTCTGAGTAGCTAATCAATTTCATTTTCCATAGCTGATTGCTGGGAAGGGCCCTTCATCAACCGGAGGTTTTTTCTTTGTTTTTTGTATTTTATTTTCTGCAAATAGTTAGTTTATTTTCTTGTATATGTAATTAATTTTGTTTCATGTATATGATATTTATTTATTTTCTGTAATTTATATTATGTTGCTAACATAGTTTGTGTTTACAAAATTAGCAAATGGTCGACCAACAGTATAGTTTTGATAGTTTCATTTCAGTCTTTCATAACTAGCTAGTTTGTTTTACTAATCCTCTGCAATTCGATAGGACTTAGTTAGTTGTTGTTTCCAGCTCTGTTACTAGTTATAATTAGTTAGATTCTCCTCTGTAGCTATGGGTTAATAATCTTCTCTCATCTCAATCTTGCTTTACTATAGAATAGGAATAGCTTATCTCTCCAACAATGATTAGAATAGGTTGCTTTCTATTATCTTAGCTTCTCAACAAGTCTTCTCACTAATTTCTTTTCACTGTAGATTCATCTGTACTCGCTAGCTGATGTTAAGATCATCAAAACTACTCTTTTTCTTAGTTTAATTCATTTTTCCTCCATTCAGACTGTCATTCAGATTGTCGTTCGGACTGGCATTCAGATCGTCGTTCGGACTTTTACTCTTTTTGCACTATTTTATGCTTATTTCGAATTCAATTTCTTAGTTTTCTTAATTGTAATCTTTCCTGCTTTTAATTAGTATTCTTAAGCATACTTAGGCCTTTGTTTTACATTCCATAAAGTTTTAATTCAAGTCATGTTATCATTCTTAGTTTGCTTTAAATGTCTTTTAAATTATGTCTTTCATACTTAATTTGCTAACATGTTGTTGTTTCAGAATTTATCAGTATTATTCCTAGTTTAGTTTATTGCATGCTCTTAAGATTTAGTTAGAATAGAGTTAATAATTTCATTCTCTAAGTATTCTAGTTTTCATAATTTCCTTCATTAAGATTAGGATTAGTTTTTTATTAAGATAAATAATGAAGATGTTCATGGAGTAGCATTTGGATTCAGAAATTAATATCTTTATCAAGTTTTGTACTTGCTTCCAAATCAAGTTCAGAAGTAAATATCTTTATTAAGTTTTCTACTTGCTTCTAGTTTTCATTCATTTTATATTATTATTCTGCTCATGGATAGTAGATAGATTAGAATGTTTAAAGTTAACTTTAATTTGTCTCTTTGTAGTTTACATCTCTTTGTTGAAGTTAGATTAGATTTACTTCCATTTTTTTTTGCTATTACATTTGAAAGCCATTACGATACATTCACTCCAGTTCCTGTTACATGAGAATAGATGTTTTTCTTGAAATTAGTTGTTGAAATTATTTCATAATTTGTAATTTGCTTTGATCAACATAGCTTCTGCTTATGTAGTTTATTATTAAATTAATCAATTTCATAGATAGGTCTCTAATTTATTTATTTACAGTTTTTTTCTAATTCTTAGATAGAATCTGAAATTGTATAGTTTCCATTTTCATAGTTCATAGTTTGCTTTTTAATCAGTTTCCATTATTCAATTATAAGATAGAGTAGTATGAATTGATACTATTCTAGTTTATCTATTTAACTAGGTTTGATTTAGTTCTTTTATTGTTTTTTTCTGAAGTTTGACTCGGTTTTTCATTTTGAAAGATCTTTCGATCTTTACTTTATTAAATAATTTTAAGGTCTGACAAGCCGAAAATCTTAGGTTCCATACTACCTTAGCATATACTTTGCCTCAACTCTAAGATTACCAACCTCGGTCGATAATTAAATATTAGGTTTTTTTTTTGAGATAGCTCACACACCCAACATTAGTTTTGTTTAGGGGATACTTTGTACCGTATTATCGCTCTAGTTGATTTGTAATATCCATGATCTTATATCAAATATATTATCTCAATTAATAATTTAAAACATCAATTAACATGTGAATTAACTTATACCAAAACTAGTTGAAAAATTAGTTGCAAAAAAACTAGTCTTGGACAAAAGTAGCTTTCCTCCAGTGTTAGGATATCTCATCATTCACTTTTGTACTTTGCATTTTCCATGCATTGCATGCACCCGCATGCTGTCCAATCACCGGTATGATGCCTCCAGCGCCTAGTCCTTAGTCTCCCAGCACTCGGGAGCTACTTTCCACTCAGATTTAGCCCTCCTAGCCAGTCATGTGCCCACTTCTCACCTACCACTGCATAAGAGTGCCCTTCTCACCTACCAGTCTAGTTTACTTTAGTTAGCCACCTGTCTTTCCTTGATTTGAGGCTAGACTGACTCCTCACTACTGTTATCACTCTGATTGACCTCCGATGAGACATGACTACCTATTAAGAGTGCAGTTAACTCCCCATGCGCCCTCCACTGAGCCTCCATCCCTTGATTAAGGCCACTTACCATCATTTACACTTATTACACTCAGTTAGACTCAGTTTGACACCTGTTTAACAGTTACTTGTGCATTGATGACAACCAATGATGATGATGAGGACTCCTAGTTGGAGCCAAGCTATGCCATTCAGTTAATTTGAATTTCTCACTCATTGTGATGGTATTGTATTGTATTTTCACCCTTATTGGGATATAGAGCACTGATGCATGCTTTTTGCACAGTTTACACCATATTTTATGAGTTTCATCTATTGTGGTTGATTTAATTGTTCATTAGATCTGCTGTGACTAATTTTACATGGTATCAAAGCCATTGCAGGGACAAGATCTATTTTCTACAGGTGTTCTACAAGAATATTTGAGTGAATTTGCTCAACATTACTGCAGTTTTGGCATGAAAGATCTCATGTGCATGCAAAGTAGAAAAAATACACTCCAATCCACTCTAGAAGCTTGAGTTTTCCACATAATTCCTGGATTTGATACATTGGACCCATTCAACTTGCTTGATCTCCAATCCCAGGTGTGATGCAACTCTGAAAGGGTGGATTGTTCGACCTTACTGTTCTTGTTTTGATTGTGATTTGTAGGTTAATCATCTCCATCAATTGCATTCGCTCTCTTGTGTTTGACAAGTTCTTCTACATCAAGTGCACTCGCTATTTGAGATGGAATACTCTTCTTCCAATAGGGTTCTATAGAGTCACTGTTGGCCTTGAATTGGAGCCAAGCACATTGTCAGAAAGAACCAAACACTACAATAAGCTTGATGAAGCTTATGGTCTCCTTTGCCTCTCTATTTCCAAGGATCTTCATTTCCATCTCAGCAGATTGAACACTCCAAAAGAAGTATGGGAGAAACTTGAAAATCTCTTTGGCAAGCAGGATGAGCTTAGGGATTTTCAATTAGAAAATGAAATGATTGCCCTTAGTCCTAAGAATTTCGAGACCATCAATGAGTTTTTCACAAGATTCAAGCACTTTTCATTGCAGTTGAAGAAAAATGGTGTTGTGAAAGAGGATAAGCAATTGATCCTCTCCATTCTCACAAAGATTGAGAAATATTACTCGGTATTTGTCTCTACTTTCAATTCTGGTCGGCTAACTACCCCGAATTGGAAGATGCCTACCTTGAATGCCTTCATTGAGTCCATCACAAAAAAGCATGATAAGTTGATTCAAATGGGGTCCATAAACTGCAAATATTCAACCCTCTTTTCTCAAGGATCTAAGAATTCGAACGGTAAAGGAAAGCAAAGGAAAGAGAAGCCCAAATTCGAGCCTACCGAGCAAAGAGATAAAGGCAAGCAACCGGAAGCACCATCTGGTTCGAGGAACAAGCAGAAGGGTAAAGAGGGTAAGGAAAAATCTAAGTGTTCTTATTGCAACCGTGGCTTTCATCCTAAAAGTTCATGCATGAAGAAAACAATAGATCAAATGGCCCTCCTTTTGGAAAAGAACAACATATGTCTTCCTGATGTTGCACGGAAGAAGGATAGAAATGATGATCATGAAAGAGGTCAAGCACTCATGGCAATTGTTTCGAAACCCACCACTCTACTGATAGATTTTGGTGCCTCGAATCATATGGCTGCAAACATTGACTCCTTATCTTCATTTGATGCAAGCAGCTCCATCCCCATCCATTTGGGAGATGACTCAAAAATTTCATCAAAGGGTAAAGGTACCATCCATGTAGAGCATGGAAGCTTCCAGAATGTTCTCTATGTTACTTCCTTGGCTTCAAATCTACTTTATGTGTATCAAATGACATACAATCATGAACCGAATCAAGTTACATTCATCCCTAACAAAGTTGAAATTTCTGATATTAAAAGTGGAAGACTTATTGCAGTCAGAAAGGCCAATCAGACTGCAAAATACTATGAGTTTTCTCACTTTGTGCCGCTCGAAAATCCCACTTCTCTCCTCACTCATAGAAACGAGGTCAGTAGGATTTGAAATGAAAGGTTTGGACACCTTCAATACAAGTATTTTTTGCTGTTACAAAATAATTCCATGGTTGATGGTCTTCCGCAACTCCGTTCCTCGAAGGGAATTTGCCGCGGTTGCATTGTTGGGAAGCACCCTGAGCACAGGTTCGACCGCGGAAAACCTAGCAGAGATTCTACCATTTTGGGGCTCATACATTCTGATATCAGTGGTCCACTACACAACATGTCCATGAATGGGTCGAGGTACATCCTGACATTCATCGACGACTTCTCCCGCTTTACTTCGGTATTTTTTATCAAAAATAAGTCAGAAGTGCTTGGAAAATTCAAGGATTTTAAGGCTTCTGTTGAGACCGCCACTGAGAGAAAGATCAAAGATATTAGATCTAATAATGGTGGAGAATATATCAAGACTGAGTTTCTGCAACTTTGTGCCGAAAGAGGAATTCAGATCCAACATACAGTTCCCTACACACCTCAGCAGAACGGTGTAGCAGAAAGGAAGAATCGGTCACTGAAAGAGATGGCTACCTGCATGCTTGAGTCAAAAGGTTTGGTGGAAAATATTTGGGTTGAAGCCATTAATATTGCTGCATACATTTAGAACCGAGTTCCATATTCATCCGTGAAAGGTAAAACTCCTTTCGAAGCATTCTTTGGTCACAAACTGGATGTGTCCAATTTGAGGGTTTTTGGCTCCACTGCATGGGCTAGAATTCCTTCTGATAAGAGAAAGTATTTGGATCCATAACGTATTGAATGTATCCTGATAGGATATGCGGAAGAATCAAAAGCATATAACTCATGAATATCAGATCCAAAAAGGTATTCATAGAGTGAAGTGTGAAGTTTGAAGAACCGTTGCCAGATCTGAAACTAGTTGGGGAAAACACTGCCGATCTGCACCCTCCACAAGAAGAAGATTCAAGTGAGTATGAAGAAATCATTGGATCTTATATCTCTGATATTATATATGAATTTTATGTCCATGACATATCATGTTTGGAATCATACCATAATGATCCTCCTCAGTTACCAAAGTGGGCCCAAAACACTCTACAGTCTGCTGCTCCAAACATTGGAAATCTTGTTGATCCAAGGAGAACAAGAGCAGACTATCAAAGAGCAGGTATGGCTCTTTCTTTTTATGATCCATTATTATCTAAGAAATTTTATTTGATGATTAGTTCAGATCCCAAATCATACTATCATTCCCACCGAGATCCACGATGGCAAACCGCCATGGATGAAGAGTACAATTCTCTTCAAAAGAACAATACATGGGAGCAAGTTTCTCTTCCACCTGGAAGAAAATTAGTTCAATGCAAGTGGATCTACCACAAGAAATTTTCTATTGATAGATCTATCAGAAAATACAAATCTAGGTTGGTGGAAAAATGTTTCTCCCAAGTCCAAGGTGTAGACTACACTAAGACTTTTGCACCGGTTGCAAAGATGGATTCCATCCGCCTAGTTTTGGCCATTGCCGCATCAAAGCACTGGAAAGTGCACCACATGGATGTGAAGAGTTCTTTTCTACATGGAGACCTTGATGAGGAGGTATATATGAAACAAACAGAAGGATACATATCAGATCCATCATTAGTTTGCAGATTGAAGAAATCTTTGTATGGATTGAAACAGGCCCCAAGAGCTTGGTACGCAAAGATGGACTCCTTCCTTCTTTCTCAATTTTTCAAAAGATGAAAATATGATCCTAATGTGTATATACATCATGTTAAAGGTAATTTGTTGATTTTTTTTATATGTTGGTGATATTCTCAATACTGGTAGCACTCTCCTTACAATTAACAAGCTGAAAACCGCTTTAAATCTAGCTTTTAATATGAGCGATTTGGGCTTGCTTAAGCAATTTTTGGGCTTGGAGATAGCTCATAATTTTGATGGGATAAAATTATCTCAGAAAAAGTATGCTAAATACCTTCTATTAAAGTTTAATATGGCAGAATGTAAGGCTGCTCCATTTCCATTCCTCTCAGGAATCAATCTTGAAGAGGGAAATACTACACCGCTTGCAGATTGCACTATGTATCGACAGTTGATTGGTTCACTTCTCTACTTGACACATTCAAGCCCTGATATATCTTATGCCGCGAGTGCTGCATCAAGGTATATGCAGCATCCCCATGAGCTTCATTGGCGGGAAACCAAGCGGATCTTGCAGTATGTGCAAGGTACAAAACATTTTGGCATACATTATGTTGCAGATTCTGAGCTAGACTTCATTGGTTTTACTGATTCAAATTGGGTAGGTGATAGCATAGATCGGAAGTCCACTTCTGGATATGTTTTCATGATTGGACATAGGCCTATTTTCTAGTCAAGCAAAAAGCAGGAAGCCATTGCACTTTCTTCAACAGAGGCAGAGTATCGAGGGGTAGTCAATGCCTGCATTCAGGCAGTTTGGTTGCAGGGTATTCTTTCCAAATTTGATTTTGGTAGCACTACTTATACTGTCCTATTTTGTGACAATCAAAGTGATATTAAGATCTCCACCGATCCATTTCAGCGGCAGAGGACCAAACACATTGAGATTCATATGCAATACATTCGAGAGTTGGTGCATGATCGCACCATCATTCTGCAATATTGCCCTACCGATGAGAAAATTGCAGACATCTTCACCAAGAGCTTCACTGAGAAGAAGTTCTCTTACCTCCGTTCACTATTGGGGGTGATTTCCATCATGGTGGAGACAAATTAGATCCATTTTTATGTTTATGTTGAGGGGGGGATTTCTTCCCACTGGGTTTTCCCTCTTTCCTCACTTAGCTTATTTTCAGCATTTTTTGGATTATTGTATTGGGATGACCTTTGGTCTCAGTAACCAGGGCCCTACATTTTATTTTTTACATCATAGTATAGCTTGAGGGGGGGTGTTCGGATATCTCATCATTCACTTTTGTACTTTGCATGCATTGCATGCACCTGCATGCTGCCTAGTCACCAGTATGATGCCTCCAGCACCTAGTCCTTAGTCTCCTAGCACTCGGGAGCTACTTTCCACTTAGATTTAGCCCTCCTACCCAGTCATGCACCCACTTCTCACCTACCACTGCAGAAGGGTGCCCTTCTCACCTACCAGTTGATTGTTCTTCAATTAGCCACCAGTCTTTCCTTGATTTGAGGCTAGACTGACTCCTCACCACTGTTATCACTCCGATTGACATCCGATGAGACATGACTACCTATTCTGAGTGTAGTTAACTCCCCGTGTGCCCTCCACTGAGACTCCATCCCTATATTAGTGCCACTTACCATCAGTTACACTTATTACACTTAGTTAGACTCAGTTTGACACCTGTCTAACAATTACTTGTGCATTGATGACCACCATTGATGATGATGAGGAATCCTAGTTGGAGCCAAGTTATGCCATTCAGTTAATTCGAATGACCTTCTTGGTTAATTCGAATTGTTCACTCATTGTGATGGCATTGTATTGTATTTTCACCCTTATTGGGATATAGAGAGCTGATGCATGCTTTTTTCACAGTTTACACCATATTTTCTGAGTTTCATCTATTGTGATTGATTTACTTGTTCATTAGATCTGTTGTGACTAATTTAACACCCAGGGTTAGGAATTTGTAATATTTAGGAGATGCAAAGTGTATGGGTGAATGTGCATCATAAAAGGTATCAGGTTCAGGTCCAACTTGTGAGTCCTATGCACAACGTACTGTGGCCATTTACATTTCAACAACAACTGTGGCTGATGTCTACTTTGAAACTTCCTGGGCACTCCAACATATGCATACTAGGCTCAATGCTTAAACCCGAATGTAAAAAAATGGAATATATCATATATTAAATTCCTAATTAATTCTTTTTTTTCATAATATTATTATATTTGGGAGGTTCTGGTTGATTTTGGGAGCAAAAGAGGCAAGGGCACTATGTAGGATTGCTCCACTAGCTTGTTTCCAGGATTTTCCAAAAAGAATGAGTTAGATAACGAATTTCCAATATGAAGGTGGGATGATATTCATTAATGTCGTAGAGACCCAACACAACTGACATAATATAATTTGGGAATACAAATACTCATTAATTGATCAAACTGCAAAACTAGTTAAATTCGGGTGCCCAATGAGCTAGTATTGATAATAGTGGACTCAAACAGCAAGAGAGGGTCCCAAATATCTAATTTTTGGATTGGGATGGATTATACAATAATTTTTTAAAAATACATAAACCTTCAGGAAGAGAAATAGTCACTTTGATCTCTGTATAATGCATAAATTGGAAAACTAGTCAATTGAAAGTGTATATTGAACTAGTCTTTAAAGATAGGGCTCAAAATACCAAAGGAGGCTCTCTAATTCCTCTTTTGATATTCAATGTGGCTTTGGTATGTAATGTAAAGTAGAATCAAATAATAACTAAGTTTTTTAATATAATCATTAAATGGAATGGCTTCATACATCATAGATAATCTCTATACTTGAATTTTTACAATGATAGAATAAGTAGATTACATAAATGATTAAGAAGAGAAGGTGTGGTCACTGTATCAGATATGTAGGATGAATATGAGCTGATTTATTCTCATGGGATGTTCACTGGCCTTTTGTATAATATTTCAATCCCTCCAACTGATTACTTTCTCTCTATAAATCTCTACAGAACCACCTCAAGACATATGGACCTTTTGCATCAACTTTTGAAGGATGGATCTTCACATGAAATGGATGGATCAGATCTACAATTTGGTATCTATGGCTGCAATGGATCATGTGCAGAAGAGTGGAACTGGAGCTATGGGTCACATATCCCATAGGTCGCTAAGGGTGCATCACCTAATCCTAGAGAAGCTTAAGATTTCAAACATACAAACAAAAAACTAGAAAAAAGCTGTGAATGTGGTGTGCCCTTCTACTTTTATAGTCTGGGTGACTTGTTGAGCAATTCAACCTCTTTGGACTCATCTAATGCGCCCTCCTTGTCTGAGTAGGCAAATTCCTGCTTTTCCAAACTTGCTTGCTTTCTCCCTTTTGGAAACTGCCCCTTCCTAGCTTTTCCAAATGTTTCTTGCTTTTCACACTGACTTGGATTTTATCCTTTTAGGAAACTGTGCTCTCTTTGCTTTCTAGAAGTTTCTACTTTCCTCACCTTCCTGATTTTGTCAGTTTCTTTCTTTTTTTCTTAACACCTTTCTTTGTGTTAATTTTCTCCACTTTCTCCTTTGGCGTGATAATTCATCATGCTATCCTTTTCTCTCCATGCGCCCTTATGGGTTCCTTATCATCATCCATCTCATCAAACATATAATTAATAATTAAATATAAAAAACAATCATTACATCTATTCTAATTTAATTAATTAAACAACTATAGGATAAATTATTCCTAGTTAATAATTGCCTAGTTAATTAATTATCCCCCCTTTTATTAATTAATTCCTTGGTCTTCACTAGGATCCATGGGGGTTTGGTGGATTCTTTGTTGATTTTGGTTCTAGAAAAACGGGGACATGACATGATTCAAGGATAGAACCACCTCCCTCCCAATAGTTGCAAAGGCATCCCATGCCTACCTTTGATGCCTTCACACCTAAGGTGCATATGGTTCCCATTTGACTTCATTGAGCAGGGCACATTTTGATTGCATGCACCTTTTGACCAGTGGCAAAGAGTTGAGCCATTGAGAGTACTCACATAGGGAAGCAACTTGCTTTCCAGTTGGATCATTGGGTTGGACTATGTCTTATTTTCCTCTTTGGGAGAAAAGACACATGATTGAAATTCATGTTTGCATCCATGGAGATTTCTTTGACACATCTTACACTTATCATGAGCAACATGGGCATCCATGGAATTCTGATGATACCTACCCTTTTTGTGATTGGACATGGGACTTTCACCCTTGTCATTTGAACAACAATGTTTTGACACTTGGTACTTATGTGCATTGGGAACATGAAGTGCATTATGATTTGCATGTTCTTGGATATTTTGGAGTTAAGTAAGATGGAGGCTACGCACCTGTTCTTTTTCCAAGAGATTATGAGTTACCTCTAGGAGATTGTTGCATAGTTTTGGAGTAGGCACATGATCTCACTTCGGTTGAGCCAAGAAAAAAATTGATGGATAATGTTTTCCAAGAGTTGGTTCACTATCTTTCATCCCAGACACATATGGCAGCAAGCACACATAAGGATGAAGTTTGGGTAAAGGAATTTTTCCTATGAGTGCCACATGAGGAGTAGCAGGATTACACCTATTCCATTGATGACTTAAAAGTCAATCCATGTGGCCTAACAAGTGCACCATTCTCTTACCGGTTTGATGAGCAACAACATATGCATCTATCTGATGTCTCCATCATGCATAGCAGTGCAGGGGAGTTCTACTTGAGACAATTAAGTGGCATAAGTAGCAGAGTAGAGATTTGTTGCAACAGAGCGAAGATGGTACATGGGGAAGCTACAATATTTCCATCGAGATCACTAAGATGGAGTAAGCATTCATCGACTGATTGGGTGGATAGATACAAGAGGGAGTTGAGTACCCCAAGGGGTAAGTTTGTTGCTTTCATCAGTGGAAAGTTTATGGACATGTCATTCATCTTGTGTGACTATTTGTATAGACATTTTTGTTTTCTATGTGATGTCTTCAGTATACTTGGGTGGACATGGGATTGTCACCTATGTCTTATGGATGGGAATTGCAGTGCTAGTTTGCACATGGCTTATGAGGAGATTCAATCTTCCTTTGGAAGTGATGAGCTTCCATTTTGGTGGAGTGATCTAGACATCCTCCATGATGATATATTCTTTTTGTTGATACTGATGTTTGGGAGGATGGATTTAAGACAATGGGACCCTGGAATTATTTGGGATGATAGTTTTTCACAAGCAATGGTGCTATTGGGAGACATGAAGCAGTGGCAGTGGGATCCAGGAGTTGATCGATCATTTTAGTTTGCATTGATGTATGGAGGAATGCAACATAAGTAGTGGGACCCTGGGATCGTTTTTGGATATCCAATTATCACCAGAGTAGCATAGCAACAGGATGGCAGCACCTCCATTGAGTTCAATTAGAATTTGGAATTCCAATGGTTGTCAAGTTCAACTATAGATCTTAAATTACTTGAGGACAATCAATATTGGGAGGGAAGGACTGTAATTTACCCATTTTTTTTATACCACCATGGCCCACCATCACACATTCAACCCCATGGGTCCTAGTGATAGTTTGGAATTAATTAATTAATGAGGGGTTAATGTTTGAGGCATCAATTGCCAACGTATTTAATTTTACTTCCTTAGGTTTGAGATGCACTTGAAAAAGTTATTTTTCATTATTAAATAGTTATCTTGATGAAATAAAGTGAATAATGGTCCATAAGGGTGCATTAGAGGATAAGCATTGACCAAGAGATATCTTACACAAGAAGAAAAGCAGAAAGTAGTTAAAGCTAGGAAAACAGGAAAAATAAAGGAAAAGTCGACACAAGGAAGAAAATCTTGATGTATATGTAACTTCGGAATGTATTTCACCTATGTATATTGTACTCCTATAGAGATGTTATTATTTCTCTATACGGAAGTGTCATCATTTGTATTGACAAGTGTCGCAAGTGTTGTAACTTGTCGATGGGTTATTAGACCACCAAGTGTGGGGTCAACCCGGATTAATATAACCATGGGTTATTAGGCTAAGTTATACAAGTCGGCCCCATTGGTTTATTGGGCAAGACATGACAAGTATAAATAGAGATCCGTATATCTCTATTTGATCAACTCATTACTCACTTCTATCTCTCTTAGAAAGTGGCGCACTCGTGACGAGGAGGATCAGCTGCTAGGAGAATAATATCTCTTGTACTTTGGTTTTACTTTGGTTGTATCATTGCTCTATCTATCTCTGAGGAAGTTGCAGGGTTTTTCACCTTCTCGGTTTTCCCCGGTGAAACTCTGTGTCTCTTGTGTGCTTGCATTATTGTGTCCATGATTGATATGTTGTAGATATCCTGTACATGTTATTATCTCAGTTAAGATCCTAGATCAGATTGAAATTTCTGAAAAACTAACATGGTATCAGAGCTAGCGTGAAAGAAGGAATGGTATGGCATGTATGACACTTGTTGCACTTGCGATGCTAGGGCTTGATATAGCAAAAACCAGTCATCGTATCCCTTTCACCATAAATCCATTTTGGGAAAGTTTCAAGATCTGAAAAGTTTACACGTCGAAGATAAGATCCCCATGTACCTTGTGTCCAAAGCACAACTTCTAATTCATTTCACTTTGTGTTTTATGATCTGTACAATCTAGGGTTTCTGCCTCTTCTAGATCTGAGTCATAAACATGTGACCTAGGAAAAAAGGTTATAACTTGGGCTAGGAAGCTCCAAATGAAATTTTGTAAAATGTGGCAGGTAGGGAATGGACTGTATGTTCATAGGCCAAAACTTTAGAGGCCGAAAGTGAACCAGTGACACGTGGCACTTCGTACAAGTTTGCTCTCCTGTTTTATCCCATAAATAGGTCACGTTGCGACACTTGGCATAACTCTCTCTCAGAGAATCCAATTGAGGTCATACCTATGGGGTTGGAAATATGACAGGTCGGGCTACCATAGGTAGAAGTTTCAGACCCTTTAGATTCATAGTTTCGGAGTTACACTAGAAATAAGGAGGTGCATATTTCTGTCAAAACATAATTAGATTTTGAGCACCTTCATTCATGGCTCCGGGAATTAGGGTTTTGGAGAAAGTTGGAATTTTAGTAATCGGAGACCACGACTGAATGCTACTCATAAAAATTGAAATTTAGATACCAAGCTCAAATTTTTTGGTTGGGCAGAAGGCCGGGCTTTATCAAACCCTAGTTCGGGACTTTGATCCATAAAAGTGGAAAATTAGGGATTCTACAAAAGTTGGAATTTTTGAAGTTTGTGACCACGGCTGGAAGCTCCTCAGAAAAATAGAAGTTTAGAGATTTGATCGAACCTTTCGTTTGGGCAGAAGAGTGGGCTTTATAAAACCCTAGTTCGGGATCCTTTCTAGAAGATCTGAAAGTTTCAAAGGCAATTTTGAGGGTGAAACTTTGCAATTTTCAAATTCTGAGTATACCAGCTTGACCAGCTCATCAAGGCGCATCCTTGTATCCTTTCAGAAGTTTAAAATTCAAATTTTGAGTTTTTAGGGTTTCTTTGACAAACCCTAATCCAACTCTAGATCCAGTTTCTGCAAATTAAGTGGATTGGGTTAATTGTTTGGTCACCTGCATAAGTGAAGAAGTTCCTATTTCAGAGGGAGATGAGGCTAAGACCTTACATAAGAAGATTACAAGAAATCTCGACAAGTATGACTTATCCAGGTATGTTTCAAGATCTGTTCATGATTAAGTTTATGGTATGTTTGTTTTCACTAAGGTTAGTACAATCTTGATTAACTTTAGACTTGTCATATCACCTTAATAAAATTATGAATGCAGATATTCATTGATTAGGGTTTTGACACTTATGATTGTACTAATGCCTTGTGGTGTTGTATGAGGTTGATGTTGTCCGCTATCATGCAAGGTACATCAAAGAAAGACAAATCATGTTCTAGTTCAAGAACATATGACCATGGAGACATGAAGACAAAGATTCATTCATTGTCATGGATCACATAGAAGATCTACTTACGAGGTATGTATAACTTGGTTCTATAATGGTTAACTTATGAGATATGTAGGTTACTAGCACAAGTCATTGAAGAACAAGAAGACATCATGTGGGTATGTTAGACATAGCTAGCTAACATGCTAATCCAGGTATGTTTTTCCTATATCAAGTTAAAATCCTACCTTGTGTTAGGATATATTATATAAGTATACTTGACATGATTGATTATGATTATTCATGAAGTTATAGGTTTGAGTAATCATGGGTTTAGGCATATTATGTTTCTTACTTTAATTGATGATATGACTAACCAGAAGAGTCCTATATAAACCTTGAATACTAATGTTTATTATCTGTGTTTAAAATGATCATTACTATACATGTTTAAGATTATTGTGTTTCTGATAGTATTGATATTATACTAATAAATGTATGATTATGTATGAGATCTCGAGGATATCACAATAATGATACTTGTAAGCATGCATAGTGATTGAGGATGGATATAAGTTCAAGGACAGGTAATCCAGGAACCAAAGATCAAGAGGGAGCACAATCTAGTAGTTTCTACAAGGATGCAGATATTCAGAGGGAGTCGACCACTTCTCACAATCCACATCAGAATGGAGTTGCATAAAGGAAGCAAAGATTTAGAGGGAGTCCACCCAACAAACAAACAAAGATAAGTTTTTGACTTGCCATTTCTTGTATATTCTGTTTGTTTAAATAATGTTGTTCAATGATGTATATGCTTATGTTCCTAGACTTAGGTTGTGTATTATGCATATTAGAATAATTGCATTAATGAACAGTATACTACTAATATGCATGTAATGGGTAAGTGGCCTATGGCACTGTACAACATTCCATTTCTACTTATCTAGAATGAAACCTCTTTGCTGACATGTTGGGAGTAGTGCAAACTCTTAACAATGTTCTGGTAGAGATTGGAAGGCATCTAGAAACTTACAGGATATGGATGAATGTTGTATTGAAGCATTGGCTAAAATAATTGCATGACTATATGACATATTTCTTTATGTGTAAGAATTTGTTCTGAAAACTATGAGATGTTTCTAATCATGCAATTTAACTTGTTTTGTAGGAAAGATCATATACCATCACCTACAAAAGAAGGACTACAACATTTTTTCTAGCAACAAAGATATCTATTGAAGATATTGAAGTTTCCAGGATACGGTATGAAGTAATGAAAGAATACCATGATCTGTCGATCATGAAGAAAGATTTTTGGGATGTGGTCCCAAGACCAGATGGAAATTCTGTCGTGACTTCCAAAAGATCAAGCATGCTACAGATGGCATGCTGCAAATGGCAGCATAAAGAAATACAAAGCGAGATTTATAGCTCGTGGCTTCTCCCAGAAAGAGGGGATAGATTATGAAGAGACTTTTGCACCTGTAGCCAGATACACTTCCATCAGATCAGTACTTGCTCTGGCTGCAGTGATGAAATGGAAGATACACTAGATGGATGACAAGACAACTTTCTTGAATAGTGTAGTCAAAGAGGAAGTGTATGTGGAGCAGCCACTCGGTTTTGAGACATATGACAGGGAGTCATATGTGTGCAGGTTGAAGAAAGCCTTGTATGGATTGAAGCAAGCTCCTAGGACCTGGTATGGCAGGATAGATGGCTTTCTATCCAGTTTGGGCTTTACCAAGAGTAAAGCAGATTCCAACCTTTACTACAAGGTTGAGGAAGGAAATCCAATGATACTACATTTGTATGTGGATAACCTGTTTGTTACAAGTGAGGATAGATTGATTTCCAACACGCAGCGAAGGCTTGCTGCCGAGTTCGAGATGAATAACTTGGAGATGATGCACTACTTTCTAGGCATGGAGGTGTGGTAGAGTGCAGATGGAATCTTCCTTGGAGAAGGGAAGAATGCAGTAGAGATCCTGAAGAGGTTCAGGATGATGGAATGCAAGGACATGGTTGTTGATGTATATGTAACTTCCGAATGTATTTCATCTATGTATTTCATATATATATATATATATTGTACCCTTATAAGAGATGTGTTATTCCTCTATAAGGAAGTGTCGTCATGTGGATTGAAAAGTGTCGTAAGTGTGTGTACTTTCCGATGGGTTATTATACCACCATGTGTGGGGTCGGACCTGAAATATATATTATATTGTGGATGTATCTAGATAGACAAGTCAGCCCCATAGTGTAACTGGGAAAATAGGTTAGTATAAATAGAGATCGGGAGATCTCTATTTTGATCATTCAGAAAGTCACACTTCTCTCACTCAAAAAGTGGTGCACTAGTGGGGAGGAGGATCATCTGCTACTAGGAGACTATATTAGTGTATTTTGGTTGTACGTTGGTCAAGTCATTGCTCTCTCTATCTCTGAGGAAGTTGTGGGGTTTTTCACCTTAGGGTTTTCCCCACAGAAACTCTGTGTCTCTTATCTCTCATGCTTTTGATTCTTGTGATGCTTGTCATGCTTATTGTGATTGTTATGCATTGATATACTGTATATGTTATTCTCTCAATGAAGATCCTAGAGTATTGTGAATTAATGCTCAAAATTTAACATGGTATCAGAGCTAACCTAAGAAGAAGACATTTTGCAGTGATGGAAACTTGAGTTTCTTGTTTATTGGGTTTCTCTCCATATATTTTGGAAAAGCAGTATAGTAGATTGACTATACTCATAAAAAAGCATCCATCTATCCAATCAGAATTCAATTCTGAGCATTTTTAGATTTGGCCCTAAACATTAGGGTTTCCACAAAAATAGGAATTTCTGAAATCTGAATACATAGCTAGAAGCGCCTTACAACAATCAAAAGTTCAGAGCTTTAGATCGATATTTTTGGCTGGGTAGATCTCCGGGAAACTCAAACCCTAATTCAGGGCTCTCCGAGTGAACCCAGGAGGAAAAAAAGTCAAATCTGAAGGGTAAAACTTTGTTGATCTCAAATTTTGAATGCACTAGGATGATCAGCTCATCAAGGCGCATCTTTCTATCCTTTCAGAAAGTTGAAATTCATATTTTTAATTTTTAGGATTTTTTCGACAAACCCTCATCCGGGACCAGATCCAGTTTTCAACATTTCAAGTGGTAAGACCTAAATCTTTTCTATTTCCATTTGAAGTACTCTTTAAAATGTCTCACCACACCAAGCTTGAGGATAAGCTTGAAGGGGATGATAACTTCCGAGCTTGGAAGTATAGGATTGGGTTAATCCTGGAAGAGAATGAGTTGGACTCATATATAAAAGTAGACATCCCTATCCCAGAGGATGAAGACGCTAAAGTATTGCATAAGAAGAACTTGGTCAAGGAAAAGAGAATCATTGCTGATTCTATCAAAGACCATCTCATACCCCATGTGTCTTCTCTAAAGACACCCAAAGAGATGTTTGACTGTTTGACCAAGCTATTTGAAGGGAAGAACATAAATCGGAAGATGACCCTGCGGAACCAATTGAAAGGAGTAAAGTTTCAGAATGGAGAAACCATTCAATCTTATTTTTCAAGGGTCTCCCATACCAAGGAACAACTAGAAGTAGTGGATGAAATGGTGGAGAATGGTGAAGTTTTCATGACCACTCTGAATGGCTTACCTAGGTCATGGGACTCCTTCATTCAAGGAATCTGTGCAAGAAAGAAGTTGATTTCCTTCAGTAGACTACGGGAAGAATTCTCACAAGAAGAAGCAAGGC
Source organism: Larix kaempferi (assembly GCA_027924585.1). Taxonomy (NCBI): domain Eukaryota; kingdom Viridiplantae; phylum Streptophyta; class Pinopsida; order Pinales; family Pinaceae; genus Larix; species Larix kaempferi. The sequence continues at coordinate 50,401,137 of BSBM01000299.1, read as the reverse complement.
TTGTGGCACGAGAAGAAAAGATGGGGAATGAAGATCAAGCTCTCACAGCTCACACCAAGAAAGGGAAGTCCAAGAGAGAGCCATCTCACTCCAAGAAATATTCACATCACTTCAAAGAAAGAAGAATACGCTTCACCTGTAATGAGAAAGGACATATTGCCATAAATTGTCCCAAGAACAAGAAGGACAACAACAACTTCAACAAGAAGAAGAAGGGCAGCAAAAGAAGGTTTCATGCTCATACTGCAGAGGATGATGAACCACCCAAGGAGAAGGCTAGGGCAGAAAGTGATGATAGTAATGATGACTCATCAAGTGAAGAAGAGTATGTTCTAATCCGTGCTCTCACAGGTACTATCTCCCATGGTTGTAATGATTGGTTATTGACAGTTGGGATTCCAAACACATGACTGGGTTTAAGGAATCTTTTATGAACCTATCTGAACATGAATCACCCCATAAGGTGAAACTTGGGGATGATTATCAATACCCAATCAAAGGAAGTGGTGAATCCTCCTACAACCTAGATTCTGGAAAATCTTTGAAGATGAAAGAAAAACTTTATGTACCTGAGCTCAAGAAGAACTTACTCTCCATCTCTGCATTGGATGCAAAAGGTATGAGGGTTGCATTTGTGGATGGCTAAGTCCTAATGTGGCCAAAGGGAAAGACCATAGATGATGTAGTAGTGATTAGAGAGCAAGAGGGAGGTTTGTATAAATTGAAAGGACAACCTGAACATGCCATGGTGCATGAATCCATGGAGCCAAGTGAACTTTGGCATAGAAGACTTTCTCATATGCACTATAGGGAACTTCCAATTGCAAGCAAGGCTGTAGAGGGTCTTCCTGAAATCAAGACCAAACATGAAGGTGTTTGCAAAGCATGTGCAAAAGGTAAGAACATTAAGAAGGCTTTCCCAAGCAGTGAAGGCAAGGCAAAGGATATCCTGGAAACCATCCACTCAGATGTATGTGGTCCTATGTCATCCAGTTCTCTAAGTGGGTATGTTTACTATGTCTCATTTATTGATGACTTCTCCAGGAAGACTTGGGTATACTTCTTGAAGAACAAAGATGAGGTGTTTGATAAGTTTAAGGAATTCAAAACCTTGATGGAGAATCAAATTGACAAGAAGATCAAAACATTCAGATCCGACAATGGTGGAGAATTCACCTCGGGTGACTTCAAGAAGCTTTGCAGTGATTCAGGGATTAAGAGGGAGTTGACTGCTCCTTACAATCCACAACAGAATGGAGTTGCAGAAAGGAAGAACAGAACAATCATGGAAGCAACAAGAGAAATGCTACATGACCAGGATCTACCTATGCATCTATGGGAAGAAGCAGCTAGAACAGCTGTATATGTGCAGAACAGAACACCCCACAATATATTGGACAACAAGACACCAGAAGAGGTCTTTTCTTGTAAGAAACCTGAAGTCAACCATCTCAGAATATTTGGTTGTCCAGTATTCACTCATGTCCCAAAGGAAAAGAGGACCAAACTAGATCCTTCAGGAAAGAAGGGTATCTTTGTGGGTTATAGTGAAAGCTCAAAGGCTTACAAAATATACTTTCCAGGGTTCAAGAAGATTGATGTCAGCAAGGATGTGACATTTGTTGAAAACTCAGCATTCATCAAATCAAGGAAGGCACCTATCGAAGTTTATGAAGAACCTAAGGAAACTAGATTTCAAGAAACTACCATGACTGAAGCAATTCTAGAAGTTGTTCATGAGTTTGAAGATCCGCAAGAACCTGTAGATCCACCCTCTGAGGATAACTCTCACAAGAGGAAACCTGCATGGGCTAGAGAGCTCATTCAAGATGCAGAAATATTTGGCATTCTAGAAGAAGAACACAGAGCAAAGAAGAGAACTAGATCACATACCAGCTATGTTGCTTTACTCTGTGATATTATGAACAAAGAACCTTCCAGTTATGAAGAAGCAGTAGAAAAGAAAGAATGGAAGGACTCCATGGTTGAGGAATACCAATCAATAATGAAGAATGATGTTTGGGATGTTGTCCCAAGACCTCAAGAGAAGTCTGTTGTGAATTCCAAATGGATCTACAAAATCAAACATGCTGCAGATGGCAGTGTAGAGAAATACAAAGCAAGATTCGTAGCTTGTGGCTTCTCTCAGAAAGAGGGAATAGATTATGAAGAAACCTTTGCACCTATAGCCAAGTATACTTCCATCAGAACAGTACTTTCCCTGGCTGCAGCAACGAAATGGAAAAAACACCAAATGGATGTGAAGACTGCCTTCTTGAATGGTGTAGTTGAAGAAGAAGTATATGTGGAGCAGCCACTCGGTTTCGAAATACATGATAGGGAATCATATGTGTGCATATTGAAGAAAGCCTTGTATGGATTGAAACAAGCTCCCAGAACTTGGTATGGTAGGATGGACAGTTTCCTATCTAGTTTGGGCTTTACCAAGAGTAAAGCGGATTCCAACCTTTACTACAAGGTTGAGGAAGGGAATCCTGTGATTCTACTCCTGTATGTGGATGACTTATTTGTAACAGGAGATGACAGATTGCTTGCAGATACTAAGAGGAAGCTTGCTGCTGAGTTCGATATGAAAGATTTGGGAATGATGCATTATTTCCTAGGTATGGAGGTGTGGCAGAGTGCAGGTGGGATCTTCCTTGGTCAAGGGAAGTACACAGTAGATATCCTGAAGAGATTCGGGGTGATGGATTGCAAGGCCATGGCCACACCTATGGCATCAAATCTGAAGCTTCTATGTGATGCTTCATCTAATCCGGTTGATGTCTCTATGTATCGTCAGATGATTGGGTCTTTGATGTACCTGACGAACACGAGACCGGATATTTTCTTTGTTGTGAACACATTGATCCAGTTCCTAACGGATCCGAGGAGTGTTCACCTAGTTGCAGTAAAGCATGTTCTGAGGTACCTGAAGGGTACAGTGGATTATGGGCTCAAGTATGAAGCGAATCAAAAGTTTAACCTGCAGGGTTATGTTGATTCAGATTGGGTTGGCAGTGCTGCAGATAGGAAGAGCAAATCTGGATGTTGCTTCAGTATGGGATTAGGTATAATCTTTTGGTTTAGCAGGAAGTAGTCCTGTGTAGCACTGAGTATAGCTGAGGCAGAGTATGTTGCAGCCTGTTCAGCTAGTTGTGAGGCAGTATGGCTACGGAAGCTACTGTCTGAGTTATTTGATTTCCCATTGGATGCTACTGGTATCTTCTGCAATAACCAGAGTTGTGTGGTCTGAGAGCCCATTGTTTCATGACAGGTCGAAACACATAGAGATCAAATATCACTATATCAGGGATATGGTGCAGAGAGGAGCTGTGAAGCTCCTGTATGTTGCGATGGACAAGCAGATTCCAGATGTGTTGACGAAGCCACTAGCCAGGGTGAAGTACGAGTACTTCAGGGAGAGGCTTGGTGTTCATCAGATAGAGGACACTTCGAGGAAGAAGTGATGGACACATTTGCTGAATCCATTCCAAGCATGTTGGAAGGAGGATCCTTCACATGGCTGTGGATGTACGTGCTGGATGATGAGCATCAGGATGATGTTCTAGTTTCTGTTTTGTATGATCAGTTGGATCATTTATATGTATATGTATGTACACATCATGTTGGATGTTGGATATGATAAGTTGGATCATTTATATGTATGTATGCATCATGTTGGATGCTAGATATGATCAGTTGGATCATTTATATGTATGTACGCATCATGTTGGATGTTGGATATGATCAGGTAGATCAGGTATATTGATATGTATTAGGTATGATCAAGTAGATCATGTATGTTGATGGATACATTGTGTGGATCATGTATCTATGTATCAGGTGGATACACTGTGTATGATGATATGTATCAGGTAGATACTTGGTGTGCATCAGATGGATGCATTGTATGATCAGGGTGATCGTCGATGACGAGCTTCTCCAGATGACATGCAGCAAGATGTTGTAGTGATGATGATCAGGATGATCATGTGTACATCAGGATGATGTATGGTGAGTATCAGATGATACTTTGTGGTCATGGATCAGGTTGTGCAGATGAGCATGTCTGGGAGATCCTATAGGTCAGAGTTACATACCCATAACAGCCTGGGACGCTCTTTCGAGACATTGCTCTAGGAGGACATGTAATTTGTGCCCTAGGAGATCTTCAGGTTGGAGTTGTGTACCTGTAACATCCTGAGATGCTCTTGCCAGGTTTTGTCCTATGGCATGTAATTTGCTCCTGGGAGATCTGGATAGGATGAAAAAGGCCTCAGATGCTTCATCCAGGTTTTTCCATGACCACATGTAATTTGCTCCTGGGAGATCTAGACAGGATGAAAAAGGCCTCAGACGCTTCAGCCAGGTTTTGTCATGGAGCACATGTAATTTGCTCCTAGGAGATCTGGACAGGATGAAAAAGGCCTCAAATGCTTCAGCCAAGTTTTGTGGTGAGATCACATGTAATGTGCCCCTGGGAGATCCGACAGGTAGAGCTGTGTGCTTGTAACAGCCTGGGATACTTCAGCTAGGTTTTGTGATGGGTCACATGTAATGTGCTCCTGGGAGATCCGATAGGTAGAGCTGTGTGCTCTTAATAGCCTGGGATGCTACAACCAGGTTTTGTGATGCACGTAATAAGTCCTAAGGATTCCACAGTATGGCCAGTGATGATGAAGACTTGCAGGTGGTGGGCCTACATCCAGTATGAAAAAGGACTGGCTCTGTAGAACTTCCTATGATGAGTAGAGTCAGAGATTGGTTGAGATAGCAGCAGCAGTGATGATGATGATGACGATGATCCCGAGAAGAAGACTTGTCTAGCAGAACTGTGTTGAGAAATACCTTCCTAGTTAAGAGGGAGTGTTGATGTATATGTAACTTTGGAATGTATTTCATCTATGTATTTCATATATATATATATTTATTGTACCCTTATAAGAGATGTGTTATTCCTCTATAAGGAAGTGTCGTCATGTGGATTGACAAGTGTCACAAGTGTGTATACTTGCTGATGGGTTATTAGACCACCATGTGTGGGGTCGGCCCTGAAATATATATTATATTGTGGATGTATCTAGATAGACAAGTCGGCCCCATAGTGTAACTGGGAAAACAGGTTAGTATAAATAGAGATCGGGAGATCTCTATTTTGATCATTCAGAAAGTCACACTTCTCTCACTCAAAAAGTGGTGCACTGGTGAGGAGGAGGATCATATACTACTAGGAGACTATCTCAATGTATTTTGGTTATACTTTGGTTGAGCCATTGCTCTCTCTATCTCTGAGGAATTTGTGGGGTTTTTCACCTTAGGGTTTTCCCCACGGAAACTCTTTGTCTCTTGTCTCTCATGCTTTTGATTCTTGTGATGCTTGTCATGCTTATTGTGATTGCTATGCATTGATATAATGTATATGTTATTCTCTCAGTGAAGATCCTAGAGTATTGTGAATTAATGCTCAAAATTTAACAATGGCCACATTTATGGCATCGAAACTAAAGCTTCTGTGTGATGCTTCATCTGATCCGGTTGATGTCACTGTGTATCATCAGATGATTGGGTCCTTGATGTACCTGACGAATAGGAGACCAAATATTTGCTTTGTGGTGAACACATTGAGCTAGTTCCTGGTGGATCCCAGAGGTGTTCAACTGGTTGTTGTAAAGCATATTCTGAGGTACCTGAAGGGTACAATTGATTATGGGCTCAAGTATGATGTGAATCAAAAGTTTAACCTGCAGGGTTATGTTGATTCAGATTGGGCAGGCAGTGTTGTAGATAGGAAGAGCACATCTGGGTGTTGCTTCAGTATGGGATCAGGTGTGATCTCTTGGTTTAACAGGAAGCAGTCCTGTGTAGCACTGAGTACAACCAAGGCAAAGTATGTTGCAGCATGTTGTGAGAAAGTATGGCTCCAAAAGCTACTGTCTGAGTTATTTGATCTCCCGTTGGAGGCTACTGGTATCTTTTGTGACAACCAGAGCTGTGTGAAGCTATCTAAGAACCCAGTGTTCCATGATAGGTCGAAGCACATCGAGATCAAATATCACTATATCAAGGATATGGTGCAGAGAGGAGCAGTGAAGCTCTTGTATGTTGCAATAGATGAGTAGGTTGCAGATGTGCTGACGAAGCCACTAGCAAGAGTGAAGTTCAAGTACTTAAGAGAGAGGCTTGGTGTTCTTCATATTGATGACACTTTGAGGAAGAAGTGATGGACAAATTTGTTGAAGCCATTCCAAGCATGGTGAGAGGAGGATCCTTCATGTGGCTATGGATGTAAGCGTTCGATGATGAGCATCAGGACGATGCTCCAGTTACTGCTCTGTATATGCATCATGTTGGATGCTTGGTATGATCAGTTGGATCATGTATATGTATATGCATCATGTTAGATGCTTGTTATTATCAGTTGGATCATGTATATGTATATGCATCATGTTGGATGCTTGTTATGATCAGATGGATCATTTATTTATGTATGTATTAGGTGGATACATTGTATGATCAGATAGATCATGTATGATATGTATCAGGTATGCATCAAGTGGATGCACTGTATGATCAAGATGATCATGGATGACGAGCTTCAGGATGTTGCTCCAGATGATATGTATCAGGATAATGTTATGATAATGATCAGGATGATCATGTGTTGATGTACATCAGGATGATGTATGGAGAGATCATGATGATAATCTATGGCCATGGACAGGTTGTGCAGATAAGCATATAATCCAGCCTTAGGAGGTTTGCAAATATTCTTTCAAGGTTTGGCCTATGGCATGTAATGTGGCCCTAGGATATCTGTAAAATGCTCTTTTGAGGTTTTTCTTTGGGAGGACATATAATCCATCCCTGGGAGATCCGACAGGTAGAACTGTGTGCTCGTAATAGCCTAGGATTCTCTTTTGAGGTTTTGTCCTATGGCATGTAATGTGCTCCTGGGAGATCTGACAGGTAGAGCTGAGTGCTCATAATAGCTTGTGATGATACATCCAGGTTTTGCCATGACCACATGTAATATGCTCCTGGGAGATCCGATAGGTAGAGCTGAGTGCTTGTAACTTCCTGGGATGCTATAGCCAGGTTTTGTGGTGAGATCACATGTAATGTGCTCCTAAGAGATCCGACAGGTAGAGTTGTGTGCTTGTAACAGCCTGGGATGCTACAGCCAGGTTTTGTGATGGGGTAACATGTAATGTGCTCCTAGGAGATCCGACAGGTAGAGCTGAGTGCTCGTAACAACCTAGGATGCTTCAGCTAGGTTTTGTGATGCACGTAATAATTCCTGAGGATTCCACAGTATGGCCAGTGATGATGAAGACCTACATATGGTGGGCCTACATCCAGTATGAAAAAGGACTGGCTCTATAGAAATTCCTATGATGAGTAGATTGGAGATTGATTGAGATAGCAGCAACAGTGACGATGACAATGATTCGAGGATGATGATTCGTTGATGATGATCCAGAGAAGAAGACTTGTGCTAGCAGATCTGTGTCGAGAAATACCTTCCTAGTTAAGAGGGAGTGTTGATGTATATGTAACTTCGAAATGTATTTCACCTATGTATTTCATCTATGTATATTGTACTCCTATAGAGATGTTATTATTCCTCTATATGGAAGTGTCATCATTTGTATTGATAAGTGTCGCAAGTGTTGTAACTTGTCGATGGGTTATTAGACCACCTTGATGGGGTTGGCCCTGTATGAGTCATGTGGGTAAATGGGTTATTAGACCACCAAGTGTGGGGTCATCCCGGATTAATATAATCATGGGTTATTAGGCTAAGTTAGACAAGTTGGCCCCATTGGTTTATTGAGCAGGGCAGGACAAGTATAAATAGAGATCGAGAGATCTCCATTTGATCAACTTATTACTCACTTCTATCTCTCTCAGAAAGTGGTGCACTTGTGAGGAGGAGGATCAACTGTTAGGAGAAGACTATCCCTTGTACTTTTGTTGTATCATTGCTCTATCTATCTCTGAGGAAGTTGCGGGGTTTTTCACCTTCTTGGTTTTCCCTGGTGAAACTCTGTGTCTCTTGTGGGCTTGCATTATTGTGTCCATGATTGATATGTTGTAGATATGTTATACATGTTATTCTCTCAGTTAAGATCCTAGATCAGATTGAAATTTCTGAAAAACTAACAGAAAAGCAGTAAAGCTCAGGAAAAGTGGAATAAAATAGAAAAGTAGACAAAAGCAGAAAGCAGGATAAGGCGGAAAAGTAGGAAAAAGCAAGATAAGGCAAAAAAGAAGGATAAGGCAGAAAATCATGAAAAATAAGTTGAAATAAAAAAGTAGGATATAAAAGAAAAAGAAGAAAGAAAAAACAAAAGAAAAAGTAGAAAGAAAAAGCAGGATAGAAAAAGCAGGATAGAAAAGCAAAAGTAGGATAAAGCAAAAAAGAAAAATCTTGAAAGAAAGCTATCCTTATCCACTCCATGAGGGCTCTTTATCCTAGTTGACTTTCTCCACAAGTCACCTTAAATATATAAAAGAAGGAGTGCGCACCACTTTCCCATATTTTGACAGTTTGAGAATTGAATTGAGTGCAATTTTGCCTCTTTGACTTGGGAGATGTGCCCCTGCTTCTTCTGAGAGGATGATGAAATCCAATCTTCACAATTGAGTTTATTGCAGGTCCTGAAGTCTGATCTAGTGAAGTTTGAGCTTATTTGCAGATATTGGGAAGCCTCTCATTTGAAATCCTGATGATTTCTAGTCTTTCTATGATGGAGAGTTCTTTATCTTATGTATTTCTTTCTTGATACTTCTATTAGATGTATTTCAGCTTCTGATGGTTTTCATTAATGTAATTTTTAACCTCTAAATTCCATTCTGTAGATTTAATAAAGAGAATTCTAAGTTTCATATCAATTTATTTCACCTAGTCTAGGTTGCCATGGAAAATAACTAGTTTTCAGTATTTGAGCAATTAATGAACTTATATAACTCCAAATTGATTTATTTCAGTTTCTTCTACCACTTAACATGTTAAAAAACGCATTCCATGTCTGAAACCAAGAATTCGTAGCATTCTCCCTTTGTTTGGGAAATCCTGAAGTTGAACTAGTTATGTAGTCCTGAGAGACAATCTTGCTTGTTTGCTTTGTATACCTCACCAAAATTTTCTCAAACCTGTTGGAGTGAACCCCAAATGATATTTGATAGTAATTTTTTTTTTAAGCCTTCCTGAGTTGAAATCCTTCTGCATTGGTTCTTAGGTAGTGCCAAGTTGAAGTTCTAGTTTGCATATGTTGGGGTTCCCATGAGCCTTGGAGTAGAATTCATCCTAGATAATGTTTGAAACATTAATGGTCCTAGTACATTGTGAAAAGCATCTCTTAGGTAGCATGATCTTAATTCCTTCCATATTTGTTTGAAATTGCCTTCCTATAGCCATTCAAGTCACTAGTCTTCATTGTTTTCCCTTCAGTCTTGTAGGAGAGTCAGTTAGTGTATCATTGGATCTTATTGGTACATTAAAAATTTCCTAGATTAATGATAGTTCGTATTCTCTCTTAGTCCTTGAATTAAAGTTTGACTTTAATATAATACTGACCAGAAAATATTTGTAAAGAGGATGTTTTGCTTGGACATGGCGGTAATGTCAAACCAACAATATTAAAAACTATAATTTTATCAAACATGCATAAAATAAATCACACAACAATTTAAACACACCATAAGTCATATATTTTACCTTGGAAACCCCTACAGTAAAACTAGTTTGAATGGCTTGCTCAATATATTGTTTATTCAATTTGAAATATTTACAAAGAATATGTCTCTTTGGATGACATGCTTCGCTAAATAGAGATTTGGAAAACATTTCTCTATAGTCTCAACTGAGGAACTCCTTTTCACTCTTTGTACAAGTGGTTACAAACATTGTTAGGGATATTCTAGGGTATCTAGAAGGATATGCATCCCTACACCTTCATTTCCCCTTCAACAATTAATTCAAGCCCAATTTCCTTATGTTGGTGGTGTTCCACTTAATGGTTGGACCTTTGTTTATAATTGTCTTTGTTTAATTAAATTGGATCCTTGTTTGGTAGTTCAAATTTCCTTGTGGAAAATGGGTCTTCTTCTTGTGATGAATGACGATAGGGTTTGATGGAATACTTGGTTCATTAAGTAACTTATAAATATCTTTATGTTTATGAAATGAATGGTTAATGAATGGTATCCTTATTTCATGTTCAAAGGTTGAATAGATAAGATACCTTAGTTTAGCTCTTTCATTCATTTTCCCTAATTCTATTGCTCTTGGGAGAAAGGCCTTGGTTTAGATCATTCTCTTTTCATTTGTCTCAAGTATTATATTTTCCATCACTACACCTTGTGAGTCTGCTCAAAATATTGGATTGAAGCAGTTGCAAATTACACCCATACTGTGGTTTTCTCCTAGCTTATTATCAGTGGGAAGTTTAAAACTTAAAGGTGTGGATGCAATTGTGTAAGACAAGGTGAGAAGATACATCTAGAAATATGATTTTTGGTTATGATCACAAAATTGGCTTGGAAGGAATGGTTTTAGCTCGAATCTTCCACGATTAGAGAGTTGTTAATTCACCATTTGCAAACATGTATCGGCACTTTAAAACATCCAAAAGTCAAGGCACTATGCCAACATGTTTGTACTCTTAAAACTCAAAGATCTATAGAAAAATTAATTCCACATTAGGTTATCCTAATGAGAAAAAAATTATATATAAAATTTACAGCCTATTTTCTCATTAGAACAAGAAGTGATAGCTACAAGAAATAGTGATTTTGGTGGTCCTTGCCGGGATGTGCCAAATTTATCCTTTGTCCTTTTCTCTATTATTCTATCCTACAGATTAACAAATTTAGAATCAAATAAGCAATTGTACATACTATCTTTAGCATATTTCAACACCTTCCTTGGAGAACAGCTTGCTTTGCTTTCAAGGTATTCTGATGAGGTAGACCAAAGGAAATCATGGCCAGCATGGAAAATGTAAATACTTGAGAATTATGATGTATTACCCCTGTTCTTGAAGTATAATTTTCCTACGTAGCAGCTAACCCTTGAAAACATAGTCAAATGCATGGGACATGAAATAGGAACATCCCACTCCTAGAGAATTTATTGAATATTGTAGGGAAACATATGGTAGGAAAGCCTTCCTATACATGGTGCTCAAACAATCAACCTTGGGGGAGGAATCACCTAGAATTGAAGAGTTCTAATGAGTGCATTAAGGCATAAATTGAGGAACAAGGTACCATTTCAAGAAGAATTCCTTGATTAAAGGAATGGAACGTGGAAAATCAAGCACTAAATTGAAGGGAACCCTATATTAAAGGAATGGTTTCATGATTTTAACTTGGCGTGCATCCACATACTAGATCCAATATTTAAAGGGGTGGTTAGCATGAATGGAGAAGCTCCCAAGGTTTAAGAGGGATGAAGTTATTGTTTAATATTATTTTTAGAGGATTTGATTCATTGTGGTTATGTTTAAGGGCATCCAAAATATAGAAGAGACACATGGCATCAAATGGTTTACAGGGTCATTGAAGATTTCAAGAAAGAAGAATGCCCAGATCTTAAAGAAGATTTTTAGTGGTCGCATGCTCCATGAATTGTGGATCTAGAAATATTCAATCTTATATTTTTGGAGAAATTAGTGGATCTTGAATTGGTCAAATATATTTGATTGTTGATTCTTGGAGAAAGTGTGGATCTAGGGATCTCGAGAGCTTTCTCAATAATATTTTATTGTAAATTAGATGGGGAGAAAAGATATAAAAGGAAAAGCAATCCTCACTTGAAAATCAAAATTTTAAGTGAACGAAATCCCCCTTTAAAAGGCCAAGAATATTGTAATTTGCAGGTAAAATGGATTAAAAGCTTTGGTGAAGTATATTGTCCTTGCTCGGGTATAAATAAATCATGTTGATGCTAGGACTAAAATATCAGATTCTATTGGTATACATCTCTATGTTCATATCTGTTGCATATTTATTCTGAATTGTTTTGATGCTAGAGAAGGGATTTGGGTTTAATATGGTATATGAATGAAAAAATGCATTTCTCCATATTTTGTGATAGAAATGGACCCTTGTACCATTCCTTGCTAATGAATAGGTTTTGTTTGTTTATGTATTGGTAGTACGCCCTACGAAAACCTTAAATGCACAAGTAGCAACTCGTTTTATTGAGCATTCATTACTTGAACTTATAGCAAGTTGGTTCTTTTAGTTGTCTCAATTGGTGCCTAGATAATGTGCACAATAGTTTTTCTTGTTTTTTTTATGCTCTTCATTTCTGATGTGTGTGGTTCTTCTTGCAGTGCAGAGAAAAGGCATGGCATGCGAGATATAAGTAGAGGAATGGGACCTAATCGTAAGTCACAAGAAGATCATGGTAAAAAGAAGAAAAGAAAACACGATTTACCTGAAAATAAATATGTTGCTGCAACAACAACAACTTTTTTGGCAGAAGCACAAAAGGAGCTATTTGGTGGAAGTAATCTAGGGAAACAAAAAGAAGATGAAATAGAGGGGGATTGATGAGAGAGCCCATATAATGTCTAGGGATATTTTTAATTAGCATTGGTTCCAATGTCAAACACACTTGAGAAGCTTTCATTGAGATAACTAAATGAGAAATTATGACAAAATGAGTTCATGGAGTGAAAAATTTCACAAGCACTGAGATGCAAAGTATCCACAAGATGGGATATCAAGAAAAAATATAGATATCAAATCGGGCCCACATATTTTTCTTCCTTCTATGGCCATATACCTAAAAGGATGTTGAAAAGTGATTTCAGTGTTATGTTAAATTGCAAAAATTGGGTTTACTTATAGAATATTTAAACACAAATCAAACTTCCACAACTTCAATTGGAACTATTTTAACATGACTGCACTAATCATTTGCAAGAGCAGTGCCTGGCTTAGTGGCTAGTGTCAAGAGAAGATTTTTTTCATTTGATTTGATTTAATTTTTGTTAGTGTTGTGCATTCATCTTAAAACTATGGCAGTGGAAATTCCATATTATCTTTGCCAATGATATGGTTTTTAAGATTGTGAAATTTGCACTTTGTATAATCAGTTATAATTCTTTGTCTTTGATTTCAGATTTTATTTATATATATAGAAATTTTAAAGCTCTATGGCTCGATAGGTGATTGCAAAGAGATAAACTTCTAAACATTGCACTTTGGTTTCATTCTAGTTTTGGTTCTTACTTTCTTCTTGATTTTGTGTCTATGGTTTCGGCATCTTGCAAACAAAATTGGCAACTTGGAGAGGCCATCTCTGAAGGAATTCTTTCCTCGTTGGGTGGAGTCTTTTGGTTTCCTAATTTTAAGGTATGATCTCTTTCCTTTCATGGACATCATAAATTTATGAGAAGTTAATTAATTTTTTTGTTGTAGGCAGTTCACCTATATTTAGTTATTAGGATTCTTAGATGTCTTCATGATAGATCCTGATCAATATGTTATTGGATTTGAAAGGATGGGATTATCCTACAATAGGAAGTGTAAATTGTAATATGATTGTGTTAAATGTTTTGTGGGGATATACTTCTAATATGAGTTCAAATTCAGTACCTGCTAGAGGCACTGTTAGCGGTGAGTTTCAACTAGGTGATGATGGTTGGGAAGGAAAATTGATCAACTGGATATTGGCATGATAATATTAATTGATCCACTATACCATGCTTATATAGTATACCATGCTTATATAGTATTGCAATGTTGAGAATACTAAAAGTTCAAAATTTGAGCAGATAGAAGAGAAGAGAAGGCAATTTTGGGTTCATTGTGAAAGTGAAAATGGCATGACTGCCCATCTTATGACACTTCTGGGAATATTTTAAGCATCCTGAGCATATTGCCAACCTTAAAAGTACATTATGCGAACCTTCCAGTAGTAAAAAGGTTAATAATTTGAATGAACAGACCTGGTTATGCCCTCATAACATTAGTTACCTACAGTAAATTCAGAGGCAACACACTATTGGTTTGAAGTAGTATCCTTTTGGACATGGATGCAACATAAACCAGCATCAAGTCTTCTAAATATTGGATCTTGTTAAGATTTATGGCTTACAATAAAGGCATGCTTTGCATGATGTATCATGCAGTCAAATGTGAGAAACTGTTGAATCCTTTCATAACTCAAGAATGAAAAACATAATCAAAATGAACCCTGGTGGCTCTCATGAAAAACATTACAATTATAGAGTCGCAATCGTTCATGAAGTAGATTATTCTGCTAATGATTCCACCACTCATGTTGCTACTATTTCCACAAATCATAGGTTTGTATGTTCTCATCCTTCATTGGAACTGGTCAAATTACAACATGCATCAAGCACAAGAAAAGAGAGTCCTATGCCAAGATTAATTACAATGCCACTTTTTCCTCCTCAAAATCAGTCAGGAGGACAGATTGGGTCACTATCGCTTCCATTATTTTCAGAACAAAAGTATTTTTCATGTTCTCAGAATGGGGGGGCTCTTACACCAATATTTTCTATATTTATTTATCTAGTAAGTATGTTCCTGACCTTTTTGGTCTTAATCAACCTAATAAAGATATATTGGACCTTTCCACTGTTAATCAACCTAATAAAGATGTACATAGAATTTCCTATGCTAAACATATTTCAAGCCTTTCTACTTTTAATCTAAATCAACCTAGTAAAGATGTGTATGGGCTATGTGTTTCTGATCAAGTTAATCTTTAGGTATCAGTTAAACAAAGCCGATATGATCCTTTATGTGATGGTATTGACCATTCTACTAGAGCTCAAGAATATTTAAAAAAGGATGATAATACTGCTATAACTTAGGATGTGTGAGAAGTGTTGGTGGAACTAGATAAAACTCCATTACAACATAATGTTAGTCCCAATAACAAGGATGGCCAGAAAAAAACTTAGTTGTCCCTCCATAACTCGGGGCATAGTTAGAAACAACAAACATAAAGGCAGTGCTGACCTTTCTTTGAAAAGCACTAAATCTCATGAAGCAGTACAAACAAAGATGTGCAAGTTGCTATAGCCATGGTAGTAAGGGTCGGTTTTGAATGAGAGCGACTATGGATTCATGCATAAGAAATTACCATGCCCAAAATGTATCCTATTTATGAAAAAACATAAATATTTCCATAATCTTTCGTAGTTTGGTCATAAATTTTATCTTGCAACTCGGAATTGGGCATATTTTGGACCGTTGGAAAGGTCTTGAAATTCTCTACAACTTTGGTGTTTTGAGTTTTCTTTGATTCCTTCCCGTTTTTCCAAGGAGGGAATTTTAGGAAAAAAACATCTTTCAATAGATGTGTTTAGAAAAGAATCATTTGAAAGATGTTTTTTTATTGAAATTCCCTCCGCGGAAAAACGGTAAGGAATAAGAGAAAACTAAAAACTTCAATGTCGTAGAGAATTTCAAGACATTTCCAATGGTCCAAAATCCTTCCAATTATGAGTTACGAGTGAAACGTTATGGCCAAAATATGAAAGATTCTGGGAATCTTTACATTTTTTCTTAATTAGGATACATTTTGGGCAAGCTTGGTTGTACTAAATGGAGGCAATTCCTCCTCAACAAACCAATTATCCAAGTCTCTCTTCCCTCCTTCAAAATTCTAAGTGGTCTTCCAAGAGATGCCCACAGGACTTCCACCTATAAATATTTTGAAACATGTTATAAAATTGACCGTACAAAAGACCCCATGATGGTTTGTCCATGTCAATATGCCCAATTTCAAAATCTTAATATTAAAAGGCTTATGGAGGAACCTTTGGAAATTGGGATCACAACTCTTAGTAAAATCCCTTTTGAGGCAAAGTAGGTTGGGTAATAATTTCCCCTAGTGTAATAGCTAATAATAATAAATATGAACACTTGCAAGCATATTCTCTTTTTATATAACAGAGAGAGAACTCCCAACTATTTTAGTTGTAGGAGAGAGTGGGAAATCCCAAGTATTACATAGCTGTGAGATATAAGTCAATGTAGTGATTTCCTTGAGTGTCATGGTCAATGTAAGAAGAGGTATATTATGCAAATTAGGAAGGGAATAGATAGGGGATACCTTAAGTGGGGTGATACCGAAGGGGCCATTAGGTCTATGCAAAAATAGTTTTCAAATATTAAAATCTTTCAATTATAGAAGAGAAAGTGAACTATCAGGTATATGTTTGTAGATATCAGATGTAGCTAAGTAAGTGACTCTTATGACTATGTTATTCTTATGGGGAGAAGAGTGTGAGCTCCTTGCAACCTTAGCATCTTCATAATGTTTGAAAAAAATCCATCTAGGAATGATCCACAAATTCTTTTTATCAATTCCTTCTTTACAATGCCTATAATTTCTAGCCATGTCACTCAATATTTGAGAGGTCAATACATTTAATAATTTCTTTTGTGAGAGAGTCTACATTGACAGTAGGATCAAAGAGACCATTTCCCCCTATAGAAGACAGATTCTTCCATGTGGGAGATAAATACTCGGGATTGATTTCTTGGTCTACAGAAAAATACAGTGGCCCTCATAGGCTCTCTTAGCCTTCACCTACAAAAGTTTCCAACCCTTTACTTGTATCTAGTGTTGGACTTTATGCTTTCCTGTATGCTAAGTTTTTCCCTACATTTGTACAACCAAATTTCCAAAATAGAAACAGTGTTGATCTTGCTTGAGGTTGCTTGAGATATTAGGTATTTGGTTTCCCGCTCTTTAGTGAAATAAGAGAATTTGACAACCATCCATATTTTAGTTTTGAAGTAGTTCCACCTTTCCCATAAATTGGAAAGCTTTTGATGCTTGCGCTACTCTCTCCATGAATCTTTACAGAACCAAATTTTTAGTCTTTGCCAAAATACCTTTCCACCTATTTGCCATGTATATAATGAGGGATTCTTCCATTGTCATTTAGAATAGAGGCATACCAACCAAATTCACCAACTAACTTATTCACATACATGATGCAATACAGGAGGATAACATTTCTTGGTTAGAACCATTTTATGATTATTTTGTGCTGGGAAAATGACTTATTTTTTACCAGAAGGAAATTGTCTAAAGGTGCTCTGATCCAAGACTTAAGAAACTACATGAATTATTTACAACCTTTCCACTCCATTCAACTGATCTACCATAACAACAACCTTCAAATTCAATCTTTCATGTTACAGTAAGTTTGCTAAATGAGTAGCTACAAGACTAAAGTATCTATCATTTTTCTCCTACATTCTGGATTGAATTGGATGTCTAAGGTGACATGCATTCCTTAATTTAGGGCATGATATATCAGTCTAGGTACACATATTAACTAAATCAGCAAGCTAGGCACAAAAAGGTGGTAAAAGAGACCACTTCTTAGATCTGGGGCATATTTGGGGGACTATCTTGTCCTGAGACATCAACAACGACAACATTTTCAGCCACATGTGCACATATCAACCCCATCATCAATCTTATTCATCAATTCTGAGCATGAATCATCGAATAGCCTTAAATTATTGGTTGGACCTTAAATCTGAGCATTGGTTAGGCCATTTTGAGTATACTTCAGCCATAGTTCAACAACATTTGATTGATTTTGAGGATTGTTTTGACTAGCAATTGGACTATGTTAGAACTCTCCTTCATACTTAAGAATGCATAGCATTTATACAGTTTCTTATGCCCTAATGAAGAGGTCATCCCTTGCTTCACTCTACCTTGAATTCAATCCCAGTTTCAAGGTTTTGTTGTGTTGGATTATGAAGGGAAAATTTGAATTTATTCCACTTCAACTCACACTTTCTGGACAACATGACACCCAATAGTCACAAATCGACATCTTCAGGCACCTGTGCATTAAAATACCAGTCAAAGAGCCTTGAAAAGTTGTGAATTGGAGCCTTGATGAAGTTTGAGCAAACCTGTAGTAACATGTGGAAGCGGTTGTAGGGATACATCCATCCTTGTTATGGAAGGATAACACTCTTTTATATGCCATTGGTGAAAGATATTACATGCTTGGAGGTTATACATTGAGATGGTCCACTTGGAAGGTTGTACACATGGTTCAACCCTATTTTATGAAGGACATTTTTAGGATTCTTTATAGAGTGACGATTTTGCGTTTGGGTGGAATCTAGGGCCTTCTATGCATGCCTTGTGAGAATCTTCTTGTGAAGAGAGCTTCCTTGAATGTGAGTAGTGGAAAACATTTGTTACTTAGAGATTACTTCATGAGCTAGTGTCAACTTTTGAGCTTTCTAAATGGTACCATCCATTGGACATTTTTGCATTTTAAAGATATCTTGGATGCATGGGGACTTCTAGCTTCTTTGTTGACATAGCTTGTTGAGGAAGTCTCCGTTAAAGGGGGACTTTGGAGGCCACATGCGTCATCACTTGACCTCTTGATCCTTTCTTGATGGAGGTTCCCCCCTCTTTGGGGCCTTGTGTATCTTATGTATTGTACATGTGGCTTTGTCAACGATATTTTATTGCTTTGTTAGGAGTTTGTTAGAAGCATCACCCATACTCTAGTACATGTCCATAAGTGTAGCAGCAATGCTACTATCAGGATCCACTTTGGGTCCATATGACAATCCCATATAATACAATTGATGGCCAAGAGCTTCCATACCATATGCAAATTGTGCAACAAGTGTATGTTGTATGATCTAGACAGTCAATGCAATTTGTACAGATCACTCCACTCTGAAATATGGGTTATCTTTCATTGTCTACATCCTTTTTTGGGTGTTGTTCAACATCACAATCTCCATTTTGTGTAGATGAAAGGATTCCAAAATCATTTATATTTACAATCTTTCCAGGATCTATGCCTAGTGAATTGCATCTCACACATTTGAACTCCCATGCACAATGAATGATTGAAAGCATCGGTAAGATTGAAATGAAAACTTGAAATCACAATTGTTTTCTTTGAACTATATGTTCTCTGGATGTCACTAGTTTTTTACTCTCTCTAACAAAGGATTTTAGTATGTTCTCTAGCTCAATTATCTTTGTTGAACTTAATGACAAATTCTATCCATATGTTTTTTGTATTGACATTTTTTTAATATAGTTTTACTTTTATTTATCTGAATTTCATTGCCATCAAACTCAAACATAAATATGAGTCAGGTGACTTGGCTTGCCAGAAAATCATACATGTTTTTATGTACTGTTGTTTTTTAATTTTCTTGACATATGCCATCATGAACAAGTGTTTGTTGTGATGCTTGTTGACACCTTTCCTTGACTGAGGGGAGATGTTCATCAACGTTGAGAATTTGCTTATGTTTGGAAATCAAAAGGCATTCCCTCAATTCATCTATCAAAGGGAATGTTCTCACCATATACTTTTCTAGTGAATACTAAATAGATGTAAATAAAGTTAAACCAAGAAACACAATGAGAGTTTTGAATCTCAATTCTATTAAAACATAACACATCTAGAATCTATTTTCAATGGTGGAAAGAAGATTTTTTTCTTGCCCTTAACTTCAGATACCAAATTTTTAAGAAATAAGTTTGAATATATGTCATGCATTATCACCTTCCATTGAAAAAGGTAGATACTACCTGAGAACAGGACAACGCAACAATAACACAAAGTCTTCAACAAGATATTCTGATTTCACTCGTATTGTTCTACATACAGTGCTCATCTCCAAATATTTGTGCAAGGTTTAAGAAACTCATACATAGAATCATAAGAATGGGACTATGAAAAATGAAATATGTGACAGATGGTCATTAATAAAACTTGTTAGGACTTTTCCATTACAGCTTAAAAAGACATTTATAAGAAGTATATTAATGAGCTTGTTTGATAAAGAGTTTCGGTCATGATCATAGAAATCATGCATCCTCTAGTAGTGTTTTGAGGAGATCAACAAATATTGTCATAATACCAAAATATAGTCATTCGAGAGTCTAAGAAATTTATCTGCTGAAAGCAATAATAAAATGAAATTTCTACTGATAGACATAAATGATTTTGAAAATGAAAATGTGTTTTCCTTCGAAGACTCGGATGGGGGTCCCGTGAATCAAATAATATGAAGAGAAACCTATTAGAAGGAAAAGTGAAAGCACAATGAATTGTGATTTCTTAGGAATTAAAGAGATGGCGAGTATTCTTGGCAAAACATTCTCCAAAGTTTTACAATATCTTATAAATTAGTGAAAGATTCGTCAGTTTTTACAATTTTTTATAATGCAGTGAAATATTTTCCAAGATTTTACAATATCTTATAATTTAGTGAAATATTTGCCAATGTTTTATAGCATTATATAATAAAATGAAAGATTCTCCAAGAAAATCATATATAAATCTTATATTATCGATAAAATGTCCTTCAAATTTTCCTATATATCGAGGAGATTCGCCCATTTTTTATACATATAATTTTTTTGGGGGGGGGGTCTTAAAATCATCCCTGGTGCAGGCTGGGCAGGCATATGAGATTGTTTTTTTGTTTCTTGAGTTGGAATCGGTGACAACATCAAAATAACTTGTTGCTTTTGTTAAGGTCTATAATTGGATGACGATGGAAATTGATTTTGAAATTGGGTAGTAGGCTGATATGGATAGTTTTGGTTTTGAGGAAACTTGGGAAATCGATGATAGGGTTGGCTTAGTGGATATCAAGGGTTTTGCCATGGAAATGAAATTGAATTTGGATATTAAGCTTGGCTCAAAGGGGTCTATTAATATTATGGATTACCATATGGATTAAATTAAGGTAGGTTATAGGGTTGACAAGACCTTGAGAAGCCATGCCCTCTTTGGTTAACAAAAAAAAATGGTTCTACATTATCCCTTGGTCCAGACTCTTGAATTGCTTATTTGAAAGAAGATAGTAATGGAAAATTGTTAGTTGTATGGTTCTCCACCCATATTCCACAAACATCTACTGTGTCTAGCGGACATTGGTTCTTCTCATGCTTCTTTTGACATTTTTTGGCAAAAAATGGCCAAGTCCTGCTCCACTTCTTGCTTTTTCCTCTTAATTTTCATTGAATACATTTGCATGGAAATAGAGTGAAGGATGTTAGTCTTCATATCATCAAGTAAAAATCCTATCTCATACTTTGTAAGAGTTGAGGTTGTGTTTTTAGACAATGGAAAAACAACACTCGTACATAAGCCCAAGAAAAAAATCAATATGATAGATTTTGGTTTGAAGTTGCGCTACTACCAAAATTTTTGTTTTAGGAATTTCTATAGTAAATTGCCTAAAATAGAACCTATTTTACTACAAGAATTCTAAAGCATAATTTCATTGATTTCTCAAAATTTACCCGCTATATCGTGGAGAAATTTTGTGGGGGTTTTAGTAATGACTTTATGCTTCTCACCACCAAAAAATGTTTCCATCCAATGCACATATCTCAATAATAAGAAAAAAGGTTGTAGGTGACTATGGTTGATTTATCTCAAAATATGAACTGGTTTAACTTGAAATATTTTGAGATTGTTCATCTTACCTTAGTGCATTCTGACAAGTATGAGTAGATATGTTGAAGCAAGTCCCCTTCAAAATTTGTCATTCAAGAGACATTGATATATTCCCATTGATGTCAATGAGTAAACCTACCATTAAAGTATGCAACATCCAATGCATTATAAAAGGTCTCTAACCTTGATCCCAAATAATGTGTTGAAGTTGATGAAACAAGATTTGTTGGAAGGAGGGCCTTAATAAATTCCACATCATCCAACTTAAGCATAGAAAAAAATGATTTGAAGAACCATAAATGAAATATTTTCACTATCAAGTAGGTTTTATTTGACAAAATAAAAAGGAAAGTATAGTAACACAACATTGTAAGTGAGATGAGTGTCTTTATTCATGGGTTATGGGTGGATGGAGATGGGGAAAGAAAGTGAGGAAAATCATGAAGGGAAAATGGGTTGAATTCATCCTTTGGTAGTAGCGGTAATATGCAAATTTTAAGTTTGAATACCTAAACAAATGGAAGTTTGGACTTCAACATTAAACTCAAAGGAAAAAAATGAATAAGCATACCATGACATAAGGGGCTTCTAAGTATGACTTAGCATGGTATGAATTTGAATTTTTTGTGATACTGGTATGCACATGGTATTTATTTAATTCTTTTGATGTGGACATTTGAATGACATGCACTTAAAAAAAACGGTCTTCAAAATCACTCATCCATTGAATGACCTTCTGAATACTTTTGGGACCTACAAAAAAACTAGCACTTATCTATGATAAAATGTGAGATAATGGAAGAAGAGAGGTTATTGGTATTGATTCATCCCAAACATGCACAAAAAAATGACAGATAGTTCCCATAAAACAAATCCAAGGAAGAAAAATGCATTTTTACCTGCTACGAAGTGATAGTCATCTTGAAGTAACTGACAATGTTTTGATGATAACATCTTTGTTTGATGCCCTATTTGAGTGATTATAAATCCAAATTGAATAGGATTCATAGAGATACCTCCAGTAGAAACATTTAACGAAAAACAAGAGTCGATATGTCAAATATGAGGAGGAGCTGGCTATAAGGAAAACTTGCGTTTAATTTCCAATCTAGACCAATAGCCACTATTTTGAGGATAAATTTTTCATTAAAGGTCGGATCGATGTGATTCCACATGGAGATTAAAACAGATTCATTTATTTATCTTCACTAGGAATATTTTTAATATTAATTTTATTTGGTATAATAAAACCTCTAACAAACATACCTAGGAGGTAGAGTTTTTGTTATGCTAGTTTAGGATATGCAACCACTAATTTGTGAATAAATTTTTTCTGATGACGTCCAAATTGAGTGATTCAAATTGTGAATTAAAATATGCTTGAATACCTTTATCCCTTATAAACAGGTTTTAAAAATGTGGTGATTTTATGTTCTATATATGCTTATGAACAATCAAGATGCATACTTGGCATGATGTTGATTTTATGACCAACAATCATTAATTTCACCATATATTTTGCGTATGATATCAAAATGAGGTGATGCAAATTAGGGTGAAAACTATATTCAAAGGGATATGTCCCTTAGAAACATATTTTAAAATATATCAATTGTAGTCCCTCAAACCTTGTCTGCCCCAACTGTATTTTTGAGAAATTTATGACGTCAATTTGCTATAAAATTAAAAAGTGATCATGTTCTCCTTAAATGTTATATAGGTATGTGATATTATTGGTGATTTTTTCTGTGGTGACATTGTAAGTCCATCAAACCCAAAAATGTATGATGCACATCTCATAATTCTTAAATTTGTCCTTTCAGCAACTTGCGGCAATTTGTAGCAAAATATTGTACATTGTCAAATCATAGTAGGTATTACAGGACTTTGAGCTCATTGCTTTGCAGTGGGTAATCTGATCAAATTATCCATACTACATTAGACTGTGAAAATCCTCACAGCAAATCTAAGAGATGATGTGTACCTCACAAGAGTAATTATGATTAAGCAGGAAAATATAAGAAGAGTGAACAATACAGTATAATGAGAACAAAATAATATGGTACGTTAGAACTCAGATAGAAGCAATAATACTTCACACACACTAATTAATTAATCACAATATGGATAAATAAATAGTACAATGGTAGAGAGGATTTGAATGCCTAAGGTGGAAATTCGAATTAGCCTCTCATAGTGATCATAAGTTCAATAGAGTGTCATCGGAGCACAACTAGGTGTCCTCATGATCATCGTAGCGCAACTGGAAGTCTTCATCATCATTAGTGGAGTCATCAATGCTCAAGTAACTGTCAACCATTAGTTAAACTAACTCTGGTAGGTGTAACTGAGTGTAACTCAATGTAACTAAGTGTAACTGAGTGTAACTGAGTGTAACTAAGTGACAACTAGAGTGGTAGGTGAATAAGGGCGAGTTGCTCCCTAAAATCAAGGAAGAAGGGCGCATTAAGAAACTAGAGGGATACAAATAAATAGTGAGAATCTCTTGGGGGCTGGCTAACTGAGGGCTAGGTGTTGGACTGATGACTGGGATGCATGCAAAATGCATGCAAACCCTGGAATGCATGCAAACCCTAAAGGTGCATGCATGACTGAAAATGTAAATGATCAAAATACTGGTGGGACTAGGATGGAGTATAGGAATATCCCAACACCCCCCCTTGATCCATCCTGGGCCCTGGTAACTAAGACCAAAGGTCACCCAATACAATGAATAATAACAATCAATAAACCAAGGAAGTGGGAAAATTTCATGGGAAACATACCCCCTCCTCAAAAAATAGACTGTAAGGCACACATAAAAATAAATGCTCCAAACTCAAGCATGTGTGATGCTTGGTCATATGTCTAGAGGTATCTTCTTCTTGGGAAGAAGTGGATCATGCTCAAAAAGCATGTGCTTGTACGTGCTCTTCAGATCGAATGTGATGAGAACAAATCCAACAATATGAGAATGATCCTTGAACCTGTGATTCGAATCAACTGAGGTAGGATCAAATCTGTGAAAGTGCATATAGTCTTTTGTCTTCTCCTTCGAACCACCATGGGTGAGATTATGCCAAAAATAACTATTACATGTTTGCTTGAAATCAAAATCAGATTTAAGACTTTCAAAACGGTTTCTTGAGATCTCCTTTGAACCAACAAGGGTGAGATCAAAACTATCATATGCATGAGAAATTATCCCAAGCAGTAATTGCTTAGAACCCAAATTAGATACAAGACTTGAATCGTGGTTTCTTGAGATATCCTTTGAACCATGAGAGGTGAGATCAAAACCAGTAATTGCATGAGAATTTATCCCAAGCGAATGGAAATGTCCATAATATTCAATAACCTTTTGAAAGCATGAATTTATGATCATATAGTAGTATAAAAGAGGAGATAGCTGGAGAGGAGCGAATGCATTACCTTCAGTAGTTGTTTTGACCTCTGAAATAATCATGTGATCATGATGCAAACCAACAGACTCTGGTGCAAGAGAGGATTTAGGACCTTCTGCAATATCTAGAGTGTGAGCTGGCACAGAAAGAGAAAAAAGTTTGAGCATGAGTGGAGAATCTGCAAGTTCTTTGTCAACAACTTCAATATGAGATGATATTGGTTCATGATCTGAGAGATCATCAAGGGGAGCGAATGCAACATGATCTGAGAGACCATCAGGAGGAGCGAATGCATCATGATCTAAGAGACCATCAAGTGGAGCGAATGCATCACCTTGCTTGCTTTTGAAGGGATTTGGACCAAATCCATCATTCTTTTTGCCAAATATTTCATCCAGATGAGCCCATAACTCTTTCGGAGTTTCAATATCAATGATGGTCGGGTACAATATGTAATCAGTCATAGTAAGCTTCATTCTTCCAATGTGCATGTCACCTTTATTCAACCATTTAATCTTCTTTGTAGAGGATTCAAACTCTCTTTCAAAATAGCAATCAAAGAGATCGTGGCTCTTTAAATATGCTATCATTTTTGGTTTCCATTCAACATAGTTGAGTTGAGAAAGAGGAGGGATTTATTCTAAATTCATTGAAGATGTAGAGGACCTGCAAAAACAATATAGAATCACTACAACTGCTACTGCTACAAAAATGTAGATTCTGCTGCAACTGCTGCACTCGAAATCTTAGTAATAACCTACAAAAAACTCTCAAGAATGGAGATAAACAATACTCTCAACATGCTCTGATACCATGTGAAAATCCTCACAGCAGATCTAAGAGATGATGTGTACCTCACAAGAGTAATGATGATTAAGCAGGAAAATAGAAGAAGAGTGAACAATACAGTATAATGAGCAACAGAATAATATGGTACAGTAGAACTCAGATAGAAGCAATAATACTTCACACACACTAATTAATTAATCACAGTATGGATAAATAAATAGTACAATGGTAGAGAGGATTCGAATGCCTAATGTGGCAATTCGAATTAGCCTATCAGAATGATCATAAGATCAATAGAGTGTCAATGGAGCACAACTAGGTGTCCTCGTGATCATCGGAGCACAACTGGAAGTCTTCATCATCATTAGTGAAGTCATCAATGCTCAAGTAACTGTCAACCATCAGTTAAACTAACTCTGGTAGGTGTAACTGAGTGTAACTCAATGTAACTAAGTGTAACTGGGTGTAACTGACTATAACTAAGTGTAACTGACTGTAACTGAGTGACAATTGGACTGGTAGGTGAAGAAGGGCGAGTTGCTCCCTAAAATCAAGGAAGAAGGGCACATTAAGCAACTGGAGGGATAAAACTAAATAGTGAGAAGCTCCTGGGGGCTAGCTAACTGAGGGCTAGGTGCTGGACTGATGACTGGGATGCATGCAAACCCTAGAATGCATGCAAACCCTAAAGGTGCATGCATGACTAAAAATGTAAATGATCAAAATACTGGTGGGACTAGGATGGAGTATAGGAATATCCTAACATATACCTCGACATTATAGCCATGTCCCGTTGAGAGATCATCAAGGTATTTTTTAAGGATTATAATAGTATACTTAAGTATACTATTCTAGGTGATTATTTTGGATTAAAAAGCATACAAATAGAATGGTAGGAGAATATTAAATATGAAACATACAATTTGTTACTGAAACTTGTAAATTTTGGCGAATATTATGATAAAAAAACATATTTTATGTAAATATAGGAAATATTGGAGACTAAAAATGATCAAATAGGGAATTTATTTTTTGAAAAAAATCCCCAAAAATAGCCAATTGGCAAAATTTCATCCCTAAAAATTTCCCTAGAGATCATTCACTCAGGAATCACAAACGAATCTAGTTTCTCACAAAACCCTAGTAGGAGAATTACAACCTAATATAAAGAATTATATCCATGTTTTATTTCTTGATCTTCTAGATCACATATAGGCATGGCAAGAGAGCATATTCATGAATCTAGAGATTCTATATTTTGAATATTGCAACTTTAAAATCATAGTAGAAAAAATTTCACCTCTTATGCAAAACTCCGATTTTTAGCTCCTCAGACTGAACTTGTTTTTCCTTCTTCATATACACCTCTTCTCATGTAGATCTTCCAACCAATCATTAGTGGATCAGGTGGTTCTTACTGCACCATCAAATGAAATTGAAATAATTGAAAAAATGATCTACCCTTAATTTTCAGAGAAATGAAATATATGGAAATAAAACACACCCTACTTAGAAAATTCCAAAGAAAAACTAATCATGTATTTAGATTCCCTTATGCTATTAAGATCTTACTGACACCAAGTTATCTGTTGACATGAGTTAGCTTCTTTCTTTCCATGGATTAAACCAAAATAAAGCAAATTATGCTAACATTATTCATATTTAGGGAGATAACATACTAGCTATAGTGAATCCACATGTTCTTACCTCTTGTCTTACTGGCATTATCTCATTGCATTTGGAATGTTAGCACAACCAAAAATCATATGCAAAAACATAAAGGAAAAAATGAGAGAACCAAAACCAAATTATCAATGCCTAATCCCTTAGCATCTCCTCGACAACTATGCAAAAAATGTCAGTAAATTTATATGCATAAATTATGGACATTGAATTATCAACTAGGGTGTTCGTAAACTTATGAGTTTCCAACAAATTATATGCAATACTAGGTAGCTAAACTATTGCAACTTGTTTAATAGACCATTTCCAGAAGTCAATATTAAACATTGAGGTTATAATCATTTAGTTCCCTCAACAATTCAAATAACTCTTGTAACTCTATCAAACATCAAATCAAATTTATATCAAGCTTGCATAATTAAATCCAAAAATCTCAGAGTTGTTAGTCCAAGTTCTTTCATTTTTGTTTTATGGAGTCCATATAATAGCAACAATAGCAATATATTAATATTCCTAGTATCACATCACACATGGCTAATAACACACTTAGATGTGAATTAAAAGCATGAAAATAAAGTAAAGACATAAGCAAATTAAGAAATTAAATCTTCAAAGTAAAAGTATGCAAATTAAACCATCACACCATACATGTGAAAATAAATAAAATAAAAATCCTACAAAAAGCAACACTTTGTTCTCCGGTTGCAGGCCCTTGCTATTGTAGAACAAAATGATACCACCAATCTATAACACAAATAAACCAAATTAAAACATACTATTGATACTAAATCAAAACATACTCTTTAAAACACTAAAGAAAGAGAAACTATAAATAAAGATAAACTATATGAAGAGAAATATCAAAAATCCCTTTTTCTACTCTATCATAATTTGGACACATGCTCCAAGAGTCCTCTCTTTGAAATGGAAGAGGCACTCTTATTTATACATAATTTTCTTTCAGAATAGGATAAGAAACTAATAAATTCACTTTTCTCTCTTATGTTTACAACCATTTACTAATAATTAGAGAATAATTATCTCTACAAATTGTCTCACAAATATCTAAGATATTTAATAAGAAAACTCATGTGATTCTTCTCCATCAAATATGGTTGAGTGCTCATCTCAAATATTCCTCAATTCTTCAAAGGTTGAAGAGGAAATTCGAATTTGAGGATGAGTGGTAAAATTTGAATTTGTTGAAATATTCAAATATGCTTGTAAATATCACAAAACTTATTCAATTTTCAAGGTTAAGTAAAAACATGTTATTTTTCCAACATGTAGTCATATATTCACTCAAAATGCTAAAATAAATGCTTTGGAAAATAATAAGTCTAATCCCACATATAAACATTAAAATGGTCTTAATGCAAGGTTATGGGACAATGGGAAATGATTAAAAGTCAAGGGAAAAGAGGTGAAAATATGACATTTTGGTGACTGAACAACAATAATAGAAAATATTTTGGGATAAAATAAGTAACATTTTCTTTCATAAACTATGAAAATGCAAAGCACAAAAATGTGTGTGGATTTCAAGCAAGATCTCTTAAGTTTCTTGAAGACATGTGATTCACAAATGAAATGTGTAATTCATGCATGCAATTAACAAACACGTATCTTTTTTAAAAACAACCTACTCGAAGCATTCACCCAAGAATGGCTTGAAGATTCATTCAGTTTTCTTCTTAAGACACTAAGCGATATTTGATATTTTCTTGGTAAATAAAACATGAAAAAAAAAATAGATCCATCAACTACTCCTGAGTATTACTTATCAATGCAACACAACCAAAAAGATAAAAGGACAACAACAAAAACAAACAAGATAAAGCTTACTCTTTTCACTAATGGTCATTATTGTTGGCAAAAAAAGAGTGACCAAAAGGGTTTGGTTGCTACTTTAGGCTTAAAAAGTGTGATTTCTCACTATTGTTAATCAAGCAAGCATGACCATGTGGTCCAAGAGAGAAAAAAATTATTCAAATGCTAAGAAAAATTGTTCAGATCTGTCCCAAACTTTCCTAGACTGGCCACCGAGGTAAAATAAATGATGCTATGGTTTTTAAAGGGAAAATAACAAAGAAAAACAATCCAATCTAAATAAAGTTCAAAGAAATTTCCCAATATGATCGTTAATTATATTATGAGGGAAAGTGTCACAAATCTAACGAGATAAGTGCTTTCATTGATGAGTGCATTAGGCTCATTGACAGATAAACAAAAAAAATTACTCTACTATTCCCCAGATTCAACATGCATGTAAAGATTTTTTTTTAGAAAACAGAGGGGAACTGGGTGTACCTTATTGTTGTCATTTATCCAAAAAATTGTTGAGTTGGGTTCTTGAATTCCAATCCCTACTCCTAAGCTATGAGAACATTCCAGCACACAAGAAAACACAACACCTTTCTCATCCTTCCAACAAGTAAAAAATAATAAACATGCATAAAGAAACTAACTTATACATTGCAGATCCAAAACACACAACACATTTTTTTTTTCGGAAGGGAAAGCGAATTGATTTGTATTAATCATTGAAGAGAAACATAGTACTTACAATCGTCGAATTTGCTTGTACTCCCTTCTCCAAAGCCTAAGTCTCCTCCTTTTCCCTTAGTCTCAATATTTAAAAAATTCAAGCAATGAATGAATCCTACTCTCTAATATGATAATAATCTTCGACCTTTGCCTAACCTCCTCCATCTTCACCCAATATTTATCTTTTATAGCTATGAATTAGATCTAAAATGTGTGATGATTATGAAATGTATGCTTTGAATGCATTATAAGTCTCCTCCATACGAGATTGAACCTTTGTTTACTTGAGTGCACACTTTTAGTGTTTCTTTTGTTCACTTTGAGTCCTTGGTGATGATTTATGGTCCTAATGTAGTGACCATATTGATGCGGTCACTCTTTTAGGGTTGAATGTAGCAACCAGTTTCCCTTTTCCTTAGGGAAAGTAGCTATCAGACTCTAATTATTTGTTAATTTCACTACTTTGAAGTCAATTTCTTGTGTAGACAATGTCTTGATGTCCACTTAGGTTTTCTTCATCAAAATTAAATATCATTATAACATTGTTATACCATTATTTTTCACCCTTAAGGTATATAGGAGACTCACTATACTTAATGTGCCTTGACACTACCTTTCTGACCCTTGACCCTAAGCACCACTATCAATTTCAACAGTATCGCCCCCTATACACTATGTAGGTTGGGATAACCTGTCATTATTTCTCCTTGCAAGACTGGAGAGAGTGACTCTATCCCTCCTTGCACCATTAGAGAAAGTGATAGCCATAGAACCTTCATATTTCAGTAGTTTTGAGGATATTTCTATGATGATTTCGATCCACGTGTCATGAGATGGGGAACTCACAACCCCAAATAGAATGTGACAAGCCCTAGGAGTCTAGATTCATTCCATTTTCTTCCTCCATGCACCTCTATAATCAAGGAAATTAAAGGGTGAAATGGGAAACTAAAAGAGAGTTTGCTATGTTGTTGGATTCTAGAGTGGAGCCAATAGCATAATGATATCAATGTAGCTCTCATTGATATCATTGTGTGTGATTGAGATCAAGGAATTGGAACAAGGATATTGTTGAAGACTTGAATCATGACTCAAGGTATGTGCTTGATGCATATTTCTCATTGATTCTATATAGATATATGAATTCCCCCCCTTCCAGTTCATGTCTGAATATAATTTGCATTTTTCTTATGACCACATGTAATATCCCAATTTTGGACTTTGAACCCCAATTATATTTCTGCTAAGTATTATTTCAGTATACTTAGGTGACTTTAGAAATCTAATAAATTGATTTCTAATGACCATGTGGACCAACACATTAATGAGATGGGAGTCACAGTCCCCTAATATTTGGAGGGAAAATGCCACTTAATAATAATAATAAGAAATTATTATTGGAGAAAAATGGAAAACCCTAAAGATAATATTTGAGAGACTAATGAATTAAAAGAATTCATAAAATGAGAAATTCCACACCTAAGAAAATAAAAAGTGAAACTCTTTGAAAACACGCATTCATTATTATTCATTCACTCTACACACTGTCATGATCATTAACACACAAGAGAAATGGGAACCTGGAAGAACAAAATAACTTAAGACAAATGAGGACAGATTTGGGAGAACCAAACTAGTCCTGAATATTTGTGAAGGAGGACATATTTGGGAGAACCAAACTGGTCCTAAATCTAGGTGAAGGAGGATAGATTTGGGAGAACCAAATTGGTCTTGAATCCAAGTGAATAAGGACAGATTTGGGAGAGCCAAATTGGTCCATATTAAGAGTGATCTTACAACTGAGAATTGGTTTGGCCACTTAATTGTGTGTAGGTAGAAGAACTACCCCAGGCTTACAGGAGCACTACATTTAACTCCGTATAGGCGGTGTAATTGATTCTCTTAATGGCTGAGGTTTAAAAGGCCCTGGAGCATCCTAGAGCTTAAGAGTACTGAGTTGGATGTTGGGTTTCCTACTACCACTCTAACATCCTAAATAACTTGGTTAACAAGCTAAGGGTGACTTAAAAACTAAACTCTGACCTGGGGCACTATGAACTCAGCTCGGGGGTGACCTGAAAGCAAGGAGTACTTGCTAGTTAGAGGCTGGGAGGTTTGTGCTTGGTTCCACTAGTCATCTGAACTCAGATAAGTTTACCTGCTGAACCTATAAGTTTATTTTATGGATAGTATTGGAATGTGTTTATATTGATTCCTGGGAGTACTATTATAATGATCTATTATTCAGATCTGTTTATATGTATATTTTACACTGATTTTTTGAGCATAGATCTTCCATGAAATTCCTAGATCTCTGTCATCTGATATAGTTTCATAATTTGAGTGAAATACCTGAAGTATTCATGGTGTATGTTGTTGTATGAAGAAGTATACTTCTGATGCAGATATGTGAACAGAAATATTGTTTGAATCAAGGTTGTAAACTGGAGAGATGCATCCTAGAGTGATTATGCTATAAATGCTAAACTATGTTTTTATGCATGCATTTTATACGGAGTATATTCATTTCTATGTGGATGACAGAACTAGGGTTACATATATTTTATTATGTGATTCAGGCAGACATGTAAACCTAAAGATTTACATGTCAAGCCTTAAAATGATTGTAAACCCTCTCTTCTATTTTTATAGATCAAGATGAACATAACATTTCCTTAGATGTTCTTAATGAAATGCTTATGTTGGATCTACTTATATATTCATATTACAGTTCTGTATGTGAAAGACTTATGTGAAAGATGCATGTTGTATTCATACTAACGCCCTTAGTATGGGTTGTGTAAACTCACGATATCCCTGGAAGAGTGGATTTGTGGACCATAGTATGGAACCCATCGTAATACAAAGTATATATAAATATTACAGAGTGAGTCGTATTCATATTTAGGGTTTCCTAAAGTATTATTTGCACTTGCCATTATTTCCTGAGATGCATGCTGGGTTTTGAATGCCCCTTTAAAGTAGTAGATGTTGTGTATTTTATTAGGGCAACTCATATAAATTGTTATGCCCTCATTATGAGTTTTGTCAGGACACGAGATTCGACTTGGAGTCAAATTGTGGTCCCTGGATGGAAAGCCACATTATCATATTAACTTATAGAATTAAAATGCTCTTCATAAAAGCAAGGGTTTATACCGGTGATTAACCTTTCATTAAACTGAATGCGTAAAACATATTTCTATATGATTATTATCTTACTAACTGCTACGATTTTGTATACAGAGCATATTTGCAAAAGAATCATACTGCATAACTGTTATTGAAATACGATTTTATATGCATGTTGAAGAGTAGTTAACCATGAAACATTTAAATGTTGTAGTATTCCTTTACATTGTGCGAATTAATGAGTTACAGTTACCTTTATTTTGGATGCATATACATTCATAAGTTAAATGGAAAACATTATATATATTAAACAAAAAATTGAATTCGAAATACATGATGCTAAGTATGGCGAACCCGTCGAATTTAATGCACAGACATTTTGGGTCAAACGAATCCAAGTATTATTCATTGCTGCAAATCAAAAATTTCACCATTATAAGAGTTGAACGCCATACGATTTATCACAACACAGTTTCATTAATAAAATAAAAGGAGAAAGAGGCCGAGAGCATCATGGGATTGTCGTTACAGTATCAAAACGAGCAGTATTAACCAGCTACGACTTAAACGTTCAGGTTTTACCAATGCATTCATTATTTACAAACAAAGTGTTACAGTCCAGAGTGAATGCTCTTCTTCCCATCACATTATCCCTTCAAGGGTCAACCCTAGTCATGGATATGAGCCATTGACGACGATCAATGTGGCCAAAACCACAGCGGTCACAAGGACCTGCTTCGACCAGTAGCAAGCTAACGCTTTTGCGTTTTGGGGCCAAAGGCCATTACTCTTTAAAGCAACGAAACTAAACAACCCAACCTTTAACCCTTCTAAAACGTTTGAGTAACTCAGCCCTGAGCCATGGGGTGAAACCACCCTGGCTTCAACTAGTGGCGAGTTACCTGGTGGTTTGGGAACCCTGTCCCCACGGTTAGCGTTGGTGTGAAGTCGCTCTGCATGCCTTAGCTCCCACCACCTCCATGATGACCTGCCAAACAAAGAAGAGTGGTTAAAAAGGTAATAAGTGAAACCATAAAAACCTAGTTGTTACCACAACTTGCAATAAAGGTTGTTAGAAACCATAATACCTGTAAGAAGAGGATTTTTCGCTGCCACGCCTCACCTAAGAAAACAGTTAGCAAGCGACAACGTTAGCCAAAGCTCGGAGGTTGATAAACGTTAAATATTACAGTGGACATGTTACGAAACTAAGCCCATCACTTACCATTGCATGCAGTATGCGAACACTGGTGGTGTCATCGTATTTTCTTCTGGACATGGGCATGGCGTTGCAGCCATCCGTACTGGTGCATATCATACAAGCTCGTTGCATAGGTAAGCAAGCCCTCTGCACAGAACCTCAACGTAACAACAAAGACCATCGTCGAACACCAAGCTTTTTCAATGTTGTGGGCACTGGATAGGGAAGGTGATGGTCACCACTAACCCAGGTTACCGAAGAGTTATGGCATATACCATGGATCGTTGGTACGAGGACCATAGAATAGTGGATCAACGACAATGCAGATTTCACAATTTCCAATAAACCAACCTTGCTGGAGATCAATGGTGGAGAGTGATCAGGACATTTAATGGAACCTACGTAGAGGGCACAGTACAAGTCACTAAGCTATTAGCTCATCGTGTTGAGTTGGTTTAGGTGGGAGTCTCATTTATTATGCAAACCAATTACATGTAGACCAAACCACAATGCGGCATCGAGCCTTCCACGTGAGCCAAGGTATTCATTACCTACCAAATGGAAATCCAAGTGGGTTTAAAATGTATGAATAGGTTGGTTTAGCCTGTGTGGCTTCGCCACATCGCCACCTAGGCTGCCCATTGAGACAAGCAGTGCCAACTTGCAAAGCATTCACAGTTTTTATGTGTGTTGTCCATGTTAGCATGACAGTTGTATCACTTATTAAAACCTTAAGTCATTGCTTCAAACCCTTAATGCTTACCTTGGTTATTGCATGTATTGTGTTTGCAAGAAATGTCATGGAGTGATATTTAGTTACATTGTATTGTTGGTCGGATTCATGCCTAAGCGGTGCATGGTTTGAAATGTATTTCATTATAGGCTTGTTAATCCTTAGTCCTTTGGTTGAGACATATAATAATATAATATATATATATATATATTATTAGAAGTTAAAAGATTTACATTTTTAATTCAATATTATTAATATAGTTCTTGCATTTGAATATATGGGCTTTTAAACCATGGTCCAACTTTAGAGATAGGATATATATATATACATACATATATATATATATATATATATATATATATATATATATATATATATACATACATACATATATATATATATATATATATGTAATTATATTAATTACAAAGTTAATCCATTCTATTATAGGTACAATATGATGGATAAATGTTATGTAGGATTCATAACAATATGTTTTATATATGTTCAATGCATTGATGAAATTAATATATGCATATAATTATTAGGTTGAGCCTAATGCTGCATTTAATACATGACATTATCTGCAGCTGTGTAATATATCATAATTGCAAAAACTTAGGTACTTTAAGAACAGTCAATTCCATTATGACCTTAGCCTAGTAATGTTGCAAGTATTGGTAGGGATTAATTAATACAACCGCATAGGTTATATGTTGGGAACATATAACTATACCAAGTTAAAATGATATTCATTTAATGCTGTGAAAAGATAGCCATTGAGTAATGACATATTAATGAATGATTAATATAGTTATTAATGCCATTTATTTCCTATCACTTTTATGGTCGTAAGTGTTTAGGATGTAGCGCATAAATAATTGCTGACAATCGAGTTGTCCTTGCATGTTAATTTTTACTTAAGAGTTACGCCTGCTAGCATTGGTGTTTTCTGCATTTTAAGTGATTGGAGTCTTTATATATATATATATATATATATATATATAATCAGGTAGAAGAGACGTGACAAATTGTATCAAAGCATGGTCACTACACTAGGAACATAGGCTCATTTGTGTTAATGCTGTGTTTTTAATCAGAGATAAATATGTTAGGATATTCCTATACTCCATCCTAGTCCCACCAGTATTTTGATCATTTACATTTTCAGTCATGCATGCACCTTTTAGGGTTTGCATGCATTCTAGGGTTTGCATGCATTTTGCATGCATCCCAGTCATCAGTCCAGCACCTAGCCCTCAGTTAGCCAGCCCCCAGGAGCTTCTCACTATTCAGTTTTAGCCCTCCAGTTGCTTAGTGCGCCCTTCTTCCTTGATTTTAGGGAGCAACTCGCCCTTCTTCACCTACCAGTTCAGTTACACTCAGTTACAGTCAGTTACACTCAGTTACACTCAGTTACATTGAGTTACACTCAGTTACACTCAGTTACATTCAGTTACAGTCAGTTACAGTCAGTTACACTCAGTTACATTGAGTTACACTCAGTTACATTCAGTTACTCTTAGTTACATTGAGTTACACTTAGTTACATTGAGTTACACTCAGTTACACTCAGTTACACTGAGTTACACTTAGTTACACTGAGTTACACCTACCAGAGTTAGTTTGACTGATGGTTGACAGTTACTTGAGCATTGATGACTCCACTGATGATGATGAAGACTTCCAGTTGCGCTCCGATGATCATGAGGACACCTAGTTGTGCTCCGATGACACTCCAGTGATCCTTTGATCACTCCATGAAGGCTAATTCGAATTGCCACCTTAGGCATTCGAATTCCTCATGCATTGTATTATTTATATGTCCATTTGTGATTAATAATCTAGTATGACCGAAGTATTATTGCTTCTATCTGAGTTCTACTGTACCATATTATTCTGTTGCTCATTATACTGCATGTATAACTCTTCTTCTATTTTCTTGCTTAACCATAATTATTCTCTTGTGAGATACATCATCTCTTAGATCTACTGTGAGGATTTTCACATGGTATCAGAGCAAGGTTGAGAGTATTGTTTATCTCCATTCTTGAGAGTTTTTTGCAGGTTATTACCAAGATTTCGAGTGCAGCAGTTGTAGCAGAATCTGCATTTTTGCAACAGTAGCAGTTGCAGTTATTCTATATTGTTTTTGCAGGTCTTCTACAACTTCAATGAATTTAGAAGAAATTACTCCTCTTTCTCCATTCAACTATGATGAATGGAAACCAAGAATGATAGCATATTTGAAGAGCCATGATCTCTTTGATTGCTATTTTGAAAGAGAGTTCGAATCCTCTACAAAGAAGATTAAATGGTTGAATAAAGGTGACATGCACATTGGAAGAATGATGCTTGCTATGACCGATTACATATTGTACCCGACCATCATTGATATTGAAACTCCAAAAGAGTTATGGGCTCATCTAGATGAAAGATTCGGCAAAAAGAATGATGGATTTGGTCCAAATCCCTTCAAAAGCAAGCAAGTTGATGCATTCGCTCCACTTGATGGTCTCTCAGATCATGATGCATTCGCTCCTCCTGATGGTCTCTCAGATCATGTTGCATTCGCTCCCCTTGATGATCTCTCAGATCATGAACCGGTATCATCTCATATTGAAGTTGTTGACAAAGAACTTGCAGATTCTCCGCTCATGCTCAAACTTTCTTCTCTTTCTGTGCCAGCTCACACTCTAGATATTGCAGAAGGTCCTAAATCCTGTCTTGCACCAGAGTTTGTTGGTTTGCATCATGATCACATGATTATTTCGGAGGTAACATCAGCTATTGGAGGTAATGCATTCGCTCCTCTTCAGCAAACATCTCTTATTTACTACTATATGATCATTAGCACATGCTTTCAGAAGGTTATTGAAGAATATGGCCATTGCCACCCGCTTGAGATAATTTCTCATGCATCATATGATAGTTTTGATCTCACCCCTGCTGGTTCAAAGGAGATCTCAAGAAACTGTTTTGAAAGTCTTAAATCTGATTTTGATTTCAAGCAAACATGTAATAGTTCTTTTTGGCATAATCTCACCCATGGTGGTTCGAAGGAGAAGACAAAGGACTATATGCACATTCAAAAATTTGATCCTACCTCAGCTGATTCGAATCACAGGTTCAAGGATCATTCTAATACTGTTGGATTTGTTCTCATCACATTCGATCTGAAGAGCAAGTACAAGCACATGCTTTTTGAGCATGATCCACTTCTTCCCAAGAAGAAGATACCTCCAGACATATGACCAAGCATCACACATGCTTGAGTTTGGAGCTTTTATTTTTTATGTGTGCCTTACAGTCTATTTTTTGAGGAGGGGGTATGTTTCCCATGAAATTTTCCCACTTCCTTGGTTTATTGATTGTTATTATTCATTGTATTGGGTGACCTTTGGTCTTAGTTACCAGGGCCCAGGATGGATTAAGGGGGGGTGTTAGGATATTCCTATACTCCATCCTAGTCCCACCAGTATTTTGATCATTTACATTTTCAGTCATGCATGCACCTTTTAGGGTTTGCATGCATTCTAGGGTTTGCATGCATTTTGCATGCATCCCAGTCATCAGTCCAGCACCTAGCCCTCAGTTAGCCAGCCCCCAGGAGCTTCTCACTATTCAGTTTTAGCCCTCCAGTTGCTTAGTGCGCCCTTCTTCCTTGATTTTAGGGAGCAACTCGCCCTTCTTCACCTACCAGTTTAGTTACACTCAGTTACAGTCAGTTACACTCAGTTACATTGAGTTACACTCAGTTACACTCAGTTACATTCAGTTACAGTCAGTTACAGTCAGTTACACTCAGTTACATTGAGTTACACTCAGTTACACTCAGTTACATTCAGTTACTCTTAGTTACATTGAGTTACACTTAGTTACATTGAGTTACACTCAGTTACACTCAGTTACACTCAGTTACACTGAGTTACACTTAGTTACACTGAGTTACACCTACCAGAGTTAGTTTGACTGATGGTTGACAGTTACTTGAGCATTGATGACTCCACTGATGATGATGAAGACTTCCAGTTGCGCTCCGATGATCATGAGGACACCTAGTTGTGCTCCGATGACACTCCAGTGATCCTTTGATCACTCCATGAAGGCTAATTCGAATTGCCACCTTAGGCATTCGAATTCCTCATGCATTGTATTATTTATATGTCCATTTGTGATTAATAATCTAGTATGACCGAAGTATTATTGCTTCTATCTGAGTTCTACTGTACCATATTATTCTGTTGCTCATTATACTGCATGTATAACTCTTCTTCTATTTTCTTGCTTAATCATAATTATTCTCTTGTGAGATACATCATCTCTTAGATCTACTGTGAGGATTTTCACAAAATAACTAAATCTCCTGTAGCATATTGTTTTGAATTTTTTTTTATAATTACATTGTTGTGCTAACTTCTAACAAACAACTATTGACCACATTTAGACAACACAGTGACTGAACTGTAAAATGGTATAAATGAATTTTGTGGAACAGGAAGGAAGGTTGGCTGTAGAAACATCCAGTTAGCGAGGAGAAATGGCCAGGAGGTAGGGGCGGAACCAGAACTCTCCACAAGGAGTGACAACATCCAGCTAGATGTTGAAAACATTAAAAAGTCTAAAGGATGAATTGATCAGCATTAAATAAGAGAAGATTAAAAAAATTGAAGAACAACGAGAAATAAATGCCATTCTGCTGCAAAAGTTGACAAAGAAAGAAAACAGTCACCTCCCAACACCGGAGGAGCATCATGCAGAAAAATCAGTCACAAAAAGAAATTCAAAATTTAAGATTACACCTCCAAGAATTTCTGCAAGCTATAATATGGACATTAGTCACAGGGCGAAGATTCTGAGGAGTACGTTCCTAAGAAGAAAGGGAAGACTGGAAGAGTAAGTCATCTACATTCATAATTGAGAAAAATCAAGCCTCCTACTTTTAACGGAGAATAAGCAGAACTGTGGCTGAGAGACATGGAGAAATATTTATGCATGTTCAATTTTTCCAGCATCATAAAGGCTAGGATTGTTGTTTTCAACATACAGGGTAAAGCTTAGGCTTGGTGGGATGATCTCAAGATGACTCACTCGATCAAAGAGAAGAAGATAAAGTGGAAAACTTTTGCAACATTATTCAAACAGAAGTACCTGTCTGAAAGGTAATTTGATAAAAAGGTAAAATCCTTTTACGACCTGAAGTTGGGACAACAAACCATGGAGGAATTAATCAATAAATTTCTTGACTTGCTCAAGTATGTTCCTTACATTCAAGATGAGAAAGTAAGAATTCAGCGTTTTCTGAATTGTTTTCCGTTTGGGTACAAGGATCGGATAGAGTTTGACGATCCTAAGACTTTAGAATATGCTTTCAAAAAATAAAGGTTGTGGTATGAACAAGGGCAGAACAGAGCCGAAGTGTCAAAAAGGTGGAACAAAAAGAAGAAAACCAAATCTAAAAATAGGCAGAAAGGACACAAGCCCAACCAATTCAGAAACCGAGTTACGAGGGCACCTTTCAACAACAAGTTTGAGGGAAGCAAGATGTTACACCTAAATATTTCCATCATGATAGTCAGTGTAAACATCCCTAAAGTTCCTTTGACTAAGTCATCAACTTGGAAGAGATACTAACCTATTCATGTTGGGTTTAGTGAGGTCGTCGCAAGTCATCTCATTGCAACCTGCGACGTCGCAGGTTGTCCTACTACAGCCTCTAACGATGTCAGTTAAACGGATAAAGGAGCATATTCGAGACCATTATCAAAGGTGTATGATGTGGATCCCTATCCCTACCCTATAGGAGAGCTGGAATTCGGTTCCCAAGCCCTTTGGTAGGATCCCTTAACTCTCTCCTACCATATCTCAACCTACCCTATTCTCTTAGTCCTATATAAATGAAGCTCATTCCCATTCCAAAGGGAGGAAGCCTATAGTACTTACATGCTGGTGAAATTAGCTTAGGAGATATCTATTCATCTCTTGGGAGATCCATACTTCCTTTGGAGGATTTGGAATTGGCTTGTTGGAGAATGATTGCTATGTTAAGCCTTGGTTGTAATCACTTCCTTCTATGTACTTTCCCTTTTTATACAGTAATATAAATGCTTTCCACCAAATGTTGTTGCATTTATGATGTTTGTGTAGTTTTCCTGCTTAACTGCTTACTTAGATCTGTTATTGTTTAGATTCATTTTACTACTTGTGTTGTTATGTATGTCTTGATAGGTTTTGCAGCTAATATTTGAAGACCATAAAGCTTGGAACAACATCAAGGAGAAAGGATCCGCGATCTTAAAGGTAAGGCACGATCTAGTCACTCGATCTCTAATTAGATCTAGGAAATTTATTTCATATTCTGTATCATTTGTTCTAGGCTTGCATTAAGCTAGGGAGATCACGTATCGAGTCCGGTCTTGGTAGATTGTCCGATAAAAAATTTGTCGACCATACTGGGCAGAATTAGATGCATTGCTGTTTTTCAGTTTTCAATTTGAAAGTATTTTTCTTTGATTTCTTTATGAGCCATTTCTTTTGCCTCCTTAACCATTTCACCATCAGAGCTTCTCATTGAAGAGTCTGGTGACTTCCTGTAGGTCTGTGTGTTTGAATATCAAGCCTTTTGGTTGATCATATTTGGAGATCCATTCATCCTTGCATAGGGATCTCTCCCGTCGCACCTGGGTAATATATCCAGAGTGATGTCCCCTTATCAGGCGCAGTCTGTTGCCTTGCAAACTACGACGCTGTCGCACTTCACAGTTTGACATCTTGCGACGTTGTCACAGTTCACCTGTTCCCCTCCTGGGATGAGTAGTATAGTTTTTTTGCTTGGGTTCTCTCCTCACCAACCTTCATTTTTGGCTTGTCTTGCAGACCTTCTCTCCATTGTACCTTCCAGGAAGAGACCCTTTTTATTCAGCATTGCTTTCGTTTGGACTGCTTGTGTTGGTTTTTGGGGATGTTTGAGATTTGGATCCATGTTTGGCTCCTTGAGTAAAAACTAGTGTTTTGACCCATATTAAGGTTTTGAGATCATTTTTGGTTCGGTGTGATTGGCTTGTTTCAAATACTTGAAAAGTGTGGGATATCCATGTCTTTTTTAGCCTCTCTTTCTTGGGTTGTGCATCTTATTTCCTTTACATCCTATCTAATGATTGTTTGAAGAGATTGATTCTTTGTCTCCACTTTAGTTCAAAGAGAAGCTTGGTTTTGTCACTCTTTTGCTATGTTCATGAAATTGGAAAACATAAGTATTCTTCTTGCTTTAATTTGATCATTTGAAATTCTTGGTCTCACATTCATAAGAATAAGAAAGGATTGTTTCAGATTTGTGTGTGTTTGAGTTAGATAAGACCGTTAAGTGCTTTTCTTTGTCTTTCCTTTGATTGGAAACATTTGTGGAGTTTTTTTTTTTCTGTAGATTGGATGTGTCTTTTTCAAGTGTAAAAAGATAGGAAATGTATTAAAATTATTGCATTTGGTTTGCTTTGAATGATCTTTGAGTGTCATAAAGTTTGTGGGTGCTCTCATTTTTTTCTTTGGGAATTTCTGGCAGATTAGAGTCCTATTAGACATTCTCTCATTTTCTGCTTGTTGATCTAAAAAGTACTTAGTTATCAAATTTCATCTTGATACATGCATATGAAAATCAAAGTTCTTCATTAGTTTGTTTTCAAGG
Source organism: Larix kaempferi (assembly GCA_027924585.1). Lineage (NCBI taxonomy): Eukaryota > Viridiplantae > Streptophyta > Pinopsida > Pinales > Pinaceae > Larix > Larix kaempferi. Next base: position 50,358,479 of record BSBM01000299.1, on the reverse strand, counting down.
ACAATATTTTGTTGCATATAAAGGTTTTGTTGCATCTTTGATTTCCTTGCCTTTTTAGCCCATTATAGCGGAAAGTTAGAGTTTATGCATTCTAGAAAGGAATTCTTAATTTCTTTACTGCTTAAGTTCATTTTGATTATAAAAGAAAAAAATATATCTCCTTACCTTAAGTAGGTTTCATCGAAAGACAAAGGAAAATGTGCATTGTCATGTAGTTAGGATTTGCATTATTTTTACATTTCCTGTCTACACCTCATGCATCCACCTAACCGCACAAGATAAAATTAATGCTAGCTTAGGTTAAAATCATTTAGTAACTATGTGTAATTTAGTGACGCGTTTCGGCATCATAAAACATGGCAGCTATCGTTACTTACTAGCACTGTATTTCGGGGATATTGTAGTCTTCCACGTACCAACCGGTATATCGAAGCTATTTCACGTACCAACCAATATATCGAAGTCTCTTTCACATACCTTAAGGTATATCAAAAGGAACTTCACATACTTGGCGTATATTGAAAGGTGTTTTATGTACTCGGTAGTATATCAAAAGGTATTGTTTCGTACGGCTGTGCATTAGACAGCACCACTACGGATTTGAGCTCCCACGTACCTTGTGTATATCGGGAGACACCATTAGGATTCCTGAGACCAACTGAGTTAACCATTTGGTCGTCTTGGCATCGCAATACATTGAGAATAGCACTTGGGGAGATTGCTACGCACGTGCTGTCTAGGGAGTCAGGTATTCACGAAAGGGTATGGTCCCAATCCTCCTTGTCGCATTTTATTGTTGGACCCTATGGTATATAGCGAGTTGTGGTGCCTTGACAATCATGTGAGGAACCTGACTACTTATCCACTCATATTCACACAGTTTTCTTGTTGCTTTTAGACTTGAGTAGTGCTTTATTTGTGTGGTAATTTAGAGACTCTTAGGAATTCTTTAGATATGGAAGATTCTTCCAAGACTACCAACCAAGAAACCCCTTTCCAGAGTATGCCATTTTTTATTTCCCCTTGTGGAACTGTTGGTCCTCCCTTTATGGCTACGTTGAGTCTTCCTAGATTAATGATAGGATTACTAGTATGGCTATTCTCCAATCCAGTTACACCAAGTGCACCAATGGCATCGAACCTAGGTCCCTCACCACATGAGCATCAATCTCATGGTGACCCTTCTCCTTCTTCGTCGAAAGTTGAATCAACTTTCACCACTTCCTCTTCTCCTACTAAAAACTTTGATGTTAGTAAGAAGGCGGGTGAGAAGAAGAAGAAAGGGAAGACTAAGAAGAATACTAAGTAGAAGGTCACGACCCTAGCCACTGATCATCATGCTGGGGGCACCAATACACCTATTTCGAGTTCACGTAAACTGAAATTCCCTTTTAAAATTTGTAAAGGGTCCCATTTTCTTAATAAATTCCCTGGTATCTCCAAGGTCTTAGAAATATGGCCACATTTTGAACACCCCATGTCATCAGTATCTGTACATCATACTGATGATACCCCATCAACTAGTGACATTGTAATTAAATGTCGGAAGGGTAGAGCTACAGACCCTAGTGGGTTATGTAAGGGCATGCACCGTACTTACCTTTGTTCTCGTATGGATGAAGCTTCACAATTGTTGGAAGACATGGACATATCCCATAAGCACCTTCCAACTAAATATTGTAGGTTGTCCCTTGATCCTACATTGGTTGGTAGGACAGTCAATCCAACCCCACCTTCGGTTGACCCCACTCTTTCATTAGAGACTGAAAACGAAGCAGTTGATTCAACAACATCCTTGATCGACCCCATTCCTCCCTTGAGGGATGATACCCAAGTGATTAATCAAGTCTCATTCTCAGTTAACCCCACTCCTCCTTTGAAGAGTGAAATGCAAACGATTAATCGAGCATCACCCTTGGTTGATCCCACTCTCCCTTTGAAGAGTGAAATGCAAGCAGTAGATCTAGTTTTATCCTCGGTCCACCTAACTCTTTCATTGGAAAATGCCCAAATTGAAGCAGTCACCATCGCAAAATATTCATTATATCCTACTTTTTCAACTGAAAGTGAATTAGAAACCACTGATGTCTTTCTGGTCGGTTCAGACATTCTTAGGCAAGGAGAAGTCTCGTCCACGGGACCTCCTCCAAGTACTGAGGTTATTTAATTTGATTGGAATAGTCTAGTAGAATCTCGTCTTCCCTCAGATGTTCCTTTCCAGATATCTGTAGGTGTTTCCGATAAGGAAATATTTCACACTATAGTTGACGAGGGAGCTTCTGTTAGTATTTTATCTCAACTGCTTGGCAAGCTATAGGGTCTCCTCAGCTTGCGCTGGTTACCAGCTAGATTTTGGCTTTTAATAGAAGGCCTACCAAACCTTTAGGGATTCTTCCGTAGTTACCTGTCACCTTGGGAGGTAAAACTATTTATGTTGATGTCATGGTTGTCCAAGGCCCTTTAGATTTCAATATGCTCCTTGGATGTGATTATGTCTATGCTATTAAAGCCATAGTGTCCACACTCTTTCGAGTGACGTATTTTCCCTATGATGGGAGGATTGTGGCCATTGATCAGCTTTCCTTCGTGACACCCAATCATCACATGACTGTCATTCAACAAAATTCCCTGAATGTTCCACACGTATTAGTGGATTCTTCCCCTTAAGCATGAGGGGTATGTTTCCAGCCTCTGGACATCATGCTGGGGGGCACACTACTAACCTCTGGACATCATGTTGGATAAGTGCATTTAATCTTGAGCATAGTTTCTTTCTGTTTTAAGCTCGTTAAAAAATGAAATGGCCCTTTTTGGAGCATAGTTTACGTTTGGTTTCAAGCTTGGGGGAATGTCTTCAACCTCTGGACGTTGTGTTGAATTCAACTCGATTGCCTCTCCACACCATGTTGGAGATAAGTCACTTACTTCTAACAATCATGCTGGAAGCATGTACCAACCTCTGGATACCATGTTGGGAAGACACCTGCCAATGGGCATTATCCCGAGCATAGTTCATTTTTTGTTACAAGCTCGTTGAGAAATGAAGTAGACGTCATAAGCATTCTTCCAACCTATCTCCAAGCTCGTTAAAAACAGTAAGATGGTATTTGAGCTTACTTTTCACTTTTTTGCATGCTCTGGTTAAAACATGAAAAGTGGTTCGAGCTTACTTTTCATTTTTTTTGTGCTCTGGTTAAAACATGAAAAGTGGTTTGAGCTTAGTTTTTACTTTTTCGTGCTCTGGTTTAAATATGAAAAATATTCTGAGTGCTTTTGATACCATTATCGTGCTCATTAAAAATTTGAGTAAAAAGGTGTGTCTAATGAGTATAGGTTTATCACTTTATCCGGCCTCGCTAGACTATTTATGGAAAAGGAACTGTGTCAAGTTTACTTTTTCCTTTGTCGTACTCGGTTATCAACCATGAAAAAGTTTTTCATGGATTCCTCTTTAATCTCTTTTCAGACTCCTAAAATAGGAAAAGATGGCCAAGCGAAATTGATTCGTTCACGCTTGTAAAAGGATTTGAATGATCATCTCCCTGGTGATATTTTACCCATTTTTCGGACCAGGGGGCACTACTTATGAAAAAGGAATACTCCAGCCAATCATTACTGGAAGAGTCCTATCTCATGTTGTTTTACCCTTTTCCGGGCAAAGAGGCTAACCTTACGAAAAAGGACCTTTGGAGTCTTCTTTAGTTCTTTTCAGACTCTCTAAACATGAAATGACGCCGATTTTACCTTCTATGGACTCGTTAAAACTCAACATTGAAGGGCCCATCCTGGGACGAACCCCTCCTTTCCCAGGTTCGAAAAACATTTGGAATTGGACTCATCTATGAGATGAGCTATACCGATTATCTCATTACCGTCATCAAGCTCGTTAAAAACACATGAGTCACTCATCAGTCATGATGGGGAAAAAGGAAAGCTTTTATATCACACCTTTTTCAGTGGCAGTACTTAGTTTTTCTTGAACATGGCACTCATTTTCATTTGTATACAGTACTTGGGTCATCCATTTTCCCTCTAGTTTTTCCTACTTCTTGAGTCTTGTTATTCCTTTGGGTCATCCAAAGAATACTTCCACCACCAGTTAGGAGTTGGTGCCACACTCATCATGTCAATACTGCCAAGTCATTCCATACCCATGTTCAAGAATACATTCACCACTCATCATTTGCAATCAGTACACCTTCCATCATGTCGGTCTATTATGAGTCAATATTGCATGTTACTGTACCATCTGATCTACTCCAAACATCTGCTATCGAGTTTCATGTCGATGATGGGGGATTCATCATGGCCCTCCTTCGATGGGTTCATCCTCATCGACTTCAAATCATCATATGAGGATTGAACTTAGAAACTAATTGAGTCCTTGGGCCGGCATGCCTCAATGGCAGGTTACCTCGCTTTCGACATGAGTTTACATCATTGACTCTTGGTTGAAAGATTTCATCTGGTGTTTGAATTCAACTCATTTTTTCGCGCTTGATGATATGTACTATGATACCTTAGGGATCATTGACATTAATGGTGATTCCCCTTGCACTTGTTAACGGTATACATCCATGACCAGTAATCAAGTGGTTTCTACCATGTTCGACGTCAAGACATTTGTAATCACATGGATAGATTCGTATCATTGTGGGTTTAGCTTGAAGACCCTGGGGAGTCATATTTTACCCAGGTTCCGATGGAGATTGTTTTGAATCATATTACATGGATACACTTTTGTATTGGTCGTGGTTGTGTTATCATCTCATCATGGATCTACACTTGTGTCTAGTAGCCATGATTGTGTTCAGTCGGTCGTTACTACCATGGATCTACAATGTATTGGTTGGCAGCCATGTTGTGAGTTGTATGAGACTGTGTATTCAGAGTCAGTTGTACTACAATAGCATCCTTCGTCTGACAAGTCCTTTCCAATCCTTATGTCAAAGCATTTCACCTGTCAAGTTCCAACAGCTTCATGCTTTGGGGGGCATTCTGTTACACCTAAATATTGCCATCATGATAGTCCATGTAAACATCCCTGAAGTTCCTTTGACTAATTCATCAACTTGGAAGAGATACTAACCTATTCTTGTTGGGTTTAGTGAGGTCATCGCAGGTCATCTCATTGCAACCTGTGACATCGCAGGTTGTCCTACTGCAGCCTGCGACGATGTTAGTTAAATGGATAAAGGAGCATCTTCGAGCCCATTCTCGAAGGTGTCTGATGTGGATCCCTATCCATAGCCTATAGGAGAGCTAGAATTCGGTTCCCTAGCCCTTTGGTAGGATCCCTTAACTCTATCCTACCATATCTCAACCTACCCTATCCTCTTAGTCCTATATAAATGAATCTCATTCCCATTCCAAAGGGAGGAAGCCTATAGTACTTACATGCTGGTGAAATTAGCTTAGGAGATCTCTATTTATCTCTTAGGATATCTATACTTCCTTTGGAGGCTTTGGCATTGGCTTGTTGGAGACGGATTGCTATGTTAATCATTGGTTTTAATAACTTCCTTCTATGTACTTTCCCTTTTTATACAGTAATATAAATGCTTCCACCAAATGTTGTTGCATTGATGATGTTTGTGTAGTTTTCCTGCTTAACTTCTTACTTAGATCTGTTATTGTTTAGATGCATTTTACTATTTGTGTTGTTTTGTATGCCTTGACAGGTTTTGCAGCTGAGATCTGAAGACCATAAAGCTTGGAACAAAATCAAGGAGAAAAGATCCGCGATCTGAAAGTTAAGGCATCTAGTCACTCGATCTCTAATTAGATCTAGGAAAGTTAATTCATATTCTGTCTCATTTGTTCTAGGCTTGCATTAAGCTAGGGAGATCACATCTCAAGTCTGCTCTTGGTAGATTGTCCAATAACACAAGCCACAACCCAAATTTGTTCCACCCATTAAGAATTTTAACACTGAAGGCACCAGAAAACCGGAACATACACCATCTAAGCCACCACTCACATGTTGGGGCTATGGAGGAAATCATAGAAGGCATGATTGTCCTCACAAGAAAGATCAAAATAGATGAGTGCAAAACCTTCAAGAGGCTTCCACAGTCCAAGATATAACAAGGAATATGAAATCTATGTTGCATTGAACAACCGTCAAGTAGAACACCAAGCCTCTGTAATCGAGGTTGAAGGTATGCTTTCTGGAACACTTGTGCCTATATTGATTGATTCTGGCACATGTAAAAGTTATTTAGACAAAAACTGTGTGAGTCATGCAAACTTAGTAAAAACAAGTACATGTAGCCTTGGCTTGTGCAAATGCCAATAGGGACAAAAAGGAAAGTTTATGAAGTAGTTAATCAGTGTCCCTTGAATTTGAATTGATCCTATACTAGCGCATATTTAAGTGTTTTGCCGTTAGGATCATACAATTTGCTCATCGGTATGGATTGGATGGAAAAAAATAGGGTTTTTATTGACTGCTATCACAAATATGTTACTTTCATGTATGATGTTGGAAAGCTTGAAAAGATTCAAGGTATATTGAGAGCAGTGAAACTAAGGGAAATTTCGGCTTTTCAATTGAAAAGAAATGCACGGAAAGGATGCAAACTATATGATGTCCACATGACAGAAAGTCAACAAAATGAAATTTCAGATTTTACAAAATATCCTATTTTGGTTGAATTTGAGGATGTGTTTCCCGAGGAGATTCCAGAGTTGCCTCCTAGACAAGAACTGGATTTTACCATATACATGTTCCCAAGAACAGTACCAAATTCTAAGGCACCTTATCGGATGAGTACACCTGAATTGATAGAGCTGAAAGCACAATTACAGGAGTTGTTGGAGAAAGGTTATATCCGTCCAAGTGTATCCCCGTGGGGAGCACCGATGATTTTTGTACGAAAGAAAGATGGCAATTTCCAGCTATGCATAGACAATAGATAGCTTAACAAAGTAACCATCAAGAATCGGTATCCCTTGCCAAGGATAGATGATCTACTCGATCAGGTTGGGGGTGCTACCGTCTTTTCAAAAATTGATCTTAGATCAGATTATCATCAAATCATAATCAAGGAAGAAGATTTTCATAAAACAACTTTCCGTACTCGCTATGGACATTATGAATTCGTGGTGATGCCATTCGGTTTGACGAATGCACCAACCACATTTATGTGATTAATGAATAATGTTTTCAACAAGTACTTGGATAAATTTGTTGTAGTGTTTATTGATGACATACTTGTCTATCTATTCAAAAAGCGAAAGAGAGCATGAGGAACACCTAAGGTTGGTGCTGCAAGTTCTACAAGAAAATAAGCTCTATGCAAAGTTATCCAAGTGTGACTTTTACAAGTACCAAATACAATACTTGGGTCACAATATCTCAGCACAAGGAATTGTGGTGTATCTCGACAAGATTAAAGCCATTATGAGCTGGCCTACTCCCCAAACTGTAAGCGATGTCCACTATTTCATGGGACTGGCTGGGTACTACTAGAAATTTATTGAAGGGTTTTCCAAAATGGCCCATGCCATTAACTCTTTGCAGAGAAAAGAAGTTAAGTTTCTTTGGACAGCCAAGTGTGAGGCAAGTTTCGCAAAGTTGAAACAGTTGCTCGCTTCTTCTCCTATTCTAAAAGTGGTTGATCCATTTGGTGACTTTGTAGTTTGCATGGATGCATGCAAGGATGGTTTGGGAGGCGTGCTAATGGAAGACGGTTCAATCATTGGGTATGAATCTAGAAAGATGAAAACGCATGAAGTAAACTATGCGACGCATGATTTAGAACTGGCTGCCATAATTCATGCTTTAAGAATGTGGAGACATTACCTTCTTGGAAAAAGGTTTGTTTTGAAAACTTATCACATTGGACTGAAATATATTTTTGAACAACCAAACGTGAATGGAAGGAAAGCAAGGTGGTTGGCTTTCTTAAGTGAATTCGATTTTTAAATTCAGCATATTAAAGGCAAAGAAAATAAAATTGCTGACGCACTTAATAGAAGCATGCACCTACTAACTATGGATTCTGTTAACAATTTTCAATCTGATTTAATATCACAGATCCGGACAGCAGTTGAAAAAGACCAAAAATATCTAAATTTAAGACAAAAATGTCTTGCAGAAATTTCAGATTAGCAAGCAACTGATTACAGCATCTCCAAAGATGGGTTGCTGCTGTTTAAAAATGGGTTGTACATACCAGATCGGCTAGAATTAAAGCAACTAATTTTGGATGAATTTCACAAGAGATCATATTCTGGTCATCCAGGCTATCAGAAAATGTTGACAGCTGTTAAAAAAAAACATTATTGGCCTAGACTGAAATCAGAAATTGTTGAATACATTGCAAAATGTATGGACTGTCAACGGGTGAAAATAGAACATCAACATCCGGTTGGTTTGCTACAGCCTATAATGGTACCAGAATGGAAATGGGAGACCATTTCTATGGACTTTATCACTAGGTTTCCTAAGAATAACAAACAACACGATGCTATCATGGTTCTGGTGGAAAATTTGACTAAGGCAACTCACTTCATACTAGTGAAATCCACTTTCAAGGCAATAAACATCGCAAAGGTTTTCATGAAGGAAGTCTTTCGACTTCATGGAATTCCCAAGGTGATTATATCCGACAGGGACACCAAATTCACCTCACACTTTTGGAAGGATTTGTTAATAGTTTGGGGACTAAACTGAGTTTTAGTACATCCTACCATCTGCAAACAGATGGGTAGACCGAGAGGGTGAACCAAATCCTTGAGGACATGCTTCGCTTGTATGTCATGGATAACCCAAAGCAATGGGAAAACTACCTACACTTAGCTAAATTTTCCGACGAAAATGGTTACCAAAATTCTACAGGAATGAGTCCATTCGAAGTGTTGTATGGAAGAAAGTGTAAAACCCTATGACTTGGGATGATTCGGTAAATCAGATTGTGATGGGTCCCGAAATTCTAGCTAAACTAGAAAACATTGTGCAGAAAGTTAAAATGAACTTAAAAACTGTCCAAGACAGGAAGAAAATATGTGCTGATCAGGATAGAGAACATAAAGAATTTGAAGTTGGCGATCATGTATTCCTAAGAGTGAAAGCAAAGAAACGTTCTTTGAGCTTGGGCAAGGTTTCCAAACTTGCACCAAGATTTTGAGGTCCTTTCCAAATACTTGCTAAAGTAGGAACTGTTGCTTATCAGTTAGCTTTACTAGCAAATTTTAAAGTACATGATGTGTTTCATGTTTCATTGTTGAAGAAATATGTATATGATCCTAAGCATATGGTTAACTGGCATGCGATTTAGGTGGAATTAGAAGTAGATTTCCAGACATACCCTATATGCATACTGGATCGGAAAGAGGTGGTACTTCGGAATCGAACCATCGTTCAGGTAAAAGTTCAATGGGAGCACTATAAGCCTGAAGAGGCTACCTGGGAAATGGAAAAGGAAATGCGAGCAACATACCCTTTCCTGTTCGAAGAAGTACATGACACAAATTGAATTTTCTTTTATGCTATTTGTTATTTTTGCAAAACTGTTTAACACCAAGGACGATGAAAACTTAAGGGGAGGGGAAATGTAATACCCCAATTTTGGACTTTGAACCCCTATTATATTTCGACTAAATATTATTTCAATTTACTGAGGTGACTTTAGAAATATGATAAATTGATTTCTAATGACCATGTGGACCAACACATTAATGAGATGGGAGTCACAGTCCCCTAAGGTTTGGAGGGAAAATGCCACTTAATAATAATAAGAAGAAGAAATTATTATTGGAGAAAAATGGAAAACCTTGAAGAAAATATTTGAGAGACTAATGAATTAAAAGAATTTATAAAATGAGAAATTCCTCACCCAAGAGAATAAAAAGTGAAACTCTTTGAAAACACTCATTTATTATATTCATTCATTCTACACACTCTCATGACCATTAACACACAAGAGAAATGGGAACCTGGAAGAACCAAATAACTTGAGACAAATGATGACAGATTTGGGAGAACCAAACTGGTCCTAAAAACAGGTGAAGGAGGATAGATTTGGGAGAACCAAACTGGTCCTGAATCCAAGTGAAGGAGGACATATTGGGAGAACCAAACTGGTCCTGAAGCCAAGTGAATGAGGACAGATTTGGGAGAACCAAGCTGGTCCAGATTAAGAGTAATCTTACAACTGAGTATTGGCTTGGCCACTTAATTGTGTGTAGGTAGGAGAAATACCCCAAGCTTGCAGGAGCACTGCATTTTACTCTGTATAGTCCGTGTAATTGATTCTCTTAATGGATGAGGTTTAAAAGGCCCTGGAGCATCCTAGAGCTTAAGAGTACTGAGTTGGATGTTGGGTTTCCTACTACCACTCTAACATCCTAAATAACTTGGTTAACAAGCTAAGGGTGACTTAAAAACTAAACTCTGACCTGGGGGACTGTGAACTCAGCTCGGGGGTGACCTGAAAGCAAGGAGTACTTGCTAGTCAAAGGTTGGGAGGTTTGTGCTTGGTTCCACTGGTCATCTAAACTCAAATAAGTTTACCTAATGAACCTATATGTTTATTTTATGGACAGTATTGGAATGTATTTATATTAATTCCTGGGAGGATTGTTATGATGATCTATTATTCATATCTGTTTATATGCATATTGTATACTGATTTTCTGAGCATAGATCTGCCATGAAATTCCTAGATCTCTGTCATCTGATATAGTTTCATAATCTAAGTGAAATACCGAAAGTATTCAGGGTGTATGTTGTTGTATGAATAAGTATACTTCTGATGCATATATGTGAACAGAAATATTGTTTGAATCAGCATTGTAAACTTGAGAGATGCATCCTAGAGTGATTATGTTGTAAATGCTAACCTATGTTTTTATGCATGCATTTTATAAATAGTATATTCATTTCTATGTGGATGACAGAACTAGGGTTACATATATTTTATTATGTGATTCAGGAAGACATGTAAACCTAAAGGTTTACATGTCAATCCTTAAAATGATTATAAACCCTCTCTTCTATTTTTATAGATCAAGATGAACAGAGCATTTCCTTAGATGTTCTTAATGAAATGCTTATGTTGGATCTACTTATATATTCATATTACAGTTCTGTATCTGAAAGACTTGTGTGACAGATGCATGTCGTATTCATACTAACGACCTTAGTATGGGTTGTGTAAAGTCATGATATCCCTACAAGAGTGGATTCGAGGATCATAGTATGGAACCCATCATAATACAAAGTATATAAAAATATTACAGAGTGATTCGTATTCATATTTAGGGTTTCCTAAAGTATTGTTTGCACTTGCCATTATTTCCTGAGATGAATGTTGGGTTTCGAATGCCCCTTTAAAGTAGTAGATGTTGTGTATTTTATTAGGGTGAATCATATAAATTGTTATGCCCTCGTTATGAGCTATGTAAGGACACGAGATTTGACTTGGAGTTAAATCATGGTCCTTGGTTGGAAAGCCACATTATCATATTAACTTACAAAATTAAAATGCTCTTCATAAAAGAAAGGGTTTATACCGGTGATTAACAATTCATTAAACTGAATCCGTAAAACATCTTTCTCTATGATTATTATCTTACTGACTACTACGATTTTGTATACAGAGCATATTTGCACATGAATCATACTGCATAACTGTTAGTGAAATACGATTTTATATGCATGATGAAGAGCAGTTAACCATGAAACATTTAAGTGTTGTAGTATTCCTTTACATTGTGCAAATTAATGAGTTGCAGTTACCTTTATTTTGGATGCATATACATTCATAAGTTAAATGGAAAACATTATATATATTCAATAGTAAATCAAATGCGAAATACATGATGCTAAGTATGGCGAACCCATCGAATCTAATGCACAAACATTTTGGGTCAAATGAATGCAAGTATTATTCATTGTCGCGAATCAAACATTTCACCATTATAAGAGTTGAATGCCATACGATTTATCACAACACTGTTTCATTAATAAAATAAAAAGAGACAGAGGCCGAGAGCATCATGGGCTTGTAGTTACACTATCAAAATGAGCAGTGTTAACCATATACGACTTAAACGTTCAAGTTTTACCAATGCATTCATTATTTACAAACTGAATGTTACAGTCCATAGCGAATGTTCTTCTTCCCATAACATTATCCCTTCAAGGGTCAACCCTAGTCATGGCGGTGAACCACCAACGATGCCCAGTGTGGCCAAAACCACAACGATCGCAAGGACCTGCTTCCACTAGCGACAAGCTAACGCTTCTGCGCTTTGGGGCCAAAGGCCACTACTCTTTAAAGCAGTGAAACTAAACAACCCAACCTTTAACCCTTCAAAAATGTTTGAGTAACTTAGCCCTGAACCACGGTGTGAAACCACCCGGGCTTCAAGTAGTGGCTAGTTACCTGGAGGTTTGGGCAGCTTGTCCCCACATTCAGCATTGGTGTGGACTCGCTTTTCATGCCTTAGCTCCCACCACCTCCACGTTGACCTGCCAAACAAAGAAGAGTGTTTAAATAGGTAATACGTGAAACCGTAAAAACCTAGTTGTTACCACAACTTGCAGTAAGGGTTGTTAGAAACCACAATACCTGTAAGCAGAGGATTTTTAGCTTCCATGCCTCGCCTAAGCAAACAGTTAGCAAGCGACAATGTTAGCCAAAGCTCGGAGGTTGATAAACGTTTAATATTACAGTGGACAAGTTACAAAACTAACCTTGCTTCTTACCATTGCATGCAGTATGTGAGCATGGGTGGTGCTGCTGTATTTTCTTCTAGACATGGGCATAGCATCGTAGCCATCCTCACTGCTGCATAGTGTACAAGCTTGTTGCACAGGGAAGCAAGCCCTCTATGCAGAACCTCAACGTAACAACAAAGACCACCGTCGAACACCAATCTTTTTCAATGTTGTGGGCACCGAACATGGAAGGTGATGGTCACCACTGACCCTGATTGCCTGTTAGGAACCTATGTCAACCCTTCTCTTTACTATGTTAGTATATTGTTGGATGCATATGCTTTGTAAGTCGTCCCGTAGTATTTGTTGATCCGTAGTTTATATTAGCCCATAGTATTGACCCATAGTATTGGACGCATATGCTTTGTAAGTCGTCCTGTAGTATTATATGTCCCATGGTTTTGACTCATAGTATTGGGCATAGACTTAGTATATAAGTGTGTGTTGAGGTCATTGAAGGCACCGTGAAGTTAATTGTATTGAGCTTGCTCAAAGGAGGTTGCCCCCTCGAAGTGGCCCGTGATCAATATAAAAGTGATTCTGTTCTATTATTTCTAATATCTCGTGTATTTGCATTAATTAATTATTGCAGGTACATCACATCTGGTATCAGAGCACTTTCCTTGGCACAAGTGGGAAATTTTTTTTCTTTTTTTGGGCGGTGACTTTCAGATCAATTTATGAAACTTTCTGCACAAAATCAAAAGAAACCAATTGCATATCTGAATTCCTCTTTCAAAAATACGCAGTTTCAAAAAAAAAAATCTCATTTGGAGTTCTAAAAGTGGAGATATCGCGGATTTAAAATCAACAATTTTTCAGAATTTCAGTGACGGCCGCGGAAATTGCAGCGAGAAAATATTTTGACCGAGTGCCCAGATTTCTATTCCACTTTCATGGGTAGAAGCAGAGTGATTGTTCCAGTTCCGGAAACATGCTATAATAGCGATTCTGAGCAATATAGATCTTGTTTTTGAACATTGGGTGGAATTTCTGCCCAAATTTTTTTCTGTTGCAGGTTCGGATCTGGGAATAATCCCTATCCACTTAACTGTGGGAAGTACTTGGGCATAAGCCCTAAAACTCATTGTGAGGAGTACCACAGGAATCTCGAAGTAGCTGGCCATTGAGAGGACTTGCCAAGCGAAAAGGGCAACGACCCCTACCTGATTGACTAGTTCCCACCCGTGAGGTAAACCAAGAGCTGTCGTTTGTGGCAAAGCGGTTATCAGTTTTACCTGAGCCGTGGAGTGAGGGGTACTGCCCCAATACGCAAGCCGTCAGACAGCATTGGTGGCCAAGTGAAAACCCTGAAATGTTAGGAAGCCGCACATACCTGGGGTCCATATCTACTTTCAGCTGAACTATTGCCGATCACTGCTGCGCCGTTTCAGATCCATTTTGCAAGCTGTTTCAGATCCAGCCGTTCGGCGTTGTTCCAGATTCCTTCTAAAAAAAATCCGAGCCATAGTCACTCCAGTCTGAAAAATAAATAAATAAATAAAATTCTCACTTGCACCCAGTTGTCACTCGTGCATGAGCACACACCATGGAGGAAGCACTTGCAGGAATCCAAACCAAACTCCAAGATCGGGATGAAAAATTTCTCAGCCTCCATCTTCAGCATTCAACCATGAACAATACCAGAGAGCCAGAATCTTTTGCAGCCACCGGGTTCTCTGCTTCTAGCAATTTTCGTGGGCCGAAGCTTGATTTTCCTCGCTTCAATGGTATTGATCCGACTGGATGGATATACCGAGCAGAACAATATTTCAGTCTGCATAATACTTTTGATGTTCAGAAAGTTCCACTTGCATCCTTTCATTTGGAACAGGAAGCCCTTCAATGGTACCGTTGGTACATCAAAGCTCATCCCGAGCCAAACTGGACAGATTTTTGCCAACTCATTTTGCCACGATTTGGTCCTAGTGCTTTTGACGACTTCACAAGAGCACTCACTAAACTTCACCAAACTGGCACAGTGAGAGAGTATCAGATGGAATTTGAGAAACTAGCCAATCACACAGAAGGATTGTCTGATGAATTCTACAGGAGTTGTTTTATTAGTGGTCTCAAGGATGAAATCCGCTCATAGGTCAAAATGTTTTGTCCCAACACAATGATGGAAGTCCTAGGGTTGGCTAAGCTGGCCTGTGACAAGATCGCAACTCAACAACGCTCCAAACCCGCCTTTGTTCCCTTCAGAAATATGGGTTCCCAACGACCTCCCATCACACCTGCTCCTCAACCAACTCCTATCAAGCATTTGTCTAAAACAGAGATGCAGGCACGTCGAGAAAAAGGGCTTTGTTATAATTGTGATGAGAAATTCACTCGGGAACATAGATGTGTTCAGCAAAAGCTCTATCTCTTGGATGTGGATTCTCCGCCTACCTTAGAACTTGCTAAATAAGCTATATTTACAGTAGATGATCAGGTCGACATTCAACACCCGCCTGTTGACACCCCATCTCAGGATTACCCACCCGAGATCTCTCTCCATGCTGTAACCGGCGTCACCACCCCACAAACAATGCAGGTCAGGGGATACTTCAAGAATCTCCCTCTTACCATACTCATTGATTCTGGTAGCACTCATAACTTCATTGACCCTCGAATTGCCAAACAGGCTAATTGTTTTGTCCATCCTTGCTCCAACTTTGAAGTCATGGTTGCCAATGGGGGCACCTTACCTTGCAAGGGGAAGTGTCTAGGGTATTCATTACCTTCCAAATGGCAATCCAACTGGGTTCAAAATGTGTGAAGAGGTTGGTTTACCCTGTGTGGCTTCGCCAAATCACCACCCAGGCCACCCTTTGAGACAAGCGGTGCCAACTTGCAAAGCATTCACGGTTTTTATGTGTGTTGTCCACGTTAGCGTGCCAATTGTATCGCTTATTAAAACCTTAAGTCGTTGCTTCAAACCCTTAATGCTTTCTTTGGTTATTGTGTGTATTGTGTTGGCAAGAAATGTCATGGAGTGACATTTAGTTACATTGTATTGTTGGTCGGATTCATACCTAAGTGGTGCAAGGCTTGAAATATATTTCATTATAGGCTTGTTAAGCCTTAGTCGTTTGGTTGGGACATAAAAATATATATTGTGTTGGCAAGAAATGTCATGGAGTGACATTTAGTTACATTGTATTGTTGGTCGGATTCATACCTAAGTGGTGCAAGGCTTGAAATATATTTCATTATAGGCTTGTTAAGCCTTAGTCGTTTGGTTGGGACATAAAAATATATATATATATATATATATATATATATATATATTATTAGAAGTTAAAAGAATTAAGTTTTTAATTCAATATTATTAATATAGTTCTTGCATTTTAATATATGGGCTTTTAAGCCATGGTCCAACTTTAGATATATATATATATGTGTGTGTGTGTGTGTGTGTGTGTGTGTGTGTGTAATTATATTAATTATAAAGTTAAGCCATTCTATTATAGGTACAATATGATGGATAAATGTTATGTAGGATTCATAACAATATGTTTTATATGTATTTAATGCATTGATGAAATTAATATATTCATATAATTATTAGGTTGAGCCTAATGTTGCTTTTATCACATGACATTATCCGTAGCTTTGTAATAGATCATAATTACATAGACTTAGGTACTTTAAGAATGGTCAATTCCATTATGACCTTAGCCTAGTAATGTTGCAAGTATTGCTAGGGCTTAATTAATACGACCACATAGGTTTAATGTTGGGAACATATAACTATGCCAAGTTAAAATGATATTCATTTAATGCTGTGAAAAGATAGCCATTGAGTAATGAAATATTAATGAATGATTAATATAGTTATTAATGCCATTTATTTCCTATCACTTTTATGGTCATAAGTGTTTAGGATGTAGCCCATAAATAATTGCTGACAATCGAGTTGTCCTTGCATGTTAAGTTTTACTGAAGAGTTACGCTAGCTGTAGCGATAACTAGCGTTGGTGTTTTCCGCATTTTAAGTGATTGGAGTCTTTATTAAAAAAAAATCATGTATAAGAGACGTGACAAATTGGTATCAGAGCATGGTCACTACACTAGGACCTTAGGCTCATTTGTGTGAATGTTGTGTTTTTAATTAGAGATAAATAACTAAATCTCTTGTAGCATACTGTTTTGAATTTTTTTTTATAATTACATTGTTGTGCTAAATTCTAACAAACAGTTGTTGACCACACTTAAACAAAACAATGGATGAACAGTAAAATGGCAGAAATGAATTCTACGGAATATGAAGGAAGGCTAGATGTAGAAACATCCATTCAACAAGGAGAAATGGCCAGCAGGCAGGGGAAGAACCAGAACTGTCCACAAGGAGTGACAACATCCAGCGAGATGTTGGAAACAATAAAACGTATGAAGGCTGAATTGATCAGCATTAAAGAAGATAACATTAAAAACTTTGAAGAACAGCAAGAAATAAATGTCATTCTGCTGCAAAAGTTGACAGAGAAAGAAAATAGTCACCTCCCAACACCAGAGGAGTAGCATGCAGAAAAATCAGTCACAAAAAGAAATTTGAAATTTAAGACTACACCTCCAAGAATTTATGCGAGCTATAATATGGACACCAGTGATGAAGAGTCATAGGGAGAATATTATGAAGACTACACTCCTAAGAAGAAAAAGAAGACTGGAAGAGTAAGTCATCTACATTCAGAATTGAGAAAAATCAAGCCTCCTACTTTTAACGGAGAAGTTAAAACCAGAGAAGAAGCATAATTGTGGCTGAGAGACATGGAGAAATATTTATGCATGTTCGATTATTCCAACATCATAAAGGATAGGATTGTTGTTTTCAACCTACAGGGTAGAGCTTCGGCTTGGTCGGACAATCTCAAGCTGACCCACTCAATCAAAGAGAAGAAGGTAAAGTGGAAAATTTTTGCAACATTCTTCAAACAGAAGTACCTGTCTGAAAGGTACTTTGATAAAAAGGTAAAAGACTTTTATGACCTTAAGCTGGGACAAAAAACCATGGAGGAATTAATTAGTAAATTTCTTGACTTGCTCAAGTATGTTCCTTACATTCAAGATGATAAAGTAAGAATTCAACATTTTTTGAACTGTTTTCCGTGTGGGTACAAGGATCAGATAGATTTTGATGATCCCAAGACTTTAGAAGATGCTTTCAAAAAATAAATATTGTGTTATCAACAGGGGAAGAACAGAGCTAAAGTGTCAACAAGGTGGAACAAAAAGAAGAAAACCAAATCTGAAAACAGGCAGAAAGTACACAAGCCCAACCAATTCAGAAACCAAGTTACGAGGGCACCTTTCAACAATAGGTTTGAGGGCAGCAAGCCATAACCCAAATTTGTTCCACCCTTTAAGAAGTTTAAAACTAAAGGCACCAAAAAACTAGAACATAAACCATCTAAGCCACCAGTCACATGTTGGGGCTGCGGAGGAAATCATAGATGGATTGCCTATCCTCACAAGAAATATCAAAATAGATCAGTGCTAAACCTTCAAGAGGCTTCCAGAGTCCAAGATAAAGCAAGGAATCTGAAAATCTATGCTGCATTGAACAACCGTCAAACAGAACACTAAGCTTCTGTAATCAAGGTTGAAGGTATGCTTTCTAGGACACCGGTGTCTATCTTGATTGATTATGGCGCATGTAAAAGTTATGTAGACCCAAAACTATGTGAGTCATGCAAATTTAGTAAAAAAAAGTACATGCATCCTTGGATGGTGCAAATGGAAACATGGACAAAAATGAAAGTTTATGAAGTAGTTAATCAGTGTCCCTTGACGTTGAATGGATCCTATACTAGCGCGGATTTAAATGTTTTGTCGTTAGGATCATACAATTTGCTCATCGGTATGGATTGGCTGGAAAAAATAGGGCTATTATTGACTGCTATCATAAATCTATCACTTTCATGAATGATGTTGGACAGCCTGAAAAGATTCAAGGTATATTGAGAGTAGTGAAATTAAGGGAAATTTCGGCTCCTCAATTGAAAAGAAATGCATGGAAAGGGTGCAAACTCTATGTTGTCCACATGATAGAAAATCAGCAAAATGAAATTTCAAATTTTACAAAACATCTTGTTTTGGATGAATTTGAGGATGTGTTTCCTGAGGAGATTCCGGAGTTGCCTCCTAGACGAGAACTGGATTTTACCATAGACCTGTCCGCGGGAACAATACCAAATTCTAAGGCACCTTATCGGATGAGTACACCTGAATTGATAGAGATGAAAGCACAATTGTAGGAGCTGTTGGAGAAAGGTTATATCCGTCCAAGTGTATCCCCATGGGGAGCACCGGTGATTTTTGTATGGAAGAAAGATGGTACTTCCCGGCTATGAATAGACTATAGACAACTTAACAAAGTAACCATCAAGAATCGGGATCCTTTTCCAAGGATAGACGATCTGTTCGATTAGGTTGGAGGTGCTACCGTCTTTTCAAAAATTGATCTAGGACTGGGTTATCATCAAATCAGAATTAAGGAAGAAGATATTCATAAAACAACTTTCCGTACTCACTATGGACATTATGAATTCGTGGTGATGCCATTTGGTTTGACGAATGCACCAACCACGTTTATGTGCTTAATGAATAATGTTTTCAACAAGTACATGGATAAATTTGTTGTAGTGTTTATTGATGACATACTCATCTATTCGAAAAATGAAATAGATCATGAGGAACAACTAAGGTTGGTGTTGCAAATTCTACGAGAAAATCATCTCTATGCAAAGTTATCCAAGTGTGACTTTTACAAGTACCAAATACAATACTTGGGTCACATTATCTCAGCACAAGGAATTGCGGTGGATCCCGACAAGATTAAGGCCATAATGAGCTGGCCTACTCCCCAAAGTGTAAGTGATGTCTGTTCTTTCATGGGACTGGCTGGGTACTACCGGAAATTTATTGAAGGATTTTCCAAAGTAGCCCATCCCATTACCTCTTTGCAGATAAAATAAGTTAATTTTCTTTGGATTGTCAAGCGTGAAGCAAGTTTCGCAAAGATGAAACAGTTGGTCACTTCTGCTCCTATTATAAAAGTGGCTAATCCATTTGGTGACTTTGTAGTGTGCACGGATGCGTGCAAGGATGGTTTGGGAGGCATGCTAACGCAAGACGGTTCAGTCAATGGGTGTGAATCTAGAAAGCTGAAAACGCATGAAATAAACTATGCAAGGAATGATTTAGAATTGGCTACCATAATTCATGCTTTAAGAATGTGGAGACATTACCTTCTTGAAAAAATGTTTGTTTTGAAAATTGATCACATTGGACTGAAATATCTTTTTGAACAGCCAAACCGAATGGAAAAAAAGCAAGGTGGTTGGATTTCTTAACCGAATTCGATTTTGAATATTCTGGTCATCCAGGCTATCACAATATGCTGACAGTTGTTAAAAAACAATATTATTGGCCTAGACTGAAATCATAAATTGTTGAATACATTGCAAAATGTATGGACTATCAGTGGGTGAAAATAGAACATCAACATCCGGCTAGTTTATTGCGGCCTTTACCAGTACCAGAATGGAAATGGGAGACCATTTCGATGGACTTTATCACCAAGTTTCCTAATAATAACAAACATGATGATGTTATCATGGTTGTGCTGGAAAAATTAACTAAGGTAGCTCGCTTCATATCAGTCAAATCCACTTTCAAGGAAATAAACATCGCAGAGGTTTTCATGAAGGAAGTCTTTCGACTTCATGGAATTCCCAAGGTGATTATATCCGACATGGACACCAAATTCACCTCACACTTTTGGAAGGATCTGTTTACAGGTTTGGGGACTAAACTGAGTTTTAGTATAACCTACCATCTGCAAACAGATGGGCAGACCAAGAGGGTGAACCAAATCATTGAGGACATGCTTCACTTGTATGTCATGGATGACCCAAAGCAATGGTAAAACTAACTACACTTAGCTGAATTTTTCTACAACAATGGTTACCAAACTTCTGCAGGAATGAGTCCATCCGAAGTGTTCTATGGAAGAAAGTGTAAAACCCCTATGACTTGGGACAATCCGGTAAATCGAATTGTGATGGGTCCCGAAATGCTAGCTGAATTAGAAAACATTGTGCAGAAAGTTAAAATGAACTTAAAAACTGCCCAAGACAGGTAGAAAAGATATGTTGATCAGCATAGAGAACATAAAGAATTTGAAGTTGGGGGACTGTGACTCCCTCTTTAATGTGCTGGTCCGCATGGTCAATAGAAACCTCTTTAGCAGATTTCTAAACTTTCCTAAGTATAAATGAAATAATACTTAGCAGAAATATAGTAGGGGTTTAAAGTCCAAAATAGGGGTATTACATTCCCCCTCCCCTTAAGTTTTCACCATCCTCAGTGTTAAACAGTTTTGCAAAACAACAAAGTTAACATACGAAAAAAATCTAGTTTTTTGTCATGGTCTTCATCAACAGAAAGGGGTATGTTGTTTTCATTTCCCTTTCCATTTCCCAGGTAGCCTCATCGGGCTTGTAGTCCTCCCATTGTACTTTTACTTGAACGATGGTTCAATTTCTAAGTACCACCTCTTTCCGATCCAGTATGCATATAGGGTCTGTCTAGAAATCTCCTTCCAATTCCACCTAAATAACATGCCAGTTTATAATATTCTTAGGATCATATACATACTTTTTCAACAATGAAACATGAAACACATCATGTACTTTAAAATGTGATGGTAAAGCTAACTGATAAGAAACAGTTCCTACTCTAGCAAGTATTTGGAAAGGACCACAAAATTTTGGTGCAAGCTTGGAAACCTTGCCCAAGCTCAAAGAACTCTTTTTGGACTTCACTCTTAGGAACACGTGATCCACAACTTTGAATTCTTTGTTTTCTCTATGCAGATCAGCATAGATTTTCTGCCTATCTTGGGCAGTTTTCAGGTTTGTTCTAACTTTTTGCACAATGTTTTCTAATTCAGTTAACATTTTGGGACCCATCGCAATCCGATTTACCAGATCATCCCAATTCATAGGGGTTTTACACTTTCTTCCATACAACACTTCAAATGGACTCATTCCTGCCGAATTTTGGTAACCGTTGTTGTAGGAAAATTCAGCTAAGTGTAGGTAGTTCTCCCACTGCTTTAGATTGTCCATGACATATAATCGAAGCATGTCCTCAAGGACTTGGTTCACCCTTTCAGTATGCCCATCCATTTGCAGTTGGTAGGATGTACTAAAGCTACATTTAGTCCCCAAACCTGCAAACAGATCTTTCCAAAAGTGTGAGGTGAATTTGGTGTCCCTATTGGATATAATCACCTTGGGAATTCCGTGAAGTCGAAAGAATTCCTTCATGAAAACCTCTGCAATATTTATTGCCTTAAAAGTGGATTTGATAGGTATGAAGTGAGCTACCTTAGTAAGCTTATCCACAACAACCATGATTGCATCATGTTGTTTATTGTTTTTAGGTAATCCATTGATAAAATCCATGGAAATGGTTTCCCACTTCCATTTTTGCATTGGTATGGGCTGTAGCAAACAAGCCGGATGCTGATGTTCTATTTTCACCCACTGACAGTCCATACATTTAGCAATGTATTCAGCAATTTCTGATTTCAGTCTTAGCCAATAATGCTATTTTTTAACAGCGGTCAACATTTTCTGGTAGCCAAGATGACCAGAATACGGTCTTAGGTGAAATTCATCCATAATTAATTTCTTTAAGGCTGGTTGATCCTGTATATACAACCTATTTTTGAATAGTAGTAGTCCATCCTTGGACATGCTGAAATCTATTGCTTCCTATTCCAAATTTTTTGCAAGAAATTTTTGTCTTATATTCATATATTTTTGGTCTTTTTCAGTTGTTTTCCGGATTTGCGCTATTAAATCAGATTGAAAATTGTTAACTGATGCCATAGTTAGTAGATGCATGTGTCTACTAAGTGTGTCAACATTTTATTTTCCTTACCTTTGATGTGTTGAATTTCAAAGTCAAACTCACTTATGAAGGCCAGCCACCTTGCTTTCCTTCCATTTAGATTTGGTTGTTCAAAAAGATACTTCAGCCCAATGTGGTCGGTTTTCAACACAAATATTTTTCCAAGAAGGTAGTGTCGCCACATTTGCAAGGCATGAATGATAGCAGCCAATTCTAAATCATGCGTTGCATAGTTCACTTCATGTGTTTTCATATTTCTTGATTCATAACCAACTATTGCGCCACCTTGTGTAAGCACATCTCCCAATCCATCCTTGCATGTATCCGTGCATACAACAAAATCTCCACAAGGATCTTCCACTTTAAGGATAGGGACAGAAGTGAGCAACTGTTTCAGCTGTTCAGGTACAGAGGGTACTAAGAGTAACCACTTCACACAAACAGATCACAGATCAACACACTGATGTTTTGACGTGGTTTAAACCCTCTTGAGGGAAACACTCCATGGCCCCGGCCAAATAGCTTCTACGGTACAATTTATTATGCAAAGAAAGAAAGTTACAAATGATCTTCTCATAATCGATCAACTAAACAATGACCCTCCATGCTCTTTAAATAGAGATCATGGACCAATCGGGTGTTAAGCCACGGATCAAGGTTAGGTATGATCTAAGAGAAGTTGAGCCATCGGATTACTCTATGTTGGGAACATATCGTGACCATCGGATTAAGTATTTACAAATGCATAGTAATGCATACTAAAGAAACACACTATCCTTAACGGATATATTACACAAGTTGATCTTAACTAACTCCTAAGTGTATAAATATCCTAACATCCCCCCTTAAGAACAACTTGGGATAGGATTGAAGGATTTAGAAAAGTGACACTATTACGAGAACGAAGGAGGCATTAGATCCTATCCCCCCTTAATGACAAGTTCCTGAACTCCTAACATAGATCGGAGTTTAGAAAACTTCGCTTCTGTAAGAGACTTGGTGAAGATGTCTGCAACTTGATCATCTGTAGGGAAAAAGAGCACTTCAAGAACACGATCATGAACAATATTTCTGATGAAGTGCATATGTAGCTCAATGTGTTTGCTGCGTTGATTTAGAACTGGATCTTTGGCAAGCTTGATGGCACTTTGATTGTCGCACCAAAGTGGAGTAGGTTGCTGCTGCTCGAATCCAAACTCTGAAAGGATCTGTCGAAGCCATAAAGATTCTTGACTGGCATTAATTGCGGCTCGATATTATGATTCTGCTGAAGAAAGAGCAAGAGCTTGTTGTTTCTTACAAGCCCAAGTGATAGGTCTAGATCCCAAACTGAAAACATAACCTGCAGTAGACTTTCGATCATCACGATCGCCGGCCCAATCTGAATCAGTGAAACCAACCAACATCGGTTTCCCCCCTATACTGTAATGAATCCCAAACTCAACTATACCTCGAATATATCGAAGTATTCTTTTAACTGCTTTCCAGTGAATTTCATGAGGTGTCTGCATATAACGGGAAACACGACCAACGGCAAAGGAAAGGTCAGGACGGGAATGAGTCAAGTATAAGAGACTACCAACAAGCTGGCGATACAAGGTGGCATCGACTTCAAGTGAAGTACAAGTGGCATAAAGTTTGACTCCATATTGGAAGGGAGAAGGGGCTGGTGTACAATCTTCCATGTGAAAGCGACGAAGAAGGTCACAAGCATACTTAGACTGAGAAAGAAATATTCCTTCTTTGGTTTGCAGGACTTGGAGACCAAGAAAATAATGCAAATGTCTTAAGTCTAACATTTCAAAATTTTGTTTAAGACTGGATTTCACATGGGTTATCAGCTTAGGGTCACTACCAGTAACAATAAGGTCATCAACATATAGAACAAGTTTGATGAGATGGTTTCCTACTTTCTTGGTATAGACATTGGGGTCAGAATGGCATCTAGAAAAACCAGTGTCAAGGAGAAAGTTATCCATTTTGGCATACCAAGCTCTAGGACCTTGCTTAAGGCCATATAAGGATTTCTTAAGGTGGAAGACAAGGCTAGAGTTATTCTGAACATATCCAGGAGGTTGTTCCATGTAAATTTCCTCCTGTAAATCACCATGTAAGAAGGAAGACTTGACATCCATTTGATGGACTTCCCAGTTATGTAAGGCTGCAAGGGAAAGAATAAGGCGGATGGAGTTCATTTTTGCGACGGGAGCAAAGGTTTCATTGTAGTCAATCCCTTCAACTTGGAAAAAACCTTTGGCAACTAACCTTGCCTTAAGTCTTTCAACACTTCCATCTAATGCATACTTAGTTCTATAGACCCATTTACATCTGACAAGTTTTCTTCCTTTTGGAAGAGGTACAAGATCCCAAGTATCGTTCGTCATTAAGGTACGATATTCTTCATCCATGGATGCATCCCAATCTAGATTCCCTGAAGCTTCTGCAAAAGTTTTTGGATCATGATTCTCAGAAACTTGAGCCAAAAGAGAAGAGGCTCGCTGAACTGAGAACATGTTCGACGTTGATCTCTAGGATCACTGGCAAGATCACCAGTTATTTCACATGTTGAACAGACCCGTCGAGGAAGCACTTGTGCTGGTGCAACTGGAGGAACATGAGCAGGCGGAGGTGGATTTTTATCCTCACTATCATCATCAGAAACTGGAGTTGGAAACCTATCAAGGAAGTTGGAAGAAGAAGAAGAAGGCACAAACGTCGAATCAGGCTCGTAGGCCAAAGATGGCACAATCGCCGAGTTAGGCTCGCAGGCCAAGAGATTTTCATCAAATTTAATATCTCTTCTAATGATTATATCATGAGCATGTGGTTGAAGAATTCTATAACCTTTTACATCTTCAGAATATCCAACAAATATGCTGATCCGGATTTATGTGGGAACGAAACAAAAGATAGCATATACAGAATCATATACAGAGATATATTGGAAATAACACAGTGATACAGTAAACACATATTCTATTAAATAGCGAAAATAGAATAGACTGTAAAATACAATAGCTAGAATGGTGGTAGCTATCTCTGAGAAGAGATGTGGCCGCTATGCTCATTCGTGCCAAGATGATTACAAAGAGAGGCCGAAAGGGCCTATTTATCATAAGCATGAGGGAAAGAATCCCAAACATCCAAAAACCTAACCCTAGAAGATGAACCGTCATAAAGTTTGCGGCCCCAAGGTGGTTAGTTGAACAGTCAACTTCCCGGGGTCATAACTTTTGCATACGATCTCCGTTTGGGGCGCTCGGTAGCCCGTTGGGAAGGTCTATCCGAGATTTACAACTTTCGACTGGGCCCAAATGCATGTCGAAGGCAAACATTTGGTCCCCCAAATCGCCAAAAAATGTCGTTTAGGTCCTCAAAATGGCTCCGGAAGTTCAGGACCCGAAAAACTGCTAAAAATAGTAATTTACCAAAATTGCCAGAAGACTGTTTTGAGCCAGTTGGAAGAGGTGGGCCGCCACCGATATCCACCTGGATCATATGCACTTTTCACTTTTAGGCTGCAATGCTTTCCGTTTTTCATCTGGATCTGGAATGTTATCCCATGCTTCACTACCAAACACACGGAAGTGACTTACATCAAGTTTAGTTTTACTCCATGCTTCTTTTGGTGTTATACCTTGTAATGCTTTAGTGGGGGTGCGATTAACTATGTAATTTGCACAATTAATGGCTTCAACCCAAATTTGAAGACTTAGTCCCTTAGATTGGATCATACAATTAGCCATTTCTTTTAAAGTGTGGTTCTTCTGCTCAACTACACCATTTTGTTGTGGTGTATATGGAACAGTGTGTTGTTGTTGGATGCCTTGTTCAGTGCAGAAAGTAGGGAAATTTTTGTTAACATATTCTCCTCCATTGTCAGATCTTGACTTAATAATTTGATGACCAGATTGTTTTTCAACAAGGGCTTTGTAGGTTAAGAACATGTTAAATACTTTGCTCTTAAGTTTTAGGAAATAAACCCAAGTGCGTCTGGTGTAATCATCAATGAAAGTTAAGAAATATTTGAAACCAGAAAATGAAGCAGATGGAAAAGGACCACACAAGTCAATATGCACATGCTCCAAGGGAACCGAGGCGTGCCAAGAGGCACGTTTGTCAAAACTATCCCGATGATGTTTTGCAAGTACACAACCAGAACAAACACTATCCCTGCAAGATACCATTGAAAGACCTGTCACCATATTGTCATTACATAGTTGTTGCAAAGAGCGATAATTTAAGTGACCAAATCGCTCATGCCAAAGTTTGCTCAAGTTATCACTATGAGCAACAAAAACTGAAGGGAAAGGTGATGACCCAAAGTTGTTAAACTTGTACAACCTGGTAATATCATCAACAATTCCGGTAGCTAGTACATGTTGAAGATCTTTAAAATCCTTGATTACAACTTGGTGAGGTGTAAAGGTCACAATTTTACCTTCACCAGAATGAGTGATCTAATAGACTGATAAAAAATTACAGGAAATTCTTGGAACACATAGTACATCACTAAAATGACCATTATCTACTGGAACTTTTCCAGCTCCTACAACACTTAGAGATCTATCATCACCAACAAATATTTGTTTGGTGTTACATTCATGCATAGTAGAAAAGATGGCTTGATCCTTAGCCATATGATTAGATGATCCAAAATCAATGAGCCATTCATTTCAAGTAGAAGAAGAAGCTGCATTATAAGAATAACCAGAAGCACAAAGTGCATGTCCATGAGAGGCAGATTCTGAAGGCGAATCTAGGCTGATGTGGTGCTTCTTCATTGTTGATTCCAAGGATGCCATCTTCTTGAAACACTTAGATTCATCATGATTATATTTCCCGCAATAGTTGCAATGATCCTCAGTCTTCTTGCCTTTTGGCTTGGATCCTTTGTCATTTTTTAAAGGAACTGACTGAGAGGGTTTTGGACCCTTGTTTGACTTACTATTGCGAAAATTTTATTTCTTGGGAGGTTTGGACTTTTCTTTCTGTTGGGACAATAAGGCTTTCCTAGATATATATGCATTGTTGATTATTCCAAGATGAATGAGTTTATCTTGCTCTATAATCAAGGAATCACAAAAGGATTCAAGACTAGGCTCTGGATAGCTAGCTGCATTCAAGGATTCTTTCATGGAGTAAAATGTAGATACAAAAACAGAATATGCAGGTCCAAGTTTGGAAAGAATATGATAAATGCATTATTTGTCTTCCTTCTTAATCTTACATTCTGCACATAAGAGTTTAAGAGTTTTGTACTTAGATAAATAATCTTGAATGCATGAAAATTTACTTGGATTTAAAGAAATCAACTCATTTTCGAGTTGGTGACCTCAAATTTCATTGTGTTTACCAAACACATATTCCAACTTGTCCCAAGCAGCATCAAGTTCATCAATTCTATATATGTGGAATCACAAATCAGTAGAGATTGGCATCCCAATCAATCCACGAGCTTTGTCACATCTATTTGCCTATTTTATTTTCTTATCATCATCAGTGGGTTCTGTTTCTTTCCCTGAGGTAATTTTGAAAAGTCCCCTACTTCGTAGAACATCCTCCATGCGAGATTTCCATGAGAAATAGTTGGAACTGTTAAGTAGAATATCACAAGGGGCGGCCATATTTATAAATTAATGGCTGTAAAAGCAGAAACCAATAGTCTGGATGTGAAGAGCTCGAAAAAATAGGTAGTTTAAAAAAAAATGGCACTGAAAACTGACTTTGTATGATGAAGTTATGCTTGAACAAAGAAACTATTGAAGATGTCCCCAGTAGTGACGTGGCAGCTAGAGAATGTCTAGCAAAAAAAAGACCCCCCTCTTCTCAAGATGAACCTTTTGACAATCACTTTACAAGAAAGTTTCTTTAAGTGAACCACTTTTGTAAAATAAGTGATTTCACTTTTACAATGATATTACTTTTAAATAGTGCAAAAAAAAAAAAACGTAAGTGACTCACTTGTATTTTTATTTTTTATTATTTAAGTGAGATGCACTTTTACAATAAAGTAACTTGAAAATAGAAATTGCATACACTTTTTCTTTTAAAAGTAACTTCCTAAGACTTGAACTCAAAACCTAATAAGGAATAAAACAACTTTGAACCAAATGAACTAGATTAAAAGGTATGTAAAATATGGGAATGAGGAAGGTTTTTTTTTTTTTTTTACTCTTATTGCTCGGTTTGCGTGCTTGTCCTTTTTCCTACAAAACACACCACAAATTGAAACAAAAAAAAAAATTTCCACACTTGTGAAGTTAGATCTCGTTAGCTTTCCTGGAAAGTCTACGTTTTCTCTTTGTTTCTGATTTGTCGAGATCGCGTAAGGTGCACGGCAAAGAGCATACGCAGCCGAGAAAAACTCTTTCTCTTTCTATTTCTGATTTGCCGAGATCGCTCAAGGTGCACGACAAAGAGCATACGTAGATGGGAAAGCAATAATCTGAACCCAAAAAAAAATCTAACAGTAAAAAATGATCAAGTATGAGATTTTTTTTCTTTTAAAAAACAGAAAATAAAAAAAATGCGTCACTGTAACATTATACTTTCAGATCTGATGAAATATGCGTTTCTGGAGCAACCGGGAACCGTTTTCGATCAAACGAAAAATATTTCCCAATGGAAACGACACTCTGGACGCAATGGAACACCTCTCACAGCCCAAAAATGCACATAAATACCAGAACCATAAACCCTTTCGATTTTCGACAACAACAGTTCAAGATCTAGATCATAACCGGAAGCGGCTCTTCATAAAAGCTCTAATACCATGTTCGGGTACACAAGGTACTACCAAAGGACTAAACACTAAGAGTAACCAATTCACACAAACAGATCACAGATCAACACATCGATGTTTTGAAGTGGCTTAAACCCTCTTGAGGGAAACACTCCACGACCCTGGCCAAATAACTCCTACTAGACAATTTATTATGCAAAGAAAGAAAGTTACAAATGAGCTTATCATAATCAATCAACTAAACAATGACCCTCCATGCTCTTTAAATAGAGAACATGGACCAATCGGGTGTTAAGCCACGGATCAAGGTTAGGTATGATCTAAGAGAAGTTGAGACGTCGGATCACTCTATATTGGGAACATATCGTGACCGTCGGATTAAGTATTTACAAATGCATACTAAAGAAACACATTATCCATAGCGGATATATTACACAAGTTGATCTTAACTAACTCCTAAGTGTCTAAATATCCTAACATCAGCTTTGCGAAACTTGCTTCACACTTGGTTGTCCATAGAAATTTTACTTCCTTTCGTTGAAGCAAAGTAATGGGATGGGCTACTTTGGAAAATCCTTCAATAAATTTCCAATAATACCCGGCCAATCCCATGAAAGAGCGGACATCGCTTATGTTTTGCGGAGTAGGACAGCTCATTATGGCCTATATCTTGTCGAGATCCACCACAATAACCTCTACTGATATAATATGACCCAAATATTGCGTTTGGTCCTTATAAAAATCACACTTGGATAACTTGGCATAAAGCTGATTTTCTCTCAAGACTTGCAGCACTAGTCTTAAGTGTTCCTTATGCTCCTTTTCGTTCTTTGAATAGATGAGGATGTCATCAATAAACACCACAACAAATTTATCCAAGTACTTGTTGAAAACATTATTCATTAGGCACATAAACGTGGCTGGTGTATTTGTCAAACCGAATGGCATCACCACAAACTCGTAATGTCCATAACAAGTTCGGAAAGCTGTTTTGTGCACATCTTCTTCCTCAATCTAGATTTGATGATAACCTGATCTTAAATCAATCTTTGAAAAGAAAGTGGCACCCCAACCTGATCGAACAAATCATCTATCCTTGGAAAAGGATACCGGTTCTTGATGGTTACCTTGTTCAACTGTCTATAGTCTATGCACAATCGGAATGTGCCATCCTTCTTCCACACAAAGATTACCGGTGCTCCCCACGGGGACACACTTGGGCAGATATAACCCTTCTCCAATAGTTCCTGCAATTGTTCTTTCAGCTCAATTAGTTCAGGTGTACTCATCTGATATGGTGCCTTAGAGTTTGGCACGGTTCTCGAGGACAGGTCAATGGTAAAATCTAGCTCTCGTCTAGGGGGTAGCTCTGGAATTTCCTCGAGAAATACATCCTTAAACTCAACAGGGAAGCAAACCACGCCTCACCTTACCAAACAGTTAGCAAGTGAAAACGTTAGCCAAAGCTCGGAGGTTGATAAACATTAAATATTACAGTGGACAAGTTACGAAACTAAGCCTGTCACTTACCATTGCATGCAGTATGTGAACACCGGTGGTGTCGTCATATTTTCTTTTGGACATGGGCATGGCGTCGTATCCATCCTCACTGGTGCATAGTGTACAAGCTCACTGCGCAGGGAAGCAAACCCTCTACGCAGAACCTCAATGTAACAACAAAGACCACCATCGAACACCAAGCTTTTTCAATGCTATGGGCACTAGACATGGAAGGTGATGGTCACCACTGACCCCGATTGTTGAAGAGTTATGGAATATACCATGGATCGCTGGCGTGAGGACCGTAGAATGGTGGATCAACGACGATGCAGAGTTCACAATTGCCAATAAACCAACCTTGTTGGAGATCAACGGTGGAGAGCGATCAAGACATTTAATGGAACCTGCGTAGAGGATAGAGTACAAGTCACTAAGTTGGTAGCACGTAGTGTTGAGTTGGTTTAGGCATGAGTCTCATTTATTATGCCAACCACTGTCCATGTAGACCAAACCACAACGCAACATCGATCCTTCCACATGAGCCAAGTTATTCGTTACCTACCAAATGGAAATCCAACTGGGTTCAAAACATGTGAAGAGGTTGGTTTAGCCTACGTGGCTTCGCCACATCACCACCTAGGCCACTCGTTGAGACAAGTAGTGCCAACTTGCAAAGCATTCACGGCTTTTATGTGTGTTGTCCACGTTAGTGTGACAATTGTATCACTTATTAAAACCTTAATTCGTTGCTTCAAACCCTTAATTCTTACCTTGGTTATTGTGTGTATTGTGTTGGCAAGAAATGTCATGGAGTGACATTTAGTTACATTGTATTGTTGGTCGGATTCATACCTAAGTGGCGCAAGGCTTGAAATGTATTTCGTTAGAGGCTTGTTAAGCCTTAGTCCTTTGGTTGGGACATATAATAATATAATATATATATATATTATTAGAAGTTAAAAGAATTAAGTTTTTAATTCAATATTATTAATATAGTTCTTTCATTTTAATATATGGGCTTTTAAGCCATGGTCCAACTTTAGAGATAGGATAAATATACATACATATATATATATATAATTGTATTAATTATAAAGTTAAGCCATTCTATTATAGGTACAATATGATGGATAAATCTTATGTAGGATTCATAACAATATGTTTTATATGTGTTCAATGCATTGATGAAATTAAAATATGCATATATAATTATTAGGTTGAGCCTAATGCTGCATTTATCACATGACATTATCCGTAGTTGTGTAATAGATCATATATGCACAGACTTAGGTACTTTAAGAACAGTCAATTCCATTATGACCTTAGCCTAGTAATGTTGCAAGTATTGCTAGGGATTAATTAATACAACCGCATAGGTTATATGTTGGGAACATATAACTATGCCAAGTTAAAATGATATTCATTAAATGCTTTGAAAAGATAGCCATTGAGTAACGACATATTAATGAATGATTAATATAGTTATTAATGCCATTTATTTCCTATCACTTTTATGGTTGTAAGTGGGATGTAGCGCATAAATAATTGCTGACAATCAAGTTGTCCTTGCATGCTAATTTTTACTGAAGAGTTACGCCAGCTATAGCGACAACTAGCGTTGGTGTTTTCCACATTTTTAGTGATTGGAGTTTTTATTCAAAAAACAAATCGCGTAGAAGAGACGTGACACCACATATGTTATATGTGGAATACCTTATCTATCCTTGAGTAGATCAGGTTAGATCTATGTTGTATCTTGATTATCTTGATATGATTTATATCTTGTTGGTAATAATGCTTGAAAGGAAGTGAGAAGGGTATTGTTGTTTGATTGTGTGTAGGTAGAAGGTGAACATAAGTTGGAGCAAATTCTATTGGATTTGCACTAGCAAGGGATCTACATCAACGAACATCACTAGAGACAATGTGAGTTATATTCCTATCTTCTCTTCCTATATTGTATGCTATCAATATTTTATCGATAGTGGAAATCATATAGGTGTACCCCCCTTGTATCTTGGATCAAGGGAAAGAGATATAAGGGAGATCCATTTTGTATCCAGAAGGGAAATCTCCACAAACAAACACATACTTAATATTTCTATGATAGAGGCCTCCCCCGAGCTAAGGTTATCAATCCACAAGGATGAAGTTCCTAAGTTTTGGCTCTAAATCCCCTTTCTCAACTCACAATCTAGAATATTTTGTGGTGCCAAAACCCCCTCTATAGTTATCACAGTCAACTAACACACTTCCCCTTGAGCCTACACAATACCAAGGATTATAGAATCCCTTTCTCTACAAGATTTCCATCAAGTTATCTCGATTCTTTTCTAGTGCTCCAACACATGTTGGTCAAGGATAATCTTTGTTGGGACTCTGGGCCCTGGGGATTCTCAATTGTAAGCTAGGTTTTTCCTCTCACAATAACGTTCAATAATAATTAACATAGAATTAATTAGAAATGGTATAAGCTTGGATATATGTACAATCCGCAATCCTTAGAATACTTGTGCTTTCCTCTCCTTCTCCACCACAATTCATACAACCAAGAATGAATTCTCTATGCTCAATTTCCAAGCATTACATTTGCATATTCTTAACTCCACATGGTCCTCATGAGGAGCCCATATTCCCCCCTTTAATCCCAAGCATAAATTAATATAAAACAAGGATTAAATAAATCAAGTTTCATAATCATGGGTTTAGGGACTTTAAGATATATTTCTAAGGTTTATAATCAAGGTCTAAGGGTTTAGGTTAATAATTCAATAAGTTCATCTCCCCCTTTCACTTCCCCTACTTGTGGAATCATAACCTAACCCACCATAATTTTTTCATCTTTCTATGTTTGCAGCTATCAAGGATTTTTATATTATAGATCTCAATATACATCAATATCTTTGGTCATCCTAGATCATATATGTTTGAATTCTAGCCACTTGCTCATTGTATACTTGATAAGGTTTTTTGGTTTATCTATATGGTGAATTTAGTAGTGTAGGAATTGCCTTGTTCAGTACGTTGTTAAATCCAAGTTGTTTTGCAAATGAATTTTAGCACTTTGTATTGTTGTGATAGGCTCAACAATTCTTGGTTCTTCACACAAGTGCTCGAGTTTTACTCATCCCATGTTAGATCTTCCCCCCTTTTCCAATCAATTCAAGGTTCATTTTCCTTTCATTTGGATTTCTAAAACACATCGTATAAGAGGTGAACAATATTTTCTTTCTAGTACTATATTTATGTTCTAGATATTGAAAGACATTCGGAAACCTATATGAAGTTACTTTAAAATCAACCACATCCATAGCTTAACACGTAAGTGAAAGTCAATCTTAATCAACTTAATGGCTCCCTTTGCACTTTTTCATGTTCTTCCCTTGGATTCTTCATTATGCTCAACAATCATGTAATGATTTTACTCCCCCTCCTTTTTTTGTGTTGGTTTGTTCATTGTTGTAAAACATAGCCTCATCCGAAAAACAGAAATGTAACCAACAAAATTCTTATGAAATAAATTTAATTTAATTTTTTGAGATTTGTTCATTAATATAAAGCATAACCTCACCCTAACCACTACACTACATACCTAAATATAACCAACAAGAAATATTTTTATTTTTTATTTTTTTTCAAAATAACTTCACCAACACGAATTAAACTTAAGTTGATTATATTATACTCACACTTCCCTTTACCTATAACTAGACAACCAACCCAACCTTGGGCGTATTATTATCTTAAACTGTTATTTGATTTTTATTGAGGATTATTTAAAAAATGTAAATCTCAATAGTATTAAACAAATATATATTCATTAATAACTTAAAAGTAAAAAGAAATTGAAATATAAACTTTTGGATATTTTAAAAGTTCATTCAAACGTATACATTTATATAAAAGCTATTTCAAGTCATTTTCAAATACAAACATATGAATTAACTTTTGTCCATTATGGCTGAATGATTTAATATCATGAATATTGAAATTAACATATTAATAAATCACTGAATATTGAAATTAACATATTAATAAATTAGTGGTCAGTCTCGAAAACTTGGAAATTTTATTGGAAATGTTTCCATGTCCCTCGCTTAAACGAAACTTAAGGAAACAAAGAAAAGAAACGTTTTCCTCTTATTCTCATTTTTTTTTGACATTTTTTTTACCAAAAAATAAAAAATTAAATGATAAAGGGCTACATTGTCCACTATTTCATTCTAAGTAGTCTTAATTTCATTTCATGTCCAATATGATTGTGTTTCCGAATTTGTTTTATTAGTTATAGTTTATGTATAGTTATATTTCATTTTATTTCACTTAATGTATGTTGTAAATTTGTATTAATTTTTAGATTATAAAATTAAAAACTTTAATGACTTATATTCCAACTTTTAAATTTTATATATTCTAATATAAATTTAGTAGTTCTCATGGTAGATCCCCTATGTTGAAGATTCTAAAGTAAGTACCTTGTACGTTTCCTAAAATTTGTTGTAATAAATAAAAGATTAAATTGCATGGAACTAAATTATCAAATAAAATTATATGATATGGGCCGAGCTTAGTGTAGATTAAACTTCGGAACACTCCAAAGAACCGTATAATATGATAAATGTAAATATCTCCCAAGATTATTTTTCCATGGAAACACGTTGTTACTTTTGCTCACCCGTTTTCAATCCACATTCGTTGTATGTGCAGAGAAGCCTTATAAAAATATTTCATGAAAGTTACCATGTTTTTTCAATCCACATTCGTTGTATGTGCAGAGAAGCCTTATAAAAATATTTCATTAAAGTTACCATGTTTTTTCAATCCACATTCGTTGTTGTATGTACCGAGAAGCCTTATAAAAATATTTCATTAAAGTTACCATATAAAGAGCTGCACCAGTACAAGTACCAGCACCGCCCACTGAACCAGCAGAATCACTTCTGGTTTACCTTGACTAAGTTGATCCATTAATAGAATCATCATTCATATATATATATATATTTATTTTGATTCAGGATGGTCTTCATTTTCATATAAATTTAGTAATAACATTTTTAAGTGGACAAATCATTTTTCCATTTAACAAGTGAAATCGTCCTTCCATTTAACAGTGAGTGAGGCCATATCCTAGCCTAGATTATAGATCCATGCTTAGGCTATGAAAATTCCTAATAATTTTCATAAAATGTATACTACTTACAAGACCTAGCGTTTGACTAGCCTGCTTCTTAGGGCAGATATATTAGAGAGCCTATAAGCCCGATCCATTAGTAGAACCATCATCATATATACTTCAGGATGATCATCATGTTAATATAAATTTAGTAATATATAGTTCAGGATGATCATTATGTTTATATAAATTTAGTAATAGCATTTTCCAGTGGGTAGATAGTTTTTCCATTTAACAGATGCCATCTTTCTTCCATTTAACCATGAGACTGCCTTGACCTAGGTTATAGAACCATGCTTAGGATGTGAAGATTCTTAATATTTTTCATAAAGTTATGTACTTACAAAGACCTAGCGTTTAACTAACTTGCTTCTGAGGTCAGATATATTATATTAGACAGCCTGTAACATAAAATGAAATGAAAGGAAAGATTTTAATAAAGAGGCTGATCAGCCTAAGGAACCAAAAGAATCACAACCCTAATTCTTCTTCATATTCTTTTCTAAGTCGGATCTTTGCTGCAAATTTTGGTTAAAAGACTTGCAATTTGGTTGATCTTATCTTCTTCATAAAGATGGTGCATGCTGTCAGCCTTTAAGCAGTCTTCATATTGAATGAGGATATCCTCCTCGTAGGCTGCACATTCCATAACAAAGTGCCACTCTGTCTCCACCACACCCTTGTTGCAGAATATGCAAGTTCTCTCTTCCCACTCTCCCCTAGGTACCGTCCACCTACCCGTCTCACTTCTAAGATGATGTGAACCCATCCTCAACTGAGCTACTAACATCTTTGCTTTTCCTTTGATAGCTGCCTCTGAAATGTTTGAACTTTAGTTGCCAGGGGCTATGCTTATGGTTTCCTATCAACTAAGTATATTAATTAGTACAGTATCCTGGAATCCAGAGTGCAGGGTGGCAGGCTGTTGCCTAACAAGAACGTTATTGTTTTCTACTTTCTTGACCTAATGCACAATATATTGAGTAAACAGAAATCCATAATTGTGGTGGAGATTGTCATTAAGTTTTGAGGTTCTGACTGGATAATAATTGCGGCTGCTGACTGAGTGGAATTTCAACTTTATAGTGATGGATGTACAAATAATAGAATACAATCCGCAGTGTCTTTAGTGTAGCGAATTCATGTCTTTAATGATGAGGGTAACATCAACATGGTTGTGCTTGTCCGAACAGTGACACTTGCAAGGACCAACTACACTTTGTTCGACAGCTTTGGCTCTTGTCCACTACGGATCGGCCAATGTCCTTCGTATGCAGACTGGAATGAGTATTGTGTTGACAAATCGCTCGGGCTTGAAGGCCGTCGAAAGCAAAACGAATCTCGTACCCTTTAAGAATTCAACATAATCTGCAGATTTCCTCGTTGAAGGGGACTGTTTTTGTTTGATACCTTGTGCAGTGATCTCCATGGTAAAACAATCATAATGCTTAGCGTACTTGTTCAATCATGCACTTGGCTGGCGTTTTAAAGACAGACATGTATATCCCAGTACGTCTCCAGCCGTCGGTCATAAATTTTATCGATATCGCTGATGTACTTCACCAGCATTCACGTTCCCATCACTAAAGTATTCTTCATCATACATGTAGGCTGCTGGAGTCGATCGCTGATTCGTCGA
This sequence comes from Larix kaempferi, assembly GCA_027924585.1. Taxonomy (NCBI): domain Eukaryota; kingdom Viridiplantae; phylum Streptophyta; class Pinopsida; order Pinales; family Pinaceae; genus Larix; species Larix kaempferi. Next base: position 50,320,780 of record BSBM01000299.1, on the reverse strand, counting down.
CCACAGGCTTGAGGCTTTAGGCAATGATGTTTTGCCAGTGAATATCTTCAGTTTCTAGCTTCTCACAGCTGTCATACGTGCATCGACTAATCCCTTGCTTGCTTACAAGAGACGCAAATAATAATAATAAACGATAATGCCGTTGACTAGTACAAGCCACGCACATCTTCTCATCTCTCTTACTTGCAACTTGCAGGTGTTTATTCATGGCAGTAGTTATCCGGTCGGACGGAAAAACTGGCGAACAACGGTTCGCTCTCAAGAGCCTTTGTGAGAATTTGCTATGTGAAATAAAATTTACAGTTTATTATTTTTGTAACAGTTCTACTTCAGAAAGATTACAAATTTCCACAATTTACTTATGGTTATGGAGTTGGAGTTCATTTACATTTTCAAATGGTGCTCTGTAAGAATTCCGTATGTCACTTAAAATTAGCAGTTTAGTTTATTATTTTGGTGTTCTATTATAGTTGGGCATATCGTTCTTCCATCAAAAACTGGCTCCACTCCTAAATTGTGCTTTAGTGGTATACATTATAAATACTAAAAAAAATTATAAATTATAAATATTAGGAAAAAAATTTCACAGTTTATTTATAGTTATGGAATAGGAGTTCATTTAGTTTTTCAAATTATTTAGAATACAATCAAAACTTTTTTTTATTTATTTGCTGCAATGCTCTTTGATTTGCTTGGCCAACTTTTGGTCTTAGAACACAACTTAGGGGTATCTAAGCCCCAACCTTTAGTATTGTTGGATTTAGATGTGTTTACATGTGGCCTCCAAGGAGCAACCAGTTTTGATCTCACCCCTGCTGAAAGTTTTGATCTCGCCCCCCTTGTAGAAGGAAACCCATCTTGACCTGTTGCTCTACCAAAACTTGACTGAATATAATCAAAACAAACTTTTTAATTATTTCAAATTAAATTTAAAGTTTTCTTTAAAAATGTAATTTCTTAATGAAAACATTAATTTTTCATTTAAATTATATATTTTTATTTAAATTAAAAAAGATGATCGATGAAGCATTCTCTATTTACATTCCAATTCTTGATTTTACAAATTAACATGTAAAAGAAAAATGAATAAGATGAAAAAAAACATTTAAAACATATATATATATATACATATATATATATTAAAATTTAATCTATATTTAAAAAAAATATATTATTAAATAAAATAATAATAAATTAAAAACATTATTTTTTTTGTTGAGAGAAAAAAGCTTATTTTTGTTATTTCCTTGATATCAAAAAATACATAGTATTGTGTCCAATTCATAGATACATATATAAGCTTCCCAAAAAAAACTAATCATGTCATTACAATAAAAAATAAACTAACAATCTGTCAAAAAAAACATATGACTTGTATGAACTCTCCTTGATCATTTGCTTAACCACAAGCCTTGACAAGGATCTACAAAACTTGATCTAAAAGATCACCAAAAAAAAGACTAGTATAATTCAACAAAAAAAGGAACCATAAGAACTGAAGAAACAAGTTGATCCTCCTCCTATTCTTCCCATAAATTAAAAACATTATTCATTTACATTTCAATTCTTAAATTTATATATTAATATGTAAAATATTACAAAGAAAAATGACCAAAACTAAAAAATACAATATAATTGTCAATAAAATAGTTTCTTAAAATTATCTCATAAATTATAATCCCTTTGGTGTTCTAAATCTACTCATATAATATTTTAATATAAAATTATAATGTTAAATTAAAATAGATATTCTAAATTTATTCATATAAATAAAATTATTAATTATTTTAACAATTAATTCAAAGATTTCAACCATTTTAAATTCATTTAATTCAAATTCTAATAAAAAAAATCATTTAATTCTAAAAGGGTCATCAACCAAAAATAAAACAATATGAAGACTTCATATATTATGCCAACCTTAAGGAGCATTGTGATCATTATTAAGCACATGCTATCCATAAATACATAGACCATATAATTTAGTTCAATAAAGATGAAGATGAGACATTGACATTTTGTCCTTAGTCAAATAGCATGGAATTGATGTTTAGAAATAATATAAATAAAGATGGAGATGGAGATATTGACATTTTGTCTTTAGTCAAATAGCATGGAATTAATGTTTAGAAATAATATAAATTTTAAGTAGTATTGAGATTTTATTTTGTAGGGGAATCATGAATTGATTGGAATTTTTGAATAAGATTTGAGTGTAAGTATTGAAAGTTGAGTTCTAGATAAGGCATTATAAATGAGGAAACGTACCCTTTCAACTAAGATACAATGATCTGATCTAATGTTTTATTAAAATTAATGTTTAGAAATTATATAAATCTTAAGTAGTATTTTGATTTTATTTTGTAAGGGAATTAAATATTGATTGGGATTTTTAAATAAGATTTAAGTTTAAATATAGAAATTTGAGTCTCAAAAAATGAGAAAACCTACTCTTTCAACTAAAATACAATGATTTAATGCCTTATTAAAAAAAATTGAATTATGGTAGAGAAAATACACAACTTATTTTACAACTATTCAAACTATTATCTCTCAACATCATTATAATTATTATTAAACATGTGAAATTAAAAAAAACATATAACTTAATTCAAAGAGAAAGAGACATGGAGTTAATGTCTAAATGAGGTGGAGAATGCGAACACATTTTTCCAAATTTAATATTCAATAGCCACATAAACCCTTATCCTTGAGAAAAATAAATATTTATATTATTATGTTAAATGGTACTTACTAAGAAATGGATTTAAATTTTGGCCCAAAATCAAATTGGAAGATGGGCATGAAATGCATTTCAATTCCAAACTAGATAAACATGGTAGAGTTATATATTTGTTCAATCTTTGAGGAGATTTGTGCACCTTGTGGAGATTAAGTAATTTACACAACATGCTAAACTTGTAAAGATGAAGCAATTTGCACCAAAGTAATTTACACAACATGCTAACTTTGTAAAGATGAAGCAATTTGCACCACATTAGGTTGAGCTAACAACTAGGCATTTGATAGTGCCCATTAGTGTAGATTATGGGAGCTTACACTTCATAAGATAATGAAGTAACGTTGTGAAGATTAAGTAATTTACACAACATGCTTTGTGAAAAGAGAGCAATTTGTTAATAGTTGAAAGATTTGATGGTGCTCATTATTGTAGATTGTGGAAGCTCACTTCATAAATAGAAAAATTTGATATTTCTCATTATTTTAGATTATGGAAGCTCAATTCATAAATAGAAAGATTTGATAGTGCATATTATTTGAGATTATGGAAGCTCACTCATAGCTATAACATCCCTCCAATTTAACCCTAATTATTATTATTATTTTTGTAAAATAATTACAATTATGTAAATAGGCCATGATGAGGAGCCCAAGGCCAAGGCCCCACCAGTGGACCTCGAGTCAGTGTCATGATTATAAGTCTTAGTTAAGACTACAGAATTAAGGAAAAGTAAACGAAACTAAATGATAAATGACCGAACCCATCCAAAAGAAAAGATTAGATGGCAGACAAGCCATGAGAATCTTAGGGTGCCATCCAAATAAATTTTAGCCCTACGTAGAAGACCTAAACTACTATAATTAAATAGTAAACTTATATGCGGCTTCGACCTAATTCCATGCATTAACCTACCATCCTAAAGGGAAAAACTAATGGATGTTATAACAATTGGGTGACTTACGACAAAGATCTAAGTAACAAGTCTTATGAAAAATGATGAAGCCATATGACATTAAGATACTTTGACCTAATTATCCTAATCCTATTATGAGTAAGCCATGAAAATGGACCTTATATATATATGTGTAGAGGGAGATATCATATATATATATATATATATATATATATATATAGATATATATATATATATATATATATATATATATATATAGTTGAGGTCATTATTAAATTATTATGACTAAAATGAGTGTGTTTTATAGCCTTAAGAAAGGCAAATAATAGTTATAATAACTATTAAATACATATTATATATATGTGTGTCTTGAACAAATACAGAGGCTGAACGATGGTACAAGATCATAATATATATCTGGAAATAGATAATTTATCCATGAGAAAATTGTTGACTAGAATCATTAAATTATGAAATCCTATCTATGTCGTAGGTGTTATTAAACGCATAAAAGAAATGGAATTTTATATACTTAAATAAATAATATCTGTATACATATTTTCACTAGGGTTATGTTTTTACATCCCACGTATCTAAATATATAAAATTGAGTAACAACCACTCCGCCATTGCTATGATAGTGGAGAGCGTGTGCTCCTCGTCGCATGAGATACCCCACGATGGGGAGACAGTGGATATTTTAGTGGGAGCCGGTTTCTGGAGTGGAGTATCCAAAATATCTTTTAACTGCCACTTGTTCCTCGGCTACCACCGCCTATCGACCAGTTATATGGGCTGTTTTTATTTCTTATTGTTGAACCGAGCTATGGTGGAGGACACCCGGGGGGGATGTTCTTCTTTTTAAATGTCGCACGTTTGGGAATTACAGGCACAATGGTTGGGTGGAGGTTTCATTTTCTTCTTTGATTTCTGCATTTGGGCATTCATGGGGAAAGCATGCGCAAAAGTGTGGAGGGATACGGTCGAAGGAGGGACTGATCTTTGAGACAATGTGTTCTCCTTGTGAATTGGAAGGCCCACACCTGTACAAGCAATGAAGAAAGCTGATATAGAAGATTGTTAGGGTCACAATGGAGAGGATCTCTCCATTTGTTTGGTAAATGATATTGCACGAAGGCTTCTTAGATCCTGCGGGGGCACCAACTATCTTGTCTCTATCAAGTTGCAAATGACACTTCATGGAGAAGATCAATGATTACAGCTCTGCGAGTATGTTGACCTCTATGATTTGATTTCTACCTAAACTGCTGTTAACTGGAGAAGGTGAGGCTCTCCAGGGAAAGGTATGGCTTTGGTTTTGTTATAAAAGTAGGGTTTTCTATTATTATATAAGCGTGAAGTTGGATGAAGGTGATGTCTTTTGAGGAGTAAGTGCAAAGTTTGATATTTATACTATAAGATTGATCCCGATGCGTGAATATGAGATGGACGATCCATTCCAGGTTGAGTAATTTGGATGGGTACATTTTTATTTACTGCCTCTTGATACTGGCATGACTCCATCTCGGCTAGATGGATGTCTTCCTTCACTCAGTTAGTAGTCGCCTATACTTTAATACCACTTAGGGTTTTGCTTCTAGCCCAAACAAGGGAGGCCTTTTTGGAGATACCTATATAATACAACTATAGTGGTTAATAAATATAGTTAATGATAGAAATGGCAGAGCTCACTTCCAAAGCCACGATCTTGGAGAACATTTACAATCTATGTAGATTAGATGGAGGAGCCGTGACTTCACATACCAAGGTATCCTTTCATGTCTCTCTTATTAATAGACTTTCGTTTATAACCATTTCACCGCTGGTCTGTCGGACGACCATGGCCTGGAATGCCGCTACTTGCATACTTTATATAATACAAGAGGTAACAGAGAAGATGGGTGACTCTTGGATGGCTATGTTGAGTTTGATCTCTTTCATTGCTGGGTGGAGGTTCATCCCTTTCATTATTGCATTTTCAGGATGGAAGTATATTATTTCTTGATGGATGTATAGTCTATGACCTTGCCTTGGCGTGAATGTTATTATTATATGAGTGGTTGATACTGTGTTGATTTGGGAGGGTGCTCCCTATGCATTTGCGTTTCATTTATTTACTATGCTTCTTGTTGAAAATGATCCATGCAATTACTTCTAGATCCTCTCTGGCTCTGCTATGCGGGAATTGGGAAATAAGATCCCCAGAACATCCTTCATTGCATAAATTACATACGTATGCCACTATTTGGATGATTGCACCAATGCTTGGGAATTTTTTGATATCTAGTTTATGCTAGAGACTTTATTTTTATTTTAGTTTCCAATTGCTTGTTGCGCTAGGCAGGAGAAATTGAACCCTGCATTCAAACCTTCATGTATTACATAGTTAAATGTCTTTGGATAATTGCGCAGAGAATTGGATCTCCATCTTCTGTTCTTTTCATTGTTATTTTGGTTCATCTTGCTGTTGTTCCTTTAACACATTATACATTAGATTGGCTTGATAAAACTACGCTATACACCTTTGCATGTTGGATGCATGCGCAACCACAGGAAATTGATCTCTGCAGATTTCCATTCTATAATATATAAATGAGGGTTTATATGCAGACTTCTAAGTTTTATATATTATACCATTTTAATGTTGTTTGTTGTGCATACATCCATCGGATAGCCTAGCCAGTTAGTGTTGTATGCGGAGAGGCTGAAGGAGTTGGATCCCGGTTAATTATTTATGCATTTTTCATTGTGGAAGCTCCGTGTATATATATACGCATAAAAATATATTATTTAAATATGTGTGTTTAGCCGCATGTTAGTGGAGGTATGCGCAGAGCTAGGTCCTGTACTCACTCTTTTGATAGTTTGTAATTTATTCTGTTACCTACATGATGCTTGGGAGGCTTATTGCCCATGAGTGGGAATGGATCCTTGAGTGCAATTCATTATTGGTAAGTGTTAAATGTAAAATATGTTTGCATGCTTCTAGCAAGTGGATTGATCACTGCGCAGAGGCATAGGTATTGGGAAGGACCCCTACTTATATTATTCATTCTCTTCTATATTGCTGCTGATATATACATATGTATATTTACCGTGTACTAAGCTCGATATCAATCCTAGACGGATCATTATCTTAAAAATTCTATGGTTCTTATTTTAACAGCTGCAATCTACTATTTGTTTCCCTGCTTATAAGATTTTAGGAATATATAAATATATGAGCGTGTTGGAGTCGCATTTCAACCCTTCTTGATAAGATTTCGTTGGCGACCATTAAATACTTAGGTAGGTATCTATTCGATTACTATATTACTTCAAGATAGAAAAGTTTACATAAATTCGTGTAATAACTATCTCTATGCTGGTAGATAGACAGGACAATATATATGTGTTTTTTTGAGATGATTAACTGATTTCTCGAGTAACTCCTCTCTATGAAGAATATTGAATCATCATTAACACTTTACATATGAAACGGTTAATAATGTGCTTCGAGAGCTAGTTAATTATCATCTAGTTTTGTGGGAGAACTTCAAATCATTGAGTTGCACTTCATAAAAGTCTCTGAGTAAAGAGTTTGATTAAAAGATATCGTTCGTATAAGAGTAAGGAATTCATAAGGATGCTTCCCTAGCTAATACACTACACTTGTGTACACATTGAAGAGGAAGGGTATAGCCCTTAGACTATGAGAATGAAGAGTCCAATACTTGTACTAAGGTTAATAAAAGTTGACTTGTTATATGTACGTTATATTCTGAGATAGAACTCTAGGATGTCTTGAAGATACTCTCAGTGAGAGAGGTTAATGCAACTTCCTTGTTGTTGCTTGTAAACCATGAGTCTTGTTGTAGCAATTAAGTTGCTCTTGTAATCCTACCACTTCTTCTCTAATAATAAAAGATGCACACACTTTTGTGGACTAGCCCATGTACGGGTGAACCACATTACTTTTGGTCTCCTTATGTTTCTTATGGTGTTCCTCATTGTGTCTATGCGTATGAGTACTAAAATTATTTCTTAAATATTTATGATAATGCCAATATGTTCACTTTATGATTATGTTAATGTTGTTATCACTTATGATGTTCTCCTGGTTCAATTAACTGATAAAATATGTACATGTGCATTTCATCTATTCTGTCTATATTGACTTTCCTTATGCAAGCGAATGTTTCAGCAATTGACAACTCCTAATGTAACTTTATTTTGCGTCATTTGCTTTATGAGATTGATAATGATAGCTAAGTATGGAAAACGGTTCAGTGAAAGTATAATTATAGTCATGCTATCCAGCTAAAATGTCACATGACATCAAGGAATTGTTTGGTTATGTAGACATATGTTGTCAAGAGAATAATTAAATTCTAAGATGTTGCTCTATTCTCTTATAATGTTTAAAAGTTGAAAAGGGGTTACGTCATTACAAGTCATTACGACATGTATGGATCGATGACTGCAAATCCAAGCACTACTATATTTTTTATGTGTTGTAATTATCTAGGCAATTAAATAACTACGAGATGTTTAAATGTCATTTTTATTTTTAAATAGTAATTTAAAAATACCATAAATTTATGCTTCTGTGTAGTAGTTATGAGTAAATAGAACTTTTGGAAGGATTTTAAATTTTTATGAAAATCGGGTATGTGACAATAGCGCACAAGAATATTACATAATATGTGAAAATACTACATCTTTTGATATTAAGATAATAAGGAGAATAATGATCTAAAGGAAAAAAACGCAACGCAGAACAATGTTAGAATTATCTTTTGACCCTTAGATATATCAAGTCCTTTTCTTTTTTTATTAGTTAATTATTATTAAATGATAACATTATGCATAATCATTTTAAATTATGAACAATCCTTACTCCTTACTATGAGATCAATAATTACAATTGTATTATAAAGTGAATTTTTTATAAACACAAACACATCATTATCATGTTATGAACTCCATTTCCACATCATAAGGAGAGTGGAAGGACAGGTTTTATTATGTATTAGGTATAAGAATAGAACCTTCCATCCCTCCTCTATTGCCTCCTTACTCAATAAGGAGTTACATGGGAATTTTTTCCCACAATTTAAGTACACATCCCACGCCACTCCCCTATAGAAAGTTACATTAATAGTACATCACTCATTAAAGAGGATGGTAGAGGACACCCATTGCTTCAAGGGACATGATGTGAATTAATGGTAGATTGAGCTTAAGATGGGAATAAAGGATGGAAGTCTTCATTTACAAATCAAGATTTAGGCACTTTGTGACCCATTACATGGATTAGCTAGGTGGGAATGTTATGGCTAAGTAGGACCAAAACGCTCTATAGGATGTCTTAGAGGTTTAGGTAGGAATGGTTAGTATCCATACAAACATATATTGGGAAATGTTTAAGATAACTAAATGGTAGATGAAACATATATTTGACGAATGTTTAAATGTAAATGGGTATCTCTATTATGTTATTATAATTCTAAATGTTCATATAATTGAATTTTCTAGACAAGTGTCTCTATCTATGATATTTAGGAAAATAATTGTATACAAGTATTTCTATCTAGGATAGTTAGGAAATTAATTGTATCAGGTTTCTTAATGTTGTTGAGAATTTTAAGAAAATCATCCTTATAGACAAAATTCAAAGTATGATTAGAGAAAATTCTATCCATTTTTTTAATAATTGATTATTCTAGATTCATAATGTTATTGTTCACCTCTTTCTTGTTTTAGATTATAAAAGTTATGACATGGGAACCCTTGAATAACCATGTAAGTTTTGTTGAACGAAAATTTTATGTACGTTTTATTCCCCATTTGTCTTTCTTATCCTAAGATGGCTTCTAGACTGACTTTATGTTTACTCAATTTTTTTCTCCATTAATTGGATATCATAGGCTTCATCTTTTGAAAATGTTTTTATGTTTTTATTTGTTGACTATAATAAAAAATTGATATACATAGTTACCATATGATTTCACTGATGCCTTAGGGAATGGAAAATTGCATTTGGGACTAGTTTGGGGCAATTTGGATTGGAACCAAAAGCTACACTAACAAACCAAAATTGTGGCATCCCCACCCAACAATTCTAGCAACGGGATGGGTATCAATGAGACATGGCTCTTCAAATTCCATCTCATAAATACCATATCCCCATGATAGTGACTAAGCCTTCCAAGGAGGGCCAAAATTAAATAAAATGCATGCATAAGTGTGATGATTAAAATGAAGCAAAAACAATCACACACATCTCTCTCTCTCTCTCTCTCTCTCTCTCTCTCTCTTTCGTTGTACATTCTAACAAAAATGACTCCAACATTTTCCTACTCCTTAATCTCTCTCTCTCTCTTTCATTGTACATTCTAACAAAAATGACTCCAAAATTTTCCTACTCCTCTCTCTCTCTCTCTCTCTCTCTCTCTCTCTCTCTCTCTCTCTCTCGTTGTACATTCTAACAAAAATGACTCCAACATTTTCCTACTCCTTTATGCAGACTCTTATGGTTTTTGTTGGATTTGAATTGAATATTCCTTTCTTTTTTATGAGAAGTCTGCATAGAATGGCATTGGTCGTGCAACGAGGAACCAAAAACATAGATAGGAGCCTCTTCCATTTTGGGTTTGTTAAATCCTGGTTGAAGCTAGGTTAAATGATTTGAATGATACATCAGAGGCATTCCTTTAAAGAAATTTGTTTGTTGAAACCTCTAAAGTTCAAGAAACTACATAGATAAAAGATAGTGAGATGCCTTGGAGGGTTTCAATTGATAATTTTCAAGAATTGCATGATGTGAAAACCATTGTTGAACAAGTTTAAGAGTCTAATGTTCTTATCAAGCAACCCCAACTTACAAAGACAAAGACAAAGAACTAATCGAGACGTCATAGTTTCGAGTTCTGTTAATGCTATATCAATTTTAGAAACATAAGGAATGTTTGGGAGGAAAATTGATAATTGCTCGTAGAGTAACTCATTGCATGGCAAATAGCTCTCTCCTAGGGTGTGATAATCATAATCAAATGGGGTAACCAATTGTTATTTAGATTCAAGATTCAAATAGTGAAGAACAACCTATTTTAGAGAAAGAAAATTTGCATGAGAAATTTGCCCCTAATCATAATGTAGGTTCTTTCTCTCCTTCTAAGAGTTGTTATAGATTACATAAAAATTGAAAAGTGCATGAATAATTTCATCAATTTGATGAATATCATTGTGATCATGTAGTCCCTCAAACCTATAAAAGGACTACACCAGTTTTAGACCAAAAACTGTGATGGGATTTTTAATTACCTTCTAATTTATCAGAGGATAAGTAAGAAGTTTGTACATTAATTGAAAACCCGAGGTTCATTGGAAACTTGCAAGTTACTGTGAACTAGATGTGCTACCCACAATGTCCTCTTACATTGGTTTATCTATTATGAAGTTGTATTTCAATAACCTTACTTACAAATAGTGGTATGAACAGTTACATAGTCTTGTCAAGGGACTAACTAGCTAAACAACTACTGGAACTAAGTTGCAAGGAAAGTAAATCACACACTAGATGCAAGTATTAATAGTATGAATCAACTATCTCATGAAGTAACCACATTGATATTTAGTAAGACTAATTACAAAATTGAAATCCTAAATCACTCTTGTAGAAATTAAATTCACACCATGTTGGAAAGTAAATGCTAAAACTAATTCACACTGTGCACGAAGAGTAAATTCTAAAACTAAACCACACTATGAGGGAAAATTAAATTCCAAAACTAAATCACACTTGACAAAAAGGTAAATTGTAGAAATGAAATTTAAAAGATATCCTTGCCAAATACGAGTTATTGTTTATGATCCAAGGTAGTAAATAATGTTATTGCATTAAGCACATTCATTGCATTCATGAATTGTAAAATAAAACTTTCAATCACTAATTACAGATTAAAACCACATTGCAGAAAATAAACTACATAACGAGAGATGCAAAATTATCTAATTAAAACAAAGCAACAAATTAAAACTAAATGATCATAAAATAAATAAAATCACATTGAAAAAAAATAAACTAAGATTTATATTGAATCAAGATGAAATTGAAGTTATTCCATCATTATTTGAACTATTTCTCTAAGAGTCCTCCCTTAGAATGGAGAAGGAGCTCTTATTTATACATGAGTTCTCCATGCCAAATAGTAAATGAGGATCCAAAATATCCTCAATAAATTCCTAAAATTCGGATCTCAAAAGTAATTCAAAACTAATCCCAAGATCTTTGCCAAAAAATCTAATCTAATCTTTATCCAATATTATTTTCATATCTAAGAGGTTAATGATTCTCCTTGATCCATAGAATGACAATTGGTTGAAGGTAAATTCAAATTATTGATTGTTTTGTAATTTTTGCAGGTTTTGTAGGAGGTTCCGCAACTCATAGGTTTTGTAGGAGGTTCCCCAACCCCCAAGTTCTATTGGAGGTTCTGCAACTCGTAGGTTCTGTAGGAGGTTCTATAGATCGTATTTTTTGTAGGATGTTTTGCATCTTGCAGGTTCTGTAGGAGGTTCCATAGCCTGCAGGTTATGTAGAGGATCCACAGCTTATAGGTTCTGTAGCTTGTATATTTTGTAGGAGATTCCGCAACGTGCAGGTTTTGTAAAGATCCACACCTCATAGGTTTTGTAGCGAATCCGTAGCTCATAGGTTCTATAGAGGATCCATAACTTCCTTGTAGAATTTTTGGAACCCTCAAAAGGTTCCATATCCATGGTTTGGTAGCATGTAGAAGATTTTGCAACTGCATGTAAAGGTTCTATAATTTCTTGTAAAGGTTCTACATCTGCTATGGATTTCCCTAAGAGGTTTTGTAGCTGCTTCCTCACAAATGATTCCATATCCAAATCAAATACATAGTACACTAATTCCCTTAATGTTAGTAAAATATCAAATGAAATACTAATACATGTAATGGAAAAACACCTTTAGCCTAAAATATGCATATGAGCATTAGAAGGGATTAATACATGATTATGGATAAGCGAAAGAGATTATATTTAAGGTAAAATGATGATAAAAATATGCTAAATCCAAGGCCCTTCATCCCCCCAAATTGAAAATGTTGCATGTCCTCATGCAACCCTGTGTCAACCAAGCTGAATGATGTTCCTTTTTAATGCATAAAATTCATTGTCAACAAGCCACCACCAATGTATCTGATCATCAAGAAATGTAAAATATCATTGTGAACAACTTTCCATGCCAACATACTTTCAAAAATAACATTTTCAATGCAAAATTGCAAGAAAACTAGCTTCCGTAGCCAATGGGCTGACAATCTATAACTAGACTGGTGATCTGTAGCCAATGGACTCGTGATTTGCAGCTTTCAAAAAAACATGATTTCTCCAAAAATACAAACTTGGTTTCGGGTAAACTTTGTGGGGGTGTTATGATTTTAATTATGCTTCTGTCGGCCAAAACTTGGAGAAATCCACATCACGGTTTTTGAGAAAATGATAAAATGGCTTTAGGTGACTATGCTTGATTTCTCGAAAACCATGCATTGGATTGAGTTGAAATTTGTTGGATTTGTTCTTCCTATCATAATTCTTATCTACTCCAAGTTTCATAAATACCTAGTTCTTCGTTTAGGAGATATAACCAAATAAATTTATGCATTTTTAAAACTGCCATAAAAATAATGCTCTATTACCATTGTTCTGCTTGATTCCTCTGCCACTGGTTCTTGTGTGACAACAAAATATGGAATCATTGATCCATCAAAGGTCCCCTAGCTCCCCCAAACTGAGCACTTTTTCCATCCTCGGAAAAATACATAGTAGGACAAGAAGACAAATCTTGGAGACTAAGAAACAAGATGCAAATTTTGTATGACAGGCTATATTCAATATGAAACCTTGGGAAAAGACTCTACATATTTGTAGATATTTTTCAAAGAACAAGGAAGAAGAATATTTGTATGCCAAATGAAGAAAACATCCTTCCCATTAGGTCCACCTGCTTTGTTCTTTATGCTGGTTTTTCTTCTGTTATGGAGTTTGCTTCTTCATTTTGTATGTCTACTATAGCATACTCTTCTTCCTAAAATATACTAGATTCACCTTCAAGAACAATGATATTTGAAATCTAGACCTTATACATCACTCTAAAAGGTCACAATTGGCCATATCACTAGATACCATCTTGATAATCAAAATAGTAAGCAATCCCACTATTTTCTCTCCCATATCTATGCTCTATTCTCCTCTACAATCTGACACAAATATAACCATATCCCCAAAATGTTATTGTAAACTACCTTTAACAGCTCAAATGGCTCAAACATCTACAAATAAGGATTTTAAAAGAGAACCCCACTCATATTTATGAACATAGAAGGAAAGTAGTGCAATAGAAATGGAAAAGTGCCATGTGCATTCCAATGTATAAGCAAATCTACATTACTTTGTCAAATCGTTGAAGAAGGATTCAACAAAAAATCATGTGATGTTGTTATGAATGAGATTCTACAAGAAAATATTATCAGAATGGTCACAAGATTGGATATATCCATGTTCTGAAGAGCATGTCCACAATCTTCATTTGGTGTGCTTGGATGGGATAGCATATTTCTACCACTGCCACAATGATCGTTTAATTGCTTTCTATTACCTGATATGTTAGCTCGAATTGCATTTTTGGGAGAAAAATATTTCTAAAAGTAAGATCCACCATAATAACCTAAGAAATGACTAAATTTTTTTCCATAGAAATAGTTCATTTTAGAAATTGAAATTTCTGCATACATTGGATTATTGCTAGGAAATTCAATATGATGATACTTTAAAATCTCTTTCATTTCTCTATTATATTTTCTTTGATATAAATGTTAGACATATAAGACTAAACAAAAGTTGTGACATGTAGAGAAATTTGTAATTTAGGCACACCATACCATTTTTGAAAGATATCTCTGAAACTTTCGAAACTCATCTTCAACACCTCCTTCCTGATGTGAGTAAAAAAGGAATCTAGTACCTTCTCGGTGAGGATCTATCATATGATATGCATCAAAGATAGAACTACCTCCAAGAAATATTTCATACATCTTTGATCCCATTTTCTTCACATGTTCTAGTTCTTTCAAAAGCAAGACTCATGCTACCTTTCCCATAATAAATCCATCATGATCCACATCCAAAGGACGAGATACTTTTGTAGGAACTTCATTTCTTTGTGATAATGCTCTACAAGCTACAAATCCTCCATGCCAATTGGAATAATTGAAACATCAAAATCACCAGAGAGCATGACATCAACTTCACCCCAAATAATATGATTTGCACACTTATGATACAGAAATTGCTTGTAGCACAAGTGTTGGAGCAAGGCTATTTTGGATATTTAATAAAGTGAGACCATCAAATTCAATATAGCCTTCATATGACAGAGTTAGATTCATCAAAATTTCAAAACATGACAAACCTATAACCGTTTCTTTTAAAACCCTAATACCTATGCAAAATCAATGAAGGCGGAAAACCTTTCCATCAACACAACAACACCACACCCTAATTTTGTCTATATATGAGTATTATAAGCTCTATGGGTGTGGTGCCAATAAATAGGTTAGAAACACTGTTTCTCACTGCCATAGGACAATCATAAGTGAAGACTGCCATGTTTTTTCTTGATGAGCACAAAAAAAAACCAAATTGGTGGAGAGAGTGATTGGAGTATGTTGCATCTTTGTCTATGTCAACAATAAATCCTTTTATGTCATGAAATTCATCTAATTCTACAAACAAAAACCATAAGCATCCATGCAGGAGAGACATGCATTAAGCCAACTTTACAACACAAATTAATTTGAAAAATGAAATAGGGTTGAACTTACAATATTCTTCCCAAGGGTAATGCTCTATTATGTATGCTCACTTCAAATTGTCGCTTATATATCCCCACAATCTCCCCCAAACTGAAGAAAGACATTGAATGTGCTGTCAAGACACCTCATTGACATGAAATAATATGTTGACTTTCTGTTGTCAAGAACGAATGACACTTTGTTTCCATAAGCATATTCATATGTAGGAATGGCTTCTACAATAGATTATTCTGCTATAGGTTCTTGTGGCCAGCCTATTCCCTTGTTCATGTAGTGACCTTGGCTTGTTCATCAACTGCTTCAATTCTTCTTACTATTGGTTCTTGTGTGACAATAGTAAGACCTCCTATCGTTGGTTCTTGTGTTATAACAATAGGGCTTATGTAAAAACATCCTCTTCATGCTTGGGTGTTAGGAGATCTTTGAGTGGGCTCGGTAAGGGATGTAAGGATGAGGTAATGATTAAATGGAATGATGAAGGTTTGGATTGAGCAAGGATTGTAGGGGATGGGAAGTCTAACGAT
This sequence comes from Larix kaempferi, assembly GCA_027924585.1. Classification (NCBI taxonomy): domain Eukaryota; kingdom Viridiplantae; phylum Streptophyta; class Pinopsida; order Pinales; family Pinaceae; genus Larix; species Larix kaempferi. Next base: position 50,304,718 of record BSBM01000299.1, on the reverse strand, counting down.
GAGTAATGTAAGCATTGTGATGGATATTGAGGTAGTCATGGTAGGTAATGGTGTGCCCCTTCCCCCAAAATGAGAAATTTTTGTGCTCTTGGAAATACGACAACTGCGAAGGAAGTAGGAAAAACACTCAAGTGATTTTCCAAATACAAATCTATAGCATTCAATGAAATTGAATAACAATAAGGAAAAATAAGCATACATGTACCTACCTAATCATGTCATGAAATATGCAGCAGCTTTCTAAGAAGCATGAGATTTGATGTGGTCCACAATGATGTAAAAACTTACAAGAAATAACATGTGGAATTTGGAGTTCATAACATGATGAATTACAACTGAGATCAGGAGTTGAAAGTGATTTTTTGATGGAGTAGAAATGAATCTTCAAAATATTTATTTAAAGATAAACTTGGATGGAATAGTTTATTTCTCAATTTATTTGCAAGCCCTGTCTTCCAGCAAACTGGTTTTCAAACATGATTTGTCTAACTGTACCCAGAGGGTTTTCACAATCATAATATTTATTATTCCCAAGCAATGCCCACTAGAAAGCTAGTTTTCAAGAATTCCAAGGTCTGATGGCGCTTGAGACATGTTTTCACCATCAAATTTTATTTGGAAATTTGGTAGGGTGGTGATGGAGCTTGACATTACAAGTGAGCCATGATGACTTTATTGTGTGAGTTAGGGATGGATGGAGCATAAATTCATGGAAGTGATGGAATGGTGGAGGATAAAGTTAATTTGATGATAGTGGTGACATAAATGATGTTCATGAGCAAAGGTTATCAACCACATAAGAAAATGATTTTTTTATTAACTTCAATGTGCATGTATATGGGAACAAGGAAATACATAAGCATACCATGGCGCTAGTGAATGAACATGATGAACCTTAGGTCTTCTAAAAGGATTCTTTTGTAGCAATGGGGAATGTGGAGATGAAAATTTGGAAATGGGACTTGACCTATGGAATAATGGTATTCAAATTATTCATATCAATTCTTCATGTGTCTCATCCTGGATCCATTTGAAATCTTTGATAAAAAAGTCTTGTTGTTGTTGTCTTCAGGTGAGACACTACTATATTAGGCCTCTAGGAACTTGAACTTCAAAAGTAGCACAACATCTCATGATATTTCATTTTTATTATTGGATTTCTGGAGGGCATGTCCATTGGCACAAAATTTGGTCTTCATGAAACACTCATGCATAGATTGAACTTCTTTGACCTTTTGGGGTCCTGGAAGAAACTATCACTTACCTACAATAAACATGAACTCATGGAAGAAGAGAGGTGATTAGTGTCTCTTAATTCCAGACATATGCAAGATAAATACAACCATTTTTTATAAAACAAATCCAAGGAAGATAAAACAAACAAAATGCACTTTTTACCTATTGGAGAGTGGTGACCTACCTAGACTACCCAAAGGTATTTTGTTAGTAACTTATTTGTTTCATGATTGATTTGAGTGATTCCAAATCCAAACTAAAGTGGATTTAGAGGTCCATTTCATTTTTTTTACTCTTGTGTACTGATGACCTTCTTCAATGGATTACCCTTGAATCCTCTTGAATCCTTCAATATAATATTCATTCACCAATCCTTCTTCCTCTTTCCAAGCTTCATATAAAAGAAAAAATAGTAATATGGGTAGCTCTTACTACACCACATAATCATCCTCTTCAGGTCTTTATTTTTATTCATGAAAAGAAAAGGCATCATAAAACTAATTTAATGAAATGAATGAAATTATTTCATAAAAACAACATCTTAAAACCAATGAGCAAAACTATCAATTTTAACCTATGAGTGCTTTCTAGAACCAATTCAAGATTCAATTGCACCTTTGGTAACTCCCCGGCAATAGAGCCAAAATGACGATATTTTTAATTGCCTTCTAATTTCTCAGAGGATAAGTAAGAAGATTTTACATTAATTTTCAACCCGGGGTTCGTTGGAAACTTGCGAGTTATAGTGCACTGTATGTGCAAGCCACAATGTCCTCTTACATTGGTTTATCTACTGTGAAGTTGGAGTTCAATAAACTTACTTACAAATAATGGCATGAACAATTACATAGTCTTGGCAAGGAACTAGCCAGCTAAACAACTACTAGAACTAATTTGCAAGGAAAGTAAATCACACGGAAAAAAAGTAAAACACATGATATGAAAGTAAATTCACACTGGCTACAGGTATCAAGAATATGAATCAACTATCTCCTGCAGTCACCCCATCAATGTGCAGTAAGACTATTTGCAGAATTGAAATCCTAAATCGGTCTCGCAGAAATTGTAATTCACACCATGCTGGAAAGTAAATGTTAAAACTAATTCACACTGTGCAGGAAGAGTAAATTCTAAAACTAAATCACAATGTGTGGGAAAAGTAAATTCTAAAACTAAATCACACTTGACAAAAAAGTAAATTGCATAAATGAAATCTAAAAGCTATCCTTTCCAAATAGGAGCTATTGTTTATGATCCAAGGTAGTAAATAATGTCACTGCATTAAGCACATTCATTGCATTCATGAATTGTAAAATAAAATTCCCAATCACTAATCTACAAATTACAACTACATTGCAGAAATAAACTACATAACTAGAGATGCAAAATTATCTAATTAAAACAAAGTAGCAAATTAAAACTACATTATCATAAAATAAATAAAATCACATTGTAGAAAAATAAAAATAATATCTATATTGAATCAAGATGAAATTGAAGTTATTCCATCATTATTGGGACTATTGCTCTAAGAGTCCTCCCATATAATGGAGAAGGAGCTCTTATTTATATATGAGTTCTCCATACCAAATAATAAATTATGATCCAAAATATCCTCAACAAAATTCCTAAAAAAATGGATCTCAAAAGTAAGTCAAAACTAATCCCAAGATATTTTCCAAAAAATCAAATCTAATATTTATGCAATATCCTATTCATATCCAAGAGGTTAATGGTGCTCCTTGATCCATGGAATGACAAGTGGTTGAAGGGAAATTCAATTTATTGATTGTTTTGTAGGAGGTTCTGCAGCTCGTAGGCTCTGTAGGAGGTTTCGCAAATCACATGTTCTGTAGGAGGTTTTGTAGCTCATAGGTTTTATAGTATGTTCCATAGCTTGCAATTTCTATAGGAGGTTCCACATCCCATGGGTTCTTTAGAGGATTCACAGCTCACAGGTTCTATGGGGGTTCCACAACTCACAGGTTCTATAGGATATTCCATAGCCCATGGGTTCTGTATAGGATCTGCAGGTCATAGGTTGTATAGTGGATTCATAACTTGCAGGTTCCATAGTGTATCCATAGCTTCCCTTTCATTAGGGAAAACTTCCTATAGTTGGGTTAAGACTACCAATGTACTGAAGTGAAAGATAGACATACAAGGTTCTACAAGTACAATTATTAAGCAATTAGGGTTTAGGAGGATGTGTACCTTATTCACAAGGTTGATCCAAGCCTCTCCTATTGATCTCTAGTGTAACAACCTGCAAAACATTCCAAAAGACCTTCCTCAAACCAGTTCGACTACAAATAAAATATTGCCATCTAAAATAACATGAGACATCAAATTGTAATCAAATCTAAGACATTCATGAAAAAATCACTTGGAAAGGGAAGAATGTCTGATATGTATTAATAAATGAAGCAAGTACATCAAATTATACCTTCCTTCAAGCATGGCACTTCATGAAACTAAGATTCAAGGTCTCCTACTCCTCTTCTCCAAGGATCCCAACCTCTGATCACATATGCTAGGGTATGTAAGCAACTACGACACAAGTGAGTGGGATGTAAGTCCAAATTCCTCCAGCATAACACTATAATGGGCTTGAGATCCTTTTCATGGTCACTCTCCTTCTCTTATATAGAAAGTGAAGAAGGTAGGGTCAAAGAGGAAGTAGTTACAATCGGAAGAGGAGGTTCCAAAACTACCCGAACCACCCATTTTTTGAGATTATATATATATTTGGAATTTCTGAGGCATTTGCGAATTTAAAATGGAAAACAAGCGGGGTGAACCACGAATTTACCATGTGCAACTAGCGTATTTTTGGCAAACCCGTAGGTGAAGAGCATTCCACCTGCGTTTCTGTGGGAAAATGGTCAAAAACAACCTTTTCTGGGGGTTTTCTAGAGAAGTTTTGGTCTCCAAAATTGTTCCTAAGGTTCCTATCTATCAAATGGGCCATGAATTAGGTGATTTAATCCTTCTAAAGTCCCAAATATGGATCTTCCATCTACAAATGTCCTTTTTTGTGACTCATGGTAATCTCATGAAGTGTCGTCATGCGACCCAAAGATGTAAATGTCGTCACGAACGGAGAAGTGCCACTTTTGGCTATAAAATTCCCTGTAGAATTTTTGCAACGCTCAAAAGGTTCCATATCCATGGTTTGGTAGCATGTAGAAAGTTTCACAACTGCATGTAAAGGTTCTGTTAGTCCCAGAGGTAGAATAGGTTGAAATAGCATACACCCAAGCATGATCGAAGCTCAAATTTTATAGATATTAGAGCTATATCTGAGATAAATTGTAATTTTCTTTCATTCTTGATGTTCTGATGTTAACAAAAGGATTATGAAGAATATTTTTAAGTGTATTTAGATAAATTTGAAGAGGATATTTATAGACTATGGCAGAACATATAAGGAATGAGAAGGTGAATTTAATAGATGGAAAGCTTATATGCATTCAAGAAGCACATGCAGGGCGAATTTCTTAAATCAAAGCAAACATGAAAGTACTAATCCTTGGAACAAGAAATTCAACAATTCTTTACACAACTGGAAGTAATACATGAGTATTTTTGTGGATTATTCACATGCAACAAGATTTTTACAGACACAATAGAAGCAGGAAACTCCATACTCTATTGAATCAACATAAAAATATTCAAAGATAATAGTAGAGGAAAACACATTTGAAATCTTTGTCATAACATTCAAAATTTAATCACAAAGAAGTAACACCGATACTTGATTGAAACCAAATATATTTCTTCAAAATTTATTATCATCTCATGAATTCTCACATACACGAATGGACGGTATAACACTGGAATTTGAACAAAGGAAGACTTCTCTGTGATACTCTGTATCTTTAATCTCTAACAAAAGACCTTATAGGAAAACATTTGACTCATCGATTCTATAAAAATAGACAGAGTATATCTAGATCTAAAAATGCCAACCTCAATCTAATGGCTTGAGTTACATTATATAGCCTTTCCAAGTCCAACTAAATGTAGTTGGAATTTATTTGACTCATAACCATAATAGTAACCACCTTTTGACTTGTTACTTTTTACAAAAATTGATTTTTACATTTGACTTTTTCAAATATTTTTCTCTCGGCTTTTATACTTACTAGCGCTTTTCTTCTTGCCTTTGTTTAGATACACATGCTCCCTCACGTACACTTAAGTTGGAATATTTTGTTGGCCTGAAGGTGTCGTTGACTACTGGATTTTTGGATTTGCAGGCATATTTTTTTTCCCTATTAGTGGTACAAAGGATAAAGGTGTAGGATAGCCCATGGTTCTTTCTGGTAATGTGGAATATTGTTGACTACTTGAAGCAGTTCTTGTTATGCTGGAAACTTGTCCTGGGACCTGTTGCAACTTTGAGGGTGTAGCTGATGGTGCATACTGAGATACTGTTTGGAAATCCTTTCCTAGTGGCATCTTATGAGCCTTCAAAGCATGTAGTGAAATATCAACATCTGTTTTCTTAGCATAAGAAACATGATCTTGTTATTTGAATATCCTCTTCAAAATTATCCATGATCTTGTTCTTGTTCTCATCCATATCTGAAACTGAGGTTTCAATATTTCAATCACCTGCTCTCCTGAGATGACCCCCTCCAACTGTTCTACTGAAGGTGTTTCATTTCTTTTCTTCTCCGAATTATTTTGAAATTCATCTTTGGATAACATCTCTCCATTTCCATCCCATGGATGGGGAATCCCAACTTGATCACCTTGTCAAACAATCCTTTAAAATTGCATATATAAGTATCAAGCATTTGCATGTTGATTTATGATCTGTTCATTAGGATTTGCTTGAATATCATTTGTTTTTCCACTTTTATGATTGCAGTGTTGGTTGGTATCTGCAATCATTGCAATTCACTATTATTCATTCCATTTAAGTAATATATGATTTTCTCTTCTATTTTTGGCATCTTCCCCAACTCTTTTTTCACCCTCTTTGTCTCCTCTTTAATGGATTTATAGGTACCAATCTCTTCTTGGATAACTTCAAATATGCCCCATTCATTTTTTATCAGCTGAGTTATCCTATCACACAGGGTTATATTTGTTCTTTTGATCAGAGACTCTCCTTCTATGTCCAACTCTAAACTGGCCACCTGACTCTTTAGATCATCAATATCCCTTTCTAAGTCATGGAATTCATCTTCCTTCTTTGATATTTCTCCCTCAAGATCACCTATCTTCTCATCCTTTTGGGTTACTTGAGATTCTAACTCTATGATTCTACCATCTTTATTTGTTTTCTCTTTTTCTATTTGTTTCCTTGGGGGGTATTCATCCATATTATCGATCTCTACCACTTCTCTTTGTGCATCCTGTTGATTAAGGTATGTTTCTTTAGACAACTGTTCTTCTCCTTGAGTATCGAAGGATGGGCCTTAGATGACTTGCTCTGGTGTTATAGTGGTATTCTGCATTTTTAATGAGGCAATTTGAAGCTTGAGCTCGTATATTTAATCTCCTATGTCTTCAACCAACTTTTTAAATTGTAGCATGTTGGCATACATTTTATCATTCTCTTCTTGTGCTTGTCTCAACCCCAGAGTCTGAACTAGATTTATAGTTGGGATCTTTAACTGCCTCTTTAAGATAGCTATTTCATTATCTTTTTCTTGAGGGATAGTTGCATCATGTGAATTGTCACCTGGATTTGCACTTAAGGCCATAATTGTTTCTTCTAATCCTTTAATAGTTACCTATTTCACTCTCATTGAAACCTTCTCTTCTTTCCAAAGTTCTTCAAACCTCTTAAGAGTCTTCCTTAGCCTTTTTTTTTCTTATGATTTCACCACTTCATGACATATCATTCCACTTGCTTTCCTGTAGAAGTCTACTTTATCTATTTTCTCAATATTTATAAAGTCAATCTTGCATTCATCTAGTCTAAAATCACTCAAGCTAGTGGGATTTGTAGTTGTAGGCTATACCACTAACCATATTAATATGTAATTTTTAATATTTTTAGTTGTGAGTAATATATTACTTGAGGCTCCTATCTACTTCCTGACCTCCTTTTCTAATCTTGCATTTCTTTCCTTTAAATTCTCATATTTTTTTGCAAGTCTTTCTGTACTGGTAGTAAGCCTTCTAATGGAGACTCTGAAGGTGTTATTTGTAGCATCCTAGGTTTTGTGAAACTCAGAGAATGATAATGAGTAAATATGACTACTGATCCTTCTCCTTTCTCAGGGAAAGTTGGCATCATGTCCAATATTTCTTTGGGCAGCTTCATCTCCTATTCTTCCTCAATTTCTCCTTCTTCAATCCTATCCTTTTTTGATGGGTGACCTTGGCCAATCCCATCTATGTCCATGTTTGAAGAAATATCTTCAGCTCCTCTCTATTGATCAACCTACTGTTCCATTTTTCCTTCCTACTCCAAACATTCTAGACTTATCTGAGTTCTTCCTAGCTTTCTAGATTTGCAATATTTTGCCACTCTAGCCTTGGAATTGTCTCATACGCATAATTTGTTTTTCCACTCTCTACTTATAAATAATCCCATGGGTATCATACACAAAAGATTTTTCTCTTATCAATTTTAATCGGATTAAGTATTCCTCCAAATAATGTACTTCTTTTAGTCCCTTTAGCTGAAAATAACCTATTTGTTGAGGCACATTGAAGGTTCTATGATGTATGTAATTTCTGAAGTGCCTTTCATCAACTTTGAATCTTTGCTTAGCATAATCCATGGAAAATATAATGGGAGTAAGGAATGCAGATAGTTGATAGGGTTCTTCCTCAAAACCATAAACCCTTATCACAATGTATTCTTTGAAGAGAAACCAATCCCTTGTTCTGGTTTCAGGTGTAAATTGGAGCAATTTCTGATTCTCTGGAAACATTCTTGGAGAGGGAGAACCATTAAGAATAGTGTATGCTATATTCATGACTTAATTTGTAAATTCTACATAATTGGAAATATCATCCCTCCTCAGGAACAATTCACTCCATTTGAAAATTGGGATAGGGCTCCCACTTTCATTTACCATTTTCAAATCTAGACACTTGAAATGTTCAAAATTTTGGTATACTAACATGTAGAACAAGTAGGAATGGTTTCTGAATCGAGATATGATAAGAAATTCTTCTAACCGTTCTTGTATAATTTGGATTAGGTAACTACAAATGTCATACTTGGGACAGGTATTAGTGGACATAGGTATTAGACTCAATACGAAACCTAGGGTCACTTCATCAATTTGCTTATCATTCACATAACCAAAGACCATGCATATTATGGACAAAGATCTTCTTGAAAAATCTAAAAATACTATTGACTCATAGGGTGGGGAGACATCAGGGATAGCAATTCCATTTTCTAAATGTAGTCTAAATTTTTTTTCGGATGTAAGGGTAGACCTCTATATGATTGTGATAAGACCATCTCATTTAAAGGATACAACTTTTGGAATTCTGGGACTCCAAACACTTTTTGTATATTTGGGACATCTTTACTGTAGAGGATAGTGGATAGGTATGATGACATAATGGCATGATTTTTGGGAGAGTATTGTTTGTATAACCATGTGATAAATTCAGGAAAGTACACAGACCTAAGACATACTGCTCAAGAAAGGTTTGAATCCCAAAGATGAAATGGGGCTTGGTCTTCTCTGGCTAGTGTTTTGGCCTCTTGCAGGGTTGAGATCAGGTCAGAATTGGTAACAATGGTATCAAATACATTTTCCTACTTATCTAAGATGCACTCATCACCAACAAACAAATTTTTAGGAAACTCAATTTTGGATGACCGAGCCATGGTAAGGTTATTGAATCACTAAAATTAACTGGTTTAGATTTACAACTCTTGTTGGATTCAATGAGTAAGGGTTAGGTCACACTTCAATATTCTTAGGAAAACAATTGATTTGGATAGACCAGTGATGCTCAAAATAACTAGTGATCAGGAGACTAGGAGTGGCTTCATTGAAAAGGTTTTATGAATAGATAGACTGCTTCAGGATTGATTTTATTCTATAATGGACAGTAGGAATATAGCGAGCAAAAATGTTTTGATGGAGTTCAAAAATTCAAAGTATAATGGATAATTTGTCATAAATGAATTTGGTTCCCATAATAGATGGTGTCAATTAGGAGTGGGACCCTCTTCCTTGGACACACGTCACGATTCTAGTGGGTTGACCCATTGTCTATGTGGGGCCTTGTCATGTCCCAAATTTGGAATTGGGTCACAATGGCCTAATAACATTGGCCATATTCATTAGAGTTTGTAAAATTGATGTTAAAGGTCAAATAATTGCCAAGGAGGAAGATTACTAGTTTCCTAGGTTTGGGGTGGAAGCTTTGGGATTTGAAATAATGGGGATAATAAATGATGTTTGAACATTAGAGTGGCATAAATATTTAATAAAGGATATAAATAAATATATACAAGTGAAAATCAAAGTGGCATTTGATCAAGAAGACACATGGAGGAAGTGGGACCCACATATAGCTAGATTTCCCCACTACACTTGGCATCATTCTCTCACCAATTCAAATTCAAGGTGAATGGTAACATACTTGGGGGAGTCCAAAAGATATTATTCATGGCATGAATCATCCAAGGTCTAAATATAGAGGAATAGTAACTCCCATGGAAGAGGGAGAGGCAATTTGGAGCTAGTGAGACACTTGGGCTAGATTCCCTAGCTCTATGACAACAATGATGAAGATGCTATGACACCTATGACAAAAATTCAGACCTGAAGGCTGACATATGAAATATATGACATGTCAAGGATAAAAATAGACTCCAATAGGGCACTCAAGGGTGTTAGGGCAGCTAATATGCTTCCACATGTGATTTGGTGGAAGTGGGAGACTAAGAATTGTTGTACAAGTGGCGTTCTTTGGAATCTCTTCCCAACTTGAGTTGGCATGAGTCTCTTGGAAGGAATTCGACCCATGGAGGACATTATAACTTTATAAATTTAAATAGCAAAAAATGAAACCAGCTTTTGATCATTTGTAGAATTTGCAATTGCATTTGTGAAGAGGGAGAGCTAGTGGATGACTAGTTTCTTGCCTTAACCAATTTCGAAGGTGAAAGATTCCCATCCAAGTTTGTAATTGGAAAGGAAATTCAGAACTTTCATTTGGAGATTTAATGGAGTCTTTATTTGAATTTTTAAGGTACAAGGTAGCTCATGGTTTCTTCTATTTCAGCACATTCTCTCAACCATTTCCAGTTTTGATGGCATATTCTTGATCCTTGAGGGAGGGTGTTTTTGGTGAGCATTGTACTCTTTGGGAGAGCTTCTAATGCCCCATTTATTTTTTAATATGAATTAAATACTCTTTTTTTCATCTCCAAAAATTTTTAGGTCGAAATTCCAATTAGAAATGTATAAATCCCAATTTTAATGAAAGAATAGTGCCATTTCCCCACTACCTTGTTGTGAATCATTGTAATGCTGATGATTTCGAAAGAATGGATGATTATCTGATATATTTGCGATCAATATACTGCCATGGATGTATTCTACAAGTTTCATGTACTGTACTTGAGTATTTGAAGTATTTTTACTCAGTTTAATTGCATTGGGAGAAGAAATAGTGCCATTTCCCCAAGGGCCGAATTGGTGATTTTTGCAGTTGAATGGGAGAGGGTTGGAACAGATATAATAATCAATTAATGGTGCACATAAGACATTAATAAAATCCTTAATACATTCCCTACCTCTGTTCAGAAATTTGAGTGGGTTTGGAGGCATTTGGGAAGCCATTTTCAGTACTTACCCCAGGGGGATTTGATCCCCAAATTACTAGTAAAATTGCATACTTGGTCCAGAATCTTAAGAGAGTTTGTAGAGGTCTTTTGGTGGCCATATTTCATCCCTGAAAATAATATTCAAGTCCTCATATAATTAATACACCTTCCTTGAATATTTGAAGGCATTTGGAGTCAATTTGAGACCCATAGACCAATACTAGCCAAAGGGAAATCACTAGTAAAGTTACCTACATTGACCATAATTGAAAGAGGATTTGCAGAAGTATTTTAAAGGTCCAAAGGCATCCCTGAAACACATATTTATGTTATAATATCATTCATAGAACTTATTAGAATATTTGGGATCATTTGGGGCAAATTTGGGACCTAGAGATCAAAACTAGTCAAAGGTCGAACTAGGGGAAAAAAGTGGAAAATTGCCATTTTAATAAAATTCCTAACAAGGGACATTACAGTGGTATCAGAGCATGGTATTAGAAACTGATGTGGTAGAACATTAATGAAGATCGAGAGTCAAAAAAATAAGCCACCACCCTTAGAAACTGAAACTGGATGCACTTTGGTGAAAGGGAAGAAGTAGGAGAAGAAGTGCATTCCTTGCTCACCATGAGTAAGGATGGGAAAGGAACCTTAGAGGAGAATGAGGAGTTGAGAAAATCAATTAAACCATCCTTTGAAGACAAGTGGAGGCAATACTTTCAAGAGTTCAAATTGTTGCTTAGTGAACTTGGAAGCAAATCAGAAAAAATAATTAGCAATGGTTCTCTTTTCAAGGAAAAGGATGAAATAATTTATGTCACAAAAGAGGACCCTAATGTAATTGTGGAACATGAGGTACATGTTGATATGCAGGTTCTTGAAGATGCTACACTAAAACAAGAAGAAGGAAAAGCACTTGTGTTTGTTCAAAGGGATTATGAGTTGCCTCATGGAGAGAATTGCAAATCCTTGGAGGAGGCACATGATCTCACAATAGTTGGACCAGCCAATTATGGAGAGGATGAATTAAAGATTTCAATGGGTAAGAGTTGTAAGGATTTAAGGTTGGTTCATAATTCCTCACCCCCTACTTCTTTTTCAGCCACATCAATTGGGGATGAAAATTGGGTGAAAGGTTTTTTTCTAATGGTGCCACATGAGGGGTATGTAACTCCTACCTCTCATTTTGAGGATGACATGAATAGAGCACCTCATTATTTACATTTGCAGAAGAATATTTTTTTTCCTTGTGATGATACATATCTTCATGGAAACACTTATGATGCTCACTTGAGTCACTTGAAGACTCATGATCTTCCTTGCTCCTTGCTTAGTTCAATTGATGTTGGAGGAACTTCATTAACTATGTGGATGAAAGAATATAGGGCTGATTGCTTTGATGCATCTTAAATATTTTTGGAGCAGCATTATAGGACATGGGATACTCACCTATGTCATTGGATCAGATTTGATTGTTCACTCAATGCTTGTATGCACTTGAAAAATGATGGTCTACTTATTTGGAGGTACAAGCACTTTCATGATTCTTTGATGAATCATTTTCTCGATGTACATTTTCCTTATGTTGTTATGTACTTTGATGATATATATTTTGCACTCATGATGTTTGGAAGAATGCATACAAGAAAATGGGATCCAATAATCCTCTTATCTAATGGTGTGGGTTGGAGAGCACTCTTAATTGTTGGGGTGCAATACAAGCAATGGGACCCTGGAATAATTTTTGTCTCATTGGTTTAAATTTTTTTTTGGGGGAAACAAGCAGTATGGGAGATGGATTTCCCACTTAATAAAGTGAATTTTATCAGAGTAGTGTAGCAGAAATCATGGTGGTTCCTCTCTAAAATCTTCATGGAAACTCAAAGACTCAAGGTTCGACAATTCGATGGCAACTTCAAAGAATTATACAGGAAGCAGATTCTTCAGCACCCATGTTTGAAATTGCTTGAGGACAAGCAATATTGGGAAGGGAGGATTTCTCATGTCCCAAATTTGGAATTGGGTCACAATGGCCTAATCACATTGGCCATATTCATTAGAGTTTGTAAAATTGATGTTAAAGGTCAAATAATTGCCAAGGAGGAAGATTACTAGTTTCCTAGGTTTGGGGTGGAAGCTTTGGGATTTGGAATAATGGGGATAATAAATGATGTTTGAACATTAGAGTGGCATAAATATTTAATAAAGGATCTAAATAAATATATACAAGTGAAAATCAAAGTGGCATTTGATCATGAAGACACATGGAGGAAGTGGGACCCACATATAGCTAGATTTCCCCACTACACTTGGCATCATTCTCTCACAAATTCAAATTCAAGGTGAATGGTAACATACTTGGGGGAGTCCAAAATATATTATTCATGGAATGACTAATCCAAGGTCTAAATATAGAGGAATAGTAACTCCCATGGAAGAGGAAGAGGCAATTTGGAGCTAGTGAGACACTTGGGCTAGATTCCCTAGCTCTATGACAACAATGATGAAGATGCTATGACACCTATGACACAAATCAGACCTGAAGGATGAAATATGACATATATGACATGTCAGGGCTAAAAATACAATCCAATAGGGCACTCAAGGGTGTTAGGGCAGCTAATATGCTTCCACATGTGATTTGGTGGAATTGGGAGACTAGGAATTGTTGTACAAGTGGTGTTCTTTGGAATCTCTTCCCAACTTGAGTTGGCATGAGTCTCTTTGAAGGAATTCGACCCATGGAGGACATTAGAACTTTATAAATGTCAATAAAAAATAATGAAACCATATTTTTATCATTTGTAGAATTTGCAATTGCATTTGTGAAGAGGGAGAGCTAGTGGATGACTAGTTTCTTGCCTTAGCCAATTTTGAGGGTGAAAGATTCCCATCCAAGTTGGTAATTGGAAAGGCCATTTAGACCTTTCATTTGGAGATTTAATGGAGTATTTATTTTCAGGTGTAAGGTACAGGGAATCTCATGGTTTCTTCTATTGTAGCACATTCTCTCAACCATTTCCAGTTTTGATGGCATATTCTTGATCCTTGAGGAAGAGAGTTTTTGGTGAGCTATTGTACTCTTTGGGAGAGCTTATAATGCACCATTTATTTTGTAATATGAATTAAATACTATTTTATTCATCTCCAAAAATATTCAGGTCTAAATTCTAAGTAAGAATGTATAAATCCCAATTTTAATGAAAGAATAGTGTCATTTCCCCACTACCTTGTTGTGAATCAATGTAATGCTGATGATTTCGAAAGAATGGATGATTATCTGATATATTTGTGATCAGTATATTTCCATGGATGTATTATATAAGTTTCATGTACTGTACTTGAGTATTTGAAGTATTTTTACTCAGTTTAATTGCATTGGGAGAATAAATAGTGCCATTTCCCCAAGGGTCGAATTGGTGATTTTTGCAGTTGAATGGGAGAGGGTTGGAACATATATAATAATCAATTAATGGTTCAAATGAGACCTTAAGAACATCCTTAATACATTACCTACCTCTGTTCATAAATTCGAGTGGGTTTGGAGGCATTTGGGAAGCCATTTTTAGTACTTACCCCAGGGGGATTTGAACCCCAAATTACTAGTAAAATTGCATACTTGGTCCAGAATCTTAAGAGAGTTTGCAAAGGTATTTTGGAGGCCATATTTCATCCCTGAAAATCATATTCAAGTCCTAATATAATTAATACACCTTACTTGAATATTTGAAGGCATTTGGAGTCAATTTGAGACCCAGAGACCAATATTAGTCAAAGGGAAATCACTAGTAAAGCTACCTACATTGACCAGAATTGAAAGAGGATTTGCAGAAGTATTTTAAAGGTCCAAAGGCATCCCTAAAACACATATTTATGTTATAATATCATTCATATACCTTCTCAGAATATTTGGGATCATTTGGGGCAAATTTGGGACCTAGAGATCAAAACTAGTCAAAGGTTGAACTAGGGGAAAAAAGTGGAAAATTGCCATTTTAATAAAATTCCTAACAAGGGACGAGGATTGGGGTGTTTTTTCGACTGGCGTAGGAACCCTAGCTGTTCTGGCTCTCAGCAGCCTCGCTGCTCCCTCCTGTAACTCGCATGGCTCCCTCCTTCGCTGATTTAGTTGCAGGAAGGTGTCCTCTGGGCGGATCTGACCCAGCGCCCTCTCCTGGTGGCTCCTCGCCGCGTGCTCGCCCCCCTGGCCGGCAGATCCCTTTCCGTGGAGTCTCCGTTGATGCAGCAGCTCCGATCACTGCTCCCTCCATCGAGGCTGGTCAATTCGCACCTTCGAGCTCGAGCGAAATGAAATTTTGTGTTGACACAGGGCCCTCTCCAACCCATCTCGTGTTGCAAGAGGCTCCGACCATTGTTATCCCGGTCACCCAAGAAGCCCTTGATGATGAGGAACGCCTCTCCGAACGAGCTTTGGTGTGCAGGTTTAATGGCTTGTGGCCAAAGCTCGTAGATCTGCATTCTTGGATCTCCTCTGCTTGGTCACTAATGGAGGAAGCTTTGATTTTCCCTTGTGCAAGAGGATTCTTTATTGTCATTTTTGGATCTGCAGAAGATAGGGATCATATCTTTAGATCTGGCCCCTGGTTTTGGGGCAGATCTGGTCTCTCCATACAGCCCTGGACCTCCTCTTTTGATGCCTCTTCTGCTGTCATCGCCTCAGCTCCAGTCTGGGTTAGGATGCCGAATCTGCCTCTCCACTTTTGGGGCCTTGCATCTCTGGAATCCATTGGCAATGCCCTTGGAAAATTTCATAGCAGAAGTCCAGAAACAGAATCTGCATTTACAACCTATGCCCGAATCTGCATAGAGATGGACTTCAACAAAGGGTTTCCAGCAGAAATCGTCCTTCAAGGTAAAGATAAGTCATGGACTCTGAAGTTAGACTATGAGCATATTAATTTTAGATGCAGAATTTGCTTTGAAACAGGGCATTTAGCCCATAGCTGCAAAAAAATCCCAGAGAAGCATAAAGCAGCCAAGTCAAAGTGAAAGCCAACTTGGTGGACAGGTGCGAAGCCAGTTCATCAGTTCATTTCGAAAGGGCCCGACCCCGATTCTGAAAGTGCTGCTGAAGAACCATCTGAGCAGCCTACCTCTCCCCTGCCGACCGATCAAGGAAATGTGGCACCTCAACCGCCTGCTTCCCAAAGCTGGGCCGATCAAGCAGAAGAAGAAGAAGAATCCAATGCCTCACGCTCTCCAGAGCAGTCCAAGGAATGGACTAAAGTAGTGAAGAAGAAAAAGACAATCCATACAAGGCATCCAATCCAGACACGCAATCAAACTGGGTCTCTGAAATAAATCTGACAGACATACCTTTGCACTTCAGCAAGCATTGTCTTTCAGGTTCCGATGAGAAGCTCTATTTCTACTAGGTTTTCTCTGTGTTTTAGTTTTCAGAACTCATTCAGTGATGAGGAAGTTTGTTCCCATCCAGAATTCTCAGATGTATCTTTTTGGGTGGCTCAGCCACAATTTTATTAATATAAAACCTACCCGTTCTTGTCAAAAAAAATAAAATTCCTAACAAGGGACATTACAGGCCTTCAGTGAGTAGGTGGTTTTGGCAAAAATTGGGGTGGTTTTTGAAAACCACAACTCCCACTGGGCTTGGTGGTTTTGGAAAATCTCCCATCAAGGAGTTGCCAATAACAATGGGCCATGTGTCCCTTTTTTCATATCTAACTCTCCGACCAAACACAATTAAAGATTGTGCAACTCATTGAGGAGATATCAACATGAGCCGTTGATTTGCCACTCCTTTTTTTACTAGCTCAGGCCTTGCAATTAACATTTATGCACTTTTTCAAGGAGCTATCTTTGTAAGCCATTGATTTTCCACTCCTATTTTTTATTAGCTCGGGCTTGTTCCTTATTACCCATGTACCTTTTGGGAGCACTATCATTTGTAACCATTGATCATGGATTTGAGGAACAATGTTCCACTACATCCTATCTAGCGCTCGGGGTCTAGCTCTTGGTCCTTTGCTGCACCAAGGGGCTAATTTGACTTCTTTTACGTTTAATTCTTAGGCCCTTATTTAGGACATTTTCAAACCCCTTTGTAAAAAGAATTGTACTAACATTGGCTTAACGGGGACAACTTCTTTCTACCCAAGGTGCTAGGAACCATAGACCTGTGCCTTATCCATTGGGCCATGGAGTCATCTCTTATGAAAATTTGATCACATTGAATATATCCTTAGCTTTTCAATTTATTTATATATAGTTAAGCATAAAATAATGAGAAATAAAATGCTGAAAAACTTATAAGAAAGCGGGTAATTGAAATATTATTATTCTACTATGTACAAGGTTCTTGGAACTTGGCTTTAGTATAGGAAGAATCGTTTCAAAATCCTACTATTGACAACAAATTTTATTAAATAACCATCCAATTCATTTAGATTGTATGTATTTTTCTCTAGTACCTCTGCAATGACATTGGGCCCTATCCACAGATTTTCAAATTTTCCATGTTTGCTCTTATCTTCTCTTCTTGCATCCCATTTTAGGACCAAATCCCTTGGCTGGAGATATCTTTCCAAATCCCTTATGTCAAAGGTATTTTTTATCCTTCTTTGGTGTTCCTATAATTTGATGTTAACTTGCTCTCTCTCCTGTTGTAATTCAATCGACTCATACACCCTTCTCACCATATTATTTGGATCCTCTGTCTCATGATGGATTAGCTTTAATATTGGTAATTCCATTTGGATAGGAAAATTTGCTTCCTTTCCATACACCAACTGAAAAGGAGATGTACGATTGACCTCCTGATGCTTATCCTATCAGCGAATAAGGAATACCTGAGATTAACATCCCATGTTTTTATTTTATTTTCTGTCAACATATTTTTAATGATATTGAGCAAGATTTTGTTGGATGATTCTACCAAAGCATTTCCTTGAGGGTAATATGCGGTAGAGTGACCAAGGTCAATGTTATATTTTTGGTAGAATTCTACCATTTTGACATATTTGAAAGTTGGATCACTGTCAATTATAATATTTCTGGGGCACCCAAACCTTGATAAAATATTTTCTTCTATGAACATCATGATCACATTCTCATTTTCCAATCTAGTGGGGATGGCTTCCACCCACTTTTTGAAATAATTAGTAGTACGTAAAATCCAGTTGTGCTGGCTACTGGAGATAGTGTTTATTTACCCAATGAAGCCTGAACCCCATTGATGAAAAGGTGTTGAAGTCATGACATGTTTTAAAGGTAAAGGCTTCAGCTTATGTTCACCTACAAACATCTAACATTCAATCCAGGCCCTTACAATATGATTGGCATCATCAAATAATTTTTTCCAATAATAACCAGCCCTCAACACTTTATAATCCCTAGCTCTCAGATGCATGGTGACCTCCACAAACACTTTTATGAAGCTCTGTGATTATTCCTTTTGTTTCATCTTCAATTACACAATTAAGTAATATGCCCAGAGGATATTTCTAGTACATATATTCATCCAATATGTAATACTTAACTGCTTTTAATTTCAAGGACCTAGCTTGTGATCTAGATAAGTGATTTGGACACTCCAAATTCACCAAATAGTAGAAATTGTTTCTATACCAGTTAGATTCTTCAAATTTGGGATTTACCTTTATTGTATTATCTTGAGAATCATGGATACTTTTCAGCTTCTCTTCTTCAATTAATTCAACTATTAGGTGTAGGTCTAAGGCTTCATAATTTGATTCAACCAACAACTTGGATAACCCTTGGCCTTTCACCAACTTAGTGGTATTGATATCTAAGTCATATTCCTAGATTTTTGCAATCCATTTTCCTCTCTTTCCTTCACAATCAGTTTGAAAAGGAATATCTTTTACTGTGTTGTGTGGCACACATGCAATTATTTGAGAATGCAAAACATAACACCTGGAATATTTCAGGGCTTTGACCATGGCATATGCTTGTTTCTCCATAAGGTTATAATTCAATTCAACATCTCTAATAGCTTTACTAAAAAACACTATGGGTTGCTCATGGCCATATTGATTCTTTTGTAAGAGAAAAACAACAATAGTGTGAGAAGAAGCAAAATAAAATATAAGGAATGGTTTTGTATAATCAGGACTGATTAGTACTGGTGTTTCTACAATGGATTTCTTCAGTGTTTCAAATGCTTCTTTTGATTCCTTGTTCCACTTCACCTCATTACCTATTTTAAGCATGTTGGTTATGGTTTTAATTAATTCTTCCAAATTAGGAATGAATCTCCTCAAGATGTTTATTCTTCCCATGTATGACTGAGCTTATTTTTTGTTTCTTGGAATTTCAAGTGCCTGTATAGCTACCACTCTTTCAAGATCTATCCTTACTCCATCCTTTGATACTATGTTCCCTGGAATATTACCTTCTCTCAAAGCAAAACTGGAATTCTTTGGATTCAAGGAGAAGCCATATTTTTTGCACGTATTGAAAGTTTGCTTCAAATTAGATATATTTTCTTCATCAGTTTTAGAAAACACAGTCATATCATCAAGATAAATGACTATAAATTTATCTCTCTCCCCTACAAAAGCTATTTCGAGGGAACGTTGGAAAGTGGATCCTACATTCATTAGTCCGAATGGTATTTTATCATACATAAAAGTACCCCATGGAGTGGTGAATGATGTCTTCTCTCTATTTTTTTTACTCATGGCCACTTGATTTGTAACCTGAGAAACCATCCATCATTGAGATCATGTCTGCTCCTACCGCTTTTTGTAGAATATGATTCATCTTTGGCAAAGGAAAGTTATCTTTGTGGTAACAGTTATTCATATTTTTGAATTCAACACATAGACTTATTTCTCCACTCTTTTTTCTGACAGGGACAAGGTTAGATACTGATTCAAAGTATCTTAAAGGAATTATTATTTTAGCATCAAGCAAATTCCTTACTTCCCTTTCTATAATGGGCAGTAGTATAGGGTTTGTTTTCCTAATATTTTTCTTAAAATGATTTGTTCCAGGCTTCAGAGGAATCTTATGCTCAATTATTGAAGTGTCATAGGTCCTTAAATCCTCATACCTCCATGCAAAAAAATCTATGTGTTCCTTGAACAATTTTATGTATCTATGTTTCACTTCAACATGAAACAATTTTGATAGTTTGATATTCTTAGGTTCTTCATGAGTGCCAACATTTAATTCCTCCACATCTTCTTCCTTTGGTTGAATGGTGGGATTGTGAGGGATATCATTCTTATCAAATAACCTGTCTAAAGGAACTAGTCCTTTAGGTATGAAGTTGATTTTTAGCTGAACTATTTTATGATCTTCTATCTTGTTCCTTAACTTTATATATGTGTTACGGAGAAAAAATTCATATGCTATGGGGAAAACCACAACAGAAAAATGACTTCTAAAAATCTACTCAATTCTCAAAAAAATGCTATATAAATGAAAATGATAAGATATGGAGAAAAGACCAACCTTCAACCGGATATTCGAAGTAGAGCCCCGTTGAGCTTTCAATCTCTACACTTGAACCTGCAGCTTAGTCTCAACAACAAATACGAGCAAGTGCATATAATATATGAAATACATTAGCATAAACAATAGCATGGTCCATGATATAATAAGGAAATGTAACCCAATGTAATTAAACAACATTTACAAGATCAATTGGACAAGAAAATGAGTATTTCCATTCATGATAACAAGAAGTACATGATACAACCTCTTTTCGGAAACCCATCTGAACCTAGGTCCCTCCACTTGTGTCTCCACAACTTTAATCCCCCATGCAATGGAAAACTCACTAGTAAAGGATAAGGTCCTTCACAAGATATGGAAGAGTTTGGTAGGTGAACATATGAGGTTCAAAACAACAAGGATCAATGGATGTAGACTTAAGTCATGACAAAAATCTAATAGAGTTACGGTGCTCTCTCTTTATCCTTCCTTCCATACACCATAAGAGCTCAATATATAACCCTCCAAAGGTAGGTGAAAGGTCGAATCGAGTCGTTTTGGTGTGCATGGAGGTCCAAAGGTCACCCTAAGATTGCTCTTTGGAAGTAAAAATAGAGTTTTTACCGCTTTTGACCATATAACTCAATGTACGCGGGCTATATTGGTACAACTTGCATATACGCTAGGTATAGTGGAACAACTAGCGTACAGGAACAAAAATAGCAAGCAATGGTTCCAGGAGGAAAAATAATGGACCTGAGTCAACAAAATTAACACTGAAGGCCAATGAGTGTTGATGCTCACAAGGTGGAAAAATACGCTATAACAGATGCCCCCTAATGTGTGAGGTTAGAGAAGGTACTATGATGGTCAAAATACAATATAATCTCAGAAGTGGAGTGATGGAGACACAAATGGAAGGAGTATCCTAGTCGTCATAATACAATGATATCTCTGAATACATGTTGGTACAATACAACAATCTGATACAATGGCCCTGAATAGGAAGTACATCATGAATACATGTCATAAGTGATCATAGCCATGATCAATATGTTGATGTATATTTAACTTCGGAATGTATTTCATCTATGTATTTCATATATATTTATTGTACCCTTATTAGAGATGTGTTATTCCTCTATAAGGAAGTGTCGTCATGTGGATTGACAAGTGTTGCAAGTGTGTGTAATTTCCGATGGGTTATTAGACCACCATGTGTGGGGTCGGCCCTGAATTATATATTATATTGTGGATGTACCTAGCTAGACAAGTCAGCCCCATAAGGTCACTGGACAAATAGGTTAGTATAAATAGAGATCAGGAGATCTCTATTTAGATCATTCAGAAAGATACATCTCTCTCACTCAGAAAGTGGTGCATTAGTGAGGAGGAAGATCATCTGCTTCTAGGAGACTATCTCAAGTGTATTTTGGTTGTACTTTGGTTGAGCCATTGCTCTCTCTATCTCTGAGGAAGTTGTGGGGTTTTTCACCTTAGGGTTTTCCCCACAGAAACTATGTGTCCCTTGTCTCTCATGCTTTTGATTCTTGTGATGATTGTCATGCTTATTGTGATTGTTATGCATTGATATACTGTATATGTTATTCTCTCAGTGAAGATCCTATAGAATTGTGAATTAATGCTCAAAATTTAATATGGTATCAGAGCTAACCTGAGAAGAAGACATTTTGTAGTGACAAAAAATTGAGTTTCTTGTTTATTGGGTTTCTCTCCACAGATTTTGGAAAAGCAGTATAGTAGATTGACTCTACTCATCAAGGAGAATCTATCTGTCCAATCAGAATTCAATTCTGAGCATTTTCAGATTTGGCCCTAAAAATTAGGGTTTCCACAAAAATAGGAATTTCTGAAATCTGAAGACATAGCTGGAAGCTCCTTGCAAAAATCGAAGTTTAGAGCTTTGGATCAAGATTTTTGGCTGGGTAGATATCCGGGAAACTCAAACCCTGTTTCAGGGCTCTCCCAGTGAACCCGGGAGGAAAAAAAGGCAAATTTGAAGGGTAAAGCTTTGCTGATCTCAAATTATGAATACTCTAGGCTGATCCGCTCATCAAGGCACATCTTTATATCCTTTCAGAAAATTGAAATTCACATTTTGAATTTTTAGGGTTTTTTCGACAAACCCTAATCTGGGACTAGACCCAGTTTTCAGCATTTCAAGTTGTAAGACCTAAATATTTTCTATTTCCATTTGAAGTACTCTTTAAGATGTCTCGCCACACCAAGCTTGAGGATAAGCTTGAAGGAGCTGATAACTTCCGAGCTTGGAAGTATAGGATTGGGTTAATCCTGGAAGAGAATGAGTTGGACTCATATGTAAAAGAAGACATCCCTATCCCAGAGGATGAAGAGGCTAAAGTATTGCATAAGAAAAACTTGGTCAAGGCAAGAAGAATCATTGTTTATTCTATCAAAGACCATCTCATACCCCATGTGTCTTCTCTAAAGACACCCAAGGAGATGTTTGACTCTTTGACCAAGCTATTTGAAGGGAAGAACATAAATCGGAAGATGACCCTGTGGAACCAATTGAAAGGAGTAAAGTTTTAGAATGGAGAAACCATTCAATCTTATTTTTCAAGGGTCTCCCAGATCAAGGAACAACTAGAAGCAGTGGATGAAATGGTGGAGAATGGTGAAGTGGTGATGACCACTCTAAATGGCCTACCCAAGTCATGGGATTCCTCTATTCAAGGAATCTGTGCAAGGAAGAAGTTGATCTCCTTCAACAGATTGCGGGAAGAATGCTCTCAAGAAGAAGCTAGGCTTGTGGCCCAAGAAGAAAAGATGGGAAATGAAGATCAAGCTCTCACAGCACATGCCAGGAAAGGCAAGTCCAAGAAGGACTCATCTCATAATAGAATATTATCACTCCACCATTATCATAAAGATAAGAAAGATATCAGATGCTTCAATTGCAATGAGAAGGGACACTTTGCTTCAGATTGTCCCAAGAAGAAGAAAGACAACAACAACAACTTCAATAATAAGAAGAAGAATAACAAAAGAAGATATCATGCCCATGCTTCCGAAGATGATGAACCCCCAAAGAAGAAGGCTAGGGCAGAAAGTGATAGTGATGATGACACATCAAGTGAAGAAGAATATGTTCTAATTTCTGCTCTCACAGGTACTATTGCCCATGGTTGTAATGATTGGTTGATTGACAGTGGGGCTTCCAAACACATGACTGAGTTTAAGGAATCTTTTGTGAATCTATCTGAACATGAATCACCCCATAAGGTGAAACTTGGGGATGATTATCAATACCCAATCAAAGGAAGTAGTGAATCCTCCTACAACCTAGATTCTGGAAAATATTTGAAGATGAAAGAAGTCCTTTATGTACCTGGGCTCAAGAAGAACTTACTCTCCGTCTCTGCAATGGATGAAAAAGGTATGAGGATTGCATTTGTGGATGGCCAAGTCCTAATGTGGCCAAAGGAAAAGAACATAGATGATGTAGTAGTGATTGGAGAGCAAGAGGGAGGTTTGTATAACTTGAAGGGACAACCTGAACATGCCATGGTACATGAATCCATGGATCCAAGTGAAATTTGGCATAGAAGACTTGCTCATATGCACTATAGGGCACTTCCAATTGCAAGCAAGGCTGCAGAGGGTCTTCCTGAAATCAAGACAAAACATGAAGGTGTTTGCAAAGGATGTGCAAAAGGTAAGAACATTAAGAAGGATTTCCCAAGCAGTGAAAGCAAGGCAAAATACATCCTAGAAATCATCCACTCAGATGTATGTGGTCCTATGTCATCCAGTTCTCTGAGTGGGTATGTTTACTATGTCTCATTTATTAATGACTTCTCCAGGAAGACTTGGGTATACTTCTTGAAGAACAAAGATGAGGTGTTTGATAAGTTCAAGGAATTCAAAACCTTGATGGAGAATCAAATTGACAAGAAAATCAAAACATTCAGATCCGACAATGGTGGAGAATTCACCTTAGGTGACTTCAAGAAGCTTTGTAGTGATTCAGGGATTAAGAGGGAGTTGACTGCTCCTTATAATCCTCAACAAATGGAGTTGCAGAAAGGAAGAATAGAACACTCATGGAAGCAACAAGGGCAATGCTACATGACCAGGATATACCTATGCATATATGGGTAGAAGCAACTAGAACAACTGTATATGTGTAGAACAGAACACCCCACAAGATATTGGATAACAAGACACCAGAAGAGGTATTTTCTGGTAAGAAACCTGAAGTCATCCATCTCAGAATATTTGGTTGTCCAGTATACACTCATGTCCCAAAGGAAAAGAAGACTAAACTAGATCCTCCAGGGAAGAAGGGTATCTTTGTGGGTTACAGTGAAATCTCGAAGGCTTACAGAATATACTTTCCAGGGTTCAAGAAGATTGATGTCAGCGGGGATGTAAAATTTGATGAAAACTTAGCATTCATCAAATCAAGGAAGGAACCTATCGAAGTTTATGAAGAACCTAAGGAAACTAGATTTCAAGACACTACCATGACTGAAGCAGTTCTAGAAGTTGTTCATGAGTTTGAAGATCCGCAAGAACCTGTAGATCCACCCCGTGAGGATAACTCTCACAAGAGGAAACCTGCATGGGCTAGAGAGCTCATTCTAGATGCAGAAAGATTTGGCATTCCAGAAGAAGAACACAGAGCAAAGAAGAGAACCAGATCACATACCAGCTATGTTGCTTTACTCTGTGACATTATGAACAAAGAGCCTTCCAGTTATGAAGAAGTAGCGGAAAAGAAAGAATGGAAGGATTCCATGGTTGAGGAATACCAATCAATAATGAAGAATGATGTTTGAGATGTTGTACCAAGACCTAAAGAGAAGTATGTTGTGACTTCTAAATGTATCTACAAAATCAAGCATGTTGCAGATGGCAGTGTAGAGAAATACAAAGCGAGATTCGTAGCTCGTGGCTTCTCTCAGAAAGAGGGAATAGATTATCAAGAAACTTTTGCACCTGTAGCCAGGTATACTTCCATCAAAACAGTACTTTCCCTGGTTGCAGCAATGAAATGGAAAATACACCATATGGATATCAAGACTACTTTCTTAAATGGTGTAGTTGAAGAGGAAGTATATGTGGAGAATCCACTCGGTTTTGAAATACATGATAGGGAGTCATATGTGTGAAGATTGAAGAAAGATTTGTATGGCTTGAAACAAGCTCCCAGAACCTGGTATGGTAGGATGGACAGTTTCCTATCTAGTTTGGGCTTTACCAATAGTAAAGCAGATTCCAACCTCTACTACAAGTTTGAGGAAGGGAATCCTATGATTATACTCCCGTATGTGGATGACTTATTTGTAACAGGAGATGACAGATTGATTGCAGATACTAATAGAAATCTTGCTGCCGAGTTCGATATGAAATATTTGGGAATGATGCATTATTTCCTAGGTATGGAGGTGTTGTAGAGTGCAGGTGGGATCTTCCTTGGTCAAGGGAAGTACACAATAGATATCCTGAAGAGATTCGGGATGATGGATTGCAAGGCCATGGCCACACCTATGGCATCAAATCTGAAGCTTCTATGTGATGCTTCATTTGAGCCGGTTGATGTCTCTATGTATCGTCAGATGATTGGGTCCTTGATGTACTTGACGAACACGAGACCAGATATTTGCTTTGCGGTGAACACATTGAGTCAGTTCCTGACAGATCCGAGGAGTGTTCATCTGGTTGCTGTAAAGCATGTTCTAAGGTACCTGAAGGGTACAATGGATTATGGGCTCAAGTATGAGGCGAATCAAAAGTTTAACCTACAGGGTTATGTTGATAGAGATTGGGCTGGCAGTGCTGCAGATAGGAAGAGCACATCTAGGTGATGCTTCAGTATGGGATCAGGTGTGATATCTTGGTTTAGAAGGAAGTTGTCCTGTGTAGCACTGAGTATAGCTGAGGCAGAGTATGTTGCAGCCTGTTCAGCTAGTTGTGAGGCAGTATGGCTACGGAAGCTACTGTCTGAGTTATTTGATCTCCTGTTGGATGCTATTGGTATCTTCTGTGATAACCAGAGTTGTGTGAAGCTATCCGAGAACCCAGTGTTTCATGACAGGTCGAAACACATAGAGATCAAATATCACTATATCAGGGATATGGTGCAGAGAGGAGCTGTGAAGCTCCTATATGTTGCAACGGACGAGCAAATTGCAGATGTACTGACGAAGCCACTAGCCAGGGTGAATTTTGACTACTTCAGAGAGAGGCTTGGTGTTCTTAGAATTGATGACACTTCGAGGAAGAAGTGATGGACACATTTGCTGAAGCCATTCCAAGCATGTTGGAAGGAGGATCCTTCACATGGCTGTGGATGTAAGCGCTGGATGATGAGCATCGGGATGATGTTTTGGTTTATTCTTTGTATGATAAGGTGGATCATTTTTTTGTATGCATCATGTTGGATGTTGGATATGATAAGTTGGATCATTTATATGTATATGTATGTACGCATTATGTTGGATGCTGGATATGATAAGTTGGATCATTTTTATGTATGTACGCATCATGTTGGATGCTGGATATGATCGATTGGATCATGTGTATGTATTTTGTATAAGCATCATGTTGGATGCTTGGACCATGTATCTATATATGTATCAGGTGGATACATTGTATGATCAGGTAGATCATGTATGTTGATATGTATCATGTATTTATATTTGTATCAGGTGGATACACTATGTGATCAGGTGGATCATGTATGATGATATGTATTAGGTAGATACTTGGTATGCATCAGGTAGATGCATTGTATGATCAGGATGATCATGGATGATGAGCTTCAAGATGTTGCTCCGGATGACATGCAGCAGGATGTTGTAGTGATGATGATCAGGATGATCATGTGTACATTAGGATGATGTATGGTGAATATCAGGTTGATACTTTGTGGCCGTGGAACAGGTTGTGCAGATAAGCATGTAATTTGTGCCCTGGGAGATTTGCAGATAGTCTTTTGAGGTTTTGCCTATGGCATGTAATTTGTACCCTGAGATATCTGGAAAATGCTCTTTTGAGGTTTTGCTTGGGAGGACATATAATTTGTGCCCTGGGAGATCTGCAGATAGTCTTTCGAGGTTTTTCCTATGCCATGTAATTTGTGCCCTGGGATATCTGGCAGATGCTCTTTCGAGGTTTTGTCCTATGGCATGTAATTTGTGCCCTGGGAGATCCGATAGGTTGAGCCGTGTGCTCGTAATCAGTCCTGGGATGCTCTTTCAAGGTTTTTCCATGACCACATGTAAGTTGTTCCTTGGGAGATCCGATAGGTTGAGCCTTGTGCTTGTAATCAGTGTTGGGATGCTCTTTCGAGGTTTTCTGGTGACTACATGTAATTTGTGCCCCGGGAGATCCGATAGGTTGATCCTTGTGCTCGTAATTAGTCCTGGGATTCTCTTTCGAGGTTTTGTTGTGGGGTCACATGTAATAAGTCCTGGATATTTGGACAGGATGAAAAAGGCCTCAGATGCTCTTTAGGGTTCTTGCTAGTCAAGAGACTCTTTTAAGGTTTTGTGACGCATGTAATAAGTTCTGATATTTCCACAGTATGGCCAGTGATGATGAAGACCTGCAAGTGGTGGGCCTACATCCAGTATGAAAAAGGACTGTCTCTGTAGAACTTCCTATGCCGAGTAGAGTGAGAGATTGGTTGAGATAGAGCAACAGTGACGATGATGATGATGGTGCATCAATGACGATGATCTCGAAAAGAAGACTTGT
The DNA here is from genome assembly GCA_027924585.1 of Larix kaempferi. NCBI lineage: Eukaryota > Viridiplantae > Streptophyta > Pinopsida > Pinales > Pinaceae > Larix > Larix kaempferi. Next base: position 50,276,514 of record BSBM01000299.1, on the reverse strand, counting down.
CTAGCAGATCTGTGTCGAGAAATACCTTCCTAGTTAAGAGGGAGTGTTGATGTATATGTAACTTCGGAATGTATTTCATCTATGTATTTCATATATATTTATTGTACCCTTATTAGAGATGTGTTATTCTTCTATAAGGAAGTGTCGTCATGTGGAATGACAAGTGTCGCAAGTGTGTGTACTTGCCGATGGGTTATTAGACCACCATGTGTGGGGTCAGCACTGAATTATATATTATATTGTGGATGTACCTAGCTAGACAAGTCATCCCCATAAGGTCACTGGGAAAACATGTTAGTATAAATAGAGATCAGGAGATCTCTATTTAGATCATTCAAAAATTTACATCTCTCTCACTCAGAAAGTGGCACACTAGTGAGGAGGAGGATCATTTGCTTCTAGGAGACTATCTCAAGTATGATTTGGTTGTACTTTGGTTGAGCCATTTCTCTCTCTATCTCTGAGTAAAGTGGGGGTTTTTCACCTTAGTGTTTTCCCCATGGAAACTCTGTGTCCCTTGTCTCTCATGATTTTGATTCTTGTGATGCTTTTCATGCTTATTATGATTGTTATGCATTGATATACTGTATATGTTATTCTCTCAGTGAAGATCCTAGAGTATTGTGAATTAATGCTCAAAATTTAACACAATATACAGTAAGGTACGATCTCCTGCTGAGAAAAAAAACAACTAGTGCAAACTGTTGATGTATGAGAAATGACATCTCATAAGTAAAATCACGATCATGAGTAGCATAGTGAATGCCACTAATGTGTGGGGTCTTCTACACAAATCATCTACGGTGCAAGTCCCATCAAGTGAATAAAGGTGTTGAAGTCGAACCCGATGTGACATCATCTGATTACCTGTCAATGATGTATACCGTTAATAGACGCGACACCAATAATGAAAATGGGCATCAAGGCACAAAGTACATTCATCAAAGTGTGAATAGAGGTGTTGAGGTCGAACACTAAGATGAATCCATCGATCAGTGGACATTGATGTATTCCCAAAACTGTCGATGGTGAGAGAACCTACCACAAATGACTACAAGCCTCAAGGTACTCAACAGAATCTAATTCTCAATTCCATAATAAATGAGTTGAAGTCGACGAAATGAAACTCACTGGAAGGAGGGAATTAATGCATCCCCCATCAACCAGCATGAGGAAACAACTATGTTGAAAGATTTGGAAGAACTAGGATGAATAGTACATACTGACTCAATAAGAATGGCCGACATGCAATAGTCAAGAGATCTAAGGAGTGGCTGACTCTAGTTTTAGAACTTCCTTTGAACAAGAGCATGAGCAGATGGATAGACTCAGGAAGCATATACTCAAGTACTAGATGATAATAACACTGTGTGATGTAGGAGGCATCAACAAAGGGATCCATAGTGACTGAAAGCTTAACTAGTTGGTGGAGTAAATCATGAGAAATGAGTACAGATCCTAAGGTCCTACTATAGTCCCAACTCATAATGAATGGATTGGAGTGAATGCTCTGTTGAAAGGTGACACGAAAATTGCCAATAAGAAGTAGTAAAGTTCTCTCATCTGGCTTTTTCAGTTATTTGATTTTTTTAGTCTTTTTCATAATTTGAAAGCTTGAAAAAGAATTAAATTTCTTATAGCACAACAGGTGAGGGAACGAGTGTCAAATAGCGAGCAAACTAGTCCCAAGTAGTGGAACATACCTATGATCAATGCAAGGAAGCATGTGCAAGATGTGGACACTCGGGCGGGTGTTCCCTTACGGTAAAAGGGTGATCAAATTGTGAAAGGAAAATGAAAGCTCTGCCTGGCTCGAAAGGGAAAGTGCTCAAGCACATGGCTAATAATTGAGTAACTAGGAGCCGAAACAAGGCTCAAGTGACAAGCAGGATGATGCAATGCAATCACAACTCGACATAAATGGGGGAGTCCTCATGGGAGATGGCCAGAATAAGACAAAGTAGAGTATGAGTCTTCATTGAAAAGTCATGGCGTAACTACAAATGACTCCCAATCCTAAGTAGAAACAATGGCATGGGCGCCAAAAGACATAAAAAGGTTCTAACTAGGGAACCCATGGTCGGACAAGCCCTACCTCCAAATAATGATACTTCTATAACAATGTGAAGGTTCTGTGTCGGTTAACAAGCGGGGTCGCACCTAGGGTTAATGAAAAATGGTCAAAGGTAAAATGCAGAATGCATGCGAAAATGAGATCTAACCTATATGATGGGTGTAAAATATACCTTTCATAGGTGCGAAATGGTCAAAAAATCTGTTTAAAAAGGTACTCCAAGACGACATATTAGTCCAAAATAGTTTAAAACAATAAAAAATATAGGAAAGTGGGTTTAAAAAATAATAAATAGTAAAAATAAATTACTATTACCATTCCATTTTCACATTTCACCCAAAATAGTGGTTTCTGGTTAGTTTTCACCTTAAGCTCCAGTCGCTGATTCTAGGAGCTACGGGCGTCGAATCCATGAGCCATTAGGAGTAGGTTAGTAGTCTCATCCCCCTCTTGAAATTCATGGTTTTATTTCATTTTTTGATGGTTAAATTTTTATATTTTCCAAGATCTATATCTCCTCGATGCTATACACGAGTTACTACTTCGTGGGTCTCGGGTAGGGCTTCCTGGACACCGTCAACACATGCTTTGACCGTGTACGTACGTGACTGTCCACATTTTTGACCATGTACAGGGCTGTGATGATGGTTTTTTAATGCTTGAATGCTAAAAATTACTTTGTTTTTGCCTTCAGGATGGTCCTAGAGTGGAGAGAGAGAACATGACGTCGTTGATGAACAAGCATTCCAAATCTACCCGCCTAACAAGCAATACAAGCATGTGGTCTCTATATGTTTTGCAGCATTGGGGGTTTAAGGGCCCAAAACCAATTACTCCACAAGCTGGTTGATTACTGGGATTCATATGCGTAGAACTTCGACTTGGATGGTCAACCACTTCCACTAGAGGTGGAGGAGATTTACTTTACCACCGGTTTGTCCCATCGAGGGTATGTGGATAGCCTCAGGTCCCACAATGTAGGCGGTGGGATCACGATTACTGATTAGATAGACCGGTATTGCCTTCCTAGTACCCAAAAGGTGGGAAATCATATTCCCATTGAGGCCATTGCGAGCATGAGTATGAAGATAATAATGCTTACACTTAGGAAAATATCAGGTTCAGCTGCTCTACATCAGGATTTGAGGCCATTGGTATTCTATGCGATAGAGTGTATGAGACCTACAATGTACGACTAGTGCACAACGTTATTGGTTACTATGAAGAGCTAGTTAACGGAGTACAAGCTTGGACGGGACAAAAACTTCGGTTTTGGTAGCATACTCTGTAGTTTTTTGTTTGAGAGAGTTCTGGGCTTGAGTCCGAGGGTTGAAGTCCCTTCTCATAGTCTTTTGGATCTAGTCCAGACCCAGTGGGATGAGATAATGACACGGTAGGGGGGTGGCTGACATGCCTCGCCATATTCTGAGGATTTTTTTCATTGGTGGGCACATCAAGTCATTTCCATCGATAACTACCCATATGAGGGGATAGAATACCGAGGTGACCATGACATGTCGCTCCCTCCAGGGGCATCATTCAAAGAGATTGGTAAGTTATTCTTTTTGGAATATGTAATTTTTTTGTATTTTTTATTATAAGTGAATGCAAAAATGTTTTTTGGTGTGGTATCACATATTGACATATGAATTTGTGCTCGCATATGCTGGTCCGTGAATACCACAGGGCTTCCCACGACATCGTCGTCGAGGTAGGGGTGGAGAGGTGGTTGGTGCTATAGCAGAGCACCCGCTAGAGACAGTACGGGTCAACTTGACCTGCATGACTACTAGTGTATCGGTCATAGAGGTGGAGCATCTCCTAGAGGTGATGCAACGACATGTTGTAGGAGTATCGGGTACCTGGGTGCGATTACTGCGGTGCATAGCCAATGTAGTGCATTATTATGTTCAGTCACATCCTGGTGAGGCACCGAGGCCTCCCCATAGGAATTATATGCCACAGAGTTCTATATTTTTGTATCGGCTATGTATATTTTTGAGAGCTACAGGCTCTAATTTTGTACTATGACACCACATTTTGGACATATTATTTATGAAAAACTATGATTCTCTGGTTCTACTATTGTGTATGTACAAATGTGTGAATGAATGCTTATTTGTATGCTTCTTTTATTGCTGTGACAAATGCCAATCTAGGACATAATTAGCATATGCATCAGGTGCATGATTAAAACGTCTCAGAACATGAATGTATGTAATAAAAACAAATTGACGCTCCAAGAGTCTTACCCTTAAGAAACTCCGTAGCAATGTAGGATCCCTCACACAGTACTAGCCATTCAATTGAGACACAATCAGTTGCAAATCCAGGCAGAATTATAAATACTGGATACCATATGAAATGACATCATGAAGTAGCTCAACAACGACACTATACTCAGCCACATTGTTGGATGTAAGACCAAGACAATCAACTCCCGAAGACATAATCCGATGTTCAGGTGAATAAATAACCCACGCATCAGAAGCAATTCTTTGCATATGATGGCTAGCACCATCCGTGAATCCCAAGAACATTGGAGATTCTACTGACATATGTCAACCAAATGGAAGCAAATCAGCAGACCCGGACAATCAAATGAAATCTAAACTATGTACAGAAACAACTATACAATAGTATACAAAAGTATTAGCTCGAGCTAGAAGATCAAGCATAATACCGCTTGAAGTAGATCTCATTTCTAGGCTCCATCAAGGCGTTCCTCTCATAGTATTCCAATTCATAGTATCCTTCCTCAATGACACGCCTCACTATGTAAGGACTGTGCTACATGGGGTTAAACTTGCCTGCCCCCAAGGGTTCCTTAGCTTGGTCATACAAGAGGACCAAGTCACCTTCATCATATTGCCAGGGACGGACAGACCTATCATACTGAACCTTAACACGATGTTTGTTGGCATCTATAGCCACAACGACATCTTGACATTTCTCATCAAGCTGCTCAAGGTGGATCAAAAATTGCTCAACATATGAGGTTTCAGGAAGGAGCTCAATGGCTAGTTTCAATGAAGGGATTTCACATTCAATCGGCAAGATAGAATCCACACCATGTACTAGCTGAAATGGTGAGAAACCGGGTGGCAGTCTTAACTGCAGTTTGATATGCCCACAAAGCAGGATATAACATGATATGCTAGTTTCTCTTGCTTTATTGGATGGTTTGTTGGAGAATGGTCTTTAAGGTTATTTACTACCTTGACCTGATCATTTTCTTGGGGGTAGTAGGAAGATGAATGATCTTGACGAAACCCAAGCTTAAGTGATAAATCCACCATCATTTTGTTTTGGAAGTGACTTCCATGGCCAGTGACAATCTCTTTCGGGATACCAAATCGAGCGATAATCTGATTGAATACAAAGTGGGATGCAGTAGCACCATTGGATTTTACGGTCGGCATGGCCTTATCCCATTTGGAAAAGTATTCCACGACCACAATAATATGATGATGCCCCCCAACCGAAACTAGTTTGCAATCCATGAAATCCACCCCCCACTTGGTGAAGGGACCGACGGTGATGAATGGATGAAGGGGCACAGGATGCAAGTGTACATTTCGAGAGAACACCTGGAAAGGGTGACATATCTTCACGACGTTCATACAATATTTGAGTATCGAAGGCCAAAAGTAGCCTGCTTGCATGATACGTTAGGATATCGCAAGTGTTAACACCTAAAAAGTGCTCACTAGCTCATTCCCTTATTCACATGACCCATTTGTCCACTTTTCCACCATCTGAGCCTCTGAAACCAACAAAAGGTCACCAAAAGACCTTAGTACCCCCCTTTTTCCATTAAAAAAGATTATTTTTCCTGAAAAGCATAAAAAACCCTCAAAAAGGGTCCAAATTCCCAAAAATATTAAAAAGGGAATTAAAATATTATTTTTATTCAAAAAAGGAAAAAGGAGGGAAAAGTACCTAAACCATGTTGGTCAATACCATTTGGTTTCCACAAAACCACAAATGGTATTCCCCACCACCAAAACCTATAAAAAGGTGGTAGGGGCTCCTCATTTCCCATCCATCCATTATCTCATCCTTATGCTGCTGAAATCTCCCTTGAGCATTTTAGCCATTGAAGCAACCTTGGAGAAGGAGACCTCTTGGAGTTTGGAGCTACTCATCTTGGGAGTTTCTCAACATCAACCTTCACCATTGAAGGTATTATCGCAAGCACTTGCTTGCCCCCCCCATTTTTCAATACACATTCATTCTTTAAGATTTTCTTGTTCTTGTTTTTAAATGTTTAAATTATTTGCTTAGATTATTACATAGATCCATGATTAGTTTAGTTTAGTTTAGCTTATTGTTATTTAATTCCATTGAAACTGCTGCTACTAGTTAGCAGGTGCCCATAGCACTAAGCCTGGTTGCAAAACTGGGCCAACAGTTTTTGGCGACTCCGCTTGGTTTTGAACAATAGATCTCTAGTTTTTCTTTTAATCTTAGTTTTTTATTAGTTTTTAACCTTTAGATCCATAGATCTTCCATCTTAGACAGCAGATCCATTGCTGCTCTAAGTTTTGGCCTCATCTATTGCCATTAACATCCCGGAATTCTTGATTTTCGGGTTCGTTTTTCGGCTTCCGTGCACGGCTTCCACCTCGCGGTTTTTAGCTTGACAGTCGCGCGGTCCATCGCGGCTTTCGGCCTTTTTTCCGCACGGTTCACCGCGGCTTTTTTGTCGTTTTCCGCGCTGCACATCGCGGCATCGCGGTCATTTACCGCGCTGCACATCGCGACTGCACGGCCCCTTTCCGCGCGGTTCACCGCGGCTTCGCGGCCTATTTGCGCGCTGCACATCGCGGCTTCGCGGATTTTTTCCGCGCTGCACATCGCGACTGTGTGCCCAAATCCCGCGCAGTCCATCGCAACTGTGCGACAGAAACCCGCGCGGTCCATCGCGGCTTTTCTGTCAAAACCCGCGTTGCTGATTTTTTCATTCGGCCATCCCGATTTTAAAAAATTAATTTTTATTGTACTTTCTGCCCATAGAACTTTTTTTACAGTATTAAATTCTGCATATTTTACAGCTTTGAAAAACTTTTTACTATTTAAAATGCATATCTAGAGATCTTTTTAAAATTTTTCAAGAAAGTGAAAGAAAGACTTATTTCTGCATTTTTATCTAGATTAAAATTTTTTCCTGTTTACTTCTTTAAAATCTTGCCCTTAGCAATTTCCTTGAAAAAAGATCTCCATTTATTTCTTTTAAAGAAGTCTATTATTTGCTTTCAGAATTCAAAAAATTCTTTGTTTTTTGAGTTAATTTTGCAAAGCATTTAGTTTCCACTTATTGAAAGAAGTCATAAATATTTGCTTTTTATTTTTGAAAGATCCTTTATTTTTTGAAAATTTCCTATAAAGCATTTAATTCTTTCAAGTTCAGTTTACAATACCTCACGTGCACTCACTCGATCACTTAATTGAATTAAGACTTAAAACGTACCCTAATTTAAACACACTTTTAACCCCACTTGGGGAACACTAAAAGAACTTTGTAGCTAGGTAGTATTGGGGGGATAGGTATTCCAATAACACCCCTCAGTTATTACATTTGAGACATAGAAGTTGTCCAATTAGGGAGCTAAAATCTCTTAGTACTTTTTGGCGCGGTCACAACTGGTTTGTGGGAAGGCCTCTCCCTTAGGAGGGTTGAAGTCGCGAGGATGGTTCCGGAAGCCTGAGTGGAATACCAAAATCCATTCAGTAACCAAAGGGCTACCATTCGCAGTTCTCGGGATATCCCTGTATTGGGATATTGCGATCAAAGGACCAAACGGCAGATTTACCTTTTCTCGACGCATCATGAACGGAGTATCCTAGTAGCCTGTCTTTAGGATTGATTACCCGGTGTCCCTCCCGGTAGGGGGATATCTATCCGTTGTCTCAACAATCATATTGTCTGACTTGGATTTCATCACCTTGCAGAGGATATCGATTGTTTGAGTCACAATACTTTTAGTTAGGTGTTTGCATGATTCAACCCACCTTTGGTCTAGTTACACCTATTTTTTCTAGAAGCCGTTTGCATGTTGGTACTCTGACCATTTGTTGCTTTCCTCCACTTATTGTAGCACAGCTGCTAGAATAAGTGCCTTTTCTGAGGTTGATTTTTTGGCCTGAGAGCCTTCTTTTTCACTCCCCTTCTTGCACCCTTGGTTGCATTAGGGTTTTGAGTCTTTTATATATATATCACCACCTGATACTTAAACAAATTTTTCACACAGAAACCTAATTCTCACCATTGAGAATTTTAGACGCTCTCGTCGTCTACAGGGCGAACTCCCAGAGTTTAGTCCACTTGGCTCTCCACGTCACGGACGCAGAGCCTTATCCCTTGATTCGACACATCGTCAATCAGCTGGACAGTCATCCGATTCTGACACACCTCACTTCACATTTGATTTGGAGGTAGAATCCGAAAACCCCACAGAGTTACCACCAACCACCATTATGGCTGGAACACCATTTGATCCACTCTTTACCAGCACCATAGGAGAGACATCTACAGACCCTTCTACTACAGTGCCGTCCACAGCAACAACCACCCCCCCTGGGTATGCCCAATATGGGCAACACTCCACATTTAGGAATGCCCAACACAGGGCCATCTCCTGTTATAGGAATTCCCAACACAGGTCTACCACATGTTATGGGCATGCCCAACATAGGGGTCACACCCCCTCTGGTTCCCAAAAACCCTATCCCAGGAATCCCCACTGCTATTCCTAACCCAAGTGTAACCCATGTTGCACTTGGAGGCGCTGGCCCATACCAGACTACACCTATTGGAGGGCACATACCCTCCATACCTAGCATACCTTTAGGTGCTACTGGACCCCACACCACAATGACTAGGCATATCCCAGTTCCAGTCACCACATCTGCTAGCTTACCATACATGGCGAGTCTGAACCTGCCAGACTTAGCTAGGCTCACAAATGACCCCATCAGACATGATCCTGCGTGGCCTCACATGCCCACCAAACTCCCCTCTGACATCCCTAAGTTTGAGGGTAAGATGGGTGAAGACCCCCAGAACCATATCATGTCCTTCCATCTATGGTGTTCCTCCAACTCCATAGTGGACGACTCTGTCCGCCTCCGGCTCTTACAGCGCACCTTCACTGGCTCTGCAGCCAAGTGGTATATTGAGCAACCCCATGGGACGCATGCCACCTTTACCTCCTTGGCCTCGACCTTTCTACTGTTCTTTCAGTTACCTATCCGCTATGATGCGGGCGTCGAGATCCTACTGTCTTGCAGACAGAATACGACCACCCACATCACTGACCACATTCATGAGTGGCGTAGACGCCGGAGCCTCTGCAAAATTAAGTTAGACGACCGTATCTTTTTAGATTGGTTTCTAAAATCCCTCCTCCCGCTCATCGTGAAGGATGTGGCATCTGAAAGACCCCAGTCTGAAGAAGAGGCCATCCTCAAATCCCAACAGTTTGATCTCATCTACGCCCAGTCAGGTTATTTATACACCATCATACCAGACGCCCCACGATGTGACTCTTCACGCAGTGACACGTCGGGGGCATCTCATGCCGCCGATGGCATTATTGGCCAAATCACACCCCAAGCTAAACCTTTCAGCATGGTGAGTACCATGCCTGCCCCAAACCTCTCTAGGGCTACATCCAGTTCCGGAGCGACAACTTCTTATGCTCCAACAAACCAGACCCATCACATTCATGGGCCCTCTTGTCCACAACATTGCTATGGGCAAGCGCCATCAGCATATGTACCTCCTACATACTATACTCAACCTACCACACATACCCCCATGCAGTTCCCACAACAGCAGATGCATTACCCACAACCAGCTGCACCACCTAATCTCGCACCTCCAACAGCTCAGGGGTACCAACAACCCCAACAGGCAGCTGGACCACCTCCAGCTCCACCTGCATATTACCCACTGCAACCTGCTCCCGCACCTGCGGCTCCCCAGAATCCCCCCAATGCTCAAGGGCATGTGTATGCACAACAACATCAGCCCCAATACCAAAATAACCAACGCAACCAGGGTGGGCAACCAAACCGAGGAAGAGGACGTAACCGTGGAAACAACCAAAACCATAACCAAGCTCCACAACCTACCCATCCTCCGCAAAACAATAACGCGACGCCTGCTCATCAGAATCCTGATCGACCACCTAAGCAAGCCAAAAATGCTAATTTACGAACAAACCATCCTTGTTCTATTTGCGGTGTCTATGGCCACTATACCCACGCTTGCCCACATCTGGAGCGAGCTCGACAACTATGGACAGATGACGCCCATCGTCAAGGGCAGGCGGCTCCCCAGCCGCCACCCAACCCTCCACCACCTCAACAACAACCTTTGGTGCTACAAAACCCTTTTCCAACACAAGGAGTGGTGAACACTCAGCCGTTAGCCCCCCCACAGGGCAACGTACAACCACAGCAAATCACTTACGCCGCTCCTGATCAACCCATGTTTGATTCAGGGACTCACCACTTATTGATGATGTCCACTGTCGACGTCAATATCCAAACCCGCCGGAACCAATATGGCCCTACCTCCGAAGCCCCCCTCGTCGACAAGGATACTAACGCTCATCCCATCGATCAGCCGTTACGGATACCACCTCTTCCACTTGATGGCACATCTAAAGCACCTCGTTTCCCACTCCGCCGTATCAACAACAACCCCAATGCACGGGCTGCGTCAAATTACAACATCGTCGATGACCTAGTTCAATCTCCCGCAGCCATGTCTGCGTTAGAAGTCTTGAAAAACTGTCCTACTTAGTGCAAGACTTTACTTTTCGCCATTGGGGTGATTGACCCAAATGATTCAAAATTGATGACCTTTGATTTAGACCAGTCTGAACCACGTCTGCCTTCCACCATAGCAGTCCAAGTTTCTGTTTCTATTCGGAATCTTGTCATCCATCGATGTATCATCGACGAGGGTGCCTCCACATGCGTCATGTCCACATTTGTTTGGGAGAAGTTGGGATCCCCTACTCTCCAGCAATCCACCACTGCATTACGGGCCTACGACGGCCGGTCAGCTCAACCTCAAGGTTTACTACCCAAGGTCCCCGTCCAATTAGGTGGGAAAACTATGCTCATTGACATAGAGGTCATTAATGCCCAACTCAGTTATAACCTTTTACTCGGCCGCAGTTACATGTACGCCATGAAAGCGGTCGCCTCATCCGTTTTTTCGCACCATGATGTTCCCCCATGAGGGACGCATGGTCAAAATCGACCAACTCACATACTATGATCCCAATGCCCCCGCAGCACCCAAAAATGTTCTTCCCATGATTGAACAACCAACTTCTAGTGCAACTACCTCCTTTGTCTCTTCTTTGGGACCCGGACTTTATTCAGATACACCAATGACCTCTACATTCCAGGCCATCCCACCACCGTCACCGGAGACCCAAGTCGCAAACCTATGTACTCTTTCACAGAATACACAAACATCCGGTAGTCAACCACCATTGATCCCCAGTCACATTGGTGTTACACCCATCCACACCATCCCCTTCCTATTTCCTCCTTTGGGTGTAGTAAGTGCCCCGGTTATGGCTACCCTTAGTCTTCCCGGGTTAACATTGGGATTACCCGTGTGGTATATTCCGCCTCCCGTTCGACCGCCGACACCAAACGTCATCCTCCAACCGGTACAACCTATTGTTACCACAAATCAACCTCCTCCTGGTGTCGCAATCCCTTCGTCGTCAACGAAACCTCCTCCTAGCCTCAATATCCCTTCGTCGTCAACGAATCCTCCCCCTCCTATCAAGCCCACTGGGGCAGAGGTCCAAAACCATACACTGCTATACCACCTCCTGAGGCAGTTAAACCCCCACCGGTGTTTCGAGCTCCCCCTAAATGCTCGTTGTGCGATGAGATAGGCCATCCAACTCATCAATGCCCACAGTTACCAGCACTCCAAGAGCATATGAATATGTTGGACGATGACGCCGGCATCCCAGTCATTAGACTTGAGCCACAACCTCAACCTCGCGACAAATCACTGCGCACCAACCATCCTTGTGCCATATGCAGTGTTTACGGCCACTACTCTCACCATTGTCCCGATCTCCCTGACTATAGAGCAGCATTATACGAGTTAAACAATGTCGATTTGGAGATATCTCCTACCCGAATCGAGGAGATCTACCCCCCGCCATCATCCTCGTCGGAAGAAGTCAATACAATATATATGATTTCAACAACTTTCAAACCAGAACCCCTTGATTTATGGTCTGACTACTTCAATACTGATGAGCAAATTTTGGAGACACTCACTGCACCCGACTACCCTTGGGATGATATGCATCATCGCTCGTACTTCCTCCCGGAAGCATCTACATCCACTGCATCCAACCAGCTATCGGTCGAATCGAAAGATTTCATACCCATTAAGGTCGATTGGTTAAAGGACCCCATCCCAGCACCGGATGCCTTTGAAGAAGGGAACATGTCGAACATTTCCCCCACTATACAGATAGACATTTCAACAACACCAGGGAAACCTGAGCTCATCTCGCTAGGCGCATCTTGCACTCAAGCAGAAACTCAGGCGTACAAAAATCTCTTTCAAGAGTTCCGTGATGTCTTTTCCTGGTCCTATACCGAGATGCCTGGTCTCGATCCTGCCATTATAGAACACCACATTGATACATGGCCTGAGGTACCCCCTGTTCGTCAGAAACAGCGACCCATTCATCCTTCCAAACTCCCCGCTGTTAAAGCTGAGGTCGAGAAACTTCGCAAAGCAGGATTCATTTATCCTATTCCGTACACCACCTGGGTGTCGAACCTCGTTCCCATCAACAAAAAGCAAGGCTCCCTTAGAGTATGCACTGACTTCTGTGATTTAAACCACGCTTGTCCAAAAGACAATTTCCCCACGCCATTCATTGACCAACTCATTGATGAGTGTGCGGGCCATGAAGTCCTATCCTTCATGGACGGGTTTTCTGGATATAACCAGATTCACATCCGCAAAGAGGATCAGTACAAGACTGCCTTCACCACCCCATGGGGCACCTTTTCCTACCGCGTCATGCCATTTGGCCTAAAAAACGCTGGTGCCACTTTCCAGCGGGCCATGACCTATTGCTTTCACGACTTGGTGCATATCCTCGAGTCTACCTTGATGACCTCATAGCTCGTTCCCGAAAACGATCAGACCACCTTAACGACCTTCGGCAAGTTTTCCTGCGTTGTCGCAAATATAAAATCCGCTTGAACCCACACAAGTGTGTCTTTTGCGTCCCGGCAGGCCGGTTGTTGGGTTTCATTGTTTCCCAAGACGGAATCAATGTCGATCCCCTGAAGGTCAAAGCCATCTTAGAACTTCCGCCTCCTCGCACGCTTCGGCAACTCCAAAGTCTGCAAGGGTGGTCCAATTTCCTTAGACGCTTCGTTCCTAATTATGCCACCAAAGTCCACGGGTTCTTACGCTTACTTCGTACCCACATACCCTTTGTTTGGGATGAGCAAGCAGACACGGCATTCGAAGCCCTCAAGAAAACTCTCACACAATCCCCCTTGATATCCCCACCGGATTTCTCTCAAGACTTCACCCTTTATGTCTCGGCATCTGAACATGCTGTGTCAGGAGTTTTGGTCCAAGAAGATGCCTCCCACCAAGAGCATGTGATTTATTACGTCAGCCAGACCTTGTCTGGCCCGCCTCTGCGTTACCCATACAAGGAAATATTAGCCCTAGTCGTAGTCTTTTCCATACAAAAATTGTGACACTACATCCTACTCAGTCATACCACGGTCGTGGCCGACTCGAACCCTATGGTCTATCTCCTAACCCGGTGACTCCTACAAGGTCGTGTCGCGAAATGGGTCATTATCGTCTAGGAATATGACCTCACTTTCAGAACCCCCAAAAGCACCAAAGCCCTCGCGCTTGCTCACCTCATCACCGACCTCCCATCCTCTTCAACATCACCCGTTATCCAAACGGACCTGATTGACGAGTAGATCTTCATCATTTCGTCCGACGACCCTTGGTACGGAAACATTTTGACTTACCTTCGTACACAAAAATTTCGACCACACATCGATCGTGACGGACACCGTCGCATATGACACCACGCCCCCCCGATACCTCTTGTTAGGGGATGTACTTTACCGACGCGGCGTTGACACAATTTTACGCCGCTGCCTATCCCATAGTGAGGCAGAACAAGTCCTCACTGATTGTCATAGCGGTGCCTGCGGAGGCCATTTCTCCGGTATGGCCACCGCCCAGAAAATCATTCGGGCCGGTTATTTTTGGCCATCATTGTTTACTGATTGCATCACCGCAGTCAAGCATTTCCAGAACTGCCAGCTATTTTCCCCCAAAGCAAGAACCCCCCCCCGCCCCCCTTCATCTAGTCATCACTGTCGGACCATTCTGCAAATGGGCCATCGACTTCCTCGACTGCAACCCCACGTCAGCCGGCGGTCACAAACACATCGTTGTGGCTGTAGATTATTTCACCAAGTGGGCAGAAGCCATGCCAACCTATAATTGCAAAGCCGACACCGCAGCACGGTTTTTCTTCAACCATGTTATCACTCGTTTCGGAGTGCCAAAGCAACTAGTCTCTGACCACGGCTCTCACTTCGAAGATGCTGTCTGGAAGGAATTATCAACCATGTTGAAATTTGAACACCATTTCTCTTCCGCTTACTATCCCCAAGGAAACGGCCAAGTCGAAGCGATTAATAAAATTTTGAAGACCATTCTCCAACGTACTGTAGACAAGCACAAATCCAATTGGCACCACATGCTCTTCCCGGCACTATGGGCCTACCGCACCTCAACCAAAACCGCCACCGGTTTTACCCCTTTCCATTTAGTTCATAGTGTCGAATCCGTCCTCCCTATTGAGTGCCAGATCCCAGCCTTACATATCGCTGTTGAACTCCTACCGGACACTTCCCCGATCGAGCAACATTTACTACTCCTGGAACAGACCGATGAAGATCGGCGCACAGCCATTCAAAACATGGAAGCAGCTAAACAACGATCGAAACTAAGTTACGACAAACACGTCCACCCAAGAACCTTTTCTGAGGGAGACCTTGTCCTTGCTTACGATCAAGCTCATGATAAAACCGGAAAGGGAAAGTTCGTGTCTATGTGGCAAGGCCCCTACATCATACAAACCTGCCTCGGGCAGGGGGCATACATTCTGACCGATTCAGAAGGCAATCCCCTATGCAACCCACGCAATGGGTTGTACCTTAAACGATTTTACCCATAGAAAATCTGATGGACACCATCGTCCAATTTAGTATAGGCATACTTTCTTTGTTCACAAAAATCCAAAAAACCTAAATATTTGTTTTTCTCTGCATGACCACAGATGGAGCCTCTTCCACTCTGCCATGTCGGTTTCGCTGATGGTGCAATCCGTTGGTCTCCCAATCTCGCCTCCGCAGCTTGGGTAATATACTCCCCTTCACATGAGTTAATTCACATTGACGGAGTATGTTTAGGTGCCGCTACCAATAATCAAGCTAAATACGATGCCGTGACCGGTCTCCTGGCCGCTGCTCTCCAAATGAGCATCCGTCACCTCAACGTTTTCTTGGACTCACAGCTCCTAGTTTCCCAGCTCAACAATGATTACCAGGTACGCGATCCATGTCTTTTCAGAAAATTCCTGTGCACTAAACAAATGGTTAGACAGTTTGAATCCATTTTGTTCACACATGTCCCAAGACACCTCAATAGTGTAGCAGATAATATGGCCAACAATGTCCTCGACTGGCACACCAGTCACATCATGTCATATCCATAAACAAAATGCATCCACGTGCATAACATGTGCCTCCACGGGCATATACAAAAAACAATATTGCATCCACGTGCATAACATGTGCCTCCACGGGCATAAAACAAACAACCAAATAATGCATCCACGTGCATAACATGTGCCTCCACGGGCATATACAAAAGACAAAGGTACATCCACGTGCATACAAGACAATATATCCAAATATATATCCACATATATATATAAGCCAAATAGTCAACATGTCATAAGTGCCCTCAGCACCCGATATACAAAAAATAAATATACATCTGTCATACAAATATGCTTCCCCATATGCTCATCAGCATTTGGGGGCAGATATAATATCATCTACTCATCTGGATCCCTAGGATCCTCCGGCTCCTCCTCCGCTGGCCCCCGCCGGGTCATGGCGAGCCCGAACTCTCCACTCTGCCGGCCCCGCTGGATCATCCCGCAGACGTATCCTCCCCTGAGCCGGCCCTGCCGGATCATCTCGTCTACCATCCCTGTGCCTCGCCACGAATACCGCTGTCCTCAATAGGAGCGACTGCCACTCAGGCGGTGCACCGAAACAACCCTGCAAAATATCCTGATCCAGGTCTCTCCAACCATCCTCAGGGAGTCCAGCTAGGATCCGGGCAAAGGTCTGTCTGACACCATCTATGGCGTCATCGCGAGGGCCAACCCCTCTCCCACGAACCGCATATCCTCCACCACGTGGAGGTGGTACCGCTGCGGGTGGATGGGTGACCACCATCGCCCGCCCCTAACGAGGCACGTAGTCGTCTGGTGGCACTGGACCCACATCTGCACAAAGAAAGTAAGCCATCAAATACTATACAACAATAATCATCAATGATAAATCAAACAACATATGATATAATATCAAATAAAACACAAAACATACCGTCTAAACTCCAGGCCTGTCCTAGGGCACGAGGCATCTCTGGGTCACCTCGGTAATCCATGCCGGCGTAGGGGTAGTCCTCAATCACCAGAGGCATCTGCTCCCACTGCTGATAAAAGTCCTCCGTAAAATAGCCACGAACACCACCGCCGCCACGAGGCATCATCTGCCCCCATCTCATCATACGAGGCTCACTCGGAAGACCAGCACGAATGGGTACCCGTGGCCGTAAGGTCGGCACCCGCTCGAAGAAAAAATAGCATAAAAATGAGGCATAACAAAACTCGCCTCCCTCTCTAATGGCCTTGTCAAGATCTCTCCAGACTCCAGCTAGAAACATCTGCTCCCAGGCATAGTAAGTACCCTGAAGAACAGAGTCCACCATCATCGTCTGCCCCCCAGACATACGATGTGGTGCAGCAACACCCAGTATCCGTAGAATGCAGGCCCCAACAGCTCGCATATCCCACTCATGTAGGGATCGCAGACTAATAGAGCTGTTCTGCAGAACAGCATCATCAACACAAAAAGTCTGTAACAGGTCCTCCATATCTATACCTGGAGGCAACCTCGGCAAGATATCGCCCACCTCACCTAAGCGAGGCAACCCAGTCAAAAAATAAACATTCGTGAGAGTAATCTCTAACCTCTCACCCCCAATGATGAAGGCACCCTCTGCCAGCACCCACCAACTCACGAGCTTGTTCAGGAGCCGCCTCAATGAACGAATGGGGGGGATCTGAGAGAACTTCAAAAGCCCGCTCATAGCCAAAGTTTGTCTCACCCCTGCATCAGTCTCAATCCTCAGCATGAGATCACCATCGATCTCTCGCTCCCGCCACGAGGACTGTGGTCTCCTCAACATCCTGCCAGGAAACAGAAGAAATGTTTAGCCCGAGCATAAAATTTTTTTATGAAAAAATCCCATCGCGGATTTTACACAAAAAACCGTGCTGCCCATCGCGGCTTTTCCACAAAAAGCCGCGATGACCATCGCGGGATCCATGCAAAAACCCGTGATGAACATCGCGGGTTCTGGCCGAACAGTCGCGATGAACATCGCGACTATCCCCCATGAACCCGCGATGAACATCGCGGGTTCCAGCCTCACAGTCGCGATGAACATCGCGACTGTCAGCCTAAAACCCGTGCGGTTCATCGCGGGTTCAGCCCCGAAACCCGCGCGGTTCCACGTTGGAGAGTCAACACGGAATTTCGCGGCCTTCGGGGGCCTGCCACCAAACAAAAAAGACATAATTGACAAGGCTAAGGCAAATAGAGTTACCTGTAACTCGCTGAATCGAAAACCAACGGTGAAATCTCCTGGAAATCGAGAAAAAGCTCTGACAGCTCTATCAAACTCGCACGTAACAATGACAAGTAATTTGGGCCCCACGCCCTATTTATAAAAATTCTACCAATTTTCCAACAACCATTGCGGTATCATACGAAGTCCATTTCTCAAACCGTTGGTACCGTTGGAATCATCACAGCGAGAACTTCATGTAGGTTCCTTCCTTTTTTCGTTTTCACGGGATCCATTTTTTGACCATTTTTTGGGCCTCTCTCGTGGCCTCGGTTTGCGTGCCAAATCGACCGTTCTCCGTTTTGGACGTGCCTTATATCACCGGATTCAGTTTTCCGCGCCCGTGATGATGCTTGAGATCATTTCTCGCTGTCACGTCCCGGTTTTCAGGGCATTTCTTCCATGCCCCCTTGTTGCCTCGGTTTGCGTGCCACATCGGCCGTTCTCAGTTCGGGGCATGCCTTATATCATCGGATTCAGTTTTCCACGCTCGTGATGATGCTTGAGATCATTTCTCGCTCTCACCTTTAGATTTTTTGGCCATTTCTTCCATACTTCCCCGTCACCTCGGTTTGCGTGCCACATCGGCCGTTCTCCATTTTTTTGACGTGCTTTATATCGTCGGATCCAGTTTTCTGCACCAATGACGATGCTTGAGACCTTTTCTCGCCCTCATCAATCCATTTTTGTTCGGTATAATTTTACCCCTTTTTCGGGCCGAGCAACCCCTTTTACGAAAAAGGCACTTAGGGAGTTTCTGTTAAGCTCTTTTCTGACTCTTAAAACAATGAAAAGATTGCCGAGCAACCTTGCTTCCTTTCATGCTCGTTAAACGTATCTGAAAGGGTGTCTACCTGGTATAAGTTTACCCCTTTTCCGGACCTTGTAGACTAATTACGAAAAAGGTATACTCTAGTCACATCGGCTAGAAGAGTTCTCCATCCGCATCATTTTATGCTTTTTCGGGCCTTGGAGACTAAAATTACGAAAAAGAAACACCAATAGAGTCCACTTACCATTTTTAGACTCTCTAAACATGAAAGCAACCATGAGCATGAGCCGTCCTGGGCTCACAAAATCCAAAGGACCGTACCATTTCATAGCACACTTTTATCCCTTCTTGGAGCTCATTAAAACTACGAAGAAGGAATCAATGGTGCCTCTTGGCGCCACGACAGATCAAATCTACTCATCAGGCAGCTTCCCCATTCTGGTCGCCTTTGTTCAGAGTATTCTGTAGTATGTCACCTTGATAATCCCTCGACGGCACCTACCAGCTCGTCCTCCCCCCCAGAGTCAATATATACCATTCAGTCAAAGCAATGATCCCCACACCTACAAGTCAGTTCCCCACACTGCCAGGTCAACCATGCCATCATGCTCTGAACAAAGGAAGTTTGAGTCTACCCACTTTTTGACCCAGTTACTTCCCATCCCCACAAGTATGTCAGTCCTACCATCAGTACTACCACACTTCAGTTCTACACCTCGCTCTCCTATCAAGGAAACATCATTGCCTTGTTAGTTGCTGGTCTCCCTCTGTCGACAACAACCAAATTTATTCCAGAGGATAGACCTAGAGGTCCCTGTGTCTTGGACTCATCACCATTTATGATGAGTGCCTACGAATCATTTCGAGAAGAGTCCTCAGTGCCTCTCCAAATGGTTGTTTCTCACATGCTCGACTTCAACACCTTGATCGCATCGTTGAGACTCGCACAGGGCATTCGTCCGTTCACTTATTAGTCGAAGACCCCGGGTACCTCCTGACTCCTCCACATTTGAGAGTCTTCCTATGGATAAAACCAGTTACACTTTTTCTATAGATATCCGGGTTGCGCATGGCGACAATATTCAGATATACCCTAGTTTCATACTCCCTTGAGTATACAGTTATATTATTTCTCAGAGATGACTCATAGTCTTTGAGTCCCTACAGATATTGGACACCTTCAATTTCAGCAGTTCATCAGCTAGTCCAGTGTATCAGTTATTGAGATCAGTTATGATCAGGAGTATATCACAAAATAGTGTCCCCCCTGGACCATTATGATGTACCAGTAGATTCTTTATGTATTAGATCCCCCTTCTTGGGACTAATTGTTATGTATATGTCTTGATACGAGCATGGGAATGCCCGCCTCGTCCATTATCAAAGATTATACCTCATTCATATTGAGGCCATGTAATATTTTTTGTTTTTGCAGCTTCCAAGGGCCGTGGCTCCAGTCTCCAACCGGTCTCTTCTCTCTCCCAAACTCCTAAAAAAAGACAAAAGAACTATGATGTCTATCGGCCATACGATGAGCTCCTGCCCTCACACATCAGGGGGCAATCTGTTAACACCTAAAAAGTGCTCACTAGCTCATTCCCTTATTCACATGACCCATTTGTCCACTTTTCCACCATCTGAGCCTCTGAAACCAACAAAAGGTCACCAAAAGACCTTAGTACCCCCCTTTTTCCATTAAAAAAGATTATTTTTCCTGAAAAGCATAAAAAACCCTAAAAAAGGGTCCAAATTCCCAAAAATATTAAAAAGGGAATTAAAATATTATTTTTATTCAAAAAAGGAAAAAGGAGGGAAAAGTACCTAAACCATGTTGGTCAATACCATTTGGTTTCCACAAAACCACAAATGGTATTCCCCACCACCAAAACCTATAAAAAGGTGGTAGGGGCTCCTCATTTCCCATCCATCCATTATCTCATCCTTATGTTGCTGAAATCTCCCTTGAGCATTTTAGCCATTGAAGCAACCTTGGAGAAGGAGACCTCTTGGAGTTTGGAGCTACTCATCTTGGGAGTTGCTCAACATCAACCTTCACCATTGAAGGTATTATCGCAGGCACTTGCTTGCCCCCCCATATTTCAATACAAATTCATTCTTTAAGATTTTCTTGTTCTTGTTTTTAAATGTTTAAATTATTTGCTTAGATTATTACATAGATCCATGATTAGTTTAGTTTAGTTTAGCTTATTGTTATTTAATTCCATTGAAACTGCTGCTACTAGTTAGCAGGTGCCCATAGCACTAAGCCTGGTTGCAAAAACGGGCCAACAGCAAGCCCAGATAAGTGACCACCAAACACCCCACCATGGCAATCATTAAGCACTAACTTCGCTTCTTCATGAGTTGAACAATGACGGAGGATGGAGTCTTTTCCCCGATGATACAAAGTGTCACCGAAAATGACATAGTGTTTAGCGTGATGTATTACACGTCGTCATTCATCTTGTGAATAATGCGAAGGGAACTTCAGATTTTGGAGATATATGATGATATCCCCATACTAAGGGTCCATTGACAAGATAAGAAATAAATGTTCATCCACAAAAGAGTCTTCATGGACGATGTCCTCATCAAGTTGCAGGAAATCTGACATGAGCACAGCGAAAACCAAGGACTTCACCGATTTCGCCAAAGCAAAATCAAGATCAAACTCCTGAAGAATAACAATCCATTTATTATACTTCCCCACAATTAGGCGTCATGAGAGCATGAACTGAAATGGATTGACGTGTGCTATGATAGTGGTTTTCCTAAGCAAAATGTAATTTCAGAAACATTGGGCTGCATGAACAGTCGCAAGTGCCAATTTCTCAACGTGAGAGTATCTCAGCTCACCGTCTACTAAATTTCGACTAAGGTAATAAAAAACATGCTCTTGGAGCACATCATCCACCTGAACTAATACCATATTACCAATCGTCTCTTGGGACGCAACCACATAAAGCAAAAAATCTCTAGCAAAGTCGGGTGGACTAAGGAGAGGGGTCGATACCAAATCTTTCTTCAAAGCGTCGAAAGATTATTGGGCTCGATCATCCCAGATAAATGGAGTGTCCTTCTTCAAAAGTCGAGCGAAACCTTTGGTATTATTGGCATAATTCATGATAAAGAGTCGTAAGAAAGTGACTCTCCGTTGGAGGCTCTAAAGCTGAATCAAGTTACGCGGGGGAGGAAACTAAAGTATAGCCTCAACCTTTAGAGGATCGACTCTTATACCCTATTTGGAAACTACAAACCCTAGAAGGAGACCTATTTTCACGACAAAGATGCACTTGTTGGGGTTCAAATGAATCTTGTAACACCGACATCTTTCAAAAATGAGGTGGAGGTGCTTGGGGTGGTCCACTCTCTTACAAGAATGGCCAGCAAGATCATCCAAGTAAGCCTCCCCTATGTGCTTAAGGTCATGAAAAGTGTACGTCATAGCTCGCTAAAAAGTAGCTCTAGTGTTTTTAAGGCCGAAGGTAATATTACAGTATGCAAATGTACCCCAAGGACATATAAAAGTAGTTTTATGTTGACCTGATTATAGCCCGAGAAACTGTCCATAAACAAAAATACCTTGCTTTCCACACACGCATCCTAGATTTGATCTATGAATGGAGTGGGAAAGTTGTCTTTCAGACATGCTCGGTTCATATCTCTTAAACCTATACATACACGGATGGTTCCCTGCTTCTTATCCATAGGAATGGGATTTGACACCCATTTGGTAAGGGGAACCAGGTAGATGAAACCAGCTCTGAGTAGTTTCTCCACCTCTGCCTTGATCATGGCTGCCTTCCTAGGATTCACAGCACCAAGACGTTTTCAAACTGGCTTAACATCAGGATATGTCTTAATCTCATGCTCGACAATGCTACGGTCTATTCCTGGCATCTCCTCATATGACCAGGCGAAAACATTCCAAAATTCTTTGAACAACTCGGTGTATATGCGGATCTCATCGGGAGAACAATCAACACCGATATAAATGTTTTCAATTTTTTCGGGTGTGTGAAAAATGTTGATCGGAATGGTTGGGGATATTTTAGCCATATTCCCCTCCACGTAAATACCATATGAATCCAAAGGAGCCACAGGGTGACCAACTTTCTCTGCAAGATTCGATCGAAACTCTTCCTGCTCTATAAGGTGAAGGTTGGGAAGAAAGTAAGAGCGATGATGCAAATCTTCCCAAGGCCTATCTCTACCACTCATGGTCTCAATGATAGCTTC
Organism: Larix kaempferi; assembly: GCA_027924585.1. Lineage (NCBI taxonomy): Eukaryota > Viridiplantae > Streptophyta > Pinopsida > Pinales > Pinaceae > Larix > Larix kaempferi. Next base: position 50,253,378 of record BSBM01000299.1, on the reverse strand, counting down.
ATCTAAAGGAAAAGTACCAACAAACAATCATGAAAGCAAGATGAGTTGGCTGCCCTCGCAGAAAGCATAACAGGATATTCCTCGTCTATCCATGAAGAGGAGAGATCTACCTCTGCAGTGGCTTGTTGAATATCATGGTATGCAAGCTCGACTTCATATAGTGGAATAGCCATTCCAATGTGAGAAATGTCTCCAGACGGGAAACTCGTCAATCGTAAAGTCCACGGATCATTAAAGTATGAGGTCAAGAAAGGTACATTATTCAATGAGGAAGGCACACTATCAGAAATGGTTCCAATGAAGGAGATTGGTGCAACAAAGTCGAAGGATCCCTTCAAAGAGGAATACAATCCTACACCAATATTCCCAGTTGTCGGCTGAGAATTTTCGATCTGGGGAACCAAGGTTCCCCACGATGCTACAGTATTGGAACTAGTGAACTCTAGTTGATCAACTATCATAATTTTTCCTTCGCGAGGAAAGCAAATAACTCTAAACACAGAGGACATGATCGCTCTCATTGCATAGATCCAATTCCTACCCAGAAGAATATTGTAGTCGATAGGCGCATCAACCACCTTGACTTCAATAGGCACAGATTTCCCACCCAAGTGGACCTCAAGGGAAGGGAGAATACCATGTGGCCTAAACGACCGACCATCGAACACAGTAAGCATGGTCATAGATTTTGACAAGGGTGGAGATCTAGGAGCTTTCCAACAATCCAAACACATTACTGAGGTGGAAGAACCTTCGTCAACCACCGTATGTTTAACGATTTTTTGTAAGCACCTAACATGGAATTGAAAAGCCACATGATAAGGAAAGCAAGGCTGGACATCAATAGTGTCGAACTTAATAACGTTAGGGATACCCTGATCCTGGACTCCCAAAGCACATAAAAGGGCATTCCTCTGCGAAGGACATGCCTGGCGAACCTTAAGAGTCGACATGGCACATGGATTTTGGCCATAATATTCTACAATGGAGTAGTTTTGGGTGGCTTGGGCATTGGTATTATGCGCTGGGTGCTTAAGAACACCTTTCGGTATCCGTGGCATAGTAGTAGGATTCTCGATATGCAAAGAAGAATCAGGAGGAGGGGGCTCATTCCCCATGTTCGGTTGTGGTGCACCATAATCACATTGGTGAGTAGAAATACTAACCTCATATTTAACCATGTTCATGCATCCGAAGCCACTGGCATGAGAAGAAGACGTCGAAGTTTCGTTAGTCCCATAACCAGCGACGAAAGCACTCAAAGTCATATTTTAGTGACGTGGAAGGGGATATTTCAACACAGCTGGGTTCTATGCAAGATGCTTCGAAGCTTCTTCAATTCGAGGACACAAATGGGTAAGGTGATATTCTGAACAAAGTTTGCAAGGAAATTTCACTTTACGTCTAGATTTACGGTCCCCACCAGCATTTCTGTCATCCCGAGGAGGGTTAGCATTTTCTTTTATAGGAGTATTTCTATTGCTCCTATTATTTCCATCCCTACAGTTATTTCTCCCCTTCTTCTTTCCACCAGTTTTCTAGTTACCTTATGGGTTTGCCGATTGTATAGAGTTAACATCGGACAATTGGGTGGAAGCAGAGGAGGCGTGAGCCTATCTGGGGGTAGATTGGTTAGTATAAAAATTTTGCATTTGATTTGTAACCGAATCTACGGGACGAGTACTCATGGATCCAATGATGTCGTCATCATGTGGTCCAGGAACAGACTTGGGCACATGACGTGATCTCGGTGCATCAAGAATAAATCGTACATGATACCATATTAAGCGTAGAATAGGTCTAGTTGCTGGGATTTGAAAATAGCTTGCTCCTCAGTCATAATGCCAGACACTGAAACATCCTTTGAAATGTAGGGAAGAAAAGACTTAAGGAACCATTCCAATAGAAATTCTGGAGGAATGTTGGATTTTGCTAGCCTCTTCCGTCGATGCCACTCTTGAATATGATCAGATATGTGTGTGGCTTTGTCCTGGTGGAAGGTAGATAAGATTTCGATGCCAGTATCGTACGAACCAGCAGCTGAAAGTGATCTAGAAAAACCAAGGCCAAATCATTAAAAATCCTGTAAGTTCCCCCAGGAAACTCGACATACCATTTTGCTGCTTCCCCCGTGAGGGTGCGTTGAAATAGTCTCAAACGAATAGATTCATGATTTAACGAATTCGAGGAGCATCCCATTTTAGAAACCATGTGTGTGTGTACCATCAAATCGGTTTGTATCCATGGGTGGGTTTGTCCCAAACCCAATAGGAGTGACATGTGGTGGTGAACCTCCCTTCGAACCACCCCTAGGAGTGGAAGGAGTAGAGTTTCCTTCAATGCCACCTGACGGAGTCACGGGAATTCCCACCTTGCCAGATGCAGTAGTCATAATGTGAGATTCTTGAAGCTCGTGAGAAGTATCAATAGGACCAACGGTAGTCCTCCGACATCTCTTATAAAAAGGATGTGAGAAATCACTAGCTGGTAGACCAGCCAAACAACGAGATTGACGGAGAGGTGGATCTCACTCCATGATAACTCCAAAAAGTAAAAAAATCAAACCGCCTCCTAACATCCAACTAGAACGATCACATAGCACACACCTAAAGAAACTACAGCCAAATGCACACAAACAGGACTGGCTCAAGGGACCTCCCGACACTACAACTGGTATTTATCGCCTAGGAGAGGCTTGAGACTCCCAAACTATAAATGGAGGTAACAAAATCATTTATAAGGGCTCCCAGACTTCATTGCGTGCACATAGTCAAATCCCTATACAACAAAAATTGTGTTGTCCAACCCCTATCTGACTCAGGACAATCGCAGAATAATCGCAATGAATGCCCTATGTGATACCTAGGTAAAGCAACTAAGGCCACCATGTATAACCAATTCTCAGGAAGACAGTTTGTTGTTGCAGCAACAATCCCCCCCAAAATTTTGTACATATTGGGGCCCCTCCTTTTAATTTTTTAGAAAGGCTGCCTCAAGGGGCCATTCCCAGCTTTTATCTTTGCTTCCCAACGGAAAATTCTGGCCATAAACCTTTCCGATTTTCCTCCAAAGGACAGAAAAGGAACTTAGAAGATTTTCCCAAATTTTTGGAGCTTCTCAGACTATTCCCAGCAGTTGCGTTTTTATTTGGAGTTTTCACCCCGAAACGCGGAAGCCTTTGTTTAAACCTTCGAAGAAGAATGTAGAAACTGTTTAAAACAATTGCGGAACGTAGGGAAGAGACTCCGTGGAAGCATTCAGCTTTGTGCTCCCGAAGCGTCGAGAACCATTCGCATAAGGATCCCAAACAACTTAGATTTTCCTTTTGAAAATTGCGGAAACTATTTGGGAAAGTCTCCCGACATTTCGGAGTCTTTCGGGCTATCTTCCCGCAGTTGCGGAAGGAAAACGTATAAGCCTCTCGAAAATAACTTAGAAAATCTTGAGCATTTGCGGGACGAAAGAAGGGAGCTTCGCGGAGCATTTCGGTCTCTTCTCCCGAAACGACGGAAGTCTTTTACATAACTCTCCCGAAGAAGACTTAGAAAATTTCTCGACCTTTTGCGGAGAGATTGGGGTTTTCTTTCTGAAACGGAGGGAACAATTTGTAAAATCCTCCCGAAACTCGGAAGAGAACTTAGGAGCTTTCTTTGAAAATTTGCGGAAACCTTCACAAAAGCTTTCCGAAATCCCGCGGAGGAATTCACGAATTCCTTCCGAAACTGTGAAGAGACTTAGAAAATTTCCTTTTGCGGAGCTGTTGGACTTTCCATCCTGAACCTGCGGAGCCGTTCATTTTATGCTTCCGAAACGGCGGAAGCGAATCGCGAGAGCTTTCCGCAACATCGAAAGCGAGTGCAGCCGAAACTTAGAAAATTCTCGATTTCGCGAGGGCCTTTTTTCGGAAGCATTGGCTGAAGTCTTCCGAAACGGCGGAAGCCATTGGCGAGAGTTCCCCGCAATTTAGGAAGCCTTAGCGATATCACCCCGAAAATGGGCCACCGAAAAAATCAACCATTCACGTCCTTTTGGCGGGGAGCTTCGCCAATCTCTCCCGAAACGTCGGAGAAATTCAGCGGAAGCTTCTGTGTTTCACATCCGAACGAATTGAGCTCTGCGGAACGTTGTCTCTTCCACGTCACGGAGGCCTTTTGCGGGATCCGTTCACCTTCACGCCCCGAAACGACGGAAACGTCCACTATATCCTTCCGCAACGACGGATGAGATTCGCAAATTCATCCCGTAGGAGGCGATTGCATGCAAAACGAGATGGCTTGATTTGACACCGACGTACAGGTATTTAAACCGCGGCTAATTGCACCACCCACAAAATTAAATGCTCGCACGTACCTGTTCTATTTAAATATACGGTGGGGGCTCGAACCGACCCCATTGCCATTTGTCGATTGCCAAACCATTGGACGCCGCACGACCATTCCAGCTCAGATTGCTCGACCACGTTCATGGCCACCTCAGTCAGCTATCCTCGTCGGTGCCAGGTAGGATCTTAACCACTAAATCTGTCCCTTCTATGCGTCATATTGCTATTCGGTTATCTTTTTTTCGAAAACGATAGGCATGAGTTAAATGTCGACGGGCAAAATGCCCGTCATGGGTTGTTTTGCCCATCGAATGTGGTCTAATTTCATATTTCCTATCGTTCGCATATTGATTAAGAAAAAATGATGATTTGGCCGGACGGATTTATTGTTTTCCCAAGCCGAAAGCCAAAGCCGTAGTCACCCGGGCTTTACCATAAGCCTCAGTCTCGGCATAGCCTACCCATTTTAAAACTAGAAAAGGGCGCCATCGTCCCTGATCAAACCAACCGTAGGACGCCCCTTTAAAGGTTATGAATAACGATGGCATTTGGGCTGAAACCCCTCGCTTATGGGTCAACGCAGGAGCTCCTCCCTGGTCTCGTAGTTGAACTTGTTATGTCACCCCGAAACTATGGCCACCCGAGCCTTTTCGTCAGTCTTTCTCCGGTGCCATCACCCTCGCTCGAACTCAAACCTCCCATAGAGCACCTCGGCAAGTGCCGTAAATAAAAATAGCGTTCGAAGCCCTCGCCGGGTCGTAAATATGAAAAAACGCCTCTTTATTTCGTCACAGAGTCTTTCCAACCCGAACTTCCCCGCCATTAGCCTTTCGAACTGCAGCCCAATGACGAAAGTTACCCTCTTCCCCAGAGCTAAACCGAAAGCAGGTTGCTTCCGCAACACGCTTATCCTCACAGGAGCATTCTGAACCTGCCCCTTTAAAGAATTAAGATGGCTAAAATTTATAATTATGTTCCTGTTGAAACGAAGATCACCATTTCTCCTAGGGCCGGCCCGAGAGCGGATTGTTTCCGCGACATACTTATCCTCTCAGGAGCACCCCAAACTCATCCCTTTAAAAGATTCAAATGTTTCAATTTATGTTTCATGTTGAAATAGTGTATTTTGCCTCCTAATCCTACAGCTTCATTGTACTTATCTCATTGACATATTAAAACAATGAGGCTCTCTGTTAAAATCTCACAGTATGTTGCTCAATATCATGATGACTTGTATATGGGTGCTATCAGGGATAAATCAAGATACCGAAAGCCGGTAAGAAGAAGGCTAAGATGACAGAAAAGAAGCTTGCGCCACTTAAAAATGAGACCTCACTCCAAGATACTAGGTGCACCATTGGTGTTCCTCCAGAAATCAGATGGGGTGACATTTACAGGATGATCCGAGACCAGGATGTCCTAGACATGTTGTTAGAGGAGGGGCCAATTTATCGAAATATCAAGGCCTCAGGCATAACCAGAGCTGCTACCCGCCCTGAACTATTCCCCTGTGCTGAAGTAATCAGATGGATACTCCAACATGCCGATGCTGAAGGAAGAGTGATAAATGACAACAGGAAAGTGGCCATTGCCTCATTTCAACCCGCAGATCTTGCAGCAGCCTACAAATTCCCCCGTGTCCAACAATCTCTGACTGATGAATGGCTGAGCCAGATGAATAACGTCGAGATGGACAAGAAGCTACTAAGGGCAGGTAAACATTTGAGAAAGAAAGGAAATGATGAATATGATGTACAGAATCTGAGACCTCCTTTCAGATTGATCGCTTTGATGCTGTGCAGAATCTTCGGCATGCCCGATGGCACCATGTATAAGATTCAATGGGCCCCTATTATCCACTTTGTGGCGTTTGAAGGAACCGTGTTTGACTGGGCCACTCTCCTGTCAGATAGTTTGGTCTCGATGATAGTGGCTGCTAGAGAAGGATTAGCCTCGAAGAAGGCTGAATTTTTCATGTCCTCATATCTGATTGATTGTATTTTGGCCAAGATAGACTTCCCCAAATTGGGATTCACATGGGATAAGGCCACCACCCCGGTCTATACCGCTTTCAGAATGTTGTGGGCTCAGAATTACAAGACCAACTACAAACTCATCTATGAGGGGTTCATCATGCCCCTATATGAGAAGATGTTCAAGGAAGAACCAAACTGCCTATCAGAGAATGCTTTGGAAGTCCTTGAGGATTATGGGGATTTTTACTTTTCAGAGCAAGGCACCTACCTCAGAATGTTTGGAGGGACTAAGCCCCCATACATTTTGCCGTAGTATGCCACGGATTATGCAGTCCTTAAGGAAGCGGTAAGACAGATCTTCCTGGATGGAATTGGGGCAATGCTCCACAAACAGCATAAGGCTTCCTTTCCCCCTCTGCCTTTCTGCATAGGTGCTTACAAGTTCTCGGGGGTTGCCTCGGCCGATGAATTTGTTCAAGAGCTGAAAGCCTTCCACTTTGGTGAGGTAATCTTCCACAGGAACGACAGGAAGGGAAAAGTTGCTGAGCACTGTAAGGAGATTTATGCTCACTTCGAGTACTCTCACTATCCTGATGCCGAGGAAGAGGCATTCAGAGGCATTAGCAACATGGCTGAGCTACGGGTCTGTCACCAAAGCATTGGAGAAAGCTCTAGCTCAACCAAGGCCCAAAAGACCAGCCAGCAGAAGGAGAAAGAAGCTGAGGATGCCCGAGCTCAGGAAGAGCTCAGATTAAGAGAAGAAGCAAGGTTACTCCAGGAAGCTGAGGAAGCCAGACTGCAGCGGGAAGCTGAGGAAGCCAGGTGGCATCAGGAAGCTGAAATGGCAAGAAAGCAACAGGAAGCTGAAGTGGCAAGAATGCAACAAGAAGCTGAAAATGAAAGCCTGCGGAAAGAGGCCGAGGAAGCCCAAAAGCAAAAAGAGGCTGAAGCTGAGCAAGCTGAGGTAGAAAGGAAGTCTAAAGAAGAGTTGAAAGCAAGGGAAGATGCTCAAGCAAGTGGGTCCCGTTCCCAAGACATGGATATAGACACATCTCAGGAAGGTGGCTCTGGTACCCAGAATAAGGGCGTGGATCCAGCTCAGGAAGTTCGGACCCCACCTGCTGAAGAAGACATAAACGTCATAAACCGACCAATTGTCCCGTACACGCCATCGGGAAAGCATACGGTGTCCAGGTGGAATGAGTTTGTCTACCACAATAAAAGGAAAGCAATGGTCCTCAAATCAGAAGAGAGGATCAAAAGTCCCTTCCATGAAGACATCGTTACCCATCGAGAGGTCACTGTAATGAAGAATATAGATCCGGATCCCTTTGCTATGGCATCCACAGTTGTAGAAACAGCAAGAGAATCGCTGGACAATGTGGGTGTGATAGTTAGAGAAAATATTTTGACAAAGAAGAGAGCTCGTTCGCTACAACAGACTGTGGCTAATGAGCAAGCCCAAAGGGATCTGGTAGTAAAAAAGTATAATTGCCTGTATGCCGAGCATAAAGAGCTAACAGGTAAGTATAACCAGCTGGAAGAGGAAAAGGACCAACTGACACTCCAAATGATGATTGTGGAGGCAGAGAAGAATAGAGCGGAAGATAAAACATCCCAGCTAGAAGCAGACAAGCGGACACTAGTTGAGCAGTTAGAGCAAGCCGAGGGTCGAACAATGGATATGTCTCCCTTCCATGAGTTGTCATGCAACATCCTGAAGCAAGTGTATGACACTCAGGAGCTAATCACTGATGAGGTTTGCAAGCTCAAGGCCATGGTGGTCAGGTTAAAAGAAATTAATGCGGAAGCTCATAGGCTCAAAGCAAAGAATACCCATGTCAAGGAAAATATCATCAGTAAGATGGCATGGAGAGAAGGAAAAGGGGTTTTCCCCACGCACCTCCCATTTAAATCTGTGGACGGTTTTAATGAGGACATAGCCCTTTTGGAGTTTGGCAGGAACTGTGCCAGTAAGCTGATAACCAGTGTGCAAAGAGCAACAGATAAAATTAGCAATCTGTACCAAAGGCTCCAAGGGGTGCATGAAAAATGAACATTGAGTTTCCCTTAGACCCTGAAGGACTTTCCGGAAAAGGAGCAGTGCTTGTCTCAGCTAAAGGAAGAGCTAGGCGTTCAAACAGAGTATGTGAAAAGGATTGATGTTCTGGCTATTGATGACCTCCAACATTATGTTGGATTGTCATCCCTCCACAACCATCTGCTGAAGGAAGTGCATCAAGCTGTAGTAGTAGAGGTTCAAAGCATTGGAGCAGAGCTCAGGAAGAATGCAACTTCTTAGAAAATCTTGTTTCCTGCTGCAGCAAACATAGTCATAAGGGACACAGGTATGTGGTATAGCTACATAGCGGAAGAGGAAAAGAAAGCTGCATCAGTAGCAGGAGCATCAGCAGATCTAGAATCTTCTCTCCCAGCAGCCACTCCAGCAACCACAGTGAGCTCGACTCCCTCTTCCCCAGCAGTGGCAGAAGTTCCAGTAAGCTCAATCCCTGCTTCCCAAGTAGAAGCAACAGCAGCAATAGGTTCGAGTGTCTCTTCCCAGGGAGCATCAGCAGCAATTAACTTGGGCGATCCTCTTCCAGCAGAAGCTCCCACACAGGAGTGAACTCATTGTTTTCAAAGCACCATTTCTGTTAATTTTGCTTTTGGCTCTCAAATGTGTAAAACGTAGAAACTATGGTACAACTGTCCCTATTTTCTTTTAAATAATTTCTGTAAAAGAAAGGGAATCGCATTTTCTGTCTATTATAGGAGAAAATTTTCTGTAAATGACAAGTGGAAGGTGCTAGGTGGCAGCCCAAAGGGAAGATTTGTAATTATAAATAGAAGCTAGGAAGAATAGAAGAGGACTTTTTGCAGGAAAGGAAATTTTGAAACCTTTACGAGCTATCTTGTATCGTTTCTGTAAAATTGAATTTTCTAATAAAAGCCACGGGAGATGGACATTTTGCATGGGAATGTTGGACGGATGTGTGTTGGACTATTCTAATGACTTCTGTACCGTAATGTGAGATAATTCTTACTATCTGAACTATTTCTTTGTGTTAATGATTTTTGCTCCTTCCTGTGCATACGATTTTCTCTATTTTGTGAACAATGAATGTGTTTCATATGAAATCATGAGCTATCTGCTGATTTCTTCATCTTTGCTGTAGGATTCTCTTGGCTAACTGTTCTTTCTTCAAGATAATCCCTACTGCTCGTTGTTCACCCTTTAAATTTGCTCTTCACAGGGATCATTAGATTTACTTCAGTTTGTGTTAAACGTAGATCTGTTTCTTTCATTCTGTCTAGCTAGATTAGGTAAGTTTGCTTATTTCTTTGATGAGTAATGAAATGTGCCATTTATAATCAGAAGCTCCCTTCTGAGATCTTTCATCTTGCTGTAGTGTTTCTCTTTAAGATCCAATGGCTTCCTGTTCTTTCTTTAAAGATAACTCTCACAGCTCATTTCTCACACTTTAAATACGTTCCCTGCAAAGATAGGTAGATTTACTTCATTCTTTCTTAGATTTAGATCTGTTTTAGTTTTTCCTTTAGAACAAATATAGATGAGGCACTTGCATCTCATTAAAAAACATAAAATCCAAAAGAAAGGTGGATCGGGCCATAACTGGTAAAATCAGAATTAAACTCCAAAACAACGGTTGCCGGAACCGCTAACCGGACGGATTCCCTACACCAAACGAGAGATAGTCTAATTGGGACCATCTCTCGGGGAGAATCCCTTTCTGATTGATGCTACGATATCTGAGGCATCAACACAGTTGTAGGTGGGATCCATCATATGGAGTGGGTAGTGTTGATGCCTTGGGGGTGCAGGGAAAGTGCAAAGTGATGGAATGGGTTCCAAGGCACACAACAGGGGATCAAAACCCATCCAAAGGCTTCAGTTAACCCTACACAAGAGTTACCCTATCCTCGAGTTGTTTGGTGTGGTAATCACCCACAGATATTTGGCCTCCGCTAGCACTCTAAGAGTAAAAGGTTTGATCTTTCAAAGACCAGTTTTCCTATTAAGGAAATGAAGTGTGATAGCTGATTAACAAACCTAACTTAACCTAACTAGGGAAAGAATCTATCCTAAGTCAGATCTAACCTAAAGAGGAAAAGTTGATAATGTGCAGATCAAAACTGAAGTATGATAAACAAGTGATCAAGTACCTTAAACAAAAATGTCTTCTGGTTCTTCACTTGTTAATTAAAGTTTTATCAATTAAGAAATTAAGTGACAATTCTTAAAAGTGTTTAAGCTCATTCAAATAACTGATTTGTAATCATGGTGTTAATTGAAAAATTAACAATTGATTATGCATATTTAATTGCATCGAATCATTTGCAGAAATATAAAAGTAATAACTGTTCAATCAAAGAAATTTAACAGAACAATCAATATATTGGACCTAACATACATAAAAAATCAATATGAAGGCTTTGTACAAAAATAAATACCCTGCAAAAGATTAAATACATTTAAACCGATGACAATCTGAAACATTTAACTCAGCGATTCTCAAAGAAATTTGAAGATCACAATAAGGTGGAGAAAAGATAACTTTACTGCATATAAAAGTCTTGTACCAAAATTACAATGACTCGAATAGACAGAGAATCTTCAGTCCATACTCCTGCTGAATCAAAATTCCAAAATTCCCAACCCCTTGCTAAGGGAAACATTCCTCCTTAAATACTACAGTTTACATCAAAGTCTGAGAGGGAGAAATTCTACCGAAATAGAAATTAAAAATCGGCTCCAACCGTCTATCCAAGAAAACTTGCTATTTTCCAGCTTGAAGGATTTTCTGCCACCTTATCACCCAAAATATCTTACAAAGACTTGTTCTTTAATCAGATAGGATCTCATGGCACCATAAAAATTCAATAACAGATTGTCCATTATCTTCGACAGGTGATATGGTTTGTGAAACATCTGCTGTAGGAAATTCGGGATCAGGTAATTCATGGTAAAAAATAGAGAAATCCATTAAAGGATTTACTTTAGAAACAGTGGCCGGTACGTTAGGTTCTCCATCGATTATAAAGTCTTGTATGAGATCGTCATCAAGGTCAGTTGGTTCTCTTAGAACTTCCTTGCTCTGCTCCATAGAATTTTGCACATAGGAAGATAACGCTTCAAAGTCCTCTTCACTACTGCCGCTGCTAAGATCAGGAATACCTGCATCAAATGGTGGTGACAACATTTCTTGATACAACAAGGGGTAAAGTTCCTCATTATCAACATGAATATTATAAGGTTCAACTACTACATGTAAATTACTCATCCTGGATAAATATTTAGATAACAGGATGCCCAAAATGTTGTGCAGAAAGTTTCCTATTATAGAAAGCAATGAACAATGTAGAATTTTCACGTTAATTGCTACTTTAAGACCAACAGACAAGGTGATGTTGATTGAGTGAGGTAATTTGAAATGATTGAACTTACGTAGCGAACTCATTATAATTACTTCAACTGTCATGAAAAAGCCGAGATTTTGAGTTTAAGCTTGTGCGAAGTACAGGCTCAATCACTGCTTGCATGATTTTGAATTGCCTGTACGATCACATCATCATAGGAAACTTCCCATCAATAATTATAACTGGTAATTAATAATGGCAACGGAGGCTGCAGTGATAGAATTGACTTGCAAAAAATATCGATTAGGAGTTCCAGTACATGGGTGATCAGTTCTTCACACATAACAAATCGGATCAATCTGACCCAACTTCGATGAGAAGGATAGAAGCTTTGAAATTAGATTTTAAGTGAAAAGACATGATCATTAAGAAGCGGGAGAAAAATGACAAATTTTCAAAACTCAAGACCAGACAGGTGAACTTAAGGTAGAGCAATGGTGTCCATCCAACAAGAAGCAACTGATAGTCTTGTAATAGCATACACTGTTATAAATTATACAGAAAAATGATAATTTGGGAGAACCAGTTTTCAACAGACAAAATAGCGCATCTTGACTTAAATGATTACCCAAGATCAACATGACCGTAAGTTCATAACAATGGATGGCTGCGATTAGCTGGAGTGAGATGCAGAGTCGAATTCAAATATGCTCATGAATTTTTTATTCAAAGATTCCGCAAGCTGAGATCCGAAAGTGCGGGTTTGCGGGTAGCAGAAATGAAAATAAAAAATGAGTACCGAAAACCGAAAATCGACTATGCGGGTAATAGGTCTCAGTATTGTCACACTGTCAAGTAGGATAACTATCCCGAAAGCCGCATTCCGAAATTTACGAAGTGCGAGTTTCGGGAGCATACAGGAAATGAACGAAAATGACCATCCCGAAAGCCAAATGCCGCCATTGCAGAGTTCGGGTTTCGGGGTAATTATTCCTTGATCTTATTACCGATCACCAAACTCCAAAATTTTAAATAACATTGCCGCAACCCGCAAATGTCAGGTTCCGGATTTCAGAGATTCCAAATGCTGATTTTTGGAATGATGATAACAATCAACAAAATAACGAAAAGTTTAGCTTTCCTTTCCTTTCAGACCGAAATGTCTTGGAAAAAATGAACAAAAGTTGCAAACAAGCAAATCAAAAGCATGGGTGAGAAACTATAATATTCACAAAATGACTCACCCAAACACCTTAGTGTTTATTAAGATCGGGGCTCCCGTGCTTAAATAAGCATGGGATTTTTTGTGGCCACAACAAATGGCGACTGGCTGGGAAGAACCAGTTATCTCTGCAATCAAATCCAACTAAAGACAACATGTTAATCAACCGATTTCTTGAGACCCATGCCATAGAAGATATTGTAAAGATAACAGCCAACAAATAGTGAACATAAAAATGAATAAGTCTCAATCAATGACCATTGTAAAGATAACACTCATCTGATAAGGAGATTTAGAGAGTGACACCGAATCTTTATCATGATGTAGTCATTGGAAAACCAGCTTGAGTTGAACCTGAGGGTAGCCTTAGAAATGCTCATGGATATCCTAATTACGGATCTCTATGGTTTATTAAGCGAGTAATCTTCTTGGTCTATGTATACTTCTTCACTCTTTTTTTTTTTGGAGAAAAGATACTATATAAAACTATACATAAAACTTTGTCGATACAAGACCACTGTACTGACTTGGTGATCAGATGAAACAATGCCATTCACAGGCCTGATCTGGAAACTGGTCAAGCTAGCTTGATGACGAGACTCCTTGTCTTTTGGATGTAAGACCAGAAGAAATTATCATGGCTTGGTGACCACATAGTGATAATCCCAGTCCAAGGTCAAACCCATGATCATAGCAGGGTTGGCTTGTGATAAGACCCCCTTGTTCTTGTATACAACAAAATCTTATCAAAAGGAAACAGTTTATTATGGCATAAGCTACAAGGCATTACCATGGTTTGGTGACCGTTTAGTGATAATGTTACTCACCAGTGCTTTGCAGATCATGAATGGACCGACCTATAATAGGATCTTCCAACTTTCAGAATAAACGAAAGTCATCTTCCAAGTGTGGTGGCTTGATGTGAAGATGTCATTCCACTTTAAGGACTTATGAACCTAATGGGCTAGCTTGATAACAAGACTACCCACATTGTAACTTATAGTTTTTTTAATCAAAATTTATATTCAAAGTGATTGTAAAAGGATCCATGAGAAATCGAAGCTAGTCAATCTATTATGATATGTTGTTCAACCATGAAACATCAGATAGAAAAAAAATATCCAGACCCTATACGTCAATTACACAAATGAAGCATTGTAAAAGATAATGATCAAGGTGAAAAGAATCCATAAATACTGCACTTATTGACTGTTTATTCCTTAGAGAAAATTCTAATCATAAGCCGGGAAATAGGATGAATAACAATGCTGATACTTCAGAAACAATTGTTGCCCCAAGAAAAATGATTCCAAGCCATTACCAAAAGTGTGAAGCCTTACTACTAAAATCAAATCAAAACAACAAAATCAATCAGCATGTCCAGACTAGAAAATAAATCACTGAAAACGAACCACACCTATATACAAATGCATCAAATTGCTCAGATGAAATACTTCTTGAGAAGAGATATATTCACCGGGTAGGTGTCTACAACTCCCTCCAATGTCTACAATCGAACTGTTTTGGGACCAATCTTTTCAACAATAATGAAAGGTCCTAGCCGAAGGCGTTGGAACTTGGTGTACAGATTTTTATCTTTATATTGCTTGCCCCACCTCAAAACCAGGTCACCAATGGAAACTTCTCCCTCTCAGAAGAAGATTTTTCATCAAACCATCTCTTCACCATCTACTGACGATGATACAACTTGTTCTTAGCTATTTCCCTATCCTCCTCTAGCTTCAAAAGGGTATCAATCCTCTGCTGGAGGGGAGAAGAATCATCTTCTTGAACAGACTGGGCCAATTGTAACGAAGGAATGGTGAGACTAGTGGGGAGAATGGCTTCTTTGCCATAAACCAAACAGTATGGGGAATTTGCAAGTGCTGCTTTTGGGGTGATTCTATCTGCCCATAATGCATTATACAACTGTGTGTGCCAATCTTTGTGATGAGAGGCTACAAATTTCTTGAGAATATTAATTAGGTTTTTATTTGATGATTCAGCCAAACCGTTACCCTGAGGGTAATAATTGGCAGAAAATTTGAGCTTAATTCCCATCTCAAAGGCATATTCAGTTATATTGATTGAAGAAAAGTAGGATGCATTATCAAAAACTAAATACTTTGGAGCACCAAAGCGTGTGACAAACTAGCTGTCAAGGAAAGAGATCACTTGGGTGGAGTTGCATTGCTTAAGAGGAGCTTCTTCAACACATCTAGTGAAATAGTCCATGGTTGTGAGAATATACTTATGCTGGAGAGATGAGGGAGGATTTATAGGACCAACAAAATCCAATCCCCATTGTTGTAATGGAAACTGAACAGTAACTGGTTGTAAAGGAAATGCAGTTTTCCTAAACTTCCCTGTGCATTTCTGGCACGGCTCACATTTTCTCCCATAAGCATAGGCATCTTTAAACAGTGTGGGCCAATAATATCTAGCCATGCAAATCTTGTGTGCTGTCGTATCTCTTGAAAAAATGCCTCCGGTTGGACCTGCATGAAATTGAAACAAAATGTCATCAGTTTCATGTTTTTCCAAGCATCTGAGAAATACTCCATCATAATTTTTTCTAAAAAGAACTTGATCAATGAGTTTATAAGGAGAAGACTTTAGTCTTAAAGCTCTTTTTTTCTTAAAATCGAGGGTTTAAGGCGCAAACCCATAGTTCAGAAAAAATTTGATATTTTCGTACCATTCTGATGTCGGGACATCGATAACATTAACAACAACTGGGGGAATTTCTTCCTCGTAGTCCCATTCAGACTACTGATGTGTGGGGTCATTGGATTGTGCTGTAGGGAAGTCATCCAATGGGCCCTCTTTTCCCCTAATTCTTTCTGAATGAGGACATTCCTGATAGTAGAATATGGAACAATGACTTTGGTTCGGGACTTCAGCAAGTAGGGTCTGAAATGTTTGACAGATTTATAAACTGCATAGGCTTTCTTATCAATCTGTGAATATTTAAGCTCTGCACCTTTGAATGTTGAGCTCATGAAAGAGATGGGGATTTCCGCATCATTATCATGCTTTTGCGTTAGCACAATTGCATAAGAGAAATCAGTGGCAAAAGTATAAAGAATGAAATATTTATCAAAATCTTGGGACATGAGGGCAGGAGCTTTTGCAATGGCCTTTCGAATCCTGATAAACACATCTCTCTGCTCCTGTGACCAAGTAAACTGCACATCTTTCTTGACCAAAAGTTGCAATGGTTTGACTATTTGGGAAAACTTTGGTACAAATATCTGTACAAAATTGATCTTACCTAGGAAAGATTGCATGGCTTTGCGCGAGCTAGGTAAACCAATCTTTGAAATGGCATCTATACGTTCAGGGTCAATAACCATACCTTCTTTCGAAACAATGAAGCCTAGAAGCTTTCCTTCAGTTACCACAAAAATAGATTTCTTCGGGTTGAGAGAAATGCCGAATTTTCTGCAGCGATCAAAAACTTGTTTCAAAGCAAACACATGTTCATGTCATTTCTTAGAATAAATGGTGATATCATCAAGATAAACTACAACATAATTATGCATTAACCCTCAAAAATCTTTATCCATAGCTCTATGAAAAGTAGCTCCAACATTGATCAACCCGAAAGGCATTCATCTGTAAGCAAAAGTACCCCATAGGGTTTTGAAGGCTATTTTGAATTGATCGTCCATGGGAACCATCACCTAGTTATACCTCAAAAAACCATCCAAGAGGGAAAACATCTCTGACCCAGCTACTTTCTGAAGAATTTGCTCCATACGTGGAACAGGGTAGTTATCTTTCTCAGAATCCCGATTTAGGTTCCTGAAATCAACACAGAGTCAAATTTCCCCATTTTTCTTACGGACAGGCTCTAAGTTGGTGATCCACTAAGTGTGCCTAATCGGAAATATAATCCGAGCATTGAGTAACTTCTCTAGTTCCTTTTTAACAGAAGACTCTAAACTGGGGTGCATTTTTCGCAGCTTTTGTTGAAATGGCTTGACCTCTGGTTTCATGGGTATGTTGTGGAACATGACATTAGTTTCAAAAGTTCTCAATTCGTCATAAGTCTAGGCAAAGACATCTTTATACTGTTTACACAATGCAATAATGGCTTTGCGTTCTTCAGGGGTGCAATCAATTCCCAAATTGATGAAACAAGGTTCCTGTTCGGTGCCTAGGTTGACCCGATCATAGTTTAAAGATGAACTTTGAGTTTTGCAATTAGTCTGAGATTTGAAATTTTCTTTTAAATCTTAAAACTTTTCTAGATTGATCACCGATTTCGGGATGATGTTTGAGGAATCAGTGAGAGGCTTTTCATGTTCTGCTTCAACAATGGTCATGTCTTGAAACGTATCCTGAGCAGTGAGGAAGTCAATTATCTGTCGATCATCATCAAATACTTTCCAATTAGTCACATTATCTGGAATAGATGGTCTGTATATTAATTCAATTGAAAAGATTTGAGGAGACAGACCTTCCAACGGAATCAGTCTAGAAGCCATGTTTGCTAATAGATCTACATCAAAATTCTGTGATCTAGGAATTGATTTAATATTGAATGCTGAAAATGAGTTGGTTAGTTCCCTTACCAGCTTTTGATAATTAGCCAAATGTGGAGATAGGCAGTGTATCTTATTTCTGACTTGTTTGACTATAATCTCGGAGTCCCCATAACATTCTATTGCTTGAACACCCATATCAATGGCTTTCCTGAGCCCCTGCACAAGAGCTTCATATTCGGCAACATTATTAGTGCAGTCAAATTCTAATCTGCAAGCGATCATGTATTTCACTCCTTTAGGATTGATAAGAACACAACCTGCTACAGCTACCTCCTTGGACTTGGAGCCATCGAAAAATAAAGTCCAAGAGACATGGTCTAATCTACAATTTGTATTCACATTATATACATTCTGCACAATTTCACCAGAAAAAGGTACATAAGTAACCTGAGTGATATGTGATTCGTTATGAATGCTTTCTCCTGGTGAGGCATCAGCTAAGAACTCACCAAAAAACATGTCGAATGTAAATTGCTTTGTACGAGAGGTGAGATAACCAGCAAGTTCACTTGAATCATTAAGATCAGTAACTGTCTGTTTCATAAAAGGTTCTCTGCTGATCTTAATTTTATTTGGTTGACCATTATATGGAAACCATAAGTGGGACCAGTCGGTTGCAAAATAACCTTTAAGTTTCTCTAACCAGTCCTTGCTCAGCCACATCCCATAAGCTTCTGGGATGTCAGCTATCACGATGTCAACTGTTTGATGGATCCCGGGGTCAGTTGACAATGTAAGAAGAACATTCCTCAATTTTCCAACCACTCTGACTTTGGATCTGTCAAGTTGCACGACCTAGGTTGGACATGGTTCCCATGTTGCATTCAATTTTCTGCAAACAGAGAGGGGCATCACATTTGATGATGCTCCCGAATATATCATGCAGTTGTGCACATTCCGGTTGAAAATCTCAAAAGTGAGCAAGAAAGGAAGAGTTCTCTTACTTGCTAGTTTTTGATCATCAGTCTTAGTGACAGAGTCTAGATTATTATTTTTTGACTCTCTAGGCTGTTTGACTACCATGTTTTTAGGTAAAGAATCCCTCATAACAAGAATTTTAAGTAGCGCAAACAGAGAGATGTTTGCTTTGACTCTTTTTAAGTATTCAACCAGGTTGTACTCCATTTGAGGAAGGACTGTATCCTTCTGTGGGATATGATTTTTTTTGTGGGAATCGAGGTAGAAGGTGAAGGTTGTTGAGGTGGTTGTGGTTTCGACCTTGTATTGTTGGGATGTTGTGTGTTAAACACTGCCTTGTGTTCTTCTTCTTCACACATAGGTAGTTCTGAAAAGCATCCCACAGCATCAACATGTGGGTCACCTTCCGCTTCATCTTCAGGTAGTAGAGAATCGGGAGCAGTCTACTCATTGGGAGTGTTGGGATTGACTTGAGATTCTCCTGCTAATGCCCTAAAAATGGAAAAGAGTTCCTCGTTTGTGAGTGCATCCACTGGATTTGGTGGTGGTGGATTTTTTGGAGGATGGTAAGGTCTCCTGAATGGTGGCCTTACAAAACCTCTGTTCTAGTTCTGATTTTCATTAGTGCTCTTCTTTCAATCCACCATCTCATTTGTCATTTTCTGAAGAAATTTTTTCATTTCAGTCATATCAAATGTATCCTTGTTCTGAACTTTGGGTTTATGGACATTCTCTGTTCTCTTCCTAGAAGTAGAAGGTTTCCCTTCTGAAGTTTCAGGGTTGTCTTCCAGACAAAAGATGTCTTTCTCAACTTGGATTGCTTCGTCAAAAGCTTCTAGTAAAGTACCCTTTTGTGCCCTTTTGACCCATATTGCAATAGGGGGAGGAAGTCCCTTTTCATAATAGGTCACTGACAACTCTTTAGTGGGAAGAAGATTGGCAGGAATTCTGTTTTTAAGATATGAAAACCTTTGGTTAATGTCTTTTACTCTTTCTTTTCCTTTCGCTTTCATGGAGGACAATTTTAAGACAAGATCTTGCGGTGTTTTGTCATCCCCAAACTTCTGGGTAAAATGTTTCTCGAATTCATCTTAGGAAGTTATAGATTGAGCTGACAAAGAAAAATACCAAGTGGCCGCTCTTCCTTCAAACGTGTATGGAAACAGTCTACATACTAAATCCTCATGTATCACACTTCTAAGCCTGATTGCTTGCATAAAAGTTTTTATGTGGTCCAACGCAGGTATCTTGTCATCCCCTTCTAGTGCCATTTTATGATGCCTCGGGGGTACAGGGTAAGTGCAAAGTGTTGGAATGGATTCCAAGGCACACAACAGGGGATCAAAACCCATCCAAAGGCTTCAGTTAACCCTAAACAAGAGCTACCCTATCCTCGAGCTGTTTGGTGTGGTAATCACCCACGGATATTTGGCCTCCGCTGGCACTCTAAGAGTAAAGGTTTGATCTTTCAAAGGCCAGTTTTCCTATCAAGGAAAATGAATTGTGATAGATAATTAAAAAACCTAACATAAACTACCTAGGGAAACAATCTATCCTAAGTCAGATCTAACCTAAAGAGGAAAAGTTGATAATCTGCAGATCAGAACTGAAGTATGATAAACAAGTGATCAAGTACCTTAAACAGAAATGTCTTCTGTTTCTTCACTTGTTAATTAAAGTTTTATCAATTAAGAAATTAAGTGACAATCCTTCAAAGTGTTTAAGCTCATTCAAATAACTGATCTGTAATCATGGTGTTAATTGAAAAATTAACAATTGATTATGCATATTTAATTACATCGAATCATTTGCAAAAATACAAAAGTAATAACTGTTCAATCAAAGAAATTTAACAGAACAATCAATAGCTTGGACCTAACATACAAAAAAAATCAATATGAAGGCTTTGTGCAGAAATAAATAACCTACAAAATATTAAATACATTTAAACTGATGACAATCTGAAACATTTAACTCAACGATTCTCAAAGAAATTTGAAGAACACAAGAAGGTGGAGAAAAGATAACTTTACTGCATATAAAAGTTTTGTACCAAAATTACAATGGCTCGAATAGACAGAGCATCTTCAGTCCATACTCCTTCTGAATCAAAATTCCAAAATTCCCAACCCCTTGCTAAGGGAAATATTCCTCCTTAAATACTACAATTTACATCAAAGTCTGAGAGGGAGAAATTGTACCGAAATAGAAATTACAAAATTGGCTCCGACCGTCTATCCAAGAAAACTTGCTATTTTCCAGCTTGAAGGATTTTTTTGCCACCTTATCACCCAAAAGATCTTACAAAGGCTCATTCTTTTATTCAATGATTCCACAAGCCGAGATTCAAAAGTGCGGGTTTGCGGGTAGCAGAAATGAAAATAAAAAAGGATTCCCAAAAGCCAAAAATCAACTATGCGGGTAACGGGTCTCGGTAGTGTCACACTGTCAAGTAGGATAACTATCCAGAAAGCCGCATTCCGAAATTTACGAATTGTGGTTTTTGGGAGCATACAGGAAATGAACGAAAACGACCATCCTGAAGCCGAATGCCACCATTGTGGAGTTAGGGTTTCGGGGTAATTATTCCTTGATATTATTACCGATCAATTTCACAACCCGCAATGTCGGGTTGCGGATTGTGGGATCACCAAACTCCAAAATTTTAAACAACATTGCCGCAACCCACAAATGTTAGGATGCGGATTTCGGAGAATCCAAATGCTGATTTTCGGAATGATGATAACATTCAACAAAATAACCAAAAGTTTAGCTTTCCTTTCCTTTCAGACTGAAATGTCTTGGAAAAAATGAACAAAAGTTGCAAAAAAGCAAATCAAAATCATGGGTGACAAACTCTAATATTTACAAAATGACTCACCCAAACACCTTAGTGTTTATGAAGATCAAGGTTCCCGTGCTTAAATAAGCATGGGATCTGTTGTGGCCACAACAAATGGCAACTGGTTGGGAAGAACCAGTTATCTCTGCAATCAAAATCCAACTAAAGACAACATGTTAATCAACTGATTTCTTGAAACCCAAGTCATAGAAGATATTGTAAAGATAACAACCAACAAATAGTAAACATAAATATGGATAAGTCTCAATCAATGACCATTGTAGAGATAACACTCATCTGATAAGGAGATTTAGAGAGTGACACCGAATCTTTGTCATGATGTAGCCATTGGAAAACCAGCTTGATTTGAACCTGAGGGAAGCCTTAGAAATGCTTATGGATATCCTAATTATAGATTTTATTAAGCAAGTAATCTTCTTGGGCTATGTATATTTATTCACTCTTTTTTTTTTTGGAGAAAATATACTATATAAAACTATACATAAAACTTTGTCAATACAAGACCACTGTACTTACTTGGTGATTAGATGAAACTATGCCATTCACAGGCCTAATCTGGAAACTGGTCAAGCTAGCTCGATGACAAGACTCCTAGTCTTTTGGTTGTAAGACCAGAAG
This sequence comes from Larix kaempferi, assembly GCA_027924585.1. NCBI lineage: Eukaryota > Viridiplantae > Streptophyta > Pinopsida > Pinales > Pinaceae > Larix > Larix kaempferi. The sequence goes on along the minus strand of BSBM01000299.1, from coordinate 50,231,528 downwards.
AAATTATCATGGCTTGGTGACCACATAGTGATAATACCAGTCCAAGGTCAAACCCATGATCATAGCAGGGTTGGCTTGTGATAAGACCCCCTTGTTCTTGCATACAAAAAAATCTTATCAGAAGGAAACAGTTTATTATGGCATAAGATACAAGGCATTACCATGGCTTGGTGACAATTTAGTGATAATGTTACTCACCAGTGCTTTGTAGATCATGAATGGACCGACCTGTAATAGGATCTTCCAACTTTCAGAATAACTGAAAGTCATCTTCCAAGTGTGGTGGCTTGATGTGAAGATGTCATTCCACTTTAAGCACTTATGAACCTAATGGGTTAGCTTGATAACAAGACTACCCACCTTGTAACTTATAGTTTTTCTAAACAAAATTTATATTCAAAGTGATTGTAAAAGGATCCATGCGCAATCGAATCTGGTCAAGCTATTATGATATGTTGTTCAACCATGAAGCATCAGATAGAAAAATGATAGCTAGTCCCTATACCTCAATTACACAAATGAAGCATTGTAAAAGATAATGATCAAGGTGAAAAGAATCCATAAATACTGCACTTATTGACTGTTTATTCCTTAGAACAAATTCTAATCATAAGCCAAGAAATAGGATGAATAACAATGCTGGTACTTCAGAAACAATTGTTGCCCCAAGAAAAATGATTCTAATCCATTTCCAAAAGTGTGAAGCCTTACTACTAAAATCAAATCAAAACAACAAAATCAATCAGCATGTCCAGACTAGAAAAGAAATCACTGAAAACCAACCACACCTATATACAAATGCATCAAATTGCTCAGACGAAATACTTCTTGAGAAGAGATATATTCACCGGGTAGGTGTCTACAACTCCCTCCAGTGTCTGCAATCGAACTGTGCTAGGACCAATCTTTTCAGCAATAATGAAATGTCCTAGCCAAAGGATTTGGAACTTGGTGTACAGATTTTTGTCTTTATATTGCTTGTCCCACCTCAAAACCAGGTCACCAATGGAAAACTCCCTATCAGAAGAAGATTTTTCATCAAACCATCTCTTCACCATCTGCTAATGATGATGCAACTTGTTCTTAGATATTTCCATGTCCTCCTCTAGCTTCAAAAGGGTATCAATCCCCTGCTCGAGGGGAGAAGAATCATCTTGTTGAACAGACTGGGCCAATTGTAATGAAGGAATGGTGAGCTTAGTGGGGAGAATGGCTTCCTTGCCATAAAATAGACAGTAAGGGGAATTTGTAATTGCTGCTTTTGGGGTGATTCAATCTACCCATAATGCATTATACAACTATGTGTGCCAATCTCTGTGATGAGAGGCTACAGTTTTCTTGAGAATACTAATTAGGTTTTTATTTGATGATTCAGCCAAGTCGTTACCCTAAGGGTAATAATTGGCAGAAAATTTGAGCTTAATTCCCATCTCAAAGGCATATTCAGTTATATCGATTGAAGAAAAGTAGGATGCATTATCAAAAACTAAATACTCTGGAGCACCAAAGCATGTGACAATATGGCTATTAAGGAAAGAGATCACTTGGGTGGAGTTGCATTGCTTAAGAGGAGTTGCTTCAAACCATCTAGTGAAATAGTCTGTGGCTGTGAGAATATACTTATGCAAGAGAGATGAGGGAGGATTTATAGGACCAACAAAATCCAGTCCCCATTGTTGAAATGGAAACTGAACCGTAACTGGTTGTAAAGGTAATGCAAGTTTCCTAAACTTCCCTGTGCATTTCTGGCACGACTCACATTTTCTCACATAAGCATAGGCATCTTTAAATAGTGTGGGCCAACAATATCCATCCCTGAGAATCTTGTGTGCTATCGTCTCTCCTGAAAAATGGCCTCTGACTGAACCTGCATGAAATTGAAACAAAATGTCATCAGTTTCATGTTTTTCCAAGAATCTGAGAAATACTCCATCATAATGTTTTCTAAAAGGAACTTGATCAATGAGTTGATAAGGAGCAGACTTTAGTCTTAAAGCTCTTTTTTTCTTAAAATCGAGGGTTTCAGGTGCAAACCCATAGTTCAAAAAAAAATTTGATATTGTTGTACCATTCTGATGTTGGGACATCGATAACATTAACAACACCTGGGGGGATTTCTTCCTCACAGTCTCATTCAGACTACTGCTGTGCGGGGTCATTGGATTGTGTTGTAAGAAGACAAAGGCCCTTCCCCTTTACAATTTTCGCCGGTCTGATCTCAAGATCATATTCTTGTAGGGAAGTCATCCAATGGGCCCTCTTTTCCCCTAATTCTTTCTGAATGAGGACATTCCCGATAACAGAATATGGAACAATGACTTTGGTTCGGGACTTCAGCAAGTAGGGTCTGAAATGTTTGACAGATTTATAAACTACATAGGCTTGCTTATCAATCTATGAATATTTAAGCTCTGCACCTTTGAATGTTGAGCTCATGAAAGAGATGGGGATTTCCGCATCATTATCATGCTTTTGCGTTAGCACAACTGCATAAGAGAAATCAACGGGAAAAGTATAAAGAATGAAATATTTATCAAAATCTAGGGACATGAGGGTAGGAGCTTCTGCAATGGCCTTTCAAATCCTGATAAACGCATCTCTCTGCTCCTGTGACCAAGTAAACTGCACATCTTTCTTGACCAAAAGTTGCAATGGTTTGACTATTTGGGAACAATTTGGTACAAATCTCTGTACAAAATTGATCTTACCTAGGAAAGATTGCATGGCTTTGCGTGAGCTAGGTAAAGCAATGTTTGAAATGGCCTCTGTACATTCAAGGTCAATAACCATACCTTCTTTCGAAACAATGAATCCCAGAAGCTTTCCTTTCGTTACCTCAAAAATAGATTTCTCCGGGTTGAGAGAAATGCTGAATTTTTTGTAGTGATCAAAAACTTGTTTCAAAGCAAACACATGTTCATGACGTTTCTTAGAATAAATTGTGATATCATCAAGATAAACTACAATAGAATTATGCATTAACCCTCGGAAAGCTATATCCATAGCTCTTTGAAAAGTAGCTCCAGCATTGATCAACCCGAAAGGCATTCGTCTGTAAGCAAAAGTACCCCATGGGGTTCTGAAGGTTGTTTTCAATTGATCGTCCGGGGAAACCATCACCTGGTTATACCCTGAAAAACCATCCAGGAGGGAAAACATCTCTGACCCAGCTACTTTCTGAAGAATCTGCTCCATAGGTGGAACAGGGTAGTTATCTTTCTCAGAAGCCCAATTTAGGTTCTTGAAATCAACACAGAGTCGAATTTCCCCATTTTTCTTTCGGACAGGTACTAAGTTGGCGATCCACTGAGTGTGCCTAACCAGAAAGATAATCCGAGCATTAAGTAACTTTTCCAGTTCCTTTTTAACAGAAGACTCTAAACTAGGGTGCATTTTTCATAGCTTTTGTTGAAATGGCTTGACCTCTGTTTTCATAGGTATGTTGTGGAACATGACATTAGTGTCAAACGTTCTCAATTTTTCATAAGTCTAGGCAAAGACATCTTTATACTGTTTACAAAATGCAATAATGGATTTGTGTTCTTCAGGGGTGTAATCAATTCCCAAATTGATGAAACAAGGTTCTTGTTCGGTGCCTAGGTTGACATGCTCATAGTTTAAAGATGAAATTTGAGTTTTACATTTAGTCTGAGATTTGAATTTGTCCTTTAAATCGTAAAAAATTTCTAGATTGATCACCGATTTCGGGATGATGTTTGAGGAATCAATGAGAGACTTTTCATGTTCTGCTTCATCAATGGCCATGTCTTGAAACGTATCCTGAGTAGTGAGGAAGTCAATTATCTATCGATCATCATCAAATACTTTCCAATTAGTCACATTATTTAGAATAGATGGTCTGTAGATTAATTCAATTGAAAAGGTTTGAGGAGACAGACCTTCCGGCAGAATCAGTCTAGAAGCCGTGTTTGCTAATAGATCTGCATCAAAATTCTGTGATCTAGTAACTGATTTAATATTGAATGCTGAAAATGAGTTGTTTAGTTCCCTTACCAATTTTGGATAATTAACCAAACGCGGAGATAGGAAGTGTATCTTATTTCTGACTTGTTTGACTATAATCTCAGAGTCCCCATAACATTATATTGCTTGAACACCCATATCAATGGCTTTCCTGAGCCCCTGCACAAGAGCTTCATATTCGGCTACATTATTAGTGTAGTCAAATTCTAATTTGCAAGCGATCATGATTTTCACTCTTTTAGGATTGATAAGAACACAACCCGCTCCAGCTCCCTCCTTGGACTTGGAGCCATAAAAAAAATAAAGTCCAGGAGACAGGGTCTAATCTAAAATTTTTATTCACATTATATACATTATGCACAATTTCACCAGAAAAAGGTACAGAAGTAACCTGAGTGATATGTGATTCGTTATGAATGCTTTCTCCTGGTGAGGCATCAGCTGAGAACTCACCGAAAAAGGCGTCGAATGTAAAGTGCTCTGTAGGAGAGGTGAGATAACTAGCAGGTTCACTTGAATCATTAAGATCAATAACTGTCTGTTTCATAAAAGGTTCTCTGGGGATCTTAATTTTATTTGGTTGACCATTGTATGGCAACCATAAGTGGGACCAGTCGGTTGCAAAATAACCTTTAAGTTTCTCTGACGAGTCCTTGCTCAGCCACATCCCATAAGCTTCTGGGATGTCATCTATCACGATGTCAACTGTCTGATGGATCCTGGGGTTAGCTGAAAATGTAAGAAGAACATTCCTCAATTTGCCAACCACTCTGACTTTGGATCTGTAAAGTTGCACGATCTGGGTTGGACAGGGTTCCCATGTTGCATTCAATTTTATGCAAACAGAGAGGGGCATCACATTTGATTACGCTCCTAAATATATCATGCATTTGTGCACATTCTGGTTGAAAATATCAAAAGTGAGCAAGAAAGGAGGAGTTCTCTTACTTGTTGGTTTTTTATCACCAGTCTTAGTGACAGAGTCTAGATTATTTCTTTGTGACTCTCTAGGCTGTTTGACTACCATGTTTTTAGGTAAAGAATCCCTCATAATAGGATTTTTAAGTAGCTCAAACAGAGAGATGTTTGCTTTGACTCTTTTTAAGTGTTCAACCAGGTTGTACTTGTTGATGTATATGTAACTTCGGAATGTATTTCATATATGTTGTATGTACTTCTATATAGATGGTATTATTCCTCTATACGGAAGTGTCGTCATTTATATTGTAAATGTCGTAACTTATACTTGATGGGTTATTAGACCACCTTGTTGGGGTCGGCCCTGTATAAGTCATGTGGGTCAAAGGGTTATTAGACCACGCTATTGGGGATCGGCCATGTGGGTCAAAGGGTTATTAGACCACCCTATTGGGGGTCAGCTATGTGGGTCAAAGGGTTATTAGACCACCCTATTGGGCGTCAGCCCAGTCAGCATTATGTTATGTGGTTAAGTTCGAGCCTACATGATTTATGTAAAAGGCAAGTCAATTCAAGTATAAATAGAGTGCAGGAGGCACTCTATTTGTTCACTCACTTCTCACTCATGCACTCAAGGAGGAGTGGCGTACTTATGGAGGAGGAGGATCTACTACTAGGATATGTCTATCTCTTATGGTTGGGTTGTATCATTGCTCTATCTATCTCTGAGGAAGTTATTGGGGTTTTTCACCTTTATGGTTTTCCCCAAGTAAATCTTTGTGTCTCTTGTGTGCTTGCATTATTGTCTCCATGATTGATATGCTGTACATGTTGTTCTCTTAGTTAAGATCCTAGATCAGATTGAAGTAAATTATGAAAATTTAACATGGTATCAGAGCTATCCTGAAAGAAGGCATGATATGGCATGTATGACACTTGTTGCACTTACGATGCTAGGGCTTGATATAGCAAAAACAGTCATCGTAGCACTTTCGCTATAAATCCGATTTGGTGAATTTTTCGGATCTGAAAGCTTTACAAGTCGAATATTAAATCCCCATGTAACTTGTGCCCAAAGGAAAACCTCTAATTCGTTGTGCTTTGTGATTTATGATCTGTACAATATAGGGTTTCTGCCTCTTCCATATATGAGTCAAAATCAGGTGACCTTGGGAAAAAGGTCATAACCTGGGATAGGAAGCTCCAAATGAAATTTCTTAAAAAGTGACAGGTAGTACACAAACTGTACTATCTCAAGAAAATGTTTCAGAGGCCGAAGTTGAACTAGTGACACGTGGCACACCGTACAAGTTCACTCTCCTGTATTATTGCATAAACGGGTCACGTTGCAACACTTGGCATAACTCTCTCTCAGAGAGTCCAATTGAGGTCAGACCTGTTAGGATGGAAAGATAAGAGGTCGGGCTATCTCAGGAAATATTTTCAGAGGCCGAAGTTGAAACAATAACACGTGGCACACCGTACAAGTTCGCTCTCCTGTATTATCCCATAAACAGGTCATGTTGCGACACTTGGCATAACTCTCTCTCAGAGAATCCAATTGAGGTCAGACCTGTCAGGATGGAAATATAACAGGTCGGGCTATATTTGGAATATTTTTCAGACCCTATGGAGTGAAAAGTTTAGAGTTACACCAGAAACAATCAGGTACATATTTATGTCAAAACAGAATTATTTTTGAGTACCTTCATTCATGGCTTCCGGAATTTAGGGCTTCTGAAAAAGTTGGAATTTTTGTAATCAGAGACCATGGCTGGATGCTACTCATCAAAATTGAAATTTAGAGACCAAGATCAGAATTTTTGGTTGGGCAGAAGGCTGGGCTTGAACAGACCCTAGTTTGGGACTTTGATCAGAAAAGTGGAAAATTAAGGCTTCTGGAAAAATGGGAATTTTTTAAATCTGTGACCACGGCTGGAAGCTCCTCATAAAAATAGAAGCTTAAAGATTTGGATCAAACCTTTTGATGGGGAAGAAGAGTGGGCTTCATAAAACCCCACTTCGGGGTCATGTACAGTGAATCCGGAAGTTTCAAAGGAAAAATTGAGGAGTGAAACTTTGCAGTTTTCAAATTCTGAGCATACCAGCGTGATCAGCTCATCAAGGCACATATTTCTATCCTTTTGGAAGTTTGAAATTCAAAGTTTGAAGTTTTTGGGTTTCTCTAACAAACCCTAATCCATCTCCAGATCCAGTTCTTGCAAATCAACTGGATTGGGTTAATCCTAGAAGAAGATGGATTGGTCACCTGCATAAGTGAAGAAGTTCCTGTTTCAGAGGGAGATGAGGCTAAGACCTTACATAAGGATATTACAAGCGATCTCAACAGGTATGACTCATCGAGGTATGTTTCGATATTTGTTCATGATTAAGTTTATGGTATGTTTGTGTTCATGTTATTACAGTTAGTACAATCTTGATTTTATATTTGTCGTATCACCTTAACAAAATTATGAATGCATGATAGAAGATATTCATTGGTTAGGGTGTTGACACTTATGATTGTACTAATGCATTATGGTGTTGTATGAGGTTTATGTTGTCTGCTAACATAAAAGGTACACCAAGAAAGACAAATCATGTTCTAATTCAAGAATGTATGATCATGGTGACATGAAGACAAGGATTCATCCATTGTCATGGATCACATAGAAGATCTACTTTCGAGGTATGTATAACTTGTTTTTACAATGGTTAACTTATGAGACATGCAGGTTACTAGCACAAGTCACTGAAGAGAACCAGAAGACATTATGCGGGTATGTTAGACATAACTAGCTAGCATGCTAATCTAGGTATGTTTTTCCTATATCAAGCTAGAATCCTACCTTGTGTTAGGATCTTATACTGTTGTGTTGTTGATAATGATTATTCATGAAGTCATAAGTTGAAATAATCATGGGTACATGCATATTATGTGTCTTACCTTAATTAATGATATGAGTAACCCGAAGAGTCATAGGTTTAGACATGTTACGTTTCTTATGATTTGACTAACCATAAGAATCCTACATAAACCTTGAATGCTAATGCTTATTATTTCTGTTTGAAATGATCATGACTATACATGCTTGAGATTATTGTGTTTTTAATAGTATACTAATGAATGTATGATTTTATATGAGATCAAAAGGATAACACAATCATGATACTAATAAGCATAGGGACCAAGGATGAATATGAGTTCAAGAACAGGTAATCCAGGAAGCAAAGATCAAGAGGGAGTACACTCCAGTGGTTTATGCAAGGATGCAGATATTCAGAGGGAGTTGACCATCTCTCTACATTCCACAACAGAAAGGTGTAGAAGAAGCTACTTCAGATTAGGACTCTAGTATCTCCTGCAAGGAAGCAAAGACTTAGAGGAAGTCCACCCAACGAACAAACAAAGATAAGTATTTGAATTGTCATTTCTTAAATAATGCTATTCAAAAATGTATATACTGATGTTCCTAGAATTAGGTTGTGTATTATGCACATTAGAATAGTTGCATTGATGAACAATATACTACTAATATGCATGGGTAAGTAGCCTATGGCACTGTACAACATTCCATTGCTACTTATATAGAATGAAACCTCTTTGCTGACATGTTGGGAGTTGTGCACACTCTTAACAATGTTCTGGTAGAGATTGGAAGGAATCTAGAAAGTTACGGGATATGGATAAATGTTGTATTGAAGCATTGGCTAAGATAATTGCATGACTCTATGACATATTTCTTTATGTGTAAGAATTTGTTCTGAAAACTATGAGATGTTTTCTAATCATGCAATTTAACTTGTTGTGTAGGAAAGATCGTATGCCATCTCCTACAAAAGAAGAACTATAACATTTGTTCAGCAACAAAAATTATCGATTGAAGATATTGAAGTTCCCAGAATATGGGAAGAATGCCATGATCCGTCGATCATGAAGAATGATGTTTGGGATGTAGTCCCAAGACTTGAAGGGAAGTTTGTTATGACTTCCATATGGATCTATCAAGATCAAACATGCTGCAGAAGGCAGCATAGAGAAATATAAAAGTGATGAAATAGAAGATACACCAGATGGATTTCAAGATAGCTTTCTTGAATGGTGTAGTTGAAGAAGAAGTGTATGTGGAGCAGCCACTTGGTTCTGAGACACATGACAGGAAATCATATATGTGCAGAACTTGGTATGGTAGGATAGGCATCTTTCTATCCAGTTTGGTCTTTACCAAGAGTAAAGCGGGTTCCAACCTTTACTACAAGGCTGAGGAAGGCAATCCAGTGATACTACTTTTGTATGTGGATAACCTGTTTGTTACAGGTGAAGATAGATTGATTGTCGAAACGCAACGGAAGCTTGCTGCCGAGTTCGATATGAAGAACTTGGGGATGATGTACTATTTTTTTTTGGCATGGAGGTGTGGAAAAGTGCAGATGGAATCTTCCTTGGACAAGGGAAGTATGCAGTACAGATCCTGAAGAGGTCCGGGATGATGGACTGCAAGGCTATGGCCACACCTATGGCATCGAATCTGAAGCTTCTATGTGATGCTTCATCTGAGCCGATTGATGTCTCTATGTATCGTCAGATGATTGGGTCCTTGATGTACCTGACGAACATGAGACCAGATATTTGCTTTGCCGTGAACACATTGAGCCAGTTCCTGAGGGATCTAAGGAGTGTTCACCTGGTTGCTGTAAAGCATGTTCTGAGGTACCTGAAGGGTACAATGGATTTTGGGCTCAAGTATGAAGTGAATCAAAAGTTTAACCTGCATGGTTATGTTGATTTAGATTGGGCTGGCAGTGCTGTAGATAGGAAGAGCACATCTGGGTGCTACTTCAGTATGGGATCAGGTTTGATCTCATGGTTTAGTAGGAAGCAGTCCTACGTGGAACTGAGTACTGCTGAGGTAGAGTATGTTGTAGCCTGTTCAGCTAGTTGTGAGGCAGTATGGCTATGGAAGCTACTGTCTGAGTTATTTGATCTCCCATTGGATGCTACTGGTATCTTCTGTGATAACCAGAGTTGTGTGAAGTTGTCTGAGAACCTAGTGTTTCATGACAGGTCGAAACACATAGAGATCAAATATCGCTATATCAGGGATATGGTGCAGAGAGGAGTTGTGAAGCTCCTGTATGTTGCGACGGACGAGCAGATTGCAGATGTGCTGACGAAGCCACTAGCCAGGTTGAAGTTCAAGTACTTTAGAGAGAGGCTTGGCGTTCTTCAGATCGAGGACACTTCAAGGAAGAAGTGGTGGACACATTTGCTAAAGCCATTCCATGCATGTTGGAAGGAGGATCCTTCACATGGCTATGGATGTAAGCGTTGAATGATGAGCATCAGGATGATGTTCTGGTTTCTGTTGGATATGATCAGTTGGATCACTTTTATGTATGTATGAACGGATCATGTTGGATGCTGGATATGATTAGTTGGATCATTTATATGTATGTACACATCATGTTGGATGCTGGATATGATCGGTTGGATCATGTGTATGTATTTTTGTATATGCATCATGTTGGATGCTTGGACCATGTATCTGTATATGTATCAGGTGGATACATTGTATGATCAGGTAGATCATGCATGTTGATGGATACATTGTGTGGATCATGTATCTATGTATCAGGTGGATACACTATGTATATTGATATGTATCAGGTAGATCATGTATGTTGATGGATACATTGTGTGGATCATGTATCTATGTATCAGGTGAATACACTATGTATGATGATATGTATCAGGTAGATACTTGGTGTGCATCAGATGGATGCATTGTATCATCAGGGTGATCATGGATGACGAGCTTCTCCAGATGACATGCAGCAGGATGTTGCAGTGATGATGATCAGGATGATCATGTGTACATTAGGATGATGTATGGTGAGTATCAGATGATACTTTGTGGCTGTGGATCAGGTTGTGCAGGTAAGCATGTAATTTGTGCCCTGGGAGGTTTGCAGATGGTCTTTCGAGGTTTTGCCTATGGCATGTAATTCAGTGCCCTGGGACATCTGGCAAATGCTCTTTCGAGGTTTTGCTTGGGAGGATATATAATTTGTGCCCTGGGAGATATGTAGATAGTCTTTTGAGGTTTTTCCTATGGCATGTAATTCGTTGCCCTGGGATATCTGGCAGATGCTCTTTCGAGGTTTTGTCCTATGGCATGTAATTTGCTCCTGGGAGATCTGGACAGGATGAAAAAGGCCTCAGATGCTTCAACCAGGTTTTTCCATGACCACATGTAATTTGCTCCTGGGAGATCTAGACGGGATGAAAAAGGCCTCAGATGCTTCAGCCAGGTTTTGTGGTGGACCACATGTAATGTGCTCCTGGGAGATCCAACAGGTAGAGCTGTGTGCTCATAATAGCCTGGGATGCTTTAGCCAGGTTTTCTGGTTAGATCACATGTAATGTGCTCTTGAGAGATCCGACAGGTAGAGCCGTGTGCTCGTAACAGCCTGGGATGTTTTAGCCAGGTTTTGTGATGGGTCACATGTAGTGTGCTCCTGGGAGATCCTACAGGTAGAGTTGTGTGCTCGTAATAGCCTAGGATGCTGCAGCCAGGTTTTGTGACGCACGTAATAAGTCCTGAGGATTCCACAGTATGGCCAGTGATGATGAAGACCTATAGGTGGTGGGCCTACATCCAGTATGAAAAAGGACTGTCTCTGTAGAACTTCCTATGATGAGTAGATTCAGAGATTGATTGAGATAGCAGCAGTAGTGACGATGATGATGACTCGATGATGATTATCCGGTGACGATGATCTAGAGAAGATGACTTGTGCTAGAAGACCTGTGCTGAGAAATACCTTCCTAGTTAAGAGGAAGTGTTGATGTATATGTAACTTTGGAATGTATTTCATATATGTTGTATGTACTCCTATAGAGATGGTATTATTCCTCTATACGGAAGTGTCGTCATTTATATTGTAAATGTCGTAACTTATACTTGATAGGTTATTAGACCACCTTGTTGGGTTCGGCCCTGTATAAGTCATGTGGGTCAAAGGGTTATTAGACCACCCTATTGGGGGGTCGGCCCAGTCAACATTATGTTATGTGGTTAAGTTCGAGCCTACATGATTTATGTAAAAGGCAAGTCAAGTCAAGTATAAATAGAGTGTGGGAGGCACTCTATTTGTTACTCACTTCTCACTCATGCACTCAAGGAGGAGTGGAGCACTTATGGAGGAGGAGGATCTGCTACTAGGATATGTCTATCTGTTATGGTTGGGTTGTATCATTTCTCTATCTATCTCTGAGGAAGTTATTGGGGTTTTTCACCTTTATGGTTTTCCCCAAGTAAATCTTTGTGTCTCTTGTGTGCTTGCATTATTGTCTCCATGATTGATATGCTATAGATATGCTATACATGTTGTTCTCTCAGTTAAGCTCCTAGATCACATTGAAGTAAATTCTGAAAATTTAACAGTACTCCAGTTGAGGAAGGACAGTATCCTTCTGTGGGACAATATTTTTTTTTGTGGGAATCGGGGTAGAAGGTGAAGGTTGTTGAGGTGGATGTGGTTTTGACATTGTATTTTAAGGATGTTGTGTGTTAAACACTGCCTCAGGTTCTTCTTCTTCTTCACACATAGGTAGTTCTGAAAAGCATCCCACAGCATAAACATGTGGGTCACCTTCTGCTTCATCTTCAGGTAGTGGAGAATCAGGAGAAGTCTGCTCATTGGGAGTGTCAGGATTGACTTGAGATTCTCCTGCTAATGCCCTAAAAATGGAAAAGAGTTCCTCGTTTGTGAGTGCATCCGCTGGATTTGGTGGTGGTGGATTTTGTCGAGGCTGGTAAGGTCTCCTGAATGGTGGCCTTACAAAACCTCTGTTCTAGTTCTGATTTTCATTAGTGCTCTTCTTTAAATCCACCATCTCATTTGACATTTTCTGAAGAAATGTTTTCATTTCAGTCATATCAAATGTATCCTTGTTTTGAACTTTGGGTTTAGGGAAATTCTTTGTTCTCTTCCTAGAAGTAGAAGGTTGCCCTTCTGAAGTTTCAGGGTTTTGTTCCAGACAAAAGATGTCTTTCTCAACTTGGATTGCTTCGTCAAAAGCTTGCAGTAAAGTACCCTTTTGTGCCCTTTTGACCCATATTGCAATAGGGGGAGGAAGTCCCTTTTCATAATAGGCCACCAACAACTCTTCAACATGAAGAAGATTGGTAGGAATTCTGTTTTTAAGATATGAAAACCTTTTGTTAAAGTCTTTTACACTTTCTTTTCCTTTGGCTTTCATGGAGGACAATTCTAAGACAAGATCTTGCATTGTTTTGTCATCCCCGAACTTCTGGGTAAAATGTTTCTCGAATTCATCCCAGGAAGTTATAGATTGAGCCGACAAAGCAAAATACCAAGTGGCCACTCTGCCTTCAAACATGTATGGAAACAGTCTGCAAATTACATCCTCATGTATCACACTTCTAAGCATGATTGCTTGCATAAAAGTTTTTATGTGGTCCAACGCAGGTATCTTGTCATCAAGGTTGTATTTAGGTAGCCATTTCTCAGGATTCTTTGGTAATATGTATTGATCACCTAGTATGAAAACTGCACCTTGGTCAAGCCAAGGTTCGTTTTGACCTTCTCCAGCCATTGGAGGTTCTTGTTCTTCTTCTTCAGATGACGAACTAGACGAATTTTCTTCATCTGAGGAAGATGATGAAGATGAAGGAGGGGACGGTGGTGGACCGCCTGCTCCAAGATTTGGCTGACCTTGTGTTACTATGTGAGTGGTATCACGATTATATTCAGGAGAATCTGGTTGATTAATTTGGTCCTCATTTTTAGATTGATGATCAGTTGAATGTTGATCCTATGTGTTAAAACTATCAGTCAGTTGAATCAATGCATCAGAGGTCTGTCAGGTGGGAACTTGCTATTATTCCCGATCCCTAGCCTACAAAATACCTTCTAAATTTAGAGTCGCCAGACTGCGTCTTCTTTGATCGGAAAGACTTTGTTGTTCTACTCTTAAAACCCTATCGATGGATGTTTTCAATAACTGTTCTAACGAAATGGGTCCCCTTGAGGGCGACATGAAGATGATTTCTCCTATGTTCTCCTGTCGTACTACCAGTGTAATCGGTATAACTGTAGGTTGCGCAGATATAACAGGGAGAACTGTAGGTCGCAAATGAGTTAATTGTTCAGATGTTGAAGCCCTAGTCTGGCTTTGGGTTTGAACCATTGAAGTACTTGCTGGAGGAGGTTTATCAGTAGCTTGTTTAGGCATGCTTTACTAGTATCCCTCCTTCTAGCGCCATTTGTTGATGCCTCAGGGGTGCAAGGTAAGTGCAAAGTACTGGAATGGGTTCCAAGGCATAGAACAGGGGATGAAAACCCAGCCAAAGGCTTCAGTTAATCCTACGCAAGAGTTACCCTATCCTCGAGCTGTTTGGTGTGGTAATCACCCACGGATATTTGGCCTTCGCTGGTATTCTAAGAGTAAAAGGTTTGATCTTTCAAAGACCAATTTTCCTTTTAAGGGAAACAAAGTGTGATAGCTGATTAACAAACCTAACCTAACCTACCTAGGGAAAGAATCTATCTTAAGTCAAATCTAACTTGAAGAGGAAAAGTTGATAATGTGCAGATCATAACTGAAGTATGATGAACAAGTGATCAAGTACCTTAAACAGAAATGTATTTTTTTTCTTCACTTGTTAATTAAAGTTTTATCAATTAAGAAATTAAGTGACAATCCTTCAAAGTGTTTAAGATCATTCAAATAACTGATCTGTAATCATGGTGTTAATTGAAAAATTAACAATTGATTATGCATATTTAATTGCATCGAATCATTTGCAGAAATATAAAAGTAATAACTGTTCAATCAAAGAAATTTAACAGAACAATCAATAGCTTGGACCTAACATACAGAAAAAATCAATATGAAGGCTTTGTGCAGAAATAAAGAACCTACAAAAGATTAAATACATTTAAACCGATGACAACATGAAATAGTTAACTTAGCGATTCTCAAAGAAATTTGAAGAACACAAGAAGGTGGAGAAAATATAACTTTACTGCATATAAAAGTCTTGTACCAAAATTACAATGGCTCGAATAGATAGAGCATCTTCAGCCCATACTCCTGTTGAATCAAAATTCCAAAATTCCCAACCCCTTGCTAAGGGAAACATTCCTTCTTAAATACTACAATTTACATCAAAGTTTGAGAGGGAGAAATTCTACCGAAATAGAAATTACAAAATCGGCTCCAATCGTCTATCCAAGAAAAGTTGTTATTTTCCAGCTTGAAGGATTTTCCGCCACCTTATCACCCAAAAGATCTTACAAAGACTCATTCTTTAATCAGATAAGGTCTCGTGGCACCATAAAAATTCAATAACAGATTGTCCATTATCTTCGACAGGTGTTATGGTTTGTGAAACATCTGCTATAGGAAATTCAGGATCAGGTAATTCATGGTCAAAAACAGAGAAATCCATTAAAGGATTTACTTCAGAAACAGTTGCTGGTACATCAGGTTCTGCACTGATTATAAAGTCTTGTATGAGATCGTCATCAAGGTCAGCTGGTTCTCCCAGAACTTCCTTGCTCTGCTCCATAGAATTTTGCACATAGGAAGATAACGCTTCAAAGTCCTCTTCACTACTTCCGCTGCTAAGATTAGGAATACATGCATCAAATGGTGGTGACAACGTTTATTGATACAACAAGGGGTAAAGTTCCTCATTATCAACATGAATATTAGAAGGTTCACCTCCTGCATGGAAATTACTCATCCTGGATAAATCTTTAGATAATAGGATGCCCAAAACACCGCGCAGAAAGTTTCCTATTACATAAAGCAATGAACAATGTAGAATTTTCACGTTAATTGCTACTTTAAGACCAATAGGCAGGGTGATGTTGATTGAGTGAGGCAATTTGCAATGATTAAACTTATGCAGCGAACCCATTATAATTACTTCAACTGTCATGAAAAAGTCAAGATTTTGAGTTTAAGCTTGTGCAAAGTACAAGCTCAATCACTGCTTGCATGATTTTGAATTGCCTTTATGATCACATTGTCATAGGAAACTTCCCATCAATAATTATAACTAGTAATTAATAATGGAAACAGAGGCTACGGTGATAGAATTGACTTGCAAAAAATATCGATTAGGAGTTCCAGTACACGGGTGATCAGTTCTCCACATGTAGCAAATCGGATCAATTTGACCCAACTTCGATGAGAAGGATAGAAGCTTTGAAATCATATTTTAAGTGAAAAGACATGATCATTAAGAAGCGGGAGAAAAATGACAAATTGTCAAAACTCAAGACCATACAGGCGAACTTAAGGCAGAGCAATGGTGTCCATCCAACAAGAAGCAACTAAAAGTCTTGTAGTAGCATACACTGTTATAAATTATACAGAAAAATGATAATTTGGGAGAACCAGTTTTCAACAGACAAAATAGTGCACCCTGACTTAACTGATTACCCAAGATCAACATGACCGTAAGTTCATAACAATGGACAGTTGTGATAGCTGGAGCGAGATGCGGAGTTGAATTCAAATATGTTCATGAAGTTTTTATTCAAAGATTTCGCAAGCCGAGATCCGAAAGTGCGGGTTTCCGAGTTGCGGGTAGCAAAAATGAAAATAAAAAAGGATTCCCGAAAGCTGAAAATCGACTATGCGGGTAACGGGTCTCGGGAGTGTCACACTGTCAAGTAGGGCAACTATCCCAAAAGACGCGTTCTGAAATTTACGAAATGCGGGTTTCGGGAGCATACAGGAAATGAATGAAAACGACCATCCCGAAAGCTGAATGCCGCCATTGCGGAGTTCAGGTTCGGGGTAATTATTCCTTGATCTTATTACCGATCAATTTCGCAACCCGCAATGTCGGGTTGCGGATTGCGGGATCACCAAACTCCAAAATTTTAAACAACATTGCCGCAACCCGCAAATGTCGGGTTACGGATTTCGGAGATTCCAAATGCTGATTTTTGGAATGATGATAAAAATGAACAAAATAACCAAAATTTTAGCTTTCCTTTCCTTTCAGACCGAAATGTCTTGGAGAAAATGAACAAAAGTTGCAAACAAGCAAATCAAAAGCATGAGTGACAAACTCTAATATTTACAAAATGACTCACCCAAACACCTTAGTGTTTATTAAGATCGGGGTTGTCGTACTTAAATAAGCATGGTATCTGTTGTGGCCACAATAGGTAGCTAATCCTGAAACTCAAGAGGGTCAAATCCCCCAAGAGCCCCTGTACACAAAAAAATATTGGAAATATCTCCCATGTTCAGCTAGTATTGGAGGGTTATCTCTGCAACCAACCTCCCGTGACCTCATGCTTAACTCTAGTTTGAGTAGAGCTTACTGAGAACACTGATGTATACCATGGGTTTCACCACTCCCTGTCAAACACATAATGTTTTGTTTAATAGTCTTGGATTGTTAACTCACAATGATCTATTTCAAGACAATAAACCTATACTAGTTGGTGCACCCTATAAAAGAAAAAATTGTTTCTAATCAATTTTAAGATTAAGCATTAATTTTAGTGGCTATAATTACTCAAAGGATATGGTCGTGAAACTAATGATGTGGAAAGACTCAATGATATGCACAATCGAAAAGCACTAGACCCATCTATTCAATAAAAACATGCCACTAGTATGACAATCAATCCAATGGTTCTTTCAGAAATAAAAAAATGTAGTCTCTTTATAATTTCAATGCACAAGCAAGTCCTAGATGAAAACACAAGCACTCTGATGCAAAATGCAGAAACATAAAGAAAATATTTTTGTATTTTCGCTTATAAATGAAAGGAAAATGCAAAACAATGTTTTTGTATTTTTTCAATATAAATGAAATGAAAAAATGCAAGCAAAATCAAACTTTTTAGAAAAGAAATGCAGAACATGTAAAGCAGACAACCCAACAAATCCCAAAAAGTAAGACTCAGCCAAGCTAATGAGCTATAAAAACAAAAAATGGTGGGAAACCAAAATCTCAAAAACTAAAGAAAGAGGAGTTTCTGGTCAATAGAAGAGAGTGGAACACTCAGGAAACAGGCCTACTAAGACTCAGGAACACTCAGAACCAACCCAACAACAACCAAAGGTCATAAACAAGACAATCTCAGAGTTGTACGCAACTGTTCATAGAACAATAGCGTCTGTACACTGGCTACTGTACTAACAATAGCGGTTAGACATGGGCTAACCAAAGCTGATCCGCGTACAAGGAAAGGTAAGTGGACCGAAAATGAATCAAACAGCCCAGAAAAATCAAGTTTTCTTATGCAGAACCCAACGGCCAGTCAATGACACAGAAGCTCGACAAACAACTCAAAATAATGAAAAATGCCTAAAAATCCCCAAAATGGAGGTTCCTCCCCGTGGATTCGCCATTCTGTTACAGAGAAAAACTTCCTATTGTATGGGGCATACCGCAACAGACATATGACTGCTAGAAATCTACTCAATTCTCAAAACAATGCTATATAAATGAAAATGATAAGATATGGAGAAAAGACCAACCTTCAACCAGATGTTCGAAGTAGATCCCCGTTGAGCTTTCAATCTCTGATATGGAGAAAAGACCAACCTTCAACCGGATGTTCGAAGTAGATCCCCATTGAGCTTTCAATCTCTACACTTGAACCTGTAGCTTAGTCTCAACAACAAATACGAGCAAGTGCATATAATATATGAAATACATTAGCATAAACAATAGCATGGTCCATGATATAATAAGCAAATGTAACCCAATGTAATTAAACAACATTTACAAGATCAATTGGATGAGAAAATGAGTATTTCCATTAATGATAACATGAAGTACACGATACAACCTCTTGCTGGCAACCCATCATAACCAAGAACTAGGTCCCTCCACTTGTGCCTCCACCACTTCAATCCCCCATGCAATGGAAAACTCACTAGTAAACGATAGGGTCCTTCACAAGATATGGAAGAGTTTGGTAGGTGAACATATGAGGTTCACAACAACAAGGATCAATGGATGTAGACTCAAGTCATGACAAAAATGAAATAGAGTTACGGTGCTCTCTCTTTCTCCTTCCTTCCATGCACCATAAGAGCTCAATATATAACCCTCCAAACTCCAAAGGTAGGTGAAAGGTCAAATCGGTCATTTCGGGGTGCATGGAGGGCCAAAGGTCACTCTAAGACCGCTTTTTGGAAGTAAAAATAGAGTTTTTACTGCTTTTTACCATATAACTTGATGTACACGAGCTATATTGGTACAACCTATGTATACGCTAGGTATAGTGGAACAATTGGCATATAGGAACAAAAATAGGGAACAATGGCGTATACGTAGGTTGAATCGGGAACAAGGGAACAAGGGCGTATACGTAGGGACCTCGTCCTCGCCTATGACCAAGCCCGCGACAAAACTGGTAAAGGGAAGTTTGAGTCCATGTGGCAAGGCCCTTACATCGTGTAGACCTTCCTTGGAAATGGGGCATACATTTTAACCGACTCAGAAGGTCGCCCTTTGCGCAACCCTCGTAATGGGTTGTATCTTAAATGCTTTTATCCCTAAATAACTCGCAGCCCCATTGGTCCATATTATACAGTTTGCACTCTTTTTTGTTTTTCACCTTTTTTACCACACTCTCACATTCATCATTTTTGCATGACCACAGATGGACCATCTTCCACCTCATTACATTGGCTTTGTTGATGGAGCAATTCACTGGTCTGCTAACCTGGCTTCTGCAGCATGGGTCTTATATTCTCCTTCACATGAAATGATTCACCTTGACAGAATCTGTATAGGCACTGCTACCAATAACCAGGCAAAGTATGATGTTGTGACCGGTCTCTTGAATACTGCCCTCCAGATGGGCATATGTCACCTTCATGTGTTCCTTGACTCCCAGCTACTTGTTTCCCAGCTCAACAACTGTTACTAGGTGCGTGATCCCTGCCTCTTTAGAAATATCCTGCGCACAAAACAACTCAGCCGACAGTTTGAATCCATAACATTCACCCATGTCCCAAGAGCTCAAAATAGTGTTGCAGATCAAATGGCTAACAACATCCTAAATTGGCACATCAATCACACCATGTAACACCTCCATCATGCATCATCATCCCATAAACATATCATAAATATATATAAAAACCCAAAAAGATTGCAAGGGGCATCCACGTGCCTATCATCACATAAACATTTGCATCCATGTACAATAAAAATAAAAACACATTCATATATAGGGGCCTCCATGTGCCTAATCCTACATACATAATGTTGCATCCATCACATAACATACACAAGGGGCATCCATGTGCCCAACATCCTATACTACTTGCATCCACGTGCAATACAAACATATAACAAACCATAAGCGCATCCATGTGCGTACACCAAAATTATCATCGCAAAAAAAGGTGCATCCATGTGCATATATATATATCAAAAAATGAATGTCAATATGCTGTACATGTCCTGAGTATCCCTATACTCAGCTATACAAAAAATATCTATACAACCCTAAAGCCTCATAGAATACATGTCGTAGCTACAAAATCGGGGGGAGTCCCCTGCACTCCCTAATGAGAGTCATACCCCGCATCACTGCCTGCATCCGCTGCCTCTGAGTCCTCCCCTCGCTCCTCCTCAAACAACTCCTCATCCCCTGCGGGTTCATGTGCCCATCCCCTGTCCGCTAAGATGGCCACCCGGATCGCGATCGACCGAAACTCCTGTGGCACCCTCAGACAGTCCTGGATCACCTCTGGATCCACGTCCCGCCACCCTTCATCGGTCACTCCCACCAACAACCGATCCAGCAACATCCGTACGGACTCCAAAGTCCCCTCTGCATCCCGCTGACGCACCTCCCCTCGGCCTGGTAAGGCTGGTACCGCTACATGCCCTCTGCACGCTACATGCCCTGGCAGTGGTCTCGAGCCAACATCTGTAGATCACCCATCAGTCAGCAACAGTATATAAAAAAAATATCATACATAAAATTTGACATCCATAACATGCAAGCAAACCCATACGTACCATCTGGTCCCCATGTCTGTCCTAGCGCCCGTGGTGCCTCTGGATCCCTGGTGTTGTCCATATCCGTGTATGGAAAGTCATCCAGTGTCAATGGTATCTGTAGCCACTGTAGGTACAGCTCCTGCGTGAAGTATCTACCAACCTCGCCGCCACCCCGGAGGTGCATCATCTCCCACCACCACACCATGCGCGGCTCCCTCAGTCCTCCTGCCCTCACCGGCACCCATGGCCGCAGTGTCGGTACCCGCTCCATGAAGAATGCACATAGAAAGGATCCGTAACAGAATCCTTTGCCAGATTCCTTCACCGATGTCAGCTGTCGTGGCACACAAGTGAGGAACATCTGGCCCCACGCATAGTAGACCCCATCCAGTACGCGCTCTACTAGCTGCATCTGGCCCTCGGACACCTTTTCTGGTGACTGGGACCCTAACGCACGAACTACGTATGCCGCAATGGCCTGTACTGATGGATCCATTAGGTCCACCACCTGGAGTGCATTCCTCTTCACCCTCGCCTCTGGAACACATTACCGCTCTAGCATATCCTCCATATCGACATCCGCGGATACTCGCGGTTGTGTATCCACCACTCTACCCAGACATGGAAACCCCGTCAAGAAGTATACATCTGCCAGGGTGAGGTCCACCCTCTCACCCTCCACCCTGAACACCTGAATATCTAGCTCCCAGAAACTCACTAGTCTATTCAGCAGCAACGCTACTGACCGCATCATAGGTACCTGAGCGAACTTCAGCAGTTCGCACAATCCCAACACCAACCGCACATGGCGATCCCTCTGGATCACCTCTACTATCTCATCCGGGACCTCCCGCTCTCTCCATAGCACCAGCAGCATCCTGTCAATCATGCAAGGCAAACTCATCAGACTCATGTCAAAAAAGTAAGTAACCTTGCCCCCCCCCAGGGGAACCCTAACAGCTTGATCCCAATCGAAGCTTTAGGGCCCCTTGCCGCAGTTTCCGATTGCGGCTATCAAGGCTACATTCGTGGTCCAAAACCGTGCCTATAGGAACCGAACTCGCGGTCCCAAACCACGTGTTCAGCCTCGGAACGCGTGGTACTAGACCGCGTTTTCTGACCCAAACCTTGCGGTCCGCAACCGCGTGATCCACCCTAGAACCCGCGGTCTTCGACCGCGGTTCCATCCCCCAAACCCGCGGTCCACCCTACGTGGACCGTACACCAACTCTCCTGGGACCCACTATTCCTCCCCGCACCCAAAGAAACTGCAGGTATGAGTTTGATGGAATACTTGTAACTCCCGGATATGAAAACGACCGGTCAGATCGTCTAGAAATGCCACCTCAGCTCTGGTCCACTCTGATCACTAGTCAACGTCAAATAGTACAAATGACACTTGTCATGTTGGACCCACTCACTATTTATAGTCCGTTGATGTTTTCTTGTTTTGGCCATTCTGAACTCATACGGAGTCCATTTTTCGAACCGTTTCCATCGGAATCAGCACGACGAGACCATCATGATGGTCCTCTTGTTTTCTTATTTTTTACACATCAGTTTTGGAGCATTTTTTAGACACCACTCATCACCTCGGTTTGTGTGCCACTTCAGCTGCTCTCCATTTTTGGTATATTTTATATCATCGAATTCATTTTTCCGAGCCCGTGATGATGCTTGAGATCATTTCTCGCTCTCACCCCCATATTTTTTGGGTATATGTCCAAAATGCCCCTTGTCACCTCGGTTTGCGTGCCACATCGATTGTTATCCATTTTTGACACTTTTTATATAGCCGGATTCATTTTTCTGAGCTTGTGATGCTGCTTGAGATCATTTATCGCTCTCACTTGGTACAGTTTCAACATTGTGTCTTGACACCTTGCTGCCTCGGTTTGCACACCACATCGGCCACCATCGGATTGTGTCACTTTTTTACATGATCCATTCACTCCTGTCATACTGCAACTATTTCGTTAATTTGCCACCATTCATTATCCCGCAAGGAGGCCCATCAGTGTTCCCCCCCACCCTCGTTCTTGGTCATCATTAATGTTCCTTGATTGAGCACTTCCTCCTTGCCTGACCATTCCTTTTGTTCGGTATAATTTTATCCCTTTTTCGGGTCGGACAAGTCCTTTACGAAAAAGGCACTTAGGGAGTTTCTGTTAAGCTCTTTTCTAGCTCCTAAAACAATGAAAAGATCGCCGAGAAATCTTGCTTCCTTTCATTCTCGTTAAAGTACCTGAAAGAGCATCTATCTGGTATAATTTTAACCCTTTTCTGGACCTGGTAGACTAATTACGAAAAATGAATACTCTAGTCACACCGGCTAGAAGAGTTCTTCATTGCATCCTTTTATGCTTCTTTGGGCCTTGGAGACTAACACACGAAAAAAAAACCCCCTGGAGTCTTCTTATTGCTTTCAGACTCTCTAAAATTGAAAGCAACCACGAGCATGAACTATCCTAGGCTCGTACAAATTCACACGACAGTACCATTCCATTATTTCAGAGTCTTCTTACCACTTTCAGACTCCTTAAAATTGAAAGCAATCACGAGCATGAACTGTCCTGGGATCGTATAAATCCACACGACAGTACCATCCTTTACCCACTTCTTCTAGTTCCTTAACCCATGAAGAAGTCCCCCCATGCCTCTTGGCACTATGATCGATCATCTCAGCAGCACCCCCAATCAGGTCGCCTTTGTTCAGAGTAGTCTGCAGTCTCCTGCCATTTTACACTAGCTTGAGTATCCCTCATCCCAGTCACTATCCTTGATCCATTCCCGCTATGATCCCTTTCCCCTCAGTCAGTTTCATATGCTGTCCGATCATCCCTGCCATCATACTATGAACAAAGGAAGTTTGAGTCCACCCCCTCTACTTTCCCAGTTATCCCCCATAGTTTGTCAGTCCTACCATTAGTACTCTCACACTTCGGTTCTCCACCTCGCGCTTCTATCAAGGAACCATCATTGCCTTGATAGTTGCAGGTCTCCCTCTGTCGACAACCCCTCTATTCCAGAGGATAGACCCAGAGGTCCCTATGCCTTGGACCCATCACCATCTGTGGCGGGTGCCTACGGACCATTTTGAGAGGAGTCATCATTTCCTCTCCGAGTGGTTGTTTCTCACATGCTCGACTTCAACACCTTGATCGCATCATTGAGAATCTCGCAGGGTTTTTATCCCTTCCATTATTGGTCGAAGACCCCGGATCTTTCCCGAATCTAGCACATTGGTGAGTCACTTCGGAACGCCCAATTATATGTTCCCATGGATGTTTGGGTTGCGTTGGCGCTTGTATTCGGAAGCCATCCAGTTATATGCTTCCTTGAGTACCTAGTTCAGTTCCAGTTCAGTGTACCTAGTTCAGTTCCAGTTTTGAATCTCAGTGTATAACTGAGTTGAAAGAAATAAAGCAGAAACCAACTGAAATGGTTTGGGAGTTTGATCAGAAGTTCAAGACCCTATTAGACCAAGTAAGCTTTTTTATAGCTCCGGAACAGGACAAGGAATGGTTCATTGCTGCGCTGTTGCCCCATATTAGATTACCATTGATGCAGCAGAAGGTTGAGTCGCAGGAAGAGGCCTTGGAGATCGCAATGAAGCTAGAGGCTTCGCTGATTGGTGAGACTAGTTCTAGAATGTCTCGGATCCAGAACTAGCTGACCACCCTGACACTAGAGCTGCAAAGCATGAAGAATGGCAAAGAAAAAAGGTACGAAACTAGACATGAGGTCTAATGTACAAATTGTAAAGGAGAAGGCCATGATCGGGAGCATTGCCCTTTATTCCGTGACTATCTTAATAGTGGTGTGCCCAACCCACTAAATCAGAATCAGGCCCCATGGTGTGAAATTTGTAGAACTATAGGACACAGACCTGAAGATTGCTATCTTATACAGAAATATGTGAAAACACCTAAAAATTTATACTGTAATTTCTGTAAATCCATTGGACATGATGAATCCAAATGCCGCGGATATGAAATAATGAACAAGAGAAAATATGACATGGACTCAATGAGAGGCGCTGGCTTGTACCGCGTACAAGAAGATACCCAGCCAAAACAAGAAAATGCACAATATGACCAAGGAGGATACAGAGGTCGTGGTGTTGGATACCGCGGCAGAGGAAGAAATGTTGGCCCGACGCAGGGAAGAGGCCGCGGCCAGGTCATTTGTTATAATTGTGGCCAACTAGGTCACGTATCTAGAGATTGTGTTAACCCATGCACTATGTGCAATTATTGTAAATCATTTGAGCGTGTTATTGAAGATTGCCCAGTACTAGAGGTAAAAATGCAGAAAAGAAGATGGACAGATGCACCAAACATGAACGTCTAGTGGATCGCAGTAGAGAAAAGACAAGCAAACCTGAGAATTAATGTGGTCACACGCAATGGCACTCAGACAGGCCGCAATAGGGGAGCAGAGGCATCCACATCAGGGGAGGCTCACACAAAGCGGTCTCCGCTTGAGACAGAATGGATAAGGAAAGCTCCAGGAAAAATACCTTCTCTCGACCTACAAAAGAACAAGGAAGTCTTTATCGACACGCAAGATAGCTTCAGAGAGCCAGCGACAGAAACACAGAGGATCCCGTTGCACAGTCAACCACCGCATGTTGAAGACATGCCAGTAGCCTATGACAAAACAAGCACTGCGACGGATGTCAGCACTTCCGTTGTGCAGTTCCTGCGAAGCTGCATGAAGTTACTCAAAAGTGAAAATGCCATAGTTGAGCTGCAGAAGCTCATAAACCAAAATGAGCTGCAGACCGGAACAGAGACTTATGATAGCGTAGTACATCACATAAGAAATCATAAAAGAATAGGCCGAGAAATGAGGCTTACCGCACAGATAGGAGATTTTTAAATAGATGAAGTCATCCTTGATCTAGGATCTGAAGTAAATGTCTTAACTAAGCAGATATGGCAGCAGATGGGTCGACCAAAGTTGTCATGGTCACCTATCCAGTTGTGAATTGCTAACCAAGAGAAAGTCATACCCTTTGGGCGGTTAGCTGACGTGATAGTCGACATCGATGGAGTCCAAATTCATACAGACTTCGAAGTTATCGAGATTGTGGATGATAGTCAGCCTTTTCCTGCTCTTCTGGGAATTGACTGGGCTATGTATAACTTGGCTATTATCAACTTAAAGATGAAGAACATGATATTTGAAGGGAAACATCTTAGGGTCATTGCACCGTTGGATCCTACAGATGGTGACAGATACAACAAGCTGATTCAGGAGGAATCAAAGGCTCAAGACTTGGACAGACTATACCATCTCACAACGAACCAGGAAGATTACATTAATCCTACTGCAGATGGCACACTCAGCTGGATATGTGATAGCTCCCGTGTCTCTGATTCGGAGGTAGGGCTGGAAAATTGGCAAATCTGGATGCATGAAGTATCAGCAAGAAGGTGCGCGTAGGTTACGAAATCACTGTGTTGGATCAGGAAGGAGGTAAGTCCTATTCCCACATATGATGGTTCTACTAATGTTTATACTTTCATCCAAGAATACATTGCAGCTATTGCAGATGAGCACAGATTACCAGCATTGGATATGGCATTGTGTGACACACCTGCCAGATGGTGGGCTACACACAAGCAGACATTGACCAATTGGGATCAATGCAGGATTAAGATGCAGATTCGGTTTGCCGACAGGGTTACTTTACCCGTTGAGAAGTTTACTGGAAAGACAGATCCTAGTCAACATATTGAAGTCTGTTCATAGGCATGGCTGGGAAGGCCACGTGAAGAATGGGTGCACCTATTTGTGCATACCCTGGCGGACGACATTCCAAAGAAATAGTACCTAGACCTGGAGTTGCGTAGAGAAACCACTGACTGGGAAATGTTGACTGCAAACTTCCAGTGGGACTTTAGCTTTGACGACGAAAACTTGTTGATCCGTGAGGCATTGCAACTAATTAAGGAACGCATATTCAGGGAAGACTGTCCTCACAGTAATATGTCATTGGAGAAATTCTTCAGGGCAGATACCGTTATTGCGAACCTACAGTCGGAATGGAAGAAACATGAAGAACATACTATCGA
Organism: Larix kaempferi; assembly: GCA_027924585.1. Classification (NCBI taxonomy): domain Eukaryota; kingdom Viridiplantae; phylum Streptophyta; class Pinopsida; order Pinales; family Pinaceae; genus Larix; species Larix kaempferi. Next base: position 50,204,512 of record BSBM01000299.1, on the reverse strand, counting down.
GTGTTATAACCTAGCTGAAGAAGATGGGGATAGCAAGGAAGATGATGATGATGATCCACGCAACATAAACATACCAGAATCAGAGGGTGCGCGCAATGTAGAAGGACTTGTGTTAGAAATCCCATACATGAGCGGACCAATAAAGACACATAAGGTGAATATTGGCACAAAAGAAGAACCGAAGTTTACAGCAATTGGAGATTATTAGGACGATTAGACTACTGCAAAGATTGTAGACACCTTGCATGAGTATCAGGAGCTATTTCCGACAAAATTTACAGAAATGAAAGGAATTCTGGGAGACCTAGGAGTCATGAAAATACCTTTGAAACCAGGTGCAAATCCTATCAAGCAGATACCATACAGATTAAATCCGCGCTATAAAGAAAGAGTGCGCGCAAAACTGGATAAGATGCTAGAAGCAGGAATCATTGAACCTGTCGAGGAATCTGAGTGGATTAGTCCCATGGTCGTTCAAGACAAGAAAATGAAGGGTGAGATCAGGATTTGTGTGGATCTCAGAAAACTGAATGATGCTTCTATGCACAACCCATTCCCCACTACTTTTACATATGAAGTGCTTGATAATGTTGGAGGGAATGAGGCCTATTCCTTTACTGATGGTTTTCAGGGTATCATCAGATTAGGATTGCTCCCGCAGACATGCATAAGACAACTTTTGCTACAGAATGCGGGTCGTTCTAGTACACAGTAATGCCTTTTGGCCTGAAGAACGCACCTGCCATATTCTCCAAAGTGGTCGTTGCAGCATTCAAAGAGTTTATGCATAAGTTTCTCAAAGCATATTTTGATGATTGGACTATCTTTGGCCTATTGAAGAACCATTGTGCGAACCTCAGAATGATGCTTGAGAAGTGTCGACAGCATCAAACCTCTTTAAATCTAGAGAAGTGTAATTTTTGTGTTCCTTATGGAATTCTACTTGGGCACATTGTTTGTAAGCAGGGATTGACGGTGGATCTTGCAAAAATTGCCATTATTTTGAACTTGCCAACACCAACCTTAGTCAAGATGTTGCGCTCTACCTTAGGCCATACTGGATACTACAGGAAATTCGTAAAGGCTTACGCACAGATAACCGCAGCAATGGAAAAGCTGCTAAAGAAAGACGTACCGTTCATCTGGAATGCGAAATGTGAACAAGGGTTTGATACATTAAAAGAAAAGATGGTGACTGCGCCGATTCTAGTCTTTCCAAATTGGACGAAGCCATTCCATGTCCATGTTGACACATCATGCATTGATTTGGGAATCATATTAGCCCAATTAGGGGAAGGAGGTATTGACCAACCTATTTCATTCTTGAGCAGGAAGCTCTCAACTGTAGAGAAGAACTATACTACTACTTAGAGGGAAGGCCTTACGATGGTATATGCCCTACAGAAATTTAGGCATTACTTGCTTGGTGTGCACTTCCTTATATTCACTGACCACTTTGTGTTGAAATACTTGGACAATAAGCTAGTGTTAGGGGGGCGCATATGCAGATGATTGTTGCTTTTCCAGGAGTATGATTTTGAGATTACTGTTAAGCCAGGTAGACTGAACTTGGGACCTGATCATCTATCAAGGATTGAGTCAGGAGAAGAGCTGACAAACATTGAAGACAGTTTGCCTGATGCGCAATTATTTAGTATACAGGTTTCCAATGATTATTATAAGGATATCATTAATTTTTTAACGACGGGGCTGGGACTGTAGGAATGATCTATCTAGCAGAAGAAGCAGCTAGTGGTGCACGCCGCAGACTTCACTATAATTGTAGGCCAGTTACACAAACTCGAGCAGGTTGAAGTCCTGCGCAGATGCGTACTAGATCATGAGAAACCATTTATTCTAGCAGATGCACATTCAGGGATCGCGGGAGGTCACTATGCAGGAAGGGCTACCGCGCAGAAGATACTGCGTGCAGGGCTATGGTGGCCCATGATCCACAAAGATTCCAAATAATACTGCAGGAACTGTGATGTCTTTCAGAGGACAGGGAGACCTTCGCGAAGGGATGAGATGCCATTGAATCCGCAGTTGACCTTGCAAGCATTTGAGAAATGGGAAATTGATTTTGTGGGTCCTATAAACCCACCAAGAAAAAGGACTGATGTGAGGTATACTATTACTGCTACTGATTACCTCACCAGATGGGAAGAAGCAAAGCCAGTAAAGGACTGCAGTGCTAGTACTGCTGCGCAGTTCATTTTTGAAGAAATATTGTCAAGATTTGGCTGTCCAAAGATTTTGATGAGTGACCAAGGTACTCATTTTTTGAACAAGACCATTGAAGCACTTACAGAGGAATTCCACATTCGTCATCAATGTATTACTCCATATAATCCACAAGCAAATGGCATTGTTGAGCCTTTCAATAAAATATTAGAAAACGCACTCACTAAGGTCTGCCATTTTAATAGATATAATTGGGATCTACGCGTTTCTTCTGTGTTATGGGCATACAGGACTACATGCAAGAAATTGACAGGACATACAACTTTTAAGTTGGATTATGGGCAGGAAGCTATAATGCCAATGGAGTATATTATCCCTAGTTTAAGGATCGCTACATTCACATGGATGGAAGACCGCACAACATTAGAAGAAAGGTTGCTACACCTTATTGGGTTGGAGGAAGATCGCTTCATTGTCGGCTTCCATCATTAAGCTCAGAAAGACCGTGAGAAAGCTTGGCATGATCACCATATAAAGAACAAGTACTTTCAGGTAGGTGACCTAGTCCTCCTGTATGATAGCAAGTTCATGAAGTTTCCTGGTAAATTTAAGATGGATTGGCTTGGCCCATATACTGTGATACATATTACTAACACTGGTGCAATCCAGTTAGCCAATTTAGCTAGCGCTACCCTACCAACTCTATTAAATGGAAGCAGGATAAAGCTGTATCATGACAGCCTTGCTTCGTAGAATCTTGAATAACAACCAGCGGAAGAGATTTCCAAGTGTTAGGTACAGTTGAAATTGGACATTGGGAATGTAAACAAGTCTGTACATGTATGATAAGTAGAACAATGTGTGTACCATGCAGCACTGCTGAAGCTGCGCGGGAAAAAAAGAAAGATGAAGTAAGAAAAGAAAAAGGGAACCGTGTAGTTAAAAATAATACCATTGCAAAGTAACTGCACAGGATCGCAAATGGCTAACCATGCAGCACTCAGAAAAATAGTCGTTAGACTACTTTTGATAAAATAGCCATTAGATGACCGTTATAGCAACTGCTTCAACATTTAAAGGAAATATAGCCATTTTGGACACACTGACGACGGAAGGGACCGAAGGATTCGTTCAAATTGACCAACAGACACCACATTAAATGCTCATCTAGTCGTTGGAAGGTGCGGGGGGGGACTCAGCTGTGCCTATATATAATGTCGCATAAGGACTCACGGGCGTTACCAGACACTTAGAATTTTTATGCGTTTTCTCCTATGCTAGCAGCCCTTAGTCATCTCTCATAAACAATTTCCTACTCTCGCCAATGAATGTCCAAATCAACAGATAGAGAAGAAGAGCTTACACTTCAAGAAGCAATCCGAGTCTTTCAACACGAGGGAATTGCAGAGTTAATGAAAACCCCTACCAAGAAGGTTGTAACAGAACAAGGCCAAGGATCCAGTAGATCACCTCACCATACTCCAATCATGTAGGACAAAGGGAAAGATAAAGGGAAAGACATAACAACACCACGAAGCAAGATCGCCAAACGGCGCAAAGATCATCGAGCCTTTAGAAGGAACCCCTGAAGTTGATACCCAAGTATATATCACCACAGGCGTTGGATGCCCCAGTCTTTAAGTTGACCAAGAATGTTAGATATGAAATCCCATTGTCACCAATTTCAAAACATGTAGAGGTTTCCAAGAACCTGCTCGGAAAGATGACAGATTGTAAGTGGGAATATTTTGACCTCCTAGGCGTGCAAAAGAAAGAGCCCCATGCACCTAAGTACCTACAGTTCCAGCCTGACCAGTACATGTGCTGGAAGAAAGATGCCAAGGGCTCATTTAACTTGGTTTCCGAAAGCTGGATGACACCGGTAGTTCAGTCAGGATTGTTGAACCTCCTTAGATTGCCACATTTTGATCGCTCACTGGAAGTTAATGTCGTGGTTCGCACGCTGATGGCGCTAATCCACCAGGGATATCTGTGGCTTGACAAAAATGTCAATATAAACATTGATTTGATCCACTGCATTACTGGGTTAAGCAAGCGTGCCAAGGATCCCAAGCAGTTCTTCCAAGGGAAGAGAAAGGAAAAAGAAGCTATCGAGAAACTGAAGAAAAGCCATGCTTTGGTGAAAGGGAAAAGAGGTTTTCCCACAAAAGAAATTGAGGACAGAGCGACAAAATTTGTCACCCAGCTGCTCCCAGGAAAAATCATTAGAACAACTAGGCCTCCGGAGGTGCATACGGGCATAGTGCTACTCGATGCCACAGCGGCTGAAGGCACCGAGTTTAATTGGTGTTAGTATCTTCTTAATGAGCTCTTGGATGAACTTAATGATACCTAGGAGAATGGTGGACAGTTGCACTTTACATGGCTGATCATCATCATCGCCTTTTTCGGATGGAAGGAGTCAAGGGACTATGTGGGTGTCATTACAGAAACCAACAATCCTAGAGGGTTCTGATATGTCAACCTCTAGGAAAACATAAATGCAGAACAATAGCACGTGACAGCTGAAGTTTTCTATCAGTATTATACTCAACTACGCGATGTGATCATCGCCACAGCTCACATCATAAAAACAAGTAACGTCGAAGTACATTTTCATTCTTGACTTCAGTGCAGACATGTGATGTATCTTTATTTCACCTAAAGCAAGAATGAAGAAACCAGAATGGTACTGAGGCAACTACCATATGTATGAAGAGGACATTGAAGCCCTCATGAAGGACTGACCCTCCGACTACCATGTTGAAGTCATGGATGTTGAGATAGACTCTGATGAAGACAAGCCAATCTCACTGTCATGCCTGATTGTTTAAGAAACATGAAAGTGGAAAGAGATTGAGGCCTCGCAGAAGCCGAAGGCGCGGAAGAAGATGAAGGCCACAAAGACTCAAGCTGAGATAGTGATGAATGAAGATGACTTTGACATGATAGCAGAAAGGGTCTCCGAGCAGATGCAAGAGCTCATGACTGACAAATATAAAAAGGATCAGGTCATACAGGATGATCTACAAAAGACCAGGCTCGCACTGCAAGGCCTTATGAAGAAAATGGACGAGTTTCAAAAGAGCATAACCTTTCCGTGCGAAGCAGGAGCTGAAGGGAGGTCGGTAGGAACCTCGCAGCAAACATCATTGCAGCTAGCCATAATGCTGCCATCAAAGACCAGGATTGTCCATGTGGACCCATTGGCTATTGCATTGCCAATGATAGAACAGGTTCCCCTGGACACAAAGAGAGTCAAGCGGGTAGAGCTCGACTTGGAAAAAATTCCCTTACAAGGATTGCACTTCATCCACATGCATATAATAGAGGAGATGCATGAACGAATGGTAGAGTCGATGAAGTCATAGGCGGAGCTCACCGTAATAAACAGGCAACTCGAGTTGTGCACATACATGCAGCTGCGTGATGAACAGGACCGCTAGAAACAATTGGAGAATACCATATCCACTATTGCCCAAGATATTGAAGGTATAGAACTCCAGGATAATCCAGCAGATACAGTTCTGAGGATCGGCGACAAGGTCAGATATTTGAAGGAGGAGATGCAGGATAAGGACATCCTCCACAAGGTCGATCTCACTGCATTGAAAGAGAAACTGAATAAGCAGATGCCATTAACTGAGCAGCAGTTAAGAGAGCAAGCAGTGAATGCTGCCACGTAGAGCATAACGAGTGAGATGGCTAAGTGCCAAGATCTCTTGCAAAAAGTTTCAAAGGAATTCACTTCCCTTGAAGAGGATCAGGGGCTGTTGCAGGTAAAGAGTGCGGTAAGAGAAAAGCAAACCGCGCTAGAAAAGTTGGACGCAGAACTCAAGGCTCTGCCACCTAGGGAGAGGTTGTCCAGGTATAAGGAAGTATTAGGATTGAAGAAGCAAGTCCAGGAATTAAGAGAGAAAGAGACTGAGATGGATAATTAGTCACAACAACTCTTGGAGGATGCTATAGCAGTGTCACAACAGATAGAAGACAAGCTGAAGGAACTGCACGACAACCAGGAGCAGGTACAGGGACAGATTGGAGAAGAGATAACTCCAGCATTGCTTGAAACACTACAGCAAGTTGAACAGGATACCAAAGAAGCAGTGGAGCAGTTGCTTGGTGCATATAATGAGTTCGCAGCCAAGTTAGTTCCATCGGTCGCGGAGTAGAGTGAGATAACCAAAGCATCAAGTGGCTCGGGGATGAGCCACATGTAAGTGTTAGGGGCATGTTGGGCCCAGGTTAGGACAAAGTTTTGGTAACACCTTTTCTGGTAAGCAGGGAAAGCTGAGATGAGCACAGCTCATAAATATAATTTTGTCTAAGTATTGAGGGTGCTGCGAAGCTGTGCACAGCATCCGCGTTTTGGAAGCACTGCGAAGACCAACGCTGCGAGGAAGCAGTGCTACGAAGCAGTCAGGACACATGGAGCCAGCAAAGCAGAGTGTTGGAAAAGGATCAGGTGCAGGTATTGGATGGACTAGTAGTGGTCTAATTTTGGAAAGATGCTCCAGGAGTGCCAAGCAGAAGGCACGAGCAAATCAGGAAGGTGTCCAATGCACGAGTTTGTTGAGGAAAGCAACGTCTTGGCACGCCTGGTGGGAGAAACCATTAGAGATGAATGGTTTTATGAAAGAGATCTGTTGGCATGCGTGCGACAGGGAGGCCGATAGTGACAAAATGAAGACATGGATAACTGCCACGATGAAGCAGATGCTACCAGATGTCAGTAAGCTGATTTAGGGAAACTGGCGTAGTTTTGTAAATCCTAAGGGTTTTTGGGTTTAGGTCTTCGGCTTTGTAAAGACATGGCCTTAGAGGCATGATCTATTTAACAAGACAATTTTGTATGGGATGGGGTTACTATGTGGTTATGTTTTGGGGTTACTTTTGTTGTTGTAGTGTAAAAGTTCTTTTGAGCTAAGAAGATTGTAAAGTCTCTGCAGCTGTGTGCGCAGAGACCTATCTGGGAGGAAGGAAAGTCTGCAGCTGAGTGCGTAGACAAAGAATGGTTGTCCCCATCCATTTTAAATAAATATATTACCAACCATTCTTATGAACGTAGCTTCCCACCTGGGGGAGTGAACCACGTTAAATATCATGTTATGTGATTGTGTTTTATGAATGAATGCTTAACTGTATTTCTTGTAAATGAATGTCTAGATGTTTCCTTGCATGCTATTATGAGAGAACTTTGATATGCATTTTGTAGCTAGGTTTTTACCCCTAGCTTGTGCAAATGAGCACCTACTAAGGAGAAGGGACTCCTTAGTAGCAGTTCAGTAAATGTAAATAATTAAGCTAAAACAAAAATAGAAACTATTCTAAAACATGTGCATGAAAAATAAACAACAATTTGTAAACAAGGGTTTTGTATTAATATTACCTTCAATGTGAAGGTTGATGAAGCTCCTTGCAATGTCCAAGAGGGTTGCTCCAAGCTCCAATGTGCTCCTTCTCTTTCTCCAATGTTGGGGATGGGCCAAAAGTGGCTCTCAAGGTGAAAGTAGTTCAATGGTGAACTAGGGTTTCGAGAGATATTTTGGCAGAGTAAGGGCATACTTGATTGTGGATGTGAAATAAGGGATCTCCATCACCTATTTATAGTTTTTTGGTGGTGGAGTGCTGACCCATGGTTTTAGGAAACACATGGTTTAGGGCAGCTGTATAGGGTTTTTTCCTCCTTTCCTCATTATTTTATATTTTTTATTCCCTTTTTAGGGGATTTTTGCTATTTTTGGAGGAAAAGGGGGTTTTTTAGCCTTTTTGAGGCTATTTTGATGGTTTTGTGGCCTTTTGGAGGCATTTTAGGCCCTTTGGAGGCTTTTTAATGGGATTTTTTGGGATTTTAAGGGAAATATGGTAGGAAAATGGACAAATGAGCCATATAATGTGGTAGATGAGGTAGTGAACACTTTTTGGGTGTTAATAGATTGCCCCCTGATGTGCGAGGGCAGGAGCTCATCGTATGGCCGATGGACATCATAAGTCATGAATGGTTTTCTTGGGTGTGGAGAGAAGAGAAGAAACAAATCGAAGCCCAGAACGACGATCCCGAACACTTTGCAAGAACTAAAAGTACATAACCTCAAGAATGGATGAGGAATCATCTGATCATATGGACGAGGCGGGCATTCCCATGCTCGTATCAGGATATAACATAACAATAACAATGGGGTCCAAAAAATGAGGACCTGACATATACATGACCTTAAATACTGACTGAGGAATAATCTCAATGTATGGACGAGGCGGGCATACCCATGCTCGTATCAAGATACATAAACAGAACTGTGAGGCCCGAAAAAGGGGGACCTGAAAATACATAGATAACCACTGTGTACATCATAAGTGTCCATAGGGGACACAAATCTGGGACATACTGCTGGGCTGATCATGTGTGGACTGAAGAACTGGTGCACTGGAACATCAACAGTGCTGCTGAATGGGGTACTAGAGGAATTGATGAGCTGCTGGATCATAATGACTGGGAGCAGAAACTTCGATGGTACACTGAGCTGGAACTGAAATGGGTACTCACAGAAGCATATAGCTGGATAGCTTCCGAATACAATCGCCAACGCAGCCCGGACATCCACGGGAACATATAACTGGGCGTTCCGAAGTGACTCACCAATGTGCTAGAGTCGGGGGAAATCCGGGGTCTTCGCCAAATAATGTAAAGGATGTAACCCAACGCGATTCTCAACGATGCGATCAAGGTGCTGAAGTCGAGCATGTGAGAAACAACCACTCGGAGAGGCAATGATGACTCCTCTCAGAATGATCCGTAGGAACTTACCACAGATGGTGATAAGTCCAAGGCGTAGGGACCTCTGGGCCTATCCTCTGGAATAGAGGGGCTGTCGTCGACAGAGGGAGACCTGCAACTATCAAGGCAATAATGTTTCCTTGACAGGAGCGCGAGGTGTAGAACCGAAATGTGATAGTACTGATGGTAGGACTGAATTCCCGGGGCGCCATCATGCAATCCTGAACTACATCAGCGGCTCACACTACCCATGGTGGTGCAGGCCCATCCTATACTACCTCAGTTCCCCCACTTGGGGGCACCATCCCAAATCCTATCCCTCCACTTGGGAGCATTGGCCCCCACCTGGTCCAACCCACTACTGTGTCACATCCTTCTTCCAGTTTTCCATTCATGGCTAGCCTCAACCTACCTGACCTGGCTAGATTGACCAATGATCCTATTCGACACGACCCTACGTGGCCTCATATGCCTACCAAGCTCCCCTCTGACATCCCTAAGTTCGAGGGCAAGGCTGGTGAGGACCCACAAAACCATATCATGTCTTTCCACCTATGGTGTTCCTCTAAATCCATAGTGGATGACTCTGTTTGCCTCCGTCTCTTACAACGCACCTTCACTGGCTCTGCAGCCAAGTGGTATATCGAGCAACCTCATGAGACCCATGCCACCTTTGCTTCCCTTGCCTTGACCTTCCTGCAGTTCTTCCAGTTGCCTGTCCGCTATGACACGGGCGTTGAGATCCTCCTATCCTGCAGACAAAACACGGCTACCCATATCACGGACCACATCCATGAGTGGCGTCGACGCCGTAGCTTATGCAAGATCAAACTAGACGACCGTATCTTCCTAGATTGGTTCCTCAAATCCCTTCTCCCTGTTATTGCTAACGATGTGGCATCAGAAAGACCCCAGTCTGAAGAAGAGGCCATCCTTAAGGCCCAACAGTTCGACCTCATTTACGCCCAGTCGGGTTACCTTTATACCATTATACCTGACGCCCCTCGCGGCGAGTCCTCCCAGTACGATGCGCCGGGGGCATCCCACGCTGCAGACGGTATCATTGGCCGTGTTTCTTCACATCCCCAACCATTTTCTATTACACGTCCTTCCTCTGGCCCCAACCTTTCACGGGCTACCTCACAGTTTGGAGCAACCAACTCATATGCTCCCATGGCACATCACCATCACCATGGACCCTCATGTCCTCCTCAGTGCTTCGGTCATGCGACTCCCGCTTATGCCTCCCCAGTGGAGTCGCCAAAACTGTAGCTAGGGTTTTACCCCTAGCTTGTGCAAATGAGCACCTACTAAGGAGAAGGGAAAAAACCCTATACAGCTGCCCTTAACCATGTGTTTCCTAAAACCATGGGTCAGCACTCCACCACCAAAAAACTATAAATAGGTGATGGAGATCCCTTATGTACCATGAGGGGAACGGTAGATGGGGGCCCCATGGAGGGCATACCCAAAATAGGTGTAGTAACTGGTGTAGTGGTGGATGTGCCACCAATGGTTCCTATAACAAAAGGAGTGGAAGTCGTGCCATCCATGGGGCTAGTAGGGGCAGTGTAAATAGGGTTCTCAGACTCTTCGTCAGAATCAGAGGTAAAGTAAGGAGCGTCAATATCTGGTGACGGAGTCCTATGTCGCTGACAAGTGGAGTCAAGTGACAAGGCTCTAGATATGTGATGAGTGGTATCAACGGATGATGATCAGAATCTATGACGGGTGGTGTCAAGAGAACCGTGCTGTGGGGGCTCGCCCCTGAGGCGCTGAGAATGTCTTGGGGACTCAATGGTGACGGATGGTGTCAAATCTCTGTGGGTTGAGGTGAGTAGAAAAACAGCTCGAAAAGGCCTAATGCAATCGAGTGTGCAGAAGGAGAGCTTAAAAAACAAGGCACTCAGGCCAACAACCAACTCAAAACACCCACTGCAACAGCTGTGCTACAATAGGTGGAGTATCAACAAAGATGGTCAGAATACCAACAAGAAGTAGGTTTCCTAAAAAGAAAAAAAATGGTGGACTCACTAGACCAAAGGGAGGTAAAGGAGCATGCAAACACCTAACTAAAAGTATTCTGACTCAACTAAACATATCTTCTGCAAGGTGATGAAATCCAAGTCAGACAATATGAGTAGGAAAGCCAAGTGGCTATGATATCCCCCTACCGGGAGGGATACCGGGTAGTTAATCCTAGAATAATGGCAACTAAGATACCCCGTTCATGACACGTCCAGAAAGGTGAATCTGTCGTTTAGTCCGTTTACCGCAATACCCCTATACAGGGATATCCCGCGAACCGCGAAATGTAGCCCTTCAGTTACTGAATGGAGTGCGGTATTCCACTCAGGCCTCCAGAACCAGTCTCCCGACTTCAACCCTCCTAAGGGAGAGGCCCTCTGATAAACTGGTCGTGACCGTGCCAAAAAGTACTAGGGGATTTTGGTTCCCTATTTCGACAACAACTATGTCTCAAGTGAAAGTGACCGTGGGGTGTTATTGGAAGCCTATCCCCTCGACCCTATCTAACTACAAAGATTCTTTTGTGTTCCCCAAGTGGGGTTAGAATGTTGGTTCAGTTAGGTACTTTTTAAGGCTCACTTGAATTATGTGACAGAGTGTGTGCTCGTGAGGTGATGAACCCAAAATAGAAGTGCCACAAGGGGGGCAACTTCCAACTGTCAATAATGCTGGAATTGAAACTTTAACTTGCAAAATTTTCTGAATTAAAAATACTGAAATTTTAAAAAGATTCTGTAAAGAGAACAGAAATTATGTTGCATAAAGGCTGTAAGGAAGTGGGGCTGCAGGTAGGACAGGGGGCTATTCAGATGCAGAAAATATTGCAGCAAAAGGGGCTGGGCTCAAAACAGGAGAAATGCAGAAATCAGACCGCGGGTCTGTGGCGAATCAGAACAGGCAGACCGCGGGTTTGAGGGAAATAGACGCGGTCAGGTCGCGGCTTTCGGGCCAACAGACGCAGTCGATACGCAGGAAATAGGGAAAAAGACGTAGTTGGGTCGCGGCAAAAAGGCTAACAGACGCAGTCGGGATGCGGGAAAGAGGCTGAAAGCCGCTGTCAGGACGCGGGAAAATGGCCGACAGGCGCAGTCAGATCGCAGTAAACAGGCTGATTAGCCGCGGTCAGATCGCACGTAACAGACTTGAATCCGCCGGCAGGGCATCGGAAACAGTCTGAGAGCCGCGGTCGGGTCGCAGGTAAAGGCCTGAAATACGCGGTCGGGACGTGACTGCAGAGGGAAAAAACACGATGTACGGCGGCCGAAAGGGACAGCCGAAAGGGAAAAAATTTTAAACGGAAACCAGAAATTCAAAATCTAGGGGAGTCGCCAAAACTGTAGCTAGGGTTTTACCCCTAGCTTGTGCAAATGAGCACCTACTAAGGAGAAGGGACTCCTTAGTAGCAGTTCAGTAAATGTAAATAATTAAGCTAAAACAAAAATAGAAACTATTCTAAAACATGTGCATGAAAAATAAACAACAATTTGTAAACAAGGGTTTTGTATTAATATTACCTTCAATGTGAAGGTTGATGAAGCTCCTTGCAATGTCCAAGAGGGTTGCTCCAAGCTCCAATGTGCTCCTTCTCTTTCTCCAATGGTGGGGATGGGCCAAAAGTGGCTCTCAAGGTGAAAGTAGTTCAATGGTGAACTAGGGTTTCGAGAGAGATTTTGGCAGAGTAAGGGCATACTTGATTGTGGATGTGAAATAAGGGATCTCCATCACCTATTTATAGTTTTTTGGTGGTGGAGTGCTCACCCATGGTTTTAGGAAACACATGGTTTAGGGCAGCTGTATAGGGTTTTTTCCTCCTTTTCCTCATTATTTTATATTTTTTATTCCCTTTTTAGGGGATTTTTGCTATTTTTGGAGGAAAAAGGGGTTTTTTAGCCTTTTTGAGGCTATTTTGATGGTTTTGTGGCCTTTTGGAGGCATTTTAGGCCCTTTGGAGGCTTTTTAATGGGATTTTTTTGGGATTTTAAGGGAAATATGGTAGGAAAATGGACAAATGAGCCATATAATGTGGTAGATGAGGTAGTGAACACTTTTTGGGTGTTAACACATTTTCCTCCAGAAGAAGTATGGAAATGATATGTTAGGTTCTGCATGAACAAATGAATGATGAATATTTAGTGTTGTGCTTGAAGATAGTGGATCAGTCATTTAATTAGACACTTTCTTATACGCAATATACGAATGCTTAACAGTTGGATTGTATAGCCATATACATTCAAATCGTAGCACCCCGGCATAACGAATGAATGTTAGAAAAATAGTCGGTTAAGTGCCTGAACGAGTGGATGAGTGATATTCGTTTCAGAGCCTTAAGTGTTCAAGATAATTCAAGTATAGAATAAAGCTACATTGTTCGCAGCTTCAAGAGAAGTCCCTCTGTTAACACCCAAAAAGTGCTCACTACCTCATCTACCCCATTGCATGACTCATTTGTCCATATTTCCTACCATATTTGCCTCCAGAACCTAAAAAAACCATTAAAAAGCCTCCAAAAGGCCCAAAAAACATTAAAAAGCCTCCAAAAGTCCCAAAAACCATTAAAAAAGCCTCCAAAAGGCCAAAACCCCCATTTTTTCCCCAAAATAAGTTAAATTCCTCCAAAAATAGCAAAAACACTCTAAAAAGGGAATAAAAAATACAAAAAAGAGGAAAAATAGGGAAAAAAAGGAAGCAAAAACCCTATACAGCTGACCTAAACCATATGGTGCCCAAAACCATGGGTCAGCACTCCACCACTAAAAACGTATAAATAGGTGATGGAGGCTCCCCATTTCACATCCACAATAATCCATATCCTTACGCTGCTGAAAATTCCCTTGAAACCCTAGCTCTCCACTTGCAGCTAATTCTTGAGAACCCTTTTGGCCCCATTTCCAAAACACCTTTGGAAGAAGGAGAAGGAACAACAATGGAGCTTGGAAGCAACCCTCTTGAACTGCTGCAAAGGCTCCACCAACCTCTACATATGAGGTAATTTTTAATACAAAAAGAGAGATCTTTACCATATTTTCATGTTTTGTTATTTATGTCAATGCTCATGCTAGGTTAAATTTCATATTGTTTTATTACTTTAATTTACTGATTATTGAACTGCTACTAAGGAGGCCCTTCTCCTTAGTAGGTGCTCATTTGCACAAGCTAGGGTGAAAACCCTAGCTACATTTTTGGCAACTCCCCTAGTGTTCCTTTGAATTTCTGGTTATAGTTTTAAACGTTTTTTTATTTTCTACAATATTTTTCTGTTTTTTCCTTTCGGCTGCCGTAAACCGCGTATTTTTTCTCCATAGTTGAGATCCGACTACGACTTTCAGGTTGTTTCCCGCGATCTACCAGCGTTTTTCAGTCTGTTACCTACGATCTGACCGCGGCTCTCAGGCTATTTTCTGCGATTTGACCGCGGCTGCTTACCAGTTACCCGCGGTCCTCCTACAGCTTTCAACCATTTTCTTGCTATCCGCCTGCGACTTTCGGCCTTTTTCTCGCAGTCCACCTATGGCTTTCAGCCATTTTCCTGTGATCCGCTTGCGCCCTTCAACCATTTTCTTGCAATCCGCCTGTAGCTTTCATCCATTTTCCTTCAATCCACCTACGGCTTTCGTCCATTTTCCTGCCATCCGCCTACGGCTTTCAGCCATTTTCCTGTGATCCACCTGCGGCCTTCAGCCATTTTCCTGCGATCCGCCTACGGCATTCAACCATTTTCCTGCGACCCGCCCGTGGATTTCAGCCCTTTTCCTACAATCCGCTTGTGCCTTTGAGCCATTTTCCTACAATCCACATGCAGCTTTGAGCCATTTTCCTGTAGTCTGCCCACGACTGTCGACCTATTTCCCGCAATCCGACCACGCAGTTTCGTCGCAAACCCGCGATCTATTTTCTGCATTTTTTCCCTATTTGAACCCAGAACTTTGCTGCAATATTTTATGCACCTGCATAGCCACCTGTCCTACCTATAGCCATACTTACCTACAGTGTTTTCCTGTAGTACTATTTCTGTTCCATTCACATAATTTTTTAAATTTCAGCATTTTAATTGAAAAGAGAAAATTTTGCATTTCAAAGTTTAATTTTTGCATTATTATTGTTAGTTAGAAAGTTGCCCACCCCGTGGCACTTTTAGTGTTGAGATATTGTAACTTCTAAGAAAATTATATTTGTATATTATTTATTCCGGAGATGTTCCATACCTCCGATGTGATTATACTATGAATCCGGAGATGTTTATTCCTCCGAGAAGTTGTGGTAACTAGGGTTATTAGACCCACCATGTGGGGATCGGGCCAGTCAGTTATAATAGGGTATTTAACCTAATGGTTAAATACGAGCCTACATGTACCTGTGTAAAATATATGTCAGTGTAGTGTATAAATAGAGGAGGTGTGTTCCTCATTTGATACACTCACTCACTTGAGAGAGGCGCACTTGTGGAGGAGAGGTCTACTATGGTGGAGGAGGAGATCATGTCTTTGGTTTGCATCTTTGTATATTGTTGGTCATCTATATTGAGGAAGCTTTACTGGGTTTTCTACCCCATGAGAGTTTCCCAGGATCAATTTGTGTCTCTTGTGTTTATGCTGTGCTTGTTGTTTCTTCAGTGATCCTGTATATGCTATTATTGTGAAATGGAATGTAATGCTACTATTTTCTGTCTTAGCATATTAAATTTTAACATGGTATCAGAGCTAACCTAAAGGAAGGCAATGTATGGCACTTACGACACTTGCTTCTCTTGCGACAATTTGAAGGTTAGGGTTTTATATAGCAAAAACCAGTCATCATGGAACTTTCGCTATAAATCCATTTATGAGAAGTTTCAGGATCAAAAGTTTACAGGTCGTAGATAACATCCCCAGGTACCTTGTGTCCAAAGGGCACCCTCAGATTCCTTGTACTTTATGAGTTATGATCAGTACAAGTTAGGGTTTCTGCCTCTTCCAGATCTCAGTCAAAATCAGGTGACCTTGAAAAAAAGGTCATAACTTGGGATAGGAAGCTCCAAATGAAATTTTGCAAAAATTGACAGGTAGTACACAGATTGTACTATCTCAGGAAAAATTTTCAGAGGCCGAAGGTGAACCAGTGACACGTGGCACTCCGTACAAGTTCGCTCTCCTGTTTTATCCCATAAACAGGTCATGTTGCGACACTTGGGATAAACATCTCTCAGAGAGTCCAATTGAGGTCAGACCTGTCAGGATGGAAAGATAACAGGGGAAGATATCTCAGGAAAATTTTTCAGAGGCCGAAGTTCAAACAGTGACACGTGGAATGCCGTACAAGTTCGCTCTTTTGTATTATCCCAAAACAGGTCACGTTGCGACATTTGGCATAACTCTCTCTCAGAAAATCCAATTGAGGTCAGACCTGTCAGGATGGAAAGATGACAGGTTAGGCTACTACAGAAAACGTTTTCAGACCCTGTGGAGCAAAAATTTCAGAGTTATAGCAGAAACAATCAGGTACATATTTATGTCAAAACATAATTATTTTTGGAGCACCTTTATTCATGGCTTTCGGAATTTAGGTTTTCGGAGAAAGTTAGAATTTTAGGAATCAGAATCCACGGCTGAATGCTACTCAGGAAAATCAAAATTTAGAGACCAAGATCGAATTTTTGGTTGGGTAGAAGACCGGGCTTGATCAAACCCTAGCTCGGGATTTTGATCGGAAAGATGGAAAATTAGGGCTTCAGCAAAAGTTGGAATTTTTGAAGTCTGTAACCACGGCTGGAAGCTCCTCAGAAAATAAAGAGTTCAGAGCCTTGGATCAAACCTTTTGATTGAGCAAAAGAGTGGGCTTCATCAAACCCTAGTTCTGGATCTTGTCCAGAAGACCCAGAAGTTTCAAAGGCAATTTTGAGGGGTCAAATTTTGGAATTGAAGTATGCTAGTTTGATCAGCTCAGCAAGACACATCCTTCCATTCATTCGGAAGTGTGAAAATCAAAGATTGAATTTTTAGGGTTTCTCTAGAAAACCCTAATCAAGATCCAGATCAAGTTTCAGGGGTAGTTGAGGCTAAGGCCTTACATAATAAGACTACAAGAAATCTCGACAGGTATGACTTAAGGAGGTTCAGGTATGTCTTGAAATCTGATTCTTGATTAAGTTCATGATGTGTTTGTCTTCATATTATTTATTAGTACAATCTTGATTAATGTTAGAATTGTCTTATCACCCTAGTAACAGTATGAATGCATGAAGACATTCATTGATTAGGGCTATATGATTGTACTAATGCATTATGGTGTTGTGTGAGGTTGATGTTGTTTGCTAACAAGATACAGGTACATCAAAAAAGACAATTCAAGTTCCATGACCATGACAACATGAAGACAAAGACTCACGAGGTATGTATGACTTTGTTATATTATGTTTAACCTATGAGACATGCAGGTTCTAGCTCAGGATCTCTAAATCATTGAAGAGATTGTTTAGGTATGTTGTACATAACTAAGCAGATATACTCATCCAGGTATGTTTTCCTATGTCATGTTAGAATCTTACCTTGTGTTAGGATCCCTTATGTAAGTATACTTGGTATGATTGGTTAGTAATCAAGGGTTTATGCATATTATGTCTCTTATCTTTGTTGATGATTTAACTAACTAGATCAAACAAGAATATGCATGAGTAAAAGAAGACTTCCTTGAAACCCTGAATACTAATGGTCATGACTGTACATATTCAAGATTATTTAGAAGTAGAATGTTTTGGTAATATTGAGAATATACTAATGAATGTATGTTTGTGTATGAGATCATGAGGATGACACTAGAGCATGCACAGTGGTACAGAATGAATAGAAGTTCAGAAGACATATAGAAGATCAAGCGGGAGGAAACCACACAAACATAAAAGATAAGTATTTGAGTTGTTATTAGAAATAGTAAATGATATTGCTTGTATGCATATTTGTATTCCTAGAATATATCATGCTGAGTGTAAACATTCATAAAGCATTGAACAATATACTACTAATATGCATATGATTGGTAAGTTGGACAAACATTCCATTGTTGCTTGTCTAGAATGAAACCTCTTTGCTGACATGCTGAGAGTTGTGCACACTCTCGATAGTATGTTCTGGTAGAGATGGAAGGCATCTAGATAGCCACTGTATGCATACAGGATATGGGAAATTGTTGTGCCAAAGTATTGGTCAAAATAGTTTCATAACTATGTAAATGATATATGTATGCATAATAGGTTATCATGTCAATATGATTTGATGATTATGAAGTATTACTAATCATGTACTTAATTTTTATTTGTAGGAAAGATCATGATGAATGATGAACTCTGAACAAGCGATGGATGTTCAACAAAAGATTTACAAATCAAACACACTATAGAAATCTTTTGGTTAAGAGATTCTCTTAGAAAGAGGAAGAGAATTATGATGAGATGTTTTGCTCCAAGGGACTAGATAAGACCATTCTGTTAATGATGTAATTAAAGAAGAAGTGTGAATCAGGTTCTGTATGGGTACCCAAGATCGGTAGTCAATTGATGAGCTTAATGATCATCATGGGTGATGTGGATCTCAACCTTTGCTACAAGGTTGAATATGGCTTCTATACACATATGACATGGATGCAAGAAGGAACTCACCATAGAGTTCGAATGATTTTGAGGCTCATATTAGTAGACCCATCTGACGAGAGATGGCACAGATAGATATGCAGAAGATCACTCAATGCAAAGTGTGAATAATGGACAATTGAAAGCTTCATGACAAAGCTTGGGCTTTACTAGAAGTAAAGTTGTTCCTAACCTTTACCTTAAGGTTGTGGATGATGAACCTATCATACCATTATTGTATGACGATGATCTCTTTCTGACAAGGAATGAGAAACAGGTCATGAAAATGGCTGCAGAAATGAAAATGAAAGATCTCGGATTAATGCACTACTTCTTAGGTCTAGAAGTATGGCATGATCCAAAAGGAATCTTTTAAATCAAGGTAAGTATTTTGAGAAGTTTTTAAAAAGATTTGATATGTTGGAGTGTAAATCCATGGCCACTCCCATGGACTCCAAATTGAAGTTATTAGTTAATGACTCATCATATTTAGTGGACCTAACCCTATATAGACAAATCATTGGGTCATTGATGTATTTAACAAATTCTAGGCCAGATATATGCTTTGCTGTAAATACCCTAAGTCAGTATCTAGTAGAACCTAGAAAGGTTCACTTAATAGCTACAAAGCATGTAGTGAGGTAGCTAAAAGGTACATTAGATTTTTGGTCTATATTATCTTGGAGGTCATGAACTCCGTTTACATGGTTACTCAGATTCTGATTGGGCAGGAAGTGTCTCAGACAGAAAGAGTACATCAGGTGGATGTTATAGTCTTGATTCTACCATGATCTCATGGTTCAACAAGAAACAATCTAGTGTGGCTCTCAGTACTGCTGAAGCAGAATATATGGCTGTATGCTCTGCCAGCTGTGAAGCAGTGTGGCTTCAGAAGCTATTATATGGAGTGTTTGACTTAGAAATGGATCCCACTATGATTATGTGTGACAATCAAAGCTGCATTAAGATGACTGAAAATCCTGTGTTCCACGATAAGTCAAAACACATAGAGATCCGATACTTTTATATACGAGATATGGTGCAAAGAGGAGCTATCAAGCTCGTATATATAAGCACTGAGGATCAGATTGCTGATATCTTGACTAAACCTATGTCTCGAGTGAATTTTGAATACTTTTGAGACAAGCTTGGTATAGTTCAAAAGAACTCTCCTCGAAAGGGGGAGTAGCATAGTATCTGATAACAAGTCTGTCTCATCAATGATGAGGTTACCTTTTACTGCACTTAGTTACTTAGAATTATTTTTTAGGACCCTTATATTTTTACTTTTGATGATAGATGTATTAGTGAGAATACATGCTTTTGATGATAGATGTATTAGTGAGAATACATGCTTTTGATGATAGATGTATACATGCTTTTGATGATAGATGTATTAGTGAGAATACATGTTTTTGATGATAGATGTATACATGCTTTTGATGATAGATGTATTAGTGAGGATACATGTTTTGATGTACATGTTTTGTTGATACATGTTTTGATATACATGTTTATGATGATGAGAATACATGATGCCTTGATGTACTTGTATGGATGAAGATACTTGTACCCATGATTGACATTTGAGGGGATTGGATCATCCCTGGACTTCAGTCCTAAAGAGAGCCATAGACGCATGTCTTCGAGAATGAAGTCCTTGGTGGACTTGAGGGGATTGGATCATCCCTGGACTTCAGTCCTAAAGAGAGCCGTAGACGTATGTCTTCGAGAATGAAGTCCTTGGTGGACTTGAGGGGATTGGATCATCCCTGGACTTCAGTCCTAAAGAGAGTCGTAGACGTATGTCTTCGAGAATGAAGTCCTTGGTGGACTTGAGGGGATTGGATCATCCCTGGACTTCAGTCCTAAAGAGAGCCGTAGACGTATGTCTTCGAGAATGAAGTCCTTGGTGGACTTGAGGGGATTGGATCATCCCTGGACTTCAGTCCTAAAGAGAGCCGTAGACGTATGTCTTTGAGAATGAAGTCCTTGGTGGACTTGAGGGGATTGGATCATCCCTGGACTTCAGTCCTAAAGAGAGTCGTAGACGTATGTCTCCGAGAACAAAATCCTGAATGAACAGGTAAGGGGATTGGATCGTCCTCGGACTTTAGTCCTTTGAATTGAGTCGTAGACATGATGTCTCCGAGAATAAAATCCTGAATGAACAAGTAAGGGGATTGGATTGTCCTCGAACTTTAGTCCTTTGAATTGAGCCGTAGACATGATGTCTCCGAGAACAAAATCCTGAATGAACAGGTAAGGGTATTGGATCATCCTCAGACTTTAGTCCTTTGAATTGAGTCATGATGTCTTTGAGAACAAAATCCTGAATGAACAGGTAAGGGGATTGGATCATCCTCGAACTTTAGTCCTTTGAATTGAGCCATAGACATGATGTCTCCGAGAACAAAATCCTGAATGAACAGGTAAGGGGATTGGATCGTCCTCGGACTTTAGTCCTTTGAATTGAGTCGTAGACATGATGTCTTCGAGAAAAAAATCCTGAATGAACAGGTAAGGGGATTGGATCGTCCTCGGACTTTGGTCCTTTGAATTTAGCCGTAGACATGAGGTCTCCGAGAACAAAATCCTGAATGAACAGGTAAGGCGATTGGATCATCCTCGGACTTTAGTCCTTTGAATTGAGCCGTAGACATGATGTCTCCGAGAACAAAATACTGAATGAACAGGTAAGGGGATTGGATCGTCCTTGGACTTTGGTCCTGTGAATTGAGCCATAGACATGAGGTCTCCGAGAATTGAATGATAGGACTGGATCATCCCTGAGCTTCGGTTCAAAAGGTACATGATAGGACTGGATCATCCCTGAGCTTCGGTTCAAAAGGTACATGATAGGACTGGATCGTCCCTGAGCTTCGGTTCAAAAGGTACATGATAGGACTAGATCGTCCCTGAGCTTTGGTTCAAAAGGTACATGATAGGACTGGATCGTCCCTGAGCTTCAGTTCAAAAGGTACATGATAGGACTGGATCGTCCCTGAGCTTCAGTTCAAAAGGTACATGATAGGACTAGATCGTCCTTGAGCTTCGGTTCAAAAGGTACATGATAGGACTGGATCGTCCCTGAGCTTTGGTTCAAAAGGTACATGATAGGACTGGATCGTCCCTGAGCTTCGGTTCAAAAGGTACATGATAGGACTGGATCGTCCCTGGACTTCGGTTCAAAAGGTACATGACTGGATTGCATCATCCATGGATGTATGTCCTAAAGAGAGCAGGATTGATCACCTTGGAAAATGTTGATCGTATGATGACGATGCTGATGATCGCATGATGACGATACTGTTGATCGTATGATGATGATGCTGATGATCGTATGATGACGATGCTGTAGATCGTGATGAACCATATGTTGTAGATCAAGATGATGTGACGATGCTGATGATCGTGTGATGACGATGCTGATGATCATGTGATGATGATGCTGCTGATTGTGTGATGACGATGTTGATGATCATGTGATGACGATGCTGAAGATGGTGAGGATTCAGATATTGATGTTGCTGTAGCTATTTGAGTGCTGCAGAAGATAAAGACTCAGTACTGAAGATGTTGATGTTCCAGTATTGAAGATGTTCCAGTAACTGGTTGAGTTACTGATGATGTTGAGAAAGCTTCCAATGATTTATAGATATATCATGTATGATGTTGATGACTCCTTGCTTGTGCAGACGCTGTTATAATATCCTTCTCGTTAAGGGGGAGTGTTGAGATATTGTAACTTCTAAGAATATTATATTTGTATATTATTTATTCCGGAGATGTTCCATACCTCCGATGTGATTATACTATGAATCCGAAGATGTTTATTCCTCCGAGAAGTTGTGGTAACTAGGGTTATTAGACCCACCATGTGGGGGTCGGACCAGTCAGTTATAATAGGGTATTTAAACTAATGGTTAAATACGAGCCTACATGTACCTATGTAAAATATATGTTAGTGTAGTGTATAAATAGAGGAGGTGTGTTCCTCATTTGATATACTCACTCACTTGAGAGAGGCGCACTTGTGGAGGAGAGGTTTTCTATGGTGGAGGAGGAGATCATGTCTTTGGTTTGCATCTTTGTATATTGCTAGTCATCTATATTGAGGAAGCTTTACTGGGTTTTCTACCCCATGAGGGTTTCCCAGGATAAATTTGTGTCTCTTGTGTTTATGTTGTGCTTGTTGTTTCTTCAGTGATCCTTTATATGCTATTATTGTGAAATGGAATGTAATGCTGCTATTTTCTGTCTTAGCATATTAAATTTTAACATTTAGTTGGGTTCATTATCTCACATGCACACACTCTGTCACCTAATTCAAGTGAGCCCTAAAATACTGCTTAACACAGCCAACATTCTAATCCCACTTGGGGAACACAAAAGAATATTGTAGTTAGGTAGGGTCAGGGGGATAGGAATCCAAATAACACCACTCGGTCGCTTACACTTGAGACATAGTTGTTGTCCATTAGGGAACCAAAACCCCTAGTATTTTTTGACATGGTTTAAAACCAATTTATCGGGAAGGCCTCTTCCCTAGGAGGGTTGAAGTAGCCAGACTGGTTCCAGAAGCCTGAGTGGAATACCGCAATCCATTCAGTAACCGAAGGATACCTTTCGTAGTTCTTGGTGTACTACCCATATGGGAGTACAACGGTGATAGAACGAAACTGCAGATTCACCCAACCGAACGTGTCATGAACGGGGTATCTTAGTTGCTTTTCTTCTAGGATTGACTACCCGGTGTCCCTCCCAGTAAGGGGATATCTTTAGCCACTTGGCTCTACTATCCATATTTTTTTACTTGGATTTCATCACCTTGCAGAGGATATGTCTGATTGAGTCAGAATACTATTTAGCTAGGTGGTTGCATGCTCCCTTACCTCCCTTTGGTCTAGCGAGACCACTATTTTTATTTTTTAGGAAACCTGGTGCTTGTTGGTATTCTGACCATTTTTGGATGCTCCACTTATTGTAGCACAGCTGTTACAGTAAGTGTTTTGAGCTGGATATTGGCCTGAGTGTCGTCCTTTTTGCACTCTCCTTCTATACACTCGGCTACATTAGGGTTTTTGAGCTATTTTTCACTCGACACAACTCCCATATACTTGACACCATCTGTCACCATTGAGTCCCCAAGACATTCTCGATGAATCTGGGTCCAGCTCCCGTAGCACAGTTCACTTGACACCACCTATCATAGACATAGAGCTTCATCACCTGACTCCACTTGTCGCAGATGCAGAGCTCCGTCCCCCGGCACTGACACCCTTTATTTTACCTCTGATTCTGAGGCAGATTCTGAGAATCCCACTTACACTACACCAACCAGCCCCATGGCTAGCATGACTTCCAACCCTTTCTTTGTAGGGACCATTGATGGAACATCCACCACCACCCCAGCTACCACACCCGCTTTGGGCATGCCCTCGATGGGGGCCACATCCACCATTCTGGTCATTGTACCTATTCCAGTGACTACCATACCCATCCCAACTCCACTAGTGGCTCACACTACCCTTGGTGGTGTAGGACCATCCCATACCTCCTTCATTGCTCCACCTGGGGGCAACGTCGCCAACCCGAACCTAGTTCCTCCACTTAGGGGCATTGGCCCCAATGTGGTCCCAACCACCAGTATGTCGCATCCTTCTACTAGTTTTCCATTCATGGCTAATCTCAACCTTCATGACCTGGCCAGACTGACTAATGACGCCATCAGAAATGACCTTGCATGGCCTGACATGCCCACCAAGCTCCCATCAGACATCCCGAAGTTTGAGGGCAAGGCAGGTGAA
This sequence comes from Larix kaempferi, assembly GCA_027924585.1. Taxonomy (NCBI): domain Eukaryota; kingdom Viridiplantae; phylum Streptophyta; class Pinopsida; order Pinales; family Pinaceae; genus Larix; species Larix kaempferi. The sequence continues at coordinate 50,180,118 of BSBM01000299.1, read as the reverse complement.
GACCTCTAGAACCATATTATGTCCTTCCATCTATGGTGTTCCTCCAACTCCATAGTAGACGACTCCGTCCGAATCCGTTTGTTACAGCGCACCCTCACTGGCTCTACAGCTAAGTGGTACATTGAGCATCCCCATGGGACCCATGCCACCTTTACTTCCCTTGCCTCGACCTTCATGCAGTTCTTTCAGTTACCTGTCTTCTATGACGTGGGAGTTGAGATCCTACTGTCTTGCAGACAGAACACGGCCACCCACATCACTGACCACATTCATGAGTGGCATCGATGCAGCATCCTCTACAAAATCAAGTTAGATGACCGTATCTTCTTAGATTGGTTTCTAAAATCTCTCCTTCCTGTCATTGCCAAGGATGTGGCATCCAATCGACCCCAGTCCGAAGAAGATGCCATCCTCAAAGCCCAGCAATTTGACCTTATTTATGCCCAGTCTGGTTACCTATATTCCATCATCCCTGACGCCCCCCGTGGTGATTCCTCCCATCACGATGCGTTGGGGGCATCCCATGCCGTAGATGGCATCATTGGCCGTATAGCCTCACATAACCGTCTTTTTTCCATAGCATGTCGTAGCCCTGGCCCAGACCTTTCGCGGGCTACATCCCAGTCCAGAGAAACCAATTTGTATGCCCCCATGGCACATCATCACTGTTCCCATGGACCCTCATGTCCACCTTAGTGTTTTGGTCATGCATCCCCCGCTTATGCCCCCTCGATTGCACCTCAGCCATATTACCACCCACAGGCCGCTCCAGCTCCTGTATGCTCTCAAGCCCTTGCGGCAAACCCACAACCCGTTGCACAAGCATATCAGCAACCCCCACAAGGTTTAGCACCTATGCCGCCTCCACCTACTTATTATCCACTGCAAGTTGCTCCCGCACCTGCACAACCCTAGAACCCACCTTCCACCCAAGGGCAAGTGTATATGCAACAGAATCCACAACCCAAACAAAATAACCAACGCCAACAAGGCCAGCAAAACCACGACAAATGTCGTAACCGTGGGAACAACTCCCCTCTAGACCAAGGCAATCGACCTCCCAATCCTCCAAACAACAATAACACAACACTTTCCAACTAGAACTCCGATCGACTGCCCAAACAAGCCAAAAATCTTAATTTGTGAACAAACCATCCTTGTTCTATTTGCGGGGTCTATGGTCACTACACACATGCTTTCCCAGATTTGGAGCGGGCTCGGCAACTCTGGACTGATGATGCCCACCGCCAAGGGCACGTGGCTCCTCAGGGGCCGCCCAAGCCCCCACCACCTTAGAATCAACCCTTAGTGTTACAAAATCCTTTTCCCACCCAAGGCGTAGTGAACACTCAGCCATTGGCTCCCCCTCAAGGAAACACACCACCACAACAACAAATCACTTATGTTTCTCCTGATCAACCCATGATAGACTCAAGTACCCATCACTTTTTAATGATGTCATCCAACGATGTCAACCTTCAAACCTATCGGAACCAATATGGATCCACCCTTGAAGCCCCTCCTGCTAACAAAAACACTAATGCTCATCCCACCGATCAGTCATTACGCATATCTCTGGCTCCACTAGATGGCGCCTCCAAATCCCCTCGCTTCCCACTCTGCCGCATCAACAATAACCCCAATGCTCGTGCTGCATCTAATTACAACATTGTAGATGACTTAGCCCAGTACCCTGCAGCCATGTCTGCATTAGAGGTCTTAAAAAACTATCCTTCACAGCGCAAGACTTTTCTCTTCGCCATTGGTGCTATTGACCCAAATGATTCACGAATGATGGCCTTCGATTTGGACCAATCCGAACCACGCCTACCTTCCACTTTAGCGTTCCAAGTTTGTGTATCCATTCAAAATCTTGTCATCCATCAATGCATCATCGATGAAGGTGCCTCTGCATGAATTATGTCCACATTCGTTTGGCAGAAGTTGGGATTTCCCACTCTCTAGCAGTCCACCACTGCACTGCGAGCCTACGACGGTCGTTCGGCTCAACCCCAAGGTCTCTTAGCTAATTTCCCTGTCCAGTTGGATGGTAAAACAGTGCTCATTGACATAGAGGTTACCAATGCCCAACTTGATTATAACCTCTTACTTGGCCGCAGTTACATGTACGCCATGCGAGCAGTTGCCTCATCCATTTTTCATACCATGATGTTCACCCATGACAGACACGTGGTCAAGGTTGATCAACTCACCTATTACGATCCCAATGCCCCCGTTGCACCCGAAAATGTTCTCCCCATGGTTGAACAACCTGTTTGTGGTGCTGCTACCTCGTTGGTTTCCTCAATGGGACCCAGAGTCTACTCAGATACGCCGATGACTTCAACATTCCAAGCCATTCCACCCCTATCACCCGCGATCGAAATTTCTGACTTATGTAGCCTTTCCCACAATACACCAACACCCAACCTTCAACCGCCCTTGCTACCCCAACCACCATTGGTACCTATTCATGTTGGTGTTACACCCATCCATACAATCCCCTTCCTCTTCCCACCTTCGGGAGTAGTAAGCGCCCCGGTTATGGCTACCCTCAGCCTCCCCGGTTTAACCTTAGGATTACTTGTATGGTACATCATGCCTCTCGTTTCTTCCCCGACACCAAATTTCATCCTACAACTAGTGCAACCCATCACCACTACTAGTCAACCACCTCTCGGTGTCACTACTCCTTCCTAATCCACTAATCCATCCTCTCTTATTAAGCACACTGGGGGTAGAGGCCCACAACCATACACTGCTTTACCCCCGCCTAAACCAGTTAAGAATGCCCTCGTGTTTCATGCTCCTCCCAACTGCTCGTTGTGTGATGAGTTAGGCCATGCTACCCATCAATGCCCACAATTACCCGCATTACAAGAACACATGAAAATGCTTGACGATGACCCCAACATCCTAGTTGTCCAACTCGACCCTACCCCTAAGCCTCATGATAAATCACTGTGTACCAACCACCCTTGTGCAATATGCGGTATTTACAGCCATTACTCACATCACTGTCCAGATCTCCCAGATTATAGAGCCGCCCTATATGAGATGAATAAATTGGACCTCGAAATGCCCCCCTCCACCATTCAAGAGATCCACCCCCCAGCATCCCTTCCAACCAGAGAGATTAATACCATTTATATGATCTCTTCTACTAGTACTCCCTCGTCACCCAATTTGACAACCCAAATTTTCCACAATGATGAGGAGATTCTCGAGGCTCTTACTGCACTAGATTACCCCTGGTCAGATATGCACCATCGCTCCTATTTCCTCCCGGAGGAGTCCTCCTCCACCACAGCCACCCAATTCTCGGTTGAGTCCAAATATTTCCTCCCTGCCAAAGTCGATTGGTTCAAAGATCCCATTTCCGCCCCCAACTCCTTTGAGGAAGGTGACATGGCCAACATCTCACCCATCATCCACATTGATATCTCTGCCCCAGCCGGTGCTCCTGAAATCATTTCATTAGGAGCTTCCTGCACCGAGCACGAGATCGGAGAATACAAAAACCTTTTCAAAGAGTTCTATGATGTCTTTTCCTGGTCATACACCGAAATGCCTGGTCTTGACCCTGCTATCATAGAACACCACATTGACACTTGGTCGGATGTGCCCCCCATTCACCAAAAACAATGACCCACAACCTCATGGTACAACCCCTCGCCAGCAGTTGCTCAATGCCCCGTTGATCCCTCTCTGAGACAACATCTACACCACGTTGGCACCTCTAAGTTAGGGGGCATAATAGATTACCTCAACCCAGGGATAGGGGGCATGATCAATCATTTTGAACCTACCCCATTACATCTATCTCCTCACGTCAATAAACCCATTGTTCAAACCAACACATATGTGATCCACAATCACAAACCCCATGCACATAGCATGGGGGTAGGTCATTAACCCTGCTCAATTTTTCACATGCGTGATCCCAAAAAATTTTGAGGTCACATATGACTTGTAGATTTGATTTGATTTGATACACCTAGTATTCTTCCCCCGCGGGTAATCATTTCTCCCCACCACTGCATCTTTGGCTTGGTGGACTCACCTTTATTTGCAACCATTTTTTAGCCTAGTTATTTCCTTTGACCATTCTGGAGAACTTATGACCTCCATTTTTTGCACCATTTGCATCGTCGGATTCATTTTTCCGTGCTCGTGATGATGCTTGAGATCATCTCTCGCTCTCACCCCCATATTTTTCGGGTATTTTATTTTTTCCAAAATGCCCCCTGTCATCTCAGTTTGCATGCCACCTCGACCGTTATCCGTTTTTTACAATTTTTATATTGTCGGATTCAGTTTTCCAAGCTCGTGATGATGCTTGAGATAATTTCTCGCTCTCACCAGGTATAATTTCAACATTGTGTCTCGACACCTCGCTGCCTCGATTTGCACACCACATCGACCGCCATCGGATTGTTACACATTTTTACATGAGCTAGTCACTCCACTCATACTACAATTATTTCGTTATTTTTCCACAATTCATCATCTCACAAGGAGGCCCACCAGTGTTCCCCCCCACCCTCATTAATGGTTCTCATCGATGTTCCTTGATTGATCACTTCCTCCTTGCCTGGCCATTCCTTTTGTTCAGTATAATTTTATCCCTTTTTCGGTCCAGACAAGTCCTTTACGAAAAAGGCACTTAGGCAGTTTCTATTCAGCTCTTTTATGATTCCTAAAAGAATGAAAAGATCGCTCAGCAATCTTGTTTCCTTTCATGCTCATTAAAGTACCTGAAAGGGAATCTATCTGGTATAAGTTTAACCCTTTTCCAGACCTGGTAGACTAATTACGAAGAAGGAATACTCTAGTCACACCGGCTAGAAGAGTTCTCCATTACATCCTTTTATGCTTCTTCGAGCCTCGGAGACTAACACATGAAAAAGCAACCCCCTGGAGTCTTCTTATCGCTTTCAGACTCTCTAAAATTGAAAGAAGCCACGAGCATGAACTATCCTGGGCTCATACAAATCCACATGATAGTACCATTCCATTATTTCAGAGTCTTCTTATCGCTTTCAGACTCCTTAAAATTGAAAGCAATCACGAGCACGAACTGTCCTGGGCTCGTATAAATCCACACGACAATACCATTTTGAACGCACTTCTTCTAGTCCCTTAACCCATGAAGAAGTTCCCCCCATGCCTCTTGGAGCTATGATCGATCATCTTGGAAGCACCCCCAATAAGGTCGCCTTTGTTCAAAGTATTCTGCAGTCTCCTGCCATCTTACACTAACATGAGTATCACTCATCCCAGTCACCATCCTTGGTCCATTACAGCTATGATCCCTCTCCCACCAGTCAGTTTCATATGCAGCCCGATCATCCCCGCCATCATACTCTGAACAAAGGAAGTTTGAGTCCACCCACTCTACTTGCCCAGTTATTCCCTACCCCCATAGTATGTCATTCCTACCATCAATAGTCTCACACTCTGGTTCTCCACCTCGTGCTCCTATCAAGGAAACATCATTACCTTGCTAGTTGCAGGTCTCCCTCTGTCGACGACAGCCCATCTATTCCAGAGGATAGACCCAGAGGTCCCTACACCTTGGAATCATCACCATTTGTGGTGAGTGCCTACGGACCATTTTGAGAGAAGTCATCAGTGCCTCTCCAAGTGGTTGTTTCTCACATGCTCAACTTCAACACCTTGATCGCATCGTTGAAAATCGTGCAGGGTATATATGCCTTCAATTATTGGTCGAAGACCTCGGATCTCCCCCGACTCTAGCACATTGGTGAGTCACTTCAGAACACCCAGTTATATGTTCCCGTGGATGTCCGAGTTGCGTAGGCGATTGTATTCGGAAGCCATCCAGTTATATGCTTCCTTGAGTACGTAGTTCAGTTCCAGTTCAGTGTACCATTGATGGTATGACTCCCCATCACTATGATCCAGTAGCTCATCAGTTCCTCTGGTACCACACTCAGCAGCATTGTTGTTAATCCAGTGTATCAGTTCTTCATCTCAGACATGGTCATCCCAGTAGTATGTCCCATATTTGTGTCCCCTCTAGACCCTTATGATGTACACCGTGGTTCTCCATGTATCCTTCAAGCCCTCACTTTTGGGTCTCATTGTTATTTTTTATATATATCTAGATACGAGCATGGGTATGCTCGCCTCGTTCATATATTGAGATTCTTCCTCATTTGAGGCCATGTATATTTCAGGTCCCCATTTTTTGGACCCCCTTGTTATTGTTCTATATCTTGATATGAGCATGGGAATGCCCGCCTCATCCATATGTTCAGATTATTCCTCATTCATTATTGAGGTCATGTACTTTCAGTTTTTGCAGTTTGTTCGGGACCGTTGTTCCGGGCTCTAGTTCGTTTCTTCTCCTCTCCACATCCCAGGAAAACCATAAAATACCTATGATGTCTATAGGCCATACGATGAGCTCCTACCCTCACACATCAGGGGGCAATCTGTTAACACCCAAAAAGTGCTCACTACCTCATCTACCCCATTGCATGACTCATTTGTCCATATTTCCTACCATATTTGCCTCTAGAACCTAAAAAAACCATTAAAAAGCCTCCAAAAGGCCCAAAAACCATTAAAAAGCCTCCAAAAGGCCCAAAAACCATTAAAAAGCCTCCAAAAGGCCCAAAAACCATTAAAAAAGCCTCCAAAAGGCCAAAACCCCCTTTTTTCCCCAAAATAAGTTAAATTCCTCCAAAAATAGCAAAAACCCTCTAAAAAGGGAATAAAAAATAATAAAAAAAGAGGAAAGAGAGGGGAAAAAGGAAGCAAAAATCCTATACAGCTGACCTAAACCATATGGTGCCCAAAACCATGGATCAACACTCCACCACTAAAAACCTATAAATAGGTGATCGAGGCTCGCCATTTCACATCCACAATCATCCCTATCCTTATGCTGCTGAAAAATTCCCTTGAAACCCTAGCTCTCCACTTGGAGCTAATTCTTGAGAACCCTTTTGGCCCCATTTCCAAAACACCTTTGGAAGAAGGAACTATGGTCGAGAACCACGGATTTGTGGGGTGGAACCGTGGTTGGGGATCATGAGTTCTGGGGCGGATCATGCAGACGGGGATCGCTAGGTTTGGGGTCAAAATACGTGGTTCGGTACCGCGAGTTCTGAGGCTGGACTCGTAGTTCAGGATCGCGAGTTTGGCTCCTACAGACGCGGCCCCATTCCGCGACTGTAGCCCTAACAGCCGCGGTTGGAAACCGCGGCAAGGGGCCTTGAAGCCGCGATTGGAATCGAGCTGTTAGGGAGTCACCAAGGAGGGGGGGAAGGTTACTTCTTTGACATGAGTTTGATGAGTTTGCCTTGTGTGATTTTCAGGATGTCGTTGGTGCTTTGACGAGAGCGGGATGGCCCAGATGAGATAGTGGATGTCATCCGGAGGGATCGGCATGTGTGGTCTATGTTAGGGTTGTGCGGGCTGCTGAAGTTTGCACAAGTGCCTATGATGCATTCAACAACGCTGCTGCTGAACCGATTAGTGAGATTTTGGGAGCCGGACATTCATGCATTCAGGGTGCAGGGAGAGAGGGTGGATCTCATGCTCGCAGATGTATACTTTTTAACGGGGTTGCCCTGTCTGGGTAGGGTGGCAGATACGCAACCATGAGTATCCGCAGATGTGGATATGGAGGATATGTTGGAGCGGTACTGTGTTCCGGAGACTAGGGTGCAGAGGAATGCATTGCGGGTGGTGGACCTGCAGAAGCCAGCTATACAAGCGATTGCGGCGTGCATGATTTGAGTTTTGGGGTCCCAATCACCAGAGAAGGTGTCTGGGGGCCAGATGTAGCTGGTGGAGCGGGTGTTGGATGGTGCATATTATGCCTAGGGCCAAATGTTCCTCACTTGTGTTCAGCGGCAGCTGACATCGGTGAAGGAATATGCCAAGGGATTCTGTTATGGATCCTTTCTGTGTGCCTTCTTCATGGAGCGGATACCTACACTGCGGCTGCAGGTGCCAATCAAAGCAGGAGGATTGAGGGAGCCGTACATGGTGCAGTGGGGAGAGATGATGCGCTGACGGGGTGGCAGTGAGGTTGGGAGATAATTCACCCAGGAGCTCTACCTTCAGTGGTTGCAGATGCCGCTGACACTGGATGATTATCCATACATAGATATGGACTATACCGAGGATCCGGAGGCACCACAGCCTCTAGGGCAGGCATGGGGACGAGATGGTAAGTATTGATTTGCTTGATTGTTGTTGATGTCAAGTCTTGTGTATGATAGGTTTTTGATATACTGTTACTGACTGATGTGTGATCCACAGATGTTGGCCCGAGACCACCACCAAGACATGTAGCGCACAGGGGGCATGTGGTGGTACCAACCCTTCCAAGCCGAGGGGAGGTGCGTTGATGGGACGTTGAGGGGAATCTGGAGTCCGTACGGATGCTTCTGGATCGGTTGCTAGTTGGAGTGACTGATGATGGGTGGCGGGACATGGATTCGGAGGTGATTCGGGACTGTCTGAGGGTGCCACGGGAGTTCCGATCGATCGCGATCCGGGTGGCTATTTTGGCGGATAGGGGTCAGGCACAGGAGCCTGCAAGGGATGAGGAGCTGCTGGAGGAGGAGTGGGGTGAGGAATCAGAGGCAGCTGATGCAAGCAGTGACGGAGGGTATGACTCTCAATAGGGAGTGCAGGGGACTCCCCCACGATTTTGTAGCTACGGCATGTATTCTATGAGGCGTATTGATGTATAGATATTTTTTGTATAGCTGAGTACGGGGGTACTCAGGACATGTGTAGCATATTGACGTTTATTTTTTGATATATATATATGCACATGGATGCACCTTTTTGCGATGATGATTTAGTGTATGCAAGTGGATGCGCTTATGGTTTGTTATATGTTTGTACTGCATGAGGATACAAGTAGTGTAGGATGATGGGCACATGGATGCCCCTTGTGTATTTTATGTTATGTAACATGATGTATGTAGGATTAGGCACATGGATGCCCCTATATAGTAATGTGTTTTTATGTTATTGCACATGGATGCAAATGGTTATGTGATGATAGGCACGTGGATTCCCCTGGAAATCTTTTGGATTTTTATATATTTTTAATGAGATGCATGATGGAGGTTTTACATGGTGTGATTGATGTGCCAATCTAGGATGTTGTTAGCCATTTGATCTGCGACACTATTTTGAGCTCTTGGGACATGGGTGAATGTTATGGATTCAAATTGTTGAGTGAGTTGTTTTGCGCGCAGGAATTTTCAAAAGAGATAGGGATCACGCACCTGGTAGCAGTTGTTGAGCTGGGAAACAAGTAGCTGGGAGTCAAGGAACACATGAAGGTGACTTATGCTCATCCGGAGGGCAGTATTCAAGAGGTTGGTCATAGCATCATACTCCTCCTGGTTATTGGTAGCAGTTCCTATACATATTCCGTCAAGGTGAATCAATTCATGTGAAGGGGAATATAAGACCCATGCTGCAGAAGCCAGATTTGGAGACCAGCAGCTTGCTCCATTAGCGAAGCCAATGTAAGGAGGTGGAAGAGGGTCCATTTGTGATCATGCAAAAATGATGAATGTAAGATTGTGGTAAAAAAGGTGAAAAACAAAAAGAGAGCAAACTGTACAATATGGACCAATGGGGCCGCAGGTTTATTTAGGGATAAAAGTGTTTAATATACAACCCATTACGGGGGTTGCGCAAAGGGTGACCTTTTGAGTCAGTTAAAATGTATGCCCCATTGCCGAGACAGGTCTGCACGATGTAAGGGCCTTGCCACATGGATTTAAACTTTCCTTTACCAATTTTGTCATGGACTTGGTCATCGGCGAGGACGAGGTCCCCTTCATGGAAAGTTCGAGGATGTACATGTTTGTCGTAACTAGCTTTGGAGCGGTTCTTGGCGGCTTCAATGGTCTGGAGAGTGGCATGAAAGTCTTCATCATCTTATTCTAGTGATAGCAGATGGTGCTCGAGTGGGGAGGTGTTTGGGAGAAGCTCGACGGCGATGTGTAAGGCAGGTATCTGACACTTGATGGGGAGGACAGACTCTACACCGTGAACTAAATGAAACGGGGTAAAACCGGTGGCGGTTTTGGTGGATGTACGGTAAGCTCATCAGGAAGGGAATAACTTGTGGTGCCAATTGGACTTATGCCGATCAACAGTGCGTTGGAGGATGGTTTTTAAAATTTTGTTAATGGCCTCTACTTGGTCGTTCCCTTGGGGGTAGTAAGCAGAGGAATACTGATGTTCGAACTACAATAGGGTGGATAACTCGTGCCAAAGGGAATATTTGAAATGTGAACCATGGTCTGAGACCAACTATTTGGGGACCCCGAATCGAGTGATAACATGGTTAAAAAAGAAACAAGCAACGGTGTCAGCTTTACAATTGAAGGTGGGCATGGATTTAGCCCATTTGGTGAAGTAATCGACGGTGACAATGATGTGCTTATGGCCATTGGCAGATGAGGGTTTACATTCCATGACGTTGATGGCCCATTTAAAAAAGGGTCCAATGGTGACGACTAGGTGTAACGGAGCGGGTGGTGTCCGGGCCTTGGGGGAAAAAAGTTGGCAATTATGGACATGTTTGACCGCTGTGATGCAGTTAGTGAAAAGTGTAGGCCAGAAGTATCCTGCGCGGATGACCTTTTGGACAGTGGCCATTCTAGAGAAATGTCTGCCGCAGGAACTGCTATGAAAATCATTGAGGACATGTTCGGCTTCCTCGTGTGTAAGGCAATGACAGAGAATCGTGTCAACCCATCGCCAATAAAGGACCTCTCCTAAGAAGAGATATCGAGAGGCCTAGTGATGGATACAACAACGTCCATCACCACTGATGTTGGGTCGGAACTTCTGCGTGCGAAGGTATAACAAAATATCACTGTACCATGGATCATCAGATGAGATGATGAACAAGTGATTGTTGGGTAACTCATCAGAGATTTGTGGGGACGACAGAAGGGAGGGGAGATCAGTGATGAGCTGGGAAAGCGCGAGAGCTTTAGTTCTCTTAGGGGTTCTGAAAGTGAGGTCATATTCTTGGAGGATAATTACCCATTTAGCAATGTGACCTTGCAGGAGGCGTCGGTTTAAGAGATAGACCATGGGGTTGGAGTCGACAACAGCTGTGATATGACTGAGTAAAATGTAGTGTCGTAATTTTAGAATGAAAAAGACCACAGCAAGGGCTAGTCTTTCCTCATATGGGTAATGTAGGGGTGGTCCAGATAAGGTCTGGATGACGTAATAAATGACGTGCTCTTGGCGAGCGGCATCTTCTTGAGCAAGGACTCTAGACACAGCATAATCAAATGCCGAGACATAAAGGATGAAGTCCTGAGAGAAATCTGGAGGGGAGATCAAAGGGGCTTGTGTGAGATCTTTCTTGAGGGCTTCGAATGCAGCTTCTGCTTGCTCATCCCAAACAAAGGGTTTGTGGGTACGAAGCAGGCGTAAGAAACCATGAATGGTGGTGGCATAATCAAGAACGAAGCGACAGAGGAAATTAGATCGCCCCTGTAGACTCTCGAGCTGTCGAAGCGTGCGAGGAGAGGGAAGGTCTATGATGGCTTGGACTTTCAAGGGATCAACAACAATTCCTTTCTAGGAAATAATGAAACCCAACAACCGGCCTGCCGGAACGCAAAAGAGACACTTGTGTGGTTTCAAGCGGATTTGATATTTGCGACAACGCAGAAAGACTTGACAGAGGTCGTTAAGGTGGTCTGATCGTTTCCAGGAACGAGCTGTAAGGTCATCAAGGTAGACTAGCAAGATATGGACCAAGTCATGAAAACAATAGGTCATGCCCCGCTGGAAGGTGGCACCAGCATTTTTGAGGCCGAAAGGCATGACGCGATAGTAAAAGGTGTCTAATGGGGTGGTAAAGGCAATCTTGTATTGATCCTCCTTACGAATCTGAATTTGGTTGTATCTGGACAAACCGTCCATGAAAGATAGGACTTCATGCCCCGCACACGCATCGATGAGTTGGTCAATAAATGGCATGGGGAAGTTGTCTTTGGGACAGGCTCGGTTTAAATCACGAAAGTCAGTACATACTCTGATGGTGCCTTTTTTTTGTTAATAGGGACGGGGTTTGAAACCGAGGTGGTATATGCAATAGGATAAATGAATCCTGCTTTGCAAAGTTTCTCAATCTCTGCTTTAACAGTGGGGAGCTTTGAGGGATGAATGGGGCGCTATTTCTGGCGAATGGGGGGTACATCTGGCCATGTGTCAATGTGGTTCTCTATAATAGCGGGGTCGAGACCAGGAATTTCGGTATAGGACCAGGCAAAGACATCACGAAACTCTTGGAAAAGTTTTTTGTACTCTCCAATCTCATACTCACTGCAGGAGGCTCCTAATGTAATTATTTCAAGAGCACCAGGTGGGTCAGAGATATCTATGTGGATGACAGGTGATATGTTGGCCATGTTACCCTCCTCAAAGGCATCAGGAGCAGGGATGGGATCCTTAAACCAGTCAACTTTGGCAAGAAGGAAATCTTTGGATTCAAACACAAATTGGGTAGCTGGGGTAGAGGAGGATTCTTCTGGGAGGAAATAGGAACGATGGTGCATGTCGTCCCAGGGATAATCCGGGTCAGTGAGAGCCTCTAGAATCTCCTCATCATTGTGGAAACTTTGAGTTGTCAAATCGGTTGATGAGGGAGTGGTAGTCGAAGAGATCATATAAATGGTGTTAATCTCTCTGGATGAGGGTGATACTAGGGGGTGGATCTCCTCAATTGTGGGAGGTGTCGTCTCAAGGTCCAAATTATTCATCTCATAGAGAGCCGCTCTGTAATCTGGGAGATTAGCACAGTGATGTGAGTAATGGCTGTAAATACTGCATATTGCACAAGGTTGGTTGGTACGTAGTGATTTATCACGAGGATTAGGGGTTGGATCGAGTTCGACAACGGGATGTTGGGGTCATCGTCAAGAATTTGCATGTGTTCCTGTAATGCAGGTAATTGTGGACATTGATGAGTCGAATGGCCTAACTCATCACACAACTAGCATTTGGGGGGAGCACGAAACACGGGGGGGGGTTAACTATTTTGGGCGGGGGTACAACAGTGTATGGTTGTGGGCCTCTGCCCCTAGTGTGCTTGATAAGAGGGGGGGGATTCATAGATGATGAAGGGGTAGTGACACCAGGAGGTGGTTGACTAATAGTGGCAATGGGATGCACTAGTTGTAGGATGACATTTGGTGTCGGTGGGGAAATAGGAGGTGAAATATACCACATAGGTAATCCCAAGGTTAACCTGAGGAGGCTAAGAGTAGCCATAACCAGGGCACTTACTATGCCCGAGGGAGGGAATAGGAAGGGGATTGTGTGGATGGGTGTAACACCAATGTGACAAGGTACCAATGGTTGTTTGGGTAACAAGGGCGGTTGATTGTTGGGTGTTTGTGTATTGTGGGAAAGGGTACATAGTTCATATACTTCGGTCATGGGTGACGAGGGTGGAACAGATTGAAATGTTGAGGTCATTGGTGTATCTGAGTAAACTCTGGGTCCCGCGGAGGAAACAAACGAGGTAGTTGCACCACCAACAAGTTGTTCAACCATGGGGAGAACATTCTTGGGTGCAACAGGGGCATTGGGATCGTAATAGGTCAGTTGGTCGACCTTGACCACACGTCCATCATGGGGGAACATCATGGTATGAAAAACGAATGAGGCAACTGCCCGCATGGCATACATGTAGTTGCGGCCAAGTAAGAGGTTATAATCAAGTTGGGCATTGATGACCTCTATGTCAATAAACACGATTTTACTAGCCAACTGGACGGGGACATTAGCTAAGAGACCTTGGGGTTGAGCCAAACGGCCGTTGTAGGCTTGCAACGTAGTGGTGGACTACTGGAGAGTAGGGGATCCCAACTTCTACCAAACAAATGTAGACATAGCACATGTAGAGGTACCTTCATCAATAATGCACCGATGGATGACAAGATTCCGAACGGAAACAGAAACTTGGAACGTTAAAGTGGAAGGCAGGTGTGGTTCATACCGGTCCAAATCGAAGGCCATTAGTCGTGAATCATTTGGGTCAATAGCACCAATAACGGAGAGCAAAGTCTTGCGCTGTGAAGGACAGTTTTTTAAGACTTCTAACGCAGAAATGGTTGCGGGAGAATGGGCTAAGTCATCTACAATGTTGTAATTTGATGCAGCACGAGCATTGGGATTATTGTTGATGCAACGAAGTGGGAAACGAGGTGCTTTGGAGGCTCCATCGAGTGGAGCTAGAGGTATACGTAATATCTGATCAGTGAGATGAGCGTTAGTGTTTTGGTTGGTGGGAGAGGCTTCACGAGTGGAGCCATATTGGTTCCGACGGGTTTGGAGGTTGACATTGATGGATGACATCATTAACAAGTGGTGGGTACTTGATTCTAACATGGGTTGATCAGGAGCGGCATAAGTGATCTGTTGTTGTGGGGGCGCGTTGCCTTGAGGGGGAGCCAATGACTGAGTGTTCACTACGCCTTGGGTTGGTAAGGGGTTTTGCGGCACCAAAGGTTGATGCTTAGGGGGTGGGGGGTTGGGTGGCGCCTGAGGAGCTGCATGCCCTTGGTGATGGGCATCATCAGTCCAAAGTTGCCGAGCTCGCTCCAAATGTGGGAAATCATGTTTATAGTTTCCATAGACCCCGCAAATAGAACAAGGATGGTTTGTTCGCAAATTAGGAATTTTGGCCTGCTTGGGCAGTGGATCAGAGTTCTGGTTGGCAGGTGTTGCGTTATTGTTGTTTGCGGGATTGGGAGGTTGACTGGCTTGGTCTTGAGGGGGGTTGTTCCCATGGTTATGGCCTTTGCCACAGTTTTGCTGGCCCTGTTGGCGCTAGTTATTTTGGTTCTGCTCTGGATTTTGTTGGGTGTATACTTTCCCTTGGGAAGTAGGTTGGTTCTGGGGTTGTGCAGGTGCGGGAGCAGGCTGTGTTGGATAATAAGTAGGTGGAGGTGGCGCAGGTGCTGAACCTTGTGGGGGTTGTTGATACATCTACAGAACGGGTTGTGGGTTTGACACAGGGGCTGCCTATGGCAGGTAATAAGCAGGTTGGGCTTGAGAGGACACAGGAGCGGGTGCAGCCTGTGTTTGGTAATATGGCTGAGGTGTGACTGGGGGGGCGTAAGCGGGGGATGCATGAAAAAAGCACTGAGGTGGACAGGAGGGTCCGTGGGAATGGTGGTGATGTGCCATGGGAGAATACAAATTGGTTGCTCCGGATTGAGATATATCCCGTGAAAGGTTGGGGCCATGGCTAGGACGTGCTATGAAAAAGGGTTGAGGATGCGAGGCAACACGTCCAATGATTCCATTTGCGGCATGGGATGCCCTGGCACATCGTGTCGGGAATAATCGCCGTGAGGACCATCAGGTATGATGGAATACAAATAACCCAACTGGGCGTAAATGAGCTCAAATTGCTGGGCTTTGAGGATGGCCTCTTCTTCGGACTGGGGTCGTTCGGATGCCACATCCTTGGCAATGACAGGAAGGAGGGATTTTAGAAACCAATATAAGAAGATACGGTCATCTAACTTTATTTTGTAGAGACTGCAGCGTCGATGCCACTCATGAATGTGGCCAGTGATGTGGGTATCTGTGTTCTATCTGCAAGACAGTAGGATCTCAACTCCCACCTCATAGTGGAAAGGTAACTGAAAGAACTGCAGGAAAGTCGAGGCAAGGGAAGTAAAGGTGGCATGGGTCCAATGGGGCTGCTCGATGTACCACTTAGCTGCAGAGCCAGTGAGGGTGTGCTATAACAGACAAAGGAGGACAGATTCGTCTACTATGGAGTTGGAGGAACACCATAGATGGAAGGACATAATATGGTTCTAGGGGTCCTCACCTGCCTTGCCCTCAAACTTAGGGATGTTGGAGGGGAGCTTGGTGGGCATGTGAGGCCACACAGGGTCATGTCTTATGGGATCGTTAGTCAATCTAGCTAGGTCAGGAAGGTTGAGGCTAGCCATGAATGGCAAACTAGTAAAAGGATGTGACATACTAGTGGGTGTGACCATGTTGGGGCCAATTACCCCAAATGGAGGGGCAGGGTTTGGGATGTTTCCCCCAAGTGGAGGGACGAAAGTGGTATGGGACGGTCTTGCACCACCAAGGGTAGTGTGAGTTACTGATGGAGTTGGAATAGGTATGCCAACGATTGGAATGGGTACAGTGATCGGAATGGTAGATATGGGCCCCATCGAGGGCATACCCAAAGCAGGTGTGATAGCTGGTGTGGTGGTGGATTCTCCACCAATGGTCCCTATAAAGAAAGGGGTGGAATTCATGCCAGCTATGGGGCTGGTTGGTGCTGTGTAAATGGGGTTCTCGGACTCTACCTCAGAATCAGAGGTAAAATAAGGGGCGTCTAGATCGGGTGATGGAGTTCTATGCTGTCGATGAGTGGATTCAACTGACAAGGCTCGAGATCTATGATGAGTGGTATCAAGTGATGAAGATCTATGTCTATGACGGGTGATGTCAAGTGAACCGTGTTGTGGGGGCTCTCCCTAGAGGCACCGAGAATGTCTCAGGGACTCAATGGTGACAGATGGTGTCAAATATCTAGCGGTTGTGTTGAGTGAAAAATAGCTCAAAAAACCCTAATGCAACCGAGTGTGCAGAAGGAGAGCTCAAACAATATGGCACTTAGGCCGACAACCAACTCAAAACACTTACTGTAATAGCTGTGCTACAATAAGTGGAGTATCAACAGAAATGGTCAAAATACCAACAGGCAGCAAGTTTCCTAAAAAATAAAAATAGTGGACTCGCTAGACCAAAAGGAGGTAAGGGAGCATGCAAACACCTAGATAAATAGTATTCTAACTCAACTAAACATATCCTCTACAAGGTGATGAAATCCAAGTCAGACAATATGGATAGTATAGCTAAGTGGCTAAAGATATCCCCCTACCGGGAGGGACACCAGGTAGTCAATCCTAGAAGAAAAGCAACTAAGATACCCCGTTTATGACATGTTCGGTTGGGTGAATCTGTCATTTAGTTCTATTGCCACTGTATCCCCATACGGGTGATACACCGAGAACTGCAAAAGGTATCCTTCGGTTACTGAATGGATTGCGGTATTCCACTCAGGCTTCCGGAACCAATTTGGAAACTTCAACCCTCCTAGGGGAGAGGCCTTCTCGATAAATTGGTTTTAAACCATGTCAAAAAATACTAGGGGATTTTGGTTCCCTAATGGAAAACAACTATGTCTCAAGTGTAATCAACCGAGGGGTGTTATTTGGATGCCTATCCCCCCGATCCTACCTAACTACAAAAATTCTTATGTGTTCCCCAAGTGGGGTTAGAATGTTGGTTGTGTTAAGTAGTATTTTAGGGCTCACTTGAATTACGTGATAGAGTGTGTGCATGTGAGATGATGAACCCAAGTAAAAGTTCCACGGGATGGGAAACTTTCTAAATAACAATACAGAATTTAAACTTTGAAATGCAAAATTTTCTCTTTTTGATAAAAATGTTGAAATTTAAAAAAAAAAAAAATTGTAAATGGAACAGAAATAATACTGCAGAAAAAAGGCTGTAGGGAAGTATGGCTGCAAATAGGACAGATGGTTGTGTAGGTGCAGAAAATATTGCAGCAAAGTGCTGGGTTGAAAACAATGAAAAAAGTGCAGAAAACAGATTGCAGGTCTGTGGCAAATCTGGGTGGTCAGACCGTGGGAAACAACTCAACAGTCGCGGATGGGTTCGGGATTTTGGCCGAAAAACGCAGTCGGACTGCTGGAAAACGGTCGAAAGTCGCAAGAGGGTTGTAGGAAAATGGCTTAAAGCCACAAGCGGGTTGCAGGAAAATGGCTGAAAGCTGTAAGCGGGACACAGGAAAAAGGTCGAAAGACGCAGGCGGGTTGCAGAAAAATGGCTGAAAGCCGCAAGCAGGAAACGGGAAAAAGGCCTAAAGATGCAGGAAGGTTGCAAAAAAATGGCTGAAAGCTGGAGGCAGGACCCGGGAAAATGGCTAAAAGATGCAGGCGGGTTGTAGAAAAATGGCTGAAAGCCGCAAGCGGGACGTGGGAAAAAGACCTAAAGACGCAGGCAGGTTGCAAGAAAATGGCTAAAAGCCACAAGCGGGACGCGGGAAAATGGCCAAAAGACGCAAGCGGGTTGCAGAAAAATGGCTGAAAGGCGCAAGCCAGATGCAGGAAAAAGGCCTAAATATGCAGGCGGGTTGCAGGAAAATGGCTGAAAGCCGCATGCGGGATGCGGGAAAATGAGTTAACAGCCGCTGTCGGACCGCACGAAACAAGCTAATAGCCATGGTCAGATCGCAGGTAACAGACTGGAAACAGTCGGTAGGTCACCGAAAATAGTCTGAGATCCACAGTCGGATTTACCTGAAAGACACGGTCGGAACGCAACTACGGGGGGTAAAAGATGCGGTTTACGGCAGCCGAAAGGAAAAAAT
Organism: Larix kaempferi; assembly: GCA_027924585.1. NCBI lineage: Eukaryota > Viridiplantae > Streptophyta > Pinopsida > Pinales > Pinaceae > Larix > Larix kaempferi. Next base: position 50,161,640 of record BSBM01000299.1, on the reverse strand, counting down.
AGGAAAATATTGCAAAAAATTGAAAACGTTTAAAACTTTAAAACTATAACCAGAAATTCAAAGGATCACAAGGGGAGTCACCAAAACTGTAGCTAGGGTTTTCACCCTAGCTTGTGCAAATGATCACCTACTAAGGAGAAGGGACTCCTTAGTAGCAGTTCAGAAAAACATTAAATGAAAGACAATACAGTAAAATGGTAATTATTCTAAACATGTACATAAAACAGAAAAGACAAGATAATAAAAAGGGTTTTTGTATTGATTATACCTCCAATGTGAAGGTTGGTAAAGCCTTTGTAGTAGTCCAAGAGGGTTGCTTCCAAGCTTCCAGTTTTGCTCTTTTCTCTTTCTCCAAAGGGTTGGAAATGGGCCAAAGGGGCAGTCCAATGTGAAAGTAGCTCAAGGGTGAGCTAGGGTTTCAGGAGTGATTTTGGCAGAGCAAGGGTGTGGTTGACTGTGGATGTGAAATGAGGGGCCTCCATCACCTATTTATAGGTTTTTAGTGGTGGAGTGCTGGCCCATGGTTTTTGGCCCCATATGGTTTAGGTCAGCTGTATAGGGTTTTTGCTTCCTTTTTCCCTCTTTTTCCTCTTTTTTGTATTTTTTATTCTCTTTTTAGAGGGTTTTTGCTATGTTGGAGGAATTTTGGATTATTTTGGGGGGAAAAGGGGTTTTTCGGCCTTTTGGAGGATTTTTTAATGGTTGTGTGGCCTTTTGGAGGCTTTTTAATGGGATTTTAAGGTTTTGGAGGCAAATATGGTAAGAAATATAGATAAATGAGTCATGTAATGGGGTAGATGAGGCAGTGAGCACTTTTTGGGTGTTAACAGTTGCCCATCGCTGCGCAGTCTCACCTCACAGCACATATCCTCTGTTGTGTTGCGCAGTACGTCCCTCCAAGCAACTTATCACTTACTGTGGAAATCTGATTCCGCAATAACCCATAGATACACCTCGGGTGAGACTTCAACTTGCTCGCAGGTTGTTGCTGAAAGGGCTGGTGTGAAGGGGTTTTGTTGGTCAAGGGGAAACCGCAAAGAACCTGGGTCTTACAGAGAACCTATGGGTCAGTTATAGCCAACATAAGCAGGTAGACTAGTCAATATCATTACACACATGAACAATATTGGTGGAAAGCATTTGTATTACTGTAAAAATAGGGAAGTGCATAGCATAGATATAGAACTACAACCAAGACTTAACTCTGCAGCCCTTCTCCAACAAATACATTTGCCATTTCTTCCTAAGAAAGCTTGAGTCTCTCAAGGATGAGTAGAGATCTCTCAACAGTGATTTCACCATCATGTAGACACCATAGCCTTCCCCCCTTTGGAGAGGGGTAGATCTTCTCTTATATAGGACTAAGTGGATAGGGTATGGATAGGATAGGTTGAGATATGGTAAGAGAGAGATAGGGGATCCTCCCAAGGTGTTAGGAACCGAGTACCAACTCCCCTAGAGGTCAGGGATAGGGCCCCAAGTCAACAAGTTTCGAGAAGAAGCTCGAAGAAGCTATTTTTTCCTATTAATAAACTTCGTCGCACCTTGAAATGAAGAAAGCTGCGACGTCGCATGTTGCACGAGTGCAACCTGCAATGACCTCTCAAAACCTGGTACAATTGGGTACAAATCCTCCCAAGTTAATTACTTAGTCAAGATATCTTCAGGGGTGTGTACACTGAATCTCATGACGAGTAGATTTTTGGTGTAACACCCACCCTATTCCAACGGTGGTGGCGGACCACCACCTCCTCCTGGAAGAGGCGGTGGAGGCCCATCCTACCTTGGAGGTGGTGGCGAACCCCCACCATTTGGACATAGGCCCCCACCTTATGGTATCGGGCCACCCTATTATGGAAACATACCACCTTTTTATGGTGGTGGACCTACTTATGGTCTAGGCGGCACACCCCCTTATGGTCAGTTTCCTCCAGGAACACCTTATAATTAGTCGATTCAAGGTCCTACCAGTCCATGCATGCCTTATCAGTATTATCAATACCACTAGATGAACCAACAGCTTCCCTTTTTGGCTACTTTGGACTTACCTGACTTGTCTTGTCTAACGAATGATCCCATTTTCCATGGGCACAACTGGCCACCCATTCCAGTTAAGTTACCATCATATATCCCCAAATTTGATGGCAAGCCTAGTGAGGATCCTAAAAACCATGTGATGACATACCACTTATGGTGTTCATCCAACTCCTTGATGGACGACTCTATCCGTCTTAGGTTTTTTCAACAGACTCTCACTGGCCCAGTTGCCAAGTGGTACATTGAGTTACCACCCAATTATTTTCCCGATTTTCAATCTCTCGCTATGTCATTTTTGACCCACTTCTAGTTACCCATTCGCTATGAGACTAGTATGGACTTATTGGCATCCCTTCGCCAGAACAATGCCACTAATATTTTTGATCATATTCATGAATGGCGGCGAAGACAATGTCTTATTAAGGATCATATTTCGGACCAACTCTTAGCTGACTAGTTTACAAAGTCACTTTTACCCGTCGTATCTCGAGACATAGCTATGGGGTGAGTTGTCACTGAGGAACAAGCTATTTCCCGTTCCCATTACTTAGACTTGGTCTATGCTCAATCTTTCACTTTATATGAAATTTTTCTTAACGTGCCTCGCCCTACGTACAATCCTATGAAACCACCCAAGGGACCACAAACTAATGGCATCATTGGTTCCGTCACTTCCCAACCTTCTATTCAAACTGGTGGCTCGTCGAACCCCCAAGGTTCTTACCCATCACCACCACAGGCTAGCAACAGCACTACCAACTCCACCACTCCTACCTCCATCGAAGAGGTGAATTCTGTGCAATCAGCTTCATCTCCAAAGTCCGGTGGTTAAAAGAAGAATAAGGGGAAACCTAAGAAAGATTCTAACCAACAGAATCCCAAGCCCACTCAGGAAGAAACCAAATAGAAGAGGAATTTAAAGTATCCTTGTTTACTGTGTGGTTTACACCATTTCTCAAAAGAATGTCCCCATCGAGACAAAGTCCAGAAGTTTCTTAAGGGAAACTCTACTACCGCAGTTCTCAATGATCCCTTCCCCACTCAAAACAAACAACTAATCGCACACACCTCTCCTTCCCAAGGAGAAGCATCCTCCACCGCGCATGTATTCATGATGTGTAGTGAGACTGTCAACTTGAACACCCGTTCTCATTCGTATGACTCCGTCCTGGCGAAGGAACCCATTGGAAGTAATACTGAAAAAACTTCCACTTTGATTCTCGACGTCACCGTACCATCTGCTTCTCTCACCATTGAGAATCCCTCTTTAGAGTTAGTGTTGCGTCCGCCCAAGAGCATGATTAGAAAATCTATTTTCAATTCTAAGGCTGAGGATGCTCATAACTACAATATTGTAAAGGACCTAGCACAAGCTCCTTGTGCTATGTCAACGCTTGAAGTCTTTCAAAACTATCCTAACCAGCACAAGACTCTCCTCATTGCCATCGGTGCGGTCGATCCGGATTCATCAAATACCATTATGTTCCAGCTGGAATACTTCAAACCAAGGATTGCCCATCAATTGGCATTTCAAGTTGCCATAAACACTGCTGGGAAGACAATCTATTGTACCATTTTGTACGAGGGTGCCTCTACTTCAGTCATGTCGAGCTCATGCTGGAGAGCCATTGGCTCTCCCGAGTTGAACCATTCTCCTACCACTTTGAAATCATTAGATGGACGTGGATTTCAACCTCATGGGCTGTTACAAGCTTTAGTAGTTGATTTGGGGGGAAAGACCGCAACCATTAATGTGAAAGTGGTCACTACCCCATCAGAGTACAACATTCTACTTGGTTGTATTTGGTTTTACTCCATGACTGCGGTTGCATCATCTATCTTCCGCATAGTACAATTCCCTCATCTAGGCCGAATTGTTACTGTCGACCAACTGGATTTCTGCACACCTGACACCGCTACTCATCCGAGCGATATTGTTCCATTACTTGAACAATATTCACAACAGTATGAGAGCGTGGGGGTCGGCCTCATTAAGGACTCATCCCTTATGGGCATTTTTCCTACTTTAAATCCCCCAAATCATGTTTCCACAGTGAACATGATCTACTCGTGGGTTTCATCCATTCCCAAATCCACTGATTCATGGCTTGTACCTGACAAAGCAACCACACACCTGATTGGAGACACTATGCCTCTTTCACCCACTGAACTTATGTACGAGGATATCGAGTTAGCTCCGGAGGACCATTTAGCTGTGGCCTCCACCTCCTGTTCTCTACATCGGACATCATCCCTACCCAATCCTCTACTGTGGAATTTTCAATATAATGAGTCCATTATGGAAATCATGAGTGCGGATGATCCTCCATGGGAAGACCTCCATCATCGTTCGTCTTTCCTTCCTTCATTGGATACTGTGGAGAACAGCATTAGCACCATCTTTACACCATATGTCTACTCTGGCTCTCAATCCTCGATACTCATGTGTTAAATGAACTCTGAAGGAAACTTGGCCAACATTGAGCCTACCATTTCAGTCGACATATCGGTTACTCCTAGTGTAGTGGAACACATTCGTTTAGGCCAGAAGTATTCCCCTGAAGAAATCACAATGTTTACGACCTTGTTCAAGAAATTTTGAGACGTGTTTTCTTGGACTTACGACGATATGCCTGGGATAGACCCCGCTATTGTTTCACACACAATTCAAACCTATCCCGATGCCAAACTAGTCTGACAAAACTTGCAACCGGTGCACCTCCGAAAGACTGCGACAATCAATGCAGAGATTGAAAAGATCATGAAAGCTGGTTCTATTTACCCTATCTCATTGACAGAATGGGTCTCGAACGTCGTCATTATAGCTAAAAAGCAAGGTACCATTCGTGTCTATGTCGATTATCGGGATCTCAACAAGGCTTATCCCAAGGGAAATTACCCGACTCCCTTTATCGACCAGATTATCGACAATTGTGCGGGAAGCATCATCTTTTCATTCATGGATGGTTTTTTCGGCTACAACCAAATTGAGATCCACCCAGCTGATCAACACAAGACAAATATCATCTATCCTTGGGGTACGTTTGCTTATCGCAAGCTCCCTTTTGGTCTTAAAAATGCTGGTGCCACATTCCAGTGGGCCATGTTGTATGCCTTTCACAACGTGAAGGAATTTGTGGAACCTTACTTGGACGATCTACCTACCCATTCACGACAGCACGAGTACCACATTGATCATCTGACAAGGTTTTTCCTTAGATGCAGGTGGTATAACATCCACCTAAACACTCAAGGCTGGACGACTCCTTAGTTTCATAATATCGAAAGATGGGATCCGCATTGATCCCCTGAAGGTGGTGGCCATCATCGCTCTCCCACCTCCCACTGACATAACAAAACTTCAAAGTTTGCAAGGGAAGGCAACTTATTTAAGGCATTTTGTCTGTAATTTCATGCAAAAGACACAGGTCTACATGAGATTGATGAAGAAAGATGTCCCGCTCATATGGGACGACCAATCTCAACAATCTTTTGAAATATTAAAACATGCCATCACGCATGCCCCTGTGCTCCGGACGCCCAATTACTATAAAGATTATATCCTTTATATTGTTGCTTCTGCCACCACGATCTCCATGGCCTTGGTTCCAGAAGACAACAATGCCCAGGAGCATGTGATATACTACACAAGTAAGGGTCTTATTGACGCCAAAACCCGTTATTCACATATCGAGAAACTCTCTCTCGCGGTAGTCATTTTCGTCCAAAATTTCCAACATTACATCTTGCTTCGCACCACCACCATCATTGTCGTTTCAAACCCCATGTACCTGTTGATGTATATGTAACTTCGGAATGTATTTCATATATCTATATTGTACTCCTATAGAGATGCTATTATTCCTCTATACGGAAGTGTTTGTATTCTTATAGAGATGTTAAACCACTTATACTATGAAACGAGAACTCGACACAGTTCTCATTTTTCTTTCTCCTAATTTTAGTAGGTATTTTTAGCTCCGTTTCAAAAAGGGGTGATGCCAGTATCACACATTTTCATTTCCAGGCATTTTTTGGGACCTTTGAATTATCTTTATCGTAAAAAAAAATTAGTTTCTATTTTCAGGTGCATTTTTAGAAATTTAGCAAAATAGCATACATTTTTAAGCAATTGATAATGAAAAACATATACATTTTGCAATTTTCTCTATAAAATAAGACATTTTAATGGACAAAATAAGACACTTTTATTGACAAAATTGTAAAAAATTCCAGAAAATATAGACATTTAAAACCATTTTCAATCAATTTTCAGATATGTTTTGTATAAAAATGATACTATTTCATATTATTTTCCGAAAAGTGTTGATTCACATAAATTCAAGAAAAATTATACAAATTATTTGTAAAAAACATATTTCAAACATTATATATAGAAATTTTATTTCTAAAATTAAGTCTGAAAGTCAAAACATTACTAATATATCTTATCAAAATATTTTCAAACTTAGCATTTTTTTCAAAACATGAAACTAATCAACAATATCATGCAGGCCAAATTCATGTCCTCTTCTGCTGCATGTTTCCCCTCTCTAACATTATAATAAAATAAATTAAAAAACAAATTAAACTAACCCCTAACAACATTATAATAAAAAATTTCTAACAACATTATAATAAAAAATTTAAAGAAAAATTAAAAACAAATCAAACTAACCCCTAACAACATTATAATAAACAATTTAAAAAAAAATTAAAAACAACTTAAACTAACCTAACAACATTATAAACTAACATTTAAAAAAAAAAATTAAAAAAATAAAGTAACATTAAAACTAATAGATTTAAACTAATGTTCTTATAATTAAAAATTAAAAATAAAAATAAAAACCCAATAAACTAACCTAACATTATAATTAAAAAATAAAACTAATTAACTATATACTAACATTACACAAAATTAAAAAAAAATTAAAAACAAAATAAAAATAACATTATAAAAAATTAAAAATTAAAAAAAAAAACAAACTATACAAAATTTTAAAATAAATTAAAAACAAAAATAAAAACAGACTAAAACTAACATTATAAAAAATTAAAAAAAAAAAAAAAAACTATATATAATAACAAATCAAACTATATAACATTTAAAAACAAATTAAAAACAATAAAAAATCAAAATATAAACATTAAAACAAAATTTTAAAAACAATTAAAACACCAAACTATACAAAATCTAAAAAAAAATTAAAAAAAAAATTACTCTATACAAAAAAATTAAAAAAAAATAAAATTAAACACAATTTAAAAAAAAAAAACTAAACCATGCAATGGTCGGGGAGGTGGGTTGCAGCGAAGGAGGGAGGGGGGAGGTGGGCGACGATGGTGGCGGGGGAAGGGGAGGGCGGTGGAGGGGGAAGGGGAGGAGGTGGCGGAGCTGGGCGGGGGAAGGGAGGAGGAGGTGGAAGGGAGGGGCGGGCATCGAGCCGCTCGCTTGGGCGCCAAAGGGTGGCCCCCGTTGATGCCCGGCATCGACAAGGGCTGTGAGGGCCGCCCTTCGGCGCCCAAGCGAGCGACCTCCCTTGCTTGGGCGCCAAAGGGCAGCCCTCACGGCCCCCGTCGATGCCCGGCATCGACGTCGATGTCAGGCATCAACGGGGGCGGCCCCCGTCGATGCCGGGCATCAACGGGGGTCGCCCTTTAGCGACCAAGTGAGGGAGGTCGCTCGCTTGGGTGCCAAAGGGAGGCCTTCACGGCCCCCGTCGATGCTCGACATCAACGCCAATGCCGGGCATCAACGGGGGCGGCCCTGGTCGATGCCCGGCATCAACATCGATGACGGCATCAATGTCGATGCCGGGCATCGACGTCGATGCCCGGCATCGACGTCGATGCCCGGCACCGGAATCGACGTCGATGCCGGGCATCATCAACGTTGATGCCCGGGCATCAACATCGATGCCCGGCATCCACGTCGATGCCCGACATCAACGTCGATGCCGGGCATCAACGTCGATGCCCGGCATCAACGTCGATGGCGGGCATCAACGTCGATGCCCGACATCAACGTTGATGCCCGGCATCCACGTCATCAATGTTGATGCCCGGCATCAACGTCATCAATGTCGATGCCCCGCATCAACGTCGATGCAGGGCATCGACGTCGATGCCGGGCATCGACGTCGATGCCGTCATCGACGTCGATGCCGTCATCGACGTTGATGCCGGGCATCAATGTCGATTCTCGACATCAACGTTGATGCCCGGCATCAACGTCATCAACGTTGATGCTGGGCATCAACGTCGATGCCGAGCATCAACGTCGATGCCCGGCATCAACGTCGATGCCCGGTATCAACGTCGATGGCGGGCTTCAACGTTGATGCCCGGCATCGACGGGGGCCGTGAGGGCCACCCTTTGGCGCCCAAGCGAGGGAGGTCGCTCGCTTGGGCGCCAAAGGGCATCCCTCACGGCCCCCGTCGACGCCTGGCATCGACGGGGGCCGTGAGGGCCGCCCTTTGGTGCCCAAGTGAGGGAGGTCACTCGCTTGGGAACCAAAGGGCGGCCCTGACGGCCCCCATCGATGCCGGGCATCGACGGGGGCTGTGAGGGCTGCCCTTTGGTGCCCAAGCGGGCGGTGCCCTCCCCCTCCTTCCTCCTCCCCGCTCCCCTCCACTTCCCCCTCCCCCCGCGCCCGCGCCCTCCCTTCCACCTGCCCTCGCCGCCCTCCCTTCCACTGCCGCCACCCACCACCTCCTCCTCCTCCTCCCTTATCCCTCTTTTGCCCTCCCCTTCCCCCTCCTCGCTCCTCCCCCGCCGCCCTCCCTTCCACCGCCACCGCCCACCTCCCCGCCATTGCATTGTTTCAATTTTTTTTAAATTTTGTTTAAATTTTGTTTATTTTGTTTTTAATTTTGTTTATTTTGTTTTTAATTTTGTTTAATTTTGTAAAGTTTATGTTTTTTTAAATTTTGTTAAATTTTTTGTTTAAAGTTTGTTTAATTTTTTTAAAATTTTGTTTAAAGTTTGTTTAATTTTGTATAGTTTAATTTTTTTTAATTATTTTGTTTTTTAATTTATTTTAAAATTTTGTATAGTTTTATTGTTTTATTGTTTTTAAATTTTTGTTTTAATTGTTTTTAAGTTTTTGTATAGTTTTTTTTTTTAAATTTATAATGTTAGTTTGGTTAGTATATAGATACTTAGTTTTTTTTTAATGTATTTTTAAATTTTTAATTATAATGTTATCTTAGTTTAGTTTGTTTTTAATTTTTTTTAAATTTTTAATTATAACATTAGTTAAAATTTGTTAGTTTAATTTCTTTTTAATTTCTTTTTTAAAACCCAAAGCTAATATTCGTGGAATAGGGAGCATTCATGCAAGATGGGAGTGTGTTAAACCAAGCCGTAGATCCCGAAGGAATATGACATCTGAAATGATGGGTATAGATGTAGACTCAGATTGTGCGCCCATTGATAATAGAGAAGAGTATGGGTCATCTACATCTTCATCAAGTCCTTCATCTGCAGAAAATGTAGATTCTGATGGGGTGTCAGAATCCATGGATGAATTTGAAGAAGCAGTGTAGATGCTTTTTATTAATATGATTTTTGTAATTGAAACTCTAGAGGAGTTTTTGATGATGGGGTGTTAGAATCGATGGATGAATTTGAAGAAGCAGTTTAGATGCTTTTTACTAGTATGATTTTTGTAATTGAAACTCTAGAGGAGTTTTTGAATATTTATATGAACCATTTGTTCTTGTATGGTCTAATATATTATCTCATTATGAATCACATCATAATTCCTTTGTTTTTATATGGTTATAATGGTGAAATTATTAGAGAAATTTGATTTTTTGTTTAATATGCAATTTTCCTGAAAGTTGTAATTAATCTCTTCAAGAAATTTTTTTTTTTCCAATTTAAGGTTGATTTTGAAGTTTTGTTAAACAACAATATGGGATGTTTAGGCCATGGCTCTATTTTTTACCCTAAAAAAAAATATGTGTACACTGGTATCAACACTTTTCTATTTGGGAGGTGTTTTTGGTGTTTTTGGTGTTTTTTTTGCAAAAATCATCATTTTTATGGGTAGAGTTCTCGTTCATAGTATATAGTTCTCTTTCATAGTATATAGTTCTTGTTTCATAGTATAAGTGGTTGTTATTATACCTCTATACGGAAGTGTCGTGATTTATATTGTAAGTGTCATAACTTATACTTGATGGGTTATTAGACCACCTTGTTGGGGTCGGCCCTATATAAGTCATGTGGGTCGAAGGGTTATTAGACAACCCTATTAGGGCTTGGCCATGTGGGTCAAAGGGTTATTAGACCACCCTATTGGGTGTCGGCCCAGTCAGCATTGTGTTATGTGGTTAAGTTAAGGCCGACTTAGTAAAGGTTATTAGGCAAGTCAAGTCAAGTATAATAGAGTGCGGGAGGCACTCTATTTGCTCATTCTATTCTCACACACACTCTTTGGAGAGTGGAGCACTTGTGGAGCAGGAGAATATGCTGCTAGGATATGTCTATCTCTTATGCTTGGGTTGTATCATTGCTCTATCTATCTTTGAGGAAGTTATTGGGGTTTTTCACCTTTATGGTTTTCCCCAAGTAAACTCCGTGTCTCTTGTGTGCTTGCATTATTGTGTCCATGATTGATATGCTATAGATATGCTGTACATGTTGTTCTCTCAGTTAAGATCCTAGATCAGATTGAAGTAAATTATGAAAAACTAACATGGTATCAGAGCTATCCTGAAAGAAGGCATGGTATGGCATGTATACCACTTGTTGCACTTGCGATGCTTGGGATTGATATAGCAAAAACCAGTCATCGCAGAACTTTCGCTATAAATCCATTTTGGCGAAGTCTTCGTATCTAAAACTTTTACAAGTCAAAGATCAGATCCCCATGTACTTTTTTTTCCAAAGGAAAACTTCTAATTCATTGTACTTTGTGTTTTATGATCTATACAATCTAGGGTTTCACCTCTTCCATATCTGAGTCATTAACAGGTGACCTAGGAAAAAGGGTCATAACTTGGGATAGGAAGCTCCAAATGAAATTTTGTAAAAATTAACAGGTAGTGCACATGGCACACCGTACAAGTTTGCTCTCCTGTTTTTTCCCATAAACAGGTCACATTGCGACACTTGGAATAAATCTCTCTCAGAGAATCCAATTGAGGTCAGAAATATGGGGTTGGAAAGTGGACAGGTCGGGCTACCACAGGTAGAATTTTCACACCCTGTGGATTCATAATTTCAGAGTTACACCAGAAACAATCAGGTGCATATTTCTGTCAAAATAGAATTGAATTTTGATCACCTTCATTCATGGCTCCAGAAATTAGGGTTTTGGACAAAGTTGGAATTTTTGTAATCAGATACCATAGCTAAATGCTGCTCATCAAAATCTAAATTTAGATACCAATATCATATTTTTTGGTTGGGAAGAAGGTCGGGCTTGATCAGACCTTAGTCTGGGACTTTGATCGGAAAAGTGGAAAATTAGGGCTTCTGCAAAAATGGGAATTTTTGAAATCTGTGACCATGGTTGGAAGCGCCTCAGAAAAATAGAAGCTTCGAGCTTTGGACCGAACCTTTTGATTGGGAAAAAGGGTGGGATTTATCAAATCCTAGTTCGGGATCCTGTCCAGAAGGTCCAGAAGTTTCAAAGGCAATTTTGAGGGGTGAAACTTTGCAGTTTTCAAATTTTGAGTATACCGGCTTGATCATCTCATCAAAGTGCATCTTTCTATCCTTTCAGAAGTTTGAAATTCAAAGTTTGAATTTTAGGGTTTCTCCGACAAACCCTAATCCAGCTCTAGATCCTGTTCCTACAAATCAAGTGGATTGGGTTAATCCTAGAAGAGAATGGATTGGTCACCTGCATAAGTGAAGAAGTTCATGTTTCAGAAGGAGATAAGGCTAAGGCCTTACATAAGAATATTACAAGCAATCTCGACATGTATGACTCATACAGGTATGTTTCGAATTCTATTCATAATTAAGTTTATGGTATGTATTCATTAAGGTTAGTACAATCTTGATTAAATTTAGACTTGTCATATCACCTTAATAAAGTTATGAATGCATGATAGAAGATATTTTTTTATTAGGGTGTTGACACTTATGATTGGACTAATGCATTATGGTGTTGTATGAGGTTTATGTTGTCTACTAACGTGAAAGGTACACCAAGAAAGACAAATCATGTTCTAGTTCAAGAACATATGATCATGGTGACATGAAGACAAAGATTCATCCATTGTCATGGACCACATAGAATATCTATTTATGCGGTATGTATAACTTGGTTCTATAATGGTTAACTTATGAGATATGTAGGTTACTAGCACAAGTCGTTGAAGAGAACAAGAAGACACCATGTGGGTATGTTAGACATAACTAGCTAACATACTAATCCAGGTATGTTTTTCCTATATCAAATTAGAATCCTACCTTGTGATAGGATCTCTTATATAAGTATAGATGGCATGATTGATAATGATTATTCATAGGTTTGAATAATCATGGGTGTATGCATATTATGTTTCTTACCTTAATTGATGATATGACTAACCAGAAGAGTCATGAAAGTATAGGTTTGAGTAATCACAGGTTTAGGCATATTATGTTTCTTACTTTAATTTATGATATGACTAACCATAAGAGTCCTCGAATACTAATGCTTACTATTTCTGTTTGAAATAATCATGACTATACATGCTTACTATTATTGTGTTTTGATAATATTGAGAATATACTAATAAATGTATGATTATGTATGAGATCTCGAGGATATCACAATAATGATACTTGTAAGCATGCATAGTGATCGAGGATGGATATAAGTTCAAGGACAGGTAATCCAGGAAGCAAAGATCAAGAGGGAGCACACTCCAGTAGTTTCTGCAAGGATGCAGATATTCAGAGGGAGTCGACCACTTCTCACAATCCACATTAGAATGGAGTTGCAAAGATTTAGAGGGAGTCCACCCAACAACCAAACAAAGATAAGTATTTGAAATTGTCATTTCTTGCATATTTGTTTGTTTAAAAAAAAAAATTCAATGATGTATATCCTTATGTTCCTAGACTTAGGGTGTGTATTTTGCATATTAGAATAATTGCATTAATGAACAGTATACTACTAATATGCATTTAATGGGTAAGTGGCCTATGGCACTGTACAACATTCCATTGATACTTATCTAGAGTAAAATCTCTTTTCTGACATGTTGGGAGTTGTGCACACTCTTAGCAATGTTTTGGTAGAGATTGGAAGGCATCTAGTCACGGGATATGGATAAATGTTGTATTGAAGCATTGGCTAAATTAATTGTATGAATGTATGACATATTTCTTTACGAGTAAGAACTTGTTCTGAAAACTATGAGATGTTTCTAATCATGCAATTTAAATTGTTTTGTAGGAAAGATCAGATACCATCACCTACAAAAGAAGGACTACAACATTTGTTCCAGCAACAAAGATATCTATTGAAGATATTGAAGATATTGAATATATTGAAGTTCCCAGGATCTGCGATGAAGTAATGGAAGAATGCCATGATCTGTCGATCATGAAGAATGATGGTTGGGATGTGAACCAGAAGGGAAGTCTGTCGTGACTTCTAAGTGGATCTATAAGATCAAGCATGTTGCAGATGATAACATGGAGAAATACAAAACAAGGTTTGTAGCTCGTGGCTTCTCCCAGAAAAAGGGATTGAGTATGAAGAGACTTCTATACCTATAGCCAGGAACACTTCCATTAGATCAGTACTTTCTCTTGTTGCAGTGATGAAATGGAAGATACACCATATGGATGTCAAGACAACTTTCTTGAATGGTGTAGTCGAAGAGGAAGTGTATGTGGAGCAGCCACTTGGTTTTGAGACACCTGATGGGAAGTCATATATGTGCAGAACTTGGTATGGTAGGATAAACAGCTTTCTATCCAGTTTGGGATTTACCAAGAGTAAAGCGGATTCTAACCTTTACTACAAGGTTGAGGAAGGCAATCCACTGATACTACTTTTGTATGCGGATAACTTGTTTGTTACAGGTGAGGATAGATTGATTACCGACACGCAGCGGAAGCTTCCTGCTGAATTTGAGATGAAGAACTTGTGGATGATGCACTACTTTCTAGGAATGGAGGTGAGGTAGAGTGCAGATGGGATCTTCCTTGGAAAAGGGAAGTATGTAGTAGAGATCCTGAAGAGGTTCGGGATGATGGACTACAAGTCCATGGCCACACCTATGGCATCAAACCTAAAGCTTCTGTGTGATGCTTAATCTGATCTGGTTGATATCACTGTGTATTGTCAGATGATTGGGTCCTTGATGTACCTGACGAGCACTAGACCAGATATTTGCTTTGCGGTGAACACATTGAGCCAGTTCCTGACAGATCCCAGAGGTGTTCGCCTGGTTGTTGTAAAGCATATTCTGAGGTACCTGAAGGGTACAATTGATTATGGGCTCAAGTATGATGTGAATCAAAATTTTAACCTGTAGGGTTATGTTGATTCAGACTGGGCAGGCAATGCTGCAGATAGGAAGAGCACATTTGGGTGTTGCTTTAGTATGGGATCATGTCTGATCTCTTGGTTTAGCAGGAAGCAATCCTGTGTGGCATTGAGTACAGATGAAGTAGAGTATGTTGTAGCTTGTTCAGCTAGATGTGTGGCAGTATGGATTCAGAAGCTACTGTCTGAGTTATTTGATCTCCCGCTGGAAGCTATTGGTATCTTTTGTGACAACCAGAGTTGTGTAAGTCTCTGTGAGAATCCGTGGTTCCACAACAGGTAGAAACACATTGAGATCAAATATCACTATATTAGGGATATGGTGCAGAGAAGAGCAATGAAGCTCTTGTATGTTGCGACGGATGAGCAGATTGCAGATGTACTGATGAAGCCACTAGCCAGAGTGAAGTTTGAGTACTTCAGAGATAGGCTTGTTGTTCTTCAAATTGACGACAGTTCGAGGAAGAAGAGACAGACACATTTGTTGAAGCCATTCTAAGCATGTTGGAAGGAGGATCCTTCACATGGCTGTGGATGTAAGAATTGGATGATGAGCATCAGGGCGATGCTCCAGTTACTGCTCTTTATTTGTATGCATCATGTTGGATGCTAGATATGATCAGTTGGATCATTTATGTATGTATGCATCATGTTGATGCTGGATATGATCAATTGGATCATTTGTGTATGTATTCATCATGTTGATGATAGATATGATCAGTTGGATCATGTGTATGTATCTATATATGTATCAGGTGGATACATTGTATGATCAGGTGGATCATGTGTGTTGATATGTATCAGGTATGATCAGGTGGATCATGTATTTGTATGTGTATCAGGTGAATACATTGTATGATCAGGTAGATCATGTATGATGGTATGTATCAGGCAGATACTGTGTATGCATCATGCAGATGCATTGTATGATCAGGATGATCATGGATGACAAGCTTTAGGATGTTGCTCCAGATGACATGCATTAGGATGATGCAGTGATGATGAGCGGGATGATCATGTGTACAACGGGATGATGTATGGTGAGTATCAGGATGATACTCTATGGCCATGGAATAGGTTGCGTAGATAAGCATATAATCCTATCCCTGGGAGGTTTGCAGATAGTCTTTCGAGGTTTTTCCTATGGCATGTAATACTGGCCCTGGGATATATGGCAAACGCTCTTTCGAGGTTTTTCTCTGGAGGACATATAATCCTATCCCTGGGAGATTTGCAGATTCTCTTACAAGATTTTTTCGTTGGAATATAATAGCTCCTTGGGAGATCTGGAAAATGTTATTTTGAGGTTTTGTCCTATGGCATGTAATCCTAGCCCTAGGAGATCCGATAGGTTGAGTTGTGTGCTCGTAATCAGTCCTGGGATGCTCTTTCAAGTTTTTTCCATGACCACATGTAATAAGTCCTGGAGATTTGGATAGGATGAAAAAGACCTCAGATGCTCTTTAGGGTTCTTACTTGGCAAGACACTCTTTTAAGGTTATGTGGTGGAGGTCACATGTAATAAGTCCTAGAGATCTGGACAAGATGAAAAAGGCCTCAGATGCTCTTTATGTTAAGATTTAATATGCTAAGACAGAAAATAGCAGCATTGCATTCCATTTCACAATAATAGCATATACAGGATCACTGAAGAAACAACAAGCACAGCATAAACACAAGAGACACAAATTTATCCTGGGAAGCCCTCATGGGGTAGAAAACACAGCAAAGCTTCCTCAATATAGATGACCAACAATATACAAAGATGTAACCCTGAGCATAAGCTCCTCCTTCTCCATAGTAGACCTCTCCTCCACAAGTGCGCCACTCTCAAGTGAGTGAGTGTGTGTCAAATGAGGAATACACCTCCTCTATTTATACACTACTCTGATTTGTCTTTTACACAAAGCATGTAGGCTCGTATTTAACCATTGGGTTAAATACCCCACTACAACTGACTGGGCCGACCCCCACTAGGGAAGTCTAATAACCCAAGTTACCACATTTCGACGGAGGAATAAACATCTCCGGATATACAATAAGATCTTCAAGGAGGAATGAAACATCTCCAGAATAATAAAGTACAAATATAATATTCTTTGAAGTTACAATATCTCAACATTTCCCCTTAACGAGAAGGATATTATAACAGCATTTGCACAAGCAAGGAGTCATCAACATCATACATGATACATCTATAAATCATTGGAAGCTTTCTCGACATCATTAGTAACTCAATCAATTACTGGAACATCTTCAATACTCGAACATCAACATCTTCAGTACTGAGTCTTTATCTTCTGTAGCACTCGAACAACTACAACAACATCAACATCTGGATCCTCATGATCATCAGCATCGTCATCATATGATCATCAACATCGATATCATCTCGATCTACAGCATCTAGATCATCTCGATCTACAGCATCTGGATCATCTCGATATACAGCATTTGATCATCACGATCTACAGCACCTGGATCATCTAGATCTATAGCATCTGGATCATCTCGATCTACAACATATGGATCATCTTGATCTATAGCATCTAGATCATCTCGATCTATAGCATCTGGATCATCTCAATCTACATCATCTGGATCATCACAATCTACAGCATTTGGATCATCTCGATCTACAACATCTGGATCATCTCGATCTACAGCATCTGGATCATCTCGATCTACAGAATCTGGATCATCTCGATCTACAGCATCTGGATCATCTCAATCTACAGCATCTGGATCATCACGATCTACATCATTTCGATCATCTGTATTAGTATCCACACCAATACATCTATCATCAAAACATGTATTCTTACTAATACATCTATCATCAAAAACATGTATTCTCACTAATACATCTATCATCAAAAGCATGTATTCTCACTAATACATCTATTATCAAAAGCATGTATTCTCACTAATACATCTATCATCAAAAGCATGTATTCTCACTAATACATCTATCATCAAAAGCATGTATTCTCATTAATACATCTATCATCAATACATAGCAGCATACTCTGCAACACACACGATCATATTACAGGATGATCAATCCCGCTCTCTTTAGGACATAAGTCCATGGATGATACAATCCAGATCAAGTTCCAGGATGATCAATCCTTATCACTTTAAGACAAGTCTCATTTCTAGGGACGATGCAATCCCCTCACGTACATTTTGAACCCATTTCATGGACGATGCAGTCCTCACACGTACCTTTAAGACAAGTCTCATGTCTAGGGATGATGCAATCCCATCACGTACATTTTGAACCCAGTTCATGGACGATGCAGTCCTCTCACGTACATTTTGAACCAAGGTCCAGGGATGATGCAGTCCTATCTTCAATTCTCGGAGACATCAGTCTACGGATCAATTCTGGGACCAAAGTCCAGGGAAGATACAATCCCCTACCTGTTCATTCAGGACTACATTCTCGGAGACCCAGTATACGGTTCAATTCTGGGACCAACGTCTGGGGAAGATACAATCCCCTACCTGTTCATTCAGGAATTCATTATCGGAGACCCAGTCTACGGCTCAATTCTAGGATCGAATTCCGGGGAAGATACAGTCCTCTACCTGTTCATTCAAGACTTCATTATCGGAGACCTCATGTCTACGGCTCAATTCTGGGACCAAAGTCTGGGGAAGATACAATCCCCTGCCTGTATATTTAGGACTTCATTATCGGAGACCCAGTCTATGGCTCTCTTTAGGACTAAAGTCCAGGGATGATCCAATCCTCACATGTCCACCAAGGACTTCATTCTCAAAGACATACATCGATGGCTCACTTTAGAACATGTGTTCAAGGATGATGCAATCCCTCTTCTTTCTCGGAGACACCTGTCTACGGCTCATTTTAGAACAAGTGTTCAAGGATGATACAATCCCTCTTCTTTCTCGGAGACACCTGTCTACGGCTCACTTTAGAACAAGTGTTCAAGGATGATACAACCCCTCTTCTTTCTTGGAGACACCTGTCTATGGTTCACTTTAGAACAAGTGTTCAAGGATGATACAATCCCTCTTCTTTCTCGGAGACACCTGTCTACGGATCACTTTAGAACAAGTGTTCAAGAATGATACAATCCCTCTTCTTTCTTGGAGACACCTATCTACAACTCACTTTAGAATAAGTGTTCAAGGATGATAGAATCCCTCTTCACCTTAGACCCTGTCTAACGATCATCCACCAACCTCTCTGTCGACATCACCAATATAGGTATCCACATCATCGACCTCACTGTCGATGTAGGAAATCTCATCATAAGTGATCACATCACTCCCCCTTTCGAGGAGGGTTCTTCTGAACTATATTAAGTTTGTCTCAGAAAAATTTACTTGAGGTAGAGGTTTGGTTAGTACATTGGATCGGTAGAGGTTAGTACATCGGTAACTTGTTAGAAATTTGAACTTTATAGTTCCTTTCTGCACCATATCTTGTCATATCTC
Source organism: Larix kaempferi (assembly GCA_027924585.1). Classification (NCBI taxonomy): domain Eukaryota; kingdom Viridiplantae; phylum Streptophyta; class Pinopsida; order Pinales; family Pinaceae; genus Larix; species Larix kaempferi. The sequence goes on along the minus strand of BSBM01000299.1, from coordinate 50,142,624 downwards.
TATGTTCTTTGACTTATCATGGAACATTGGATTCTCTGCCATCTTGATACAACTCTGTTTGTCACATAGGATCACAGTTGGGTCTATATCTAAGTCAAACAATTCTGAAGCCATACCACTTCACAACTAGCAGAGCAAGCAGCCATATATTCCGCTTGTGCTGAGAGCCACACTAGACTTTTTTTGCTAAACCACAAGGTCATGGATGATCCCAGACAATAACATCCTCTCGATGTGTTCTTCCTGTCTGATACACTTCCTGCCCAATCAACATCTGTGTAGCCATCTGAAGTCATGATCTCCAAGATAACATAGATCAAAGTCTATTGTATCCTTTAGGTACCTCATCACATGCTTTGCAGCTATTAGGTGAACTCATCTAGGTTCCACTAGATACTGTCTCAAGGGGTTTCATAGCAAAGCATATATCTGACCTAGTATTCGTTAGGTACATCAATGACCCAATAATTTTTCTGTACAGAGTTATATCCACTAACTCAAATGAGTCATCCGCTAACAGCTTCAAGTTGGAATCCATGAGAGTGGCCATTCCCACACATCAAGTCCTTTTAATACTTATCGACATATTTTCCCTGGTTGAGAAAGATTCCTTCTGAGCCTTGCCATACTTCCAGACCTAGGAAGTAATGCATCGATATGAGATCTTTCATTTTCATTTCTGTAGCCATCTTCTTCTTTCTTTTCATGATCTATTTCTCATTCCTTGTCAGAAAGAGATCATCTTCATACAATAATGGTATGATAGGTTCATCATCCACAACCTTAAGGTAAAGGTTAGGATCAAATTTACTTCTGTTAAAGCCCAAGCTTTGTCAAGAAGATGTCAATTCTCCCTTTGTGACTGAACATCATTCACACTCTACATTGAGTGATCTTCTGCATATCTATCTGTGTCATCTCTCGTCAGATGGGTCTACTGATATGAGCCTCAATATCATTCGAACTCTATGGTGAGTTCCTTCTTGCATCCATGTCATCTGTGTAAAGAAACCATATTCAATCTTGTAGCAAAGGTTGAGATCCACATCACCCATGGTGATCTTTAAGCTCATTAATTCATTATCGATCCTGGGAACCCATACAAAACCTGATTCACACTTCTTCTTTAATTACACCATTAAGAGAATGGTATTATCTAGCCACTTGGAGTAAACATCTCGTCATGATTCTCTTCCTCTTTCTAAGATAATCTCTTAGCCACGAGCCTTCTATATTATGTTTGATTTGTAAATCTTTTTTTTTACCATCCATCACTTGTTCGGTATTCGTCATTCTTCATGATCTTTCCTACAAATCAAGATTAAGTATATGATTAGTAATGCTTCATAATCATCAAATCATGTTGACATGATAACCTATTATGCATACAAATATCATTTACATAGTTATGCAACTATCTTGACCAATACTTTGGCACAACACTTTTCCATAACCTGTATGCATACAGTGGCTATCTAGATGCCTTCCATCTCTACCAGAACATACTATTGAGAGTGTGCACAGCTCTCAGCATGTCAGCAAAGAGGTTTCATTCTAGACAAGCAACAATGGAATGTTTGTCCAACTTACCAATCATATGCATATTAGTAGTATATTATTCAATGCTCTATGAATGTTTACACTCAGCATGATATATTCTAGGAATACAAATATGCATACAAGCAATATCATTTACTATTTCAAATAATAACTCAAATACTTATCTTTTATGTTTGTGTGGTTGCTTCTCGCTTGATCTTCTATATGTCTTTTGAACTTCTATTCATTCTGTACCACTGTGCATGCTCAAGTGTGCACTAGTGTCATCATCATGATCTCATACACAAACATACATTCATTAGTATATTATCAATATTATCAAAACATTCTAATTCTAAATAATCTTGAATATGCATAGTCATGATCATTAGTATTCAGGGTTTCAAGGAAGTCTTCTTTTACTCATGCATATTCTTGTTTGATCATAGTACTTTTCTGGTTAATTAAATCATCAAGATAATAGACATAATATGCATAAACCCTTGATTACTAACTTTATGAATAAGCATAACCAATCATACCAAGTATACTTATATAAGGGATCCTAACACAAGGTAAGATTCTAACTTGACATAGGAAAACATACATGGATTAGTATACCTGCTTAGTTATGTGCAACATACCTAAACAATCTCTTCAATGATTTAGAGATCCTAAGCTAGAACCTGCATGTCTCATAGGTTAAGCATAATATAAAAAATTCATACATACCTCATAAGTAGAACAAAGATTATGGATGAGTCTTTGTCTTCATGTTGTCATGGTCATGGAACTTGATGTGTCTTTCGTGATGTACCTGTATCTTGTTAGCACACAACATCAACTTCACACAACACCATAACGCATTAGTACAATCATATAGCCCTAATCAATGAATGTCTTCGATCATTCACATGCATTCATACTGTTACTAGGGTGATAAGACAATTCTAACATTAATGAAGATTGTACTAATAAATAATATGAAGACAAACACATTATGAATTTAATCAGGAATCAGATTTCAAGACATACCTAAACTTCCTTAAGTCATACCAGTCGAGACTTCTTGTAGTCTTCTTATGTAAGGCCTTAGCCTCAACTCCCCCTGAAACTTGATCTGGATCTTGATTAGGGTTTGCTAGAGAAACCCTAAAAATTCAATCTTTGACTTTCATACTTCTGAATGGATGGAAGGATGTGTCTTGCTGAGCTGATCAAACTAGCATACTTCAATTTTGAAATATCCAAAATTTGACCCCTCAAAATTGCCTTCGAAACTTTTGGATCTTCTGGACAGGATCCCGAACTAGGGTTTGATGAAGCCCACCATTCTACCCAATCAAAAGGTTTGATCCAAGGCTCTAAATACTTATTTTTCTGAGGAGCTTCCAGCCATGGTTACAGACTTCAAAAAATTCCAACTTTTGCTAAAGCCCTAATTTTCCATCTTTCCGATCAAAATCCCAAACTGGGGTTTGATCAAGCCCGGCCTTCTACCCAACCAAAAAATTCAATCTTGGACTCTAAATTTCGATTTTCCTGAGTAGCATTCAGTCGTGGATTCCGATTCCAAAAATTATAACTTTCTCCGAAACCCTAAATTCCGGAAGCCATGAATGAAGGTGCTCCAAAAATAATTATGTTTTGACAGAAATATGTACCTGACTGTTTCTGTTGTCACTCCGAACTTTTTGCTCCACAGGGTCTGAAACCTTTTTTGTGGTATCCTGACCTGTCATCTTTCCATTGCAATAGGTCTGACCTCAATTGTATTTTTTGAGAGAGAGTTATTCCAAGTGTCGCAATGTGACTTGTTTATGGGATAAAACAGGAGAGCGAACTTGTACGGAGTGCCACGTGTCACTGGTTCAACTTCGGCCTCTAAAACAATTTTTTGAGATAGTACTGTTTATGTAATACCTGTCACTTTTTACTAAATTTCATTTGGAGCTTCCTAGCCCATGTTATGACGTTTTTTCCAAGGTCACCTGATTTTGATTGAGATCTAGAAGAGGCAGAAACCCTAACTTGCACTGATCATAACTCACAAAGTACAACGAATCTGAGGGTGTCCTTTGGACACAAGGTACCTGGGGATATTATCTACAACCTGTAAACTTTTCAGATCCTAAACCTTTGCATAAATGGATTTATAGCGAAAGTTCCGCGATGACTTGTTTTTTCTATGTAAAACCCAAACCTTCAAATTGTCGCAAGTGAAGCAAGTGTCGTAAGTGCCATACATTGCCTTCCTTCAGGTTAGATCTGATACCATGTTAAGATTTTATATGATAAGATAGAAAATAGCAGCATTGCATTCCATTTCAAAATAATAGCATATACAGGATCACTGAAGAAACAACAAGCACAACATAAACACAAGAAACACAAATTTATCCTGGGAAACCCTCATGGGGTAGAAAACCCAACAAAGATTCCTCAATATAGATGACCAGAAATATACAAAGATGTAACCTTGAGAATAATCTCCTCCTTCTCCATAGCAGACCTCTCCTCCACAAGTGCGCCACTCTCAAGTGAGTGAGTGTGTGTCAAATGATGAATACACCTTCTCTATTTATACACTACACCGACTTGTCTTTTACACAAATCATGTAGGCTCGTATTTAACCATTGGGTTAAATACCCCACTACAACTGACTAGGCCGACTCCTCTAGGGTGGTCTAATAACCCTTTGACCCACATAACACATACAGGGCCGACCCCCACTAGGGAAGTCTAATAACCCAAGTTACCACATTCCAACGGAAGAATAAACATCTCTGGATATACAATAAGATCTTCAAGGAGGAATGAAACATCTCCAGAATAATAAAGTACAAATATAATATTCTTTGAAGTTACAATATCTCAACACTTTAGGGTTCTTGCTAGTCAAGAGACTCTATTAAGGTTTTGTGATAGTCACATATAATACTATCCTTGGGAGATCCGATAGGTCGAGCTATGTGCTCGTAACAACCTGGGATGCTCTTTCGAGGTTTTGTGGCGCACGTAATAAGTCCTCAGGATTCCATAGTATGGCCAGTGATGATGAATACCTGTAGGTGGTGGGCCTACATCCAGTATGAAAAAGGACTGGCTCTGTAGAACTTCCTATGACAAGTATATTCAGAGATTGATTGAGATAGAAACAGCAGTGATGGTGATGATTATCCAGTGACGATGATCCAGAGAAGAAGACTTGTGCTAGAAGATTAGTGTCGAGAATTACCTTCCTAGTTAAGAGGGAGTGTTGATGTATATGTAACTTTGGCATGTATTTCATATATGTATATTGTACTCCTATAGAGATGCTATTATTCCTCTATATGGAAGTGTTTGTATTCCTATAGAGATGTTATTATTCCTCTATACTGAAGTGTCGTCATTTTTATTGTAAGTGTCGTAACTTATACTTGATGGGTTATTAGACCACCTTATTGGGGTCGGACCTGTATAAGTCATGTGGGTTGAAGGGTTATTAGACCACCCTATTGGGGCTCGTCCATGTGGGTCAAAGGTTTATTAGACCACCCTATTGGGTTTCGGCCCAATCAGTATTATGTTATGTGGTTAAGTGAAGGCCGACCTAGTAAAGGTTATTAGGCAAGTCAAGTCAAGTATAAATAGAGTGCGGGAGGCACCCTCTTTGATCATTCTATTCTCACACACACTCTTTCGAGAGTGGCACACTTGTCGAGGAGGAGAAGCTGCTGCTAGGATATTTCTATCTCTTATGCTTGGGTTATATCATTGCTCTATCTATCTCTAAGAAAGTTATTGGGGTTTTTCACCTTTATGGTTTTCCCCAAGTAAACTCCATGTCTCTTGCGTGCTTGCATTATTGTGTCCATGATTGATATGTTGTAGATATGCTGTACGTGTTGTTCTCTCAGTTAAGATCCTAGATCAGATTGAAGTAAATTCTGAAAAACTAACAGTACCATGTTTTGAGATGTCAGGTGCTTGGGGGAAAGTATTCACGCTGGATCGTGATACTACAAGAATTTGATCTCCTTTTTGAAAAGGCTAAGTCGAAAAAGTATTTGGTGTTTGCTGAGTTGATCTGTGATCTTCCCCGGGATGATGTCGATTTTGAGCCCAATGATTCTCTTTCGGATGAATCATTGTTCCTCATCAGCACATCTGATCTGTGGTATGGAGATATCACTTTATATCTTCAAACCCAACGTTTTAGCCCCCAACTCTAGCAAGACAAGCGTCGTCAAATCTAGCACCATGCAAAGTATTATCTAATCATTAGTGATACTTTGTACCATCGTGTTATTGATTCTGTTCTTAGACGTTGTCTCACTCATGAAGATGATGAACACGTTCTAAATGACTGTCACGCTGGAGCAGGTGTCGGTCATCTCTCTAGGATGGCTACAGCCTAGAAAATACTTTGCGCAGGATATTTTTGGCCATCTATATTCAAAGATTGTATCGAGGTCATAGAAAAATGTCCTTGATGCCAGCACTTCCAAACTAAGAAGTGCACCCACCCCGCCCCATTACACCTGGTTATTGCCGTTGTCCCCTTCGCTAAATGGGGCATCAACTTCATGCACTGTAAGCCTACCTCGGCCGGGGGGCATAGTTACGTCATCGTAGCTGTGGATTACTTTACAAAGTGGGCTTAGGCTATGCCTACATACACGGACGACGAAAAAACCACCGTACTCTTCATGTCTAATCATGTTATAGCGTAGTTTGGCATTCCTCAATCTATAGTTACCGACCATGGTTCTAACTTTATGAACCATATGGTTGACAAGTTGAGCTCTAGATTGGTTTTTTGCCATTAAAACTCAACACCGTACTACCCATAGTCCAATGGACAAGTAGAGGCCATCAATAAGGTATTGAAAACCATGATCCAATGCATGGTGGGTATGCACAAGTCCAACTGGCATAATATGCTCTTCTCCACACTATGGGATTATTGAACTTCCATTAAGACTGCCACTGGATTTACTCCCTTCCAACTAGTGTATGGATTGGAGGATGTTCTCACGATAGCGTGCGAGATTCCGTCCCTCAAACTCACAGTTGAAATTCTACCCAACACTACTGCTGAGGAAGAAAACTTCCTCTACCTAGATAAGCTCGATGAGACTCGCTGTGATGCTTCTCTTGCCAACGAGGCTCATAAGAAATGCATCAAATCATAGTACGACAAGTCGGTAGAACCTTGCGTCTATAGAAAAGGTGATTTGGTCCTTACATATGACCAAAGACATGATAAGCTGCGGGTAGGAAAGTTTGAGTCCATGTGGCATGGAACCTACATAGTGAAACGTGTCTTAGAGAAGGAAGCGTACGAGCTTGAAGAATATGATGGGATATCTTTAGGTGAATCCCGCAATGGGATTTACCTGAAGAGGTACTATGCCTGAGTCTTTCATGCATAAGTACTTTGTATATACTGTACATGGCATGTGTGTGTTTTGTCTGGTGTGACGCTTTGATTTTTTTTCTTGCTTAGGTCTTGTTTCGTCACTTATACCATGTTCTGTCTGCGTGTGTAGATGGAAACTTGCTACGGATTAGCGGACGGCGCCAACCAGCATACCCGTAACCTTGATTCAGCAACCTAGGTGCTCTATTCTCCCATTGGAAATCTTATCAGCTTAGGAGCAATGTGTCTAGGTTTCGTAACCAACAATGCTACAGAATATCAAGCAGTCATTTGAACCCTAACTGATGCTATTTATTTGGGTATGGACCATGTTGTCTTCCATTTGGATCCTCAACTGCTGGTCTCTCATCTTATCCGGGTTTACACTATCCGCGATCCTACCCTACTCCATCTCTATAGACGAGTTCGTCTTCTAGAAAGGTCCTTCAAAATTATTCAGTACCTGCACATTCCACGAGACGTGAACAAAGTTTTCGAATCCATGGCCAACTTCATCTTAGATTGGTACATTACACACAAATAAGCATATTCATGAACTATTAAAAGTAGACATAACATGTAAATAAATCATTGTATAATAAAACACATAAACAAGATCACATCATTCATCCATCAAAACACATAATGTATAAAGCCCCCAAAATGTCTTTATATATATAATCAAGATAATGTAGCACTGATACAAAAAGTCTGAAGCATGAAAGATTTCAGTGAGTCTATACAAAATCTAAAGCCTAATAGCTTTCATTGGTACAAAATATGAGGCTCACATAGCTCTCATTACATACATAATAACATCACTGGGCCTGACGTCTAGCCCGTGCACCTCTAGGTATAGAATCCCTTAGTTGTTGGACATGGAAGCAGTGAACTACCCTCGCCACGTTGCGGACTAGCATACCAAAGTGCATAGTCATAAAGACTGTATACCTCTGCATCGGCCTCGGTAACTCATGTACTGCTGCATCTGGGATATCCAATGTCAACCTCGTAAGGTTCTCATAAACGTCATCCATCTCCATAATGGCATCGTGCATGGCTGGCGCTACTGGTGGTGCCTCTCCTCTCCTAGCGAGAAGGGAGACTCCCACTCGCCGTGAAGGGCCCACATCTGCACACACATGTTATTAACTCATCAAAACTATCCAAAAAAATTATAAATACACAAAATGTTAAAAGGTACAAGGGTCATTATTCTTACCGATGTCTCCCCACTCTGCCTCCTCAGGTAGCACTAAGTATGGGTCCTCCGTGAAAGCCATACCACTATATGTTAAATTTTCAGAATTTACTTCAATCTAATCTAGGATCTTAACTGAGAGAACAACATGTACAACATATCTACAACATATCAATCATGGAGACAATAATGCAAGCACGCAAGAGACACACAGATTTACTTGGGGAAAACCATAAAGGTGAAAAACCCCAATAACTTCCTCAGAGATAGATAGAGCAATGATACAACCCAAACATGAGAGATAGACATATCCTAGCAGCAGATCCTCCTCCTCCATAAGTGCGCCACTCCTCCTTGAGTGCATGAGTGAGAAGTGAGTGAGCAAATAGAGTGCCTCCCGCACTCTATTTATACTTGACTTGACTTGCCTTTTACATAACTCATGTAGGCTCGAACTTAACCACATAACATAATGCTAACTAGGCCGAACCCCAATAGGGTGGTCTAATAACCCTTTGACCCACATGGTCGACACCCAATAGGGTGGTCTAATAACCTTTTGACCAACATGACTTATACAGGGGCGACCCCAACAAGGTGGTCTAATAACCCATCAATTATAAGTTATGACATTTACAATATAAATGACGACACTTCCATATAGAGGAATAATACCATCTCTATATGAGTACATACAACATACATATATGAAATACATTCCGAAGTTACATATACATCAACACTCCCTCTTAACTAGGAAGGTATTTCTCAGCACAGGTCTTCTAGCACAAGTCTTCTTCTCTGGATCATCGTCACTGGATAATCGTCATCGAGACATCATCATTGTCACTGCTGCTGCTATCTCAATCAATCTCTGAATCTACTCATCATAGGAAGTTCTACAGAGCGAGTCCTTTTTCATACTGGATGTAGGCCCACCACGTGCAGGTCTTCGTCATCACTGGCCATACTGTGGAATCCTCAGGACTTATTACGTGCGTCACAAAACCTGGCTGCAGCATCCCAGGCTATTACGAGCACACAGCTCTACCTGTAGGATCTCCCAGGAGCACATTACATGTGACCCATCACAAAACCTAGCTGAAGAATCCCAGGCTGTTACAAGCACACGGCTCTACCTGTCGGATCTCCCAGGAGCACATTACATGTGATCTCACCACAAAACCTGGCTGAAGCATCCCAGGCTATTATGACCACACGGCTCTACCTATCGGATCTCCCAGGAGCACATTACATGTGGTCCACCACAAAACCTGGCTGAAGCATCTGAGGCATTTTTCATCCTGTCCAGATCTCCCAGGAGAAAATTACATGTGGTCATGGCAAAACCTAGCTGAAGCATCTGAGGCCTTTTTCATCCTGTCCAGATCTCCTAGGAGCAAATTATATGCCATAGGACAAAACCTCGAAAGAGCATCTGCCAGATATCCCAGGGCACTGAATTACATGCCATAGGAAAAACCTCGAAAGACTATCTGCAGATCTCCCAGGGCCAAATTATATGTCCTCCCAGAGAAAAACCTTGAAAGAGCATTTGCCAGATATCCTAGGGCACCGAATTACATGCCATAGGAAAAACCTCGAAAGACTATCTGCAAATCTCCCAAGGTAACGAATTATATGCTCATCTGCACAAACTTATCCACGGCCACAAAGTATCATCTGATACTCACCATACATCATCCTGATGTACACATGATCACCCCTAATCATCATCACTGCAACATCGTGCTGCATGTCATCTGGAGAAGCTCGTCATCCACGATCATCTTGATCATACAATGCATCCATTTGATGCACACCACGTATCTACCTGACACATTATTATACATAGTGTATCCACCTGATACATAGATACATGATCCACACAATGTATCCATCAACATACATGATCTACCTAATCATATCTGATACATATCAATATACATGATCTTCTTGATCATACAATGTATCCACCTGATACATATACAGATACATGGTCCAAGCATCCAACATGATGCATATACAAAATACATACACATGATCAACCGATCATATCCAACATCCAACATGATGCGTACATATATATAAATGATCTAACTGATCATATCCAACATCCAACATGATGCATGCATACATATAAATGATCCAACTGATCATATCCAGCATCCAACATGATGCATACATTCATACATAAAAATGATCCAACTGATCATATCCAGCAGAAACCATAACATCATCCTGATGCTCATCATCCAGCGCTTACATCCACAGCCATGTGAAGGATCCTCCTTCCAACATGCTTGGAATGGCTTCAGCAAATGTGTCCATCACTTCTTCCTCGAAGTGTCCTCGATCTGAAGAACGCCAAGCCTCTCTCTAAAGTACTCGAACTTCACCCTGGCTAGTGGCTTCGTCAGCACATCTACAATCTACTCGTCCGTCGCAACATACAGGAGCTTCACAGCTCCTCTCTACACCATATCCCTGATATAGTGATATTTGATCTCTATGTGTTTCGACCTGTCATGAAACACTGGGTTCTCGGACAACTTCACACAACTTTGGTTATCACAGAAGATACCAGTAGCATCCAATGGGAGATCAAATAACTCAAACAGTAGCTTCTGTAGCGATACTGCCTCACAACTAGATGAACAGGCTGCAACATACTCTGCCTCAGTTGTACTCAGTGCTACGCAAGACTACTTCCTGCTAAACCAAGAGATCACACCTGATCCCATACTGAAGCAACACCCAGATGTGCTCTTCCTATCTGCAACACTGCTAGCCCAATCTAAATCAACATAACCCTGCAGGTTAAACTTTTGATTCGCCTCATACTTGAGCCCATAATCCACTGTACCCTTCAGGTACCTCAGAATATGCTTTACAACAATCACGTGAACACTCCTCGGATCTGTCAGGAACTGGCTCAATGTGTTCACCACAAAGCAAATATCTGGTCTTATGTTTGTCAAGTACATCAAGCACCCAATCATCTGACGATACATAGTGACATCAACTGGTTCAGATGAAGCATCACACAGAAGCTTCAGGTTCGATGCCATAGCCACGCAGTCCATCATCCTGAACCTCTTCAGGATCTCTACTGCATACTTCCCTTGTCCAAGGAAGATTCCATCTGGACTCTGCCACACCCCCATACCTAGAAAGTGGTGCATCATACCCAATTTTTGCACATATATGACTCCCTGTCATGTGTCTCAAAACCAAGTGGCTGCTCCACATACACTTCTTCTTCAAATACACCATTCAAGAAAGCTGTCTTGAATCCATCTGGTGTATCTTCCATTTCATCACTTTTATATTTCTCTATGCTGCCATCTACAGCATGCTTGATCTTGATAGATCCATATGGAAGTCATAACAAACTTCCCTTCAGGTCTTGGGACTACATCCCAAACATCATTCTTCATGATCAACGGATCATGGCATTCCATTTCTTCATCCCAGATCCTGGGAAATTCAATATCTTCAATAGATATCTTTGTTGCTGGAACAAATGTTGTAGTCCTTTTGTAGGTGAACATATATAGTCTTTCCTACAAAACAGGTTAAATTGCATGATTAGAAAACATCTCATAGTTTTCAGAACAAATTATTACACATAAATAAATATGTCATACAGTCATGCAATTATCTTAGCCAATGCTTCAATACAACAGTTATCCATATCCCGTGACTTTCTAGATGCCTTCCAATCTCTACCAAAACATTGTTAAGAGTGTGCACAACTCCCAACATGTCAGCAAAGAGGTTTCATTCTAGATAAGTAGCAATGGAATGTTGTACAGTGCCATAGGCCACTTACCCATGCATATTAGTAGTATACTGTTCATCAATGCAACTATTCACAACCTAATTTTAGGAACATCAGTATATACATTATTGAACAGTATTATTTAAGAAATGACAATTCAAATACTTATATTTGTTTGTTCGTTGGGTGGACTCCCTCTGAGTCTTTGCTTCCTTGCAGGATCTACTGGAGTCCTAATTTGATGTAGCTTCTTCTACACCTTTTTGTTGTGGAATGTAGAGAGATGGTCAACTCCCTCTGAATATCTGCATCCTTGCATAAACCACTAGAGTGTACTCCCTCTTGATCTTTGCTTCCTGGATTACTTGTCCTTGAACTTATATTCATTCTCGATCCCTACGCATGCTTGTTAGTATCATCATTGTGTTATCCTCTAGGTCTCATACGTAATCAAACATTCATTATTATAATCTTAATATTATCAAAACACAATAATATCATGCATGTATAGTCAGGATCATTTCAAACACAATAATATCATGCATGTATAGTCAGGATCATTTCAAACACAGATAATAAACATTAGTATTCAAGGTTTCACGGAAGTCTTCTTTTACTCATGCATAATCTTATTTGATCATAGGACTCTTTTGGTTAGTTAAATCATCAATCAAGATAAGAGATATAATATGCATAAAACCTGTGATTACTCAAACCTATACCTTCATGATTCTTTTGGTTAGTCATATCATCAATTATGGTAAGAAACATAATATGCATACAACCATGACTATTCAAACCTATGACTTCATGAATAATCATTATCAACAACACAACAGTATAAGATCCTAACACAAGGTAGGATTCTATCTTGATATAGGAAAAACATACCTGGATTAGCATGCTAGCTAGTTATGTCTAACATACTCACATGATGTCTTCGTGTTCTTCTTCAATGACTTGTGCTAGTAACCTGTATATCTCGTAGGTCAACCATTATAAAACCAAGTTATACATACCTCGTAAATGGATCTTCTATGAGATCCATGACAATGGATGAATCTTTGTCCTCATGTCATCATGATCATATGTTCTTGAACCAGAACATGATTTGTCTTTCTTGGTGTACCTTTCATGTTAGTAGACAACATAAACCTCATACAACACCATAATGCATTAGTACAATCATAAGTGTCAACACCCTAATCAATGAATATTTTCCATCGTGCATTCATAATTTTATTAAGGTGATATGACAAGTCTAAAATAAAGATTGTACTAACCATAATAACATGAAGACAAACATACCATAAACTTAATCGTGAACAAATCTCAAAACATACCTCGATGAGTCATACCTGTCGAGATCGCTTGTAATCTTCTTATGTAAGGCCTTAGCCTCATCTCCCTCTAAAATAGGAACTTCTTCACTTATGCAGGTGACCAATCCATCTTCTTCTAGGATTACCCCAATCCACTTGATTTGCAAGAAATGGACCTGGAGCTGGATATGGGTTTGTCAGAGAAACCCCAAAAATTCAAACTTTGAATTTCAAACTTTCGAAAGGATAGAAATATGTGCCTTGATGAGCTGATCATGCTGGTATATTCAAAATTTGAAAACTGCAAAGTTTCACTCCTCAATTTTTCCTTTGAAACTTCTAGATTCACTGGACGTGACCCTGAACTAGGGTTTGATGAATTCCACTCTTCTTCCCAATCAAAAGGTTCGATCCAAAGCTCTAAGCTTCTATTTTTATGACAAGCTTCCAGCCGTGGTCACAGATTTCAAAAATTCCCATTTTTACAGAAGCCCTAATTTTCCACTTTTCTGATCAAAGTCCCGAACTAGGGTCTAATCAAGCCCGGCCTTCTGCCCAACCAAAAATTCTGATATTGGTCTCTAAATTTTGATTTTGATGAGTAGAATCCAGCTGTGGTCTCTGATTACAAAAATTTCGACTTTCTCCAAAACCCTAAATTCCGGAAGCCATGAATGAAGGTACTCAAAAATAATTCTGTTTTGACAGAAATATGTACCTGATTGTTTCTGGTGTAACTATGAAAATTTTGATCCATAGGGTTTGAAAATGTTTCATGAGATAGCCTGACCTGTTATCTTTCCATCCTGATAGGTCTGACCTCAATTGGATTCTCTGAGAGAGAGTTATGCCAAGTGTCGCAACGTGACCTGTTTGTGAGATAATACAGGAGAGCGAACTTGTACGGTGTGCCACGTGTCACTATTTCAACTTCGGCCTCTGAAAATTTGTCTTGAGATAGATAGACCTGTTATCTTTCCATCCTGATAGGTCTGACCTCAATTGGATTCTCTGAGAGAGAGTTATGCCAAGTGTTGCAACGTGACCTGTTTATGGGATAATACATGCGAGCGAACTTGTATGGCGTGCCACGTGTCACTGGTTCCACTTCGGCCTCTGAAAACGTTTCCTGAGATAGTACATTCTGTGTACTTCCTATCAATTTTGACAAAATTTCATTTGGAGCTTCCTAGCCCAAGTTATGACCTTTTTCCCAAGGTCACCTGATTTTTACTCAGATCTGGAAGAGGCAGAAACCCTATATTGTACAGATCATAAATCACAAAGTACAATGAATTAGAGGTTTTCCTTTGGACACAAGGTACATGGGGATTTATTATTCGACCTATAAAGATTTCCGATCTGAAAACTTCACCAAAACGGATTTATAGCGAAATTTATACGATGAATGGTTTTTTCTATATCAAGCCCTAGCATCGTAAGTGCAACAAGTGTCATACATGCCATATCATGCCTTCTTTCAGGCTAGCTCTGATACCATGTTAAATTTTCAGAATTTACTTCAATCTGATCTAGGATCTTAACTGAGAGAACAACATGTACAACATATCTACAGCATATCAATCATGGAGACAATAATGCAAGCACACAAGAGACACAAAGATTTACTTGGGGAAAACCATAAAGGTGAAAAACCCCAATAACTTCCTCATAGATAGATAGAGCAATGATACAACCCAAACATGAGAGATAGACATATCCTAGCAGCATATCCTCCTCCTCCATAAGTGCGCCACTCCTCCTTGAGTGCACGAGTGAGAAGTGAGTGAGCAAATAGAGTGCCTCCCGCACTCTATTTATACTTGACTTGACTTGCCTTTTACATAACTCATGTAGGCTCGAACTTAACCACATAACATAATGCTGACTGGGCTAAACCCCAATAGGGTGGTCTAATAACCCTTTGACCCACATGACTTATACAGGACCGACCCCAACAAGGTGGTCTAATAACCCATCAAGTATAAGTTACGACATTTACAATATAAATGACGACACTTCCATATAGAGGAATAATACCATCTCTATAGGAGTACATACAACATACATATATGAAATACATTCCGAAGTTACATAGACATCAACACTATACAGATAATCCTCTACCATGAGTAGTTGGCCTTCCATCCAGGTGAAGAATCTAGGACTGTACCCAATGATAAGATCCCCGCCACCATGGTGGGCCATCACCTCTATCCATTGGACCATGTGAGGATCCCTGGGATCCCTATCATCCAAAGTCACATGCGGCAAGGGGAACCCACTCCAACAAGAATGAGATCACTATCGATCCATACCCAAACTTCTTGAGCTCTTGGCGCCGACACTTGGTCAGCTGAGCTTTTAGGTTGGTGAGGAGTCCCTCACACCAGTTGAACACCTTTGGAGACATGCAGTCATCGGCATACAACATTTGGGACCTGGTAGCTAGAGGAGCCGCTTGGATCCCTGCTATCCTCACTATGGTGAAAAGAATAGCTCGTAGTGGACAATCTCGCACCTCTTTGATGGGAATCTTCCCACTAGAGGCATGGGTATGTGGAGTACAATGTTGGATGATCAAGTTTTCCACCGTCTGATCACTTCCCCGTGATCTGGTGAGAGCCACATTGTTCCCCATTCACATCTATGGTCAGTATGTGCTCTCCGATCATGAAGTACTATTGTGTTGTGTCCCAACAATGGACCATATGTTCCATCAGTAGGAATTGGGACCTCATACCCTGGACATTGAAGAACTTCACTAGTCCACAATTCTGCAATGCCTCCACACATAATGGGTCATTTGCTGCTTGCACATCATCTACTTCATGTTCTCGCTCACGCCACTCTAGAACCATGTTCACGGCCACAAAACTATCAATAGGAGCATTTAAACATCATTAGACCTCACCCCAACCATCCAAACTTTTTCTTTTGGATTAGGTTTTGAGTTGAACATGGACGTTTCCGCCATTGCACCCCATCCTTGTAGATAGGGCAGCATCGTCGCAAGACGCCTTTGCAGGCTTTGTGACGACTCGAGTTCGTCACAGTTCCCGTAGAGGAGACCTACGATGACCCAAGGGCACACAAACTCCCCACAAATCAACTCAAAAACCCTAAAAAATCAACTAAAATTGAAATTCTAAACCATTGGAAATATGTTGGATGGGATTTAGGGTTACCTGTTCTGAACGGCTTGTGAAATGGCTGCTCGTAGCTCCAGCAATCGGCAAGTGAAATTCTACTCCAAATGGAACTTTCTTCTCCCCAATTCGGAAAATGAACAATGGTAACTATATTTTGTCATTTTTTATATTTACAAATGGAAAGAGAATATTCCTTTTTAAATTTAGATGCTCTTTGGGTTATTTGCTATAGTTTGGATTATTTTACTGCATTTGAATTCCTGGTTGACTATTTGACCTAGTTTTTAAGCAAGCAGGAGACATTAAGTGTTCCATTTACACCATTTTCACATTGCTGCAATCATCTCAGGTATGAACAACCCCTTGAATGTTTTTTCATTATTTTTTATCCATTAGATTTTGATTATTTAATGATGAAGAGCTTAGTATTTGTTCTTTCTCGTTCTCTTAAAACCATGAGAATAAGTCATCGAGTTACGATTTATCTCTTTTTCGGGCTCGTTAAACTCCTATGGAAAAGGAATCCCCCCGGAGTCTATCTTTAAGCTCTTTTCAAGCTCTCGAAATATGAAAAGATTGCCAAGCCAACTTATCACGTTCACGCTTGCTAAAGTATTTGAACGGTCGTCTCCCTAGTGATAGTTTACCCCTTTTCAGGACCAAGGAGCACTATTTACGAAAAAGGAATACTCCAGCAGATCATGACTGGAAGAGTGCTCTCCCGCATTGGTTTACCCTTTTTCGGGCAATGAGGCTAACTTTACAAAAAAAGGACCGTTGAAGTCTTCTTTAGTTCTTTTCAGACTCTTTAAACATGAAATGGCGACTGAGTTTACCTTCTATGGACTCGTTAAACTCTAACATTAAAGGGTTTGTCATGGGACGAACCCATATTCTCCCAGGTTCAGAAAATATTTGGGATTGGACTGATCTATGAGATGAGCTTTACTGAGCATCTTCTTACCCTCATCAAGCTTGTTAAAAACACATGAGGCACTCATCATTCATGATGGGGAAAAAGGAAAGCTTTTATGTTACACTTTTTATCTGTGGAAGTACCTAGTTGTTCTTGAACATGGCACTCATTTTCATTTGCATACTACACTTGGATCATCCATTTGTCCTCGAGTTTTTCCTACTTCTTGAGTCTAGTCACTCCTTTGATTCATTCAAAGAATGCTTCCATCATCAGTTTCGTTAAGAAGTTAGTGCCGTACTCGTCATGTCAATACTGTCGAGTCATTCCTTGCCCATGTTCAAGAATACTTTCACCACTCATTATCTGTAGTTAGTATGCCTTCCATCATGTCAGTCTAATCTGAGTCAGTCCTGTATGTTCTTGTACAATCCGATCTACTCCAGACATCATTTGTCATGTTTCGTGTCAATGATGGGGGATTCATCATGGCCCTCCTTCAACGGATTCATCCTTGTCGACTTCAAATCATCATTCAAGGATTGAATCTAGAAACCATTCGAGTACCTTGGGCCTGCATGTTTCAATGGCAGGTTACCTCGATTTCGACATGAGTTTATATCATTGACTCTTAATTGAAATATTTTGTTAAGCATTCGACTTCAACTCATCTATTCGTGCTTGATGATATGTATTAGGATACCTTGGGGATCATTGACATTAATGGTGATTTCCCTCGTGCTTGCTAATGGTATACATCAATGACCGGTAATCAAGACATTTGTAATCACATGGATAGATTTGTATCATTGTGGGTTCGTCTTGAAGACCCTAGGGAGTCATGTTTTACCCAGGTTGCAATGGAGATTGTTTTGAGTCATATTGTATGGATCCACATTTGTATTGGTCGTGGTTGTGTTATCATCTCATCATGGATCTACGCTTGTATCTAGTAGCCATGATTGTGTTCAGACGATTATTACTACCATGGATCTGCAATGTATTGGTCAGCAACCATGTTGTACTGCATATGAGATTATGTACTAAGATTCAGTTGTACTGTAGTAGTATCCTTCGTCCGATGAGCCATTTCCATTCTTTTTGTCAAAGCATTTCACCTGTTCAGTTTTAAACAACTTCATGCTTTGGGGGTCATTTTGTTACACCTAAATCTTACCATCATGAGACTCAGTGTAAACATCCCTAAAGTTTCCTTGACTATGTCATTAACCTGGAAGAGATGCAAACCCTTTTATACTAGGTTTTGAGAGGTCGTTGCAAGTTTTCCTCTTAATGACTGCAACAATGTCAGTTAATGGACTAAAATAGCTTCTTCAAGCCCATTCTCGAATCTAGCTTATGTGTATCCTTATCCCTACCCTTTGGGGAAGCTGGAGTTTGGTTCTTAACCTATTGGAAGGATCCCCTATCTCTCTCCTACCATCTCTCAACCTACCCTATCCACTTCGTCCTATATAAGTGAAGCTCACTCCCATCCCATGTGGAGGAAGTCTATAGTATCTAATTGCTGATGAAATTAGCTTAGGAGAGATCTCTACTCATCCTTGACAGATCCATCATCCCTTTGGAGGCTTTGGCAATGGCTTGATTGGAGAAGGATTGCTACGTTAAGTCATTGGTTGTAATCTCTTCATCCTATGAATTTCCCTTTTAATATAGTAATATAAGTGCTTTCCACCAAATCTCATTGTGTTAATGATATATTGTGTAGTTTGCTTACTTAACTGCTTACATAGATCTATTATTGTGTAGGTGCATTTTACTAATTGTTTTGTTGTGTTGTCTTGATAGGTTTTGCAGCTTGGATCTGAAGACCATCAAGCTTGGAGCAGCATTCAAAGAAAAAGGATCAACGATCTAAAGGGTAAGAGCATCTAGTTCCTTGATCTCTAATTAGATCTAGGAGAGTTATTTATTTTCCAACTTTATTTGTTCTAGACTCACGTTGAGCTAGGGAGATCAGGCCTCGAGTCCACTCTTGGTATATTTTTCGTCAAACACTTTCTCTTGATCTCTGCAAACGTTGTTTGGCATGCATATTTCCAATCAAACTGTGCAACCTTCATTAACAAAGTAAATAAAGGAGAATCTAGCTTGGAAATTTTTTCTATAAATCTTCTATATTAACTAGCATGCCCAAAAAAGCTACGTACCTCTTTCTATGTTCTAGGAGTAGGAATGTCATGTCCCCTTCCATCAATCCGATGCACGGAAGGAAACATGACCAACATACCGGGCTTATTGGCAATATCATCCCTATTCATTACTAAGAAAATTCATAATAAATAAAAACTTCTATGTGCAAATACATAATCAATATAAACACAACGGAAATAAACACTATTGCACACACACAAACAGTAAAGCATCAACTTATTTGACCCAGGAAGATGATAAATCAACATGCAGATAATCAATCCCCTTCTCATGCTATGCTCAGACTTCATATGAATCCCATTAACATGAATAATTATCATTCAAAATTAACACATTGCAAAACACATAATGCATATAATTTAAACCACAAAGAACACTTATCTTGAGATGAAGCTATCCAAACAAATGGCTATGTGAGAGCAACGTTCCACCCAACCATAGATCTCTGTCCAGCCTATACTCTTTTTGTAATCCAGATCATCGCGGGCTTGACATCCCGATCATTACAGGATTTAATTGGTTCTGGAAGATTCCCTTCTGCATCTGTCATAATATTTGATCCTCGCGTCCTCTAGAGCGCAATTTCTTGCTCCCGCAGCTCTTCACATCGCTGCCTCCTTTTTTCTCTTTCGGTTTTTTGAATATCTGGGGTGTTTTTGTGACTTAAAATTCTGTCTTTGTCATATTTTTTTCCACTGTTGGTCATGTCGTTTGTCATATGTCGAGTTTCATCAAACTAGGTACATCAGAGCATGCTTCATCACCCCCCCCAATGTTGGCCCAATGGTTTCTAGACTATTGGGGAAGTGTAGACCATCACTTGTTCAAGAAAAATTCCCATCCACGCTCCTTTACATATTTTTCCCACTTACATTCTTTCTCCTCCCAGTTATAGTTTGGAATCGGAGGGGACAGCAATGGTCTTGTTTCGACAATATGTGCAACACCTTTGTTAATCAAAAATTTAAATAATAATGTCGGCAGAGAACACAGAAATTGATCGGCTAATTCGGTGAAAAAATTTCTTCTTATTTCATCTACTGATATTCGGTTTTCGATCGCCTATTCTTCACAGAAATCTTTTGTAATATTTTCGCACCATTCTGATAGATTTGTACGACATCCGTTGATTAGCTTCGATAATAATTTACGCTTTGCTTCATCGACTGGTCTATTCATCCAAAAGTTTCTTCAAGGCAGCCGGCATGGATTCTACAAATCGCTCATGGGTCTTGGAGAAGAATCGATCTCTTGCTTGGTTAATTGTTAGCTTGTTACGTCGCACATAATTCTGATGGTAATTCACTATTTCCTTCTCCCACCAGTCTCTAATCTCCTGTTTTGAAATCATGGTTCATGCTGCTAGTAATGTTTCATGTATCAACCGGCAACAGAACCAGATGTTGTAAGCCCATGGTTCACATAGTTATCATAGATACATTACACAATATAAGCAAGCATACACAATGACACATATACAAGAGACGAGACAGATAGAGAGAATAATATTTGTATTAACTAGCAATAGCAGAACAGTAGGATAGAATCAATCTCTATTACCCTATCTGCTCACCAGCCTAGATATATATATATGTGCAGATACAGTTGCATAACCGTCTGTCGGTTTATCCAACTGACCCGACCCATACTAGTCGACGTGACTAGTTGAAATATGTTGCTGAATGGTTGGCCGACCTAGGCCCCTCCAACAACTCTTTCAGCTGAGATATCACCCCCGAGTTGGGCTTTGTATCCACTAAGCAAAAACTAGATGGGCTCACTCACAGTCATAGTTTCACTCAAACAATCATGCTAATCCAACACACAGTTGGTTTATCAAGCATGCAATAGGAAAAGGAGGAGGATACTAAGCCAATGAGCTCAACCACAGAGCTACAGACATCTCAATCTAAATTCAAGCAATCCAATCCTCTGTTCAAACATCCACACTTGGATTTCTCACCATTCTATCAACAAATAACTCAATCCCGTCACTGGTTTTCTAGGCTATCAAAACTGGGTTTTCCAATGGATTTCGGGGTAGCTAATGCTCCCAAATTCACCCCAAGGTTCATACATATGGATTCCCCATCAAGGTATTTTTTCAGGATTATAAAAGTATACTCAAGTGTAGTATTCTAGACAATTATTTTGGATTGAAAAAAACATAAATATAGATTGGTATGCGAATATTAAATATGAAAGATACAATTTACCATTGAAACTTGTAAATTTAGGCAAATATTATGATAAAAAAACATATTTTATGTAAATATAGGGAATATTAGAGACTAAAAATGACCAAATAGCGAATTTATTTTTTGAAAAAAGGCCCAAAAAATGGCCAATTGGCGAAATTTCGCCCCTAAAAATTTTCATGTTCCCTATTGGATTTCACTATCCAATACCAATTATGGGCGTTTATGGCTCTTCAAAATGTGGGATCTTTCACAATTGCGATTTTTGGTTTTTCTCAATGCTGGGAATTCGTTTTTCGATGAAAATTGATGTTGGGTATTTCACACTAGAATGGGAATGACGAAGAAGCAACTCCCATGAGGTAGAGTGACTTGTGGTACAAGAAACAGAGCCCATACTCTGCCATACAAATTTCGGGGTTTCCCATACTCCATTGAAGCCATGGGTTGATTTCTTCAACAACCTTCTTACATAGAATTAAATGCCAGCAAAGAAAGTCAAAAAGGTTCTCAAGATGACGTTTGGAAACCTATGGTTCAATCCCACAACCCCCTCACCACTCCCTTGTGGATACACATGGCCCCTTCTCATTCGTTGCCTCCATAGCCAGTTTTGGTATTTTATTACATGATATTTATTTACATCATTTTTACAATATTCCATTGCTAAATAGCACATGGGTAATATAATGTCTAATACTTGCCTTTTAAATAAAATTTGAGCTTCCACTAGCGGGGCCTTGGCCTTGAGCTCCACGCTAGGAAAACATACATCACATGTATACAATATTTACATTAAAATCTAATATATCCTAAGGGTCAAAATGGGGTATTACAATCCCCTCCCCCTTAGAATAACACCGTCCTCGGTGTTCCAAGACTTAGGAATACATATACAATTTACACATCCAAAATTTTCAAAAATTTTGTAGATCTGTCCTGCATTCTATCATTTACCTTGAACTTTCAATACCAAGTCCTTTGGCTTCCACAAGCTTCTCCTACTGGTTTTGATCTTTCAGTTAGTCCACATTTCCAACATTTCATTGGATGCTTCATCATTACCTACTCAATTTTTGTGAGGCACCTGCAACAATTAATTAACAAGAATGCGCGAAATAGCAAAAATGACAGAACTCAGAATCACTTTTGTATTGATCACGGGCCACTTCGAGGGGGCAACCTCCTTTGAGCAAGCTCAATACAAATAACTTCACGGTCCTTCATAGGTCTCAACACACACTTATATACTAATTCTAGGCGCCAATACTATGGGTCGAAACCATGGGCCGTTACAAACTATGGATCAACAATACTACGGGCGACTTACAAAGCATATGCGCCAACAACAATAACACAAACTATTGATCACAAATACTACGGGACGACTTACAAAGCATATGCGTCCAACAACAACATACTAACAAAGTAAAGATATGGGTTCCTAACATCCCCTCCCCCTTAAAAAAAGCTTTGTCCTCAAAGCTTCAGATGTGGAAATTGTTGTTGAATTTGAAGGAGTGGTTCCCATGTAGCATCCTCTGGTTGCATGCCGTGCCACTGAATTAAGACCTCTGTGATAGAGCGAGAGCGAAGCTGACGTGTGCGCCGATTGAGGATGGCCTCTGGCTCCAAAAGGATGGATCCTTCATTATCCAGTTCGGGTAAAATCGTTTGGCCGCTGACGTTGGTGCCAAGAACTTTCTTCAAACAAGAGACATGAAAGACTGGATGAATGCGGGAAGAAGGAGGAAGTTCCAATTTATAAGCAACGGACCCAATCTTCTGAAGAATCCGATATGGCCCATAGAACTTTGGAGCAAGCTTATGACGCCCTTTGAGTTTCAAGGAGGATTGTTTGTACGGCTGGAGACGAAGAAAAACCATATCGCCGACTTGAAAAGTGCGCTCTGAACGGTGCTGATCCGCTTGTTGCTTCATGCGATTTCTTGCCATGTGAAGATTGTCCCGCAAAATGCGAAGAATCTGATCGCGGTTGCGAAGGACCGTGTCAACTTCCTGAACTGGTGAACTGGTGGGGGTGTATGGAAGAAGAGCTGGAGGTGCTTGACCATAGACTGCTTCATATGGGGTCATTTTAGAGGCAGTGTGGTAAGAGGTATTGTACCACCATTCAGCAAGAGGGAGCCACTTTGCCCACTGATGTTGTTGTTCTGAGGTGAAGCAACGAAGATAAGTTTCCAAGCATTTATTGACAATTTCAGTCTGACCATCTGTTTGTGGGTGATACCCTGAACTCATCTTCAGTTTGGTGCCAGTGTGGCGAAATAGTTCTGTCCAAAAATGACTAGTGAAAGTCGCATCATGATCCGAGACAATGGAAGAAGGGATGCCATGAAGACGAAAGATCTGGTCCATAAAAATTTGAGCAACTGAGGAGGCTGTATAGGGATGACTGAGAGCACAAAAATGACTATATTTGGAGAGGCGATCAACCACAACGAGAATCACTGTCTTCCCGCCAGATTTAGGGAGCCCTTCAATGAAATCCATAGAAATATCTGTCCAAATCCGTGTAGGTATGGGTAGGGGTTCAAGCAATCCTGGAACGAGTGTTGTTTCCCCCTTATTGCGCTGGCAAGTATCACATTCGGCCACCATCTGTTGAATTGTCCTTTTCATGCCTTGCCAAAAGAAGTTACGTCGTGCTCGTTCATATGTTTTGAGGAACCCAGAGTGCCCGGCCGATGGAGAAGCATGGAGTTCATAGAAGACAGCTTGTTGAAGATCTGTGCTCTGGGGAAGCACCAGACGACCCTTGTATCGCAGAGAAGCACCATCCCAAGAGTAATGTGGTACAGCAAAGACACCTGTATATCGATCCAGAATTTGTTGTAGATCCCAAGGAGTAGTGGAGACCGCTGATGGTTGCATCTGGATGGAATGGATCTGAGCGATGACACCATGTGAATTATTCTTGAGGATTTTTTCCATGCGATGTGAATTGATGATGCTGAGAGAACCTGGTTGTAATCCTGTCAATGTGTGTTTGTGTCCATTGAGGGAAAACTGCATCCAAAGTTCGGCAAAATCCCATAAGATAGGGCCGAGTGTGCGTAGCCATTGAGCGCCCAAAACCACATCACATCCGCCTAAGGGCAAGGCAAACATGTCAGAGCGTAAGGTATAATCTCCCATAGAGATACGCACATTTCGACACTTCCCTTTGCAAGGTAAGGTACCCCCATTGGCAACCATGACTTCAAAGTTGGAGCAAGGATGGATAAAACAATCAGCTTGTTTGGCAATCCGAGGGTCAATGAAATTATGAGTGCTACCAGAATCAATGAGGATTGTAAGAGGAAGCTTCTTGAAGTAACCCCTGACCCGCATTGTTTGGGGGGTGGTGACTCCAGCTAAAGCATGGAGAGATATCTCTGGCTGGTCATCCTGAGACGGAGGGTCAATAGGTGGTTCCTGAATGTCGACCGGAGCATCTAGTGTTTCTGGATCTTCGTCACCCATTTCAGAGGCAGGTGGAGACTCCACATCCAGGAGATAGAGTTTTTGCTGAACACATCTATGCCCCCGAGTGAATTTCTCATCACAATTATAGCAAAGACCCTTTTCTCTGCGTGCTTGCATCTCTGTTTCCGACAAACGCTTGATAGGAGTCGGTCGAGGAGCCTGCGGTATAGGAGGTCGCTGAGACCCCATATTTCTGAAGGGAACAAAAGTGGGCTTGGAGCGTTGTTGGGCTGCAATCTTGTCTTCTGCCAATTTAGCCAACCCGAGTGCTTCCATCATTGTGTTGGGGCAGAACATTTTGACCTCGGAGCGGATGGCATCCTTTAGACCACTGATAAAACAACTCCGGTAAAATTCATCAGACAATCCTTCGGTGTGGTTGGCTAGATTCTCAAATTCGGTTTGATACTCTCTCACAGTGCCAGTTTGGCGAAGTTTAGTGAGGGCTCCTGTGAAGTCATCAAAAGCACTAGGACCAAATCATTGCAGAAGGAGCTGGCAAAAGTTTGGCCAGTTGGGCTCTGGATGAGCCTTGATGTACCAACGGTACCATTGAAGAGCTTCCTGTTCCAAATGAAAGGATGCCAACGGAACTTTGTTGACATCAAACGTATTATGCAGACTGAAATATTGTTCTGCACGATAGATCCATCCAGTTGGATCGGTACCATTGAAGTGAGGAAAATCAAGCTTCGGACCACGGAAATTGCTGGAAGAAGAGAACCCATTGTCTACTGAAGACTTGGACTGCCGTTTGTTGTTCATAGTTGAATGTTCAAGATGGAGACCAAGAAATTTTTCATCCAGATCCTGGAGTTTGGCTTGGATGGCTGCAAGGGCTTCCTCCATGGTTTTTGCTCCTGCACGGGTGACAACCATAACCAGGGATTTTTTTTTTGATTGGGTAGGAAAACAAAAACAGGAACTACCTCAGTAAAGGAAAATTTGGATTTGGGAAAAAATCAGAAGGGTAATTGGGGTTTGACTCGTTTTTTGGACACTGTTGGATAGACAGGGAAGCAAAAATGAGGATTTCAGCAGCGGGGTGAAAGGATGAGAAAATTTGGCAGAAGGGAACAAAGAAGCAGAATTCAGAAACGAACTCTGTGGTAAAAATTGAAGGTGATTGGGTGAAATCTGAGGAAGTTATGGCAAACCCTAAAAATAGACAAATGTGGGATTTCGGGCTGTAGAAAAGGGAATTGAGGATAGGGTCCTCAGGGATGAAATATGCATAATGGAATGATAGGGGTTCCCTGAAATTTTCAAGGAAAACAGAGGTAAAACAAAGGAGATAAAACAAGGGAGATATGGAGAAAAAACGGAATTTTATACCTTTTTTTTTATTTTTATTTTTATTAACAGACTGGAGCGGCTACGGCTCTGCTTGCAGAATGGGATTTCCGGTTCGAAGGATTTTGGAACAACGCCGACGGCTGGATTTGGAATGGTTTGAAAAATGAATCTGAAACGGCGCAGCAGTGATCGACAATAGTTCAGCTGAAAGTAGATATGGACCCCAGGTATGTGCGGCTTCCTAACAGTTCAGGGTTTTCACTCGGCCACCAATGTTGTCTGACGGCTTGCGTATTGGGGCAGTACCCCTCACTCCACGGCTCAGGTAAAACTGATAACCGCTTTGCCACAAACGACAGCTCTTGGTTTACCTCACGGGTGGGAACTAGTCAATCAGGTAGGGGTCGTTGCCCTTTTCGCCGGTAGGTCCTCTCAATGGGCCAGCTACTTCGGGGTTCCTGTGGTACTCCTCACAATGAGTTTTAGGGCTTATGCCCAAGTACTTCCCACAGTTAAGCGGATAGGGATTATTCCCAAATCCGAACCTGCAACAGATGTGAAAAAAAAATTTGGCAGAAATTTCACCCAGCGAGCCCAAGAAAGTGCTCTGATACCAGATGTGAGGCACCTGCAACAATTAATTAACAAGAATGCGCGAAATAGCAAAAATGACAGAACTCGGAATCACTTTTGTATTGATCACGGGCCACTTCGAGGGGGAAACCTCCTTTGAGCAAGCTCAATACAAATAACTTCACGGTCCTTCATAGGTCTCAACACACACTTATATACTAATTCTAGGTGCCAATACTATGGGTCAAAACCATGGGCCGTTACAAACTATGGATCAACAATACTACGGGCGACTTACAAAGCATATGCGCCAACAACAATAACACAAACTATTGATCACAAATACTACGGGACGAC
Organism: Larix kaempferi; assembly: GCA_027924585.1. Classification (NCBI taxonomy): domain Eukaryota; kingdom Viridiplantae; phylum Streptophyta; class Pinopsida; order Pinales; family Pinaceae; genus Larix; species Larix kaempferi. The sequence continues at coordinate 50,115,211 of BSBM01000299.1, read as the reverse complement.
TTACAAAGCATATGCGTCCAACAACAACATACTAACAAAGTAAAGATATGGGTTCCTAACAATTTCCTTTGAGTCTTCATGCCTAGAACGTTTCTTAATGGACTGATTGGATGAATGCCTCATCAGTGATCCACTATCATTTCCCTTACAGATTGCTTTCATAATGCTTTTTACCTCCCTTTGTAGACAAATAGAGTCCTGCAAAACCTTGTGGTTCATCTCATTCTTCTGCTTTTGTAACTTGAGTAGTTCTCCAAGATTTTCTTGGGTCTTGGCAATTGTTTGAAGGATATTTCTAGCCAAGTCCAATAGCCTTTGGTCTACTGCCATGGTCAAGGTGCACAACTGGCTTTCAATTTGCTCACAAGCAACACTTGCTTTGCAACAATTGTAATAAATTAGCTTCACTTTCTCACCTGTGAAATACATCATGGCAATTTCTGTTAGGCCAACCATAATACAAACATTTAAAATTAGTCAATTAATTTCCCAATTGACATGGGTAGTCCATGCTTTATCCATGAGACTTTCACACTTTCCATGCTTTCCCAATGTACTCATGAATTCCTTCATGTTCATCCATCTACAGGAAATTCATTAATTTAGCATTCATAGTTATTTTAAGCAATTAACACAATCATTTCAAGTCATGACATGCATCAAAAAAATTTATGTTTTTATAAATGCATCAATAAAAAGGAAAGAGAGAGCAGTAAGAGTTTTCTCCTCTTAGTCTTGTTCCATTTTGGAACCCACACCACCACTGTGGTTTTCATGCTGCTAGCCTCTTTCACTTCAACGTGAATGTTTGACCTGCACTTCTTGGCTACTACACTTAGTGTCTATGGTCTATTTAATACCTCTCAACCATCGAGTCCCTCCACATGGTTTGTCTACAACTCTTGGTTGCTAGGACTCACACAGTTCCACTAGCCCCATCTTCCATTACTGCTCATGCTGAGCTCTTTAGGACGGTTACATGTCCACATGCATCCCTAGGATTCCTTCATAGTACTTGCTTCCAACAATACCTACACTCAAATATTGAATCAATTCGCATTTTTAGTTTATTTTCATAGGATTTATCTTTAAACAAGAGTTTAGGAAATCATAACCAAATCATATACACATGTATATTCATAAGCAAGAAATTACAAGATAACCAAATACTTATCTGCATTGGATGTCTTCACTTTATTCCATAGGGTCCTTCTTTGCTTTACAAGCCTTGGGATCACCTATGGACTTAGATGTTTGGCCAGCGCATAGGCTGCCCCTCAACATCAAATAGTCTTGTATGTTTGGCCAGCATGCAGGCTGCTCCACAACATCAAATAGTCTTGTATGTTTAGCTAGCACGTAGGTTGCTCCACAACATCAAATAGTCTTGTATGTTTGGCTAGCACGCAGGCTTCTCCACAACATCAAATAGTCTTGTATGTTTGTCCAGCACACAGGCTGCTCCATAACATCAAATTGTCAATGCTCAACTAGTCACTCTCTGGATTTACCAAGCAATTTATAGTTCTTTCAGGGTCTTTGCTTCCTATATTATGCGTTTCCAACCAAGAAACAACAGTGTATCAGCTTAGCTGTTAGAAGACTTATACCTAAAATCTTTATTATTCTAAACAAGAAATAAATGGAAATGAATACTTATCTGTATTATGTGTTTCCTCTCTGGTCCACAGGGTCCTACTTTTCTTTACAAGCCTTGGGATCCTCCTACGGACTCAGATGTTTGGCTAGCATGCAGGCTGCTCCAAAACATCAAATAATTAATGCCCAACTAGTACACCTTCACGCCGACTAGATTTACCAAGCATTTGGTGGTGCCCAACCAGTCCCATACCTAGTTGGCCCTCTCCATTGCCAAGCCAGCACATCCGTCTGGGTCATCGTCCAATGGAAGGTAACTGTGCCACCGACCATTATAGGTCAAGGTTGTACTACTCTGTCTTAGGCTTGCATCAGCCTTTCACATGTGTCACAATCCCTCAACGCGCATAATAATTCTTCACCCACACAAGGGTGGCATTCCTTCTCTTGTGCAAATCGGCAGTTCCCTTTAGGAAATCTTTAGGTGACTTTCTTGAGTACATTTTCTTCACTTTTCCCTTTAATGTGTAGCACCAAATTCCATATGTATAAGCTAACAAAACAAAATGGATAAGCAAGCTCATCAGTATTGCTGCTCTAAAACTGTAAACATATTTCATAACATTCGCTATCTAACATTGAAACACCAGGAATGCGTCAATTCCCTTAGGGTGTAGTCAATGTTGACAATCCTGTCATAACCCAACATCGAAAAAGTGTGCACCCTTTTTCTGATGTGAGCCATGTAGGCCCTACTCATATTCAAGCAGTCTTCCATAATGGAAATAAAATCAAAACATGCTCTGCATATTAAATCCAATAATTAGACATGCATGTATGTATATATATATCAATCAGGGTTTACAGAACACTTATCCATTTTGCAAATGTAGTTTCTCTTCATTAATGAGGAATGGGGGCTCCTTCTCTAAGTTGACAGTCCCTCAGTTTTCCATCCCAACTCCTTTTGATGTTACATAACCCTCATATGCCTTACCAACATAATCTTTACCATTTCACTCATATTGTTTACCAATCATGCAGTGTAGGTGGGACATTATCAAAATATCCAATGGCGTTTCACCCGAAACCCATTTCCAAGATATGGGGTCCTTCCCATGAAGTTTGGATTCTGCAGGCCCTCTCTCATGGTCTTACTGCAATGTGCCTTCCTGGCACACTTATTAAATAGCCAAACAGTCAGCAACATTTAACAATACAATTCAAATCTGATTGTTCCATAACCAATCAATGGCACTAATAATTAAATTCAATATGAATTTGCAACTCTGTCTACTACAGAAATTGATTTTCTTATCCATGAGGCTATCCTCATATTGCTTGGCTCTTGTAAGTGGCACCATTCTGTCCATTATGGATTTATGTTTTGCTACCATACATGGACATCCACCTACAACATGTCCTCCTGACACAATTTTACATAAGCCAAACAGTCATTTGCAATTATTAGCAAAATTTACAAATCTGAGATTTACAATTGTTCTTTCTAACAAAACTTAGAGTTCTCAACCATGAGATTCCTTCTCATAAGCTCTAATAATAAAAAAAAAATTATTCAAATATGTTCCCTACAGAAATTAGATTTGCAACCATGATATTATTCTCATGAACTTAAATCAAAATATTTTCAAATTTGTCGCATGCATAAGTTCAATTTCACAGCCATGAGAATCTTCTCATAACCTTTTTCTTTTGCAAATGGTAGATTCCAGCCTTCATCATGGACTTACCCACATTGCCATGCCCAGAACAATCTACTTGAAATCTGAAACTTCAATCAGCGAAACACTTTGTAAGTCTCTATGCATATAATATTTTCATTGCAGCCTTTACAAAGTCACTAAAGTGATCTTCAGAATTATGACACTCCATAATTCAAACGCTCTCAACTATTAATATTTCAAATGCAATGAAATGTATAGGCTTATGTTATATGCACCCGGAGCACAATAAAATTACAAGACACCATCCATGCAATCAACTTAAAGCTTTTAAATGCTCATTAATTCAAATCCATATCATTTATACAACGTTATCCTTCCAACAGAGCACTCTGGAAGCCTATCAATCATGACTACCTTCATGCAATTCTTCCCCTGCATTTATAGCAGCTCATGAAATGATCTCAGAATTATCATTAATGCATCATTTCGTCTATTGCTCAATTGTAATTAAACATATACATATATCACAATCATGCATGCACATAATACATCTCCTTAGGTGTAACTACCCACATGCATGCATATTCACAACATTTACTCAAGTTTTTCATATGCATTCACTCAATGCTTAACTATAAGATTTATAAAATCTCTTAATGCACATCCACTCAATGCCACCTTGCATTGGTTCATGAGTACTATGCATTCAAGCATATTATGACTTAATCATGACTATCTCATATAACATGCATTACCATAATCAGGACCACCAGTTCTCATTTGCTTTGGTTATTAAGCTCATAACCAACATGCACATGGCATGATATATTTTATATGAGTGCAATATAAATTTCTAAATAGTCACATGGTATGAGGCCTCTCGCCTTCACTACTCCATGATTACTAAATATGGTTCAAGGGATTCTTACCCAATCCCCTTTCAACACTTATACAATCATCATAAGTAAACCATTACCTACATGGATCCCATTTACACCTTTGATGTTACCTAATCAATTGGTCTCTTACAGAGGATTATAGAATACTTCCACCAATCTCTTGATCATGGATTTGTTGTCCTAGCCTTTTCTTCATAAGGTTGTTGGCCATATGCAACAACATCATCAACACATTTAGCCATGCTTCTGTTGTCTTTGGTCCTACAACCAATACTAACACCAATAGTGATTATCAACCAAAATATTTTCCATTAGTGGTTCATTGCATATGTAGAACCTTACTACTTTTACCAATATCTAATATCCTATGTGTGCACAAGCATCTGCTCATTCATTGTGCGATGTTTATTAATATGCCAGCCAATGCATATTCATGCCATCTCTCTAATCTATGGCATTTTAATCATTCTCATGCCATACTTTTCTACACATCAAGCTCACAAAATATAAATGCAGTAGCAAAAAAGGGTTAAGGGATTCTCCCTTTCCAATCCTTCATCGCCGCATGGGATTCCTCTTCCACATCATAGCTGGTATGATTTCATGGCCTCTAGAAAACACTCAAGGAATCATTACATATGATTTAGGCACCAAGTATCAATTCAATGCATATACTCATGCATAATATTCTACTTGCTACTTTCCAGGCGTGCAATTCTCGAAATTGCCCATATTGACAATGATTTTGTCAAAATAGCCACTGGCACTTTTCTGCTCTACATAACTATGAGGTATGATAACCTCATTCAAATTCTGTTCATGCACAATTGTTCCCTACTGGATAAGATTTCCAATGCCTATCCACTTGCTCCATTCCGACATTGGGTTTTGAAACTACGTTACTTCAAAAATGACAACTTTCACCCCAATTCTGCACATTTTTACACAGTTGTAATTTGGTTCGGAATTCCAACTTTAGCCACCTATGGAAGAAAATCTATGAAGAATCATGAAAACCTTTCTACCGAGAGAAATTATTCCATATAGAAAGGAATACTCAACAACTCGTGGATCTCTATTCCGATGCTCCATTCATCTTCTATAATATTTTGGGTTTGACTACTTTCTACTTTTCACATTTTTCCAAAATTTTAAATTTTGGGCCAAAAATGACTATTTCCCAAACGGTGCATTTATGGAAAATCTTTTTCTAACGGAATATGTCTGGTTTACTGAGAATATGAAATGTTGAGTCCAGTAATTTTCTTGATTCCTAATTATAGGGTCACTTCAACCACTGCAAGCTTTTCAAAATTCCAAAAACGTGGCCCGGAATAGTGCTTTTTGGCCTTCTTGCACACCCCGACTCCACATCCTTTGTAGTTTGGCTCCGAAACTCCAAACTTAACACCGTGCCTACTCCATGACCGCTCCATATCAGTTTTATCTCAATCTAACCTTCTATTAAACGTCGAAACACTATTTGTAAAATCCATTCATTCTGATCAAATTCTGAATCTGCATGCTCCTGCAATCCAAAAACCAAGTTTCGGGCCCGAACTCGAAAGCTGAAAGCCGACGGACGAAACCCGAAAGTGCGGGTACGGGATTGCAGGAATCCAAAATGCAATTTTAAAAATTCGCGTTCCTGAAACCTGAAACCCGAAACTGAGGGTTTGGGATTGCGGGAATCCAACACGCAATTTTCAAAATTGGTGTTCCCGAAACCCGAAACCCGTGGAACACCTTCGTCCCTGCAACTTGCGAGGTTCGTAACTCCTTCGTCCCTTGGCCAAATGAGGCGAGTCTGGTACCGTTGGAAATCTCTTGGAGAGATATATGCACCTGTTTGATCCTATTCCACACCTAAGAAATCTCACACTAGCATTTTTTCAATAAAAAATGCTGCCCAACTTCACCAATACTGCGTTAAAACATTCTGTCACTTGAATGTAACTCAAAGTTTGGCCCAAGCAGCCCCAGTGCTGCAAGATGGGCTCTGATACCACCTTGTCATGTCCCCTTCCATCAATCCGATGCAAGGAAGGAAACATGACCAATATACCGTGCTTATTGGCAATCTCAACCCCTTTCATTAGTAACAAAATTCATAATAAATAAAAACTTTTGTGTGCAAATACATAATCAATATAAACACAGCGAAAATAAACACAATTGCACACACACAAATAGTAAAGCATCATCTTATTTGACCCAGGCAAATGATGAATCAACATGCATAGAATCAATCCCCTTCTCATGCTATGCGCAAACTTCGTATGAATCCCATTAACATGAATAATTATCATTCAAAATTAACACATTGCAAAACACAGAATGCATATAATTTGAACCACAGAGAACACTTATCTTGAGATGAAGTTGTCCAAACAACTGGCTATGTGAGAGAAACATTCCACCCAACCATATATCTTTGTCCAGCCTGTATTCTTTCAGCTGAGAGATCACCCCCGAGCTGGGTTGTGTATCCACTAAGGAGGAACTAGATGGGCTCACTCACAGTCATAGTTTCACTCAAACAGTCATGTTAATCCAACACACAGTTGGTTTATCAAGCATGCAATAAGAAAAGTAGGAGGATGCTAAGCCAGTGATCTCAACCACAGAGCTACAGATATCTCAATCTAAATTCAAGCAATCCAATCCTCTTTTCAAACATCCACACTTGGATTTCTCACCATTCTGTCAACGAATAACTCAATCCCATCACTGGTTTTCTGGGCTATCAGAATTGGGTTTTCCAATGGATTTTGGGGTAACTAATGCTCCCAAATTCACCCTAAGGTTCATACATATGGATTCCCCATTGGATTTCACTATCCAATGCTAATTCTAGGCATTTGTGGCTCTTCAAAACGTGGGTTCTTTCACAGTTGCGATTTTTAGTTTTTCTCACTACTAGGAATTCGTTTTTGGATGAAAATTGATGTTGGGTCTTTCACACTAGAATGGGAATGAGGAAGAAGCAACTCCCATGAGGTAGAGTGACTTGTGGTACAAGAAACTGATCCCATACTCTGTCATACGAATTTCTAGGTTGCCCATGCTCCATTGAAGCCATGGGCTGATTTCTTCAACAACCTTCTTACACAGAATTAAATGCCAGCAAAAAAAGTCAAAAGGGTTCTCAAGATGACATTTGGAAACCTATGGTTCAATCCCACAACTACCTCACCACTCCCTAGTGGATACACATGGCCCCTTCTCATTCGTTGCCTCCATAGACAGTTTTGGTATTTTATTGCATGATGTTTATTAACATCATTTTTACAATGTTCCATGGCTAAATAGCACATGGGTAACATAATGTCTAATACTTGCCTTTTAAATAAAATTCGAGCTTCCACTAGCGGGGCCTTGGCCTTGAGCTCCATGCTAGGAAAACATACATCACATGTATACAATATTTACATTAAAAGCTAATATATCCTAAGGGTCAAATTGGGGTATTACAAGGAATGTTTGTGATTACCTTAATTTTAGCTGGATCTACCTGGATACCTGCAACAGAGATAAAGTGCCCCAAAATTATACCCTTGTCCATCATCATATGACACTTTTCAGTGCTCAGAGATAGGTGGGTTTGTTCATGGCATTCTAAAAATCTTTCCAAATTTCTCAATGCTTCATCAACTACTACCATATGTAGTGAAATCATCCATAAAAATCTCCATGCAATCGTTAACCATCTCAGAAAATATCACAATCACAGCTCGATGAAATGTGGATGGTGCATTACATAACCCAAAAGGAAGAACCCTATATGCAAAGGTGCCCCAAGGACAAGTGAAGGTGGTTTTATCTTGGTCTTTGGGGGCGATCTGGATGTGATTATAACAACTAAATCCATCCAGAAAGGAAAATAATGTCTTTCCATACAAGGTGTCCAAAACCTGATCAATCAATGGTAAGGGAAAATGGTCTATCTGTGTTCCTTTGTTTAGTTATCTCTAGTCTACACAGACTCTCCACTTCCCATTCTTCTTAGGTATGATCACCAATGGGGAAACCCACTCGTTGTTTGAAATTTGATAGATAAATCATGCCTCCAAGAGTTTTTGAATTTCTTCCTTCACAATATCCCTTAAATTCGGGTTCATTCTGCGTTGAGGTTGGCACACTGGCCTGGAGTCACTTTTGATATAAATATGGTGAGTATACAAATTTTATGGGATACCCCTCATATCTGTATATTCCCATCTAAAGGCTCCCTTATGTTTTTTCAGTAATGTGTTCAGATGTTCCAGTTCATCGGGCGCAAGATTAGGATTAATGTTCAGAGTTTTTCTAGGCTCGATTTCTACTGGAGTGCTTTTCGAGTTCTTAATAGCTGGGATTGTTTCAATGTCACTAACTAGGGTCTCTTCAGTAAGATATTCTTGTTCCTTTTCACTTAAGGTGTTGTTCAGAATTTGATATGCGTGTCTAGTAACAAATGTTTCCTCACTAATGAAACTGCTGATGGAATCATCTTTAGTTTCATTTTTGAAATTCAGGGCCTTCCCAATTGTTAACAACGACTGAGTGCCTTCCTATTCCTCCAAATCCATCCATAATGGAGTTTCAGCATCAGAACTTGGTCTAGATGGAGGATATAAGGTCATGTTTTTTATGTCAATCCCATTAGAAATCATCATGGATCTTGATCTCCAGCCGGTACATGCATCTATTGTAGCTAACCATGGTCTTCATAGGATTAATGCATGTTCCCCCAGCTGCGACTTAGGTTGCAAAACCAAGAAGTCTGCAGGGTATTCCCATGAATCGATGGTGACCACCAGGATATCTAAGATTCCTTCAGGTTTGATCTTGGATCTATCAACCAGTTCTAGTATGGTGGGGATTGTCCTGATATTAGTGAGTCCCAGCTTCTTTACAGTCTCAATGGTCATAATGTTAATTGCTTCACCTAAATCTACCAAGATGTTGGGTATCTGAGTATGCACAATATATACTATGATAGTAGGATTACCTGGGTTGTCATACTTAGCCAGTGAGCCCTTCCCATTATCAATTCAGATAGTTTTCCCACTACATGGACTGTAGGAGGATCCCTATGCTTCCTTCCTAGATTTTTCACGCACAGATCCCTAACGGCCTTGGCGTAGATAGGTACATCATGAAGGGATTGTAACAGTGGAATCTTGATGTAAATATTCTTCAATTCTCCTAAGATATTGAAATGAGGTTGTTCCACTGTCTTTTGCAAAGTCAAACATTCAGGTTATGGTGGTTCTCTTGTCAGTTGTGTAGGCTGTGTTTTAGTGTGTGTTTCTTCCTATGTTTTCGTTGGTGTTTCAGTAGAAGTTTCAGCATCCTCAATAATGGGGATTATTGTACTAAATGAATTCTTGAATTGTTGATTCATTCTCTCTTAGGTCATAGAGGATGGGGCATCCTCAATGACAATGGGTTTTGCTACCATCCCTGATCGTAAGTGTATTTCATTGCAGGGAATTGGGGAAATGGAGTAAGATGGCACGTTGGCAGTTTCGAATTGATGTACGTCCTTATTATTCATATTGGGATTAGGTTGAGAAGGCAGCTATGGTCATAGTGGTACATTCATTGGTGCTCCATAATTATTTTGGAGTTTCAGTTGCGGCTGCTGATACCGTTGATGAGGAGTTTGGTTGTGAGGAAATTGATTCCCTGGGTAAGGTTTCCTCCATCTAGGAGACCAAGGAGCTTGTTGATTTGATTGTTGTGCTCATGGTGTCCAAGGAGTAGTATTTTGCATTAGAATATGAATAATGTGAAGGAAACTGATTATTCATATTATTCATATTATTCCAAGAGTTGAAAGGTGATGGATCTAGGTTCATACCTTCATTCTGAGGCTGTCAGGGCTTCTTCTGAGAGATGAAGTAATATTGCTCCACATCCTAGGTGGATTACTGAAGGACTTCTTTTACTTTTGGAAGTAAATGGAATTCTTTGATATTATGCTCCAAGTCACATAGGCCACATAATTCCACCTTGTCCAGTGGGCATTCTCCTAGTGGGTGCTTCTTCCTACATTTAGCACAGAATAAACCAAGTGCTAGATCTTATTCTTCTTGCCTCTGTTTTTCTCTCAAAATATCCAACTGCAAGGAAATGGAGCTCATCATGTTCATTTTAAAGTTCTCGAGAAGGTTACCTATCTCTTCCTAAGTAGCCCCTCCACTGTCTGACTTCTGTGTCCTGGTGATGACATCTAGATATCATTCTCTGTCTCGATTATTGGTTCTAGAGTATCCCCTCGAGTATCTTCGACATAATTCGATGATATGTTCAAAGGGTTCTTTTGAGATATCCCATTTCCCCAACAAATTAAGGATGTCCAGGCAGTATTCTCTGATTCCACGCAGTAAGATAATTTTGAGTACATATTTCCCAATATCGGCATGACCGGACCTCTGAAAATTGTATAACAATATTTCAACAAATTATTCCAAACTCTCCTCTTCTTTTTGGACCATCTTAAACAACTCTTCCCTCCTATCATTAGTTCTACAATAGTCTTGGTATTTGGAAAGGAATATTTTTTTCATCTGCTCCCAGGTAGTAATAGTCTCACGACCCAAATTCATGAACAAACGGAAGGCATTTCCTTTTAGGGTGGTAGGAAATAGTTTCAATTTCTTTGCACTAGAGGTATAGTCATAGCTCCGACAGAGGATATCAAATTCGAAAATAAATTCATCTGGATCTTTGGTAGACTTACCATGGAAATTCAGAAAAACTGAGGGTTAAATATTCTTCATAGGAGCAGCCCCAGGTATTTGTCGAATCGGAAATTCAAGTGTGACAACAGTGTCTACATGTTGATTGTCCCCTATTTCCTCTTCATGGCAATTGGGATGTTCATGATTTTCTTCACAATATCCGTTATCCATGTTTTCCCAATTCCTTTGTTCGTCTCTCCTTCTTTCTTCCTTTTCCTTTTCTTCTTCTCCTCTCCTTCTTTCTTCTTTTCACCTTCTTTCTTCCTCATGTTCTTGACGATGATATAACCACTCATCCTTAGTTACTCTATGTCCGTTGATTCGATAGATCTCCTCTCGAGCCACTGCGCCCACAGCACTTCCTTTATCTTCAAGAGTTATCTTCTTTGGAATGGGAGTTGAAGGTCCCGTTGCATTATCCACGGTTGATGTAGACGTTTCAAGGTTAGGGAGAATGGATTTTCCTCTTTCGAAATATGATCATGTTAGTCTGGCAGAGGAATCAGCTTTGGCGATCAATTCATCAATGAATTTCTGTCTTCCTAAACCTTGGTTACTACCACAACCTCCTCCACCTACAGGGTTAGTATTTTGGGGGGGTTCCCGATTTTTTCTTCTCGTATTCATGCAAGCTTCAAATATTCATAGCTAGTGAAATCAATTAATCAACTACCATATATGTCTATCAATTACCTTCCCTGGCAATGGTGGAAAAATGTTGGTCACTCTATATGCTAATCAATTCTAATTAACCGAAAGAATGCTCAATATAAATTGTCAACCCAGGGAGGTCTTGTTATTTCAAAGGTAACTAAGCAAAATATATGCATAAACACTCAAGTAGTTGATTGAATGAATGAAGATTAATTATCCTACCTAACTGCTCAGTCAATCTCAACTCATTGCTAAAGCTAATTTAATTTACCCATCTAAGAACTCACAGGACTTCTACTTTCCTACAACATTAATCTAGCAGTAACTAATCTTAGAATAAATGAACTAGAATTGCTTTTGCAAGAAGTCAAATCCTAAATATATCAGACTACATTAACTCAAACCATAACCTGCCTAATTCAACAATCTCTAAGAAAGATAAATAACAGTAATGAACCAGAACTAAGCTTGAACCATAATAAGACTAATTCGGCAAATTCTAAGGAAGATAAATAACAGAAAGAAATCAAAGCTGAGCTTGACTGTAAAAAAAATTAACACACTTGCATAAAAGGGAAAACTGCTCTACACAGCGATTGTCACACCACACTGTTGCAGCACACCAAGGAAAAATGCAATCATTAACAATTACTGTTGCAGCACACTGTAATTATGCCTACTGTAATTCCACACCAAAATAACAAAAAAAAATCAAACATCTACTTAACTTGGTGATCTCTATGAGAAGGTGGGACCTAGCCTTCTAACATAGATGGTGTGGAAACTAACACAAATTAGAACACAAAAATATAAATAATTGTTGCTCCTTGTATTAAAATAATAGAACCACAGTTATAGTACTCTCTGTAGCATCTTACAATCAATCGCTAACCAACCTGGCTCAGAACGCCTTCCCATACTTCTACATAGGTGACATAATCCCAATCCACCAATATCGGGAAGCCATGAATATCTATTATCTTCAGGCTGCCGAATTGAAACATAAACAGTTACAGCCATTTATGGATTTAAATGAAGTTGTTCACAATCAAGCTTGCGTTATTACTTCGTGCTGTTAATGGGCCAAACAGATTCCAACTGATTGGAAGAGAAGATTCTTTGGCTATTTCAGCGTGACCGAGTCGGATCTGGCCTCGTAGAAAGATGCTCAAGCTTCCACATCAATGTATGGAAGCAGATTCAGGAAGGGACAGCTAGAACCAAGTATTCCTTTCCTCCATAGGTTCAGCGAACTGCTACACCTATGTTGTTTCAAGGCTCTGATCTATCTTTATCAAATCAATACATGTTATCGCAAATCAAAAGATAAAGTTCATAACCATAAACAATAATAGGCATTAATGAAAGAAAGCAATTATAATTTATACCTATGAAGATACATGCTTGACTTGGAAGGATATCTTCCTGGGTTATGGAAAAGTAAGGAAAAACAGGGGGAAAAGGTGTTGATAAGTATATGAAAAAAGGGTTGTTTTGGGACCCAACAGCTCCAACATAAGTTCAATATATTCCAAGGACTTTTTCAATTTCGCTAGTGCATATCCTAAGTTGTACTCTTGTAGAATTACAATCCACTTATTGTATTTTCCATTGACTATCTGTTAGGACAATATATGTTAAAATGGATTGAACGAACAAAAAGAAGAAGTCCCCTCATCTTTAGTGAATAATCTAGAGAGGTAGGTAAGTATCCATTCTTTTAAAACTAGTACTTGCCCTAAGGCCATAGAGATTTCAGTACTAACTAGCTCTACAGAGAGACAAACGTCTACAATCATTGTAGCTCATCTTGTAATGATATAATGCCATAGTCTTTGGACAACATGAACTACTACTAATTCCAACTTCCTGGCATGAGAATACCTTAGGTCTGGTTCAACCAAGTTCTTGCTTAGCTAATACACCACATGTTTATGATGCAATTAATCTTCTTTAAACAAAACCATTGCAATGTTTAATTTCAACACTGTGATATATATAAGAAAATATTTTCTATAGTTGGGTGTAATCAACAGTGGGGTAGACATCAAATCCTTTTTCAACACATCAAAATATCTTTGAGCATGATCATCTTCGATGATCATGATACTTTTGATGTCATGAAATCATATGACATATCTCTTTGAAATGTAGCTACATTGTTCTTTAGGCCAGATGGAATCCTCCTATATGCAAATGTTTCCTAAGGACAAATTAATGCAGTCCTGTGCTAATATTTTAGGTGAATTTGGATCTAATTATATCCTAAAAACCTATTCATGAATGACAAGACCTCATTACCAACACATTCATCGATAATATGATCGATAAATGGTGTAATATAGTTCTTCTTTGGACATGCAAGGCTTAGGTCCTTGAGGTAAGTGCAAACTTTAATATCGGCCCATTTCTTGTCGACAATTACCAATTTGGACACCCATTTATTTAGTGGGATATGATAGATGAAGCCAATGTGGAGAATATTCTCCACTCTTGCTTTGACAATAGTGTCCTTCTGAGGTTTTAATGGTCTTCTAAACAGGATTAACATTAGGATATGTTTACTTTCATTTTTGACAATGCGTGGATCAATACCTAACATCTCTTCATACAACCAGGTGAAAATGTCGTAGTATTCTCTAAATAATGCAATATAAATTTTCATATCCTCAGAGGAATAGTCTACAACAATAAATATATTTTCAATAACACTATGATTCCTATAAATACGAATTGGGATGTTTTTAGAGATATTCACCATATTCCCTTCTGCGTATACTTCATGTATAGTGAGAGGTCTCCCATTCCAATCCATAGTTTTAGTGGTGTCAACCTTTTGATGCTACATAAGCCTAGTATTTATTTATGCTATGATTCCATTTCCATCAATATGATGAGTATTATAATCTACTCTTGGTTTTCCATGAGTCAAGGTTCCTTGATTTCATTTGAAAGTGTCAAGTTTTCCTTCACCTCAAAGACAATTTTTGCTAAATTCAAAGTATTCCTCTTGTGATTTCATTTGCATTGATCTTTTCAAAGCCTCATATTTGGGTGATAATTCATCATTTTACCATCATCTCAAAACTATCAATTTGGTGAAGTCTTGCATTTTCTCTTGTCCGTATTCCTTTCTTTTCATCGTCTTTGAAATTCCCAAGTTGCCCTTGTTATATGAAACCAAGCTTTAAATATATATATAATATTTAAAATAAATATCAAATTAAATTATTTTAAAATCATTTCATATGTTTTAAAAATTTTGGTTTTATGTGAAATTTTGTGGGTCATTTACCCAATTCAAATGAATGCCAATGTCAATCCATTTCCCTATCAAACCCATTGTTGCATCATATATCAAATTCCACATATGGAGCGCCAAGACAAATGTTGCATGGAGTGCCCAAGCATCAATGTAAACTAGAAACAAGTCTTAATATGAAAATCAAATATTTGTATGGTGATTTGTATATGGGATATATCCCATAAAGCCAATGAAAATTCCTTGCAAAAACACCAGGGATGTTTTAATGGAGCCTGATTGAAAATGATCATGCAACCAAGTGTTGAGAGAAATCTCTATTAAGGGTGCACATAATTCATTCCTCCATTTTGAAAATCCAAATCACACGGTGATTAAAGGATGAGAGCATCCAAGCTTGAACACCACAATCATCAAAAGTATAAAATCAAGCTCAACGCAGGTGTCAAGGAAAATTTCGAAGAGTTCCAAGCATACTAGGATATGATTACACAATGTTGGATGTTGAGGAAGAGATCTTAATTTCATCACAGTAAATTTATATGTGAGGAATTATGGAGCAAGAGTATTTGATGTAGTATACAAAGTTTGTATAACATCCCTATGTTAATGTAATATTGTTGTAGCTTAGGTTTGGGAATGGTTCACTCTACTTTCCTTCAACTCAACTTTGATGGTGGTACCTGTTTCTCTTGATCGGGCCTGAGAGACTTTCTTTTTGGATACTCAAATCCCCGTACCTCTATTGTTTGATGGTCTCAATTATGGTAGTGGGTTTAGCAAATTCTCATGGCGTCCTTCTTCATCAGAAGAATCAAATTTAATATAAATTTAAATATATATCGATGGCTTCATGTTATTTTTGGACTCCATGCAAATGCATGATTTATCACTGGAAGTTAAAAAAGAGAGGATCAAATTCAATCATTCCATATTCGATGGTAGTGTGGTCAATGATAATCTATTGCAGAGGGCTTCTTATGTTCCAGAGGTCAATTCCAGCAAACAAAGAGTAGTGACCATGTGTGAAGTTGCATGCCCATATATGAACCGAGTGTCAAAATAACGTGCACCTAAATCTTAGAAACTCGACTGTAAAAAACATCATATAGTGTTGTTAGGGAAAGTGTTCATATAGAAGGGCTGAGACTACCAATGTACTGGGGTAAAAGATAGACATACAAGTTTTTGCAAGTACAATTATTAAGCAAAGAGATTAGGGTTAGGAGGATATGTACCTTGGTCATAAGGTTGATCCAAGCCTCTCTTCTTTCTCTCCAATGAAATAACCTACAAAATCATTCAACAAAACCTTCCTAAAACCAATTTGACTACAAATAAAAGATTGATATTTATAAGCAAATAAAACATCAAATTTTAATCATATCTGAAACATACATGAACAAATCTATTTGGAAAGGGGAGAATTTCCAATATTTATTAATGAATGGAGCAAATACATCAAGCTACCTTCCTTCAAGCATAGAACTTCATGAAACCAAGATTGAAGGTCTTTTGCTTCTCTTCTCTAAAGATCCCAACCTCTGATCAGATGTGCTAGGCTTTACAAGTAACTAGGGAACAGGTGAGGGGTATGTGAATCCAAATTCCTCTAGCATAACTCTATAATGGGCTTGATATTTTTTCTATGGTCCCTCTCCCTCTCTTATATAGAAAATGGAGAAGATAGGGTCGAGGAGGAAGTAGTCATAACTGAAGAGGAGGTTCCAAAACCACCCAAACCAACCATTTTTCACAATTTTATATTTTTTTTTAGTATTTCTGAGGTACACGCGACTTTACCATGTGCAAAATGTGGGTACCCACAAATTTACCATGTGTAACCTGCATTTTGTTGGAAAACTCGTGGGTTAAGAACCTTCTACCTGTGTTTTTGTGGAAAAATGGTAAAAAATAGCTTTTCTGGAGAAGTTTTGGTCTCCAAAATTGTTCCTAAGGTTCCTATATATAAAATGGGCCATGAATTAGGTAATTCCATCCATCTAAAGTCCTAAATATGGATCTTCCATCCATTTTTTTTTGTGTGTGTGACTGACACTAATCTCATGAAGTATCATCATGCGACCAAAATATGTAAGTGTCGTCATATACGAAGAAGTGCCAATTTTGGCTATAACAGCTAATGAATGATGTCAAAAGGGAAGATGATGGCTGAAATACATTATAAATAATAAAGGGTTGAGTCTGTGAAACTGGAGAAACCAAGAATCGTAGGTTCAAATGAAGTACGTCAAAGAAAGGAAATGTTAGACAAACTCATCCCTAGGATAAATGTCCATGTTCAAATAGTGGAACATGACCTCCAAGAGGATACAATATTGATCCAATACATAATTATAACTGATGTATATATCATGGACACTATAATACAAGCGTGGATCCATGAGAACATAAGTGTGATCATAGCCATAGAAATACAAGGGTGGATCTATGTCAAAATTGGAGAACATGGCCATAGTGAAAAAACTAGATCTATGTCTCATCAAGAGCCAAAAATGAGTGTGGCTAAGTCTTGCGCAACTTGGGCTATAACATAATATGACAAATGTAGCCATCATCCCAAGGTCTTCAATCCAAACCATCTCAAGGTGTGAATCCTAACCATGTGAATAAATGAGTTGATGTTGAACATGGAGGACCCTATTTGATTATCGGTCATTAATGTGAACCATTAACAAATGCGAGGGAATCCCACCAATAATGAAAATGGGCCCCAAGGTACCTAGTACATTCTAACAGGTGTGAATAGATGTTCTTGAAGTTGAACACCTGAAGAATCCATCGAGTAAGGGACATTAATGTATTCCCCTAACTCAATGACAAGGGAAATTGCCACTGATGACTGTAATCCCCAAGGTACTACCCAAAAACTCTATAATTCATTCCTAGAGTAAGATGAGTTGAAGTTGATGGGAAGAAATCTGTTGGAAGGGAGAACTTAAGGAATCCTCCATAATCCAACATGAGAAACAATCAAAGGTTGATTTGATATGGAGTAGGACTAAGTACATGATTAAATATACTGACACCAAGGAATGGCCGACACATGAGCTCAAGGAAACTGTAGAATGGGCGACACAGGTTGTATCCTTGAACAGTGAGCATGACACAAGAGTGACTTAGGCATATTTGAACACAAAGGAACCATGATATAAATATGCAATGTAGGAGACATTAACAGATTCTACATATGATTGGAAGAGTAACCAACCGAAGGAGTAAAAAACTATGAGATCGGGTTTATCCTAAAGCAAAAACTAGAAACCAACTTGTTTGATAGACTGAAAAAGGTGCTTTGTTCAAGGACTTGGTTGACTTGATGTCATTATATTGAAAGATATTTAACACTCTTCCCTTCCCTTTTCTCTTTTTAGGTGCCTTTTTCATCTTTTAATGAGCTTGATAAAGAACTAAAGCATGCTTGATAAGGATCCAACCATGTGTATTTTTATGATTCCATGGAAGGGAAACTCAAGAATTTCTTCTTTGTTTTATGAGTTTGAAGAAAACATAGACTAATACTCGATAAAATATTGATCCATGGATTTTAATATCGATCCCAAATCTGTTCATTCTCGCCAGTGTTTCATATTTAAAGAGTTTGAAAAACTTAAACAAGATCTCTATACACCCTCTCTTGGATTTTACATCGAGCCCGAGTTGGTAGATGCTCGTTGGTGTTTTCATATTTAGAGAGTCTAAAAATACTAAAGAAGACTCCACAGGGTCATTTTTAGTAAAGTTAGTCTCCTCACCCCAAAAAAGGGTAAAACAATGCGAGAGAGAACTCCTCTAGCCAAGTATTACTAGTTTTCCTTTTTCGTAAATAATCCACAAAGGTCCAGAAAACGGGTAACCTTATACCTAAGTGGATGTCCCTTCAATTCCTTTAGAAAGTCTGAAGTGAACAAGTATAATCAGATATCTTGTCAATTTTAAGGAGTCTAACAATATCTTAGATAAAATGCCATAAACATCTTTTCCGTAAAGGTTTAACGAGCCCGACAAAGTAAACTCGTGACCTCCTTACTATTTTTAATGATCACAAAGGAAATATGGAAGAATGATCACATCCTCTTTACTGTTTTTAACGAGATTGAAGGGAGGGTTGGAAGAATGCTCATATAGGGAGGAGACGAGGGTTAGGTTCATGCGAGACTAGTTCCAAACACATGATATAGAGCTATGCATAATGCAAGGAATATGAGCAAGATAAGGACAATCAGGGTGTGTCTCCTCTAGGTAAAGGATGTGAAATAAAAAAGGAAAAGTGATACATAGCTTAACAGGAATTAGATCAGAGATGGAGGCTTATATAACGAGCTAAAAGCGTGGAAGACGGCATCAGGCTCATTAGCGCAAGAAAGATCAAAATAAATGCACATGTGACTTAAACACAAAAATGGGAGACTTATAAGGGATGGCCAGAAATATATGAGGAAGAAAGATATGAGACTTCTTCTCAAATTCATGGTAACTCTAGAAAGGCTCCCGAGCCTATGACAAAAACTCATAATGGGCACCAAAATGGCATAAGGGTGTTTACTAGGGTGACCCATGTTAGATAGTATCTATTGTCATACTGGTGTACAATGCATATAAAGATGGTTAACACACCAATATCCAACAGGTTCGACCCTATGGAAAATTTAGATGGAAAAAAGGTTCAAATGCATCATAACAATGGGGAGGCCTAAACCTATATGCAAGGTTTCGAATATACTTGACATGGTCAAACAATATATTGAAAATGGCCAATAAGCAAGCATGAGTCCAGCAAAGAATCCTGTCTCCAAGAAACATTAGTACGAAGATCATATCTAAAACATGTGTAAATAAAAATCCAATACAAGTCACTATGGTAGAAATACTTTCAACTTCACTATTATCAACAACGGGCATACGACAGGTAGAGCTAAGTAATGAAGACTCTATACTACAAAAACCTGAGGACTTACAATCAACAAGATCAACGTGATGGAATCTTCCAAAACAAATTCGTCATCAGGGGAGTTGAAAATTCTATAAGAAGAATCAAACTCAGCAGGAACACCGATTTGTCATTCTATGGGAGAGTCAAAATACTCAATAGTAAGAATATCAGACTCCAAGGTCAAAACGGGGTTGGACATAACTGCAACTGGGTCAACATACAAATGAATGGAAGGCTGTAATATAGACTCTAGGAAAACTTCATCAAAAGGAAGTATATCATCCTAGATAGAACACATATCTAAACATTTAGATGGAGGTATTACCTGGTCAACTACCGGGACCCATTCCTGAGAAGGTAAGCATGAATTCATAAGCTTATTCTCAGTAGGAATTTGTTGGGCTTCGGAATTGTCTTTTATAATGATGTTATTTACATTAATTTATCATCTTATCTACAATGATTTAATACATTTATGTTCAATAAGGTTATATTTTACTTTGTTTTATTAATTAAATCTCGTAAATGTAAAGTAAGCCTAATATGTTATTTTTAATGTATTAAATGCATTATTGTGCAAATCATAAGCATTCCAGCCCTTCATTTGACCTTTCTTTTGATATTGAGTTATGCACTAGGTTCAATTATGTCTTGAGACATATTTTTGGCTACTCTTCTGACGAAATGATCTTCCGATTCTTACTAAGTCATGTCGATCCTGCATGAACACATTAAACCATGGAGTAATGATGAGTTGGTTCACTAATTTACATTTAAACAAATTTAAAATGAAAGAAGATAAAAACTATTTTAATTTCATTTTAACAAAATTTGTTTTAAATTTGAAAATAATAACCAAAGTTATTTTAACTAAAATTGTTATTTTCATGACATGGTAATTCTTTAAAATCTAACAAAAATCCACTCTTTATACCACTTAAATTAAAGACATGAAACACGTTTCTTATGGAAATTTAGATTAGTTTTTATTTAAAAAGCAAGCTACCCCATATTACTCCACTATGCTTTAATTTAAAGTGACTTCATATTTGATATACGTTTTTTTTTAATTGTTGTAGGTTAATATAATGTAAACGTTTTGTGTAGCATGTAAAAGATAAATTCGCCTAGATTCACGTGATGGAATGGAGCGCACAAAGGGGATTAAGATACTTCCAACCCAGCCAATAAAATGAAGCTACAGTTTGAAGCCAACAAACGCAACCGACAATCAACTCAGGAAACAACCCCACATAAATTCCGCTCATAAACCGGATTTATTAATTGATTTCTATTACAGGTAAACTGGACGGTCATTCGGACGCCCAATCGGACCTTCATGCATTTTCTATCAAAAATATGTTTTAACATATGAAAAACGTTTGGCCTGGATCTACGGGAAAATGGAGGTGAAATTGAAAATTTCGTCACATGAGTTTTGTGCAGAATAGGCCCATTTAGGTCACCATGTGGAATTTTGCCAAAATTCAAATCCATTTGGGAGCAGTTCGTGGTTCTCTGAAACCAACTTTTCCAGAAAAGCTGGTTGGCCGTTTTCTAAATTTATAAATTAGTTGTAATAGCTCATGAACTTGGGGATTCAGTTCTATCCACTCCCCAATTGTTTTTTATGTATAAATAGAGCCCGAGAGGGCTGAGAAATGTTGTAATTTTGGCTCTGCATTTTTATAATGAGAATTATGCTATGTCCTTGGGTTAATCTCATTTTTATGATCTGGTGATTGAGTAGTTCATGAAGCTTTGGCCACTGCTACCTAGGAGGGACCCTCAACGGTAGTGGACTTCGTGGTGTTTTATCTCTGTTGTAAATGTTCAGCTAAGTTCATGTGTGTTCCTCTTTT
The DNA here is from genome assembly GCA_027924585.1 of Larix kaempferi. Classification (NCBI taxonomy): domain Eukaryota; kingdom Viridiplantae; phylum Streptophyta; class Pinopsida; order Pinales; family Pinaceae; genus Larix; species Larix kaempferi. Next base: position 50,093,565 of record BSBM01000299.1, on the reverse strand, counting down.
TCATTACTACAAAAAACGTTTTCCATATCAAATTGTGTGTCTTTGTTTTCTTCTCATCGTGCAAGCTAAGTATTTCTTTGTTTTCATTATTGTAGACTGTGTTCTATGTTAACTCAAATGTTGTTTCTACTATCTCTTTGTATTAGTGTTTAAATTCACACTCTTATTTCTCATTCCATGCATCTATGTCATATGAGCTCATTGTACATAACTAGGAAGAGATCTTTGCTTTGAATTTATGTTATGTGATTGTGTTGAAATTCATAGTGTAGAATAGAGTTAGAAATCAGATTAACTTTTATATATTTCAATTCATTGCTTATAGATAGAAAGAGCTCTTAGTTTTAGTATGATTATATTATTGCGGCTTAGCATAGACTAGGGTTTGAAGCTAGTTTCTCTTTCACGCATTTGAATTCTTATTTATTTGCACCTTGGATCCAAGAATTAGTTTTTATTGCTGTAGCTGTCATCAATTAGAAAGAATTAGTTTTTATTGTTGTAGCTTTCATTAAGTAAAAAATTGCATTATCTATTTCATTTGGTTAATTTGCAATAGGAATTAGTTTTCAAGCTAAATGCAATTAAGTAGTTAGACCAATAAGTTTTAGTTAGTCAAATAAACTTTCATTTCGAATGCTCATGGTTATTTTTCTTTCATAGTAGAGCAAGCTTCGCTTTCCTCAAAACTAGTTTTCAATTTAAATTCGTATAACATAATTGTATTTTAATTCTCAAAATGTTAAGACTTTGGTTTAATTAGATCATAGAATAGATAGATTTTGAGTTGTTCAATATTTGTAATTATTATGTTGTTTATAAAAAGCAATTTTCTATCATTTTCATCTAAATTTTGCATCTTCAGAATTCATACGGACAGCCATTCGTACCTACGTTTAGACTGTTTTTCAGCATTCTGTTCACACCTTAAATCAGACTGTTTTTCAGCATTCCGTTTGCACCTTCATTTAGACTATATTTCAACCTTCCATTCGTATTTAGACAGAATTTTTAGTATTTTCCAGAATTTCCAGTATTACGTTTTGTGCAGAAATAATTAGTTAGGGATTAGGTTAATTTTCCAGTACTTTATTATGTTCTGTAGCTAGTTTGGGATTCGAATCCACCTTTAGCATTGCCTATTTACATTAGCTATTTCTGTTATAAGACATGATGAAATTCATTTACACTTAACTTCATTTTATTGTAGTTGTAGCTGGATTTATTTACCTTTTAACTTTGTTTTACTACGCAATAGAAAATGGTTTTCTCCTTTGAATGCAAATTAGTGTATTTGCTTCTTGTTATTTTAATTCAAATAGTTCATTTACTATCATGCTTGCACCATATAGTAGTATTGATAAACCCAGCTGGTATTAAAATTATTTAGCCTGTTTATTTTCATAGTTTGCATCACTTTTGTCATCCGGACTGCCATCGGGACTTTAATATTTTATGTTGTGTTTTTATGCTTAATTAGAGTTTAATTTCTCAGGTTTTCGAATTGCATTATTTCCTATAGCTTGCCAGTACCTGCATATGTAGTTAGAACCTTGTTTTGAATTACATAGAGTTTTGTTTAAGCTTCATGTTCATTTTTAGTCCTTGTTCATTTCTTTAGCCTTCCTTTAGTTTTCATTTTCAGCTTGTATTTGGATTTGCAGTCAATACTTTAGGTCTCTGTTTTTATAGCTTGTTAACTTCCCTAGAACTTGTTGATTCCACCTTTAGCTTAGATTAGTTCAAGCCTTCAATCTTGCACATATAGTGTTTGCACCTCATAAGCTACCTTCCCAGGTTAACAATTAAGTGTTGAAATAGATAGCATATATTTCACCAACATTTTGGCGTCGTTGTTGGGGAGGTGCTAAAGGGCTTGGATTCTAGGTAGATAGGGGTAGATAGGATGCTTTTACATTACACAACAAGGGGGAGGTAAGAACGGTAAGACGAGAGGTAAGAACCTGTGCATCCACTATAGTGGGGTGCCCCAAAGCCTTGTTTTTCTTTTCCGCACAAGTGTGATTTCCTTTCTGTACGTTTGAGTGTGTTTATTTTCTACAAGTTAATTTCATGTTTATTTCATAAAAGTGTGGTGTGTTTAGTTCACAAATTTGTCTTAGTAGTAGAAATTATTTTAAAATCACATTAAAAAAATGGTGTTGTAAGAACCCTAGACACTAACCCATGTGTGAGGCAGAACCTACCAACCAATGACATGGATTCAAAGGTGCTTATTAGTATGAGAGAACTCTCTCAAATCCTAGCAGTAGCTGGGATATCAATTTCTTCTTCTCAAGAAAAACATATCTTAACATAAGTCAAGAATTTATCTACCTCTCCATGAATAATATCAGAACCACAGTTCCATGAGCTACAAACGGACTCTCCTTGCCAATCTACCAAGGAAACTGGAAACTCGGAGACTACATTTGATGGAGAGAGACCTGAAATTGAAGAGTTCTCCACATATCTATCGACAGATCTTTCATGTACTCAAGCAATTGAACATTCAGAAGAAGAGGATCTGCATGGCATGAGGAAGGAAGGTGAGTATCAGGATTACGTCGAAAGATGGTCCAAAGAGGTAATGAAGCCATAATACCATTCCTTCTTTTGACACCTTCTATTGAAAAAGCAAGTAAGTCGGTTGATTCTCCACATCCAGGTAATCATTGCTTTAATTTTTTCATATGTGGATATAGGTATGTTTTTCATTTTGCTTCGCACATGGTTACATTGGAAAAGTTCTTACACTTGAATAAAGAGTTTTTCTTTCTTTTAGATAACATAGGATAGTATGTATAATAAAATTTTGTATGTGGTTAGTTAGCTTTAGATATTCATACCACTTCACTTTCTGTTTTCCTTTAAAATAAAAGACCTAAGAATTAGATCATCTTAACGACTAAACCAAAACAATCTTACATCATTATTCATTTTTCATACATGCATATTTCTTATTATACCAGTTACTCAAGACCAACTTTAAACATCACGGGGATTTGTCATAAATTAAGGTCTATCTAAAACCCAGAGGTCACTCGTACATCCTAGCTTCTTTATCAGGGATTGTTATTTAAGCATCTCTACTACACAGTAGCATAAGGGTGAATGAAATTCCTATTTTGTGGGGAACACTTCTATAACTCTATATGAAAGAGGCGAGCTTTGGGACTAGAGACACCTTTCATTCATTAGCTTATGGCTCCATCCACTTCACATTAATAAACTTGGCCATCTATGTCTTTGATTTGGTTAGCTCACTTGTAGTATCCAATATATTGGGAGAAATATATTTATTTGGTTAAAAACAAAATTTAAATAAATAATCCTCAAACCCATATACCATCCCATCCTCTAGCATGGTTTTCAAAGTTGCTCCCCCATTCACTCCTTCATAGGAGAATTTAATTTCTGAAAATATATAATGAGTGGAAACACTGAAACAAGAGCCTCTGATGCAAAACGGGTTTAAGAGGTTGACCCACCGGAGTACTGAACAGGCTTGCTGGAAGCGAGTACTGGCCTGTGGTATGACTAGGTAAACCCTACAATGTACTGAACAGGCCTGGCTGAAAGAGGGGAATCTACCTAGAGAGGATCATTTGTGCAAAGTATATGGTTCTTCTATGCCTCAATGTACGGAACTATTTGTGAGTTTAGCTAAAGAGGAATATATATGGTTAAGTTATGGTAAATGAACTTCGTCTATCTGCCATTTGAGAATGTTTGTAAGTTGAACTTAAGACCCTGTTGCCTAATTCATACTATACCTAGGATGTCACTATCCTAGAAGTGGGACCCATAAACTTAGAAGCCTAATGAACTCAAAATCAAACGTTGTCCATAATTACTTGAATAACAATAAACCTTTGAGAAGTAGCAGGGATGACTAGTCTTTTATAGGCTTTACAAACTATCTATACCCTCATGTTTTCTATTTTGGGAAACATGAGGGAAAATCCCCTATCATAATCTATATGTGGTCTCTGTAAGCATAAAATGATGAATTTGCATGTATTGAAGAATCCGACTTAGTATGATATTACCTATTGAGTGTTGTTGATCCAAAGTACACAACCCAATCTCAATTCATTCATGGCACGAGGACATGCCATACCTTTGGTGTGTGGGAGAGAGTCTCAATTTATATGGTCTTCATAATTATGGATTATTACTATTTGGCGAAATCTTAAATAATATGAAGTGTTTTGGTCTTCTCATAACATAACATTAATAAAAAAATTATAAGTTCTAGTTTTTCATGCATTAATAAAGTTGGCTTAGTTTTGTTGAAGATTGCCTATAAACTATTGATGATCAAACTAAGTTTTTGAATAAATGAAAGAGCACTTTCAATTCATTCATGGCACGCGGACGTGCCATACCTTTGGTCCGGGGGAGTGTTGGGCTCCGGAATTGTATTTTATAATGATGTTATTTACATTAATTTATCATCTTATCTACCATGATTTAATACATTTATGTTCAATAAGGTTATATTTTACTTGTTTTATTAATTAAATCTCGTAAATGTAAAGTAAGCCTAATATGTTATTTTTAATGTATTAAATGCATTATTGTGTAAATCATAAGCATTCCTTCCCTTCATCCGACCTTTCTTTTGATCCTGAGTTCTACAATAGGTTCGATTATGTCTTGAGACATATTTTTGGATACTCTTCTGACGAAATGATCTTCTGATTCTTACTAAGTCATGTCGATCCTGCATGAACAAATTAAACCATGAACTAATGATGAGTTGGTTCACTAATTCACATTTAAACAAATTTAAAAATGAAAGAAGATAAAACTATTTTAATTTCATTTTAACAAAATTTGTTTTAAATTTGAAAATAATAACGAAAGTTATTTTAACCAAAATTGTTATTTTCATGACATGGTAATTCTTTAAAATCTAACGAAAATCCACTCTTTATGCCACTTAAATTAAAGACATGAAACACGTTGCTTATGGAAATTTAGATTAGTTTTTATTTAAAAAGCAAGCCACCTCATATTACTCCACTATGATTTAATTTAAAGTGACTTCATATTTGATATACGTTTTTTTTAATTGTTGTAGGTTAATATAATGTAAACGTTTTGTGCAGGATGTAAAAGATAAATTCACCCAAATTCACGCGATGGAATGGAGCACACAAAGGGGATTAAGATACTTACAACCAAGCCAATAAAATGCAGGCATAGTTTGAAGCCAGCAAACCCAACCAACAATCAACTCATGCAACAACCCAGTAGAAATTCCACTCAAAAACCAGATTTATTAACTAATTTCCATTACAGGTGATCCATACGCTCATTCGGACGCCCATTCAGACCTTCATTCATTTTCTATCAAAAACTTGTTTTAAAAGACGACAAAATTTCGGCCTAGATCTACGAGCAAACGGAGGCAAAATTGAAAATTCCGACACATGGGTTTTGTGCGGAATAGGCTCGTTTAGGTCAAAGTAAGGAATTTTCCAAAATTCAAATCCATTTGGGAGTAGTTCGTGGTTCTCTGAAACCAAATTTTCTAGAAAACGTGGTTGACCGTTTTCGAAATTTAGAAATTAGTTGTAACAGCTCAGGAACTTGGGGATTCGGTTCTATCCACTCCCCAATGGTTTTTTATGTATAAATAGAGCCCCATAGGGCTGAGAAGTGATGTAATTTTGGCTCTGTCTTTTTATAATGAGAATTCTGCTCTGTCCTTGGGTTGAACTCGTTTTTATGATCTGGTGATTGAGTAGTCCATGAAGCTTTGGCCACTGCTACTAAGGAGGGCTCCTCAGCAGTAGTGGACTTTGTGGTGTTTTATCTCTGTTGTAAATGTTCAGCTAAGTTCATGTGTGTTCCTCTTTTTCATTACTGCAAAAAACATTTTCCATATCAAATTGTGTGTCTTTGTTTTCTTCTCATCGTGCAAGCTAAGTGTTTATTTATTTTCATTACTGTAGACTATGTTCTATGTTAACTCAATTTTTTTTACTACTATCTCTTTGTATTATTATTTAAACTCACACTCTTATTTCTCATTCCATGCATCTATGTCATATGAGCTCATTGTACGTAGCTAGGAAGATATCTCTGCTTTGAATTTATGTTGTGTGATTGTGTTGAAATTCATAGTGTAGAATAGAGTTAGAAATCAGATTTGTTTTTATGTATTTCAATTCATTGCTTGCAAATAGAAAGAGCTCTCTGTTTTAGTATGATTATATTATTGCTCTTAGCATAGACTAGGGTTTGAATTTGGTTTCTCTTTCATGCACTTGAATTCTTATTTATTTGCACCTTGGATCCAAGAATTAGTTTTTATTGTTGTAGCTTTCATTAAGTAAAAAAATTGCATTGTCTATTTCATTTGGTTAATTTGCAATACGAATTAGTTTTCAAGCTAAATGCAATTAAGTAGTTAGAACAGTAAGCTTTGGTTAGTCGAATAAACTTTCATTTTGAATGCTTATAGTTAGTTTTCTTTCATAGTAGAGAAAGCTTCGTTTTGCTCAAAACTAGTTTGCAATTTAAATTCATACAACATAATTGTATTTTAATTCTCAAAATGTTAAGTCTTTGGTTTACCTAGATCATAGAATAGATATATTTTGAGTTGTTCAATAGTTGTAATCATTCTGTTGTTAATAAACAACAATTTTCTTTTGTTTTCATGTAAATTTTGCATCTTCAAAATTCATACAGTCAGCCATTCGTACCTATGTTTAGACTATTTTTCAGCATTATGTTCACACCTTAATTCAGACTGTTTCTTAGCATTCCATTCACACCTTCATTCAGACTGTCTTTCAACCTTCCATTCGTATTTAGACAGAATTTTTAGTATTTTCTAGAATTTCCAGTATTACGTTTTGTGCAGAAATAATTAGTTAGGGCTTAGGTTAATTTTCTAGTACTTTATTATGTTCTATAGCTAGTTTGGGATTCGAATCCACCTTTAACATTTCATATTTAGTTTCATATTTACATTAGCTATTTCTGTTATAAGTCATGATTAAATTCATTTACACTTAACTTCATTTTACTGTAGGTGTAGCTAGATTTATTTACCTTTTAACTCTATTTTACTACGCACTAGAAAATGGTTTTCTCCTTTGAATGCAAATTAGTGTAGTTGATTCTGGTTATTTTAATTCAAATAGTTCATTTAATGTCATGCTTTCACCATAGAGTAGTATGCATAAACCCAACTGGTATTAAAATTATTTAGCCTATTTATTTTCATAGTTTGTATGATTTTTGTCATTCAGACTGTCATCCAAATTGCCATCCGGACTTTAATATTTTATGTTTTGTTTTTATGCTTAATTAGAGTTTAATTTCTCAGGATTTCAAATTGCATTATTTCCTGTAGCTTGCAAGTACCTACATATGTAGTTAGAACCTTTTTTTGAATTACATAGAGTTTTGTTTAAGCTTCATGTTCATTTTTAGTCCTTGTTGATCTCTTTAGCCTACCTTTAGTTTTCATTTTCAGCTTGTACTTGGATTTGCAGTCAATACTTTACCTATGTTTTTATAGTTTGTTAATTTTCCTAGAACTTGTTGATTCCACCTTTAGCTTATATTAGTTCATGCTTTCAATCCTGCACATATAGTGTTTGCACCTCATAAGCTACCTTCCCGAGTTGACAATTAAGTGTTGAATTAGATAGCATATATTTCACCAACAAAATTGCACTCAGGGAACAATATGCCACATAATTCTCTTGTGACATGGTAGTGCCTATTGACAAGGGATATGCTTGGTCTACAATTGGGTAATAAGAGGGATCAACAAATCCAAGTTGATCAATAGTGGCAATGCTTTCGTTGTGAGTAAAATGCATCATACTAAATAGCATAGACACCACATCATGCATAACATATACGTAATCATGCCCGAGGATCATATCAAAGTTCATAGGGTCCTTTAAAACCATAAAATCAACTAAGATTGTTTTCCCACCCAAAGTAACAAGTACCTGAGGGAGGAATCCCATCGTTTCACTAGGTATTCTATCGAAGGTCAACGACCAATTAATAGCTAGAACAAGGTTAGGGAAACCTAAATATCTCTAAGCATAAGGGGATAAGATACTAACATAGTCTCCTTCATCTACACTACATTGAATGAACCGCATGCTTTCCAATATCAACCATTATCTGGAAGGGTGTAGATGAAGGAAGACGAGGCCCAGCTAAACTATTCCAATCAAAGGAAATGATCTTGGAGCTTGGTAGGGGTTCAATCAACACAGATGAAGTGCCCCCTTTTTCAAAAACATATGAACTAGTAATGCATAAGACTTCAGGGGCAAGTACATCAATCTCCAAATGACTGATGGGATCGGTCGAAGATTGCATCTATTCAATCACTTCACTCTCCGAAGGAAGAGTGGGGTTGACCAAATACTATGTTGGTTCAACCACTTTATCAACCAAAGGTTGAATATCCTGTCGAGAATCTATAGACAATGTAGGAGTAGAGGTTCTTTCAGACATGGACCACACTCTCTACACTTCTCAAATAGCAAGGCACGGGCGAGTAAGGTGATCTCCCTTACAAAGTTTACAAGGGAACTTTGTCTTGTGTCCTATAAACTTAGAATCCTTTTCAACATCAGTACTCTCAGCATGACTAGCATTGGCTGACATCTTCCCCCTAGCATGACTTGCAATGGCTGGTTGCTCAGAAGCAAAATATTTTTGAACTGCAGACCATGCTTTTTGCACTTCTAGAAGTATATGGCACAAATAGGTTAGGTGGTATCTCTCAAAATAATTACAAGGAACTTAAGCTTCTATTTATTAGGTTTGTCAACAATGTCAACTTTCTCAGCATGACCTATAGCGGCTAATTTAGTGTCTCTGATATGACCTATAGTAACTGGTGACTAATCAGTAATATGACCAGCAGTGATTAATTATGCATCCTCAACATGACCAATAGTGGTTGAAGACATACTTTCAGTATGATATGCAGTGAATGAAATGTTTTTCCCAGCATGACTTCTGGAGATTGGTTAGGTTCCCCCAGCGTAACCTCCAGAGGCTAGGTGGTTGTCCCCCTACTTTGGCATCTTCTCTTCTACTCTTCCTTCGTCTATTCCTTTTATATTGTTGGTTACTAGTATTACTAATTTCACCACATGAGTTAGAAGGAGGAGGAGAATATGTTACTAGAGAAGAAGACATATGGTTCTAATGCTCTTGATTTGAGGTGCTTACTTGAGAAGTGTCAGGAGCATGCAAGGAGTTCGGAGTGGAAAACAACCAAATCGGTAACCCTATGGTGAATCTCAAAATATTCAAGGTAGCCATTAAGGGAGTACCAACATTCCCAAAGAATGGAAAAGCACAAGGATCCACTTGAACACGGGTCCCTTGATTGGTCCTCACCAGAATTCTAGCCATAGTTTATGAATCAACAAGCAATAAAATCTCTAAGGCCAACTAAGAACAAGTAGCACAAAGAGCACACCACTAGAAAGGTCCTAGGTAATCCAAACTAGGAAAAACAAATTCCTTCCAGAGGGAATTTTGGGATGAATAGGGTCTAGAAAAAAACAACAAAGGATGAAGAACAATAACTCGAGGTCCAAAATACAGAGTCTTCAGGTGCAAGCAATTGAATCACCAATCTCCCTCCCAAATACCTGCAAGGGATTTCCTCCCACATCTGTCCTAGGTACAGTGGAAATAGCCTTCCACTATCACCTGTGTATGAATCCTAGAGTCTGGATACTAAGGCTACCAACCCTCCAAGGCGGGTCCGGGGGGACAGTCATAGGTCAAATCAAAGCGCATGGGCAGGGTAAAAAAGCTCAAAACTCAAAATCACCAAAAGGTACTAATAAGTTCCCTTACGGGCATCAATTCTACTAGATTCTCAATTGAATATTGCATGGGTATCTCCTCTACTCAATCTCACACGTCCTCGTGCTTGACTCTTGTGTGAGTGGAGCTTCTCGATTCACCTTCTACAACGATGGGTTTTCTCCCTAAAAGAATGACACATATGTTTTGACAAGTTTGAGTGATTGTGGAGGAGTTAGCTCACAAATCTCTACCTCCACAATCCTACCTAAGCTATTAGGTGTGTTTCTAAACTAGAAGAAAACCTAAGATCCTATCTAAATTACTGATTACTTGCTTTAAAAATGTACTTCCAAAAATTTCAGAAGAAGTAAATTAAGCGCAACTAAATAAAGATATTCTTTAACTAAAACATGAAGCACTTAATCACCACATATATGCACCTACCCACTCTCCATTTCTTTTCAATGCAAGTCCTGAAGATATAATCTGGAATGCATATGCGAAAATTTTGTATCTAATACAATTTTTAGTCTTTTCAAATGCAAAAGGTAAAAATTTAAAGTCTAATGTGCAAAATCAATGTTAAAACCTAAGCATGCAACTACTCAAACAACTAGTTATGCAAAAGAAAATTTCTTGTTTTTTGATGCAAAGAACTCCTAAATATTTTAAGTCACTTGCAAAGTATTCTACCAACACTAACTTATAAAATGAACCAGATTTGTATGCTTGTTCAAGGTGAGAAAAAAATTGAAACCCAAGGTAACACACTACCAAAGCAAATGCAAAATATTTCAAATCTCCTTATTAAACAATGAAAGCATCCATAAACCCTCAACTTCTTATCATGTAAGCATTCCAAAATTGGGAAAAGAATACACCAAGGACATTTAGACCCAATCAAAGCAAAGGGCCTACTAAGAAATATGTTTTGGTAAATCTAGGTTTGCACACAAACAGTGCAATCAAGATCCTAAACCACAGAAAAAGACACTTGATCTTTCACTACAAAAGAGAGACCAAAAGCATAAAGAAACAATAGAACCAATTTAAAGAGGAAATTCACTCAAATATATATGTTGATGCCCCTGAAATCGCAGCACCAACAGTTGGGGATCCTCCCTGGTAAGCAAGCCCAATTAGATCGCTCATCGTTTGGTGTGGGGGAATCCATCTGGTTAACGATCCGACTATCGTGTGTTTGGTTGTTTAAATCTTCTACCGGTTATGGACCAGTTCACATTTTATGTATTTTATTTTAGTTACAAGATGCAAGTTCCCTAATTAAATGCATATAATTCACAGGCAGAAACCACACTAGTGATGCGCAGGTTCTTACCTCTCGTCTTACCACTCCTTCCTTATCAATTATCTATTTATTTATATTCTAGATTAATCTAATATAACTATCCTATCCCTGGAGGGAGCAAGATTGAATTAAGACTAATAAACTGGAAATGTTCATAAAATTCTCACAGATAGTTGTTTCAACACAATAATCACATTTACAGCAGAAAGAATATCAAAGATAGCTCTAATATGATAAAGCAAATTATTACTCATTTAGCACATAAACAATTGCACATAAAGCAAAATCATTCATCACCATGAAGTAATCAAAGAAAGTTAGAAAGATCTCACAATATGAGTTATGAATTCAATAAGAAGTAGTTCCCCATTAACATTCCACACATTCCATGCAAAAACTTTTCCTAGGAAACAGATCCTTCTTATTCAACAGAAAAATAGTTCTCTTACAAAAATGGTCCAGCTCTATTGTACTAGAAAAAGTGCATATCTATATTCCCTTCCTCCTATTTATCTTTACAAAATTTGTCTTCTAGTGTCTTTTCACATACCCTAACCCTAGGGATTCCCAAAATTTTGTCCTCTAGTGTTTGTACAAAGAAAATTCAAATATTAATTTCCAGCTGGCTTTTCCAAATCAGAAATGTATTTGGCCCGCATGTCAGTTTCTTCTCAAATGATATTAATTTTCACGGGATCCACCATTTTCAACTTTATCTCATGATTATATAATTTTGTTTCTATTCTCTTTACTCCTTCAGTCGTTTCCTTGTAGCTATCTTATAAAAATTAAGCATAAATGGAAACTTGTCCAATGAAATGACAAAGGTATTCTCCTATTAGTGCATCCAGCTTCTTAATGTAGTTACGATAATCACTCAGTGCATTCTGCAACTCTGATAAGCGATGGTCCCTATCAGAAAATTCTTCCATGGTCAGAGGAATAACCAACTGACACTTTTCATGGATTTTCTGGTAAAATCCTGTACAGCTCTCAATGGTTTTTGGAATCTTTTTATTAATCCGTACACCAGATTTTCTGCATAATTCAAGAAGGCCTGAGTCCATATTTGAATCTGCAGTGGTCTTGTGAGGCAAATACTCAGGGAATTCTAATTTCCCTTCTCTCCACTTCATTTGCTTTTTAATCTCGGCCATGGTTCATACTAATTTCCTCCTGACACTCAGAGCTTCAACATCAATTTCCCCCATCCTTGATATCATCATCTTCATCTTCCAGACTTCCTCTAAGATAAGTTCTTGTGAATGATAGATCCTATTCTGAATGTCACATGCTTGCTCATGAAAAGGAGTCAAGTCTTGCTTCTTATTGTTCACAAGTTCCAGTTGTTGCATATAGACTATTTTTCCTTTATCAGTTCCTCCAACTAAACATTCAAGTGTTCAACCTGCTGCCTGTTGTCCACCTTGCTTTTCTCTGATTCATTGATCTGAGTTTCTAGGTGATTTTTATCGCCCTCTATAATCATTAACTGTACAGCCAGTGCACCCTTTTCTGCTTCCAGATTCTTGTATTCCTCCAATATCCTTTCTTTCTCGGACAAAAGAGCATCATGTTTCCTTTTCAACTCCAATCCTTTTCCTCACTCCTTCATCAAATTATCTTTTACTTTGAATAGCTTCTCTTTCTTTCTGTCCACGTCGCTCATCAGCTTGTCAACATTGTATGCATTTGCTTGCACTGCAGCTACATTGGTTGATGCCACGAGCTTAGGGTCCCTGTGGGTACCCTCAAATATTGAGCTTTCTTGAACAATAACAACATCTTCATGGGCTAGTAATTTCATTCTCTTTTCTATCCTCATCATGATAGTATTTATTTTAGAGTAAAAAAATATTGTCTGTTGGCAGGCGGTTTGGTAAGGAAGAATCGCAGCATCGTCGATGCTGCGACACGTTAGATGAGGACGCGGAAGGAAGAAGGCTCTATTAGTTTATGTACTTTTTGAGTCATTTGTACCGCAATAGTCCAGTTTTTGGGTCATTGGACCATATGTGATGTAATTTTGAGTCGTTTGTACCGCAGAATGCGGGTTTGTGGGTCATTTGGACAGTGTCAGTTAGATTTTGGGTCATTTGTCCAGGAATCAGTTAGGAAGTTGTTAGTAAGTGGAAAAACATTGTAAAGGAGGAAGCCTTTATATAGGTCTTGATATATAGATGAGGCGGCAAGCTTTGATATGCGTTTTGTGCGTATGTTCTGAGATCCAGAGATATTGTTGAAGTCTGTGATCTATAGAGGCATTATATTGGGTTTTTGCAGCGATAATATGATGTGATGAAACTGTTCTGTGCAATCCTAGTGTGTCTTCTATCTTTGAATGGTAATGTAATGTTTATTCAATGCAATAGTCACTTTACTGTTATAATCTTCCACAATAATGAATGTTTCTAGTAAATGATGCTATAAGTACAATAATGTCAAAGTCAATGCATAGTTTTATCATTGAATGTTGCAATAAGATTAACTAGTTGATGCCGCAACATCCTCCTTCATTCGGCAGAAACATGGTTCCGTCCACTCTCCCTTGATCGCCTCGGGTGAAACCTCATCTGCTCTACAGGTGTTGCTAAGCAGGGTAAAACCTGTCTGGGCCGGTTCTCAGGGATATCGCGGTGGGTTGGTGTCAATAGTGATGGGAACCCCTATCGACTGGGTTTGAGTCAACAAATGGTTTCGTTGCCGAGACCGTGTGCGAAGTGAAAGGAGGATATGTTGTGGCACCCAACAAAACCGAAGATCCAAGAATGGTTTGATCAAAAGTTGCAGGAATTCCCTGAAGAAGAAAGCCAGAACACTCAACTGATAGTAGGTCATTGGGTAGATAGATATATTCGCAACGGTCTGCATGAATGGTTCTTCTGTGAGTTCCCAGTCCTATTGTTCGAATGGTTGGTGAAGTTGACCTTTTAGAAGAGTAACTTCCAAGGTGGTGAACCGACAACTTGGACCCCCGATTTAATTCAGGAGCTATAGGAAGTTGATAATAAAGTGTCGTAGGCTATCGAAGTGTGGTTCAATATCATCCTAGAGGGATATATCATAGAGTTCATAGTTGATACTCAGAAATCCTATAGCGAAGACGAAAGATATTTTTTCCGCGAACCCCGGGGCAGGTTTTTGTTGTCGCTTCAATTGTCGATTAAGATGTTTATTTGTGAAAGGGGTATATTGAAGTTGCATCTTGATCAATAGACAACATGGTGGGAGAAGGTCGTGGGTACTGCTATAGTTGGGGGGCGGTACATGGAATGATAAGGGGTAGATGGGTGCAAGTCATGATGAGACTGTGAGTGAAGCCGAGGAAGAAAGTGGTCTTATGAGGGGAGGAGCGAGGTTCCGACAGGAAAAGAGGCAGAGGACAGGAGAAGGTCCTGCTACGGTCAAACGACAAGGATGTGAAGGAAGACCACATGGGACAAAGCAACCTCATAGTCCTGACAAGGACAACCAAGCTATGCCCAGGATAGAGGCAGGACCAAACCCCAACACCAACGTACCCACACCTCCGCTCACTATCTCTTAGATAGCAAGAAATACCACTTCAACACCTCCAAGTTCATCAATACCACATAAGTTAATCGGTAGTAATACAACGAAAGGAGGAAGGAAGTCCAGAATGGTGGGTAATGATGCTAAGTTATCATTGTTCCACAGGAGTGGGACGGACAACCGAGAACAGTATTGGTTTTTGTGTGAAGCAGTCTAGACCGTAAAGCAGATCACCGATGATGCCACTAAGAAAGGACAGTTAGCAACAACCCTACAAGGTCATGCATTAGATTGGTTTATGAAGTTTTTTCTAGTTCCTACAGGAGCCCCAGAGAAGTCACTAGATGAGATTCGAGATGAGCTAATTGCATAATTCAGAAAGCCCAAGTCTGAGGCTCAATATATTACAAAATTGAAAGAAATTAAGCAGTATCCCAATGAGACGGTGTGGGATTTCGACTAGCGATTCAAGACACTGATGGAAATGGTTAATTTCAATATGAGCATCGTCCAACATAAAGAGTGGTTCATCATGGCACTGCTACGACATATTTGGCTACCATTGATGCAACAAAACATCTCGATGCCCAGTGAAGCTCTGGAAATTGCAATGCGATTGGAGGCGTCACCGATTGGAGAAAATGCAGTCGGGATGTCGCAGATACAAATACAGCTCACTAACTTGACTATACAGCTGCAAGATTTTAAGAAGGGCAAGGAGCAGCGCGAAGAAGTATGGTGTACGTGATTTCGAGGAGAAGGGCATATGAAGGACAATTGCCTAGATTTTCGCAATTATTTGGTTTTAGGAGCGCCAAATCCATTGAATGGTGGTAGCATGTCGTGGTGTCGCGTCTGCCATGTATACGGGCACAGCCATGACAATTTCCCATATATGCATAAAATGGTCACAACCCAAAGGAATCTTTATTGTACGTTTTGCAAATCGGTGGGTCACGATGACAAGGATTGTCGTGCATATGGGTTGCTACAAGAGAGAATGTATGATGCGTTCTATGTAAAGGTAGACCAACGTGCCATACAATAGTCACAACCACAGCCGCTACCTCAACAGCAGATGCAATTTGTACAACAGCAGTAGCAACCGCCACAGTTCATGCCGCAATATGCTCCGATGCAAATGGCTCCACAACAACCATAGTATGTACAGCAACCGCAGTATGAACAGCAAGGGCAAGGAATGAAACTGACACCAATGCAGCAACAGTTCAACCAACCACAGTACCAACACCAGGGGGGATTCGGGGAGGATTTGGCAGAGGATTTGGTCATGGAGGAGGACGAGGTGGTCGCAGACCTGTTCAATTCTATAACTGTGTGGTATGGGGACACTACCAGCGAGACTGTCCACTGCTGCAAAACCAGTGTACGTTCTGTTTTGTTAACGATCACACGGTTGAGAATTGTCCGTAGTTGATTGCATGATGGCAAGCAGGAAATACTCCCCAGTTACAGAACCAACCCTAGGCATAGTAGCCTGCCCAGAACCAAGTGCAACAACCCATGCAGAACCAGAATATGCGGCCTAATCAGAATCAGAACATGAACCCACCCGGGAATCCACCATTGAACCAGACCCAGGGTGCGAATATCGTGACAATTTCTGCAAAGCCAAGACCGCAAGATGCTTATGTTGCTGTGGTCACTTGCGGAGGAAAGACAACTGGAGAAGACATCTCACTGATCCAGCTAGCCGAACAAAAGAAGGTATCATTTGACATTAATGGAGAGTGGGAAGTATTTCTTCAAGCACATCGTGCACTAGAAAACGACTGAGGTAAAGCTGTTGTGTATAACATTCCCTCTACATTTGATACTACTTCGAGAGCTGGCCCGTCGCGGTGTTCCAGCACACTTCAAGCATTTTTGGAACATTGTTTATCCTTAGCAAGAGATCCCGACTCTCTTTCTGCCATTGAAGCTTTGTTGCGACGACCGGCCCAAGATCAACAAGAGCTCGTGGTTAATTCCTTACAATGATGGAAGATGGGTAAGGAGATGCGGATGAATATTCAAATTGGTGACTACGATGTTGATTCGGTTATTCTGTATCTTGGTTCGGATGTCAAAATATTGACCAAGCAATATTTCCAGAAGATGGGGAGCCCCCCATTGAGTTGGTCTCCTGTACAGCTCTGGTTAGCTAATCACGCTAAGGTGACACCGATTTGGAGAGTTCCACGAATGGTGGTGGACATTGAGGGAATGAAAAAATATGTCGACTTTGATGTAATAGAATTAGTTGAGGGAGGAAGCTCTTATCCAGCACTACTGGGGATTGGATGGGCTAATTATAATGGAGTTGTAATCAACTTCAAGCAACGGATGATGACTTTTGAAAATCGTGATGTCAAAGTTATCGCCCTGTTGGATCCGGCTGAAGGACGCTGCTAGATAGAGCCAGTGAAGGATGACGATCCTAGCGGATGGGACCATGCATTCCATATCTATGAAGATTATATCCATCCAACTACCCACGATGAGCTGGGATGGCACAGTGACAGCTCTGCATCTTTCAACTCTAATGATGCACTAGAATATTGGTAGAACTGCTTGCATAAGGTGTCACTATGTAAGTGTGGATTGATCACACAGTCATTATCCTGTGTCACAAATGAAACGGTTATGCTACCAATATATGAAGGACTGCCTGGCTTATCTGACTTTCTAATAGAGTTCGAGGAACGAGTTTTCGAACCACATCGATTACTGGAATTAAACGAAGCACTGAAGGTTGCTCCAGCACACTGGTGGGAGACACACAAGGAATCAATTGATGGATCGTCAAAATGCAGAAGATTGATGATGGTACGCTTCAGTGATACTAAGGATTACCACACTAGGAAGTATGATGGTTGGAATGATCCCGGTGGTCACTTAATGGAGTGTCAGTGGTTATGGGTATCGCGACCAAGAGATGAATGGGTCCATGCTTTTATCCATACGTTGGATGAGATGCCATGATCATGGTATACTGCAATTGAGTTGCGAAGAGAAATTTCTACTTGGCTGGAGCTCACAATGTGTTTTACCCATACATTCAGTTTTTTGGATGGCGATCCAGAAGTCAATAATGCATTACAACTCATCCGTGATGTAATTCTGCAGGTTTTCCTCGTGGCCTATCCTGCGGATCCGCATATGCACTTCTAGATGCAGTCTCTCATGGAATGCTTCAATATCAGTGGTGGACTAGAAAATGGCGATGATCCGAGAAATGTGAATATCCCGAAATCAGATGGAATTCGTGCTATGGCACCACCTGATCCGCCAAGCGATCCGATCAGTCAGTTGTTGAAGATACGCAAGATTAACATTGGGGCAGAGGACAATCCGAAGTTCGCAAATGTCGGGGATTACTGGGATGATGAGATGATAAGCAAGGTCATTGATTTGATCCATGAGTTTAAGGATGTATTTCCCACAAATTTTTCTAACATGAAGGGGATTATGGGCGACTTAGGGGAGATGAAGATTCCATTAAAACCAGATGCTAATCCGATCCGCCAACGACCCTATTAATTGAATCCGTGAAATAAGGAGATGGTCAAGGTAGAGTTGGATTGCATGTTGGATGCCAGTATCATTGAACCAGTCGAGGAGTCAGAATGGATTAGTCCTATGGTGGTACAGGATAAGAAGGCTGGAGAGGTGCGCATTTGCGCCGACCTCAGGAAGATAAATGATGCATGTTTGCACGATCCGTTCCCAACCCTGTTTATTGATGAAGTGATCGAAGGTGTGGGTGGCCAGGAGATGTACTTGTTCACAGATAGGTTCTCTGGATACCATTAGATCCACATTGCAAAATAAGATCGCCATAAGACAACTTTTGTTACCGAATGGGGCTGCTTTCAGTACACCATGATGTCGTTCGGCTTGAAGAATGCACCTGCGATATTTTCACAGGTTGTCGTTGCTGCATTCAAAGATTTCATTCATAAGTTTTTGCAGGTATACATGGATGATTGGATGGTCTACGGTTTGGTCTGCGATCATCTGGCGAATCTGGGGTTGATGTTGGAGCAATGTCGACAGCACCAGATATCGTTGAACTTAAAGAAATGTATCTTTTGTGCACCTTTTGGCATACTGTTGGATCATATTGTGTGTAAGCAAGGATTGTTGTTCGACGCAGCAAAGATTGCACTCATTCTGAGTTTGAAACCAACGACTATTGTTAATCAGTTATGGGCGACGCTGGGACACACGGGGTATTATCGCAATTTCATCAGGGGTTATGCTATGATTACTGCCCCTATGGAGAAGCTGTTGAAGAAGGATGTGGTATTCCAGTGGAGCCCTGAATTTCAGGATAGCTTTGAGACACTAAAGACGAAGATGGCTTTGGCATCGATATTAGTATTTCCTGACTGGAGTAAGGAATTCCATGTTAATGTTGATGCCTCATTGATCACACTGGGAGTAGTGTTGGCCCAGCCCAGTGAGAGGGATCTTGATCACCCCATTGCTTTTTCCGACCGAAAGTTGTCATCTGAAGAAAGAAACTACACTACTACGGAGAGGGAAGGTCTAGAAATGGTTTACGCATTGCAGAAGTTTCACTATTACTTACTGGGAGGTCATTTCAAAATGTTCACAGATCATTCTGCATTAGAATACCCGGTCAATAAGCCTGTGTTGGGGGGGAAGATCTTTCGATGGCTACTTCTATTTCAGGAGTTCAATTTTGAAGTAATTGTGAATCCAGGGTGGTTAAATGCTGGCCCGAATCATCTCTCCCGGATTGAAACAAGGGAGGATCCAACTAACATTGAAGATGGGTTGCCTGATCCGCAATTATTTAAAGTTGGATTCGCTGATGGATATTTTGAAGAAATCATTCAGTTTCTAGCGACTGCTACCACACCAGAGGAATTCACCACTAGTTAGAAGAAGCAGTTGGTATTCAAGGCTGCATACTTCCAGCTAATCACAAGAGCTCTATACAAGATGGGTGCCGATGAGATATTGCAACAATGTGTTTTTCCACATGAGAAAGATCAAATCCTTTCTGAATCACATGTAGGAGTGGCTGGAGGGAACTATGGCGGTCATGCGATGGCAAGGAATGTGCTTTGAGTGGGGCTTTGGTGGCCTATGCTGCACAGTGATGTGACAGATTATGCATAGTCCTGCAACGTTTATCAAAGAACCGGGAAGCCATCCAGACGGGATGAAATGCCATTGATGCCTCAGTTGACATTGAAACCATTCGACAAATGGGTCGTCGACTTTGTGGGACCTATCCATCCATCGGGTAAGCGCACTGGTGCTAGGTATATCATCACGGTGACATATTACTTGACACGATCGGCAGAAGCTGCACCAGTCCTTGAATGTTATGCGGCCACAGCAGCGCGGTTTCTCTTTGACCATATTGTCACTCACTTTGGCTGCCCCAAGATATTGTTGAGCGATCAAGGCAGCCACTTTCTCAATCGCACCATCAATGCATTGACGGAGGAATTGCAAATACATCATAAGAAGAGTACACCTTATCATCCGTAGTTGAATGGCACGGTGGAGGCTTTCAATAATATATTGGAGCATGCACTGAAAAAAGTATGCAATGTGAATTGTGATGACTGGGATCTAAAAATCCCAGCAGTATTGTGGGCCTATCGCACCACATGTAAAAGGCTAACAGGGCAGACACCCTTCAAGCTAGTGTATGGGAAAGAGGCGGTTATGCCTATGGAGCATATCATTCTGAGTCTACGCATAGTAGCAGCAACCGGTATGGATGATGCGGCAGCATTAGAGGAACGTCCTGCATAGTTAATACAGTTGGAGGAAGATTGCTTCATCGCAAGAAAGCTTGGCATGATCACCACATCAAGAACAAATAGTTTCAATAGGGTGATTTGGTGTTGTTGTATGACAGCAAGTTTATGAAACATTTAGGAAAATTGCAAATGAATTGGGTTAGTCCGTATCACATTAGTATCATTCCTTCAGGAGGAGTGGTACAGTTACAACAGTTGGATGGAGCAATGCTCCCCAAGTTGATTAATGGTAGCAGGTTGAAGACCTATCGGTCAGGCTTGGAACAGCATGATTCCTAAGTCACATCAAGAAAGAAAAAAATGTGTAGATTGATTGGTGGCAGGATGGCGCACCAACAGGGATGGAATGCGGAACCAGGGAGGCTTCTGCCGTAAGTTTGGAGTGGTTTGCAACAAGTGGTATCATTTGAGATTGGGCCACATCAGAAATCATTATGCAGATGGGACTTTCTCATTTTCAGTAGATATGATCATTAGTCGATTCAGATTGTACACGTTTGGAATATGGAATACACCAAGGCAGTATGGCCGATGGCACTTGGAGGGATGGTTTGCATGGTTGGCACGAGGCATCCACCACGGAAGCATGGCCAAAGGGATGCTTCGCACATTCTTTGCATGCAGGGAAACAGACAAAAGTATGATTGCTCTGGAGTCTGACTAATACTCACATGGAGTAGCAGAATATTATTATTTCCCTGGACCGTGAGCAGGTGGTGCAAAGGATTTCCGAGGCAGATGAATGGCTACATGCGATGTATAAATATAGCACCCAAGCATAGTAAGCGCACAGAGGTTGTTTTAATTAGGAGGGGTTATGTTACGAGAGGATCAGGCATCTAGCTAAGTTAGGAATTCCAAGGAGGTTGTGGAAATTATCCATTTTATTTCATGTGGTAGCACGCCAGGTGCGTTGAGGGCCTGAACCACGAGTGCCCATTAGCATTTGGAGCAAGCTATGCCTCGAACCCTCTGGGGCTACAAGCATGAAGTCTCATCTAAGATGTCTAGGCAGTTGGTGATGGTTCAAAGTCTTGTGGTCTCTGCGACCACACAAAAGGGGGGGTCGTCACCCCTGGATCCCTATAACATGTGCTTATTGGTACGAAACAGATGTGCTAGAACCACTGACCTGTTTTACACCCTGGTATTGCTCGCAAAATTCCTGTCCATTTACAATCGGTCTCTCGAGACTGGAGGATGCGTTTGCAAGCTCTATGACAGTAGGATGGGAAACGTCCATTTTTGGGAAAGAAGTACATGACAACAAGCAGATGATCAGTGTAGCAGAAGGAGCAAGACAACACCGCACGATCCAGACATCAAGAACAGTTGCAACACTGTAGTTCAGCCATGATATACTACAGAGTACACCATGTCCAGTTGACGTGTCCCGACGGCGAGCCACAAGATTGTGTTGGGGGCATGTTGGAAGGTGGTTTGGTAAGGAAGAATTGCAGCATTGTCGATGCTGTGACACGTCAGACGAGGATGCGGAAGGAAGAAGGCTCTATTAGTTTATGTGCTTTTTGAGTCATTTATACCGCAATAGGAAGGCTTTTTGGTCATTGGACCATATGAGATGTAATTTTGAGTCGTTTGTACTGCAGAATGCGGGTTTGTGGGTCATTTGGACCGTGTCAGTTAGATTTTGTGTCATTTGTCCAGGTGTCAGTTAGGAAGTTGTTAGTAAGTGGACAAACATTGTAAAGGTAGAAGCCTATATATAGACAGAAATTTTTAGGTCCTGATATCTAGATGAGGCAGCAAGCTTTGATATGTGTTTTGTGCGTATGTTCTGAGATCCAGAGATATTGCTGAAGTTTGTGATCTGCAGAGGCATTGTATTGGGTTTTTTCAACGATAATATGATGTGATGAAACTGTTATGTGCAATCTTGGCGTGTCTTCTGTCTTTTGATGGTAATGCAATGTTTCTTCGATGCAATAGTCGGTTTACTGTTATAATATGCTGTAATAATGAATGTTTCTAGTAAATGATGCTATAAGTACAATAATGTCAAAGTGAATGCATAGATTTATCGTTGAATGTTGCAATAAGATGAACTAGCTGATGCCGCAGCATCCTCCTTCATTCAACGGAAACATGGTTATGTCCACTCTCCCTTGATCACCTCGAGTGAGGCCTCATCTGCTCTATAGGTGTTGTTGGGCAGGGTAAAACCTGTCTGGGCCAGTGCTCAGGGAGATCATGATGGGTTGGTGTTGACAGTGATGGGAACCCTTGTCGAATGGGTTTGAGTAAACAATGTCTAATCTGGCTATCATATGCTACTTTGATGGGGAGAACAGGGTGAGACCAAGCTCCTGAATTTGGAGGTGAACTCTGATGATTATTTTTGGTGGGTCTGTGTCCATATCTTGCATGTTCAAGATTCTTTGTTCCACAAGTTGCTTGGACTTTTCTTCCTCCTCCTTTTTATTTTTTTGTTCGGTTGCTTCTGTGTCCACTCTTTCTCTCATTTCTTGCAACCTTGCGGCCTCTTCCTTTTGGATCTTTTTAGCCTCCTCCCTTCGAAGTCTTTCAGCTTCTTCTTTTTGAAGTCTATTAGCATCTTCTTTCTGGACCTTTTCAACTTCTTCCAATAGCTTCTTCTCAGCTTCTGCTAACTGCAACCTCATTACATGATCATTTTGTTTCATTTATGCATCCTTCTTTTGCTTCCTCTCTGCTTCCTTTAGAGTGTTATACTTAGAACTGGAACCGTCTCCGATTTTGGGATGAAAGTGCTTGTTTAATTCAGTCATGCTCCTTCCACTTCAATACACTTCTTCATCTTTGATGAAAATATATGCATATTCAAAGGTGATACTGCAGGAAGCACAATGGGAAGCGACCTTACCTTCGCTATCTTGTCTTCTGAAAATATTTGTCCCAAAATGAAAGGCTTCCAAATCCTTAACAAAGTCCTCAACCTATTTTTCCTTTGGGAATTTGTATGCTTCGATAGTGAATGGAAGTTGTGGATAGGAATCCTTCTTCTTGTCATGAAGAAACCTACCAACCCCATCGATGAAAACTTACCTGACAGACTCTTTATGTACAAGAAAATCAGTGGCATACAGAGGAAATAGAGAAGGGGGTTTGGTTCCCCCATACATCCTGATATATGTGCCTTCCGCAGAGAAGTAATAATCTCCATGTTCTTCGATGACTGACATGGCATTCTGTGACATACAATTCGGTTCTTCTTTGAAGATTAGTTGGTATAGTGGCATGATTAACCCCTCATAGATGAGCTTGTAGTTACTTGGGAATTTGTGAGCCCATGTCATCTGATAGGTTACATGGAGGCTATATTTGGTCGACTTCCAAACACATCCCAAAGCAGGAAAATAATATCTCATCAATAAGAAATCTAGAAGATAAGAGGACATAAAAAATTCGACTTTCTTCTGTGTTAATCCTCCTTGGGCTGCAGAAATATGTGACACCATACTCTTGGAGATGATATCTACCCAATTGAAAACTGAACCATGTGTGGCGATGTGATACATCCCTGGAACCCAGGTGATTTTATATGTACTTCTGCTTGCTAATCCAAAAACACGGCTTAACATAAGATATATGATTCTATACTGGGTTCTCAGATGTTGGCTGTCATACTCCCCATTAGCTCTCGGTCTCAATTGTCTCTCTGTGACTGTCATCCTCTTAGCATACTCAAAATGATCCATCTTGGCCGCAACTATCCAGTCGTCGGTCAACATGATTCTAGGGGAAGGAAGCTTGTAGGCTCCAACTATGTGAAGTGGTTGGAAGGATGCAAGCCCTTCTCCTTTGACATATGACATGATCCTAGTGTTAGCATCCACATGGGGAAAAATCCAGCCAATGACTTATGAACATGGGAATAATTTTGATCACATAGCGGCCTTATGGAGACCGATCTTTTTTATGTTCTAATAAACCATTGAATCCTTAATGGAAGCACCAGGGACATTTCCATCTCTGATGGATCTGTACAGTTCGCCCCATTGGAATTCTGGAATGCCTCCCGTCATGACTTTGGTATCTCTGAACATTGTCTCGAGCAAGGTATCCAATAATATCTCAACATACGAGTGTGATTCAACTAACTTGGACTTTCGTTTGGCAGACCGCTTATGCATACGTCTGTTGAGACACATAATGAACAAATGAGGAATCAAAATGTTTATGAACAATTCAATATCCATGGTATAGTAAATAAGCAGAACAATGTTGAAATGATATGAGTGTTAGTTTCCCTTTTATCTTGCAATGAATTTTTCAAGTAAATAGGCATTTATCAAAATATATTTGCACCAAAATTAAACCTTAAGGTGGCAGACAAACTTAAATTTCTTTGCTCAATGCACAAATAGTTACAGAAAGATAAATGTAGCTTGGAGATGCAACAAAAAACCCAAGCAGACAAACAATTAATGATTTTCAAGATGATAGAAAGAGTCATTAAGGTTTGGAAATGTCTCGGGGATGTGCATTAACGTGAAAGAAGGGTGCCACTGAGAAACAAACGCCCCGACACATCTTTAACTAAAGGTTGCTTCAGTTTTAAAACATCGTTCGAGAGAAAAGATGTCTTCTTCTTTGCTCAAAACACACATTGATAGGCACAAATACACTAAAGGATACGATAGAGCGGGAGGTCGCGTGAGTCTTCGGAGACAAAGAGGTCCGGCGACAGAGTGTTTGCTTTTAAAGGCGGGAACTAGAAAAACAAGCCAGGACAAAAAATGGTCTTCCATGTAGTTGTTAGGTTCTTAAAAAACCCTGGTAAAACGTAGGAGTCACTGGCTGTGACAGACCTAACCAATCGAAACACATATTCATGACGATCGGAAAAAGTATGTAGGCTACTACAAGCAATCAAGCTCAAAAAGTTAATGTGGGTAATACTGAGTGGGAGGATAACTGCTTTTGGCGGCCTTAAGTGACAATAAAAACAACAGCACTAAGCCTGAAAATAAACGACTTTTCCCCCAAAACCCTTGCAAAACTCACAACCAATGGAAAAGGCCCCAATTTTTTTTTAAACAACAACCCCAAGCAGCCAATTAAAATGGCAAAGTGATACAATGCCTATTTGGCACTGGTGGAGTGGCTGGGTTGGTGAGCGAGCCTGGCGCTGAGTTACTTGGTGTCTCGTGACCAATGGTGGCTTAAGAGGATCCAACGACGTTTCTTTCAATTTCGTAAACAAAACAGAAACAACTCTCATTTCTATATATAAATAAATAAAACCCTGAAATAAATGTTAATGAGGTTGGTTGGTGGGCCAATTAATTCTTCCCATTGGCACCAAAAACAAGACAAAAACTCGTCAATCATTTCGGTGAAATTCTCTCAGTCACCGCAAAATGCTCGGCGCTAACTCTGTTAAATGCTCTGAAACGGTTGGCAAAATCCTCCCAAGAGGCTGCGATAGTAGGAATATTTCCCATTGGTAGCGAAAAGGCTGGTGAATAGTTCTTCGGTCGGAGAGAAAAGGTCGGCACTAATTTTCCAAACCGCGGCGAAACGATTGGAAAATTTTGTTCAAACCGTGGTGACTTCTCATGGTGAAAAAGAAAATCCTTGGCCAGATGTTAGCGAAACGGTCGACGCTTTTCTCGAAAGGGAGCAAAACGTAGGCGAGAAACTGTATATACGGTCACTACAAAGCCCAAGGAAACCCGTCAAAACGCAGCGATAGGTCAGTGAAAAATCACAAGAAAACACCGAAATGTTGGCATAGGTTGTTCAAATCGCTGCGAAATGATCAGCGCACTTCACCTAACAACTACGAAACAATCGTCGCACTTCGCCAAAAAACTACAAAACAGTCGATGAAAACGCGTCTGAAAGATTTGAAACGGTCGGTGAAAACTAAGAAAAAAACTGCAACCGTTTCGAAGAAAAAAATTGATTTTGTACTTAGGCTGAAAAAGACTTGTTCTTCAAAATTTTCTAAGAAAATTCTAAGTGCCAAGAGGGGAAATCTCCAAGAAGCAAAAACTCTAAAAACTAAAGTAGGGGCCCTACAAATTTTGAAACTTTTGGGGGATTAGGTTGCAACAGCAACAATTGGCGATTCGCTCATGAACATAGAACTATGAATAATCTCTCTTCAAGGTCAAAAAACTTACATGTCATTGGCCCCATATGTAACATAGTGCTTTCACAGGCCATATTTTATGCGGGGGAGTGACCTCCTTTTATCACATTGGTCATTGTGGAGTAAGGGTAACTTTGAATCAGACTTCTTCACCACTCTCTTGAGGCCAAAATGTGGAGTTCATTTTAAATCCATCTTTCAGATGCTCGCTAAATAGGACTCCACGGGATCATTACAAAATCACACAGATGTATTCGTTTGTTCCTCATTCCCATGTTGTCACCATTTCTTTAGATGCTTTCTTTATTGACAAATTTTTCCGCCTGAGTCTTCCAAGATAGCTTTCTTCAATCTTCAACATTTGACTTAGGTTCTTCCATCCATAATGTCCTTTTGTGTGAGCAAGAGATTTATTTGATTTTCATGCTCACAGACGGAGAAGAACCTTGCCGAGCTGACCACTAGGGAACTTTCTTGATTGGATGCCTTTGTTTCTTACAACCATTTGTTTGATGGAGATGAAACTTTACGGAAATGTGACTCTTTGATATATAAGCACTTTTGGGTTTTGGTTTGCAGCATGGGATCATTTTAAATACCATACATCTGTGAGACCTACTTCCTCTCCGTGGGTCCATCATAGTGAACTACCTGAGACAGTTATTAATGTGAGAGTGAATGGAGCCCCAAGATAGTAATACAGAGATCATAAGTCTAAGTTATTTTTACAGGGGTTATCTGTAGTGCTCTGGTTTTTGGCAGAGCACATGACAAGCTTATTTTATGTTGTTCAAATGAAATTTCGTATACATTTCTGATAAATTGATCGCTATTCAAATGGAAATTTCCTAACCTTAGTATAAGCACTTTCTCGTTTCTAGTCATTAACAAACTTACAGATGTAAAAATAGCGTGACATGTTAGGATTTTATTTCATGTACATATTTCAGCATAAGAGTATAAGAGTATGTTTCAGCATAATAAACTAATAATTGACAAGGAAAATACCTGTTTCCAGAAGTTTGAAGTTTGTAGATTGTCTCATAGCTTGCTGTAGATTTCCTTCCAGATTTTTGTCTTTAAAGCTTAGCAACCGATTGAATGAACCACCCTACCGACCAGCTCTTATCATGCTGGCCCTAGGAAACCGACGGGTTTCCTAGCCCCCGAGCCCACAAACCGATAATCCCGAGAGCATCATTCCTTACTCTATTTCCATAGGTGCAGTTTTCCCTATGATTTTTCCACCTCCTCCTTGGAGTTGGATTTTACCCCTTCCTCAGCTTCACCTCCAAAATCACAGTTCTCCCCCCCAAAAGAAAAACCCCCATTCTCCTCCCTTCACTCTTCCCTAAATACCATTCCTTCCTCGAGAAGACTTGAGGCTTACTCCACCGCCCCAAATTCCCTCTCTCGAGCCCTTCAATCATTAAATCCCCTGACTTTAACATTCATACAAGTTTACAATATAATAATATATTTCTTCACTTAATGCACCGACAATTAAATGCACTTACAGTAAATTTATTGCACTTTAATTATTCGATGGTAAGTATTTATTATGGTAGGGCATATTACCTACGGGTTCTCTATTCGAGATCTATTTTAGTAATTCTCCATTTATTCACCATATTTGCACTTAGTGTTTTTTAGAATAAAATAATACAATAATATATGTTACGGTTTGACTTTTCAGTTTGGGACAAGGCATGTCTTAATGGTTTACCAATCCGACAAGATAACTTATCATGTAACTTAAACTTTAAGACTCATACTGAATAAATAAATAATATTTAAAACCTATTCCATCACATCACATCCATTCAAGAATGATTATCCTATTATGGCTAACTTTTGAAATGGAAATAATCACACAATATTAATTTATAAATCAATATTTTAAATCTTACTTATATTGCAATTGTTACGATAGGGATATAAATGTTGCTGGAATATTATTAATTAAGTAATAATAATAATTAAATCACCATTTATTAATTAATAATAATAATTAAATCACCATTTATTAATTAATAATAATAATTAAATCACCATTTATTAATTAATAATAATTAAATCACCATTTATTAATTAATAATAATAATTAAATCACCATTTAACAATAATAAAAGGTGACTTAATCATAGTATTCTTAATTATTTGTTTATCACATGAGTACCCTATCATCAATATAGCATCCTTGTTCTTATAAACAAAGCACTTGTGAGGGCTTAAACAATTTTACTTAATTAATTAGACACTATCATTACCCTATTCACAACAGTTCTCCTATGACAATGTTAACTGACGACACTTGTCTTAATTTATTATTACAATGTTTTCATATAATTACTAATTCACTTATTTACACATTAACAACCTAACCATTCATTACCTAAGTTGATTGATGTATCCTTAACTGAGTTATCTATGACATTTATACTACTATTAAAGCATGACAAGTATGTTATACACCAGTAATATTGTACACGTACAAGGTGTGCATGCATGGCCAGTGTATGCACATGTCGGATGTGTACTATAAACAAACCCCATTCCGCCTATGCATACCTGCTAACTAATAATAGTATTTACCCCCATGCAGAAGAGCAAGCATAATATATAGTATAATTACTTTAACATCCTCGGTTATTTAACAGTTAACCCTTTACGATTTAACATCATTGTCTTTATGTTTACATTAGTTTAATCAATCAAGTACAGGAAGGGTATCTACTCCCACTAACTAAAGATCAAGGAATATCCAACCCTCAACAGTACTAACTAACATATCCTCCCATCATAACCTACGTCCTCCATCCTCCCTATCCTTCCTCTGCTAGTACAAAAGTGGATGTCGGACTCACCGACCTGACCACATAGAACCTGAGAGCGATAGCGTCGGCTGAACAGCGGACCTATCCTCCCCTAGCAGGCATCCGACCATCGTCATCACAACAACATGGGGAGCGTGTCTCAGCACGGCCCTCCCACGACCTCGGGTATCATGGAAACCTAGGGTGGGAAACACATCCATCCCTCTCAACATACTGGGCCTACGCCCTTATCGACTCATACTTTGCTGCTATCGAGATTATCGGTTTGTGTCATCGTATCATCAATTTTGGTTGCTAAGCTTTTACTGCATGGAAAAGTTCTTATCCCATGTATTAGATCAAGTATCTCGCTATCCCGTAGCCCTTGTATCCTGTAGGTTAGTATTTCGCAAAATACACATTTTATAACAAGCATTTCCATTCGATCGCCAATTGATCTATATCATCAACATCATTTTATTTCACGCCACAATTTTAGCTCATCACAGGTATGCATGACATATAACAATTCAATCAATTTCATCATAAGATGGCATCCACGTATAACATCATATATTTCACATTCCATAAATGAAAACGTTAAAACATATATATCGTCATCATAAAAGAAACGAATCTCATGACAACCATAACCTATTAACTGCATGAACATAGTAAGATCATAATATCATAACATCATATTCATAGTGACAACATAACATAGTAACGACATACACATGGTAGCAACATATAATCGGGTGTATCGTGTCATAAGTATAGTTTACCCAGTCTAGTTAAGTCCAACAGATAATAAGAAAATAAAGTTCAATATGTGTCACGGATAAACCTGTCTAGTCGAAATATGGGGCGTTACATACACCCACCCTTCAGGAAACTTCGTCCCGAAGTTATGGTCATAATAATGCAGGGAAAATCTTGACGCATAATCTCTCCATTCTTGCAAGTAGCAGATGCTGGACAAACTTTTCCTACTTAGCTTTGACTTGACCGAATATATCGATATTATCTTATGGTTTTACTTCTTTTATCCGCTGATATGTATTCTAATAATTAAAGAAACATTTAGATTAATCCTTCTATCGAACCTTAATATTATATTTATAATTATTAAAGGTTATAATGAGGTGCTACTCATCTTAGCATCATACTATGAACCTATAACCATGTCCTTAAGTTACCTCATCCAGATCAGTTTATTCGTCACACAACCAAGTCCTTATCATAGGTGTATCTTGATCTAACTTAGCATAGAATAATCGATGTTTTTAAAATGGAGAGCTGAGAGTTCATAATCTTTAATTATTCAACAAGCAACTACAAGGATCTTTAAGATTTGCATACCTCTCCTAAGAGATGAAGATCCCTGTTATTTCATCCTAAGGTCAAACATTATTATTACCTTAGTGTTAATAAGCAATCTGCATCCTTGATAACTATAAGTTTTGTAACAAATATTAAATTAGGAGAACTATCATTTATTAGAATGTTTTTAGTAACTATATCTTATCAAAATGCTTAAGTTCATTGATAGTATCTGTTAGGGGTTTAAACAACGTAACTTTATTCATTGAGGTGCACATCGGTTCCTATTTTGCCTCCATTATTATCCCATTTACTTGTATTATTATTTCACTTAACCTTGTTGAGGGTTCGACGCATGTTTATTCACTGTAACTTCATTAGTCCCTCAATAATTTACCTACTTTTATATTTTATTGCTTGTTCATTTTGTAATTATTAAATCCTAGTTGTTTCTCAATAATATTTTCCCCCATCATGACAATTTAACCTAAGCAAGACTAGTGGCATATAACCCCTACCCTTTTCTCGCACATAACTAGTTCCTTCAATTATTTTGTAAAGACACTCATTCAATTACTTCCCCTTCATCTAGCCACCAATCATATTCTTGTTTCCTCCTTTATGAACCCTTATTGATTAAAACCTATTATATTTGAATTTCATTAACAGTACCGGTTATTTGTTATTAAGTATACACTATCCGGAAATATGTCGTCATATAACCATCTCCCTTGGCTTGTGAACACTCAAAACAATATTACTAGCTGGTGTATATGAAATGTGGTGACCCATAATTTTAAGGTCACCACTCTCAATTCAATTCTCTCAACTAATACAGCTTGGACTATAACAAGATAAAGGCCATCTATGTTGTCACCTAGGCCATCTATGTTGTCACCTAGACACAACATCCTCCTTACCAACAATAGTATTACACATCCCACATAAGTTTATAATTTACTTCCCTCTTGGTTCTCATTATATATAATCTATGTATATCACTTTGTAATTATTTCCCTTAGAATTACCCATTCTTAATATCTTCCTCTTTCCCAATCATGCTTGTAACAATTTAGTTAGAGATTACCCTTACTTTATAATAACAACATGATCTCAAGTCCTTGTACATTCCTTGGGATCGCTTATGCGTTCCCTTTTACCAATCCTTCTTATTAGGAAGAAGTTTGACATCGAGGTGAACATGCCCCATGCTCTTATTAGAAAAACTAATTCTAGTTAGATGGAAACAACTTCCTCTTTGCTTAAATGGGAATGAAAGTTTCTCTTAGGTGAACATTCTGATATTTATGCATATTTCCATTATTTACTCATCAACTCCACACAAATATTCTCACTTTGTTAAATGACATACACGACTAGCACTAGGATTTGCTCCATTACATTGAGAACATAAGCTGAAAATCATATCTGCAACCCGTGAAGGTTCGTAGCAAGGTAGGCTTTATATGTACAATAAATGAAGCTACAAACACATACCGACATCTCATCACAAGTTGGTATAAGGTTGTCCTTCGTGCTTACCATAAGCAGTGTTGCAATATCTTCATTTTTTTTTTATTTTTTTTTTCCTATAAGTTTATTTCCATACCCATAGCAATATATTCCTAGATACGATGATCAAAACTTTGATCACAGGTGATGACTCTCTAATGCATTCAATCGCTAGCTAGGGCATCCACCCTAATGAATAAGACCTTAACCGGAAATTATGGCTTAGCAAGGCATTGTACTAAGCTACTCCTAGCCACTCTAAAAGGCTCAACAAGTTGGAATCAACACCGACAAGTCCAACCTTAATCCTTCTTCCATCTTACCTCGCACAAGATTCCAAGGAAAACGCTTGGAAATCTCCTCTATGGTTTTCCTGAGTCCCATCCTAGGTCCCCACATAACGACACTAAGCTTAGCATTTCAAGTTTTCTCAAGGTTTTGCCTCTCACAACTAATGTTAATCATATTGATTGACAATTAACATTAATCTAAATCTAGGTATAGTATTTAATATTGATACACAATTTTAAGTCGTCATTTAATTTTAGCATTTAGTTTAACCCTTAGATAATTTTAACATTTCTTCTTAAGCTCAAATTAAAATTAAAATTTAATTTGTATGCTAACATTTAATATAACATATTATGTTGTGATATTATATTCAAATATAAATTTTATAGATTTGCACAATCTATATTAAAATATAAAATAATTTTAAATTTTATTAACAATTTAAACTTCATCATATAATACATTAAAAGGTTATTTATACCCATTAACATTTCTATTTTTAAAACTATATTTCATAAGGAATTTAAGTTAAATAAGATTTTTTTTTTTTTTTAAATAAATAATATTCGGTAAAAACAAAACAACAAACTATTGTTTTAACTTAACACCGCTCCCTTCCAAGGCCACGCGGCCTCACCTCCTCCTCCGACCGTCATGCACCAAGTAAAATATTAAAAGAAATTAGATAAACCCTAAAAAAGGTTAATCCCTCCGATGTCGTCCATTTCCTCTTTCAATTTTGGGCAAGCTCGGCTCTGCAACTCTGCCACCGGGAGAGAGCTCTGACTACGACTGGAGGAGGAAGGTAAGCCATGGTTTCTACCCTCGTTGTTTCTTTACAGTCGGACTATATTTATATATATATATTGTTATAATTTTGTTTTTCATGTTTAGCTTTGGAGCGAAGGCCTCTGGGCGCCTCTCCCACTCCCTGGCCTGCTCGCGCTGATTATCACCTGCCTGTGTCAATGTTGGGGGTTTCTGTGATTTCGATGCTGTGTGAATTCGTTATAACTTCGGTTTAACAGCTATATAGTTTCTTTCTGTTCACAGCTATCTCATTTTGAAACCATTTGATTCGAACTCTTGACATTTTAAAACAGGCTATGGCGAATGAGGTACTTTTGAGGGTTTGTGCGTGAAATGTTGTTCAAGATATGCACGCATTCCTGACCTTTGCACCAAAAAAAATGGTGTCCAGGTCCTACTTGCGTGCAATATTAATAAGTTGCTTTCTTTTCTATGGAGGGCTTGAGCAAATTCATGATGTTCAACCTGCTAAAGAAAGCTGCTGACATTTAACTCGAAAGAAAATCCAGATCGTCGTTAGGGTTTTCTGCACAGGTGATGCTTGGCTTTAGTAGAAAAATGGTATTTTCTTTGATTTCAGAGCTCTTTTGTTATTTTTCTCTATGGTTAAAATATATAAACAGAGCAGTCATGGTGGTCAATAAAATGTGTTTTCCTTCTTTAAATCTTTATAGCGCCCAAAGGAACTGGAATGAAACCCCTTGACTTGAAGCTTTGGGGGGGGTTATCCTATACATCTCATACAGGGATGTTGTTCTGAGATTCCAACCTAGATCAGTCGTGAGCCTATTTCGCAGTAGATTTCCACAGGCCCAGGTCACAACCCAACCGTTAACGAAGAGGAATTTTGCTAGACTTTACTCTCCTTGTAGTTTCCTTAGTAGGAGCTGTATTTTTCACGAGAATTTGTCCGCTTCAATCCTGGACACCGTAGTTTTCACGGTATTTTTTTTTCAAGTACTTGTGGCATGAGGGGCACGATCTGGACCGGTAGCATTAATTAGGTAAGGGCATCAATGAAAGATGAACCTTTCAACATGGATTTTTATATCTATGTACAATCGCTTTAGCTTGGGCATGGAGTTTATTTCAGCAAGATTACCGTTCTATGTAGAGTTGCTTGTGAAACCATTTAGATGATGATATACTGGGTAATTCTCTGTTGGACGCCATAACCTGGTATCAACATTATTTCAATGGCACAGTTCGCATGGAATTGGGAGAAGATTGTGCCCCCTCTTTTTTTTTTTCTATTTACAGTCCCAATATCTGATGATTTTTTTTTTCTTTATCTTTTTTTTTTGGTTTGATCTCTTTTGAGTTTCCTGTGCGCCAGTATGGTGTGAAACCATGCAGATCCACTGCCCTATTGAGTTTTTGGAAACAGCGTTTTTATTTTTATATCTCGATGTTTCAAGCTGTCTGGTTGGTTCATCATCAGGATTAACTGAGTTGTAATAGTATGGCATGTGTGCCAAGAAGGTTCGCTCAAAAATAATTTACAGAGTAGTCTTAAGTCAATCTAAGCAAAGGCTGCAGGTTAAAGAATAAGGCTATTAAGTAAACCTGTGGTTTGCTTTGTATTTATAAGTTGTGCCCCTCACCCAAGGGGATTTGAACGGGGCACCTGCTGGCATGGATCTACACTCCACTCTTACTTGTTTCTGCTCTTCTCTCAATAGAGGACATTCCGTGTCAGTCTTGGTTTTGTATGATTTTGGGGATCTATGCGACTTCCTTGAAGTTCTCTATCAATTTTTCTCTTACAAAAGGGTGAAACTCCAAAACTAGGGTCTTAGCCTTTAGGAAGCGATGACCCTCCAAAGAGAAGCAAGAGGAGTGCCTGTCAGTCAAAAATGGTTGAACAAAATTGCATCCTTGATGGTATGATGGAAGGAGTTGTATTGTGTTCAAGAGTTGTAGATATCTTATAAATTTGCAAGCTAAAATATCTCTAATCTAGATTAGATGTGGCAAGCCTTGTTATCCATGCGATCATAGGCTGTATAAAATATGTATTTATAATGGCCAACCCTATCTAGTTCTATATAGGACGAGATGGAAGTGGAGATGGAAATATCTTACTTTTTACTGGTAACCATGGGATGCCCATAATAATGCATCATCTGAACGGAGTAGACCTTGTTTAGAATACACACGATTTATATTATAGAGTCATTGGATAATCTTCAGGATGGTTGTCCTTGGTGATGACCGACGTACAGTCATATTCGACCACCTTGGGATCGTATCTGATCGTTCGCCTGTGGGGTTTCTGTCCCGTATCCACCATTCTTTTTGCGTAAAACTGCTCAGGGACCGTACGATCCGGGTTGTTCCCCTATCTCTCTCTATCAGTACTAATTTCCCCAAAGTAAAGGAGAGGCACAAATTGGTTCATAAGTCACAGCTAGTTTAAATTTGCATTTTATAACAACTGAATGACTTAATATGCTGAGTGAAACTGTTTTGCGTCTTTGACTGAAGTAAGTGTTTGTCAACTGTGGCCTTATAATGTTTCTTATTCTCTCTCTATGGATAATATTTAAGGGAAGCATAAGATATGATTTAGATACTAAGGATTACTGCTGCTCGTCGAGCATTTTTGTTTAGGGCAATGGTCAAGAATGAACAAAACATCCACAGTTTCATCTGCTCAACAATTCTACAGTTGCTCAAACCAAACATAGGAAATTTGGTGAATTTGTTCGACTTAATTTAATTAGGTTGAATTCAAGAATCACGGGGTTTTAGTCAGAATACTGCAGAGAATCAATGAACCATAAAAGTGCTATGATTTGTATGCATCATAAAATACCGGTCATGCTTGCTTATATTGTTTTTGTTACTAGCTTCTTGTCAAACTTTTTTGATTAGTTCTAAATTAATTTTAGGAGCGCCTAAACCTCGATTTGAATAAAATCCTACTCACTAAACTTTATTTTAGTTGGGAATTGAAACTCTTATATGGTCTAGCAGTGAATGCATAGTAAATACATAACAGATTTCCAATCAAATGAGATTTGGGCCTAGAGCATCAATTCTTCACAATAAAAGAATGCTGGAGTGTATCTAGCAATCAATAATATATCTTCTATTGAAAGTTAAAACCAATTCTCTGTGAAGTCCTTTCAATAAGCTCTACTCTTTAACAATATTTAATAATCACATGTTTATCGGTCGCTTACTCTTTTATTTGCCAAGGTATTAAAAAAAAATACATTCGATCCAAAAGTTAGTGTTTCTAGTGCTTTGGATTTCTACCTCTTATTTTCCTGAAATGCTCGAGCTATTTCCTCCCTGAATTTAATTTAAAATAATTAATGCAGTGGCTTGGGTTAACATGAATTTTATGTTTGTTTTCTTGCACTAAATATGAAATTTCAGTTTGTTTTCTTTATTTATTGATTTTCTAAATGTTAATACTATTGTGGTTGTGCAGGTACCTTGGATGCTCCCCATGGCTGGATGTTGAGTAGGTAAAGCTCACTATGGCTAGAAGTCAAGTAGGTAACTTGAAAAGTGGATTTTCTCCTTAACGAGGACTAGATGAAGCATGAATAGGCCTTTTTTTTTTCTTTTTTTTTTTTAGGTTCAAGAGTTCGAACCATTGGCTCTGATACCAAATGTAGTGCTCTGGTTTTTGGCAGAGCACATGACAAGCTTATTTTATGTTGTTCAAATGAAATTTCGTATACATTTCTGATAAATTGATCGCTATTCAAATGGAAATTTCCTAACCTTAGTATAAGCACTTTCTCGTTTCTAGTCATTAACAAACTTACAGATGTAAAAATAACGTGACATGTTAGGATTTTATTTCATGTACATATTTCAGCATAAGAGTATAAGAGTATGTTTCAGCATAATAAACTAATAATTGACAAGGAAAATACCTAATTGACAAGGAAAATACCTGTTTCCAGAAGTTTGAAGTTTGTAGATTGTCTCATAGCTTGCTGTAGATTTCCTTCCAGATTTTTGTCTTTAAAGCTTAGCAACCGATTGAATGAACCACCCTACCGACCAGCTCTTATCATGCTGGCCCTAGGAAACCGACGGGTTTCCTAGCCCCCGAGCCCACAAACCGATAATCCCGAGAGCATCATTCCTTACTCTATTTCCATAGGTGCAGTTTTCCCTATGATTTTTCCACCTCCTCCTTGGAGTTGGAGTTTTACCCCTTCCTCAGCTTCACCTCCAAAATCACAGTTCTCCCCCCCAAAAGAAAAACCCCCATTCTCCTCCCTTCACTCTTCCCTAAATACCATTCCTTCCTCGAGGAGACTTGAGGCTTACTCCACCGCCCCAAATTCCCTCTCTCGAGCCCTTCAATCATTAAATCCCCTGACTTTAACATTCATACAAGTTTACAATATAATAATATATTTCTTCACTTAATGCACCGACAATTAAATGCACTTACAGTAAATTTATTGCACTTTAATTATTCGATGGTAAGTATTTATTATGGTAGGGCATATTACCTACGGGTTCTCTATTCGAGATCTATTTTAGTAATTCTCCATTTATTCACCATATTTGCACTTAGTGTTTTTTAGAATAAAATAATACAATAATATATGTTACGGTTTGACTTTTCAGTTTGGGACAAGGCATGTCTTAATGGTTTACCAATCCGACAAGATAACTTATCATGTAACTTAAACTTTAAGACTCATACTGAATAAATAAATAATATTTAAAACCTATTCCATCACATCACATCCATTCAAGAATGATTATCCTATTATGGCTAACTTTTGAAATGGAAATAATCACACAATATTAATTTATAAATCAATATTTTAAATCTTACTTATATTGCAATTGTTACGATAGGGATATAAATGTTGCTGGAATATTATTAATTAAGTAATAATAATAATTAAATCACCATTTATTAATTAATAATAATAATTAAATCACCATTTATTAATTAATAATAATAATTAAATCACCATTTATTAATTAATAATAATAATTAAATCACCATTTATTAATTAATAATAATAATTAAATCACCATTTATTAATTAATAATAATAATTAAATCACCATTTAACAATAATAAAAGGTGACTTAATCATAGTATTCTTAATTATTTGTTTATCACGTGAGTACCCTATCATCAATATAGCATCCTTGTTCTTATAAACAAAGCACTTGTGAGGGCTTAAACAATTTTACTTAATTAATTAGACACTATCATTACCCTATTCACAACAGTTCTCCTATGACAATGTTAACTGACGACACTTGTCTTAATTTATTATTACAATGTTTTCATATAATTACTAATTCACTTATTTACACATTAACAACCTAACCATTCATTACCTAAGTTGATTGATGTATCCTTAACTGAGTTATCTATGACATTTATACTACTATTAAAGCATGACAAGTATGTTATACACCAGTAATATTGTACACGTACAAGGTGTGCATGCATGGCCAGTGTATGCACATGTCGGATGTGTACTATAAACAAACCCCATTCCGCCTATGCATACCTGCTAACTAATAATAGTATTTACCCCCATGCAGAAGAGCAAGCATAATATATAGTATAATTACTTTAACATCCTCGGTTATTTAACAGTTAACCCTTTACGATTTAACATCATTGTCTTTATGTTTACATTAGTTTAATCAATCAAGTACGGGAAGGGTATCTACTCCCACTAACTAAAGATCAAGGAATATCCAACCCTCAACAGTACTAACTAACATATCCTCCCATCATAACCTACGTCCTCCATCCTCCCTATCCTTCCTCTGCTAGTACAAAAGTGGATGTCGGACTCACCGACCTGACCACATAGAACCTGAGAGCGATAGCGTCGGCTGAACAGCGGACCTATCCTCCCCTAGCAGGCATCCGACCATCGTCATCA
Organism: Larix kaempferi; assembly: GCA_027924585.1. Lineage (NCBI taxonomy): Eukaryota > Viridiplantae > Streptophyta > Pinopsida > Pinales > Pinaceae > Larix > Larix kaempferi. Next base: position 50,054,357 of record BSBM01000299.1, on the reverse strand, counting down.
CAACAACATGGGGAGCGTGTCTCAGCACGGCCCTCCCACGACCTCGGGTATCATGGAAACCTAGGGTGGGAAACACATCCATCCCTCTCAACATACTGGGCCTACGCCCTTATCGACTCATACTTTGCTGCTATCGAGATTATCGGTTTGTGTCATCGTATCATCAATTTTGGTTGCTAAGCTTTTACTGCATGGAAACGTTCTTATCCCATGTATTAGATCAAGTATCTCGCTATCCCGTAGCCCTTGTATCCTGTAGGTTAGTATTTCGCAAAATACACATTTTATAACAAGCATTTCCATTCGATCGCCAATTGATCTATATCATCAACATCGTTTTATTTCACGCCACAATTTTAGCTCATCACAGGTATGCATGACATATAACAATTCAATCAATTTCATCATAAGATGGCATCCACGTATAACATCATATATTTCACATTCCATAAATGAAAACGTTAAAACATATATATCGTCATCATAAAAGAAACGAATCTCATGACAACCATAACCTATTAACTGCATGAACATAGTAAGATCATAATATCATAACATCATATTCATAGTGACAACATAACATAGTAACGACATACACATGGTAGCAACATATAATCGGGTGTATCGTGTCATAAGTATAGTTTACCCAGTCTAGTTAAGTCCAACAGATAATAAGAAAATAAAGTTCAATATGTGTCACGGATAAACCTGTCTAGTCGAAATATGGGGCGTTACATTATCATGACTCAAATATTAAATTGAAGTGGATTTTCCCTTTCTAAAAACTGATCAACAAAAAGTAGTGTCACATAGCGAAAAAACTTTCTTTTATAAATAGATTCTTCCTTTTCAAGAGATGCCTTTGAGATTGCTCATAGTCCTATATTTCCATACACCAAGTTGTTGAGCTAGGGTTTATTTACAACAAATAAAGGAAATCAAACAATAAGCAAACAAATGAAACTGATGAAAAGAAATCCAGACAAAACAGGCTACTCAAAACAGAAAGCAGCAAACTAGAAAGATAACAAAAAGTAAAGTTTATTTATGTACAAAATCGCTCTTGAACCTAAGTAAAGTATTGTTTCAGAGCGAGGTCGTTAACAAGGAGATTTTCTTCCTCCCCTTGTAAATATTTAATTTTGTATGTCGATGAACCAAGCTTTTCGGCAATTTGGTAAGGGCGAATCCATAATTGTTGAAATTTTGTATGCTTTTCCTTGTCATCATGTGGGTGATCCCACTTCATAACTAAGTCACCTACCTCAAAGATTCTTTTTCTAGACTTTCGTTTCTCAAACCATCATTTGACAATATCTTGGTGTTGATGCAATCTATCTTTTTCCTTTTGCCACAATTCTTCAAGTTTCAGCAGGGTATCAATTCGTGACTGTAGTATTTCACTACTGGAACCTGAAGAGGCTTGGGCTAGTTGTAGGGATGGGAGTAGTATATCATGCGAGAGTAAATATTCCTTCCCATAAACTAGTGTATAAGGGGAGAATCCTAAGGAATTATTTGGAGTGACTCTATCTGCCCATAAAGAATTTGGAAGGGTTGTATGCCAGTTCTCCTGACTCTCAATAACGATTTTCTTCAGGATTCGAACAAGGTTTTTGTTTGTGGATTCAACCAGTCCATTTCCTTGGGGATAGTAATTTGATGAATAATTCAATTTAACTCCTCTTTCATAAGCAAATGAAGTCAATTTTACAGATGATAAGTAAGTTGCATTATTAGAAACTAAAGAAATTGGAACCCCAAACCTGGTTATGATATTCTCTTGCAATAATCCAATGATTGCATCTTTGTTCACTTTAGGCAGAGGTGCAACTTCTATCCATCGAGTGAAATAATAAGTGGCCATGAGGATATACGGATGTTGCAGCGAAGAGTTCGGATTAGTTTCTCTGATAACGTCAATTTCCCATTGCTAGAATGGTTCAAATATAATAACTGGCTGCAAGGGAACTGCTGCTTTTGACAATCTGCCAGCACTCCTTTGACATACATTGCATTTTATGGCATGAGCATGAGCATCTTTGAAAAGGGTGGGGGAATAGTAACTAGATATGAGTATTTTATGAGTAGTAATATCTTCAGAATAATGTCCCACAATAGGGCCATCATGTAATTGATTGACCACTTTATCAGTGTCCTCTTTCTCAAGACATCTGAGAAATATCCCATCATAATTTTTTCTAAAAAGTACTCCATCAATTATCTGATAGGAAGATAATTTTAATCAGAGTGCCCTTCTCTGCTTAGGACTCCAGTGTTCTGGTAGATACCCTTATTTAAAATAGTACACCAAATATTTATACCACGATTCTGGAGCAGTGAAGATAGGGCATACCTCAGCTAGATTCAATTCATCTTCGTTTTCCCACTCCTGATCTTCGTTGGCTGTATTTTTAGTGATCAACTTACACAGACATTGACCTTTAATGATAGTGGCTAGCTGGAATTCTAGATCATATTCTTGAAGATAAGTCACCCAGTTTCCTCTCCTTTTACCCAATTCCTTCTGCACAAATAGAGATCTGATAGTAGGGTGAGGTACTATGAATTTAGTCCTATTTTTTAAAATGTATGGTCTGAACTGCTTTGTTGCTTCAAACATTGCATACACTTTCTTATCCACGGCTGGTTAATTCAGTTCATCCCCTTGTAACCCAGTACTCATGAAAGATATTGGATATTCGTCTTCGGATTCTCTTTTTTGAGTGAGCACTGCTGCGAGAGAAGTATCTGAAGCAAAAGTATATATAATAAAATCCTTTTCAAAATCTGGACTTCTCAAAGAAGGTGCATGAGCTATGGAATCCTTTTTCTTTGAATGCAATCTTCTCAATATCAGTCCATTTAAATTGTACACTTTTCTTCACCATTTGTTGCAAAGGTTTAACAAGTTGCGCAAAATCAGGCACAAACCTTCGAACAAAATTTATTGTTCCCATAAATGATTTCATAGCTTTTTTATTATGGGGCATGGGAATCTGAGTTATGGCTTCAAATATCTTTGGATATATGGAGATTCCCTTCTTCGAGATGATGTGACCCAACAATTTTCTTTCCAAAACAGCAAAAACACTCTTTTTTGGGTTCAGAGATATACCATATTTCCTGCAACGATAAAAAATCTATTTTAAATGGAAAACATGGTCTTCGCTTTTCTTAGACCACAGAGTGGCCAACCAATCCTCAGAATGCAATATCCATGGCCCTCTGGAATGTGACTCCAGCATTCATTAGGCCAAAATACATTCTCCGATATGTGAATGTTCCCCACTTGGTGCGGAAAGTAGTTTTCAATCGATCATGCTCATGCACCAATACTTGATTTTAACCAGAGAATCCATCTAATAGGGAGAAAAATTCTAAGTCTGATATCATTTGTAAGATCTGTTCCATTGGTGGCACAGGATAGTTTTCTTTTCCTGACACTTTGTTCAAGTTTCGAAAATCAACGCACAATCTTATTTATCCCAACTTCTTTCGTACAAGGACCAAATTAGCCACCCACTCAGAGTGTCGAACTTTGATGTGATCTTAGCACCCAACAATTTTTTTAATTCCTTCTATATTAAGGGTTCGAGTGTTGGATGCATCCTTCGTAATTGTTGTTGAAATGGTTTCACACCTGGCTTCATGGGTACCACATGTTGTATGATGCATGTGTCATACGTTTTCAAATCTTCGTAAGTCCATGCAAAAACATCCTTGTATTGCTGGAAAATTTGATGAATTTACTTCTTTCAACTAGTGAACAACATTTACCCAAATTAATATATTTTGTCTCCGCTTCTGTACCCAATTTTACCAACTCATGATGCAATGAGGATCTATTGGTCTTGACATTGGCTGGCCTTTTGAATTTGTTCTGTAAATCAAACAGACCTTCAAGATTTCTTACTCCTTTCGGCATAAAAGTCCCTATACTTGCTTCCTTATTTTACAAATCCAAATTGTGTTCTTCTTCATCAATTATGGATTCTTGCAAGGAATCATAATTTCTTAAGAAGCTAATGATTTGTTCATCATCATCAAACACCCTCATATTTGTAACATTATCAATTATAGATGGCCTGAAAATCAATTCAATATAGCATTTATTATTTGTTGGCACTAATCTAGAAGCAGAAGTAGCTAATAAATCAACTGCAGCATTCTGTAATATGAGTATAGAATTTATGTTAAAATCATCAAATTGTGAAATTAAATTCCAGACTTTAGATTGATATCCTTTTAAGTGCGGAGACAAACAATGAATTGTATTTCTTATTTGTCTAACAACTATCTCTAAGTCACTAAAGAATTTTAAAGACTTGATATTCAAATTAATAGTTCTTTTTAAACCTCGGACTATAGCTTCATATCCAAGTGTGTTGTTTGTACATTCAAACTCTAGTCTACAAGAGAGAAATTGCTTGTTTCCTTCAGGATCAACCATAACACAACCGGCTTCAGATCCCTCTTGCATTTTGGAACCATCAAAGTACAAAACCCAACATTTATTTTCTATATTAACTATGTTGGTATTATTTCCTTAATCAGTAACTAGCTCTACTATGTTACAATCAATTTCATCAGTCCGTGAGAATTGAAGGAGATCAGACTGTTTGTCTGAATCATGACTGACATCCTCCAATTGATAATTTCCTGGTTCGATTTCTAAAAAATAATTCCCCAAACCCAAGGCTGAAAATTTGACAGACCCATTCTTTTCCTCCAGCTAAGTTCATTATGTTTCGTATGAGGCTCTCTCATTACTTTGATCTGATTTTGCTTGTTCTGAAAAGGAAACCACTGGTGAGACTAATCTGTTGCAAAATAACCATTCAGTTTTGTAGACCAGTCCCTTCTCAATATCATACCATAAGCTTCAGGTATATCCACTACCATGACATCTATGAATTGACAGACCCTTGGGTCTACAGATAATCTAATACGTACATATTTCATCTCTCCTATGACTTTAACAATAGATCTGTCCAATTGTATGATCTGGGAAGGAGATGGTATAGGCTTCCCATTAATTTTCTTACAGATTGATAGTGGCATAACGTTGGATGAAGCTCCAAAATCTACCAAGCAATTATGTACATTATGATTGAAAATTTCAAAAGTTAACAGGAAAGGTAGAGTCCGGGATTTTGATTTTCCACCAATACTTGCTTTGTTAATCTCAATATCAAACTCAATGGGTTCTAAGTTACTACTTGATTGTGGGTCAAAATCTTCTAACAAATTCTTTCTCTACTGGTGAAGATTACATAATTCAAATAAAGATATATTTTCTTTAGTTTTCTTAATGTCTTCAACAATATCATACCCTATGTTGTATTCTTCTGTGCTTTTCCCACTATTTCTTGTTTTATTCACTACGACCTTTGCCTGTTTATTTTCTATTGGGCTTGTTTCTTTTATAACTTCAGCATTTACTTTGGGTTGAGGATGGGTGATGCCAACATTCCTTTTCAGAGCTTCTTTTGTAGTATTTACCTTAGGCAACACCAGGATTTGATCTACCACTCGTCCTTTACTTCTGGTGGTAACATTCACTAATGATACTTGGACTTCTTCAGGTGGTTCTTCTTCATGTAACCCCAAAGTGGGTGCCCAATCCCATAACACCATTGTGGTTTCTTCAGTTGTCTCCTCTTTCTCTTTGGTTTGATCTTATTCCACCTCTTCCTGATCTGTCAGTTGAGCGTCCAACAATTGGTTCATTACTACAGTCATTGATTTTATCCATTGTGGGAAGATTATCCATTGTGGGAAGCTCTTTTAAGAGTGATGTTCTTGATGAAAAGTGTAGAAATGTTCCATGCCAGCCTCATTCATATTTAGGACAGCAAAATTAGTAATAGGTGGTAAAGACTGACCACTTTCTTCTCTTTTCTTGTAGAAGGGTTTAAATGGTTTTGTAGATGTACTGGAACATTTATCTTTCTCCAAGTCCACTATTTTGTTGGATAACTTCTACACCATTTTAACTATGTTTTCTAACTCATTAGAGGGTTCTTCTTTAGGTCTGGATAGTATGAGAGGTTTATTGTTGGCCATTGGTTTTGCTTCCAATTCTAATGCGTGTCCTGTTATGTTATCCAAATCATCTTCTACCATTTTATCTTCTTCATAATTTTCTATTAAAGTAGCCTTAATTTATCTTTTAACAAACATGGATATATGTGGATATAGTGCTGTAGTGTAATATTCTACCAAAGATTCCTCAGCAGGCTTTGTTGCAGCATTAAAATTGTTTAACAAGGTAGTAAATATCTGATTGAATTCCTATACCTTTTCTTTCTTATCCATCCTCATAGATAAGAATTCTTTCATGAGCGTGGAAACGATCTTTTGATTTCCAAATTTGTTTAAAAAACATTTTTCGAAACCATCCCAATCTGCTATAGAATTAGCTTGTAAACTGAAATACCAAGAAGATGCCCTTGGCTCAAATGTGTAAGGGAAGATTCTGCAGACCACATATTCATGTTCTACATGTAAAATATTTAGAGCCAAATAAAAACTCTTCAAATGAGCTTTAGCAAAGATGCCTTTTCCAGGATCAAATTTGGGCAGAACCCATTCTGGGTATTTGGGCAGATTGTTCAAAGGAGCAGCCAAATTCAGTGTCCCTATGGCTCTCCATGCAGGTTGGTTTCCATCCCTAATTTGTGGTGGATAATGTGGTGGAGAGTGTGGTGGATAATGTGGTGGAGTATCAGGAATTTCCTGAGCTGGAGGATATTCTAGTCTCAAATGATCAAGGGGTTCTATGATATCTTGCAAAGATAAATCCAACAATTCTTCCAAATTTTCTACAAGCACCGAATCTCTGGTGTATTGGATTTATTTATTGGTAATTTTCCTTCTGGGTAATACGGGAATAATGTTCAATCCCCCAATTTTCCTCACATAGGAACGCGTATGCCTACGGAAATGGTCTACTTCTTCAAAAGGGATAGCGTATAGAGGTTCTTTATGTTCACTTCCAGAATTCATATTTTCTTGATCTTTAGGTTCTAGAATAAAGTCTTATGGTATAGTTGTTTCAAGTGGTTTTCCAAAGGAATATTTCCGTACAAATGGGTTTCCTCTGTCGTCCATGCACTGGCGGCCCTCCTTCTAGCGCCAAAAAATATTGATGCCCCTAAAATCGTAGCACCAATAGTTGGGGATCCTCCCCGGTAACCAAGCCTAATTAGATCCCTCATCGTTTGGTGTGGGGGAATCCGTCTGGTTAACGGTCCAACTACCGTGTGTGTGTTTATTTAAATCTTTTACCAGTTATGGCCTAGTTCACCATTTATGTATTAAGAGTAATAAACTGAAAATGTTCATAAAAGTCTCACAGATAGTTGTTTCAACACAATAATCACATTTACAGTAGAAAGAATATCAAAGATAGCTCTGATATGATAAAGAAAATTATTACTCATTTAGCACATAAACAATTGCACAAAAAGCAAAATCATTCATCACCATGAAGTAATTCAAGAAAGTGAGAATGATCTCACAGTATGAGTTATGAATGCAATAAGAAGTAGTTCCACATTAACATTCCACACATTCCATGCAAAATCTCTGCACCAGCATTTCCCAGGCAACATATCCTTCTTATTCAATAGAAAAATAGTTCTCTTACAAAAATGGTCCAGGTCTATTGTACTAGCAAAAGTGCATATCTCTATTCCCTTCCTCCTATTTATCTTTACAAAATTTGTTTTCTAGTGTCTTTTCACATACCCTAACCCTAGGGATTCCCAAAATTTTGTTTTCTAGTGTTTGTACAAAGAAAATAAAAATATTAATTTCCAACTGGCTTTTCCAAATCAAAAATGTATTTGGCCCACATGTGAGTTTCTTTTGAAATGATATTACTTTGCATGGGGTCCACCATTTTCAAAGTGATCTCATGATTATATAATTCTGCTTCTATACTCTTTACTCCTTCAGTCGTTGCCTTGTAGTTGTCTTCTACAAAGTAAGCATAAATGGAAGATTCTCCAATGAAATAATGAAGGTCTTCTCCTGTTAGCGCCTCCATCTTCTTAATGTAGTTCAGATCATCACTCAGTGCGTTCTGTAACTCTGATAAGCATTGGTCCCTATCAGGAAATTCTTCCATGGTCGGAGGCATAACCAGCTGACACTTTTCATGGATTTCATGGATTTTCTGGTAAAATCCTATACACCTCTCGATGGTTTTCGGAATCTTGTTATTAATCCGTAGATCAAATTTTCTGCATAATTCAAGAAGGCCTGAGTCTAGATTCAAATCTGCAATGGTCATGTACGAAAAGTACTCAGGGAATTCTAAGTTCCATTCTCTCCACTTCATTTGCTTCTTAATATCAGCTATGGTGCATACTAATTTCCTCCTGACTCTTAGAGATTCAACATCAATTCCCCCCATCCTTGATATCATCATCTTCATCTTGCAGACTTCCTCGATGATAAGTTCTTGTGAACGATAGATCCTATTCTGAATCTAACATGCTTTCCCATGAAAAGGAGTCAAGTATTCCTTCTTATTGTTGACAAGTTCCAGTTGTTCCATCATAGACTCTTTTTCCTTTATCAATTCCTCCAACTGAACCTTCAAGTCTTGAACCTGATGCCTGTTGTCTGCCTCACTTTTCTCTGATTCATTGATGTGATTTTCTAGGTTATTTTTATCTCCCTCTGTAATCATTAACTGTACAGTCAGTGCATCCTTTTCTACTTCTAGATTCTCTTATTCTTCCAATATCCTTTATTTATCGGAAAGAAGGGCATCATGTTTCCTTTTTCAACTCCAATCCTTTTCCTCACTCCTTCATCAAATTATCTTTTACTTTGAATAGCTTCTCTTTCTTTCTTTCCACGTCGCTCATCAGCTTGCCAACATTGTCTGCATTTTCTTGCGCTGCAGCTACGTTGACTGATGCCACGAGCTTAGGGTACCTATGGGTACCCTTAAAGATTGTGCTTTCTTGAATAGTAACAACATCTTTGTGGGATGGTAATTTCATTCTCTTTTTTGTCCTCTTCATGATAGTCTTTATTTTAGAGTAAAAAAATATCATGTCTAATCTCGCTACCGTATGCTGCTTCGATGGGGTGAACGAGGTGAGACTGACATCCGGAATTGGGAGGTGTCCTCTGGTGATTATCTCTGGTGGTTCTATGTCCATATATTGCACGTTCGGGCTTCTCTGTTCCATAGCTTGCTTGGAATTTTATTCCTCCTCCTTTTGCTTTTGTTGTCGGTTGCTTCGCTATCCACTCTTTCTCTCATTTCTTGCAACCTTGCATCCTCTTCCTTTTGGATCTTTTCAGCCTCCTCCCTTTGTAGTATTTCAGTTTCTTCTTTCTGAATTCTGTCAACCTCTTCTTCCTAGACCTTTTCAGCTTCTTCTCAACTTCTTCTAACTGCAACCTCATGACTTCATCCCTGTATTTCCCTTGTGCATCCTCCTTTTGCTTCCTCTCTGCTTCCTTGAGAGTGTTATCCTTAGAAATGGAACCAGATCCGTTTTTGGGACAAAAGCACTTGTTTAATTCAATCATGTTCCTTACGCTTCGATACACTTCTTCATATTTGAAGAAAAGATGTGCATATTCAAAGGTGATCCTACAGCACGCACAATGGGTAGCGACCTTACCTTCGCTATCATTTCTTCTGAAAATAATTGTCCCGGAATGAAAGGATTCTAAGTCATTAACAAAATCCTCAGCCTCTTTTTCCTTTGGGAATTGGTATGCTCCAATAGTGAATGGCAGCTGTGGATAGGAATCCTTCTTCTTTTCATGAAGAAACCTACCAACCCCATCGATCAAAAATTGCTTGACGACCTCTTTATGTACAACAAAATCAGTGGCATACTGAGGCAATAGAGAAGGGGGTTTGGTTCCCCTGAACATCCTAATATATGTTCCTTTTGTAGAGAAGTAAAAATATCCATGTTCTTCAATGACTGACATGGAATTCTCTGACATACAATTCGATTCTTCTTTGAAGATTAGTTGGTATAGTGGCATGATTAACCCCTCACAGATGAGATTGTAGTTACTTGCACATTTGTGAGCCCATATCATCTAATAGGTTACATGGAGGGGAGATTCGGTTGGATTCCAAACACTTCCCAATCAGGGAAAGGATATCAGATCAATAGGCAATCCAGAAGGTAAAAGGACATAAAAAAATTCAGCTTTATTCTTTGTTAATCCTCCTTGGGCTACGGAAATATGTGACACCATACTCTCGGAAATGATATCTGCCCAATTGAAAACTGCACCATGTGTGGCCATGTGATACATCGCTGGAACCTAGGTGACTTTATATGTACTTCCGCTTGCTCAGCCAAAAACCTGGCTTAACATTAGAGCTATGATTCAATACAGGGTTCTCAAATGTTGGCTTTCATACTCCCCACCAAGGAAAATTTTAGGGGCGAAATTTAGCCCATGGGCTATTTTTCAATGTGTTTTTCCAAAAAGAGATTCGCCAATTTGAATTTTTCGAAGCCTCGTTTCGCCCAATTTTGATGGGGTAAAATTTTTTCACTCTAAAAATTGCCAAATTATTATATAAAGTATATAAAATCCTTATAAATTGAAATATTTTTAGAAAAATATCGCCAAATATTTTATAATTGGCATTTTAAGAAGTGGTATAATTTGTCAAGGTTTATACACTTTTAAATAAGTATGGATCCTTAAGATCATCCTTGCTCCCCACTAGCTCTCAGTCTCAATTGTCTCTCTATGAATGTCATCCTCTTAGCATACTCAAAATGATCCATCTTGGCCGCAGTTATCCAGTCGTCGTTCAACATGATTTTAGGGGAAAGAAGCTTGTAGGGTGCATCTATGTGAAGTGGGTGGAAGGATGCAAGCCCTTATCCTTCGACATTTGACATGATCCTAGTGTTAGCATCCACGTGGGGCAAAATCCAACCAATGACTTCTGAACATGGGAATAATTATGGTCGCTTAGCCGCCTTATGGAGACTGGACTTTCTTATGTTCTGATAAATCATTGACTCCCTAATGGAAGCACCAGGGACATTTCCATCTCTGATGGCTCTGTACAGTTCGCCCCATTAGAATTCTGGAGTGCCTCCCATCACTGCTTTGGTATCTCCGAACATTGTCTCGAGCGAGGTATCCAATAATATCTCAACATCCGATTCTGATTCAACTAACTTGGACTTTTGTCTGGCAGACCGCTTATGCATACGTCTGTTGAGACACAGAATGAACAAATGAGGAATCAAAATGTTTATGAACAATTCAGTATCCATGGTATAGTAAATAAGCATAACAATGTTGAAATGATATGAGTGTTAGTTTCACTTTTATCTTGCAATGAAGTTTTCAAGTAAACAAGCATTTATCAAAATATATTTGCACCAAAATTAAGCAGACAAACTTAAATTTCTTTTCTCAATGCACAAATAGTTACAAAAAGCAAAATGCAACTTGGAGATGCAACAAAAAACCCAAGCAATCAAACAGATAATGATTGCAAGCTGACAAAAAGAGTCATTAAGGTTTGGAAAGGTCTCGGGGATGTGCATAAATGTGAAAGCAAGGTGCGACTAAGAAACAAACGTCCAAGCACATCTTTAACCAAAGGTTGCTTCAATTTTAAAACCTCGTTCGGAAGAAAAGATGTCTTCTTCTTTGCTCAAAACACACATTAACGGGTGCAAATACGCTAAAGGATACGACAGAGCAGGAGGTCGCATGAGTCTTTGGAGACAAATAGGTTCGGTGACAAAGTGTTTGCTTTCAAAGGAAGAAACTGGAAAAAGAAGCCAGGACCAAAAACTATCTTCTGTGTAGTTGCTAGGTTCTTAAAAGACCCTCGTAAAACGTAGGAGTCACTAGCTGCAACAGAATCAACCAATCAAAACACATATTCATGACGAATGGAGAAATTATGCGAGCTACTATAGGCGATCAGGCTCAAAAATTTAATGTGGGTAACACTTAGCGGGAGGATAGCTCCTTTCGGCGGCCTTAAGTGACAATCAAAACAATGACACTAAGCATGAAAATAAACGAATTTTCCCCCAAAACCCTTGCAAAACTCACAACCAACGAAAAATTCCCCAAAAAAATTTAAAGCAATAACCCCAAGCAATCAATTAAAACAACAAAGTGCTAGACTGCCTACCTGGAACTAGTGGAGTGGTTGTGTTGGTGAGTGAGCCTGGCACTAAGTTACTTGGCGTCTCGTGACCAGCAGTGGATTAAGAGGCTCCAACGACGTTTCTTTCGCTTTCGTAAACAAAACAGAAACAAATCTCATTTTCTATATATAAACAAATAAATCCCTTGAAATAAATGCTAATGGGGTTGGTTGGTGGGCCAATTAATGCTTCACATTGGCGCCAAAAACAAGACAAAAACTCGCTGATCGTTTCAGCGAACTTCTCTCAGCTGCCGTGAAACATTCGGCACTAACTCTGTTAAATGCTATAGAACGGTAGACAAAATCCTCCCAAGAGGCTGCGATGGTGGGAAGCTTTCCCCAAGGTAGCAAAAAGGATGGCAAATAGTTCTGCGATCAGAGTGAAACGGTCGATGCTAATTTTCCAAACCGTGGAGAAATAGTCGAATTTTTTTTTTCAAACCGCGGTGACTTCTCCTAATGAAAAACAGAAACCTTGGTCAGAGTTAATTAATGGTTGGGGCATTCTGACCAGATGTTAGTGAAATGGTTGGCGCTTTGCTCAAAAGTGAGAGAAACATCAATGAGAAACTATCTAGATGGTTGTGACAAAACCTGGGGCAACCTGTTAAAATGCAATGACAGGTCGATGAAAAATCACCAGAAAATTACAAAACGTCGGCACAGGTTGTTCAAATCTCTGCGAAATGATCGGATCTGTTCACCTAACAACTACGAAACAGTCAACGCACTTTGCCACAAAACTGTGAAACAGTCGACGAAAAATCATCTGAAAGATGTGAAACAGTCGGCAAAAACTAATCAAAAATTTGCGACTGTTTTGGAGAAAAAACTTGAGTTTGTACTTAGGCTGAAAAAAATTTGTTCTTCAAAATTTTCTAAGAAAGTTCTAAGTGCCAAGAGGGGGAAACTCCAAGAAGCAAAAACTCTAAAAAATAAAGTAGGGGCCCTACAACTTTTGAAAATATTTGGGGATCAGGTTGCAGCAGCAACAAGATACAAATGGGGTCAAATAGACTCAACAGGTTCCAAATCCAGTCAAATTGGAGTAAGTAGGTTCAATTTGACTCAAATGAGGGTCAAAAACACCACACTAGTTCACAAACCCCCAAATTGGGTCAACAAGCCCCAACCTCTTCCAAACAATCCCAAATTGCTTCAAAAATATCCCAAACATCAATATAAGATTAGTCAGGAGACAAGACACCACTTCCAAAGGGTCCTACACAGACCTAGGATCAATATGGACTCCAAAAAATGCAATCAAAACCCCCCAAAAAGATCCAAAATTGAAAAACTCATGTACAGGAGGTACTCGCGAGTGTGCACTATGAAAGGATACAAGTGCGAGTGACATACAAGTGAACATGATTTCACCTTCAAATTTGTCTCAGACTCACGAATGTAGGTACCACCCACTCACGAGTGTGTAGACAAGTCCAAAAAATTGAAAAATCCAAATCAGAACTGAGCAAGGAAGGGTCTAACAAAGCTTAATGTCTGCTCCTAACATGAAATTAAACTTAGACCTTCAAATATACTAGAAAAAATGGCCTTGGATATCTCAAAGTAGATAGGATTCTCCCCAGCGGAGTCACCCGTTCTGTTGTTAGGGAAAGTGTTCCTATAGTAGGGGTGAGACTACCAACGTACTGGGTTAAAACACAGACATAAAAGGTTCTGCAAGTACAATTATTAAGCAAACATATTAGGGTTACGAGGATATATATCTTATTCAGAAGGTTGATCCAAGCCTCTCTTATTACTCTCCAATGCAACAACCTCCCAAAACAATCAACAAAACCTTCTTCAAACCAATTTGACTACAAATAAAATATTGATATTTACAAGAGAAAAAAACATCAAATTGTAATAAGATCTGAAACATACATGAAAAAATCTATTTGGAAAGGGAATAATGTCCAATATTTATTAATGAATGAAGCAAGTACATCAAGTTACCTTCCTTCAAGCACGACACTTCATGAAACCAAGATTCATGGGCTTCTACTTCTCTTCTCCAAGGATCCCAACCTATGATAAGATGTGATAGGGTTTACAAGCAACTAGGGCACAAGTGAGGGGGATGTGAATCCAAATTCCTCCAACATAACACTATAATGGGATTGATATTTTTTATGGTCCCTCTCCCTCTCTTATATAGCAAATGGAGAAGATAGGGTCGAGGAGGAAGTAGTTACAATTGAAGAGGAGGTTCTAAAACCACCCAAACCAAACATTTTTCACGATTTTATATTTTGTTTTAGTATTTTTGAGGTACTCGTGACTTTACCATGTGAAACACACGGGTAAACATGACTTTACCATGTTCAACCTACGTTTGTTTGGGAAATGTGCGGGTTAAGAACCTTCTACCTTCGTTTTTGTAGGAAAACTGTCAAAAACAACCTTTTATGGGGGTTTTCTGGAGACGTTTTGGTCTCCAAAATTGTTCCTAAGGTTTCTATCTATTAAATGGGCCATGAATTAGGTAATGACATCCATCTAAAGTCCCAAATATGGCTCTTCCATCCACAAATGTCCTTTTGTGTGACTCACATTAATCTCATGAAGTATCATCATGTGACCAAAAGATGTAAGTGTCGTCACGGATGGAGAAGTGCCAATTTTGGATATAACATATAGTGTCGAGTCCAATTGGATGAACAACAAATGAAGCCAATGAGATTCTCATATTGATTTTTTTTTTGTTCAAATCTTGATATTCCAAAAGCTATATTTTATGATCTGATTATAAGCAAAGCTACAAGGGAAAACACCAAGTGTTTGAACTAATTTCTAGTGTCCAGAGCACTCGCAGGTGTTAAATAAAAGTGTCAACTATTGAATAATAGCACTAAAAGGATGCATCAGTAGTTGATGGGTATACCCACAAATTGTCCAAGCATCAAATTTTCAAGAAATTTTGAAGCATTCAAAAGAACAAGTGGTAAAGTATCCAGAGGCATAGCATCCAACAAATTCATTCAAGTTCTATTTGTGGAAAATAGTTCATCATTCCTAGGTAGGGTACCTGATTCTAAACTATACTTTGGATCATAGATCGAATACCTAGTAGGTACAAGATCTCAAGAGTTATGGTCAACTCTAGATTCTATGATATCATTTGAATCAACATTTTTGTATTTGAGGACATAGTTGAGCAATCAAATGCAACATTTCAAGCCATCTGTGTAGCCAACAGATTCATGTATCTCTAAAGTTTCCAAATTTGATGAATTACCTTCATTAAATATGACATGTCTTCAAGGTTTTCAAATTCAAAGATCTAAAATATATTGAATCTTCCTTGAATAGTGGATCTAAAATTGACTTGTAATTCGATCATTTTTGAGATATTTTTCTTGATATTGTAAAGATATTGTATTATCTAAAATAAAACTCAAGATGTACTCCTAGATCTAAATCGGTTGTAATTCAATAGCTATATAATAGAGCTCTATATACTGTATGAGGTTTAAGCCTAGGAGGATGAGAATTAGATTAGTATAGGCTGGAGCTTTGATTGCAAATACTTTGTACTTAATGAAAAAGATGATTCTAGTGTTTCATTGTTAGAGATTCGTGTAAGTTTAACCTCATACTGTTTTTCTTGTGCCATTATAATCTTATCTTTCTTGTTTAAATGGAATGATCATGGTGATGTTTTCATTAGAGATCTATGACTATGGATTCTTGACATAGTAAGAGTGTCTACTATAATTTCCCACATGTCACACAAGTTTCACTTATACATCTAAATTATGAATTGGAAAGTATTTATGATTTATGACTTTTCATCCTCATGAATTTATTAATGGAGCAGTTTGTTATATTGATGAATTCATGTTAATTTCCTTAATTTCTTCCAACTCTCAATCTTTTAACTTCTTAGTATCTAAAATTTTAAGCTCACTTGTCTTTGAATCATGACCATTGGATGAATATATGTATATCATTAATGATCCATAGGGAATAAAAACTTTATCTAGTATTCTTAAATCTGCCAACACCTTATTTCAACCAAACAAAATTAAGAGGTGCCTAAAATTTTTGCTTTCGTAGTCAAGTGCAAACCTTTGGACTAAAATATTTTGGCGCCATTTCCAGGGATGGAGTTGAATATTTTCCCTGGTTGTATGACAAATATCATATCTAACTTTGATGGTGAACAAAGATTAGATACATAAGTGACTGGAAAATCTTTCACCTGGTGACTCCATGACCAAGAGGCCCCATTGGAGGACAAGCTCTGCTAATAGAAAGATGAAATGTTTGAAGGGAAATACCAAGTATCAAGTGATTAGTCTTCTACATGAACTTGTATTCTTTTCATTAGTTCACTTCTATATTTTCCTTTACATGTCAAGAGAATCATCTGTTTTTCATATATTCAGCTAACTGTGAACTTACAACTAAATATCCTTCCTTGAGAGAAGAAAATATGTCCTCTTCTTGCATTGTTAATCTGGATTCGATCCCTTCATCCAAACCTATTGAGAAGAATGATGTACATATCTCAATTCCTCCTAAATATTACCCATCTCGTAAACTTGTTGACACTAAAGATAATTTACCACCCCCTCTTCATATCACTATTCCACCTTGTAAACAACTTGCAAAAGTTCAATCCAAGATTAGGAAACAATATAACCATTGAAATTTCCTTTTGTCCTTCATCAATATCCCCCCAATATTCTTGATTATCTTCCTAAGGTTATTGGATAAAACCATGTGACAATAGAGCAACACATGGGTGCCTTTCAATGTTTCACAGATAATTTTGAAATCATTCATGAAGATGTGTTCATGAGAACCTTTTTCTAGTCCTTGCACGGAGATGCTAGGTTTTGGCTTAGAAGCTAGGAGGCTGATTCAATAAATTATGGGATGACTTGTCATAGATTTTCTAAGGTATTGGGGTGTGAATAATTCTTATGATCAGTTTCTTTCCGAGTTTTATGCTTTGTAAAGAAAGATGGATGAGACTATTACTCAGTTCAACATGAGATTTCTAAGCTTCTACCTTAGTATGCCAATGGATATTCAATCTTTAGAAAAGGTTGCCATGTTATATTATGCAGCATCTCAACATCATCCTGATTTAGTTCTTTATCTCAGAGAGAGGAATTCATCTTCCTTGCAGCATATTTTTATTGATGCTAAGGAAATTGATGACAATATCCCGGCTTGTGGTAGACTTAATGATCAAATATCAGATGAATATTTGGATGTAGAAGAACCAGAGAAAGGGTATGAACAACATATATCAGCTTTGGGATTTCATTCCTTTTCATATGCTGATACATCTTTTTGAAATTTCAGTTTTCCTACAGATCTTACAGTTTAGTAAATCAGATTTATCTTTTCCCAAGGATGGTTTTCATGAAGTTGATTATGCTGACAATTTTATAAGGATGATTTTGTAGAAGATCATTATCAACTTGTTGAAGAAGAAGTTATTTTTCCATAATCTCTTTCTATTCATCTAACAAATAAAAAAATTGACTGTGAATTATGTTTTGAAGGATTTACTTTTCATAAGACAGTTGATGATGATTTTCAAGGAAATCCAATTTCATTTTCAGATGAAGAATCTCCCGTTTATAACCATTTTCAAGAAGCTACTGTTCATGAAGAAAATCAGTCTTTTGATTCTGATCATATATCTTCCTTTGTGAAAAATTATGGTCAGTAGTTTCATGAAAGCATTGAACTCATGTTTCATAAAAGGATAGAACTAGTTTATGATAGCTATGGAGCAGAATTGCAAGAAAGCATTGAAAGTTGTTATCAGGAAGAGGTATTGGCTAACCATAATGGTTCTATTTATTTTTATTTCTATGATCCATTGGCATGTTACATGGATTCAAAATGGAATCATGGCATTTCTATCTTTGATCACATGAAGCCCAAGTTACAGAGCCATAAGTATGAGGTTCTAGAACATTGTCTTTTGAAGTTTTCAGCTCTTCATGTCCTATTAATGTTCAAATATGGAAGCAAGATTCATTTAGTGTATTTTTTTCGTACTTGGCTACACTGAAAATTTGATGTGACATGGGAAAATGATTCAGTTGATTAGAAAAGGATATATATATAAATAAGCTTGTTTCTTGAGAATTTATTTTTAGTTTGCAACATAGTGGATTTGTTTTCAACAATTTCTCTTTTAGTTTGACTTGGTTTGTAGTACTTTAGTATGAATAAAGACTCCAACCCATTGAAAAGCACTGGTAAAGGGAAGAACACATTGCAACTTTTGGTTTGTATTGAATGGTAAGCAGGGTAGGTTATAGATGTTAGATATGGTTTCAAAAAGAAGGCACAAGGTCTACTAGTTCTATTAAGATTCAATATACTAATATAGAAAATATCAGTATTACATTCCATTTCAAAACAATAGCATATACAGGATCACTGAAAGAACAACAAGCACAACAAAAACACAAGAGACACAAATTTATCCTGGGAAACCCTCATGGGGTAGAAAACCCAACAAAGCTTCCTCAATATAGATGACCAGCAAGTACAAAGATGTAATCCCCAAACATGAGCTCCTTCTCCTCCATAGAAGATCTCTCTCTCACCTATGCGCCAATCACAAGTGAGTGAATGTGTGTTTAATGAGGAACACACCTCCTATATTTCTACACAACTCAGACTTGACTTTTACACTAACTAGGTCGGCCCCAACTTAACCACTTAACATAATGTAACAGGGTTGACCCCACTAGGGTGGTCTAATAACCCTTTAACCCACATGACTCATACAGGGCCGACCCCCATTAGGGAAGTCTAATAACCCAAGTTACCACATTCTCCACGGAGGAATAAAACATCTCCGGATATACAATAAGGTCTTCATGGAGGAATGAAACATCTCCAGAATAATAAAGTACAAATATAATATTCTTAGAAGTTACAATATTTCAACACTCCCCCTTTACGAGAAGGATATTATAACAACATCTGCAGGAGCAAGGAGTCATCAACTACATGATACATCTATAAATCATTGGAAGCTTTCTTCATACATCACTAGTAACTCAAACAGTTATTGGAACATCTTCAAGATCTTCAATACTGGAACATCAACATCTTCAGTACTGAGTCTTCATCTTCTGCAGCACTCGAACAGCTACAGTAACATCATCAACAATTGTATCATCTCAGCAGCATCCTCTGCAATACACATGATCCAATTACAGGATGGTCAATCCCTCTCAATTTAGGACATAAGTCCAAGGATGATGAAATCCTACCACGTACATTTCGAACGAAGGGTTTTGGGATGATGCAATCCCCTCACGTACATTTTGAACCAAGGGTTTCGGGATGATGCAATCCCCATCACATACATTTTGAACCAAGGGTTCGGGGATGATGCAATCCCCATCACGTACATTTTGAACCAAGGGTTTTGATATGATGCAATCTCCATCATGTACGTTTTGAACCAAGGGTTCCGGGATGATGCAATCCCCATCATGCACATTTTGAACCAAGGGTTCCAGGATGATGCAATCCCCATCACATACATTTTGAGCCAAGGGTTCTGGGATGATGAAATCCCCATCACGTACATTTTGAACCAAGGGTTCCAAGATTATGCAATCCCCATCAGGTACATTTTGAACCAAGGGTTCCGGGATGATGCAATCTCCATCATGTACATTTTGAACCAAGGGTTCTGGGATGATGCAATCCCCATCATGTACATTTTGAACCAAGGGTTCCGAGATGATGCAATCTCCATCACGTACATTTTGAACCAAGGGTTCCGGGATGATGCAATCCCCATCACGTACATTTTGAACCAAGGGTTCCGGGATGATGCAATCCCCATCACATACATTTTGAACCAAGGGTTCCGGGATGATGCAATCCCCATCACGTACATTTTGAACCACAGGTTCCGGGATGATGCAATCCCCATCATGTACATTTTGAACCAAGGGTTCCGGGATGATGCAATCCCCATCACATACATTTTGAACCAAGAGTTCCAGGATGATGCAATCCCCATCATGTACATTTTGAACTGAATGTTTAGGGACGATGCAGTCCTATCACGTACATTTTGAACCAAATGTTCAGGGACAATGCAGTCCTATCACGTACATTTTGAACTGAATGTTCAGGGATGATGCTGTCCTATCACGTACATTTTGAACCAAATGTTAAGGGACGATGCAATCCTATCACGTACATTTTGAACTAAATGTTCAAAGACGATGCAGTCCTATCACGTACATTTTGAACTAAATGTTCAGGGACAATGCAATCCTATCACGTACATTTTGAACCAAATGTTCAGGAACGATGCAGTCCTATCACATCCACTAGGGACCACTTGCTTGGAGACATATGTCTACAGATCTCTTTTAGGACATGTGTCCAGGGATGATACAATCCCTCTCATCCACTAGGGACCATTTCTTGGAGACATATGTCTACGAATCAATTCAGGGACCAAAGTCCAGGGATGATACAATACCTCCTCGTCCACTTAGACAAAGTCTAAGGACCATATATCGAACTCATCGTCGGAACCAGTAACCTCATCATCGACCTCATCGTCGAAACATGTAACCTCATCGTCAACATAAGTATCCACATCATCAATACATCAATACAGGTATCCTCATCATCGATACAAGTATCCACATCATTGATACACATCATCAACACAGGTATCCTCATCGTCGATACAACTATCCACATCATCAACCTTACCATCAATACAGAAAATCTCATCATCAGTGATCATATCACTCCCCCTTTCGAGGAGGGTCCTTCTGATCTACACCAAGCTTGTCTCGAAAATACACAAACTTTACTCGAGATAGAGGTTTGGTCAATAGACTGCTTCCTGCTAAACCACGAGATCATGGCAGATCCCAAACAATAAAATCCTCTCGATGTGCTATTTCTGTTTGATACACTTCCTGCCCAATCAGCATCTGTGTAGCCATATAATCTGAAGTCATGATCTCCAAGATAACATAGATCAAAGTCTATTGTACCTTTTAGGTACCTCATCACATGCTTTGCATCTATCAGGTGAACACACATAGGTTCCACTAGATACTGACTCAAGGTGTTCATAGCAAAGCATATATCTGACCTGGTATTCGTCAAATACATCAATGACCCAATAATATGTCTGTACAGAGTCACATCCACTAACTCTAATGAGTCATCAGCTAATAGCTTCAAGTTGGAATCCATGGGAGTGGCCATGGCTTTTGCATTCAACATATCAAATATTTTCCCTAGTTGAGAAAGATTCCTTTTGAGCCTTGCCATACTTCCATACCTAGGAAGTAATGCATCAATCTGAGATCTTTCAGCTCAAATTATGTAGCTAGCTTCTTCTTGCTTTCCATGATCTGTTTCTCATTCCCTTTCAGAAAGAGATCATCCACATACAGTAATAGTATGACAAGTTCATCATCCATAACCTTAGGATCAGCTTTACTTTTGGTAAATCCCGAGCTTGTCAAGAAGCTATCAATTCTTCCTCTGTGACTGAACATCATTCACACTATGCATTGAGTGATCTTCTGCATATCTATATGTGCCATCTCTCGTTAGATGGGTCTACTGATATGACCCTCAAGATCATTTGAACTTTGTGGTGAGTTCCTTCTTGCATCCATCTAAGAGAAGAATGTCATCTGTACATAGACACCATCTTCAACCTTGTAGCAAAGGTTGAAATCCACATCACCCATGGTGATCATTAAGCTCATCAAATGACTATCAATCCTAGGTACCCGTACAGACCTTTCTTCAATTACACCATTAAGAAAATGGTCTTATCTAGCCACTTGGAGCAAACATCTCATCATGATCCTCTTCCTCTTTCTAACAGAATCTTCTAGCCATGATCCTTCTATATTATGTTTGATTTGTAAGTCTTCTTGTTGAACATCGATCACTTGTTCGGTGTTCGTCATCCTTCTTCTGTAGATCATATCACATGGTCTTTCCTACAAATCAAATTTAATTACATGATTAGTAATACTTCATAATCATCAAATTATGTTGACATGATAACCTATAATGCATACAGATATGATTCACATAGTTATGCACCTATTTTCACCAATACTTTGGCACAACACTTTTCCATATCTTGTATGCATACAGTGGCTATCTAGATGCCTTCCATCTCTACCAGAACATACTATCAAGAGCGTGCACAGCTCTTAACATGTCAGCAAAGAGGTTTCATTCTAGGTAAACAACAATGGAATGTTTTTCCAACTTACCCATCATATGCATATTAGTAGTATATTGTTCAATGCTATATGAATGCTCACACTATGCATGATATATTCTAGGAATACAAATATGCATACAACTATTACAAGCAATATCATTTGCTATTTCAGAGATTCAAATAACAACTCAAATACTTATCTTTTATGTTGGTTGCCTCCTGCTTGATCTCTATTTTATGATAGCATCATGATTATAAGTCTTTGAACTTCAATCCATCCTGGACCACTATGCATTCTCAAGTGTGCACTAGTGTCATCCTCATGATCTCATACATTCATTAGTATTGTCTCAATACTATCAAAACATTATGATTCTAAATAATCTTAAGTATGTATGGTCATGATCATTTCATACATAGGCATACATACCTAAGATCCTAACACAAAGTATGATTCTAACTTGATATAGGAAGACACACCTGGATTATTATACCCAAACAATATATTCTTTGTTCTCTTCAATGATTTAGAGACCTTGTGCTAGAACCTACATACCTCATAAGTTAAGCATAGTAGAACAAAGTCATACATACCTCGTAAGTAGAGCTTCTATGTGCTCAGAGACTATGGATGAGTCTTTGTCTTTGTATTCACGGTCATAGAACTTGATTTTTCTTTCTTGATGTACTTGTATCTTGTTAGCAAACAACATCATCCTCATACAACACCACAAGTGCATTAGTACAATCATAAGTGTCATAACCCTAATCAATGAATGTCTTCTATCATTTACATGCATTCATTATCAAACAATCATAATTGTAATAACCTCAATAACATGAAGACAAACATATTATGAACTTAATCAAGAATCAAATTTCAAAACATACCTGTATTTCCTCAAGTCATACCTGTCAGGATTGCTTGTAGTCTTCTTATGTAAAGCCTTAGCCTCATCTCCCTCTGGAACTAGAAATTCTTCACTTATGCAGGTGTCCAATTCATTCTCTTCTAGGATTAACCCAATCCACTTTGATTGTTGAAACTGGATCTAGAGTTGGATTAGGGTTTGTCAGAGAAACCCTAAAAAATCAAACTTTGATATTCAAACTTCTGAAAGGATGAAAAGATGCGCCTTGCTGAGCTCATCAAGTTGGCATACTTCAATTTTGAAATCTCCAAAATTTGACCCCTCAAAATTGCCTTTGAAACTTCTGGATCTTCTAGACAGGATCCCGAACTAGGGTTTGATAAAGCCCGGTCTTCTGCCCAACCAAAAGGTTCGGTCTTGTGCTCTAAACTTTGATTTTTCTGAGGAGCGTTCAGCCGTGGTCTTAGATTCCAAAAATTCCAACTTTTGCATAAACCCTAATTTTCCACCTTTCTAATCAAAATCCCGAACTTGGGTTTGATCAAGCCCGACCTTCTGCCCAACCAAAAAAATCGATCTTGGTCTCTAAATTTTTATTTTGATGAGGAGCATCCAACCATGGTCTCAGATTCCAAAAATTCCAACTTTCTCTGAAACCCTAATTTCCCGCAGCAATGATAAGCCAAAAATGAGAGTGCTCAAAAATCCAATTCTATTTAACAGAAATATGTGCCTTATTGTTTCTGGTGTAACTCAAAAAATTCAGATCTGTAGGGTCTGAAACTTTGGCTTGTGGTAGCTTGACCTGTTATATTTCCAACCCCATAGATCTGACCTCAAATGGATTCTCTGAGAAAGATTTATGCCAAGTGTAGCACCATGACATGCTTATGGGATGAAACAGGAGAACGAACTTGTATGGAGTGCCACGTGTCACTGTTTCAAATTAGGCCTCTGAAAAGAGGACCTGTGAAACTACAGTCCATTCCCTACCTGTCACCATTTACAAAATTTCATTTGGAGCTTCCTAGCCCGCGATATGACCTTTGTTTCCTAGGTCACCTGTTTATGACTAAGATCTGGAATAGGCAGAAACCCTAACTTGTACGAATCATAAATCACAAATTACAACGAATCGAAAGATGTCCTTCGGACACAAGCTACAGGGGGATGTTACCTACGACCTGCAGAAGTTTCAAATCTTGAACCTTCTCCAAAATGGATTTATAGCGAAAGTGCCACGATGACTGGTTTTTGCTATATGAAACCCTAACTTTCAAATTGTCGCAAGTGAGACAAGTGTCGTAAGTGCCATGCATTGCCTTCCTTCAGACTAGCTCTGATACCATGTTAAGATTCAATATGATAATATAGAAAATATCAGTATTACATTCCATTTCAAAACAATAGCATATACATGATCACTGAAAGAACAACAAGCACAACAAAAACACAA
This sequence comes from Larix kaempferi, assembly GCA_027924585.1. Lineage (NCBI taxonomy): Eukaryota > Viridiplantae > Streptophyta > Pinopsida > Pinales > Pinaceae > Larix > Larix kaempferi. The sequence continues at coordinate 50,029,605 of BSBM01000299.1, read as the reverse complement.
GAGACACAGATTTATCCTGGGAAACCCTCATGGGGTAGAAAACCCAACAAAGCTTCCTCAATATATATGATCAGCAAATACAAAGATGTAATCTCCAAACATCAGCTCATTCTCCTCCATAGCATATCTCTCTCTCACCTATGCGCCAATCACAAGTGAGTAAATGTGTGTTAAATGAGGAACACACCTCCTCTATTTATACACAACTCTGACTTGACTTTTACACTAACTAGGTCAGCCCCAACTTAACCACTTAACATAATGTGACAGGGCCGACCCCACTAGGGTGGTCTAATAACCCTTTAACCCACATGACTCATACAAGGCCGACCCCCACTAGAGAAGTCTAATAACTCAAGTTACCACATTCTCCACAGAGGAATAAAACATCTCTGGATATACAATAAGGTCCTCACAGAGGAATGAAACATCTCCGGAATAATAAAGTACAAATATAATATTCTTAGAAGTTACAATATTTCAACAAAATCTTGGAGCCTCACAGGGAGGACTCCATCCCCAATTGGAGTCAGATGTTAGAACTAAAATTTACACATCAAAATTTTTAGTTTCCCGTAGCACATTGATTGAAAAGTCCAAAGGAGGCATTGCCGGAATTTCAAACATTCAATAATATTTTTGCCAAGCCCCAAGTTTTAGTGCTAACTCTTTCAGCTTGTATCTTTTTAATTTTTAGTGGAGTCAACCTTCCGATGCTACATAAGCCTGATATTTATTTACGTTATGATTAAATTAATTTCCATTAGTGGTATGATGAGTCTTACAATATACTCACGTTTTTCCATGAGTCAAGGTTCTTTGGTTTCATTTGAAAGTGTCGGATTTGCCTTCACCTCAAAGACCATTTTTCTAAATTCGAAGTCTTCCTCTTGTGAGTTCATTTGCATTGATATTTTCAAAGCCTCAAATTTGAATGATAATTCATCATTTTACCATCATTGCAAAACTATCAATTTGGTGAAGTCTCGAATATGCTCTTGTCCATATTCCTTTCTTTTCATCATCTTTGAAATTCCCAAGTTTTGAAACCAAGGTTTAAATTAAAAAATTATATATAGTAATTAAAATAAATATAAAATTATACTATTTTAAAATAATTTCATATGTTTTTAAAATAATATTTTATATTTATGTTAAATAATATTTTATATTTATATTAAAAAGTTATTTTTTATTTAAATTTTTTTGGATCATCTTCCCAAATTGAATGAATTCCACAAAGGAATAACAGTAGTATGATGAAATTGAATGAATTCCACGAAGGAATAACAAGGAATAACAGTAGTATGATTTTTTTCGACTGAAAAAAAGTTGAATGAATTCCAATGTCAATCCATTGTCCTATGAAACCCGTTGTTGCATCATATATCAAAGTACAAAAGCTGCATGGAGTGCCCAACGTGTGAACGTACAAGGGAAACAAGCATTATTATAAAAAGCAAATATTTGTATAGTGATTTGTATATGGGATATATCCATAAAGCCAACGAAACCACCCAACAAAAACACCAACGATGCGTCAATGGAACCTGCTTTAAAATGAGCACGTGGCCAAGTGGTGAGAGAAAACGATCTCAAGGGTCCACAGAATTCATTCCTCCATTTTGCAAATCCAAACCACACAGTGATTAAAGGCTGAGAGCATTCAAGCCTGAACACCATAGTCATCAGCACAAGTATCAAAGCAAGCTCAATGCAGGTGACAACACAAATGACAAAGAGTCCCAAGCATACCAGGAGATGACCACATAATGTCGGATGTTGAGGGAGATCTCTTAATTTCACCGCAGTAAATTTCTATGTGAGGAGTTATGGAGAAAGTGTATTTGATGCAGTGTACAGAGTTTCTATTACATCCATATGTGAATGTAATATTGTTGCATATTTCTTGGTGTGGATGTGAATGTAATATTGTTGCATATTTCTTGGTGTGGGCACGGTTCACTCTACTTTCCTTCAACTCAGCTTTGATGGTGGTGCTTGTTTCTCTTGGTCAGGACCGAGAGACTTTCGCTTTGGATACTCAAATATCAGTACCTTCATTGTTTCATGGTCTCAATTATGGTAGAGGGTTTATCAAACACTCATGGATTCCTTCTTCATCAGAAGGATCGAATTTATTAGACATTGAAATATATATATATCTGTGGCTTCATGTTATTTTTGGACTCTATGAAAATGCAGGATTTATCACTGGCAGTTCAAAAGAAGAGGATCAAATTCGATCATTCCAAATTTGATGTCAGTGTGATCAATAATAATCGGTTGCAGAGGGTTTCTTCTATTCCAGAGGTCAATGTTAGCAAACAAAGAGCAGTGACCAAGTGTGAATTTGAACTCCCAGATATGAGCCAAGCGTCGAAAGAAATGTGCCTGAGTCTTAGAAACCTGACTGTCAAAAAAATCATATAGCATCGAGGTCAAATGGAGGAGCACCAAAAGAATCCAATGAAATTCTCATATTGAATTTGTTTTTGGTTCAAATCTTTCAAGTCCAGAATCTATATTTTATTATCTGATTATTTGAAAAGACACAAGGGAAAACACCGAGTGTTTGAGCCTAATTTCTAGTGTGCAAAGCACTCGTAGTTGTTAAATAAAACTGTCAATTGTTGAAGAATAACACTCAAATGATGCATTAGTATTTGACGAGTATACCCACAAATTGTCCAAGCATCAATTCTTCAAGAAGTTTTGAAGCATTCAAAAAAACAAGTGGAATAGTATCTGGAGGCAGAGCATCCAACAAATTCATTCAAGTTCTATTTTTGGAAAACAGTTCATCATTCCCAGGAAGGGTACCTGATTCTAAACTATACTTTGGGTCATAGATCGAATACCTGGTAGCTACAAGATCTCAAGATTTATGGTCAACTCCAGATTCCAAGAAATCATTTGAGGAAACATTTTTGCATTCGAGGAGACAGTTGAGCAATCAAATCCAACATTTCAAGCCAACAGTGTAGCCAACAGATTCATGTATCTCCGAAGTTTCCAAATTTGATGAATTACTTTCATTAAAGCTAACGTATTTAAGGTTTTCAAAGTCAAATATTTAAAATAGATTGAAATCTTCCTTGAACAGTGGATCTAAAATTGATTTGTCATTTGATAATTTTTTTAGAGATCTCTCTTGATATTGGAAAGATATTGTATTATCTAAAATAAAACCTGAGTTGTACTCCCAGATATAAATCGTTTCTGATCCAATAGCTATATAATAGAGCTCTATCTACTGCATGAGGGTTCAACCTAGGAGGCTGAGAGTTAGATTAGAAGAGGCTGGAAGTCTATTTGTAAAGAATTTGAACTTAATGAAAGAGACAATTCTAGTGTTTTATTGTTATAGATTCCTGTGAGATTAACATCAGATTGTTTTTCTTGTGTCGTTAATATCTTATCTTTCATATTTAGATGGAATGATCTATGACTGTGGATTCTTGACACACTAAGAGTATCTTATATAATTTCTCACTTGTCATACAAGTTTCATTTATACATCTGAATTATGAATTGGAAAGTATTTCTGATTTATGAGTTTTCATACTCATCAATTTATTAATGGAGAAGTTTTCTATATTGATGAATTCCTGTTAATTTCCTTTATTTCTTCCAACCCTCAGTATTTTAACTTATGAGTATCTGAAATGTTAAGCTCACTTTCCTTTGACTCATGACCATTGGATGAATATCTATATATCATTAATGATCCAAAGGGAATTGAAACTGTATCCAGTATTCCTAAATCTCCCAACACCTTATTTTAACCAAACCAAATTAAGAGGTGACTAAAATTTGTGCTTTCACAGTCAAGTGCAAACTTTAGGACTAACATCTTTTGGAACCATTGTCGGGGATGGATTTGAAGATTTTTCCTGGGTGTATGAAAAATATCATATCTGAATTTGATGGTGAACAAAGATAAGATACATAAGTGACTGCAAAATCTTTCACCTGGTGACTCCACGATCAAGAGGCTTCGCTAGAGTACAAGCTTTGCAAACAGAAAAATGAAAGGTTGGAAGGGAAAGAGCATGTATCAAGTGATTAGTCTTCTCCATGAACTTGTATTCTTTTTTGTTAGTTCACATATGTATTTTCTTTTACATGTCAAGAGACTCATCCTTTGTTTCATATTTTTCGCTGACTGTGAACTTACAACTGGATATCCTTCCTTGATAGAAGAAAATATGTCATCTTCTTGCATTGTTAATCTCAAATTGATCCCTTCATCCAAACCTACTGAGAATAATGATGTACATATCTCAATTCATCATGAAGATTACGCATCTTGTAAACTTGTTGACACTAAAGCTAATTTACCACCTCTTCAGATCACTATTCCACCTTGTAAACAACTTACCTAAGTTCAATACAAGATTAGGCAGCACTATAAACCATTGAAATTTCCTTTTGTCCTTCATGAATATCCCCCCAATTGTCTTGATTGTCTTCCTTTAAGTTTACTGGAGAAAACCATGTGACAACAGAGCAACACATGGATGCCTTTCAATGTTTCACATATAATTTTGAAATCATTCATGAAGATGTGTTCATGAGAACCATTTTCCAATCCTTGCACGGAGATAATGGGTTTTGGTTTAGAATCCTAGAGGATGATTCGATAGATTTTTGGATGATGTTTCATAATGTTTTCCCGAGGTATTGGGGTGTGAACAAGTCTTATGATCAATTTCTTTTTGATTTTTATGCTTTGAAAAGAAAGAGGAATGAGACTGTTACTCAATTCAACAACAAATTTCTAAGCTTCTACCTTAGTATTGTTTATGGATTATTCAGTCGATGTGGAGAATGACTGAACTCCCTATTCCAAATGGTTTGAATCTAGAACAAAACAAGAAAAAAACACATACATTTCTCTATATCAATCAAATTACTCAAGGATGAAGAAATTACATACCTATTTACTCTAGGTTGTCCTCACTGGTTTGAAGCTCTTGTAGTCCGGCTCCTTATATCGAATAGAGAACCTGTAGAATATCTAAAGCAAACAAGAACAAGTGAAGTCTACAAAATATAACTTGATTAGTCTAAGAAAACACCTAGGAGAAGTGCTATAAATGAAACTCAACATCATTGATGAGAAAGGAAATGTATTGATGTATTAAAAATGAGGAAAGAAGAACAATTGAGATGCCTTGGTGTTGTAGGTCCCTTCCAACGAATCATTTCCCTTAAGGCGTAACCTTGCCCCAAGAGGATGGCTACCAAAGGTTCAGCTCTCTAGCACAATTACTCCAACATGTGGCTACTATGGACTCCTCCTCCCTTCACCCATGGGCATGAGCTTGCATTTATAGGGAAAAAAGGATAAGGAGGAGATGAGAGATAATAGGAGAATGATAGGATAAGATCCCAACAAGTAAGGGGTTTGGCTGATATCCATCCTAATAGGATGGGATATCCATCCATGAAGCCTTATTTCTAGAAGCTCCTCAAACCTTCCTTTTTTCCATTCAAACAGACAGTGTCGCACTTTTCCCAAGAGACACTTGCAACATTTAGGGGTATCGCAGTATACATATGGGAAATATGCGAAAGTGTCCCAAGTTGCTAGAAAGAAACCTATGACAATGAAGAGTGTCTCACGTTGTCCTATAGAAAATTGTGACAATTTTTCTAAATAGGTTGTTTAGAAGGAAGAAAACTCATAATTCTCACCTTTTTGACAAATTTCATCAAAGTTTCTTTGAGTCAATTCAATACCTGCACATTCTGGAGAGTATGTCTCTTGGATAGGTTCTTTGAGCCAATTCAATACCTGCACATTCCGAGATACATGAACACTATTGCTGACTCCTTGGCCAATTTCATGTTAGATTGGTACATTGCACATTTATAATCATTTCCATCAAATATGCATATAATGACATAACATGTAAAATACACATGGTATATAAGCAAACATCCATAAGATCCTCAATCATCATAGAACACATAATGTATAAATCCGCCAAAGAGTGTTTTTATAAATATAATCATCATGTAAAAAAATTTGGTACTGGTACAAAATCTAAATCCTATAGCTTTCAGTACATATACATCACATATGATCTATCCCTGAGGATGCTCATGATAGAATATAATGGCTCGGGCCACTCTACGGAGCAGCCGACCGAAACGCCCTGACACTCTAGTTGTGCGGTGATGGTACCCACGTGGAAGATCTTCGATGGATATATCTGGTATGTCCATCGTCAGTCTCTGGAGGTTCTCCTCCAGCTCATCCAACTCCTCCACTGCATCCTAATGTGCATCCCCTATGTATCATATTGATCCTCTCCTCTCGATAGGAGAAGACCTTGCAGGTCGATATGGACCAACATCTACATCAAAACAAGTATGAAAACATCACTACTACTCCCAAAAACATAAAAAAACTATAAAATACAAAATCACAATAGAGTTCCATTCTTACCTATGTTCCCCCACTCTTCTCCCTTAGAAAGAACCAAGTCCAGGTCACCTCTGAAATCGGTACTTGCATATTGATAGTCCTCAACCATGAGGAGATGTCCACATAACCACCTAGAGAAGTGGCACCATAACCGATGATGGGACGTCCACCTCCATGGCATGCCATGACCTCGGACCATCTAACCAAGTGACAATCTTGAGGATCGAGATCATCTATGTCTACCTAAGGCTGCAACAGTGGAAATCGTTCTAGGAAGAACAAGACTATGATAGATCCATAACTGAACTGTTTCAGCTCACCCCTGCAACACTTGGTGAGCTACTCCTTTAGGCTTGCGAGGAGCCCCTCACACCAGTTAAACATTGTTGGAGCCATGCACTCTATCGCATACAACATGTGTGCCTTGGTGTCTTGATGAGGAGCTCTGCTCCCCGCCACCCTCTATATGGTAAATAAAACCATCCTCAGTGGTCTATCATGCACATTCTTGATGGGAAACTTCCCAACAAGCATTTGCGTCCATGGAGTACAATATCGAGCTACCAATCTCTTTGCCGACTAGTCACTGCCTTGTGGCCTCGATAATGATATTGGGGCTCTCCACCTGGAAAACCCCGTCAGAAAATAGATGTCCTCCACATATATTGTTAGAGTGTGGACACCAACCTAGAATTGTTGTTGATCAGGGTCCCATAGCCTGATCAGGTGATCTAGTAACGATATTTGGGCCCTCATGCCCTGGACATGAAATAACTTAAGTATCCCGCATTGTTGTAATGCATTCATTGAATGTGGATTATTAGTTGCTTGGGCATCCTCCATTTTGTGTTCACGTTCCTTCCATTGAACCATTTTTCAAGTCAAAACATGTCCAAACATCAATTATACAAGCATTAGAACATTTCTATACCTTTGGATTGGATCCTTTGGGCTTTATTTTTGGTTTTGACATGTGGGTTTGCGCCGACGCACCCCAGCTTTACACACAATGGGCCGATGATGCACTTTCACCATGCAGGAAGTGCGTCAGAGAGCCCTCGACGCACTTCCCTCAAGGGGAAAGCACGTCGGCCAGAGTTCGCACAATACCCCTTGTTGCAAGCCCCAAAAACAAAAAAAAATGATGATTAAATGGAAAAATAATCCACTACAAATGTAGAGGACATATTTTAGGCTTACCTGATGCTGACAAGGTGAAAAATGGCTGACTGTAGCTCCCGCAATCGATGCTTGAAGATTGAGCTCCAAAGGGTAATTTTCACTATTCCAAATGGGTAAAAAAAAAATGGTGAAAATTTCTTTACTATTTCACTTTTTTATATAAAAGGAAAGGAATATTCCATTTTTAATACTTTTCTTTTGGGTTTTTTACTATAGTTTGGTAATCATTTATGCCTAAACACCTCATTGTAGATTTTAATCTGATTTTTGGAGTTCTAAGGTCAATTAAAGTTGTGTTATGACTGTTCAAAGACTATCATGGCCGTTCCATGCTTGTTTTCAAGTATGAATGAATCCTCAAGAGTTTTTTATGCTATTATCCTGCTCATTAAAATCAAATATTAATGGCATCAAGCTTACTTTTTTTCTTTCTCGTGCTCGTAAAACAATGAGAATAAATCACCGAGTTGCATTTTATCACTTTTTCAAGCTCGTAAAACTCCTACGAAAAAGGAACCTCTCAGAGTTCATTTTTAATCTCTTTCCAAGCTCCCTAAATATGAAAATATTTCCAAGCGAACTTGATGCCTTCACACTTGTAAAAGTATTTGAATGATCATCTTTATGGTGATAGTTTACCCCATTTTCAGACTAGGAGGTACTATTTACGAAAAAGGAGCACTTCAGTTAATCATGACTGGAAGAGTTCTCTCTTATATTTTTTTATCTTTTTTCGGACGAGGAGACTAACTTTTATGAAAAATAACATTTAGAGTCTTCTTTAGTTCTTTTTAGACTCTCTAAACATGAAATGATGCCAAGTTTACCTTCTCTGGACTCGTTAAAATATGACATTGAAGGGTTCGTCTTGGGACGAACCCTTCCTATCTCAGGTTCGTAAAACATTTTGGATTGGACTCGTCCAAAGGATGAGCTATACCGAGCATATGTTACCATCCTCAAGCTCGTTAAAATAAAAGAGGTACTCATCAATCATGATTGGGATAAGGAAATAGTTTGTGTTTCATTGTAATTATGGCAGTACTTAGTCACTCTTGAACACGACACTTGTTTGCATATGCATCCAGTACTTGGGTAATCTATTTGTCTCTAAGTCACACCAATTCCATGATTATTTCAACTCCTTTGAGTCATCCAAATAATGCTTCCACCATCAGTTTCATTAGGGGTCAGTGTCATTATCATCATGTCAATATTTCCAATTCATGTCATGCCCATGTTCAATAGAGGTATGTTCATCGATTCAATATCTGCAGTCATTCTACCTTCTATCATGTCGGTCTTTCTTGAGTCAGTCTCAAACATTGCTCTACTGTCTAATTTACTCCAAAACACCTTTGATCATGTTTCGTGTCGATGATGGGGGATACATCATGGCCCTCTTTCGACAGATTTATCCTTGTCGACTTCAACACATCATCCAAGGATTAAATCTAGAAACCAATCAAGTTCCTTAGGCTTGCATGCCTTAATGGAAGGTTACCTTGCTTTCAACATGAGTTCACATCATTGGCTCTTGATTGAAATATTTCATCGACTGTTCGACCTCAACTCATTGATTCACATTCGATGGCATGTACTATGACACCTTGGGAATCATTGACATCAATGGTGATTTCCCTCGGGCTTGTTAAAGGTATACATCAAAGACCGATAATCAAGAGGTTTCTACCATGTTCGACTCCAAGACATTGTACTCACATGGTTAGATTCATATCATTGTGGGTTTGGATTGAATACCCTGGGTTAAGTCGTAAATCTCACCCAGGTTGTGATGGAGATTGTTTTGAGAAATATCAGACCGATCCACTTTGTATTGGTCGTGGTTGTGTTATCATCTCATCATGGATCTACACTTGTGTTTGATATCCATGATTTTGTTCATTTGGTCTTTACTATCATGGATATGCAATTTATTGGTCGGCAACCATGTTATGAGTCATGTGAGACATATATCTCAGAGTTAGTTGTATTGCAGAAGTCTATTCTGACCGGTGATCCTTGCCTCAATCTTTCATATTGCAAATCATTCCACTTGTCTTATTTTACCAGCTTCATGCTTTGGGGGGAATTATGTTACAAAAAAAATCTCATCATCATGATTCATGTGTAATCTCTATGCCTTAATCCCTGAAGTTCCTTAGCTAAAACATCGGAAGAAAGGTTGTTGTCCTTTCCCTTTTCCTTTTCTAGTCACCCTGATGCACCCTGCCTTCTAGTAAGGAGCGTTGAAATCAAGGTGACACACTCTGCACCTTAGCAGAGCATGTCGGTTACGCAGTGTTCCTATGCACGAGACATGGTGATCTACTTCTGATGCATGTTTCCTTCATGCAAAGTGCGTCGGAGTTGGTTAAAATGGATAAAAGGGAGCTTCAAGTGATTTCTTGAAACTTGGTGATGAGGAGGCTTATCCCTAGATGCTTTGAAAGGTGGCACTCGATCCCCTAACCTAGTGGGATGATCCCTTAATCCTCTCCCCTAAATCCTCAACCTCTCCTATCCCTTTAGCCCTATATATATGAAACCCCTCTCCATTGTTAAGGGAGGAAGGATTAAGCACCCATATGTTGGTGGAATTTGGTCAGGACTATCTTCTTCATCCATAGGAAGCTAGGAGGCTTTGGATATTTGAGGCAAGATCATTTGAGCTAGATTCATAATGTCAAGGCATCAGTTGTAACTCTCTACTTTCTATCTACTGCAAATTACATTTAATATAAATATATTTCCATAAACTTGTTATGTCTTATAATATTGTTTAGGATTGGCTTCTTTGACCGTCGATATAGTTAGATTCATAATCATATGCTTTCATATTGTTCGTTTGTTTCTATTTTCTCTATCTTGTTCTACAGTCGGAGATCAAGGAAGTAGAAGTATATAAAACGAGGAGAAAGGAATTGCCACCATAAGTTAACTCATTTTCTTATCTACCTTGCAATTTAATCTAACTAGGAAAGATAATTATGTTGTGTACTCTTTTGTTCTAGACCTAAATCATTTAGGATAGAGAGATCATTTTTTGTCCACATTAACATATTATCTTCAAACAGCCTCAAATTCCCTGCCATAATCACATCTTTTATCATTTGTACTTCTTGTTTTAAAGTTCTATTTTTTTTTCCGAAGAGACCTATTTTGGTTATATAAACTCTAAAATTGTCAATGTAAAGGTGTTCTTCTCCTCAACATTCCTTTTATCTTCCATCAGAATTGAGAACGAAATATTTGGCTATTTATTATTGATACCCCTGTAGCTTCTCACAAAACCTGAGACATGCAACATGATGGAAAAAATATTTTATATTAGGATTTGAGTTTAACAATTCTACATTTTGGGGATCAAAACAAACCACAACACCTCCCTTTGTTCGATTTTTCTGTGCTAGCTCAAATCCCATATTATATTATACGCCATGCACCTGCTAGTTAAGATACGTGTAACAACACCAATGACTTCTAGGGTATGGATTTCGTGAAGGGAAACTCGACTCAACATGCATTAGGTGGATAGCATGATGTGTTAAACTTACTTAAGCGACCCAAGAAACGAGATTAATGGTGATCATGGACTCTATGACATGTCATTTAGATGATTGAAAAACCTTTTTTAAAATCATAAGTATGATTTGACATTTATGTAGTGCACATAATGCAAGTTTGGACTCTAGCACTACAAAGGTTTAAGAACTTTAGTAGTGCGCTTAGTTTGAAAATGACATCCGATGCTACAAAAGTTAAACAAGGGTAGTGAAATGATAAAGGATGGAAAATGTGGATGTGGAAAGCTTTAGCTTAGGCTTAACATTATTCTACTGACATTTGAATATCCATTACACCCACTTTAGATATAATCATGACCATTTAAGCTTGACTCAACATTACATAACGTAGCAAGGACATGACCTTACCTTTGAAAACTTTGACCTGGGAGCATCCAAACATGACTAAAAACTTGGCAAGAATGAGAGTAGATTGATCCTACCATTGTAAAAATTTTAAGTGATGACAATGTGATTGGACAAGATGGAGTTAAATTCCACATGGAGAAAATACAAACCATTCTTGACTGGCCAACCCCCAAAAATGTAAAAAGTTGAGAGGGTTCATTTGGATTTACACATAGTAGAGAATGTTTGTCAAGGGATTCTCACAATTGGAAACACCTTTGTTTGATATTACCAAGAAAGGATCTTTTGTTTGGTCCGGGGAGGCTGAAAGGGCCTTCAACAAGATGAAGGAAGTGATAAGTAGTTTTCCAGTACTTTCCTTTCTAGATTTCACTCAACCATTTGTGCTTGAATGTGATGATTCAGGTGAAGGAATTGGAGTTGTCCTAATGCAAAATTAGCACCATATTGTCTTTGAAAGTAGGAATTTGCAACCCCATGAAATCCATTATTATATCTATGAAAAAGATATGCTAGCCATTGTGCATGCCTTGGCCAAACTCCGACAATATTTAGTGGCAACAAATTTGTGGTCAAAACAGATCACAATAGTTTGAATCATTTCCTAACTCAAAAGGAACTGAATGACAGACAACAAAAATGGGTAATCAAGGTCCAAGCCTATGATTTTGACATAGAATATATGAATGGAAAAATAAATATTTTTGCAGATGCTCTCTCTCAAAAACGATCCCTCTCCTTAATGGAAATGCCAGCAGATTGAAGGCTCAACTCTTGGTAGAGTACTCAAAACACAAATTTTCTTGTGAGTTGTTGGATTGATTGATGCATGATGAACAGTACAAGTTCATCAATGGGGTTCTTTACTACAAATATATAATCTATTTAGTGCCTAAATCAACCTTGAAACAAAGTATTATGGAGGTATCCCATAACTCTCCACTAGCTGGATATCCTAGGTATTTGAAGACATTTAGGAAAATAAGAGAAATAATCACTTGGAAGGGGCTGAAAATTGATGTCTTGAATTATCTGAGTGAATGCAACACATGTAGACAAAATAAAGTGGAGCATACACATCCTGCTGGTCTACTACAACCTCTACCCATTCTGGTTTAAAAAATGGGAAAGTATCTCAATGGATTTCATCACCAGATTGCCCAAGGTACAGGGTAAAGATTGCATATATGTGGTAGTTGATAGACTCACTAAAATTGCTCATTTATTTTTTGTCCCGTATAATTATACTTTTTCTCATGTGGCTGAATTGTTCTTTAGACAAATTTTCAGATTGCATGGTTTTCCAAGAACTCTTATTAGTGATAGGGATAACAAGTTTACAAGAGCATTTTGGAAAGAACTATTTAAGTTGGTAGGGATAGATTTGACTCTCAGTACTAGCTACCACCCCCAAAATGATGGACAAATGGAAAGGGTAAACCAATGGTTAGAAGGATACTTGAGGAATTATGTGACAAGTAAGAAAAAATATTGGATCAAATGGTTTCATTTGGGTGAGTTCTGCTTCAACACAACTTACCATATGTCCATTGGAATGTCACCATTTAAAGCACAGTATGGTTATGAAGCTCCTACCTTCGTAGATCAAATTTTTGGATATTGTAGATCCCCAAAGGAAAAATATTGGATTCAAGAGATCCAAGACATTCTAAAAACACTGGAGGTTAACTTGCAAACCGCTCAAAATCAGCAAAAATTATATGCAAACCATAATAGGACCAAGCATAGTTTTCAAGTGGATGATTTGGTATATTTGAGGTTGCAGCCATATAAATAGTCATCACTCAAGGAGAAGGGAGTTGAGAAATTGAAACCAAGGTTCTATGGAACCTATTAAATTGTGAGAAAGGTTGGGGAGGTATCATATGAGTTGGAGATTCCTGAAGGGAGCAATATACATAATGTATTCCATGTTTCATGTCTCAAAAAGGTAGTTGGACAACAAGTGAACATAACCACCAAACTTCCCCCATTAGATGATCAATAGCAATTTTAATTGATTCTAGAAAGGATATTGAAGGTAAGGGAAAGAATATTAAGAGGCAAAACCATTGGAGGGTATCTAGTTTAGTGGAAAAGTTTACCATGTGAGGAGGCTACATGGGAGGATGAACACATAGTGAAACACCCAGAATTGCAATTGCTTGAGAAAAAGAAATATTGGGCAGGGAACATTATAATGTCCCCTACATAGCTCCATTATGGACATTCCACTTACCCATCCAATTCCCATGGGTTTGAGTGGATATAAAAACAATGAGGGAATTAATTTTCCACTGGCAACTCTTAATTTTTTATCTTTAATTTGGAAATGCAATAGTACTTGAAATCAAATAACAATCATATACATAAGAAATCATATTCGACACATGAATTTACACAAGAGAAAATTTTTATGACTTGAGGGAGAAAACTCCAACAAACCTTCCTTAGTATATTGATAGATAGTAGAGAATGTCGTTTACATCAAGCACCCTCGGTGCAATTACAAGGAAAGAGAAAGATAATGAAGAGAGACTCAGAATAATATCCTGCACAAATAGAGGCACCTTTCCTTCAAGGAAGAAGATAATTCACTTCACATTGAATTCATCAATCCTGTATAACATATTTATATAATCTTCACATGCATTGGATTCTATTTTTATCTTCTGACTTCATGATGAACTCGCCTTCCATCTAGATGTATCAATCTTGCATGAAGAAGAGCACCCCACTTCTCATGCCGTTCATTAACTCACTGAACTGATTCTTAGGATGAACTCGCCCATTAATTGAAATATTGCCCAGTTAGTTAAGTGGATAAATTAAGTGTCGCAATGCAAGTGTCGCAACTCAAGTGTCGCCTTTTAGTTTAACATAAGCATCATCTTTTAGTTTAACATAAGTTTCATCATGAAATAACACTTAGTTAACTAGATATTGTTTATTATCACTTAGTTAACCCTCTTAATGGATTCTTTCTTGTTATTATCATTGTAGTGATCAATTCGAGTTCTCCTTTGATTTATTGAAGTCTTCACTGAATTTTAACCATTCAAATTCTCTCTTAATTAATTCTTTTATGTGCAATTTGAATTCTCTCATATATTATAAAATCTTATATTTATCTCTTGTCTTATCTGCATGGTCCACATGTGCCAACTTAATTATCATATCAAATATACTAAGGATATTTTCCCAATGATCTGATCATATTTTCCTACTATCGCTACAAGTGGTTATATGCTAAAGTAATTCACTCTAGAGATGGCTAGTCTCTAGAGGAGACTTAATAGCTCAACCATGGTTAGTAGTACATCACACACCACACATGCTTTGACATGCAAAACTATCATGGGGAAAAAATAGACAATATGTTTTCCTATGTCTCATCCATCAAATCCTGAAAAAAATAGACAAAAATATCTCCAAACACACGTCAATATCCCAAAAAGATAAAAATAGGAAAAAATACACCTATTCATTATTTTTTTTATTTTAAATTTATTTAATATTTTTGGGTTTTTAATGCTTTGTAACGGACCCAGACATAGTATTCACACAAAAAATAAAAATGTGTACCACACCAGAATTAAAATACAAAGCACCTAGAGGAGATGTGGCATATGCAAATTACTTGCACAAGCAGAGCCCACTATGGGGATCTAATAAATGATCTCCATTGCAATCAACTAACTCATATGCCCCTTGATGTAGCACATGTTTAACTTTGTAGGTACAATTCCATGAGGATTTGGTAGTCGAAACGAGGGCATGCATAATTTTCCTCACCTTTTCTTGATCGGGAGGAAGAGATGCACTATTGTAATTCTCTTCCTAAGGCTTGTCATTAATATCCATGATTTCCATAAGGGCCTCATCCAAAAGTAAGACATCATTCAGAAAGTCATGTGAAACAGATGAAGAATCATCCCAAGAGAGCAAGGGATCAATATTGACAACTCGGTGAGGATCTGAATTAGGATCAATATCAACAACTAGGTGAGGATCAGGATGAGTATTGGGATCAAGATTGGTATTAGGATCAACAACTGGGTGAGGATATGAATAAGGATCGAGATCAACAATAGGGTGGGGATCATGTTAAAAATTATTGGAGATTGACTAAATAACTCGGTAAGAAGCCTTAACCGCTGACAAGGGCATTGAATATCTAGTAGAATCAATTTGTGTAGGTGCAAGTACAACCCAAGGATCGAAAAAACCAAGGGAACTCTTAATCATGGAAGTGATCATGCAAATAGGATCTTTCACCTTAGAGGCACTAGGTGCTGGAAAAAGGAAGGAAACCATCAAGTATGAGTCCTTAAACAAACCAACACCCACACTCTCATATGACTTCATGGAATTGCTTAGGAATGGAACATTACCACTGGGGTTGAGGCACAAATCTGGTATGTATTAAGCAAGTTGGTCTAAAATGACTATTTTCCCTTAATGGGGGAAACAAAGTATTCAAAATACTAATGAGACTAACACCATCATGGAATAAAAAAAACTATGTCCCAACAACAGATTATAATATAGGGGAGCATCGACTAGCTCAACGTTAATGGTGGTGGTTTCTCCCCCTAGTTCAATTGGTAAGGAAACAAGGATTTCATGACGGGTAAATGTTCATTCATCAAATTATTTTAACGATGTGGAAGACTGGACAAGATCAAGAGATCCTATGGAATGCCAACTTGATATAGACTTAATGCAAGTAGAGGATCCTTCATCAATAACAATGTGAAAGATATTCTTCCTTGTTGGTTTTCTTTGGGGGCTGACCCGGGTTTGGCAAAGTTCTTGTAGACCCAACAAAATCCCCTTTCACTGGCCCTTTCGGCATCAACCTACAAACAGGTTGACGTCTCACCCGAAGCGAAGTATGAGGGTTACAGAATCAGGTTTCTGTAACCGTGGTGATGCGCGGATGTGGTAACTGACCTCACCATGTGCTTCTCGCTTAGCATCTACTTAGAATAACAATATCAACATGTGACTCTGCACTTCGTAGTTATCAACAATCTACATACTTCGTTGAATCTCTATTTTTCTCACTCTTATAACTATGCATTTATCATCCTTAAGGTTACTTCGCAATATTCATACACATGTGTTATGCTTACTTAACATATGATTCCCATTCACATACATATGGAAGCAAATACATAAACATACCATAACATAAAAACAAAAAACGTCATAGATTCATACACATAACACAAGGATTTACATGGTTCACCCCCCGGATGGGAGCTACGTCCACGAGAATTGTTCTTATATTACTTGCAAGGGGTAACAGTTCCAGTCTGCGCACTTAGCTGCAGAATCTTCTCTACAATAGATCTTTGTGCACTTAGTTGCAAAGACTTTTCCTCTCTTATATCTCTCTGGTTCTAACCAACCAAATACCCAATAACCTCTAACCTTCTACTTGGTTGTCTGAACAAAAGACCAACCAACCCTTCCTTATACAAAAATAATCCTTTATATAGATGTGCCTGAAGGTCACATATTACAATAACTATGGTCCAACCCCCATAGTACCCTTAAACCCAAAACAACATGGTTCTTCTGTCAACTACACTTTGCCTTCACTTCATTGTAACTCTGTTGTCCTTTTGCGCTGCTTCTTCTAACTTTGATGCTTCTTTTGACAGTGCAGTTCTGACCAAGCGGCTCTGACTCTACAGTGGTGCGTCCTTTGCATCATTCCGCTTCTTTACTCTCTTCTTTTGTAGCTATCAGTTCGCCGCTTCATCCTTAACTGCTTATCAAGAGATCCTATGGAATGCCAACTTGATATAGACTTAATGCAAGTAGAGGATCCTTCATCAATAACAATGTGAAAGATATTCTTCCTTGTTGGTTTTCTTTGGGGGCTGACCCGGGTTTGGCAAAGTTCTTGTAGACCCAACAAAATCCCCTTTCACTGGCCCTTTCGGCATCAACCTACAAACAGGTTGACGTCTCACCCGAAGCGAAGTATGAGGGTTACAGAATCAGGTTTCTGTAACCGTGGTGATGCGCGGATGTGGTAACTGACCTCACCATGTGCTTCTCGCTTAGCATCTACTTAGAATAACAATATCAACATGTGACTCTGCACTTCGTAGTTATCAACAATCTACATACTTCGTTGAATCTCTATTTTTCTCACTCTTATAACTATGCATTTATCATCCTTAAGGTTACTTCGCAATATTCATACACATGTGTTATGCTTACTTAACATATGATTCCCATTCACATACATATGGAAGCAAATACATAAACATACCATAACATAAAAACAAAAAACGTCATAGATTCATACACATAACACAAGGATTTACATGGTTCACCCCCCGGATGGGAGCTACGTCCACGAGAATTGTTCTTATATTACTTGCAAGGGGTAACAGTTCCAGTCTGCGCACTTAGCTGCAGAATCTTCTCTACAATAGATCTTTGTGCACTTAGTTGCAAAGACTTTTCCTCTCTTATATCTCTCTGGTTCTAACCAACCAAATACCCAATAACCTCTAACCTTCTACTTGGTTGTCTGAACAAAAGACCAACCAACCCTTCCTTATACAAAAATAATCCTTTATATAGATGTGCCTGAAGGTCACATATTACAATAACTATGGTCCAACCCCCATAGTACCCTTAAACCCAAAACAACATGGTTCTTCTGTCAACTACACTTTGCCTTCACTTCATTGTAACTCTGTTGTCCTTTTGCGCTGCTTCTTCTAACTTTGATGCTTCTTTTGACAGTGCAGTTCTGACCAAGCGGCTCTGACTCTACAGTGGTGCGTCCTTTGCATCATTCCGCTTCTTTACTCTCTTCTTTTGTAGCTATCAGTTCGCCGCTTCATCCTTAACTGCTTCAACTACCTCTGGTTGTCCTTAGTACTTTGTCTTTACTAACTGGACAAGTCATTTCCTACCAACTTCACTTTTCTCCATACCCTCCTCCCGGGAATTGCAGAGTTGCTTCTCCCAAAATTGGTCAATGTTAGACCTCGCCTAACTGTACTTTCTCCATCAAAACTTCTTGTACTTGGGATACGCCCAACAAGACCCTAACACTTACTTTTGGATTGTCCCCCACTATGGAATTATGACCCAAAATCCGATGAGAAAATCCGATGACATCCGACGAAAAGGACTATGTCGTCAGGTTTTAGTTTCAAAATTACGAAATATGATGAATTTTTTTAAAATTTATAGAAGGTTCGTTCGGATATCCGATGACGTTTGTCGGATATCCGACAACGTCAGTCAAATATTCAACCAGTGTCGTCGGATAGCCGACACTATATTATGCCCGTGGATGTCGGATATCTGACACTATATTATGCACGCGGATGTCGGATATCTAACACTATATTATGCTCGCGGTTGTCGGATATCCAACTTGTATTTTACAGCAGTAACTATGCTTAATTCATCGGATATCCAACGAACATTTATATTTTAAAATCTATAAATTTCGAAACATTCTGACATGTTTGCTATATAAGCGACGGTTTGCGGAAATTGTTTTATTCGGTGGACTATTTTCCGTAGAAGAATACATCATTATTTCTATTGTTTTTTTTTCTTAAAAATAGCGAAGTGTGGAGCTTTATTTTCTAAAATCGATAATCTTCATTCAATCTCTTTATGAGAAAATTTCAAATAGCAATATTCCTGATCCAGATGAACAAAATCGACACTTGCTTGCTAGATTGTGGGATGGACTGAAAAGAAAGGGTGATGGGAAATGTTATTGTCCATGTAGTCAATGCAAGGGCTTTAAGAGGATAAGAATAAAGATCACAACAACCATAAAACATTGTAGGGAACATGAACACGCTAAGGGGGGACATGAAGATCGTCCATTTGTAAGTTTTGCATTATATATGTTTTTATATTGATTGCTTTTGTAAATGTATGTATTATTTTAATATTTCTTATATTAACTTTTATCTATTGATGGTTTCATGTAATTATAAAGGAAATACATCCTACGGCATATCATCTATAGGAAGTGCTTTCAAAACAAGTACCGAAGGAACATGGAGCTATGAATAATGAAGAACAAGTTAATGATCATATTGAAGAAGATGATCATACTGATAACATCGTTGAAGATGATGGTACAAATACTTTGATCCATGATTCATTTAATGTTATAATGGATGATGATGATCATCATTTTGATGATATTCATGATTTATCTCTTCTTGAGAAGGCATACGAACCCATTTATGAGGGCCCCAACACAAATCTTCTCTCTACTATATTGTTGATAATGAGCTTGAAGGTTATGAATGGTATTTCAAACATATCAGTGACACGGATGTTAAGGTATGTAATATATTCCATCACATAATATATATGATCGCGCTAAAGGTTATCACCGTTCGTCTAATAATTTTATTGTTAATTCATAAGTCAAATTAATACGGATGAAATGTCTTTCATTAATATTATTTATATATTATATTAACTAGATTTTTATTTTAATTTGTTGTAGCATGATAGCTAAATTTTTGTTGCCACCGTCAAATATTTTACCTTGCACATATCGATATTTATCTGCCATCATGAAAGAAATTGGAATGCAGTATGAAGCAATTCATGCATGCCCCGATGACCATGTTATATATTATAATCATCATGAATTTGCAACAGAATGTCCGGAATGTCATATCAGTGGATATCGAATAGATAAAGTAACAAAAAAGGTCCTTTGCAAGATTATTCATTATATTCCCATTATTCCACGTTTGCAACGACTGTTCAGGTGCAAAAACATAGCGCAATTTATGGATTACCATGCATGGCAAAAGAAGTCAAGATGACATTATTCGAATGCCTACAGATGGGTCTGCATTTAGAGATATGGAGGAAAAATGGCCTCACTTTAAAGGAGGACCTTTTAATATTAGGATTTATTTAGCAAGAGATGGTGTCAATCCATTTGCAGAGATGAGATCCATTTACTTGATGTGGCCTATTTTTGTTATCAACAATAACATTCCTCCATGGTTGTCAATAAAGAGGGAGCACATAATGTTGTCGATGATTGTTCCAGTTATATTGTGTCTACAATTTTTTTTTTAATATAGTGGCATCTCATTTGTCGTATTTTGTTTCATAATGTCATATATATATATTTTATTTTTCTCTTGTGCAATATGGTTTATATATCTAAATGGTACTCATAATTATATTTTTTATATGTTCAAATCAATCAGGTAAGTACCAAGTCAAAGATATGAATGTATATATCGAACCTCTTATTGACGAGCTACTAAAGTTATGGAATGGCATCACTATGTATGACGTATCTAGACCAATACGACAAAGGCAATTTCAATTCCATGCAATGCTTGTATGGACAATACATGATTCCCCAGGGTTAACCCATTTTTGTGGTTTGTAATTATAAGTGCCACTTTATTTGCATTTAATTTTATGAACTATTTAATATACTACGCACGCATGTTTTTCTAAATAATCCATTCATTTTGTATATAATTATAATTGACATAGATATTCCATATCTTTATGTAGGTCTTCAGACAAAGGGGGAATCTGCATGTCCAGTTTGTGGTCCTAAGATCAAATCTCATCGTTCAAAAAGCTTAGGAAAGGAGGTGTTTAATGAGTATAGGTACTTCCTCTCTAAGAATCATAGGTATCGAATTACTGAAAAACATATGTTCAATGGAAAGCAAGAGATTGCATTAAAACCGTAAAGAATGACACCTCACCTATGGAAGTTGCAATATAATAGAAATCGTCAAGGTACGTATGAATCATCGTATATGAAATGTTATGTTTTTTTTATTGTGTGTTATTTACTGTAATTGACATTGATTTCTGTAATTTCTTTATAAAATACGATTCATGATGGTCGTTCATGTGATCATGAAGGCATTAATGGGATTCCACGAGGAATGAAACGTTATTCTAGACAATTTAGTAGGTTTCCCTACCATGAGAACCTACAAATTGCTCACCTATTTGATACAATTCATATCGGAAAGAATGTGACTGAAACATTATGGTGAATATTGGATGGAAGGAGTGAGAAAGAAAAAATTGTCAAAATTTGCAAAGACATTCAAGAAGGAAACCATGCAATGAAAGACGTCATTCAATTTCATAGAAACGGAGAGAAAATTAATATAAACTCACTTCCATGGATGTTAATGGACCAACAAAGTAATGTTGTAAAAGAAGTCATGCGAAAAATTAAATTTCCCACCGGATTTTGTGCGAACATGAAGAATATCATAACAAAGAAAGGTGATTTTGCGGGGGTGAAAATGCATGATTGGCATGTCTTCATGAAGGTAATTATTATGGTATGGATTTAATTATTGCTTTTTTTCTATTTCGGTGAATATTGTTGGTATTTTGATTGTCTACTCTTTGTTTAAAAAAAGAAACAATTTGTATATTGTTGCAGTATGGTCTACCTCTCTCTCTTCCGGACAACTTTGAAAACAATGTCAAACAAGTAATACATAATCTCGGGAAATATATGAGGTAAGTAGCGATTTTTTGCATGCGCTTAGTGTTTGTTTAATTCATCGTAGAACTTATATTTTATTTTTGTACTCTAATTCATGTTATGTAATATTTTTTTTTTTTTGTTAAATCTCTTGATTGGGTTGCGTCACTTGTAGATGGTTTTCATATAAATAATTCCATAAAGAAGATATAAAGTATTGGAGGAGAGAAATTCCTTGTCTCATGTGTGAAATACAGAAGCATATACCTTCAACATTTTTCAATGCACATGAACACTACCTCATACACCAAGTTGATGAGATTGAATTATGTGGACCTGTGCACTCAAGGTCCATGTGGATGGTTGAGAGGCACTTGAAATTTATGAAGGGTTTGGTTAGATAGCTATTAATTTTTTAGCATTCATTCAATATACTCTATGATCTTTACTGAGAGAATAACATGTACAGCATATCAAGTATAACAATGCATATCAATCCCACCAAGCAATCACATGAGACAATAGAGACACAGAGTTTCACTGGGGAAAACCATAAAGGTGAAAAACCCCACAACTTCCTTAGAGATAGAAAGAGCAATGATACAACCAAAGTACAAGAGATAGTCTTCTACTAGTAGCTACTCCTATTCCTCAACTAGTGTGCCACTTTTCGAGTGATGTAGAAGGGAATAATAAGATTAACAAATAGAGATCTCCCGCTCTCTATTTATACTTGTTTCGACTTGCCTAATACACTAGCAGGGCCGACTTCTATAGAAGAGTCTAATAACCCATGGTTACATTAATCCGGGCCGACCCCACACTTGGTGGTCTAATAACCCATCACATCAAGTTACGACACTTGCGACACTTGTCAATACAAATGACGACACTTCTGTATAGAGGAATAATAACATCTCTATAGGAGTACAATATACATAGGTGAAATACATTTTGAAGTTACATATACATCAACACTCCCTCTTAACTAGGAAGGTATTTCTTGACACAAATTTGCTAGCACAAGTCTTCTTCTCTAGATCATTGTCACTGGATCATCGTCATTGAATCATCGTCATCGAATCAACATTATCGTCACTACTGTTGCTATCTTAATCAATCTCCGATCTACTCGTCATAGGAAGTTCTATAGAGCCGGTCCTTTTTCATACTAGATGTAGGCCTGCCACCTGCATATCTTCATCATTTACAGAGCCAGCCCTTTTTCATGCTAGATGTATCACAGAGCCAGTCCTTTTTCATACTGGATGGGACCTAGAATGCATCTAGGATTTCCGCCACAGAGCCAATCCTTTTTCATACTGGATGGGACCTAGAATGCATCTAGGATTTTCTCCATAGAGCCAATCCTTTTTCATACTGGATGGGACTTAGAACGCATCTAGGATTTCACCATAGAGCCAGTCCTTTTTCATACTGGATGGGACCTAGAATGCATCTAGGATTTTCCACCACACAACCTCGAAAGAGCATCCCGGGACTTATTATGGGCACACTTCCCAACCTATCAGATATCCCAGGACTACATTACATGTGGTCATGGAAAAACCTCGAAAGAGAATCCCAAGACTTATTACGAGCTCACATCCCAACCTATCGGATCTCCCAGGACTACATTATATGCCATAGGACAAAACCTCGAAAGAGAATTCAGGACTTATTACAGGCACACAGCCCAACTTGTCGGATCTCCCAGGGCAATATTACATGTCCTCCCAGAGCAATGCCTTGAAAGAGCATCCCAGGACTGATTATGGGCACATAGCCCAACCTATCAAATCTCCCAAGTAAACTTACATGCTCATCTGCACAACCTATACACGACCATAGAGCATCAACCTGATACTCATCATACATCATCCTGATGTACATCATCACATGATCATCCTGATCATCATCATAGCATCATCCTAATGTATATCATCTAGAGAAACATCCTAAAGCTCATCATCCATGATCATCCTGATCTTACAATGTATCCACCTAATACATATCTCTGGAGCAACATCCTGAAGCTCATCATCTATGATCATCATGATCATACAATGTATCCACCTGATACATATCATCTGGAGCAACATCCTGAAGCTCATCATCTGTGATCATCCTGATCATACAATGTTTCCATCTGATACATATAAAAATACATAATCCACCTGATCATAACAAGCATCTAACATGATGCATACAGAGCAGTAACTGGAGCATCATCCTGATGCTCATCATCCAGCGCTTACATCCATAGCCATGGGAAGGATCCTCCTCTCACCATCCCAGGAATGGATCCTACAAATGTGTCCATCACTTCTTCCTCGAAGTGTCATCAATCTGAAGAACACCAAGCCTCTCTCTGAAGTACTCAAACTTCATTCTGGCTGGTGGTTTCATCAACACATCTGCAACCTGCTCATGCGTCGCAACATATAGGAGCTTTACTGCTCCTCTCTGCACCATATCCTTGATATAGTGATATTTGATCTCAATGTGCTTCGACTTGTCGTGGAACATTGGGTTCTCAGACAGCTTCACACAACTCTGGTTGTCACAATAGATACCAATAGCATCCAACGGGAGATCAAATAACTCATACAGTAGCTTCCTTAGCCATACTGCCTCACAACTAGCCGAACAAGCTGCAACATACTTTGCTTCGACTGTACTCAGTGCTACGTAGGATTGCTTCCTGCTAAAACAAGAGATCACACCTGATCCCATACTGAAGCAACACCCAGAAGTGCTCTTCCTATCTACAGCACTACCTGCCCAATCTGAATCAACATAACCCTATAGGTTAAACTTTTGATTCGCATCATACTTGATCCTATAATCAATTGTACCCTTCAGGTACCTCAGAATATGCTTTACTGTAACCAGGGGACACCTCTGGGATCCGTTAGGAACTGGCTCAATGTGTTCACCAAAAAGAAAATATATGGTCTCGTGTTCGTCAGGTACATCAAGGACCCAATCATATGACGACACACAATGACATCAACCGGATCAGATGAAGCATCACACAAAAGCTTCAAGTTCGATGCCATAGGTGTGGCCATGGCCTTGCAGTCCATCATCCCGAACCTCTTCAGGATTTATACTGGATACTTCCCTTGTCCAAGGAAGATTCCATCTACACTCTGCCACACCTCCATACCTAGAAAATAGTGCATCATCCCCAAGTCATTCATCTCAAACTCGGCAGCAAGCTTCCTCTTCGTGTCGAAAATCGGTCTATCCTCACCCGTAACAAACAGGTCATCCACATAGAAGAGTAGAATCACAGGATTGCCTTCCTCAACCTTGTAGTAAAGGTTAGAATCCGCTTTACTCTTGGTAAATCCCAAACTGGATAGAAAACTATCCATCCTACCATACCAATTACTAGGAGCTTGCTTCAAGCCATACAAGGCTTTCTTCAACCTGCACACATATGACTCTCTGTCATGTGTTTCAAAACCAAGTGACTACTCCACATACACTTCCTCTTCGACTACACCATTCAAGAAAGTTGTCTTGACATCCATCTGGTGTATCTTCCATTTCATCACTGTAGCCAGAGCAAGTACTGTTCTGATGGAAGTGTATCTAGCTACAGGAGAAAAGGTCTCTTCATAGTCTATTCCCTCTTTCTGAGAGAAGCCATGAGCTACAAACCTTGCCTTGTATTTCTCTATGCTACCATCTGCATCATGCTTGATCTTATAGATCCACTTGGAAGTCACATCAGACTTCCCTTCTGGTCTTGGGACCACATCCCAAACATCATTCTTCATGATCGATTGGTATTCCTCAACCATGGCATCCTTCCATTCTTTCTTTTCCGCTGCCTCTTCATAACCAGAAGGTTCTTTGTTCATAATGTCATAGAGCAAGGCAACATAGCTAGTGTGTGACCTTGTCCTCTTCCTTTCTCTATGTTCCTCTTCTGGAATACCATATATTTCTACATATTGGATGAGCTCTCTATCCCATGTAGGTTTCCTCTTGTGAGAGTTCTTCTCACAGGGTGGATCTATAGGTCTTTATGGATCTTCAATTTCACGGGTTGCTTCTGGAATTGCTTCATTCATAGTGGTATCTTGAAATCTGATTTCCTTTGGTTCTTCGTGATCTTCAAGAGGTGTCTTCCTTGATTTGATATAAACTGAGTTCTCATCAAATGTTACATCCCTGCTGACATCAATCTTCTTGAACCTTGGAAAGTATATTCTGTAAGCCTTCGAGCTTTCACTGTACCCCACAAAGATGCCCTTCTTTCCTGAAGGATCTAGTTTAGTTCTCTCTTCCTTTGGAACATGAGTATATAATGGACAACCAAATATTTTGAGATGGCTGACTTCAGGCTTCTTACCAGAAAAGACCTCTTCTGGTGTCTTGTTGTCCAATATCTTGTAAGGTGTTCTATTCTGCACATATACAGTTGTCCTAGCTGCTTCTGCCCACATATGCATAGGAAGATCTTGGTCATGAAGCATTACCCATGCTGCTTCCATGATAGTTCTATTCTTCCTTTCTGCAACTCCATTTTTTTGTGGATTGTAAGGAACAGTCAACTCCCTCTTAATACCTGAATCATTGCATAGCTTCTTGAAATCACCTGAAGTGAATTCTCTGCCATTATCGAATCTGAAGGTCTTGATATTCTTATCAGTTTGACTTTCCATCAATGCTTTAAATTCCTTGAATTTATCAAATACTTCATCTTTGTTCTTTAAGAAGTAAACCCAAGTCTTCCTAGAGAAATCATCAATGAAAGAGACATAGTATACATACCCACTCAGAGAACTTGATGACATCAGACCACATACATCGGAGTGGATAATTTCCAAGATTTCTTTTGCTTTACTTTCACTGCATGGAAATGCCTACTTAATGTTCTTTCCTTTTGCACATCCTTTGCAAACACCTTCATGCTTTGTCTTGATTTCAGGAAGACCCTCTACTTCTTTACTTGTAACTGGTAGTGCTTTGTAGTGCACATGTGCAAGCCTTCTATGCTAAAGTTCACTTGACTCCATGGATTCATGTTCCATGGCATGTTCAGGTTGTCCCTTCAATTTGTACAATCCTCTCTCTTGCTCTTCAATCACCACTGCATCATCTATAGTTTTACCCTTTGGACACATTAGAACTTGGCCATCTACAAATGCAACCCTCATGCCTTTTGCATCCAATGCAGATATGGAGAGTAGGTTCTTCTTGAGCCTAGGTGCATATAGTACATCTTTCATCTTCAAAGACTTCCCAGAGTCTAAGTTGTAGGAGGCTTCACCACTTCCCTTGATGGGATATTGATAGTCATCCCCAAGTTTTACTTTATGCGGTGACTCATGTTCAAATAGATTTACAAAAGATTCTTTAAACCCAGTCATGTGTTTGGAAGCCCCACTATCAATAAGCCAATCATTACATCCATGAGAGATAGTACCTGTGAGAGCAGATCTCAGAACATATTCATCTTCACTTGATGAAGCATCACTTTCTTCCCTAGCCTTCTCCTTGGGGGGTTCATCATCCTCGGTAGCATGAGCATGGTACCTCCTTTTGGTGCCCTTCTTCTTCTTGTTGAAGTTGTTGTTGTCCTTTTTTTTCTTGGGACAATTTATAGCAATATGTCCCTTCTCATTACATGTAAAACATATTCTCTTCTCTTTATGCTGATGGTGGTGAGAAGGTTTCTTGAAATGGGATGGCTCTCTCTTGGGATTTCTTTTCTTGGTGTGTGGTGTGAGAGCTTGATCTTCATTCCCCATCTTTTCTTCTCGAGCCACCAGCCTTGCTTCTTCTTGTGAGCATTCCTCCCACAGTCTACTGAAGGAGATCAATTTTCTTCTTGCACAGATTCCTTGGATGAAGGAATCCCGTGACCTAGGTAGGCCATTCAAAGTGGTCATAACAATTTCACCATTCTCCACCACTTCATCCATAGCTTCAAGTTGTTCCCTGATCTGAGAGACCTTAGAGAAATAGGATTGAATGGTCTCTCCATTCTGAATTTTTACCCCTTTCAATTGATTTCGCAGAGTCATCTTCTGATTTATGTTCTTCCCTTCAAACAGCTTGGTCAAAGAGTCAAACATCTCCTTGGTTGTCTTTAGAGATGACACATGTGGTATGAGATGGTCTTTGATAGAATCAACAATGATCCTCTTTGCCTTGACCAAGTTCTTCTTATGTAAGTCCTTAGCCTCTTCTTCCTCTGGGACAGGGACCTCAGAAGTTATGTAAGTGTCCAATTCATTTTCTTCCAAGATTAACCCAATCCTATACTTCCATGCTCAGAAGTTATCAGCCCCTTCAATCTTATCCTCAAGCTTGGTGTGGTGAGACATCTTAAAGAGTACTTCAAATGAAAATAGAAAAGATTTAGGTCTTACCACTTGATTTGCAGAAATCTAGATCTGGTGTCGGATTAGGGTTTGTCAAAGAAACCCTAAAATTTAAAATTTTGAATTTCAACTTTCTGAAAGGATGGAAAGATGCGCCTTGATGAGCTAATCATCCTGGTGTATTCAGAATTTGAAATATGCAAAGTTTCACCCTTCAAAAATGCCTTTTAGTCTCCCCAAATTCACTAGGGAGGACCCTAAATTAGGGTTTGAGTTTCTTGGAGCTTCACCCAACCAAAAATATTGATCCAAAGCTCTAAAATTCGATTTTTCCAAGGAGCTTCTAGCTATATCCTCAGATTTCAGAAATTCCTATTTTTGTGGAAACCATAATTTTTAAGGCCAAAAATGAAAGTGCCCAGAATTGAATTCTGATTGGACAGAAAGATTCACCTTGATGAGTAGAGTCAATCTACCTTGCTTCTTTTCCAAAATCTATGGAGAGAAACCCAATAAACATGAAACCCTAGTTTTCGCCACTGCACAATGTCTTCTTCTCAGGTTAGCTCTAATACCATGTTAATTTTTGAGCATTAATTCAATATACTCGAGGATCTTTACTGAGATAATAACATGTACATCATATCAAGTATAACAATGCATATCAATCACACCAAGCAATCACATGATACAATAGACACATAGAGTTTCACTGGGGAAAACCATAAAGGTGAAAAACCCCACAACTTCCTTAGAGATAGAAAGAACAATGATACAACCAAAGTACAAGAGATAGTCTTCTACTAGCAGCTTCTCCTCCTCCTCAACTAGTGCGCCACTTTCCGAGTGATGTAGGAGTGAATAATGAGATTAACAAATAGAGATCTCCCACTCTCTATTTATACTTGTTCTGACTTGCCTAATACACTAGCAGGGCCGACTTCTCTAGAAGAGTCTAATAACCCATGGTTACATTAATCCGGGCCGACCCCACACTTGGTGGTCTAATAACCCATCACATCAAGTTACAACACTTGTGACACTTGTCAATACAAATGATGACACTTCCGTATAGAGGAATAATAACATCTCTATAGGAGTACAATATACATAGGTGAAATACATTCCAAAGTTACATATACATGTTGAGGGTTCTATGATGGAGGGATATATGGTATACCAAAACATGTTGTATATTAGTGAATATCTTCCTAAGTTAGCATCAAAGCTCAATTTACATCACATTTGTGATCCAGACTCCAATAACTATTTTTAAGTGGAGTACCCAAAGGGGAAAGGTAGATTGAGGAAGGTGAAAGGTAATATAACAAATTTGACTATTGATTTTTATGTATTTTTTTTTCCAAGGAAAAAAATGTAATTTCATTAAAGAGTTAATCAAATTACATATTGTAGAAATATTTTGTAAGCCTTTCCAAGAGAGAATCCAGCACCATGGCTATGTCAAAATATATACCAGCTATGTTGAGCCTAAGTTTCTAAGAATATAGCAGCTCTGTTGAGCTTAGTTCCAAAATTTACTTAATACAAAATATCGAGGGCCCCAGGCCGCTCCATGTGTCAAATATGAAAGTGTCCTGTAGTATTCAAAAAATAAATTAGTTTAGCAGTGGTTCTATGCCTTCAATGAAAGGCTAATGATAGTATTCAAAAGCTTGTCCCTGGTCGATCTCCTCAATCTTCCACTGTCCAAATGGTAGAGTGAGGCCTATCTTGGAGAGGTCGTCCGTTGTAGTGTTGCGCTCCCTGTAGACATGGCGATAAGAGAATGTTTCAAAAACCCTCTTAAGTCTCAAGACATCATCCAGGATGGTGTTCAAATAAATATTTTGTACTTGTTGAATGCAGTTGGCCCAGTTTATGACATTCATGGAATCGCCAAAGATTTGTATGTGTCTGCAGTTTTTTTCAAGTGCATAACCTAGAAGTAATTTAAGTGTAAAAAGTTCTGCAAAATTGTTGCTACCAGGGCCAATTCCCATCTAAATATGAAAGCATGTGGAATGGGAAAGATGCAAGACAGCTCCCCCCCACATAAATGGTCATTTGTAGCCCCATCGAAGTATGCCCAGGTGATGGATGGATCAAAGGATTCAATGATGATAGTGCGGATAGGGGGGGTAAGTTTTACTTGAGGAAAAAAGGACAGAATATCAGCACGTTGTGCTGCAACAATGTCCGGGACAATAAGTTTATCCAAAAAAATGGCTTTATTTCAGGCCATCCAGATGCCCCAGAGAACCAGAAGAGGAAGAGCAAGAAAGTGTAGAGTGGTTGGAGAGTCAACCCAGTGTCACCAAGCTTGTTCCAGCAGATTTCCGGTCCAATGAGTTTCAAGATTCAATTCCATACGCAAAAGAGACCAGATTTGCATGATGAAAGGGAAAGTGATGAACATATGTGTAATAGTTTCTGAGGCCTGTTTGCATAAGGGGCACCGCCCGAGACCCTCTATCCTCCAACTGCTCATCCACTCCCAAATCGGTATTTTATTTGATAATGCACACCACATGAAGAGTCTGGATTTGAGAGGAAATTTTGAGTGCCAGATGGTTTTCCACCACCAAAGTGGTTCCCCCCCATCCAGTTCACCCGCAAGCAGCTTATATCCCATTTTTGGAGTGTAGAGCCTAAGCGGAGAGGGTGTTCAAATAATGGAGTCCCTAATGTCTGTGAGTCTAACATGAGAAGATTTGAGTGAAAAAAGGAATTCATTCCAGCAGTCCCAATGTACCGCAGGAAGTCCGAGAGAGTCCGGACCGAGCCAACCCTGATGAAAGATGGTAGTAGTTGTTAAATCAGCAATCTGTGAGAGGTGAAAGTAGCCATGATCCTGAAGTGAGAAGATCAGATTCGGAGGGAGGATATGATGATTGTAGCAACCCAGCCAAGGATCAATGCGAAGGCATACCTGTGAACCATCCCCAACTTTCCAGGCCAGTTTAGAGTCAATAATGTGGAAAGCCAATAGGACCACTTTCCAAATGACAGAGATTCCTGAAGTAATGCGACGAGGGATTCGTACCCAATTTATAAGTGAGGATGGTGAAATATATTTCTGTGTAACTACTTTTGTCCACATATTTTCAGAGGTTAAGAGTTGCCATTCTACCTTTGCAGCCAATGATTTTGCAAATAGATGAATGTTCTTGAGACCCCATCCTCCCTATGATTTTGGTTTCGCTAAAGTTTTCCATTTCACCCAAGGGGAAATGGTTTTCTCAGCTTTTCTAGTCCACAAGAATATGAAACAGAGTTTCCTAGATTTTTCCAAGATGGTTTTTGGGATCCAGGCAAGGGACATCCAGTATACTGGAATTGCTTCAAGGACATATTTTATGAGTATAAGGTGACCAACCCTGGATAGCCATCTATGGCTCCAGGCTTTGAGACGCTTCTCCAGTTTTGCAAGAAGCCAACCCCAGGCAAAAATCATGTAGTTGTTTTGCTTCAGAATAAATCCTGGATATTTGAGGCCCACGTCCATCACAATAAGAGGGTAAGGAAAGAGTGTCGAATAGTGTCGAGCTTCCCAATCATTCAGAAGGGACAAAGAGAGGGAGGATTTTTGTATGTTGATCTCCATGCCCGTTGCCCTACTAAATAGTGAAAGTAATTCTGAAAGCGTGTATGCATCCCTCAAAGAGTCATCATAGAAGAGGAGGATATCATCAACAAAGAGGAGGTGAGTTAAAAAAAGTGTGGGAGTAATACCAATACCTTTGAGAGTACCCCTGCGTTTTGCATTCAGTATGGCCCTATTGAGCCCTTCTGCAAGCAAGAGGAAGAGTAGGGCTGAGAGTGGACAACCCTATCGTAAACCCCTTCCCACATGAAAAAAAGGAGAAGCAGAGCCATTTAAGAGCAGAGAAAAAGAAGTCATAGTGATGCAACTCATGATCCACTTAATGAATGAGTAGTCAAAACCCAGGTGGGTCATCAGCATCCGGAGATAAAGCCAGCTAACCTTGTCAAAAGCCTTTGAGAGATCGATTTTGATAACATCTCCCTTTAAATTCCTGACCTTGATGGAGTGTAAACATTCTTGGGAAACTCCAATGGCTTCATGAATTTGACGACCTTCCAAGAAGCCAAACTGTTCCATAGAGATAACCTTTGAGAGTATTTTTTTAGTCGAGGAGCAATGATTTTGGCCACTACTTTGTAAGTAATGTTGCATAGTGAAATAAGTCGGAATTCATTGAAAGAGGATGGGATATCAGACTTTGGGATTAAATCTATGAAGGTGGAATTTAAAGGAGGGTGTATATGACCCCAAGAGCGGGATTCCTCCACCAGCTGGAGAAGATCCGCTCCAATAGTCTCAAAATGTGCAAGAAAAAATTCAATAGTCCACCCATCCAGTCCTGGTCTTTTGTCCTTTTGGAAACTGTAGCGGGTTTATTTCAATTGTTCCTCCATTATTTCCACATTGTCCACAAGGGTGATAAAACCTGAAAAAAAATTGAGAAATCTTAACAATGTCAGCAAGATTGGCCCGGTTATCTGCTTTGTGGAGGGCTGAGAAATGGGTGGTCCCCAAAGTAGCCAGCCCGTTGAAGGATGAAATGATCTCATTTTGTGAATTCTGAAGCTCCCAAATGGTATTTTTGAGCTTCCTTCCATTTGTAAAGATTTG
Organism: Larix kaempferi; assembly: GCA_027924585.1. Taxonomy (NCBI): domain Eukaryota; kingdom Viridiplantae; phylum Streptophyta; class Pinopsida; order Pinales; family Pinaceae; genus Larix; species Larix kaempferi. The sequence goes on along the minus strand of BSBM01000299.1, from coordinate 49,996,532 downwards.
AAAAAACTTTGTGTCATCGTCCCCACATTCGAGCCAAAGAGCCCTGCTCTTGAGTCTCCAAATATCCTCTTGCACTTTAAAAAAAAAAATCCTACGAGATTCCAGGGAGTTTAAATGAATAATTGAGTCCCGAGTGAGAAAACCACCCCCATCAGAGTCCTGTACCTGCCAAAGTTCCAATTCCACCTGTGAAAGTTCTTGTTCATCCCTCTCCTTTTTAAGTTTTTCCCAATCCTTTAACAATTTTTTTACCAGGGAAAGATTTTGAACAAAATGTGTGGCAACATGTGTCCCCTCATCCGTACAGTAAGGTATCCAGTTATCCTTAATGATCGTAGTGACCTCCTCCTCAGCAATCCATGTCGTACAAAGTTTGAAAGGTCTAGGAGGTTTTGTAGAGTCACCTTTTATTTCTAGAAGAATAGGACAATGATCCGAAATTCCATCCGAATCCACCCATTGTTGAATATGTAAGGGTTGATCCAGTAGATTTTCAGCCAGGAGAAAACGGTCGAGCTATTTCCCAATCCTATCCATACCAACCCTTCGGTTGTTCCAAGTGGGCTTGATCTTTGCAGGGACAAGATCAATCAGGTTGTAGTCATGCAGAAAGTGTGTGAAGTAGTCATCCATAGAGTCCGGGCGAGCCAAAGGGCCCCAAATCTCATGGTTTCCAAGAGTGAAATTCAAATCCCCACCAATAACCAGATTTGGTAGGCGTAGAGATGAAGACCTCTTTAGCGAATCCTAGAAAAGAGCCCTGTCCGCATCGAGAGCCCAAAAATCCATAAACTTGAAAAGTGTGATAAGTAAACTGGAAATGTCAACTTTAGAGCCTAAAGTTTCCTATAGAAGTAGGATGTCCAGCTGATGTGAAGAGATCATCCGTTTTGAGTGCAAGTTTTTTTGGTTCACTTTCCAACCCCTTGCAGTTGAAGGAAAGGATCTTCATGTGGGGATATCTGTCAAGGCATCCACTGCTCTAAGTTCCCCAAGATTAGATTGTTTCTTGTCGTCTGCAAGTTCAACTAATGCATGGCTCTATGTCGAGGAAAGGTGAGATGGTCTACCTCTCCCCTTCCCACGAGGATGGAGGATGGATTTTTTTCCAAGCCCCTGGTGAAGAGATAGAGTGTGGGGGACAATAGTGATGTCTCTATAGCATAAGCGAAAATGAATCAGGTTGTGGTCCCTCCGTGTAGGGGATGGGCCAGGGGTGATGGGGATGAGAGGTGTGCCTGAGGTTAGTGTAGTGGGAGAGGGGGAGTGGTGGAGGGGAGAGGGGATGAGGTGGGGTGGAGGGTATGGGGGGAAGCGTTTGTCGAAAGAGTATGTGTAGGGGTCTAGGGGAGGGGTGTAAGTTTTAAACCTTAACAGTGAAATACAAACTTATATTGATTCTTAAGCATTTAACAAAAAATACACAATGGCACACACATTACACAGAGATTTTCACCTGGAAACCCTTAACCGGGAAAAAACCAGCAAAAATTAGAGCCGCACAGCTCCTTTTCATTATATGTTTGCAATATATGGTATTCCGCAGCATCTAAAACCCTAATTCGTTTGCCCGAAATTAGGTTACAACCCTAATCCCTTTTACCAAGATTAGATAGAGTACTACTGGGCAAGGGATCGTGTTGTACACGCAGCGACCCTGTGAAGAGATATAACATACCCAACAAGGGGTGGAGCCGATTATCAGGGGAGGGTCTAGTGCTATAAAACAGAGAGAAGATAAAGATTCCACCAAAATAGAGAAAAGGGAGAGGGGAGGAGTCGTACCCGTTGTTGCTAATGTTGAATAGTGCTGAGTGTCAAGGTTCGTCGGAGGCAGTCCCTGAGAGGTTCCTAAACGAGTGACCAAGGCCAAGGTGACCAAAGTGCAAGGGGCCTCCTACCCAGAAGGATGAGAGTCCTCAAGTGGATCCAGTCGTTGACCCAATTTCAGTGAATCCGGGGATGTCACATCCCCATCTTGACCCTATTGCATTAAAATTGTAAATGATGTAAATATCGTTATTAAATCATGGTGAGGAGCTCAAGGCCAAGGCTCCGCCATCGATTTATCGTTTTATATTGTATCGGCAATTAAAAATTGGTGCATATGGTTCTTGTGCTAGACAGGCACAATGTAAATTAAGACATCATGTAAATACGAATTTTAATGAAATACCCACAACTAACTATGCAATGCAACAAAGAGCTGGGGGCATGATTTTACAAGGAATAGGGAGGGAAATTATTCAAACCCTTGAGCCAATGGTGTTAATCCAAATGTCATTGAGAGAACCCTTAAACCATCAACTACCCATTTTGACTTATGCACCCAATCATTTAATTCTTCCAAGAGTTGGTTGAGGTAGTTAATGCCTTGGGAATGGAGAGGTATGGCAGCCAATTTTGTCTATGGGAAAGCCATCTGTTAACACCTAAAAAGTGCTCACTAGATCATTCCCTTATTCACATGACCCATTTGTCCACTTTTCCACCATCTGAGCCTCTGAAACCAACAAAAGGTCACCAAAAGACCTTAGTACACCCCTTTTTCCATTAAAAAAAAGATTATTTTTCCTGAAAAGCATAAAAAACCCTCAAAAGGGGTCCAAATTCCCAAAAATATTAAAAAGGGAATTAAAATATTATTTTTATTCAAAAAAGGAAAAATGAGGGAAAAGTACCTAAACCATGTTGGTCAATACCATTTGGTTTCCACAAAATCACAAATGGTATTCCCCACCACCAAAACCTATAAAAAGGTGGTAGGGGCTCCTCATTTCACATCCATCCATTATCTCATCCTCATGCTGCCGAAATCTTCCTTGAGCATTTTGGCCATTGTAAGCAACCTTGGAGAAGGAGACCTCTTGGAGCTTGGAGCTACTCATCTTGGGAGTTGCTCAACATCAACCTTCACCATTGAAGGTATTATCGCAAGCACTTGCTTGCCCCCCATTTTTCAATACAAATTCATTCTTTAATATTTTCTTGTTCTTGTTTTTTAAATGTTTACATTATTTGCTTATATTCTTGCATAGATCCATGATTAGTTTTGTTTAGATTAGTTTCTTGTTTAATTCTATTGAAACTGTTGCTACTAGTTAGCAGGTGCCCATAGCACTAAGCCTGGTTGCAAAACCGGGCCAATAGTTTTTGGCGACTCCGCTGGGTTTGAACAATAGATCTCTAATTTTGATTTTAATTTTAGTTTTTTATTAGTTTTTAGCCTTTAGATCCATAGATCTGCCATCCTAGACAGCAGATCCATTGCTGCTCTATTTTTTGGCCCCATCTATTGCCATTAACAGCCCGGAATTATCAATTTTCGGGTTCGTTTTTCGGCTTCCACGCACGGCTTTCGCCTCGCGGTTTTTAGCTTGACATTCGCGCAGTCCATCACGACTTTTCGGCTTTTTTTTGCGCAATTCACCGCGGCTTTGTGGCCTGTTTCCGCGCTGCACATCGCGGCTTCGCGGTCAAAACCCGCGCTGCCCATCGCGACTGTGCAACAGAAACCCGCGCGGTCCATCGCGACTTTTGGCCCAAAACCTGCGCGGTCCATCGTGACTTTTAGCCCAAAACCCGCGCGGTCCATCGCGACTTTTAGCCCAAAACCCGCGCGGTCCATCGCGACCTTTGGCCCGAAACCCGCGATGTGATTTTTTGGCCGCACAGCTCGATTTTCAAACGACCATATCTCCCTCTCCCGAACTCCGTTTGAAACGATTTTGTTTTTCAAATTGGGTGTTTTCGATCAAGGAATCCAAATATGCTATTAGATTTAAGAAATGTTTCATAAAAATTTATCTAATATTGTATTTTAGTGTTATTTATCACTTCAGTTCACCCATTTTGGCTCATATTTTACAGTACTAAGATTCCAACATTGTTTACAGCCATAAGAACATTTTACTATTTAGAATGCACATGTGAAAGAAGTCTTTTTAAAAAATTTCATCAATTGAAAGAAAGATCTATTTTTGCATTTTATCTAGATTTAAAAAAAAAAATTGTTGTTTGCTTCTTTAATATTTTGCCCATAGCAATTATTGAAAACGAAATCCATTCATTTCGAAAAGAAGTTATATTATTTGCTTTCCTGTTTGAAAGATCCTTTGTTTTTCGAATAGTCCTTGAAAGGCATTTAATTTCCATTTATTGAAAAAGTCATAAAATTTGCTTTTGTTTTCAAAAGATCCTCTGTTTTTTTAATACTTAGCATTTACTTTTTTCAATTTTCAATTTAAAATACCACACATGAACCCAATCAAACACTAATTTTAAACTGAGCCCTAAAAACTTACCCTAATTTCAACCCACTTTTAACCCCACTTGGGGAACACTAAAAGAACTTTGTAGCTAGGTAGTATTGAGGGGATAGGTGTTCCAATAACACCCCTCAATTCTTACATCTGATACATAGTTGTTGTCCTTTAGGGAGCTAAAATCTCTTAGTATTTATTGGCGCGGTCACAACCGGTTTGTGGGAAGGCCTCTCCCCTAGGAGGGTTGAAGTCGCGAGGATGGTTCCGGAAGCCTGAGTGGAATACCGAAATCCATTCAGTAACCGAAGGGCTACCATTTGCAGTTCTCGGGATATCCCTGTATTGGGATATTGCGATCAAAGGACCAAACGGCAGATTTACCTTTTCTCGACGCGTCATGAACGGAGTATCCTAGTAGCCTTTCTTTAGGATTGATTACCCGGTGTCCCTCCCGGTAGGGAGATATCTAGCTGTTGTCTCAACACTCATATTGTCTGACTTGGATTTCATCACCTTGCAGAGGATATCGTTTGTTGAGTCACAATACTTTTAGTTAGGTGTTTGCATGATTCAGCCCACCTTTGGTCTAGTTACACCTATTTTTTCTAGGAGATGTTTGTATGTTGGTATTATGACCATTTGTTGCATCCCTCCACTTATTGTAGCACAGCTGCTAGAATAAGCGCCTTTTTTGAGGTTGATTTTTTGGCCTGAGATCCTTCATTTTCACTCCCCTTCTTGCACCCTTGGTTGCATTAGGGTTTTGAGTTTTTTATACATTACCATTTTACACATACAGATTTTGACACAAAAACTTATTTTCTCACCATTGAGAATTTTAGACGCTCTCGTCGTCTACAGGGCGAACTCCCAGAGTTCAGTCTACTTGGCTCGCCACGTCACCGACGCCGAGCCTTATCCCTTGACTCGACACATCGTCGGTCAACTAGGCAGTCATCCAATTCTGACATGCCTCACTTCACATTTGATTTAGAGGCAGAATCCAAAAACCCCACAGAGTTATTCCCAACCAACATTATGTCTGGAACACCATTTGATCCACTTTTTACCAGCACCATAGGAGAGACGTCTACTGACCCTTCCATTGCAGTGCCATCCATGGCAACACCTACCCCCCTAGGTATGCCTAATATGGCGGACACTCCACATTTAGGAATGCCCAACACAGGGCCACCTCCTATTATAGGAATTCCCAACACAGGTCCACCACCTGTTATGGGTATGCCCAACATAGGGGTCACACCGCCTCTGGTTTCCACAAACCCTATCCCAGGAATCACCACTACTATTCCTAACCCTGGTGTAACCCATGTTGCACTAGGAAGCGCTGGCCCTTACCAGACCACAGGTATTGGAGGATATATACCTTCAATACCTAGCATACCTTTAGGTTCTACTGGACCCCCACATCATACCACCATGAATAGGCATGTCCCAGTCCCAGTCACTACATCTGCTAGCTTACCGTATATGGCGAGTCTGAACTTGCCATATTTAGCCAGGCTCACCAATGACCCTATCAGACATGATCCTGCGTGGCCTCACATGCCTACCAAACTCCCCTCCGACATCCCTAAGTTTGAGGGTAAGGCAGGTGAGGACCCCCAGAACAATATCATGTCCTTCCATCTATGGTGTTCCTCCAACTCCATAGTGGACGACTCTGTCTGCCTCCATCTGTTACAGCGCACTTTCACTGGCACTGCAGCCAAGTGGTATATCGAGCATCCCCATGGGACGCATGCCACCTTTACCTCCCTTGCCTCGACCTTCCTGCAGTTCTTTCAGTTACCTGTCCGCTATGATGCGGGCGTCGAGATCCTACTGTCTTGCAGACAGAACACGGCCACCCACATCACTGACCACATTCATGAGTGGCGTCGATGCCAAAGCCTCTGCAAAATCAAGTTAGACGACCGTATCTTCCTAGATTGGTTTCTAAAAACCCTTCTCCCTCTCATCGCGAAGGATGTGGCATCCGAAAGACCCCAGTCTGAAGAAGAGGCCATCCTCAAATCCCAACAGTTTGATCTCATTTACGCCCAATCAGGTTATCTGTATACCATTATTCCAGATGCCCCTCGGGGCGAGTCATCCCAACATGATGTGCCGGGGGCATCCCATGCCGCTGATGGCATCATTGGTCATATGGCCGCACATCCCCAACCCTTTTCCATTACACATCCTAGCCATGGTCCCGACCTTTCGCGGGCTACATCTCAGTCTGGAGCAACCAGTTCGTATGCTCCCATGGCACATCACCACCATACCCATGGACCTTCATGTCCACCTCAGTGTTTTGGTCATGCACCACCTGCATACGCCCCCCCAACTGCACCTCAACCATTGTACTATCCAATAGCTCAGGGTTACCAACAACCCCAGCAGGCAACTGGACCACCTCCAGCACCACAAGCTTATTATCCACCACAACCTGCTGCTGCACCTGCGGCGAACCAAAATCCTCCCACTGCTCAAGGGCAAGTGTACACATAGAACAACCATCCCCAGAACCAAAACAACCAGCGCAACCAAGGTGCGCAACAGAACCGTGGTAGAGGTCATAACCGCGGTAATAACCAACAACATCAACAAGGTCCTCCACCTCCCAATCCTCCGCAGAATAACAATGCTGCTCCTCCCAACCGCAATCCGGATCGGAATCCTAAGCAGCCTAGAAATAATAACCTCAGAACAAACCACCCTTGTTCTATCTGCGGGGTCTATGGTCATTACACGCATTCTTGCCCACATTTGGAGCGAGCTCGGCAACTCTGGACCAACGATGCCCATCGTCAAGGGCAAGCGGCTCCTCAGCCGCCACCCAACCCTCCACCAATTCAACATCAACCTTTGGTGCTGCAAAACCCCTTTCCAAACCAGAGTGTAGTGAACACTCAGCCGTTAGCCCCCCCTTAGGGAAATGTGCCACCACAGCAGATCACTTATGCAGCCCCTGATCAACCCATGTTCGATTCAGGTACTCACCATTTGTTGATGATGTCGACTGCCGATGCTAACCTCCAAACTTGTTGGAACCAATATGGCTCCACCTCTGAAGCCCCTCCCGCCGACAAGAACACTAACGTTAATCCCACAGATCAAACGTTACGTATACCTCCGGCTCCACTTGATGGCGCTTCCAAAGCACCTCGCTTCCCACTTTGTCGTATCAACAATAATCCCAATGCTTGCGCTGCGTCGAATTACAACATTGTCGACGACTTAGCTCAGTCTCCTGCAGCCATGTCTGCTTTAGAAGTTTTGAAAAACTGTCCTTCGCAGCGCAAAACTTTGCTCTCTGCCATTGGCGCCATTGACCCCAATGATTCACAGCTGATCGCATTCGATTCATACCAGTCTGAACCACACCTGCCTTCCTCTTTAGCATTCCAAGTTTCCATTTCTGTTCGGAATCTTGTTATCCATCAGTGCATTATCGATGAAGGGGCCTCTACATGCGTCATGTCCAATTTCTTTTGGAAGAATTTGGGATCCCCTACTCTCCAGCAGTCCACCACTGCATTGCGAGCCTATGACGGCCGTTCAGCACAACCCCAAGGTCTATTAGCTAATGTCCCCGTCCAGCTGGTGGGTAAAACCGTCCTCATTGACATTGAGGTCATCAATGCCCAACTAGACTATAACCTTTTACTTGGTCACAGCTACATGTATTCCATGCGGGATGTTGCCTCATCCGTATTTCGCACCATGCAGTTCCCCCATGAGGGACGCGTGGTCAAGGTCGACCAGCTCACCTATTACGATCCCAAGGCCCCCGCCACACCTGAAAATGTTCTTTCCATGGTTGAACAACCTGTTTGTGGTGCAACTACCTCATTCATTTCCTCAGTAGGACCCGGACTTTACTCCGAGGCGCCGATGACCTCTACATTCCAGTCCATTCCACCACCGTCACCAGAGGCCCACGTCGCAAACCTTTGCACCCTTTCACAAACACCTGGTAATCAACCCTCCTTGTTACCCAAACCACCATTGGTCCCTAGTCACATTGGGGTTACACCCATCCACACAATCCCCTTTCTATTTCCTCCTTCGGGTGTAGTAAGCGCCCCGGTTATGGCTACCCTTAGTCTCCCGGGTTAACATTGGGATTACCCATGTGGTATATTTCGCCTCCCGTTCCACCACCGACACCAAATGTCATCCTACAACCGGTGCAACCCATTGTTACTTCTACCCAACCACCTCCCGGTATCACTACTCCTTCGTCATCGACGAATCCCCCTCCACTCATTAGACCCACTGGGGGCAGAGGCCCGCAGCCATACATTGCGGTACCCCCACCCAAGGCAGTTAGACCTCCCCCCGTATTTCGTGCTCCTCCAAAATGCTCGTTGTGTGATGAGTTAGGCCATCCAACCCATCAGTGTCCACAGTTACCTGCATTGCAGGAACACATGCAAATGTTGGACGACGACCCCAACATCCCGGTGGTTAAACTAGATCCAAACCCCATGCCTTGCGATAAATAACTGCGTACCAACCACCCATGTGCGATATGCGGTATTTACGACCACTACTCCTATCACTGTCCTGACATCCCAGATTACAGAGAAGCCCTCTACGAGATGAACAATTTGGACCTTGAGACGGCACCCCCTACTATCGAGGAGATCTACCCTCCCGCATCATCCTCATCCGGAGAGATTAACACCATTTACACGGTTTCCACTGGATACCCCTCTGTCCTGTCGGCCCCCTCCATTGATCCCTTTGACACACATGTTCAACCCTTTCAAATCGACGAGGAAACCACATGTCCACAACATGGGGGCAGGCCCAAAACCTTGCCTACTCATCATCATCGTGATTCTCGTCAGAGATACTGGGGGCATCCACCCCACAAAGGGAATCCCCCATCATCATATCATCACTTCAGTATGCCACCACGACCCACAGCCTCATGGTATAACACCCCGCCAGCAGTTGCTCAATGCCCTATTGATCTCTCTCTGAGACAACATCTGCACCACATTGACACCTCTGAGTTAGGGGGCATAATAGATTACCTCGACCCCGGGATAGGGGGCATGATCAATCATTTTGAACCTTCCCCATCATCTCTATCTCAACACCTCAATGAGCCCATCGTTCAAACCAACACATATGTGATCCACAATCACAAACCCCATGCAGATAGCATGGGGGCAGGTCATTAACTCTACTGACTTTTTCGCATGTGTGATCTCAACCATTTTTTGGGTCACATACCACTTGTATATTCGATTTGATTTTATACACATAGTATTTCCCCCCCGCGGGTCATCATTTCTCCCCACCACTGCATCATTGGCTTGGTGGGCTCACCTTTATTGGTAGCCATTTTTTAACCTAGTTATTTCCTTTGACCATTCCGGAGTCCTTATGACCTCCGTTTTTCGCACCATTTGCACCACCAGATTCATATTTCCGCGCTCGTGATGACGCTTGAGATCATTTCTCGCTCTCACGCCTAGATTTTTTGGGCATTTTTTCCATGCCCCCCTCGTCGCCTCGGTTTGCGTGCCACATCGGCCGTCGTCCGTTTCTAGCGAGTCTTATATCGTTGGATTCAGTTTCCCGCACTTGTGATGATGCTTGAGATCATTTCTCACTCTCACGCCCATACTTTTCGGCCATTTTTTCAAAATGCCCTCTCATTGCCTGGGTTTGCGTTCCACAACGGCCGCAGCCCCCTTTTGACAACCTTGATGTCACCGGATCCAGTATCCCACACTCATGATGATGCTTGAGACCTTTTCTTGCTCTCATCAACCCCTTTTTTGTTCGGTATAATTTTATCCCTTTTTCGGGCCGAGCAACCACTTTTATGAAAAAGGCACTTAGGGAGTTTTTGTTAAGCTCTTTTCTGACTCCTAAAAACAATGAAAAGATTGCCGAGCAACCTTGCTTCCTTTCATGCTCGTTAAACGTATCTGAAAGGGCGTCTACCTGGTATAAGTTTACCCCTTTTCTGGACCTTGTAGACTAATTACGAAAAAGGTATACTCTAGTCACATCGGCTAGAAGAGTTCTCCATCCGCATCATTTTATGCTTTTTCGGGCCTTGGAGACTAAACTTACGAAAAAGAACACCAATAGAGTCCACTTACCGTTTTTAGACTCTCTAAACATGAAAGCAACCATGAGCATGAGTCGTCCTGGGCTCACAAAATCCACAGGACCGTACCATTTCAGAGCACACTTTTATCCCTTCTTGGAGCTCATTAAAACTACGAAGAAGGAATCAATGGTGCCTCTTGGCGCCACGACAGATCACATCTACTCATTAGGCAGCTTCCCCATTTTGGTCGCCTTCGTTCAGAGTATTCTGCAGTATGTCACCTTGATAATCCCTTGATGGCACCTATCAGCTCGTCCTCCCCCTTAGAGTCAATATATACCATTCAGTCAAAGCAATGATCCCCACACCTACAAGTCAGTTCCCCACACTGCCAGGTCAACCATGTCATCATGCTCTGAACAAAGGAAGTTTGAGTCTACCCATTTTTTGACCCAGTTATTTCCCATTCCCACAAGTATGTCAGTCCTACCATCAGTACTACAACACTTCAGTTTTACACCTCGTGCTCCTATCAAGGAAACATCATTTCCTTGTTAGTTGCTGGTCTCCCTCTGTCGACGACAACCACATTGATTCCAGAGGATAGACCTAGAGGTCCCTGTGTCTTGGACTCATCACCATTTATGATGAGTGCCTACGAATCATTTCGAGAGGAATCTTCAGTGCCTCTCCAAATAGTTGTTTCTCACATGCTCGACTTCAACACCTTGATCGCATCGTTGAGACTCGCACAAGGTATTCGTCCGTTTCACTTATTAGTCGAAGACCCTGGATACCTCCTGACTCCTCCACATTTGAGAGTCTTCCTATGGATAACACCAGTTACACTTTTTCTATAGATATCCGGTTTGCGCATGGCGACAGTATTCAGATGTACCCCAGTTTCATACTCCCTTGAGTATACAGTTACATTATTTCTCAGAGATGACTCATAGTCTTTGAGTCCCTACAGATGTTGGACACCTTTAGTTTCAGCAGTTCCTCAGTTATTCCAGTGTATCAGTTATTGAGATCCGTTATGATCAGGAGTACATCCCAAAATAATGTCCCCCCTGGACCATTATGGTGTACCAGTAGATTCTTTATGTATTAGATCCCCCTTCTTGGGACTAATTGTTATGTATATGTCTTGATACGAGCATGGGAATGCCCGCCTCGTCCATTATCAGAGATTATACCTCATTCATATTGAGGCCATGTAATATTTTTTGTTTCTTGCAGCTTCCAAGGGCCGTGTAATTAAACAAGAAACTAATCTAAACAAAACTAATCATGGATCTATGCAAGAATATAAGCAAATAATGTAAACATTTAAAAAACAAGAACAAGAAAATATTAAAGAATGAATTTGTATTGAAAAATGGGGGGCAAGCAAGTGCTTGCGATAATACCTTCAATGGTGAAGGTTGATGTTGAGCAACTCCCAAGATGAGTAGCTCCAAGCTCCTAGAGGTCTCCTTCTCCAAGGTTGCTTACAATGGCCAAAATGCTCAAGGGAGATTTCGGCAGCATGAGGATGAGATAATGGATGGATGTGAAATGAGGAGCCCCTACCACCTTTTTATAGGTTTTGGTGGTGGGGAATACCATTTGTGGTTTTGTGGAAACCAAATGGTATTGACCAACATGGTTTAGGTACTTTTCCCTCCTTTTTCCTTTTTTGAATAAAAATAATATTTTAATTCCCTTTTTAATATTTTTGGGAATTTGGACCCTTTTTGAGGGTTTTTTATGCTTCTCAGGAAAAATAATCTTTTTTTTAATGGAAAAAGGGGTGTACTAAGGTCTTTTGGTGACCTTTTGTTGGTTTTCAGAGGCTCAGATGGTGGAAAAGTGGACAAATGGGTCATGTGAATAAGGGAATGAGCTAGTGAGCACTTTTTAGGTGTTAACACCATCAATCTGGGAAATCGTATTTTTTCTTCTTGGGAAAGAAAACACCCACGAAATGGTGCTCAAAGCCATTCTTCACCCATGGACTTTGCTCTCTCACATAGTCTGAGCTAGCTGGGGCTTTCTCCTTCATGTTTTCTATCTTTTTCTTGCATTTTCCATGGCTGGCAACTCATTTTTGTATTGCACAATTGCTGGGAGGAAGGGAGTCACAATTTTGGGGTTTATGGAGGCCGTTTTTGTCCCTTGAATGCCCATAAACGTTTTCTGAAAACGATTTTGTTCTCCCAGGGTTGTTTCCCCATTTATCATTTCATTTTTTGTTGCCCACATTTTTTTGAAGCTAATGGAAACCCCATTTTGGGCATCCCACTGTAAAAATTCTTTTCTTGATGTCCATCACTTGTGATTTTGTTGTTTTGTGCATCCTTGTTTTGGTTTGAACCTGTGCAAGGAATTTGGAGTGCAAGTGGACCGGAATTGGCTTGATAAACCTAGAGAGGAAGGTAACCTCTCAAGAAGATCAAAAGGGCTGGCTACTCTTCTATGCACACCTTGAACAACACTGAATTGGAAGGTATGGCCTGAGGGACCGTGCAGTAGTGAAGGGAATACTTCATTGAGTCAGGTGTGTAGGCATTGTGGGGAACCAAGCTGGATAGATCTTGTAGAGGTACCCATAGCTCTGTGGTCGAGCTCACTATCTTAGAAATTCTTTCCTTTCCTTTTCCTTAGCAGCCTGATAAACCCAACTGTGGATTGGCTTGTATTAGTTTGGTGTATTGTGGCTATGTGTGAGTCTGTTGTTCCCTTTTCCTAGTAGAACCATGCCCAACTCGGGGGTGGCCATTGTGTTGAGAGATTGATGAGCACAATTGGACTATGGTTGGGTGGAACGTTGCAGTTTCATAGCTAGTTGTTCGGGACTACTTTGCTTTAAGATAAGTACTCTCTCTTTTTTTAATTCTGTAATGTATTTATTTGATGATTATCTTGAATGTATTCTATATGTGTAATAAAATTTACTTCCATTGTGTTTATTGAATATATATATATATATATATATATATATATATATATACCTCTGCATATGCCCCTTCCTTTTATATTCTGTGAATGATGTTAATAATCATGGGGCTAGATGCCTGGATTTAGTGTCATGTTCTCTCCCTTGCTGAATCTGATGGGAGGTTATGTGATAGGGGAGCCCCCAGATGTGTCGTTTTCAACAGACCGCTTCTTTTCCCTCGCCTAGTTTGATGAGTAAGAAAGCTTGCAATTCTTTTCAAGGTGGCCATAGCATGACAACGGTGGCAGCGGAATGGAACCCCCTAATAATCCAGAATATGTTCACGTAGGGCTTGTCCCCAATTGATATTGAATCTTTTCCTCAACCCAGCCCGTAAGTTGAGTGAGACAAGAATTCGAGCAACAGTGAAACATTGGGTCTGTTGAAAAGACATGTCGACATCCAGAAATACCCCTAAGGAATTTCCAATGTCACGAAAAGAGTTCCAATTCCAGAATTCCCAGGGAAAGCCTAGGAGATGGATCCATACTGAAACCATGTCCAAACGCTCAGAATCAACATCGAACATAGGCATCCATTTTTTCATTAAGATCGGCGTATTTCCAAAGGACCAATGTTGTCGAAGAATAGAGTCTGCATCCTCCTTGCGATGTAGTTTGAAAGGAAACCAACCATGGAAGAGAACCATGATATCAAGTTTATAAGGAAAGACATTATTCCAGTTCGAAGCTACCCAACCTTCCAATTCTTCCCTAGTGGGGTGTTTTCCCCTTGCCCGTCCAACCACCGCCAGTTCCGCCATATCCACAGACTGTGCGACCGAGATGCTCTATCCACAGACTAGATTAAGGGGTATATCCATGGATTTCAGACATTTCTCCTTCTTTTTGTGAGTGGTTGTGGTCTATGCACTTCGAGATCTAGGAAGGCTAAGGTGACTAGGGCTGGTGGATAGAGTAAAACGAACAATGTGTTCAGTGGCATTCAAGAAAGAAGCAACAAAACCCTCCATGCTCAGAGGCGAGAGAGGAGCTGGATCCGATGGAAATACCTAAGCAAAAGTATCAAGGAGCAATGGTTTACCCCCAGGGTTCAAGAAATCATATCCGGGGCCAATTAGTGAGTCCTCCCAGTCCTCCTGATGGGGTTCAGTAACGGTTCTTGTTGCGTTAGTGAGCACTAGAGAAAAGAGTGCAGTCCCAGAGGGGGGGTCGAATAGAGTGAATGGTGCACCGTGAATTGCTAGCTCCAAAGGGAAAACAGTGAAAGTGGAAAAGGAGGTTGAGTCTGATGACGCCGCATATGAGAATACATGAGGGTCTGATTCTCGCGTCGGGGAGAAACCATAAAGGGGATGTGTAACCAGAGGGTTGTAGCCAGAAGACGATGGCGCGGAAGGCTCCATCGAAAGCTCAGTTGCCGGAGGTTCGCACTTCGCGGTTGGTGAATGACAGATTGAATGCGTAGTAAAAATAGATTTGCTTTCGTATGGATTTGCGGTGCAGTCCACTTCATCCTCCCAACGGTCCCAAATGTCACGTGGGATCTGTGCAGGCTATTGTCAAGGCCCAGCGTCATTCCCTAGTGAACAGTAGGAAAGGTACAACAGGGGCTCCCACCTGCATCCCCAGTCAAGGAACTCTAACCAATGCCGAAACCCTCATATTTTTAAAAATAATTAGGGTTTTGACGATGGTGGGAGGAGATGTAGTATGGATGGCAGGTTGGCGCACAACAAGGGAGGGAGGATGCGAAGCAGTGGTAGAATGAGTTGATTTTTATGTATATATATCATAAATATTTTATTTTTATATTCAATATATTGCATCAATTTAGAGTGTAATATACTTTGTTAAGTGAATATACATTTGTATCGAATTTTAACTTTATTGTCATCAAACAGTTGGTTGAGAGTGGGTGCAATTCATTTATACATCACAAACAATCTTGACTGGATGAAGGTATGGATTGAACGATGTGAACAATCTGGTCATGGAATATCATGGGAAGGTGTGGCTTCATTGGTTAAAGCAACACATCGCAATGGAGATACCAATCTAACACAAAGGGAAATCGATTTAGCATATGGTTTAAAAGATAAGCAGGCAAGCATATTAATCAACCACACTATTTTTTTTTTTCAAACATATTGTCGATGTACACGCTAATTTGTTTCCCTGTATGATATTATAAACATGCACTTAATCATAAATATTGGATCATTATGTAATATTTTCTTGTATGGCTTGTTGTAGGTAAAACACCATAAGGATATGTGGTGCAATGGCTGTAGATATCGCATCAAAAAGTTGGATGAAACGAAGAAAACATCATATTAAGGGATATCTACAGTCTCTGAGGTGACCAATGTTTCCTCTAGAAGTGACAGACATACATAACTCTCTGAAAATCGATACTATGGGTATCTAGAAGACATTCTTCAATGTGACTTTAAATCCTTCAAGGTATTTATGCTCGTTGTCAAATGGTACAGATGTTGATTGAATCAACATGATCTCGATAAAAATTATTGAACATGATAATGTATTTACCATGGTAAATATAAGGTTTTTTGAGCCAGGAACGGAGCCCTATGTTCTTCCAACCCAATGTGAACATGTATTTTACTCTGAGGTTCCAGGTAGAGCGAGTTGGTCATTTTTTGTGACATGATCCAAGGGGAAGGCCAGTAAATTTTAACGTAGATGAAGGTAATGAAGATGTTCTCAAAGAAGAAGACGACGTTGAAGATCATGATCAACATGAGTTAGATGATCATGTTCAAGAAGAATATGTCAAAGAATTAGTTGAATCAGATGATGTAGCAGAAAATGTCCATGAAGATGATGTCGACGATGACATGATGATCGTAACTGACATCGATGATGATGATGATATGGCCAATCCTTACAATGTTGAATCTGGATCGGATGATACAGATGATGACTTGGATGAAGAATATGATGAATTCCATTGAAGTGTACGAGGTATGCAGTAATATATATATTCTATATATTTTTATTTAATATTGCAATAAAAATATTGAATTTTATTGGTACGTATAAATTAACTGTTTCTTATCCGAATTTGTGTGGGAACAAAACAAAAGATAGCATATACAGAATCATATACAGAGATATATATTCACATACACAGATATATGGCAATAAACACAGCGATACAGTAAACACATATTCTATTAAATATCGGAAATAGAAGAGACTGTAAATACAAC